>OY804593.1:37972158-39252971 GCA_963680895.1 Fragum sueziense | reverse complement strand
CCAACATTGTGTTCAACTTTTGTATTGATTGGTCAATATTTGTTGATGCTAGAGTGTAAACAATGTCAAAAGTAGCTATTTTTTACATTCAAGGGCAGATAACTCCAGACTTTCTGGTCCGATCTGACCCAAATTTGAACTCATCCAAGATCTTATGGTCCCTAACATTGCCTCAAAGTTTTGTCTTGATTAGTTAATAATTGCATATGCTATAGTGTAAACAAAGTCAAAAAAGGTCAAAAACGACAATTTTGTCAAATTCAAGGGCAGATAACTCCTGACTTTCTGGTCCGATCAGACCCAAAATCGAACTCATCCGAGATCGTATGGTCACCAACATTTTGTCCAACTTTTGTATTGATTGGTCAATATTTGTAGATGCTAGAGTGTAAACAATGTCAAAAGTACCTATTTTTTACATTCAATGGCAGATAACTCTGGACTTTCTGGTCCAATCTGACCTAAATTCGAACTCATCCGAGAACTCATGGTCATACATGTTTTGACCTAATTTGGTTAACATTGGCTTATATTTGTAGATGCTAGAGTGTAAACACCAAATTGTTGACAGACGGACGGACATACAGACTGACGGACAGACGGACGACGGACAAAAAGCGATCACAATAGCTCACCTTGAGCACTTCGCGCTCAGATGAGCTAAAAATTCGGAGTTGTCCAACTTGAAAGCTGATGCTGACAACTAAATTAACGTTGAAAAAAAATGTGCATATTATAGTGTAGAAAATATTGAGGCAAAAAAAGAAATTGCTGATTATCAACAATTTCTTCTTTTGCCTCAATGATTTCCCAAGCTTTTTCTATTTGGGACATTAACCCATTACCACACAGTGACTCTTTTTGACTCCCCGCGAGATAATGGCTTTGGAAAACATTGTGGAAAATGAAGAAATTGCTTGTCACAAGCAATTTCTTCATTTCCCACAATGTTTTCTACACAAAATGACTAAAAAAGTTTAAAAACCATTGATTTGAAATTGTCGTCTGCAACATCTTTGAATTTGGACCAGTCTAAAATTTTGTTGTTTGGTAATGGGTTAAAACCAGGTCTTGATTGGGAGAGGGTTAACTTGTATACCTGGTTCTGACATCTTTCAAAATGAATTTCTTTGAAGGTGCAAAAAAAGGCAAACATTTATAATTTTGGAAGACGATGTATTAAGGCCCAGTCACACTACAGCGTATGGAGCCAGCGTATGAGTAACGTATGGATTTTTGGGGCATACGCTGGTATACGCTGAAATACGCTGGAGATACGCTAGAGGTACGTTGATATACGTTACTCATACGCTGAGGTATGTCGGTATACGCTGATGTACGCTGAGGGCCAAAATATTTTTTGAACATGCACAAAAATTTTCAGCGTATGCCAGCGTATAAATTTTACGCTTGTCATTCGTTTCTCATACGCTGGATATGCTAGAGGTACGCTAAATATATGTTACTCATACGTCGAGTACGCTGAATGTACGTTACTCATACGCCAAGTACGCTTCTTATACGTTGAGTACCAACACCACAATAATTCATTAGAATTAGCAGTTTGAATGCTGTAGCAGGAGGAGAAGATGAAGATCATGACGACGAAGATGATACAGGACGAAGAAGAAGAAAAAGAAAAAGAAGAAAAGGAAGAAGAGGAAGAAAAAAGGAGAGGAAAGAGGAAAATGAAGAAGAAGAAGAAGAAGAAGAAGAAGAAGAAGAAGAAGAAGAAGAAGAAGAAGAAGAAGAAGAAGAAGAAGGAGAAGAAGAAGAAGAAGAAGAAGAAGGCGTTATCCTCCTCCTCCCCTCCTTCTTCTTCTTCTATTTCTTCTTTTTTTTCTTTTTCTCTTTCTTCTCCTTTTTCTTTTTCTTCTTCTTCTTCTCTTTTTCCTCTTCTTACCATTGAGTGTCTATTCATTTTCTATGATAATGGCCAGTTTAATTGTGTGTTGAAAAATGAAGATCGAGTACTTCAGGAACTAGCTGCACATGCCTCCAGAAACACTTTTTATACTTCCTTTAGTTAACGCTCATCATACGTTAGGTTGACGTTTCGCACTCGTTTCTCATACGTGAAAGGTACGGTGATGTACGCTACTCATAAGTCGGAATACGCAGTGAGTTCGCTACTCATACGTTGACGGTACGCTAAGAATTTTGTTATGATAACCGTTGTTTGATCTTAAAATAACATCATACGCTGAAAAGTTGTGCGTATAGATAATTTTACGAAATATACGATACGTTACTCATACACTGGCTTTATACGCTGTAGTGTGACTGGGCCTTAAATTAAGCTTTGTTATAAATCTGATCACAGTCTGTCAGATTCCAAATGAAAGCACATTAAACTTGTTAGCAAAACAGAATCAACTATCTTCATCTTTTCACACTATGTTGTCTGGTATTTAATTTTTTAAGGCATTTTAGACTTAATAAAATTAGACATTGAATTTCATATAATTTTTATTTATAATAAACACTAGAATAGGGAAATAGGTTTTTAAATCAAAATATTCATGTAAATAGGATCATTGACAGCAGTCTAAGTTGGCAAAAAAGAGTACTCTCCAAACAAAGGTCGTCATTTAAACAATATTTGCTCTCTATCAATACCACATGTCAAGCAAAATATTCAATTATGTTATATTATTATTGCCAAAAACAAACAAGATGTGTTTATGAAACACCAATGATGCCAAAATGGCCAATGTTAAGTTTTCTGACATACAAAAAGACAGACGGATGGACAGACAGACACGAGTAAAACAAAATGTCCCTGATCTTTCGATGCAGATGCATAAAAAAGTCTGGTACAAATTTTGATTGGCTTTTCACCTATATACATGTACAATCATGTCTTTATCAGGTCTAAATAAAACAAGATGTGTTTGTGAAACACCAATGCCCCCCCAAATGGCCATTTTTCTTAAATGTTAAGTTTTTGTTGATAAGGTTAGATGACCTTGAGAAAGGACAAATTGCGTGGAACAGATAGATATCATTGAAAGGAAGTTGCATACCAGATTTGAGCTTTGTATGTCAAATACAAACAGACAGACGGACAGATGGATCAACAGACAGACAGACACTAGTAAACCACCCATCTTTCTATACGGGGGCATAAAAAGTAATTAGAAAACATTGTTGATGACTGACACCTACATGCAAAGGTTCTTAACAGAAGTGAAATTGATTTCTGATTAACCCTGTCCAAAACAAGACCTGATTTTGACGTGCTTGATAGAATAGGTTTGGGAAAACATTGAAACAAAGAAGAAACTGCTGATAACCAGCAGTTTCTCCTTTTGTCTCAATATTTTCTGTACCATATTTTGCACAAATCCTATCTTTAATAACATCCATTTTGTCTTTTGTGGCAGTTTTTGAAGTGGATCACCCTAAAATTTTGTCGTTTGAGAAAGGGTTTATCTGTAAAGATTAATGACCTTTGGTTGGAGAGTAGCAGGTAAATATATACACAACCACATTATGAGACTATATTATTATGTAAAAGAATATTCTACCCAAGAAAACAGATTCTTTTAAGGGACACATTCACTTTCTTCTAAATATTTCAAATTCATGTCAATAATTTAGCACAAAGCTACTTTAACTGCATTTAATAGAACTTGCTTCATCAAAAATATTGTTCGATCTAGAGGCAGATTTCATAAAATCTATTAGTTAAAACTTACACAACAGTACTGTAAAAACATGAGTGCTTAGTTTTCAAAAATCTTCTTCATGAAAGTAGCTAAAAGCACCAACAGAACCATTTGTGCTGCATCAAAAAATTACAGGGCTAATTAGCGGTCATGGCAGATATAACATTTTTTGCACAACATTTTTCAATAATTCTGTTGATTAACACATCCATTTGAATAAAATTGAAGAGAAAAGGCAGGAAAATGACCACTGTCTTCTTTCTTGTTCTAATTTGTTCAACCTGCATTTCAACAAGCCCTATTCTCCTCAGATGCAACACAATTTAAAATTGAGCATAGACCATATTTAATTCAAATATACAAAATAACATGTATACGTATTCAGTTATATTGTTCATCAAATTCAACCTGAGACAAATATATGTTCAGAGCAACAGAGGGGGTGAAACCATTCTTAATTTGTTATTTCAAATCTAACCCCTATGTTGTTGGTACTCATTTGAATTGTCTCTGTGAGACAATTCCAATGAGTACCCACAGGATAGGGATTGATGAACAAAAAATTAATGAAGTGTTACATTTTGAAAATCCTTTACTTCTCTGTAGCTCTGTTAGTTGATATGCAAATTCTGTTGAATGTCAGAGGCTTCAAAGAAAATATTATTACAAAAGTGGGGTCAGTACATTATGCAGATGTCTCGGTTAAATAGGATGCACAATACACAGAGTGAACCCTAACTTAAACTTAACTACAACAGTGTTGACAAAAACAATTATAACAATATTTAAGTAAAATCTCATTATATAGGCCATATTTCTTCTTTCAACATTACATATTACAAGCATAAGGAACACCTCCGTCCATTCTTTAAATCGGTTTAATCCCATTTCGTCTACTCCCAATTCGTCTACTCCCCATTCGTCTACTATTTTGGACATAATTCCCATTTCGTCTACTTTTCTATACATCGTAAATCAATATATTATATAATTTTTATTAAATTGCTTGTATTTTTATTTCATTTGTGAATATAGTGACTTAATTTCTTTTCTTTAAACAAAAATAATGTTGTTTATTGATGACTGGATTTGAAAGTAGACGAGTTGGGACAGTAGACAAATTGGGACTCAATGCACTAAAATAACAGTAGACGAAATGGGAGTAGACCAATTGGGATGTTACCTTTAAATCATAGCTTGGATGTATGTGTATGAAGAAATGTACAAAAGGCCATTTCTTTGCTAGAAGTAGTTGGAAATGTAGATACAATTTAAGTAGCTTTCAAATCTTAAAATGAAAAAAGATATAGATTGTATCTTCATGATGACTAAAGCAAAGAAATAAATTACGATAAAGAATAATGTTCTAAAAAAACTTTGTTCTCCTCCTTCTTTTTTGAGGTATGAATTTCTTGTTTACTTTACTGTTATTTCAAACCTAAAAAAAGAATTATGACCCTCGTCAGGGGCTTGATTCTACAAAATTGATGGAGGTATTCCGAATGATAATACAAGTTGCATATAGGCAAAATCGAAGAGATGGTGTAAATAAATTTCTTTCACTAGAACTTTCTTAGCAAGTGGCAAGACCTTACAGAAGACTAGTACTCATGTACAATTTTAAAATAATGCTGGTTAGTAGGTAAAAAGGCCATAATGGTGGAAATTTACATCTAGAAAGACAATACAAAAAGTAGAAACTTGTGTCACACCACACAAAAGTGGGTAATCAAAAGTGTGAATTGACGCAAAATATAATTGAAAAAAGAACTATGAAAGATCATAACTAATAACACCATGTCTAGGAGGAAATTTAAAACATCAACAATTAATTTACTGCAAAAAAAGATATACACGTCACAACACGCAAACCTTTGAAAGAAAGATTATTATGAACAAGAGCTGTCTCAGGACAGCAAAGCACACCTATCAAGTGCTGGATAGTGAAAAATTCTAAACCCGAAAAGGATATAAATTCCACTAAATTATATGTCACAGTGAGGAATCTTTGCCCAGAAGCTAAAATTATGGCCACAGAGGCATGTGTAAAGTTTCAGAGCAATATCAGTAGTAGAAACAGAGATTTGAGAACCTTGCACTTGAAAACTTAATCAGAGCATTATGCCCAAACCAATGCTGACGCTCCGATGACTACAATAGCTGCCCCTATTCTACACATACTCGCCCTAAAACCTCTACAACCCATTTAATAATTTCCAAAACATGACATGCTTTTGCCATGAAAAGGCTTAAGAAAACATTGAGGCTAAAGAAGTAAATGTGAATAATCATCATTTTTCCCCTACAACCTTACTATCATATTTTCTGCATCAAAGCTGTACACAAACCATGCTTTTTGTCTACAGCAGTATTCATACCTGAGCAATTCAAATTCCAGGACCCGTATTCACCAACGTTTCTAAATTGATTTTCTAAAGTAAAGTTACATACCAACCAATCAGAGTGGCCAATTCTTTTGTTTAAGTTTGTCTCAGCCACTCTGATTGGTTGTAATGCAATTTTACTTTAGAAAATCAATTTAGAAACATTGGTGAATACAGGCCCTGGAGTTTGAAAAAAAGAAAAACAAGAGGACCATGATGGTCCTATATCGCTCACCTGAACCAAAATGATATGAGCAACACTTAGGTTCAATTCAATTGATATTTATGACTTTAAGACTAAATATGAACTTATGGTCAATAACGTTGTGAAAATCAAACTCATCCGAGCTCTTATGGTGCCCAACATTGTTTTTTTTTTTGGTTTTGTTTTAAATAATTGTAGATTCTACAGTGTAAACAAGGTCAACAACAGCCAAAAATGGCAATTTAATCACATTCAAGGGCACATAACTCTCGTCTTTCTGATCACACCAGACTGGTCAGATCAGACTGAAAATCATACTCATCCGAGATCTTATGGTCCCCAACATTGTGTCCAAGTTTTGTCTTGATTGATTAATAATTGTAGATTCTAGAGTGTAAACAAGGTCGAAAACAGCCAAAAATGGCAATTTTTCCCAATTCAAGGGCGCATAACTCTCATCTATCTGGTCAGATCAGATTGAAAATGGAACTCATCCGAGATCTTATAGTCCCCAACATTGTGTCCAAGTTTTGTCTTGATTGATTGATAATTGTAGATTCTAGAGTGTAAACAAGGTCGAAAACAGCCCAAAACGGCAATTTTGTCAAATTCAAGGGCACATAACTCTTGACTTTCTGATCAGATCAGACTGAAAACCAAACTCATCCAAGATCTTATGGTCCCCAACATTGTGTCCAAGATTTGTCTTGATTGGTCAATAAATGTAGATTCAAGAGTGTAAACAAGGTCGAAAACAGCCAAAAATGGCAATTTGGTCAAATTCAAGGGCAAGTAACTCTCGACTTTCAGATCAAATCACACTGAAAGTCAAACTCATCCAAGATCTTATGGTCCCCAACATTGTGTCCAAGTTTTGTCTTCATTGATGAATAATTGTAGATTCTAGAGTGTAAACAAGGTCGAAAACAGCCGAAAATGGCAATTTTGTCGAATTCAAGGGTACATAACTCTCGTCTTTCTGGTCAGATCAGACTGAAAATCAAACTCATCCAAGATCTTATGGTCTGCAATGTTATGTCCAAGATTTGTCTTGATTGATCAATAATTGTAGATGCTAGAGTGTAAACAATGTCAAAAGTAGGTATTTTTCGCATTCAAGGGCAGATAACTCCTGACTTTCTAGTTCGATCTGACCCATAATCGAACTCATCCGAGATCTTATGGCCATACATGTTTTGACCAAGTTTGGTCAAGATTGGCTTATATTTGTAGATGCTAGAGTGTAAACACGAAATTGTGAACGGACGGACAGACAGACGGACAGACAGACGGACGACGGACGGTGAGCGACCACAATAGCTCACCTTGAGCACTTCGTGCTCAGGTGAGCTAAAAATCAGCTTCTTTGTATTGGTGCTTTTCAACAAAAATCTTATAATAGACTGGTAGTGAAAATCTGAAAAATCAAATCAGGGAGGACAATTTGTTACAAGCAGGAGACATATATAGAATGATTCAATTATATATCGCGGTCAATTCTAGCCCTGTCTCTTTGTCCGAATCAATGGCGCAAAGGGATTTTATTCAGGTCAAAGGTCATTCGGTGCATTTGTCACACGTGCCTCCTAAAATGCCCCATAACTTACTCATTTATAAAGCTAAAACAATTATTTTGGTATCAAATTAAAGCTGATGCTGATGCTGATGATTTGCACTTTAACTTACAACAATAATATGCAACTTTTTTACAGTGTATTTTTGTTAATATAAATAAATATAGCGAAAAATGGCCAAAAATTACAAAAATAAGTTTTGTCTAAAAAAGAAAAAAAAGTTTAGAAAATACCAAATGTATGTTTGTGTTTGTGCAATTATGCTTAAAAATTGCCCAGAAACCTGTTCTTGACTTATATATATTTGTTCATAGAATTAGTCTTTAGCTTACGTCTGTAGCTATAGCTAAAAGTGGGTGGGGTAAATTTTTCCAAAAAATACAAAAAAATGCAAACTTTGATGTAACAATACGTCTTACATATAAATGTTATTCTATGATAAATTTAAAGATATGTTATAGGAAAATATTGTTTTGAAATCATATTTGCATGGATTTTTGTACATATTCCTGAAAATTACGATTTTTATGAGCGAAAATGACAGTTAAATAAAACAGCATGTGAGCCCGATTATACCGCTCAAATATCAACATCACAATGTCAAAACCACGACTCTTTAAACAAATATTTATCTAGTATACACAAAAGTGCAATTTGATGAAGAAAAACTAAAAATAAAAAAAAAATAGCATAAAAGACAGCTGAGAATACTCCTCTCAATATCTTACAGTCATTATAAGACATTATCAGGGTCCATGCTAGACTGTTCAGGAATCAGATCAACATGGGGAATGGCAGTTTGTATTTCTGTGTGTTGCATTGTATTATTTAGATCCAAAAGTAAGGGAATTTAGTGCTGGAACCAAGTTTTTAACTATCTATCAAGGTTCAGGTTCACATAGATGTTGCTATAAATATAAGGAGCGGGTAGATTTTAAAATTATATACAGACATGATTTAGAAGGACTAAACGAACTTCATTTGAAATTTCCTTGAACAGAAATTATCTAGCTACATGTGCATCTAGGTTGACCATTCCATACGACATTTCTTTAATATATTTATATGTTTGTACGTCTGACAACCCTGCATGGGTGCCTTTAAAGATGTATTCATGTTTCAATACGTTTCGTACATAAATGGCATACATGTAATATATTTCTGTAAACAGAAGGTTAACTGCCATCATTGCAATTCTGGTAATAACACCTGTCAAAGAAATCGAACTCTTCGGTTCTGCGTGTATCTCTTAATAGTTAGTATGCAAATCACTCAGTACACGTGACATTATGTGTGTTTTATCCATTCTTCACGGGCCATTAGGAAGCAATTTTATATTGGGGTAGCTGAAGCCCCTGTGTCTGTGTCTGAAAACGGGGGGGGGGGGGGGGGGGGGGGGGGGGGTAAATTCGTTTTTCCCTAAATTTTCAGTGAAAAATACGGAAAATTCGGCATTTTTGGGCAACTTGGGGAAGGGGGCTTAGCCATGCATACCTCCCTGTTCCTACGGCCTTCCTTCTTCACAATCCCATCATGATTATTCAATAAATGTGTTCAAACAATTGTTTTTTTTTTCAAATACTAAGTCTAAAATTACCACGTTGATCAACAGCTGATATGTTTTGGAGTAGACACAGATAAACTGTTGGTATATATAGCGGAAATCTTTGGACCTGTGATTGTTTTAGCTAACTCCATAACAATATACCTGACTAATCTATGGACAATATTTAACTTATTACTATCTTAAAAATATTCATTCAGTAATAATTATCGTTGTTATCAATCCTGTATCTGTCACTTGTATGTACCTATATTGAAATATAGCAAACAAATATTAAGAAAATAGAAATAAAATAGATTCTTTGTGTTTTGTTCTGTTCCCTTGAGACTTTAGGTAATAGTCTGTAGCAGGCCTCCTAGCATACCAAAATAGAAATAAAGGTTTTCATAAAGGCTCACATTTATGTAAATAAGGACCTTTTAGTGTAAAATATGAAAACATAAGCGTGAATAGTGGCCATTTTCGTAGAAAATATAAAATCAAAGTCATTTTACGCACTTGTTTCGTAAGGGGGTATACGGGATCTTACCGACAAAAATTTTAAAATTTGGGTAAGATTTGGTGGCATCTGGTGATATTTTCATTGTTAAACTACGTTTAAAGAGGGATAATGCAGAATGAAAGCCATCGCTTGCTTTAAGCTTACAAGACAACTAGCCAGAGCAAATATACAGGTTTTGGGTGAAAATTACAGGCTATTTTTGCGGTTGAAAATGTTTTCTGGCAAAAAAGTAAAGGTTTTAAAGTTTTGCTCTGAAATTGAAGTTTTTCAAAGGTTTTATAGGTTTCAGTAGGGGTCTAGCTGTAAGATATCCAAGCCATGGCCTGTATAGTACTTAATGGAATATAAGGAGTATGCAGGAAAAGTATAAGGTCAAAATATATCGACCCAAATATAGTTTGTGTATTGCAAATGGTAGTAGTTGTGTGTGTGTATGTGTGTGTGTGGGGGGGGGGGGGGGTAAGATGATATGACCTTATTGTTTGAAATATATTTGCAGATCTTTTTATTCTGCTACCAGCAAACAAATTCTGATTAATGAATACTATGAATTGCACAAGTTCTCAGTTAAATGTATAACACGTAAATCGGTCGCAAGATAAACTGATGTTTATAAACAAAATCTAAACTTTTAAAGACATGTTATTTGCTTGAATGTGCAAATCATCTCGTCACAATTACTTAACAACCATGATTATGATCGCTAAGATTTCCTTTTTATTCTTTGGTGGAAATCAGTAGATTACGCGATCACTGTTTGTTTAGTTCTTCCAACTCAACAATGTTACATTTCCATCTAGTTTGCCAATTATTGATACCCGATCTATAGAAGTCAACGAAGGTAACCCTAACCAGCTCTTAGTAGCGTTCTTTATACCTCTTTCGCCTTCTTAACCCTATCTGCAATCTTGGAATTCCTTCATCCAAAATTTGGTAAGAAGGAGAGGACACCCATAAACTGCATGCGGTTGCTCTTCAGCCTATATATTAAGCAGAATTAGAATAGAAATCGTAGTACACCCTGGTTCACAACAATGACCATTTCGTCAACATTTTGTTGCAAACATATACATGTATGTTAATCATTCTTTCCCAAATACAGGTTAGCTAATGCAATTTGCAGGTCTTATTTAGAACTAAGGTAAGGAGAAAGGGCGTGGGACCCTTGGTTTGGGAAAAATACAGCTCTATGGGAAATTTATGATTGGATATTTCGATAAAAAAGTTCTAAACTTCAAAATAGGGATTCATAAACATATACAGATCTGAAAATAATCTTTTTATGGTAAGAATACAAATTTCAAGCAAAATTAAGACCGTTTTACAAGGACCGTAACATTGTTTAATTGGGGAAAATGATTTTTAGGGGAAAAACAAAGTTCTGTGCGTGAAAAATTCTATGGGGAAGGGGCCAATTAACGGCCCCAGTTTCCTAGTAAAAATCTATGATTTAGATAATTTGAAAAGTATTCCCAAATAATTAAGATATGAGTCTTTGCTTCATTTTGATACAGTAGTTGTTAGTCAATTGATCTTGTAAACTGAGTTTTAGCTGTTCCCATAAAACCTCTACCACGTTTTAAAAGGTATGTTTCTCTAGAAACAACACCCTCTAGCATACTGTATTTCAATTTTCCTTCGTAAAAAGACGTCAAAATGTTTACTTCTGTTTGGGACAGGCAGTAGTGCATAATTATATAGTATATTTTAGTTTCTTCTATGTATGTTAAAAAGCAAGTACCAAATATTCACAAATTTGTGATATTTTCATCATGATTTAAAATACATGTAGAATAAAAAATGCTGGAATGTAAAAAAGCTATTTTGCAAAACTGGAATTAAGAAAGGAGTCCTAGGTTTTATTTTGACACCAAAACTGTAAGAGAACACCATCAACCAGTTAAGGAATATCCCTTTTCCTGGAAAATTCTTAACAAAAACTGAAAATTTCACAAGAATTTCCAATTAAATCTACAAAAGTATGCATATGCAAATTATTTCATTTACATAACTGTCCGAAAAGCAAAGACGAATGCTTAAAAGCTTCAATTTGAAACTAAAATTGTTAATCTATACTAGGAACTATTCGAGACAATATGTCTGATTTTTTCTGATGTACATGCAACAATTGACTATAATTCCATCAATTGTTCCAATAAATTCTTCAAAGTTATGAATATGCAAATAAGCCTCCACAGGCTTAATTGCATACTTATTCTGAAAAATAACAAGAGGGCCAAGATGGCCCTGTATCGCTCCACTGGCTTTTAGACATTTAGACTACTAACTTCTTCAAGGAATACAATAGAGGTCTATTCAAAGAAGATTCATGATACACCAGAATGAAATCCAATAAGTGATTAAGGAACAAAAATGTTTTTAAAATTTTCTTAAAATTACACTGTTTCATATAGCAAAAAAAAAATCCTAGCCCAATACGGCCATGCTTTTCATCCGATGGTGAAGGAATTTGGAAGAGATTCATGCACGGAAGATTCCTGTGAAGTTCGGTTGAAATTGGTCCTGTAGTTTTGGAGAAGAAGAAAATTCAATTTAATTAAATTTATTAAAATTTAAGTTCTTCACAGAAATAATTTTTTAAGGAATTTAGAGGAGATAAATGCAAGGAAGATTTGTGTGAAGTTTGGTTAAAATTGGTCCAGTAGTTTTGGAAAAGAAGATTTTTCAAAAATTTAATTTAATTAATCAAAATTTAAGTTCTACATAGAATTTTTTTTCAAAGAATTAAGAAGAGATTAATTCAAGGAACATTTCTGTAAAATTTGGTTGAAATTGATCCAGTAGTTTTGGAGAAGAAGAGTTTTTAAAGATTTTTCGAAAATTTGATTTAATTAAATTAATTAAAATTTAAGTTCTACATAGAATTTATTTTTTTGAAGGAATAAAGAAGAGATTAATGCAAGGAACATTTCTGTAAAGTTTGGTTGAAATTGGTTCAGTTGTTTTTGAGAAGAATTTTTTTTTAAAGATTTTTCGAAAATTTAAATCAATTAAATTATTTAAAATTCAAGTTCAACGCGGATTTTATTCTTTTGAAGGAATTTGTTAGAGATTCATGCAAGGAGATTTCTGTGAAGTTTGGTTGAAATTGGTCCAGTAGTTTTGGAGAAGAAGAAATTTTAAAGATTTTTCGAAAATTTAATTTAATTAAATTAATTAAAATTCAAGTTCTGCATAAATTTTATTCTTTTGAAGGAATTTGGTAGAGATTCATGCAAGGAAGATTTCTGTGAAGTTTTGTTGAAATTGGTCCCGTAGTTTTGGAGAAGAAGGAATTTTTAAAGATTTTTCAAAAATTTAATTCAATTAAATTAATTTAAATTCAAGTTCTGCATAGATTTTATTCTTTTGAAGGAATTTGGTAGAAATCCATGCAAGGATGATTCGTATGAAGTTTGGTTGAAATTGGTCCAGTAGTTTTGGAGAAGAAGATGTTTAAAGAAAAAGTTTACGCACGGACGGACGCACGGACGCACGGACGGATGACGGACACAGGGCCATGACATAAGCCCCGCTGGCCTTCGGCCAGTGGAGCTAAAAATGGATATCTTGTCTTCATTTAAAAACATTGATTGTTTGTCTACACCAAGGACTTAGTGACTGATAGCTGTTTCTCCCTTTTTACCCCAAAACTACTTTTACAATATATGTTTCCATGGAAACCAAACACTCTACTATACTGTAATTCAATCTGATTCTATAAAAAGGACCTGAAAATGCTAACTTCTGTTTTGGACAGGACGTTTTACATATGCAATGTGATTATATCCTTCTAGGAAGCTGCAAAGCTCTGTATGTATCAAATTTTCACTAATTGGGTGATATTTTCATCAATTAATTAAAAATAATAAAAAAATGTACATATGCAATTAAGCTTTTTTGCATAATTTAACTTTGAGGATAGATGTCTAGGCTTTACTTTGGTACCAAATTTGTGAATATACATCACCAACTTAGTGGGCTATAGCTTTCGTTCGAACTTTACTCTGAAAAAATGACCGAAAAATGATCAAAATTTCCAATTAAATCTTCAGAATCATGCATATGCAAATCAGCTAATTTGCATATCTATACTTCAAAATAAAGATCAATGTCTAAGCTTCATTTTGATACCAAATATGTTATTCTAAACCCAAAACTAAATGGGCTATAGCGGATTTGTTAACTATACCCCATATACCATTTACATTTTGCACCTAGTTGACCTTTGACCTATTTAGACCTACTTCACCATTGATGCGGACAGAGAGACAGGGCTTAAGTGATTAAGGGGACATTGCTACATCGTTTAAGCAGTGTCTCTTGCTTGTAACAAGTTGTCCTCCCTGGAACCATTTTTAGGCCTCGTACAGAAAACTTCTCCTAGTCTATAACTGCAGCTTAAGACAGGCTGCAGTTACAAGTTTTTTGTTGAACAGCAATGATATTTTGGTTTCAGATTTTTTAGTAATATGTTAGTAAATTGAACCCATTCCAAAACAAGACCGGGTTTTTACATCCCCAGTAGATATGGTTTGGGAAAACATTAAGACAAAAGAAGAAACTGCTGATAACCAGCAATTTCTCCTTTAGCCTTAATATTTTCTGGGTTGTATTTTCGCCTTTTAAGATCATTTTTATAGTAGTCTGTAGCAGCTTTCCAATTGGATTGCCTTTAATTTTTGCCGTTTGGGAGAGGGTTAATACAGTAAATGCCTAGTACTCTTCTGAAAATGTACTTTTATTCAGAGCTACAGATAAGACTGGTACAGACATTCTAACTTGGTTACTTCAATTCCAAACACTATATCTTTCCAATATTCCTGGTGAAATGATTCCAATGAGTACCTATAACATAGGTTTGATGAACAATAAATGAAGTATTGTGATTTGGAAAGCCTTCACTCCCTCTTATCTGTAGTTCTATTTTTAGTGCAGAAGCACAACACTCTTATGAGATCTAAACATACAGGATTTCTTGAACATTTGATTACCATTGTCCTTTTGATTCAGCATTTACTATTGCACAAATTTAAAGGGTGTATCAATATTATCTCTTTCCCAAGCAAAGGCCTAGTTTTGACATATCTGATATAAAATGCTGGGAAAACATTGAGATAAAAGAAGAAATGATGAAAAGCTATTTCTTCCCTTTCCTTCAATATTTTCTGTACTATATGACATGCATTTTCTTGTTTTGTCATCTGTCACTCCTATTTAATTGGACTGTATTGAATATTGCAGTTTGGGAAAGGGTTAACTTAAGCATTATGATTATGGGTAATACATTCAAAAGTTTTCTTTGGAAAATTTCCCATCAAATTTGTTTTTCTCGAAAACATTTAGGCCATTTCTTATAAACACAACAATAAAATTTGAAAACAAAAAAATACACTTTGACTGCAGAACATTGAAATATTTTAGTTTATTCATTTGAAATAATTCAGTGGCAGATCCAGAGGGGGTTCGGGGGTTCAAACGAACCCCCTCTGTAGCCAGATTATTTCATTTTCATGTGAAAATTCAGTCACAATTATGCAATACTAGGAAAACAAACCGCCCAATTTGTATATTTGAACCCACCTCACAGAAATCCTGGATCCGCAGCTGTTATTGTTGTCTGCAACAATCTGATGTATATGCATGATGATCTCAAATGCTATAAGGGCCCTTCTTAGATTCCAGATTTTATTCATATCATTGATGGCCAATGATGGGAGATCAAAAAACTTGTAACTCCAGCTTTTTCAAACTGCAGGTATGAGGATTTGATCTTCCAGACTACTTATAACTGTACCAACAAAATAAACACAAAATTATGATGGGAAACACAATTCTAAGTAAAATTTACGATATCATGAATACGTATATAAGTAGGAAGATTAAAGAAAAATTTACACTTTCAAAGAGTCAAATTTCACTACAGATTTTCCACTTTTTTCGCAAAGTCAAAGATGTGTCTGGAGATTTCCTTTTGCAGATCTTCCTTCTTTGCCTTCGGGTTTTCCTTCACGTACTTGGCTATGGCTGCGATAGTTTGGTTCCTCAACATGTCCATCTCTTGTTCCCCACTAAGTTGGTTCCATAATGAATACCTGTGGTACAAAAAAGAACGACTGATGAGCATTTCTATGTTTGTTATTTCAAATCCAAACCCTTGGGTACTTTGGGTACTTATTTGCATGTGAAAACACAACAGATTACCAAGCCCTTGTTAGAGTAAAACAGCTATTCTGTACACAAGATCTTGGTCAAAACACATATTGATATGATAAAATAAAGTAAAATCTTTCACCTGGTTTTAATAAAGGCTCTACCTAACAGAAAATGTTTTTTTAAACATTCATTGCATTGAGACAAAAGAAAAAAATGCTTTCACAAAAAAAGAAACTGGTGAATATAATCAGCATTTTCTTTTTTCTTCAGACGTTCCTTATAATGCATTTATTTTACATTGATTGGGAAGCAAGTTTCTTACTTTTTTCAATCCCTCTTGATTGAGCTTCCTGGCAATCAACCAGTACTAGTGCCAGATATGTGGGCCAATGAGAATCCTAGAACAACCTCTGCTACCCGGGATCAAACTTGGAACCTCTTCATCGCAAGGCTAGCTGCGATATTGTAGCCACAAACTTGATGCTGGGTATTGGTTTGTGACCAAAATTCAAAAAGGTTTCTGTCTATCTATATAATTTGTCTGCCTAACTCCCCTTTCAGGTTTCGGTTAGGATGGTCCTCTTGGGTACCACAGTACTTACTGACGTCCACAAAAATCAATAATAAATGGGAACATGAAAACATTCCATGATTTCTCTTTCTAAAGTAAATCAAATGCAACCGAAATTTTATTAAAAGTAATCACCAATTAACAGAGTAAATGATTTTGCTTTTAATTTTGCTAATGCACGCAGTTGGTAGGTGATACTTTGTTCGCAAATGAACACTGTTTTGAATACCGCGGTACCATAAAAGACGCGGTACCGAAGCGGACTATTGACGGCGAGATTTGACCCGGCAGAGCAGACCAAGCGGAAAGGTCAACAGACTTATCGTCAAGGGGTGATAGGTGTGCCGGAACCCCTCGTGATTTGCCGAACACTTCGCATGCTTCGCTATTTACAGCTAACAATCATATTATTCAAAGACTTAACAGTATTTGCATGTGCATACATTTGTCGCGTCATCTTAAAATGGTAATTGGTTAACTGAATATGCAAAAATGCCGATCCTGGTCATCCTGTGCCATCTGTCTGGTATGACCAAGATGTGAACTGTATCTAAATATTTTCATTTTTTGGAGATAACGCCTATTTTAATTATTAGCTCTATTACTGAAAATTTCGATCCAAACAGACCACGGTAGCTTAACACTTTTATTTGACTAGATAAGATAAAATCTTATTTTCACATGGCAGCACAATGTTGTATAACGGATACAGTGCACGCTTTTACGTCAATTAACTACGGACCATTCCCATCTAAACTGGACAATAAACTTTTCCACTTTTGTGAACAGTTAAGGTCACTCTGCCGGGTCAATTATTTTCCTCTATACCATACATTATTGCAATAATCGCAAGGCCGCACTCTTCCTCTCGACTACGAACACCACATGCTAGCCTTATTATTTACTATGCTTTATTGTATAGGAATCCAAACTTTGTCATAGCCCATTTTTTCGTCTGCAGTAGCTTTTAAACAGGACTATCCAAAAATAGTGGAAGCTGGCTAAAGCCTAATCCGAGTCTTCTCTGATGTAAATACGCTCTTTGATATTTTGATTTTTCGCTATTTACATCAGAGGGTATCACACCAAAACGGCCCAATGGCAAAACGGCCCAAGAGCAAAACAGCCCTACTTTGGTCAAAACGGCCCAAATCGGGTTTCCAACTTGGTCAAAACGGCCCAAAATAAATAGATGAAATAAAAAAAAAGATTTTCGCAGAAAATCTATCGGATCTAGTGGTATAAATATATGTTTTATACCAATAATATACAATACACTTTACTTAGCCATTTTACCATTAAGAAAATTTTATCGCATGGTTATGAAAAAAATGTTGGCAATTTAACAATAAGGTAAACAATATTTTCTGCTTTTATCTCACTATTTACTTTTATTAATACATTTTTATCTACAAATTCTCTAACACATAGCAAGAGCTTTCTAGATAACCCAGCATCAAAATATCCTATTGTCGTTTGGATAAGTTTGACCCGCGACGCGTGTTAACAAATTATCAGTAGCATGGGACGATTAAGATAGGTGCAATATACACTGCATTTAAGATACGTGTGAAATATTGTGTTACTTATGTCTACCGTGTGTCACCGGACCCAATAAACAGAAGTGTCAGATTACATTTTAACAGAACCAAGAAAAAAGAACCTTTAATAATCTTCAGGTAAGTAACAAAAATATGCATACTTTGTCAGTAATTGACCACGATTAAAGCGATTATTCCAATTAAAGAAATGTTTATTACAATATACATGTAACAAATTCACGATTCAAATCCCGGATTAAAATATTGATAATGCTACCGGGTATATACAAATTAATGATCACCTGTTAACAATTAGACAATGCACATTACATACGTTCGTCTTTAATATGACACAATCAATATAATTATGCCAATAATTAACAAACAATCAACAAACAACTGTTAAACAAACATCACATTCAATTTACATGTATTAACAGCAATGCACATTATAGGCGTTCGACTTTTAATTTGACACAATCAAAAGACCAATAGACAACTGTTTGATAATCTTTTTAATTAATTAACGTAATATTAGTCATTAACAAACAAATTATAACAAAGAAACGATGAAATTTACCTCATTAGAAAAATATTCAATAAATGTTTAAAGACATTTTTCTATTCAAAATTGCAGTTTCAAAATATAATTTGACAATTAAAACTATATAATGCAATTTTTACAAAAATATACCCAGGAAATATAATCGAAATCATAACAATTATAATATCAAAATTGATCGATCTTTATATTTGTATGTTAAAAATAATTTGGGCCGTTTTGACCAAGTTGAAAAACTGCCTTGGGCCGTTTTGACCAAAAACCGGTCCGTTTTGACCAAAAACCGGGGCGTTTTGGTATTGGGCCGTTTTGCCCTTGGGCCGTTTTGACTGTAAACCACATCAGAGAGCGTTGCTCTTTGAAAAAATCAAGAAGTTCGCAACAAATTGTTGCGCATCGTTCACCGTCCGATCTTAAACGCTATCGTTAAAACCCCTGATGATATCGATAAATGAACCATTTATTGTTATGGCTGCTCAAAAAATTACGACCAAAAAGTATTTCTAAAAGGTTAATAGGCAATGTTTTGCAACAACCCTCACCTGAGCAGCCTTTGTTTACCTTGACCTTCCATTCAAAACAAAAGGTTATACTCATCCAGCAGGCCGATTTGAAATGAAATTTTTGGTCAGGTATGGCAAAAAATGATTTATTGATCTATACCCTACAGTGTTTTACCGAGTGATTCGATATGATACACAAAAACAAAGCTTCAAGTTACTTGTAACGTTACCGAACTTTCCGCTGTTTTCAAAGAGCAACGCTCTCTGATGTAAAAAGCAAAAAATCAAAATATCAAAGAGCGTATTTACATCAGAGAAGACTCGGATTAGCTAAAGCCAAGGCCCTAGTCCTGTCAGGTTACTGTTATTCTGTGTAGCAAATCTTAAATTCTTCTAAGTCCCTATTCATGGTAAAGTGAGGCATAAACAATGAAAAATAACTACATTATGTTTATAACCACCTTAAAATTACAAAAATACTGATGTGTCAATCAAATTATGACTGTGAAACGTGTTTTGACTACAATTGGCAAGCCTGTCGGCCATCTTGCTTTTGTATAGGGTTGTTGGAAATTTGGTTGGATTTTTCATAAAACAAGGTAATTTTTTATTTCAAAATTATACTGAAGTGAAAAACAATTGATTTATCTTTCAATTCATACCATTTTTAGATCGAAATTTTGATTTCAAATGTAGTAGTTTGAGGGCTAAACCTCCGAAGTTTTCCGCACGGCGGAAGTGCTATAGACAAAATGGCGGAAATGATAAGACCTGGCATCACTTCAAAGATAAAAAATGCCAGGGCTTATAGATAGGACTACCAAGGCCCAAGAGCAGTGATCTCGCCTACCCTAAATTGAGAGCTGTAATTCTCTCCATCATGGCCGAGTCTCCGGTCTTTATCCACACCAATGTAGCTATACTTTTCAGAGTTTCTGAATTTTCATTGATTAGCTTCAATGCATCCATGATTAGACTTGTTTTGATGGAAAAAGGTAAAGTGTTCCAAGTTTGTTTTGATTACAAAATTTACTTCCGGAAATTAGCGCATCATAAGAGTCATATAGTCATGAAAAATACAAATCAAGAGGGGGGCTATCTCCGAGGTTCCGCTGTATCTAGTTATCCAATTTTGCTTTTTACAAAAAGGATCTTTGTCTTAATATGTTTCAAACATCTTCACCAATGCGCTTGATAGGAATGCCGGGGTTTTTTTTGGGAAAAAAACCCAACTTTTTGTGTTCTTTTTTTTTTCAATTGTGCTTTTCAAGCGGTGGGGTGGGATCCAGAGGCTTGTTGTCGGGTTCATTTATGATTTATGACTACAGACAAACTCGTTCATTAACACTTGTCAAAATAAGGCTTGGTTTTCACGTCCCTGATAGAATATAATTCGGAAATCATTGATGCAATTTTAAGAAGAAAATGCTGATAATCTATCAGTATTTAAATTTCTCATTTCGCATCAATTGATCAATATAAGGCCATAATAATTATATTCTGTACTAGGCTATATTCTCCTCTTCATTGATACCTAGTTTGTCGTCTGCAGCAGCTTTCAAATTGGGCTACCACTCTATTTTTGTAGATCTATGTTTTTCAAAAATAATTCATGTCACCTGATTCCCCGGGGTGGCCTTCTGGCAGTATCAATGGGGAGAATCACGTGATTGACAATGGTATTTAACACGAAAAAATGGCGACGAAATGACCGCTTCGGCAAAGTTTGATGCACTTTACACTGTCGATATAAGAATGTGTCAATTGCACATGGAATACAATAATATGATAGAAAATGATTCAATTCTATACAGTTAACCGTGACGTAGTAATTACTTACAAATAAAGGTAATTCGTTGCTGTTATTGTAAAATCTTATTAGATCCACATCTCCAAATTCTTCCGTTAACCCCGGTTTATTTTAATTTTTTTTTTTTTTTTTTTTTTCGTCGAACGTCAGGCACGCAGATTTCCCTTGAAGATTCTCCACCAAACCTGACATAATGCCTCCATCTCTACCTGGTTTTCTTTCTCTGGTGATATCATACGGATTAAATGATCGGAGAATCTTTTGATTTGAAACGGCAAAATTAATATCTGCAGATCTGGCAGAACACTGATCACACCCACAAACCTTCATGACAGTATCACCCTGACTCTTCGGACCACTCATGATTTTTGTATAAAACTTTCACCAAAGAGTCTATATCCCGGTTTCCAGAAGGGTTAACGAGGACATCACATTTCAGTTCAGAATTATTGTGTCTGCGTGAATTTGTCATGGAAATTATATATAACAAATGATTTGATTAGTTAGAGCAATCATAGCCGATTTCGTTTTTTTTTTTTCTAAGTTCATAAAAGATTACCCCTTGTGATGTCTTTCATGTGTTACTGTAAGTTAACACCAGATAACAATCAGATTGGGTCATGTATAAACAACCAATTAGTCCAATATCCGTAGCTTTCCTTGTACACGAGTAACTATATGCGTGTTTAACATCACACTCACAAGAACTCGGCGTGCCAAACACTACAGCATTGTACGTATGTTTAACATCTTTTTCGTAAACACGCTTAACAAAGACAACACGGACCATGTAAATGGGCTACAATGAAATGTCTTCGATAAAAAAGGGTCTAGAAATATACGGTGTGAAAAGAGATATCTTTGGTTAGGAAATAAAGCTGTAAATATGATGCGACGTGCTTAACACACGTCCAAAATTTTCGCAATTTCCGAAATATTCTTTGAGTGTTCTCTATTTAATCTAGCAAACGGATAGGGGAAAGTTGGGTATCTGTGGAAACCTTAGACAACAGCGGGTACTTTAGGATATGTGGCTTGTCTGAAAGACTACGTAGATGTAATACATACCTTTCTAAAGTTTGAATTTTCACGCCGAAGCGGTCATTTCGTCGCCATTTTTTCATGTTAAATACCATTGCCAATCACGTGATTCTCCCCATTGAGTATATGTTTACCACAGGAAACAAGGATGTCTCACGGTCACGGTGCGTCTAAACTTGTGCAAGTATGTTAAATAGAGAATTTTAATAAAAAGAAAAGAAAACAACAACAGCAGCAATAATACCGAACATTAAATGACTCTATTGAAAGTCTCTGAGTGTCTGATTCTGTACATTGTACGAGGGGTGATCCAAAAATTCGTACAATCACCCATTACTTCCGTATTACTAGCTTGGTCATTGTATAATTTGGTTATATTGTAGTTCATTATAGACTCTACAGACTAGGCCTATCAAATATTCTGGGGATTTATTCGCCAAACATGTAGTCAGGGTTATAAGAAACCAAACTGCCCGTTTGCAAGTTTTTAGGGGTGTAACAAGATTTGTCAATAACGCTGCAATCATTTATGACGCACCAAAAGGGCCAAAAGTCTATGTTTAGGGTACACCTACTTAAAAATAAGTGTACATCTATTATTTATATATGTGCACTTACAAGTGGCTTACTTTTATACGACCAGGCGTTATGAATTAACTTTATTGTCAAGGCGAGGCTTTTCAATCGGGGAGGCTTGTGGAATTGTTTCCTTGGATGCCAGAAAATTTATACGAAACGTGAATTCTAATTACTAGTAGCCTATTTCCACTAAGACACCCCCCCCCCCACACACACACACACACAACAGCCACCGTAAGTCGTCTTTAGAGGCAAAAGGCGAATTGTCAAATGGGGAACGGTTGACTGTAAATCCAATAAAATAGCCAAAGCCCATCTTACCGGCTAAACAAAGAATTGGTATGTAGCATAACTGTTGTGCGAATATTTCTGAATGCATGTCTGTTAAGAGACGGTCGACCTAAATCGTGTGATGACAACACCATAACCGGTTCAACAACCTTTTTTATAAATTGTCCTTACTCCAACTGACTCATTCCTGTTCATTGCCTTTATAACGGACGAGAATTGACCTAGCAGAACATTCCATTCGATTAGCATGGGCTATGCCAGGTCATTTATCGTGAGGTATACCCATGCTCTGCGCTTGCGTTGATCTTGTGGAATACGGAAAAAGTGAAGATTCTCTTTACTTCCGTCATTTTTCTTCCGATTCTTGCATTGATAAGCGATGCAGTTTAAAACCATTTCGATTCCCTGAAGATCTAATACAATTTTAATTTCCCATAAATCCATTGTTTGCCACCGGAAGTGTTCTGTGGGTACGGAATAAAACGATAATGGAAAGAGGCTAATTGGACTATAGATAAATCATGCGTGTGCTTGAACATGTAGACTATAATTCACAAAACCATAATTTTTTCACTAGTCACATGTCGACAAAAAGTGGGCAAACTTCTCTTCGAAAAACCTTTATCATTCACTATGAATGCAAGTGTTATATGCTATATGCCTGCACAATATAATTTTTTGCTTTCCCTTTGTGAGGACGGTACCAGACTTTTCACCAAGAGTATAGGCAGAAATTCGATTTATCCAATGTCGAAATAACAATAATTATTATCAATTGGATCAATAACAATTCGGGGCCTGTCATACAAATATCATATCAACCCTTTCCCAAAACAAGACCTGGTTTCTAAAGACGTCCCGCGAAGAAAATGATTGATAAAACATTTAGACAAAAAGAAGAAAATGATGATTAATCAATATTAAATTTTCTCTTTTTGTCTCAATATTTTATTAGCTAAATTGTACACAAATCCTACGTTTATGGTGCACCCACGTTAACCAGGTAGCCCTTTTTTTTATTTTCGTCGGCGAAGTTCGTTGATTGCTCAGGTCTTAAGAAAACATCGCCGAAGTGGGGTCATTCCATATGCAGACGTCCTGGGTTAATCTTGGAGCACCATACCAACATTCATTTTGTATTTTGCATCAGCTTTCAAAATAGATTATCCTAGGAATTGGCCATAATTTGTTTGGTTTTTTTTTTTTTTTTTTTTTTTTTTTTTTTTTTTTTTTTTTTAATTTATTTATTTACTTTTGCTATTATTTAATTGAACAACATACATGTATTTTGAAAAAATAAAGTGCAGAATTTGTCATTTGATTTTGTATAATTTATCATGCTTGAATGAAACGAAAATGATAATGAAACTATAGAATTGGCCTTTAGGTTATCATTATTTTACAGTGGCGGATCAAGGATTTCTGCGAAGGGGTTCGAGTATAAAAGCGGGTGTCGTTTTCCTGTTATTACACAATTTTGACTGAATTTCTACATGAAAATGGAATCATTAGTCTTCAGAGGGACATTCAAACAGAGGAGGTTTGTTTGAACCCCGAACTCCCTCTCGATCCGCCAACGAGATAGCCTATTCAGTATTGCGTGGATCTATATTTAAAAAATCTAAAATTTGGAATTATCTATTTTCTCAAAGGTAAATAATAAAACGTTATTTTCATGTTTAATGATGATCTACAAAAATATTCGCACATGCACAACACATGCAAAAACAAATGAACTCGAATCTGAAAATATGGCAACTTGTTTTGTGTGACCTAGTTTTGGACAATGTTTACAAACATTCTATAGTCAGAAATGATTGTAGGAAGTTTGTATGGTTGTATGATAGGCCTACCAATAACATGAAACACTATGAATCTAACGTAACATCATGGGTTCAACTGCTGATGTTTTAACAATAATTTTATCCTGAAAATAATTTCATATGCGCGTTTGTCCGTCAACCTAGCCTGCAGGACAATGTCAATCAAATACATAATATAGAGTCTTATAAATCTATTTATTTACGAAATTGATCACCCAACCTTCCTTCCATTTAAATGTTAACATTTTCAGCGCTATTTATAAAAAAAACTGGTTTCCCAAAAATTTTCTAAATAAAGATCCGATGTATGGGAAAACGATAGGCATATCATGATTCAAGATAATTTTAACGGCGACCCTTTTCACAAAAAAACAGGCCTACAATTTGCTAGTCTACACAGACTGCGCAGGCTAATTGGGGCACTAAATATTTCGTAATATGGTCAAGAGTTTCTTAATCTACATAACATTTTCTTCTTTTTTGATAGATCTCAATAGAGTTCAATTGACGAAACGCCAATCGATAGATCGCTCTGCCCAAAGTAGAATCTAAGACAAATAATGGGGGACATTCGCATGTCGATTGTTTTGATTGTCAGTCGATAGATCGATACAATATCACGTGCAACGAAGAATTTAAGACAAAGAATGGGAGTGTAACATTTTTCTGATCGTCCATTGGCTTATCGATGGTTTTGATAGCGCTTTGTCCATTTTCCGTGACGAAATTTCAGAAAAACAATAGTAGGCATATTTCTCGGTGTAATAGCGCTTATACAAATTAGAGGTTTGGTGTATTTTAGAATTCTATTTTTACTACACCAAATTCCCCAGCAGAAGTCATAAACCTGCGGACTATCAATCCTTTTATATAAGCAACAAAGAGTGAATTCTTGAGTTTTATTATTGTATTTTTGTATGTTTTATTCAAGTTTATGAACTTGAAATCGTGATAAACTCAAATTATTAGTACTCTTATGTCTGTATCTCATCAAAATGTGTTCATATACAAAACATCAGCTCCAAAAAGTCTGGAAAACTGTAATTTCCCTGTAATTTTCTAAGTCAAGCATCCGTATCTGCCTATAAAATCACTGGACCGGAACGAAACTCAAACTTGTTCTGTACCTCATCAATGCGGGTCTACATACCAAAAATCAGCTCAACAGCTACCCGCGTTTGGAAAGAAGTCCGGAAAACTAATTGACCGGACTGACGGACGGACTGCCGGACGGACTGACTGACGGACAGAGTGCAAACCTAAAGTCCCCTTCGGCTTCGCCCGTAGGGGACGAATGAAAACGCAATTCCAATGGTCCAACAGGTATATGGAACACTAAATCCATTTCGATCTGTTGTTTCCGGTAGAAGAGACAGCAAATTAAAATGCAAATAGATGTGTGTTTTGGGAAGTGTCAATGGCATAGTTGTCCTCGTTTATGGCGGTTACTGTCACTGTCCTGATGAGAAAGTTATGTTAATTGGCGTTTCAAACTTTCGACGGGTTTTGGTGTCTCTGCTTAACCTTTTTGCAAAAAAAAAAAAAAAAACACTCCGCTTAATTCCAAAGATGCTATTGACGACAAAAGGGGCAATACTAATGAAATGGTATATCTATGAACTATATCTAGCACATACAATATTAAAACAAGAATTGTCCACGGATAATAAAGCTCGCCCTAACGAATGCTTTCCACAAAGAAAAGTCATTTCCTAGGTCAAGGTAAAAGGTCATTTTAAAAAGTTGTCAAACTCTAAGGTCGTGGTCAAATGTTATAGGTCTTGGTATGAGGTGTTAATGTGTGAAATATCAAGGCTGTATGTGTAAAAGGACATGAGATATGGGCCAGGTTAAAGTCTTTTTTAAAGTAGGTCAAACTCCAATGTCAAGGTCACAAATTCCAAGGTCATGGTCTCGTGTGAACTGTGTTGGTAGAATGTGTCCATGTATATAATATCAAGGCTGTATGTGTAAAGGACATGAGATACGGGTCAGGTTAAAGTTTTTTTTAAATAGGTCAAACTCCAAGGTCAATGTCACAAGGTTAAACGTGATAGGTTTTGGTAGGAGGTGTCGATGTGTGAGATATCAAGGCTGTAGGTGTTATAGGGTATTAAATATAGGCCAGGTTAAAGTTTTTTAAAAGTATGTCAAATCCAAAGTCAAGGTCACGAGGTCCATGGTCATGGTTAAATGTGAACGGTGTTGGTAGGTGCCCATGTGTGAAATATCAAGGCTGTATGTGTAGCCTAAAAGGGCATGAGATATAGGCCAGATTAATTTTTTTTTCAATTAGGTCAAATTCCAAGGTCAAGATCACAAGGTCATAGTCCCAAATGAAAGGACTTGGTTAGGGGTATCCTCAGGTATAATATAAATGCTGTATCTGTCATAGGACATAAGATAAAGGCCAGGTTAAAGTTTTTAAATACGGTCAAAAAGTAAGTCAAACTCCAAGGTCAATGTCACAAGGTCAAAGGTCATGGTCCCAAATGAAAGGTCTTGATTAGAGGTACCCAAAGGTGAAATATCAAGGCTGTATCTCTAACAGGGCATGAGATATGGGCCAAGTTAAAGTTTTTGCGGACGCCGACGCCGACATCCGAGAGTATGACAATAGCTCTTCCGAGACTCGTTCCGGGCGAGCTTTAAAAAAGGAACAATACTGGTTATCCGCAATTTCTTCTTTCTTAGACTTTTCTAAACTTTCGGGGTGAAGGACGCAATGACTTTAAGAAAGGTTATAAAGACCACGAAAACAAGACCTACTTCATCTTTTTACCAAACGAGAAAATCATTAGACAGGTCAGTGTAAGGATCAACCCCCTAAAATTGTAATGAAGAAATAAGGTAATTAATACATTATATCTGTAATTGTTAGCATGTACGGCAATTTTCTAGTTTAAAACAGCAATGGAATGATTAATGTGGGGGGGATTGTCATCAAAAATGACAAAGATCAAAATCCTCTCCCCAGAAATATCGATAATCTATGTTTGTTCCTGTCTTCTTTTCTGTCTACTGTCTACTATTAGGGGATAAATATGGGGCATCCTGTTAATCAAAATAAGAGCAAAAATCTCAAAAATCTACAAGACGCACGCACATGTGCAGATACAAGTAAAGCAGAGGTAGATATATTGCATTTCGAAAATACGGGTGAAGATGAAGTTACTGGACTGTGCAGAAACTGCGTTAAAATAATACGAGAGGTGTTATTAAAACTAATGTGACAAAGTGTGTTATATACATGTATACGCAGAGACATAGGATAAATCAAATTAGCACTGACGAATCAGCGCGATGATCGAATGTCCTATAAATTACAAAACCAGGGTCTTGTTCTTCGCTTTTTGTCATTGCAATTGTGTCATACATTCCGGTTTATCTGATGACCATGCTCAACCTAACGTATACTCACCCAGAGTGAAACACAGAGCTACTTAAGCACAGTATGGATTCGGTGCGTCCAGATTATCCGTCTCAAAATGCATAAATCTAGTCAATATAAAGATTGAACAGACAATCAACATACATAGCGTCAATTTTAGCCTGAAGTATGCGACAAATTCGGTGATGTGCAATAAGACATGGCAGAGCGAAATGTCTTTATCAACTAGTGATAATATTTGTACAGCATAGAATATAGAATTGACACTTGTCTTAAAGAAGACTTTGTACATGACTTTGACGCAAACACAGTTCTATGAAGCCTGGTTTAGATCTATCCCCGAGAACATGAGGTCCATTGATCTAAGGGTAGATTTTGTAACTTGATCCAATTAATCCTTTGAGCATAAACAAAGGAATTTAACACCAACCTTCCTGCTGGTGTCTAGACCGAAGACCAAAACTCCTAAGTACTGATTTATTTTCAAGAGAGCCAACAAACACATAATTATATTGATCAATATTTTACGGTACGACACATTCTGAAAATAAACAACAACACGGAGTCATGACCTCCACGACAGCACCAATATGATTCTTAAAACTACCACCAAAATGAACGTACGTCGTACATGTATAACTTTTTGGTCATACATTATGACTCCATGCGGACAACAATCAGACAGATTTGCCAGAATACAGAAGCTGCAAAATGTGGGCGGAAAGTTCGGACAGAAAGTATTGAATATGTATGAACTAGTGGAGCTATTGTAGGCTACCAAAAGAGCTGATCGTCATACTGT
Source organism: Fragum sueziense (assembly GCA_963680895.1). Lineage (NCBI taxonomy): Eukaryota > Metazoa > Mollusca > Bivalvia > Cardiida > Cardiidae > Fragum > Fragum sueziense. Next base: position 39,224,001 of record OY804593.1, on the reverse strand, counting down.
GTGCGCCTAGTAGTGAGCATAAACAGGATACTGATGGGGATGAGGAAGCGAATGGTGTAGGAGGTGGTGATGAATTATTGCGATGATAATAACTATAAGTAAATGCACTCTGTGTGATTTTTCGGAAGGCAGAGCGGAGACTGGTAAACGGTTCATTGCAACTAAGATCGATGTGAAAGCGCTTTTTCGATTAGCCGTACATTTATTTATTGTGGTACATTCTTTCAATTGGGAATTGTGTTAACGCTCGTGTCGCACGTTTAACTCTCATATTAACCAAAGTACATGTATTGAAAAGTGAATTCGTCGAATGACCTCTTGGCTCAGCAACAACCTACAATGTGAAAGGAAACGAAGGATAAGACCATCAAAACACAAAAAAGAGAAACATGTCAATTGGCATAATGCTATATGATAGGCATATAATATAACAATACACGATCAGCGTGTTTTTGTAGTTAATCTAACTATTTAGTGCTCGTCATTAATCATTGTAAATATTATTTTTTCATTACTCACACCAGAAAAACATGTACAGTATTTCAAGTTATCTTCGCCATATCATGTGATGTGGGTGCCATTTAAGATCGTCTCATCGATACGATTGAAAAGAGTACACACAAGTTCACAACATAGAATTTCGGTTAAAACACTATCTGGATCCTTTTTCCAATCTGTTGATCTTTTCATGTTACAATAAATCTTCCAAAATGAGCTCTATTTTTAAAGACTGTAAAAGAAATTGACATAGGTAAAGATATAGGCAATAAATCCTTACAACCAGCACAAATCGTCTTTTGCCTCTACCCTTTTTTTCATTAAACTCAAAATCTTGCATTTGTTTGGCATTGAATATCATTTTTCAAAATGGATCAATCTATTCAAAGTTTAGAAAATACTAACATAGTTTATATTCCTTAAATATTAAGTAGTTTTGCAGAATAACAGCATGTGATTTTTCTATCCAAGTTTGTTACGTATCATCAACATGGGGGGGGGGGGGGGGGGGGGGTAATATAACGCAAATCACACTGAGTGAATTCAATAGTCATCAACATATGGAATTATGGAGATAAAAAAGTTTAATTGCATAAAAAGTGTAGATTTGTGCTACAGGAGAATGTCATGTTCTTACAATTTACAAATTGGTGGCCCGTGTCATGCCTTATGTCTACTGTATATATACACATCGGTCAATGTTCAATACTAAGCCCAACGATTTTCCTGTATTAATTCAAGCTCGCTTATCGTCTATTCTCGTGACTTCTACGATATTTCGTTATCCGATTCTTTGCTGGAAGTAAATTCCATTACAAGCGAAAAGTCTGAAACAAACATTAATTGGCTAAAAATATGATTGGAAACGTTGGTGATTCATCTGTTGAACAAACACGATGTAAGGAAGATTATGCAAATAGCGGTAAAGATATTTTCTTGAGAAAAAGCATGACAAAAAATGATATTAGTGCATATTTGAAAAAATCGATTTGGACGTCACCTGTGTTTATGTGAAGCCATTGCGTTAACAGCGATCTTTGTTTGGCACTAGCAGAAAGGAACACCATAAACTGTTATCAACGACATGTGAAAGGTATGTTGACTGGTCATGCAAACTCATACAATAAAAATTAATATATTTTCAAATGACACCTCATTCTAAACATTGAATTTGTAATCAACAAAAGGATAATATACCGCTACAAAATAAGGGGGCCTTGATGACCCTGTATCGCTCCACTGGCTTTTATGGCTTAATTCATGAAGCTTACTCTTACTTATTTGAAGTTACCTCAAATAGAATTGCACGAGTTTCTTATATTTTATCGTGCAGCCAGCACGATGTTTTTATTAAATTTCGCTCTTGAGGACAGGTTGGTATTCAGAGACATAAGGAGGGTTCGAGGCGACTAAACTGAGTTAGGATTTCTCGAGGCAAGAAGGTCGGACCTTGAGCTAAACTCATGCTTATTTTCTCCTACATTTTACGGATTTTTGAAAGAAAATTTGCTGGAATTCATGTTTTTGAAACATATTCTTCCATTATATCAAGTTTTTTGTGATATGAAAGTAAAATTTACAATTTTTGAAATTGCCAAAAACGCTTCTTCTTTTGACACATTTTTAATTTTCATTCTAATTGTTTAATTTTAGACAAGTCCTATTTCAAATGTGCGGCAACTAACATTATGAATAAGACAAAAATTATATCGGAAAACTTTAAGGGAAAAGAGGAAATTGTTGATGATCAGGAGTTTCTCCTTTTCATCGATATTTTCTATGTTAGATCTATAACCCAATTATTTCCTTTTTATGCATCAAATATCTTGTCATCTGTAACAGCTATCAACATTCAATTGAATGATTCTAACGTTATCAGTGGAGTTGTGATATTTGGCTATTTTGTGAAAACATTATAAGAAAAGACGCGTATTTTAAAACCGCATAATAATTCTTTTCCATTGAAGTTTTCAGAAGCATTGGTCAGAGGATTAAAATTTCGTATTTTGCCCAACGGATCTATCTATGATGACATGAACAACATTTCCTAAAAAAATAGTTTATCTATGAAAATCACTTGAATCAAGCGATGTTTCGACGAAACGGGTATGAAGGGTTGTATTAAGAAAAGGGTTAAGAAACATTTCCTCTATAAAGAAAAGAAAGATTTTGACTGTGAATACTACTTTGTTACTGAGTCTTTCTGGTCCGGGGATCCCGTGCTAACGGCGTAATCAGTAACTTCAGGCGTCCTTTGTTGAGTTTGACTGAAGTTTGAGTCAAGTAAATGTTCATGAATTAAGCCATTAGAGTTTAAACTTTTAGACTACGAAATTCTTCAAGGAATACAATAGAGGTTTATCCAAAGAAGATTCATGCTACACCACAATGAAATCCAATAAACGGTTACGGAGGAGAAATGTTTTAAAATTTTCTTAAAACTACACTATGTTTCATATAGCGAAAAACAAGTCCAGCCCATATTAGTGGTCATGGTTTTCATTCGATCAAATTTCTTCCAAAAAATCTAACGGAGAACTGACATTGAACATTCAGGCTCAATCAAAATGAAAACAAGGTTTGGTTTAATTGGGTTTTACGCCGTTTCCAACTGCTATGGTCATATCGCGGCGACTGGAGCACCTAACCATGGATTCCTGTTGGTTTTCATAGCAGTATTACCACAACACCTTTACCGAGCCACCAGCTGCTTGCCTACATAGGTTCACGATATCAAACCATTGATGGGTGACATTTTTGTCAGAAAAGGTTTTTGCCGCGGCCGGGTATCGAACCCGAAGCCTGTCGAATGAGAGGCAGATGCACTACCAAATGCACTAAGACCGCGGCCACAATAAAATCAAATAAGGCCTTTTGGAGAAGAAGAATTTTAAATATTTTTCGAAAGTTTGATTTAATTAGTTTAATCAAAATTTAAATTCTACACGGAATTTATTTATTTTTTCGGGGGGGGGGGGGGGGGGGGGGGGAGAGATTCATGCAAGGAAGATTCCTGTGAAGTTTGGTTAAAAATTGGTGTATTGGTTTTGGAGAAGAAGATCTTTAAAGATTTTTTTCGAAAAATTAATTTATTGAATTTAATTAAAAGGGGGTGTCTCAAATCTGCCCACGCATGAATTTTCTTTTAATTCTGCATGGTGATAGAGGACCATATACAAGCTATGAAAATGCATTTAGTTTCTTAGATAATCCAAACTGGATTCCAAAAAGCCACCTTGACTTATTCCCACTATGGCATGAAACATGGCCCCTTTTTCATGTGTCGCAAAACTTTAGTTTTGTGTATTTTCAAGATCTGTCAATTGAATTTGATCCGAGACACATAAGGCATTACATTCATACCAGAAAAGGTATTTCAGGAAATTATTATGAATGTTTTTTATTGAATTAATCATGAAAAAATGCATATTTTTCAGCAAAATTTTGGAAAAGAGTAAAATTGAATTCCAAAGTTAAGTATGTTGGAGTCTTTGTCAAGATTCCATATCATCACAAAAACATGCTACACATTTCCTCTTACTTTGAGCCAAATTATATAGAAATCCAAAACCGGTAACAATGTCATATAATACATATTATTGGTGAAGGTGATGTTTTGGTCCAAAACTTGTATTCAGTAAAAATTTGATTGTGCTCCTAAAAACATTTTTATATTCAGTAAAATCAATTGTAGCATACAGTACAAACCTACAGCAATATTCATGCCCAAAAAAACTCATTGGAAAAACATAGAACTAATATAAATATTACTTATATTTACAAAATTACATGTATGGAAGCCAAGATAGGCGTACATATACACATTGCAAGTTTTCTTTACTATTTGGTCACATTGTCTATGCACCATTTTTAGTGAGACTATGACATACAATAAATGTCAATCCAAATGTTATGAAATTGAAAAGACGCTTAGAACCGGTACGGTAAAGCATCAAAAGGTGCCCTTCCGGGTAACCAATACATAACCAAATATTTTTGCTCTAAGCGCCCTAACGAACTAACATGATATGGAAGGTCCCCTTTGATTCAGTAAAAGACTGTTACAGCATTGTATCTTTTCATTTACACAGTTGAAAATGTGCTTGTTTACATCAAAACGTGGCCCTATTGGGATAAAACAGGGTGCAATTATTTCCCCAAATTATTTTTCCGATCATAGCTTAACCTGTATTGATACACAATTCATACACATTTCAATGATGTCATATGATTAACGTGTTGTTTAGCCATCAATAGCCCTTAATGGTCACATGGGAGCTGGATTATCTGTTTCTTATGCATCACAACAATATGTTCACTTTTGCATTATTGTCAAATGCCATCAGAGAAATCGGTGCTTTTTCTTATTTGCTTTCTCATGTTTCAAAAGATCTATAAATAACTCTTGCTGATAGCTTTCATGAATCACGGCTGACTTGGATAATTTAAAATGATTTTTTTAGACAATTTCCTCCCTTTTTTGTAAAGTAGGTACACCTGGGACAAGATCTAATGTGACCCCGGACAAAAATATTGTAACCAACTTTGAAGTCTACCCCTAAGCAAACTTACATACAAAATTTAAAACCTCATAGCTGTGTAAAGCTTTACAAAAATAGCTTATTTTTTTAATATGAAATATTTCCCCTTTTATGCTGCCACAGCAACAAAAGTTTATGACAAAAAGAAATTCTAATACACAGAGTTGTACTCCTTTAACCCGATGATACTTTTTATCAAGTTTCAAAAAGATTTACATATCAGATTGGGAGAAAAAAGAATTTTTGAGAAAATGCCAACAGACAGACAGACACACGGACAGATGACAGGAAATAACCGAAAAAATGCATTGCATCTTGATTTATCCTCAGGTATACTAAAATAACCAAAAAAGTAAACAAAACATTAGAAAAAAGTCATTTTTAAAAAATCTTAATGTTGTCCATTCTTGGAAATGTGCACTATTCAGGGGGAAATTCCAAAAGCAACATTTTACCGGTTTTATTTTTTCTCGATATTTCACGATAATCATCAGTATATTTGTGCGCAACTTTTACATAATTTTCAAATCTTGACAAAAACTGGAACAAAGAAAAAATTTGAACAGAATTTGCTTGAAATATTTAAAGATAATGAATTTTTGGGTTACCCCCTTACACCAGTTGATATAAAACAATTTTTTGTACATGATTATATATAGTTTTGTTTCATACAGGATCACAGACTACTAGGCATTATTTTTTAGAATATATTACGCGATGAAACCAACAACCAGAACGCTTGCACACTGTTTTAATCAGGGTACCCTCTTTTTTCATGGTGAAAACTTAAAATTCCGAGAAAATTGTTTTCTGGAATGTTCGATTTGAAACATTTCATGAATATGAACCGTTATCTAGTGTACTAACTTCACGCCAAATTTCATTAAATTCCGAGTGTGGGCAGACTCCCATGTTATTTTTCCTATTCGTGAGACACCCCCTTTCGGTTCTTCATGTTTTTAAAGGAATTTGGAAGAGATTTGAGCCAGGAAGATTCCTGTAAAATTTGGTTGAAATTGGTCCAGTAGTTTTGGAGAAGAAGGTTTTTTTAAGATTAAAATAAAATAAAATAAAATCAATCAATTTGATTAAAATTTCAGTTCTGTAACGCAATTTATTTATTTATTTATTTTCTTGAAGGAATTGGGAAAAGATTCATGCAAGGAAGATTCCTGTGAAGATTGGTTGAAATTGGTCCAGTAGTTTTTGAGAAAAAATGTTTGAAAAAAGTTTACGCACGATCGGACGCACGCACGACGGACACTGGGCCGTGACAAAAGCTCTTCTGACCTTCGGCCAGTGGAGCTAAAAATGAAAGTAAGTAACGTCTGTGAGCACTGCTTTTGGGACCAACCATAGGCCTATATACTATTATTTCTTTTTTATTCTGGCAAATGCATCCATTGTTATGGGGCTCTGTTTCTATAAAAAGAAATAGATTGTTTAATAACATAACTAATGCTTATAATAGATTCACAATTGATTATAATAATCCTTTAAACGAGAATAATTTCAGTTGTTTTGAATATGCAATTCAACTGTTATTCTCGTTTAATAGTGAATCTATTATACACTACCCAAAACTTATAAGTACTCCGAGTATGTCATAGAACATATATTTTGACAGGCATAACCTATCTTAATCAAATTTGACACAACTTTACTTTAATCATATATGTATTACCAATTTACCATCATATATTGAAACTTCATATTTCACGACAACATGAACTGAACAAGAAGCTGCTAACGGAGACCACTGTTGGTAGCAAAATTCACAAAGTCAATATCTCTTGTTTTTCATGTTTGCTCACACAACAGCGTGGCATCAGGATCTCTTAGACATTATGTAATTCCCGAAATATACTGTAGGGATATTTGTTGAATATTCTAGAAGTCGGTGTAAGGTTCACTACGCTCGCCAAGCATGTACCAGATCATCATCATACTGGACAGTAAAGCGTGAGTCTGTAAAACACTTTTTTTCACAATCAGCAAATGTAATGCATCCTTGTCAACTTAACATTATGTTAATTATGAGGTCTTACACATAGATATGATTAATTTGGTCATTTTTAATAGTTTGGACACTGAATGGTCTCCCTTGAAGGCATAATGTATCCCTTTTTGTGACAGCTAATGGACGCTTCAGCGACTCAAAACAATGCTACGGTCCTAATATCGGTTTGATTTCCTATCACGCATTTGTCTTGGTAGGTTGGCAGCACTTCCGGTTTGTCTGTTCTGGGCCACAAGTAGGTCGATAGCAATTGCATGTACATTTATGATACGGTTTGCATTTCTTTTGAAAAATGGCTAGAATGTATCAAAAAAGGTTGATACTTAACAGTAATGAACACCATTTTTGTTAAATTTGTGTAGAACTATTGGAAATGTGGGTATGAGAATATTACCTACGATTGAATTGCTTCACCTTGTAAAACACCAATTGTTTTGGGTCGTTGTGTCCTTGAGATTTCCGAAGCATTTTATGTTTTTATGTTTAGCACGTAGACCCATGAAAGAATAAAGTGTAAATTAAGCACGTGGGATTCGTGTACTAAACGTACGAGGTATACTTCAATTTTCTTTAGTTGTCCGGAAGTGACCATTTTGCACAATAATTTTGCAAAATGAAAATGAAATCGGTCAAGTAATGAAGTCAGGCAATAATAAACTATATTGAATTTTGATATTCTTTTACCGGGGAAAAATTGGCGCACAGTACAAAACGGAGTACTTATAAGTTTGGTTGAGTGTACCTAGCTAGTACGTATTCACTTACACCAGGTCAATATATTTACATTTTATGAAAATATATCTATAGAAACACTGAAAGATCTATTATGAATAGAATCTTTGCATTTGGTTAAGTAATTGTTGAATAGGTCTCATTGTGTGAATGAGTGAAATTGACATTTAAAAGCGTGTTTTTACAAACCTTCAAATGTCCTGTGACCCGTATCTTAAACCGCGATCTTATTTCGGCTATGCAAAGTTAATAACTACCCCACTTGGAGATGGGGAAGATTTATTATCTCCCCACGTGGAGATTAAGAAGCTTTACGTTACCCTATTGATTCATACATCTTCAATAACACAGGGCCGTAGGAAGCAATTTCATATTGGGGTGGCTAAAGCCCCAGTGTCTGAATATTTGGGGAAGCCCCCCCCCCCCCCCCCCTGTTACCACGGGCCTGTAGGCCTATAGGAGCAATCCGGGTAAGTACGGACGGGTGGGTAAGTGCGGACGGCAATGTTTTTCCATGAATATAACAGGATTTTATCGGAGCTTTGTTCGATATGTGGTACATTCGATTGAAAAACGTAGCATACTTTGTATTTGTAAGTAACAGTAGCTCAGTATATCTTCTTCTTCTACAAACAACAGACTTAAAAGCGGTTTTTGAAGGGTTAAAATTAAACTAAAAAATCGGGTATCATTGATTTGTTGCTTTCTTCGTGACTGGCTAAAAGGTTGCATGACATATCTATTTTTCATTGAACGCAATACTTAAAAATTGCAGGGTATTAAAATATTTTCAAGAAAACAAAGTGTCCGTAATTTCCACACTAGACCTATGGGTCATAAAAATACGGACACTTCACATTCAAAAGTTTTAAGTCCGCAAATTATATGATTTTAATGAGTTAATTTATCATTGATTTACGTAATTACAGCTAGATAATATGCGTTTCTATTTTACGTTTCATTTCCATGATCTCCATTATCAGTAACTTGTCATTATGAACATTGATCAGCAGCAACAACAGAACATTTTACACGGTAACAATCTCTGAAAAAAGATCGGGGTACAATATGAATCATTTATTCCACTGTCTGTGTTGCTGTTGTCTTTTTAGGTGGGTCTATCTGAATCACTGTTTGTCTGTGTCGTTGGCTGTTCGTCCGCATTGCTGTCTGTCTGTTCTGTCTGTTATAGTTATGTCCACTTTCCATATCCAATACAGTGTCAGAACTTTCTCAACTATGTCCGTACTCCCTCGGCTCTAGATTGCTTTAAAAATTTAGCATTTACAACATTTCGGACAAATTTTCTTGAAGAAATTCGGGATAAAGTCCGTGTGAATTGGATGACCAAATAATGTTTATTTACTTCATTGGAACGCCGTATTAAGTGAATCAACCATGGCCATCCAAAGTTCGGCTTGTAAAAGTCGTCCGTACTTACCCGGATAACCCCTATTATTTTAATTTATATAAGAAGGGTCTAATTAAAACACCACTTTCTAGCCATACGAAATGCACCAAATTACACACGCTTGTAAATACGCTTCACATAAGTTGATTCACTGTGCCGGATTTCAAGGTTAGGCCTATACTTCAAGAAGAAAATAATTTACAAATACTATTTTACTCTATATTCATATGTAGGGGAGACCGGGGCAAAGTGTTACATTTTTTAGACTTTTCAAAATTTTGACTACATTATATACCTTAAAGTCGTAAAAACCATAAAATCTGAAAATGCATCAAATTCTGATTAAATATAAGTTTTTTGCAGCATAATTTGCTAATTTATTGATATGTTATAGAGAAAACAAAAATTGTGAAAAAATGTAACACTTTGCCCCGAGCACGGGGCAAAGTGTTACAGTACCAGGGGCAAAGTGTTACAAAATGATTTTTTTCTTTCTACGGTAATCACTTAATATTTCAATTTCATTGACACTTAAGTTAATGGCGGGGACATAAATCTAAGATAAAGAGGAAATAAATACAACCGAGCAGTATTGCAGAGAAAGCGTCCAATTTTCTAATTTTTACAATCAAATCTTTCTATTTGTTGTTACGCCAAAATATCAGCCATTTACGAAATCTGGTCTTTACTTTTTGTCTAAAAGTGTTCAAGAATGAAAATATGTTATGAAATACGGAGAATTTAGTGTTTTATCATTACTCGTCAAATTTTACCAAAAAGTAGAGCGTAACACTTTGTCCCGCATGTAATGTAACACTTTGTCCCAACATACAGTCATGTTGAAAATAAGGCCAAAAGTCGAAACCGCGTGTATTTTTTGAAAACGCTAGCATATCAAATTAATAATTAGTGATGACTCTAAACTTTAACCACAATTATCAAAATTAATCTTGTCATGGGCATTAGATAAACTAATTTTTAAGAATATTGGAAAATTTACTTTTTGGCCCCAAAAAGTAAATTTCGCGATTTTAGAACCCCCCTTAAGAACATGCTAGCCATAAAAATCAGATAATGTAGAAAATATGCACAGAATTCAATACTAAGTAAGTGGAATTATCGTTGCAGAAAACATAATTGAACTGAAATTTAAATTTACCACTTTGCCCAGTGTAACACTTTGCCCCGGTCTCCCCTAAGGGAGGTAATTTTGAAAATTTCGGTCAAATATTTCCATTAATATGCATTAAAACATAGTTTAGGAATTACTGGCACTTTTCAAATTTCGCCGCTGGGTCTTTGGTGGTAATGGACAAGTTTCCGCTAAGACCCCCCCACACACACACACAATAGCCTCCGGAAGTCGTCCTTAGAGCCAAAAGGCGAAATTTTTAAACGGGGAACGGTTGACTGTAAATCCAATAAAAAAAACCATCCTACCGGCTATTAAGGAATTCATTCAATTTCATAGTTTTTGTTCCACTTAAAATTTCGCTTTATCGCTGTATATTGAATGCACGTGCGATTTATCGCTGTATATTGAATGCACGTGCGTCTCCGCATTTTTTGGGGGAGCCTCGTTTTGATAATATCGATTTGTTACTATTTTTAGTAACAATTATCATGTATACAATGTTAATTTCCCATAAACCCATTGTTTGCCTCCGGAAGTTAATCCGAGTCTTCTCTGATGAGAATTCGTTGTTTGATATTTGGATGTCGATATTTGCATCAGAGCGCTGTCCCACTCAAAAACAAAAGAAAATTCCGACACAAGTTATGTCGCTGTGTCTGAGTTTTCTTTTGTTTTTGAATGGGACAGCGCGCTGTTGTAAATATCGACATCCAAATATCAACGAGCGAATTTTCGCCAGAGAAGACTCGGATTACCGGAAGTGTTCTGCGGGTACGGACTAAAACATAAATGAAAGGAGTCTATTCTAATAGTCTGGCTTACCTGCCCCTAATACTGCGTTATTGGGTCAGGAAGACACCAGTAATGGCGACGTCCATTGCACTGATATTTTAACAAAGGTAAAGAACAAAGTTCTTTAATTTTGTGCGCAGAGAAGGGTCATTAGAAGAGTAGATAGGTTTCGGTATATTTTTAACTCTAGCAATAAAAGTTTAACATGACCGCAACGCTAACCCGAAATAAAACGGTTTTAAATTATGTACATGAAAACTATATGACGGCAATTTGGATCCAACTCTGTACAGTAGTCCGATTAGCTCAGTGGTTAGAGCGTCTACTTTGAAATCCAGAGGTCCCTGGTTCGAATCCCAAGAGAGTAACATATTTTAACCACACACCCTTTCTTTTTACATTTTTCATACCAAATGGTTCTATAGATTGCAAAGACGTAATAAAAACACAATTACCAATTATGTTTTAATTGCATCTTAGTGATTTCCAGAATAGTTTGGTTTGAGAAAAGTATTAAAGCAAAATGCAGACGAAAAAAACATTTGCCCTACGTGGCATTCGATCCTTGGATCTCTGGTGTCGAAGTCAGACGCTCTACCACTGAGCTAATCAGACTACTGGTAAAAGAATCGTCCAAATTGCCTTAAAATAGTTTTCATGTACATAATTTAAAACCGTTTTATTTCGGGTTTGCGTTGAGGTCATGTAAATCTTTTATTGCTAGTATTAAAAATATACCGAAACCTATCTACTCTTCTAATGACCCTTCCCGGCTCACAAAATTAAAGAACTTTGCTCTTTATCTTTGTAGTGAAATCTCTCCACTGGAGGCCGCCATTGTTACTGAATGCCTGACGTACTAAAATACATAGTACGACAGGGAACCAGACTATCTATTCTAAAGGCCCTTATAACCTTAATACGCGAAGTCGCGAAGATACAGGGGCCCGTATTATTGGTTTACAGTCAAAATGGCCCAAGACCAAAACGGCCCAATACCAAAACGCCCAATGTTTTGGTAAAAACGGATCTGTTTTTGGTAAAAACGGCCGAAAGTAGTGTTTCAACCTTGTCAAAATGGCCCGACTTTTTTTTTTTTTTAACAAATTCAAAAATCTATATTTTTAAGTATCATGATTATTATCATTTCGATTATATCTCCTGAATATGTTATTATAAAAGTGCATATATTATAGTTAAAAGTGTCAAATCATAGATTGAAACTGCATTTTTAAATTCAAGAAAAAAAGTCTTTTATTATTTATTGAAAATTATTGTTCAGAGGTAAATTTCATCGTGTATTTGTTATAAATTGTTTGTTAATATTATGATATTATATTAGCCATCCTTGTTTGTTGACGATTTTATATTTTCTTTTTCAATTCTATATCATGCTTTTTAATGTGTGCTTCTGATATACGTCCTTTTACTCTACCAGAAATTGATTACTTTGTAGCAAAAATTTATCCCCACTTTCGGTCAATCTTGCTTTGATATGAACTGTGAAAGGTTCGTTACTGAGATAACAGTGGGAATATGATCACTAATGAATCAGATGTACAACTACTATCTTCAAATAAATTACTTTTTCAAAAACAGGAAATCAAATTCATTGGTATTTTTTCCCTTCCAAAATATATTTGAATTGTTGTAGATAATATATCCCTTTCTTCTATGAAAAGGCATGATGTTCCTTGTCATAATGACAAAAGAGTTACGTCATACAAACCTTTCGTAACGAACCTTTCAAAATGGGGCTTTCTGATCAGTTTATAGGCGACAGTAGAGTGTTATCTGGAAGTTACCGTTAACCACGCAGTCGCGACGTTCTATATAATGAGTCAGGGACTTTATCTAGAGATACCTCTCATTAGTAATTAGCTGAAAATCATAAGAAACAAACCTTTCATGGTTAAGTCATTTTCCTTCAATTAGCTTTTTCAAATGGACGAAGCTTTGTTTAAATGTCCGTCTCAGCCACTCTCAGGTTCAGACTTCTTATTTATGGTGACATGTTAGTTCGGGAAAGGTTTTCTACAATATTCGAACAACAAGGATGGCACCGCTTCTACATTAAAAGATACCTTTTCTGTGGGTAACAAACCTTTCTCTAGTTTTGACGACAAAAGTAATCAGCTAAGAAATTAGGGAATCATATCAAATAGAAAGGAATTGATTATTAAAATGGATGAAGTAATATGTTAATCATTGTGTATAATGAATGGTCTTAGCGCACCGTGATAGTTTTAAGCTGTTGACAATGTTCACTTGGTAGATTGTGATTGGGGTGACAGTAGTGGATCCAGGGGGGTTCGGGGGGTTCGAACGAACCCCCTCTGTAGCCTGATTATTTCAATTTCATGCAGAATTTCAGTAAAAATTGAGCAACACTAGAAAAACGAACCCCCCTATTTGCATATAATCCGAACCCCCCTCATAGAAATCCTGGATCCGCCACTGTGTGACGATAGTAACGAACCTTTTGTTTTTACTATATCTAGGTAAGGCAGTATTCATAGTACACGTCTGAAAATTAATATGTATCATCTCTTATTGGTTGCCTTCAATAAGAGCATATAATGTTTGCAATTCTTTTTGCATATTTTCTACAATTTAATGGCGACATCAATGATAGACCATTCCTTGGTCTTAAAATATACTACCAAGAAAGTGGTATCAATAGCACGTACCATATATGCTTCAAACATTCACGCTTCCGTGATCCTTTACACCTTTGCATTTTCCCATCTCCCTCGGGATCTGCATGTGAAACACATGAATGAAAGGTTATGAACGCGCAAGAAATTAGAACTTCCTGAGGGAGGTTCGTTATTACACATCATAGCAGTGCACTGATAGTCGGTCACAGCGGCAGATCCAGGATTTCTGTTAGGGGGGTTCGGATATATGCAAATAGGGTTTTTTTCTAATATTATACAATTTTGACTGAGTTTCTGCATGAAAAAGAAATAATCAGGCTACAGAGGGGGTTCGTTCGAACACCCCGAACCCCCTCTGGATCCGCCACTGGGTCAGCCGTCGCGCACGGTTTTGCGGCACTAAAATGTCACGTCAAACTAGCGAACGTCAATTGCGTTACTTTAAGTTTTTGCGTAGATGGTTGTGTTGTGCTTATAATGGTTACTCTCTACATAATCTAATCTGATTTATAAAGACAGGACCACGTTTTAAGAAATACTCCACTGCTTCCATCTTTTGTATTTCTATAGCTATTCCGCCACTTTAATTCGCTCTTTTTTTTTCATCTTAAAAATGCGCCAATGAGATAGTTTTAAGATTACGTCAAATAAAAAGTTTAAGTTTATAAATTTTCTGTCCACAAGAAAGAAAATGAATATCTTTTATACGTTTCGTTATTTTGAGTCGAAATTTTGATATGATCAACAAGAAAAAAATGGTATTTCCACATTGAAATTAAATGTTTGTATGAATAAGAGAACTTGTATTTTTCAAAGTCTAAAGTGTAAAAAACTAGAGTTTTCAACTACAAGAAACAATTTCTGTCCACACACATTTTATATAATAATTGTTTCGTTTATTATGCTAACTGATTTTCTTCCATAATATATATTATAGAAATAGAGAAAAATGGTATTTTTTTATATCAAGTTTGGTTGCATTTGAGTCATTAATTAACAAAATATTCAACAAAATTGTCATTTTTTCTGCGACGTAATTTTAATTGTTACACTGCGATTTTTGGTAAACAAACTGGGCTAATTTGAGTTATCTACGTAGAAATTTTATTTCCGTTCGGCAAAACATTCTACAGCATTTCCACAGTCACAAAATATATTTTTCCATGTGTTTGACGTTACTTTATTTCAAAATTGTTTATAAATAGCCGTCGCTCTTGAACATTTATGTTATGAATCGCGGAGGGAAGCGTTTTTTGAGTGACGCAATAGGCCTACCGTGCGCGACGTCTCAGTATGCCGAACCACATTTGATGAATGCCTCTGTCTATTCCACAGGGAATCGAATCATACCTTCCTAGGCCTATTTAGAGGGATTTCTGACCAAAAACAGAACCCATAACTGAAATAGGAGATCAGTTATGGGTTTTGGTCAGAAATCCCTCTAAATATGCCAAGGAAGGTATGATTCGATTCCCTGTGGTCTATTCTACAGAATCAATGCAACAAAAGGAGGGAATCCATCTTTGACAGAACTATGTTTGTGTACTACGATCCTGAAGCATTTCCCGTTGTGAAGTGTCTCTTGTGTCAACATGGTGGCATTCCAAGTGACGGGCCAAATGACATGGTGGATCCAAACTCGATTCGACCAAGAGGCAGAGGAACAACAACAACAACACTAACAAACCCACTTAGGTCTCCAATCGAACGCGGCACTCCATATAAAAGGGCGATAAAAGTGGCAAAACGGATCAGAACAGGTTTAAAACGAAAGTAAGTTTCCCTCTCATTGTTAGTCGAGCATACACGTATTTGAAACACATCTTCTAACATTTATTATCTTTTCAAATCTTAATGTTTTTTAAGCCAAATATATCTAAATTAAGAATGAACAGACTGAAAATTTGTGCATAATTCTCTTTGTTCTAGTTACTTAAAGTTAGTCGTATCAGGCCATGATTTAGGGTCGATTGTGGAAACCCACAAATAGGCTTGCTGGTACCTGAAAGTATAAAGTAAACGGAAGTACAGACACGTGATTACTAATTAACTCACACATAGATTAAAAAAGCCCTTGTAAGTAGCCTAATATGGAGGCCAAAAGCACATTGCATGTTGATTTGGTCTGTCTGTGTGTGACACTGTGTGAATCCTTTGAATTTGCACACCACACAAGTCAAGTCCTATGACCAGTTTGTGACATGCCTGTACAAAATATTATTCCAGGGTTCTACAGTCTTGGGTTCGGTACATTTTCTCTACGTTCTTAAAACGATCCTTCTATGTCCATGATGTTCCACTGCGACTGTATTACGTCCCTATGGCGACCATCCAGCTGTTACTGTGATGCCAGGGGTTCTTTTTATGGTTAGGCAGAGCTCCAGATAGGATGCGTATTTGCGTAAAATACGCATTGATTTGGTCTGAATACGCATTAACTTTTATAATAATGCGTACAAATACGCATTCAAAATAATGAAAACGCATTTGATAATTGCCAGTTAGCGTATCAAGATCGGAAAATGTTGAGAAAAAACATACGCTAGGAAATTTCAACAATTAACACAAACTTTTTGTCTATAAAAAATAGGTTACGGCAGTCAGCTATCTGATATATATTACGACTTTAATCAGCCAATCGTATTCTTGAATAATTGGGGAATACCAATTACGTCACCACTGTGACCAGCCGAGCGGCAATCGGCTATTCCGTAGATCTACTGAATGATGCCGAGTGTTGCGTTTGTATTTCAATAAATCGTTTATCTCCGTGAAAGCAAATTGTTACCCGATTTAACAGACCATCCGTAAATTGGAAATGACAACTCGAAGGTGTTTGTTTTCTTTTCAAACCGGCAAACGAGTAAATCTACTGCTGAGCAGATTGTAACTTTAGGCGAATTTTGCCGATATTCTTTCTGAAATGGCCCTACAGGCAAAGATAGCACACGATGGTAATCTTGTTCAGAAAAAAACTCGATGGTCGGAAACATACCGCGGTTAGATGTCCTCGAACCCGAAAATGGAAGTTGGTCGTTCAGGTCGGGTGTTCCTGTTTATTCTTTCCCGAACAAGAAAGTAAATACCCCCTGCCTCAAAAAATCATCTGGAAATACGCATTGGAAAAAATTTTGAGGGGTACATACCCCTTGCCTCAAAAAATTATCTGGAGCTCTGGTTAGGGGAAGGGGCCCGGGGCCCTTAATTTGGGGAAAAATGCGTCGAACGAGCCGTTGTAGGGGAAAGATTTTAAATCATGTTTTTTTGCTTAAATACTGATAATGCTTCAAATATTTTAGAAAACACTAAGAAAATAGATTTTGATAGCAATTTATAAGCTGATAAATTGAAGATCTTTGATCGTTAACATAAATACTCCCATGGGAGAACATTGTAAAGGTTGAAACATTGATTTATGAGGGGAAAAATACAATTTAGGGGAAAAATTCCCAGAGGGGAAGGGGCCAAAATTCGGCCCCAATTTCTTAGTAAAAAAACCTGGATGCATCCTTCCGGCGACTAAATATTGTTTTGTCCTGCGACTGTACAACAACCCTACTACGTCCTTGCTAGGTCTATAAAAATAATACTTTTTTCCAGTAAATGTCATTCTGAGTTTGGCCTTGAACGAGTGAAGACGTGTATTTAATTAATGATGCCTTGAAGAGTACTTAGAGCACCCTCAGAAAAAGGGAAAAAGTCTAGTGTTTGTATTGGATGAAAGCCAGCAGAATTGAATTGAGTGGTCTTTCTTTATTGCTTTCGTACTTTTCCAATTTGAATTTCATTGATTTTGCCATTTTTATACGCCGCCGGAGGCGGACGTATATTGGCGTCATCTTCTCCGTCTGTCCATCCGTCCATCCGTCCGTCCATCCGTCCGTACATCCGTCCACTTTTCTTGTCAACGCAACTCCTCCTAAGTTTCTGGATGGATCTTCTTGAAACTTGGTCAATGTTATCACCTCAATTGGTAGATGTGCATGAAGGAAGGATTTTATGGTTCATTGATTTTTGCCTGAGTTATGCCCCCTTAAAACTTAGTCCCTGGGGCGGCGTATATTGTGACCATGGCACTCTTGTTAGCTCATGGTGAGGTATTGTGATACCGCTGTGTCCGTCGTCCATCAACGTTTGGCTTGTGTACATTTTAGAGGCCACAGATTTTATCCTATCATCATAAAATTTGGCAAGAATAATTGTCTTGACAAAATCTTGGACGAGTTTGAAATTGTGAGGTCAAAAACTAGGTCACTAGGTCAAATAGTAGGAAAACCTTGTGTGCACTCTAGAGGCCACATTTTTTGTATGATTTACCTGAAATTTGCTCAGAATGATTATTTTGATAAAATGTAAGACAAGTATGTAATTGGGTAATCTGGGGTCATAAACTAGGTTACGAGATCAAATCTTAGAAAAACCTTGTGTCCACTCTAGAGGCCTCATTTTTTGTCCAATATATCTGAAATTGGCTCAGAATGATTATCTTGATAAAATCTCAGACAAGTTTGAAATTGGGTCATCTGGGGTCATAAACTAGGTCACGGGGTCAAATCTTACAAAAACCTTGTGTGCACTCTAAAGGCCACATTTTTGTCCAATATATATCTGAAATTTGCTCCAAATGATTATTTTGATAAAATCTCGGACAAGTATGAAATTGGGTCCTGATCATCTGGGGTCATAAACTAGGTCACTATGTCAAATCTTAGAAAAACCTTGTGTGCACTCTAGAGGCCTCATTTTTTGCCCAATAAACCTGAAATTGGCTCAGGATGATTGACTTGATGATTGACTTGATGAAATCTCAAACA
Organism: Fragum sueziense; assembly: GCA_963680895.1. NCBI lineage: Eukaryota > Metazoa > Mollusca > Bivalvia > Cardiida > Cardiidae > Fragum > Fragum sueziense. The sequence continues at coordinate 39,205,398 of OY804593.1, read as the reverse complement.
AGTACAAAATTGGGTCATCTGGGGGTCATAAACTAGGCCATGGGGTCAAATCTTAGAAAAACCTTGTGTGCACTCTAGAGGTCACATTTTTTGCCCAATGAACCTGAAATTGGCTCAGAATGATTGTCTTGATCAAATCTTAGTCAAGAACGAAATTGGGTCATCTTGGGTCATAAACTAGGTCAAATATTAGAAAAAACCTTGTGTGCACTCTAGAGGGCACATTTTTTGCCAATAAACCTGAAATTGGCTCAGAATGATCAAATCTTGGTCGAGAACGAAATTGGGTCGTCTGGGGTCATAAACTAGGTCACTAGGTCAAATGTGAGAAAAAAACATTGTGTGCACTCTAGAGGCCACATTTTTTGCCCTATCATCATGAAAAAATGTCAGAATAATTATTTTGATAAAATCTCAGACAAGTTTGAAATTGGGTCGTCTGGGGTCATAAACTAGGTCACAGGGTCAAGTCTTAGAAAACCTTGTGTGTACTCCTAGAAGCCCATTATTTTGGCCCAAACAACCTGAAATAAGCTCATAATGATGAAGCCCATTATTTTTGCCCAATTTACCCGAACTAAGCTCATAATGATGGTCTTGATGAAACGAAAAAAAACTTTGAAATTGGGTCATCTGGGGTCAAAAACTAGGTCACTAGTTCAAATTAAAGAAAAACCTTGTTTGCACTCTAGAGGCCGCATTTTATGCCCAATTAATCTGAAAACTGGTCAGAATAATTATCTTGATAAAATCTCGGACAATTTCAAAATTTGATCATCTGGTGTCCTAAACTAGGTCATGGAGTCCAGTCTTGGAATTTTGTTTAGCCCAATCAACCCAAAAATTTGTCAGAATGATGATCTTGATCAGACCTCAGATAATTTCGAAATTGGGTCATCTTGGGTCATAAACTAGGTCACAGGGTCAAATCTTAAAAAAAAAAAAGTATGTGTACTATACAGGCCACAAATCTTAGTAAAATTTTATCATTTTGGAAGCTCAGACACACCATATACAGAAAGCTATTATCTCAGGTGAGCGCTTCAGGGCCAAAGGGCCCTCTTGTTTGACACATCTAAAGATAGAGGTTTGGGAAAATATTAGAAAAATGAAGAAGTTGCTTTTGTCAATCAATTTCTTCATTTCCAAGACTTAAAATTGGCATAGACTTGCATTATCTTTGAATTCTGACAAGTCTAAAATTTTGTCTTCTTTGTAATGGGTTAAACCCTTCCCAAAAGAAGAAATTGTTTATATTCAACTGAATATTTTCTGTGTCATGTTGCACAAGGCACATACGAGGGCTGATCAAAAAGTTCGTATAATTTGTTCATAAAATTTTAGTTTATGAAGCAAAACATTTCATTTTTGGATATGTTTCAGAATTATTTATTTCAAATATATGTTGTAAGTTTCAATGACATTGATTGAAAAATGGTGTTGCTATGACTCTTTCAAAATAGGACGAATCGGGTACCCGGAGCACGTCGTGACGTCAACGTCATTTTAGTAACGTCGTTTGACGCTACATGATATAACTATTTATAGCACATCATTACTGTTCCTTTGATTTGTGCAATTATTTTGTTTATTTTCGAAAACATTTGAACTGTTACAAATATTCACTGTTTAACGGATCAAATTGTAGATATTCATATCCTTGTACCTGATCTAGCAAGAGAAAAAGAGGTGTTTAGTTGCTTTTTTCACTAAATCGCAATATTATCCGAAAGGCGTATTATTAGTTTAAAAACTTTCTTTAATAACCATACCATTTACAATTCAAATTTACACTGACTTACACAAGTATTGATATGAACAAAATGAAATTTATATAATTAATCAGAATATGAATTATTTAGATATAAATGAATAAAGAAGAATATATATTTTATTAGTGAGAATCCGAAATAAAGATTGGTTTCTAATATTTGAATATTGGTGTTCCTCATCCACCACAAGTTAGGCATCGAACAAATATGTGAAGTACACATATTAACATAGAACTCAATATTTCATGTAAAAAGCTGAACTGTTTTAAAACGTATTCCCTCATATTTATGTATCGACGGGTTTCCTATACGACGTCGTTGACGAACGTCGAAATTTATTAACGCAATTCTTTTGCGTTCTCTCATTGGGTTGTCTTTTTGATTCTCTATCTTATTTGTAAAAACAAGACATGTCATTTTTACAGATTATGATTTGTTTATTATGTTAGCCTTGCAATATTTCTTAGATTAAATACATTTGGGTTTGCGCAAGAACCGAAAATAACAAAAACTAATTTCAACAACGAATTTTCCCCAATTCGCAAAGTGCCGTTTTTACTCTTTTTTCACGTCGGCGCGTCACACTATACCCATAGCTTCATCATTGTTTAATCACAATGGGCCTTGAAATTTTACCAAGTATCTGATATGATGTCTTTCCTCTATCAATTAAAATATCGGAAGTTTTGCTTGCGCAAGTTTTGAAAAATACTCGTTTTGCGGAGCTTTACAACCACGATTTAACGGCGTGCTCCGGGGTAGCGTTCCTTGACCCTTTTAAGGGGCGAAAAAATATCGATATAATAAATTGACACATATGATATTTTATCAGAGCGTCAATGATATAATAAAATTACACTTGTGAAAAAATAAATGCTATCAGATGAAAGGTAAAAAAGTTATGATGAAATTATACGAACTTTTTGATCAGCCCTCGTATAGCGGTTTTTATTTCCATCCCTTTTTAGCCTTAGCGGCAGTAAATTGGAGTAGAGAAGAGGAGGTTAATCCCGACATGCGCCCAATTCCGACACTTTTTTTGAAAAACGGTCATTTGTATTGCATTATCTTTTGACAAAATCAACAACTTTCTGTTTTCAACATTACGTCATACATTTTTCTGAAGTTATATAATGATCATTGACATGTAAAGGCTTGCTTTCTTAAACAAGACCAGTCACAGACGGATAATGCTCCCCGAATAAGTGTTTGTCACAAAATAAAAACTATCATACATTAAGCCCCCTTTTTTACCATGACGGATTTTTTGTACACACATTATTTAGAATATGGTCTAGAACATCTCATTTTTCACATAAGCACAAAATTTCATTAAATTCTGCCCATTGGATGAAGAGAAATTAAAGAAAATATAATTTTTACATTAAGGCCCCTTTTTCCATGACGCAGCCTCAAATTAAGAAACGGAGAAAAAGGTCCCTAGGGATTATTCCAGGGAGTTCACATGTGAAGTTTCATTCAATTTGGTCCAAGGGTTGCTGAGATATGGCTGTGGACGGACGGACGGACACACGGACGGACGGATAGCATGGCGACTATATGCTCCCCCGAAATTTTTTCGGGAGCATAAAAATCGAGGTTAAAGATAGACCACCCTGTCTGTGGAGTTTTCAAAAATGCAGTCTTATAGGTTTCTGTAAGAGAGGTGTCCTGAAAAAGTAAAAATAAATTCATGTACAAGTCATCTTCTTCGATAGATTTTTGTATAAGATGAACAATTAGACAATTCTCTATTATCCTAGACCTCTAATAACAGTATCAGAGCGTTTTTTATTCATAAATCATGGGGTCGGAATTAACCAACAATTTCGGCCAGAGAGTTCAACTCCGACATCATAAGTGAAAATTAGAGGAATTTTCCCACTCTAGCTTACTTAACCTTCACTATACCGACGGTGCGTTACAGAAATGTGTAAAACCAGCTCATTCGAGCTGATGGCGACTCCTTAACATATAGATTTGCATATTTTTTCCCATATGTTCGCAATCTTTTTCTCGGGTGTCGGATTTGACCGAACTATCAGAGTGTGAATTATGAGCGTCTATAACCCAATTTCTAATTGAGAGAAAGGTTTACAGTATATGTCTAATAAAAGAAAGTATGGTTTTCTTCCCTTTTCAATCCTAACTTCTCTGTGACATTGCATCACATAGCTCATTTTGCTTCAATACTATGTTTGGTGACAGGTTTAGGTTTGACCGAAAAGTGTCAGATTTAAGATGCTTCATATGTGGTAAAGATTCCATTGTACCATCATTGTTAATGGCCAGAAGACGCTGTAGAATACACGAATTTGTTGCATAAAGGTTAGTTCGTGTAAGCCCGACACGAAATATGGCCTCATATAAGTAGACAAAGAAATATATTGATTTTCCCCTTAAGGTGTCGGGGTTACCGTCCTCTACTCTAGTATGAAATTTCGCTGTTTGGGAATAGGTTAAGAGCATGTCAACAACTTTTGTAAATTAGAACCAGCAAATCTAATGTTTTGTCATCACCCAGTGAAGGGTTGGCAGGTAATACATGCTATTGCATTTTCAGGTACATTGGTGTCTAGCCTTTCCTGACATCTTTGGATAGCAATGGTGCACACTTGACAGCTACCATAAATTTCAAGGACGCTCATGAATCTAAAAAAACAAACTACATGTACCTCGCTTTTGCTGTCTTTCTGCAATTATGTACCATGCTAAACGACGTCCCTCTCGGACTGTATAGACACGCCCACTTTATGGTGATGACTTGGTCCTGGGACAACAGAAAACTTTTTAGCTGAAACAGAAAATGGGAGATGAACTTGTTAATCTTTGATTACGAAATATAGTGTTTTAAAACTGCTTTTAAAAGGGACCCATGCTAGATATTTCAGGAATCAGAACAACATGGGGACAGTCAGAGTTTGCATTGCTGTCTGGTGTATTACATTATCTAGGGCCAAAAAGAAAGGAATTTTAGCGTTGTTACCAAGTTTTTCACTATCTATTAATGTCCAGTTTCCCATAAATGTTACTACATGTATTAATAGAAAGAATGGGAAGGTAAAATTACGTACAGACTTTATTTAGAAGAACTAAACAAACTTCATTCGAGTTTTCGTTGGACAGGAATGATCTACCCATACAGGTCGACCATTTCATAGATTTATTTCTTGAATATTTGTTTTTAAATCTTTTATATGTTTGACAACCTAGCATGGGCCTCTTTAACCATTTGTAAGAAACTGGATTTTAGGCTAGTCCAAGGTAATAGCCTTTTAACCCTTTCCCAAACATTTTGACGTCCCTGTTAGAAAAGGTTTGGAAACATTGAGACAAAAGAAGAAACTGCTGATAACCAGCAGTTTCTCCTTTTGCCTTGATATTTTCTGTGCAATATTTCATACTAATCTTATCTTTTCCAAACATATTTTGTCATCTTCCGCATCTCTTAAACCCTTTCCCAAACAAGGGTTTTGACGTCCCTAATAGAAAATACTGAGGAAAACATTGGAACAAAAGAAGAAATTGCTGATAACTTGCAGTTTCTCCTTTTGTTTCAATATTTTCTGTTTCATATTTTACACAAATCCTATCTTTAATATTATAACCAGGGCTAGAATTTCCCTAAAAAATTGACTCGCATTATTTTGCTTGTGGCTTTTGAAACCACTAGCAAAAAGGCAAATTCGCTCGCAATTTGGTTTTCATTTTAAAAAGTAAAAGCTTAATATGGTGCATACAGTTGCTTGTTTAAAGGACATGCCCAAAACCAGCACAGTTAGTCAATATTTGGAAGTTATTTTGTAAGCCTTTTCAGGCCTCATTGATAAAACTTGTAGGTGGGATTTTTTTCCCACTAGCCAAAAAATCTAGTGGCAGATAAAATCACTAGCAATATTTAATTTCAACTAGCAAATTGCCAGTATGCTAGTGGAAATTCGAGCCCTGATAACATCCATTTTGTCATATGTAGCAGTTTTAGAAGTGGATCACCCTAAAATTTTGTTGTTTGGGAAAGGGTTAAATTGGACAACCCTAAAATTTTGGCATTTGGGAAAGGGTTAAGGCAATAAAACAGGTGATACTGGAAACAGAAAGCCTGTCCATTTTATTTTCACAGCATAAAATCTTGGGGGAGAAGGAAGCTGTAATTCTTTCTGCTCTATGTTTTCTGCCGTATTAGTGTGCAGTCAAGCTATCATGGTCCTGGAAAAGGAGAACAGTACTGATGTTCAAAATTGTTTTTCTGTCACACTTTTTAAAAATGAATTTATGTAAGATTGTTTCAATATTAATTTATGTAACTCTTTGTGTTAAATTGTTGGAAGATATTCATGAATGAACACCTTAAACAGACACCAAACTGACACCAAAGTCTGACATCTTTCTAATATTTTCCTGAGAAGTTTACATGCTATTAAAAACCACATTTTTTTGCCTTTCCTAACATTATTTTGTCGTCATCTCTCACCATTTGGGAATGGGTTGATCAATCATTAAAACATTCCCAAATGGCATAAGACTAGTCCAATTTGGAAGCTGCTGCAGATGACAAAATGGATGTTGATAAAGATGGAGTTTTGAACAATATAGCATGGAAAATATTGAAGCAAAAGGAGAAAAATGTTGATTATCAGCATTTTCTGCTTTTGCTTTGGTGTTTCCTCCAGGCTTTTTCTTGAGGAGCATCAAAAGACATCATTGTGTGGGAATGTGTTAACCCTTTCCCGAACGACAAAATTTTAGGGTGGTCCACTTCAGAAAGTGCCACAAATGACAAAATTGATGTTATTAAAGATTGTTTTTGTGTAAAATATGTTACAGAAAATATTGAGACAAAAGGAGAAACTGCTGGTAATCAGCAGTTTCTTCTTTTGTTTCAATGTTTTCCCAAGCCTGCTCTAATAGGGACGTCAAAACCAGGTCTTGTTTGGGAAAGAGTTAAACTTACATACCGGTACATTTTCTTTTTTCAGAGCGAACAAAGGAAAGAATCTGTAGACATCGGAAGAGCATCCTTCTGAACTCTGCATATGGAGGATAATCAGCGAGCAGGTAAAACAAACTATAGAACATAAATAAATTTGAAACCATATAAAATATAAATTGTTAATACAAAAACAGATATGATATTTAGTAACAGCTTCAACAGGATGTAAAGAGAAAGTACCTTTAAACAGGCTACTTTCCAATTATATTTTCAAAAAGAAAAAGGAAAAAAAAACACAACTTTTTAGCTCACCTGAGCACGAAGTGCTCAAGGTGAGGTATTGTGATCTATCAATGTCCGGCGTCCGTCTGTCCGTCACGGCGTCAACAATTTCTTTAAACGACATCTCCTCCTAAACTACTGGGTCAAAATCAACTAAACTTGGCAGAAATGTTCCTTGGGTGGTCCCTTATAAAAATTGCTAAAATAATTGAAATCCATGAAAAACTCTGGTTGCCATGGCATCGGAAAATGGGAAATTTCACAAAAGCTCAACAATTTCTTTAAACGACATCTCCTCCTAAACTACTGGGTCAAAATCAACTAAACTTGGCAGAAATGTTCCTTGGGTGGTCCCTTATAAAAATTGCTAATATGATTGAAATCCATGAAAAACTCTGGTTGCCGTGGCATCGGAAAATGGGAAATTTCACAAAAGCTCAACAATTTCTGTAAACGACATCTCCTCCTAAACTGCTGGGTCAAAATCAAGCAAACTTGGCAGAAATGTTCCTTGGGTGGTCCCTTATGAAAATTGCTAAAATAATTGAAATCCATGAAAAACTCTGGTTGCTGTGGCATCGGAAATTGGGAAATTTCATAAAAGCTCAACAATTTCTTTAAACGACATCTCCTCCTAAACTACTGGGTCAAAATCAACCAAACTTGGCAGAAATGTTCCTTGGGTGGTCCCTTATAAAAATTGCTAAAATAATTGAAATCCATGAAAAACTCTGGTTGCCGTGGCATCGGAAAATGGGAAATTTCACAAAAGCTCAACAATTTCTTTAAACGACATCTTCTCCTAAACTACGTAGTCAAAATCAAGCAAACTTGGCAGAAATGTTCCTTGGGTGGTCCCTTATAAGAATTGCTAAAATAATTGAAATCCATGAAAAACTCTGGTTGCCATGGCATCGGAAAATGGGAAATTTCACAAAAGCTCAACAATTTCTGTAAACGACATCTCCTCCTAAACTGTTGGGTCAAAATCAACCAAACTTGGCAGAAATGTTCCTTGGGTGGTCCCTGATAAAAATTGCTAAAATAATTGAAATCCATGAAAAACTCTGGTTGCCGTGGCATCGGAAAATGGGAAATTTCACAAAAGCTCAACAATTTCTTTAAACGACATCTCCTCCTAAACTACTGGGTCAAAATCAACCAAACTTGGCAGAAATGTTTCTTGGGTGGTCCCTTATGAAATTTGCTAAAATAATTGAAATCCATGAAAAACTGTGGTTGCCGTGGCATCGGAAAATGGGAAATTTCATAAAAGCTCAACAATTTCTTTAAACGACATCTCCTCCTAAACTACTGGGTCAAAATCAACCAAACTTGGCAGAAATGTTCCTTGGGTGGTCCCTTATAAAAATTGCTAAAAGAATTGGAATCCATGAAAAACTCTGGTTGCCGTGGCATCAGAAAATGGGAAATTTCACAAAAGCTCAACAATTTCTTTAAACGACATCTCCTCCTTAACTTCTGGGTCAAAATCAACCAAACTTGGCAGAAATGTTCCTTGGGTGGTCCCTTATAAAATTTGCTAAAAGAATTGAAATCCATGAAAATCTCTGGTTGCCATGGCATCAGAAAATGGGAAATTTCACAAAAGCTCAACAATTTCTTTAAACGACATCTCCTCCTTAACTTCTGGGTCAAAATCAACCAAACTTGGCAGAAATGCTCCTTGGGTAGTCCCTTATAAGAATTGCTAAAATAATTGAAATCCATGAAAAACTCTGGTTGCCATGGCATCGGAAAATGGGAAATTTCACAAAAATTCAACTATTTCTTTAAACGACATCTTCTCCTTAACTTCTGGGTTAAAATCAACCAAACTTGGCAGAAATGTTCCTTAGGTGGTCCCTTAAAAAAAATTGCTAAAATAATTGAAATCCACGAAAAACTCTGGTTGCCGTGGCATCGGAAAATGGTAAATTTAACAAAGCTCAACAACTTCTTTAAACGACATCTCCTCCTTAAATTCTGTGTTAAAATCAACCAAACATGGCAGAGATGTTCCTTGGGTGGTCCCTTATAAAAATTGCTAACAGAATTGAAATCCATGTAAAACTATGGTTGCTGTGGCATCGGAAAATGGGAAATTTCACAAAAGCTCAACAACTTCTTTTAACGACATCTCCTCCTTAACTTCTCGGTCAAAATCAACAAACTTGGCAGTAATGTTCATTGGGTGGTCCCTTATAAAAAGTGCTAAAAGAATTGAAATCTATGAAAAACTCTGGTTGCTGTGGCATCAGAAAATGGGAAATGTCATAAAAGCTGATCAATTTCCGTAAACAACATGTCCTCTGAAACTACATGGCCAAATTCTTCCCTGGGACAACAATGCGTAACATATGCAAAGTTATTTGGCATTATTAAACATAACTCAGGTGAGCGATTTAGGGCCCTCAGGGTCCTCTTGTTTAATACTTTGGGACATCGTAATTAATATTCTTTGTAGTAAGGTATTAACCTTATCAGAAGAAGATAATGCTGGCTACCTGCTTGTCATCTCTTTCCCTCAATATATCCCAAAATTTCAAGGAGAATGCTGAGAACTGTCTCTGAAAGCGAGAATGCTGAGAACTGTCTCTGAAAGCATAGCTGGGAATCACATTACACAGCAATTTCAGAAAATGTTTCTTTATTCTTATAATATGTGACCAATTTGAGTCAGCTGATAAAAAGTTATTGTCTACCAAGTAAACTTTTACTTAGTTGTCATTGTAAATAACTCTGATTTGTAAAAGGATCTACCACATCCATCAAATCCCTGACACTTTTACACCTTCTCGGCTTCAACCATTTTCAAATGGATCACATATTAGCAGAATTATCATTTCTTTCAAATTTTCTGCAATTGTTGTGTCACATGATTCCCCACATTGGAAAGGCTCCAGTTATGACCAACGGCAAAATTTTAGGGTGGTCCAAATTGAAAGATCCTGCAGACGACAATTTCGAGTGAACGTTATTTTAAATTTGGTGGTCTTTTTGGATAGAAAACATTATGGGAAATGAAGAAATTGCTTGTTACAAGCAATTTCTTCATTTTCCACAATGTTTTCCAAAGCCTTAACCCTTTCCCAAACAAGACCTGGTTTTGACGTCCCTTATAGAAAAGGCTTGGGAAAACATTGAAACAAAAGGAGAAACTGCTGATAACCAGCATTTTCTCCTTTTGTCTCAATATTTTCTGTGCCATATTTTACACAGTTCCTATCTTTTATAACACCCATTTTGTCATTTGTGGCACTTCTTGAAGTAGATCACTCTTAAATTTTGTTGTTTGGGAAATGGTTAATCTTTTGGGGAGTCAAAAAGAATCAATGTGTGATGTGTGGGAATGGGTTAAGTCATAAAATTTTGGCAAACCTTGTATGTTCTCTCAATGCATAAAATCTCTGGACTGTATTGTGGCTTGATACTTGCAGATGCCCTTCATTTCCTGGAAATATATTGTACGTCTATGCTACAAAAACAATGCAATACCTTTTAACACTTTCAAAAACAGCAGAAACTTGTACTGTTCCAATTTGAATGGCTCTGCAGAGAGTCAAGACCACAAAATGTATATTGACGTGAACAGGACTTGTTTACAAATAGCACACAAAATATTGAGGCAAAAATAGAATATCCTGGTTATCTGCAATTAGGTATGTCAAAATGTGTCATTGTCCCCGGCCATGTCAAATATCCTTTCTGACAAAATAGTCTCCCACCAATGATTTGATAATCGTTAACATGTGTGGGCAAGCAGCTGGAGGGTTGTTAAGGATGTTGTGGTAGTACTGGTATGAGAAACGACAGGAATCCATGGTAAAGTGCTCCAGCTGCGGCAATATGACCATAGCAGTTGAAATTAATAGCAATTTAACCCTTTCCCAAACGACAAAATTTTAGGCAGGTCCGATTCAAAAGCTGCTGCAGACGACAAAATGGATGTTAATAAAGATTGAAATTATGTATGATATTACCAAGAAAATATTGAGGCAAAAGGAGAAACTGCTGTTTATCAGCAGTTTCTTCTTTTGCTTCAATGTTTTCCCAAGCCTTGTCTATAAGGGACGTCAAAACCAGGTCTTGTTTGGGAAAGGGTTAACTTTAAGATTTATGCAACAAACTAAGAATATAGGGAGGTCTTGCGTAGTTTGCAAAACAAACATATATGGATTAGGTTCTTGGACATACTATCTCAATACATTTTCATAAATTCCCAAATATGAATATTCCAATATATTTGATTATCTAGAACGAATATACAAATATGTATTTTGTTATTCATTCCCATCCCTACAATTAATCAATCCAGTATCCTCCCTATGTATTCTACTTTCAGATTATGAACAGCATATTATTATTACAAAACACAAAGGCAACCCAGAATTTGTCAAACTATGTCCAGTATATCATTGCTACAAACACCGGCAGGGTATCCAGAGTTTGTTAATTTAGACCCGAAGTACACTTGTTTGGTGTGTAAGCGAATTTTACGCGACGCCGTCCAAACGACTTGTGGACACCGAACTTGTGAGAGTTGTCTACTGACCTACTTTGAAGGGAAAGATGAGCCGGTTCCCTGCCCTGCACAAGAAGAAGATTGTGATCCACAATATAAAAATGATGTAAGTTAATCCATTACAAGACAGCAAAATTTTAGGGCTGTCCAATTTTAAAGCAGCTGCAGATGATAAAATATGTGTGAATAAAGATAGGATTTGTGTTCAATATACATGGGCGGATCTAGAAGGGTATTGGCAGAAAATTAGATTTTGACTATATAAATTTAGTGTAATGTTACATATTTATTACATTTTAAGCCATAATTTGGGCTTGGACAACCCCCCCCCCCCCCCCCCCCCCCCCCCGCCCCCACCCCTGGAAAAAATCTTTGGCTTGGACCCCCTCTGGAGAAAAATCCTGGGTCCGCCCTTGATATAGCACAGATAATATTGAGGCAAAATGAGAAAATGCTGGTTTTCCCAAGCCTTTTCTAATACGGATGTCAGAACCAGGTCTTATTTGTGAAAGGGTTAAAGGGACCCATCTAGATATTTTAGCAACTTTTGTATGAAATGTATAGCACTTTTACCTTGTATGACATTCCCTTGTAAAGTTCTCTGGAAGATGTTTTAGTGAATTTTGAATCTGTTTGTTGTAGATTGTTCCAGACCGCAGTGTTCGCAGAGAAATTCGGGTCCTCCCTGTCTTCTGTACATACAAAAATTTGGGCTGCACGGAGCAAATGCAGTGGAAAGATTTGGAGGTAGGACCTGTAATCATATGCAATTTATCTTACATCACTCAAGCCTTAACCCTTACCTATACAACAAAATTTGGACCGTTCCAAATTCAAGTCAATTGAAGACTACAAAATTATTATGACAGTCAAAATTTTTGTGATAGTCAAAATAAGAACTCTCTCTGATAAAGTAGAATATATTGAGGAAAAAGGAGAAAAGGATGGTGATCAGCATTGATACTAGTACTTTCTTCAACATTTTCCCAAGCTTTGACCCATAGGTGTGTCAAAAGAAGGTGTGTCAAAAGACATCACTGTTTACATTAAGTTTGAATTTTATAAACAAAGAGCTTTGGTGCAGTTGTAATGCATTAGACTTATAATCTTGGGGTTGTTGGTTCAATCCCCATCAGTTCAGTCTATTAGATGAGATTTAAACAAGGTGCAGTCCCCACATGCTTTTAGCATTTCAACGAGAGAAAAAAATCTATCCAATCATTCAAGTAATCAATAAAACTTGAAACCTTGTCATTGTTGATTCTGGCTTTAATAGATAGAATAGAAAAAGATCAGTCTGCATATGCATCTTTTCATTTTTCAGCCTTAATTGACCAAACGCCAATCGACAGATCGCTCCGCCCAACATAGAATTTAAGGCAAACAATGTGCATGTGGTCGGTAATAGGGAACGATTTTATCCAGTTAATCGTGACTTAAATTCGGACAAACAAAGTAGTATTTCGTAGTTGTTGTTATAAAATCTCGTAACTACGGCTTTATTTAAGCCGTAGTTACGAGATTTTATAACAACACCGACGTGGTTTATCAAAACATAACTGTGAACCTAGTCTATTGTTAGCACAAAATTCTTTGCCATTGGTATGTCGACTGTTTTGATTGTCAGTCGATAAATCGATACAAAACCACGTGCAACGATGAACAATTGGGGCATAACATTTTTGTGATCGTCCATTGGCTAATCGATGTTTTTGATTGACAGTCGGCGTTTGGTCAATTACTTACAAAGGACATTTCTATCTAAGGGAAGTAATACTCACCTGTATTTATATATTAACTGCACAAGTTATGTCCCTTTTCAAGAAGAAATCTACATCACTGTAAAATAGTCTGGTGTCTTAAAATAGTCCTGCAATAATTGAAGAAAAAGATAGATGTTAACATTTCTTTTTTTACATAGTATGTGTCCTGCAAGCATACATTTAGAATGAGATTTATGCATTTGATCTTAGATACTTTATTTCTGTGTTTTCTAGGGTCATGTTGCCCAATGTAACTACAGACCAGTGGAATGCCCAAATAAGGTGTATGGGTGTAACTTGACCATACCGTTTATTTTACAAGAAGAGCATTTGGCCACGCAGTGTGACTTTAGACTAGTCAGTTGTAGGTACTGCAAGACTATGGTGCCTTTCTCAAAACAAATGGTATGTTTTATATATTTTCATTTCCCCATAATGTTTTCTTTAATGAACAACACTATTCTACAAGAAGAGCATTTGGCCACACAGTGTGACTTTAGACTAGTAAGCTGTCGGTACTGTAAGATCATGGTGCCTTTCTAAAAACAAATGGTATGTTGTATAGAACTCTTTCGTTTCTCCTCAATATTTACAAAGACACACTAAATAAATTGATCTCTCAGAAAAGCACCAACCTACACAGTGTGCTTTCAGGCTAGTTATCTGTACATACTGTAAGACTATGGTACCTTTCTCAAAACAAGTAGTATGTATGTTATCAGGTATTTTTGTTTTCCCATAACGTTTTCTATGATAAACAATACCATAACAATACTATTATTACAAGTGGTATATAAAATATCATGTTACCTAATATTTTCTCATCTGTCCTAAATGTTTTCTTTGACACTTCATACTACTTCTTCTCCATACAAAAATCACTGGGCTACACGGTGTTACTTCAGGTTGGTGAATTATAGAAGGAGCAATGCCATTGATTTTCCAGGAGGAATCACTTGCTAGCTATAATATTAACCCATTACCACACAGTGACTCCTTTTGACACCCTACAAGATAATGGCTTTAGAAAACATCGTGGAAAATAAAGAAATTGCTTGTGACAAGCAATTTCTTCATTTCCCACAATGTTTTCTACGTAAAAAGACCAAAAATTGTAATATTTCTTTTTAAATAATCATCTGCGCCATCTTTGAATTTGGAAATTCTGCCGTTTGGTAATGGGTTAAATGTCGTGACTGCAGTTTGAATAAGCTGTAGTTACGGTATTTTCAAATGTAGCTAATGCAATATTCTTTCTGATATTTGACAAGAGTGCTTTGTCTGAGACCAGTGGTCAAAGTGACATATGGATTAGGAATCATGCTAGTAGGATGAAAAACTGAAGGATTAATCATTTTCTTCTTTTATCTCAATGTTGTCCAAAGCTTTCTCATTTAGGGCCGTAAAAAATACTTTCCTAAACAGCAAAATTTTATGCTATTCTAAATTAAAAGCTGTTGCATAATACAAAACAGCTGTTAATGAAAACAGAAAACGAAACCATTGATAGAAAAAGAGTAAAATACCTTACTTCTTTGTCTTGTTTCTTTGCTTGAATGGTTTCTAATCTCACATCCTGTAGAATTGTCAGGACCATGGTTTGTTTGGGAAAGGATGAGACTCAGAGCAACTTATAAGAGGGGGGTAAAGTCATTTTGTTACTTGTTATTTCAAATCCGAAACCTATGTTATGGGTACACATTGGAATCGTCTCGTCGAGACGATTCCAATGAATACCCACAACATAGTGTTTGATGTACAATAAAGGAATTATTGCATTGTGAAAAGCCATTACTCCCTCTTATCTTTAGCTCTGATTAGACTTACTTGGGGAAGGGTTCGAATACAAAATCAGTCACCCACATGACTAAATACCTCTTTTGTAAACTTTCAGGAACATGAAACAACAGAATGCAATAGTGCACCATTGCGATGTCGATATGGCTGTGATCTGAGCTTCTCATCAAGAGCAGAGGTAAATGTGCTGAAATATGGAATAATGACTTTTTGAAATAACCCATTACCATACGACAAAATTCCAAATTATCTAAATTCAAAGATGTTGCAGACGACAACTTAAGATGAATAAAAAACTATATTTTTAATCATTTTGTATGGAAAATATTGTGGGAAATGAAGAAATTGCTTGTCACAACAATTTCTTCATTTTCCACAATGTTTTCCATAGCCAGTTACTTGTCAGGAGTCAAAAAGAGTCATTGTGTGGTAAAAGGTTAATCCATTACTGCACAGTGACGCCTTTTGACTCCCTTGCCCATTACTGCACAGTGACCCTTTTGACTCCCTAAAAAGGAAAGGCTTTGCAAAACATTGTGAAAAATAAAGAAATTGCTTGTGATAAGCAATTTCTTCATTTTCCACAATGTTTTCTAGCCAAACATTGTAAGATTCTTAATGTTTTGTCAATTTGAAACAGTCGTCTGCAACACCTTTCAAATTTGAACAGTCCAGCATTTGGCTGCCTGGTAATGGGTTAATAAACACTCACCATTTGCCAAATGGCAAACATTTAGACAGTTCCAATTTAAAAGGAAGTGGCCGATTTTGTGCAGTGGTAACACGCTGGACTTTAACTCAGAGGTTGCAGCTTCCATTCCCCACCCTATTCATTCTTTTGGATGAGACTTTAAACCATATATGACATTTGCTGTTGAGTTGGTGAATGGGGAAAAAAATTAAATTCAATTCCAATATAGCCCTTTCCCAAACAAGATCTGGTTTTCACGTCCCTAATAGAAAAGGCTCTGGAAAACATTGAAACAAAAGAAGAAACTGCTGATAACTAGCAGTTTCTCCTTTTGTCTCAATATTTTCTATCTGTTATAACTTCCATTTTGTCATTTGTGGTAGTTTTTAAAGAGGATCACCCTAAAATTTTGCCGTTTGGGAAAGGGTTAAAAGGACAAAATCTATATCAATAAAGATAGGACTTTCGGTGCGGGGAGTCTTATCCAGCATGTTACCGCTGTACCTATTCCCAGACCGGAATCAAAGAATGAAAATAAGGTCTATTTAATCATTTTATGCTCCCAGAAGGGAGAGCATATAGTCGCCGCTTCGTCTGTCCGTCCGTCCGTCCGGCATTCCGTCCGTCCGTCCGTCCGAAGCGATTTCTCTATAACCCTTGGGCCAAATCAAATGAAACTTACCATGTGAACTCCCTATGATATAATGCCGATGTACTTTTCCCAGTTTTTGGATTTGAGGCCTCGTCATGGGAAAAGGGGACTTAAGGTCAAATACACTTTTTCTCTAATTTCTCATAGTCTAATGGTCAGAATTTGATGAAATTTCATATTTGAGTAGCAAATCAGATGCCCTTGACAATAAAATACTTGAAATTTGCGTATAAAAAGTATGTCATGGAAAAAGGGGGCTTAACGTTTGTTAGCTTAATCTTAGCTCTGCATGGCATACATTTATTGTGACAATGCCTTAATCGGGGAGCATTGTCCGTCTCTGACGGCTCTTGTTAATGAATAAATTTTGAGAATGAAATCGCTCATCTGTATATTATTGCATTGCAAGTATGACTAATTTTCATGTGAATTGTTTTCACATAGCTTGAAAACTCTTCTTGTGGTACTAACAAAAACAAGGGCAACTACAAACACGAAATTACATCAAGAATTTCACCCGCAGCTTGTGAAGAAATTTATGTTGATCATAAGGTGATTTGTGTAAAAATTATTAAGATAATTGTATATAGATTACTGGAAGAAAGTTTCATAAAGATAAAGTGCAAAAAGGACAGATAGAGAGATGTTGTTTGAACTCCTACCTGTTTCTTGTTTTATCTCCCACAATCCAGCCTTTTGTGGCAAAACTTATATAAATCAAGAACTTGTTTCCATATGACCATACCTTTAATCAACTGGAACATAAAACTCCTCTCGGTCTTTCAGCCATCCGTCCAAGTTGTGATTTTGTAATGAATTTTCCTACAAATTACATAAATTGTCAATGAATACCTGTAATAACTTCCCCACATGTATTGCGAAATAGCCCATAATCTGTGCTTTTCCATTTTCAGCTGAGTCAACACTTGGAGAATTGCCCTGTCAAGCCCCTGGAATGCAAGTACAAGGTCATTGGGTGTACATTTATGGTAAGTGTTATAGTCCCCAAGAAAATATTTCCCATTCAAAATATTAGGAAGTAGAAGATTTGATGGATTAATGTTAAACTATTGTAAGCTCAAATACATTGTATCTGTATATACAATCGTTTTTTATTCACTCAGAAAATATTTCCCTTTGTCATTGCCCACACATCTTTATTTTGTATCTTGGAATCCTACAAAATCAAGTCTAGGCATGCTCAAGGGAACAAAGACTGATGGGATAGGTTAGGGGAAAAAATGTAAGTGTGAAAGGTAAAATACCCAGAATTAAAAAAAAAAATAGATAAAGGATGAAATGCTACTGTTTTCTACGTTTTAATTTCCCATTTACAAAATTACATTCTGATACAAATTTAAAAAAGTTGAAGACTAGTCACTACAAAATGAAAAAGTTTAAGGAATTTTAAAATTTGATTCAGAATAGAAAAGAAATGTGGAGGGAAAAATAGAAAATTCTGGTTACATGTATCAGCATTCAAAATTTTCCAATTGTTTTTCTAATAGGAATTAACACTTAGAAAAAATAGTTATTTGGAATGTTTCTTAAATTCAAAACCTGAAATAGATCTATCCAAAACCGAAAGTGAGGCTCTCCCCCACAAAAATTTCCATTTCCATTTTCCATTAATATAATTAGATAATGCGCTGACAGATAGACTATTTTGATACATATACTGATGCTTTTCAACAAAAAACCTCGTAACTGCAGCTTGTTTTAAGCTGCAGTTACATGGTATTTGTTGGAAAGTGACAATATACATGCATTGGAGATAAGACAATGATCAGCTTGAGTCAGCCTTATATTTATCATGACAATCTTTACCCACCTCTAGATTGAAAGTAAATATATTCATTATCACAGTTTGAAAATGATACTTACATTAAAATTTGATTTTCGCTCATCAATGGAAATGTTATAGTATATTATTTGACTACAAGGGTTTTCCTATGACTTCTGCTTCTGTAGAAAACAGGGTCATTCCCAAACAAAATTTTATTCCATTTTTCCCAATATATGTAAAATATTTAATTTCATTATTGAAATATGAGTGTTTCACTTACTTTTTTCTGCCCAAAATGAGATAACTTGTGCGTTAAAATATTCCCAATTTGGCCAGACTCCTTTTTCCAAAATGGCTAGGAAAACTCTTAGACCAGCCCTGCGTTCAGTAAGACAAAATGTTAGCTCACAGAGCTACCAATACGTAACAGTTTTTACTGAACGACCTGTTTACTTTTAACGTTCGCACCATTTAGCTCACAGATTTGAAGGTGGTGTGCCAAAGCAAACAAAAATGGCGGCTAGTTTGGTTCCCTTCTTTCCATACTGCGAAAAGAAGGAGGGAACCCAGACTATGGGGGCGGTCATATTTATTCAGTTAACGTTAGCAGAGCGTTCAGTAAAACTATTTAGAGAAAAATCTGTTAGGAGTAAACGTTTTGTCTTACTGAACGCAGGGCAGATATGAGGATAAAATACTCTAAAGAAATAAAAATAATCTTTAGAAATACAGAAGGTTTCATTAAGTTGAGCCTTTACAGTGTGAAAAAGAGTTCTGTAAGAGAAAGAAATGAAAAATTCAGAAGAAAATATTTCAGGGCATGAATATGAACAGATTGGAAATACAAAGAATATATGAAAATTACCTATAGATATTGCGAAAATGATGTTCACAAGTTCAAATGTCAAGATGAATAACAGAGCAACAGAATCTGATAAGAATGGGATAAACTCAATCTAAATTTGTTATTTCAAATTCAAACCCTTTCTTGTGGGTACTCATTTCCAATGAGTACCCACAACAAAGGGTGTGATCAACAATAAATGATATTTTTCTTTTTAAAAATCTTTTAAACCCTCTTATCTCTAGCTCTGTAATAAGATGTATAAAACGGAAAGTGGAAATTTAGATTTCCTGGTATTTCCAATTTTTGTAAGTAAAGAACATGCTGACATAAACTATTTTTAACACATAATATGGGAGATAAGACAATGATCTGGCTGAGTCAGCATTCCCCGTTACTTTTTATCTATCTCTAGAAGTTAACAAGATAACGAAAATGAATAAACAATAGAAAATAAATAGTTTTATTAGCTCCACTGGCCGACAGGCCAGCGGGCTATTGTCATGGCGGTGTGTCCGTCGTGCGTCCGTGCGTCCGTCCGTCCGTAAACTTTTTCTTTAAAAATCTTCTTCTCAGAAACTACCAGATGGATTTCAATCAAACTTCACAAGAATGATCCTTGGGTGACCCTCTCTCAGATTCCTTCAAAGAATTTGGATTGAATCAGAATAACCTGAGTTATCTGCCCTTGAATGTCAAAAATAGCTGGTTTTGACTTTAATTTTACTCTAAAATCCTCAAATATTAACCAATCAAGACAAAACTGAAACAGAATGTTGGTGACTATAAGATCTTGCCTTGTTATAATTTTCAGCTTGATCTGAATTTTACATCATGAGTTATGTGCCCTTGAAATTGACAAAATTGCCGTTTTCGGCTCTATTTTGACTTTGATTTTACTCTAGCAACTACAAATATTGGTCAATCAAGACAAAACTTGTACAGATTGTTGTTGACTATAAGATCTTGCCTTGGTATAATTTTCAGTTTGATCTGAATTTTACATCATGAGTTATGTGCCCTTTAAATTGACAAAATTGCCGTTTTCGGCTCTATTTTGACTTTGTTTTCACTCTAGCAACTACAAATATTGGTCAATCAAGACAAAACTTGTACATATTGTTGGTGACCATAAGATCTTGCCTTGGTGTAATTTTCAGCTTGATCTGAATTTTACATCATGAGTTATGTGCCCTTGAAATTGACAAAATTGTAATTTTCGAGTCTATTTTGACTTTGTTTTCACTCTAGAAACTACAAATACTGGTCAATCAAGACAAAACTTGTACAGAATGATGGTTACCATAAGATCTTGCCTTGGCATAATTTTCAGTTTGATCTGAATTTTACATCATGAGTTATGTGCCCTTGAAATTGACAAAATTGCCATTTTCGACTCTATTTTGACTTTGTTTTCACTCTAGCAACTACAAATATTGGTCAATCAAGAGGAAACTTGAACAGAATGTTGGTGACTATAAGATCTTGCCTTTGTATAATTTTCAGCTTGATCTGAATTTCATATGAGTTATGTGCTCTTGTTATTGACAAAATTGCCATTTTTGGCTTTATTTTCACTTTTACAACCAACTAATCAATACATAACTTTCACAGAAATCTTACTGACCATATGATCTTACTTGCTCGTAGATTTCAGCTTGGTCATGCATTTGCTTGTTTGCGCAACCTGAATCTTTGAAATTGCATTCAACAAGACAAACAATCAGGCCTGTGGAGCGCTTCCAGGCTGCCAGGACTGTCTAGTTTTCATCAGCGACAGATGTTTGCTGACTATTCACAGACAGATGATTGATTGAAAGGCGCCTTTCACCCTTTCTCAAACAGGACTGGGTCTTGACATCAGTGATAGGAAAGGCTGATTGAGACAAAAGAAGAAAATCTCCTTTTGCCGAAATATTTTCTGTGCTGTATTAAAATCTGATGCACATCAACACCCATTTTTAGCTCACCTGAGCAACATGCTCAAGGTGAGCTTTTGTGATCACCCTGTGTCCGTCGTGCGTCGTGCGTCGTGCGTCATTCGTCGTCAACAATTGCTTTAAACATCTTCTCCTCCTCAATCACTGGGCCAATTCTTTTCAAACTTGGCAGATATGTTCCTTGGGTGACCCTTTTCAAAACTTGTTCGTGAATTTTTGATTCGTCAAAAATTGTGGGCGTGGCAGGGCGGGGCTTATCAGACTTAAAGAAATCATTAGGAAATTCTTCAAAAATCTTCTCCTCCTCAACCACTGGACCAATTCTTTCCAAACTTGGCAAAAATGTTCCTTGGGTGACCCTTTTCATAACTTGTTCATGAATTTTTGATTCGTCAAAAATTGTGGGCGTGGCAGGGCGGGGCTTATCAGACTTTGAGAAATCGAAAGATAATTATTCAAAAATCTTCTCCTCCTTAACCACTGGGCTAATTATTACCAAAATTGAAAGGAATGTTCCTTCGGTGACCCTTTTCAAAACTTGTTCGTGAATTTTTGATTCGTCAAAAATTGTGGGCGTGGCAGGGCGGGGCTTATCAGACTTAGAGAAATCATGTGAAAAATCTGTAAAAATCAATTATCAGGCCAATTTTAATCAAGCTTGGCAGAAATGTCCCTTGAGTGACTGTATTCAACACATGCTCATGAATTTTTGATTGGGTGAAAATTGTGGGCGTGGCAGGGCGGGGCTTATCAGACTTCGAGAAATCGTAAGATAATTATTCAAAAATCTTCTTCTCCTCAACCATTGGGCTTATTCTTATCAAATTTGAAAGGAATGTTCTTTGGGTGACCCTTTTCAAAACTTGTTCGTGAATTTTTGATTTGTCAAAAATTGTGGGCGTGGCAGGGCGGGGCTTATCAGACTAAAAGAAATCTTTAGGTAATTCTTCAAAAATCTTCTCCTCCTCAACCACTTGGCCAATTCTTTTCAAACTTGGCAGAAATTTTTATTGGGTGACCCTTTTCAAAATTGTTAGTAAACTTTTTATTCGTCAAAAATTGTGGGCGTGGCAGGGCGGGGCTTATCGGACTTAGAGAAATCGTGTGAAAAATCTTTAAAAGTCAATTATCAGGCCAATTTGAACCAAGCTTGGCAGAAATGTCCCTTGAGTGACTGTTTCAACACATGCTCATGAATTTTTGATTCGTCAAAAATTGTGGGCGTGGCAGGGCGGGGCTTATCAGACTTCGAGAAATCGAAAGATAATTATTCAAAAATCTTCTCCTTAACCACTGGGCTAATTATTACCAAACTTAAAAGGAATGTTCCTTGGGTGACCCTTTTCAAAACTTGTTCGTGAATTTTTGATTTGTCAAAAATTGTGGGCGTGGCAGGGCGGGGCTTATCAGACTTAGAGAAATAATTATAAAAATCTTTAAAAATCAATTATTTGGCCAATTTGAACCAAACTTGGCAGGAATGTCCCTTGAGAGACTGTATTCAACACATGTTCATGAATTTTTGATTGGGTGAAAAACATCGGCTTACAGGGTGCGGCTTACCAGACTTCAAGAAATCGTTAGATAATTCTTCCAAAATCTTCTTCTCCTTAACCATCAGGCAATTCGTTACCAAACTTGGCAGAAATGATCATTGGGTGACTTGTTACAATATCTGTTCGAGAATTTTTTATTCGTCAAAAATGTGGTCTTGGCGGGGCAGGGCTTATTGGACTTAACAAATGCATGAGATAATTCTTTAAAAAAGTAATTATAGGGCTAAGTTGAACCAAACCTTACAGGAATGTACCTTGAGTGACTGTCTTCAATATATGGTTGAGAATTTTTGATCAATTGAAAAAATGTGGGCATGGCAGGGAGGGGCTTGTTGATTTTTAAATGAGTTATGTCCTTTTGTTAAAAATTGGTATTTTTCGCAACATTTACATGTGTTGTTTGGTCTGTTGATTTTTTTGTTTGCTCTTTTTCCCAATTGATCAGATCACAGTTCAAATGAAATGTACTTCTCAAAATGCACAAAAACAGTGCTGTTTGGGGGTATGATCACTTTCAGTGATATTCTAGTTTACAATAATTTAATATGACATAATACTGACATATATATTTGTTTACAACAAAACCTATATTGTACACAATCAAATACACGAAGAACTCAGGTGAGCGATATCAGTGCCTTTCAGGCACTCTTGTTTCTTTAGCATCAGCTTTCAAATGGAAACAGTCTAAAATTTCGCTATTTGGGAAATGTGTACCTTGAACCATTGAAATGTTACTGAAAAAGTATACAGTTTTTAGATTTATATTCATAATTTTCCAGTAATAAATCAGTAGTAGTACACATAACAATTTCTCAAACCAGTCGAAACACGACATTCAAATCAAGCCATTAACTGCTCATCCAGCTTAAAGTGACATTTCAGAATTTTTTGTCATAGAATTTACTTTTATTTTTATCTGAAAGGGCATAGATCTATTTCCTTGTAAAAATTCTGAAAATTTCAAGCCAAAATATTGGGCCGTTTACGAGAAATATATATTTTTGTGTTAAAATTAAACAAAATGTTGTGGACAACAGTTCTGATTTACATGGAATTTGTCGATTCTGTCCCAACTTTAAATGCGTGTTTCTCGCTTATCAGCAACAACTTAAAAAAACTTATAGCATTTATACTCATAAGAATAACCAATCTTGGCATCAAGGCATACTTTGAAAAATTGAAATGGGAATGAAAAGTCCCTTTAAGTCGTCCATTTGTGAATGACAAATGACTGAAAGAAGACCAGCTGTGATTCAAATGAACAAGTCCTGGAATTAATAATTGCCTATATGGAGCAAATTCTTCATTTGCTCAAACTAGTAAATTCCATTTTAAAAATAAAGCGAGAATATGTTCACAATACTAGTTTGATGATAAAGAAGATTTCATATTGAGTTATTGACATATCATTTATAAAATGCTAATTATATTGTCCCTATACAACAAAAACCTCGTAACTGCAGCTTAAAACAAGCTGCAATTATAATATTTCAGTTGAAAAACAGTGGTATTCAAAGATGTACCTTGCGGCATGTGTCCCAGTCCATGTGGTTTCCTGTAGTGAACAAAGACAACACTTACATCCTTTATCATAATTACAGGATACCATAATTACATAAGAAAAAATAGGATTTGCACATGATGTTATGATCACATAATCAAAAAAATATTATGGTAATTTTACTTTCGAAAAAGACTATCTTTTGATACCATTTTGATACTCTCCCAAGAATCCCATCTAAAACTTTTCAGGTTTCCACAGAAAGTAAACAGTTTCAAAGGTTAGGGATGCTGGTTTCCCTCCTTATCATTATCAAGCTATAGGCCATAAGCAATAGGAAGCTGGAATCCAGCATGAGTTTATGTTAAAATTAAGATGGTGTATTAAGCATATAAAGACAATACCTGTTGGTTTGTGTAAAGCCATTGTTAAAGCATGTCATACACTTAAAATGGCTTTGCATGATTTCCTTTCAATATTTCATCTTTATTCACATACAATAATTGTCTTTTGTCTTGCTATAATATCTTGCTATAATTTGTCTGTTTGCATTTTCAAATGGGAAATATTTTAGATAGTTGAAACAATACACACTTAGGGAAGATATTTCACAATCGTTTGCCTATGCCATGAATATTAGTAGAAAATAGTAAATGAACCAAAAGAAAAATATACTACTCAAAATTGTAACGTGACACTTGGTTAGTGTCATAAACGATATATCAAGGGGTAAGTGCAACACTATCATAAGTGCCTATATGTATATATAGTTTTGCGGTCACCCCTCAATATTTTCTGACCAGATAGAATCAAACAACGGCCCTTGTTTGCCACTGAATAGTACAATCATTTACTAAAACATAATGATGAAAATGTTACCAAAATTTTAACATGTGTTTCACAATACCCCTGATTTTTATTTTGCTTTAGGTTGATCATGTATATTGCAGAGAATCCATTCTTACATTTACAGTATTTGTTAGAATTACTTATTCTTTCAAAAATTATATATCCTTCTTTATTGATACTCAGTTATTAGTACAAACCTATTAAAAATGCTTTTAATGCTTACAATATTTGATCGTCTGAGGGAGACCAAAATCTGTTGACTCTAAATTTTTAGTTCGTCCGGGGCGAAAGTCTTGAAAGAGCTATACTTGTCAATGTTGGCGTCGGCGTCCGCAAAAACTTTACCCTGGCCCATATCTCATGCCCTATTACAAATACAGCCTTGATATTTGGGTATCTCTAACCAAGACCTTTCATTTGGGGACTTGACCTTGACTTTGGAGTTTGACCCACTTTTTGACCATTCCTGGTCTGCATGTATATTGTATGCCCTATTATACTTACAGCCTTGATATTTCACATGTGCATACCGCTCGCTAAGTCTTTTATTTGAGACAATTATCTTGGACCTTCTGCCCTTTTCTTGGAGTTTGACCTACTGTTAAAAAACTTTAACCTGGCATAAAAAAACTTTAACCTGACCTTTATTGTATGTCCTTTTACACAGCTACAGTCTTGATATTTCACACATGGACCCGTGACCTTGGACCCTGTGACCTTGGCCTTGGAGTTTGACCTACTTTTTAAAACTTAAACCTGGTATATATCTTCTATCCCATGACTTATGACATTTTAGCTGTGACCTTGGAGTTTGATCTACTTTAAGAAAAACTTACCTGGCCTATATCTTATGTCCTTTTACACATACAGCCTTTATATTTCACACATGGACACCTTCTTCCTAGACTTTTCTTTTTTAACCATGACCTTGTGACCTTGATCTTTGAGTTTGACCTACTTTTCAAGAACTTTCACTCGGTTGTTATCTTATACACATTGATACCTCCTGCCAAGGATTTTCATTTTGGACCATGACCTTTTACCTTGACCTAGAACTTTGATCTTTTCTTTTTGGAAAGCTGTCGTTTGGGCGAGCTTCATTGTTCGTGGACAATTCTTGTTCAAGCTGTAGTTACAAGATTTTGATCCCCCCACTAATAGTATGCATTTACAGCAGTTTTGTGCTATTTTCCTGAAACAGCATGACTATTTATATTGAAAAGTCATGTGAAATAAGCATTTGATGAGTCACAGAAAAATCCTCGGAGTTCAGCACAAAAATATTGTAAATGGAAATGATTATATATAAAACTTCATATAACTACAGGGGCGGAGGTGTTGCAGTGATAACACGCTGGACTTGAAACACAGGGGTCGCTGGTTCGATCCCCGCTTCTCCAGTCTTTCGGATGAGATTTTAAACCGGGGTCCCGTCTCCATATGACCTAAGTAGTTGAGTGGGACGTTAAAATCCATTCAATCCAATCATATAACTACAGCTACAGTAATTACTAGGTTTTATAAGAAAACCTTTTGATATACAACATTTTTGCATTGACTGATTAATTTGTTTGCAAAATTTCAGGGCAATGAATCAGAAATGAAGAATCACATGGCCAATGCTAATGATGAGCATATAGAGAAGATCACTGTGTATGTTAGGAAGATGGAACTGGAAAATCTTTTAAAAGCTGTATTTACAAGGTTTTAGAATAAAACCTTTGATATACCCTTTCAATATGTTTGCGTTGACCAATCTATTTGATTGTTTCTTTTCAGGGAAATGAGTCTAGAAAAGATCGCTGTGTATGTTAGGAAGATGGAACTGTAAAATCTTTTAAAAGATGTAGTTGTAAGGTTTTCTAAGAAAATTTATGATATACACTATTTTTGCATTGACCAATCAATTTGCTTGTTTCATTTCAGGGTAATGAGTCAGAAATGAAGAATCATGTGGCCAATGCTAATGATGAGCATCTAGAGAAGATCACTGTGTATGTTAGGAAGATGGAACTGGAAAATCTGACAGCAAGACGACAACTCCAGGTGAGTAAATATTCGGCATTATGTAGATTTAATCCTTTCCCAAACAGTGAAATCTTTGACTGCTACAATTTGATATGAGGCAAGATCTGGAAAAACGTCTTTTAACCCTTTCCCAAACGACAAAATTTTAGGGTGATCCACTTCAAAAACTGCAACAAATGACAAAATGGTTGTTATTAAAGATAAGACTTGTGTAAAATATGGCATAGAAAATATTGAGACAAAAGGAGAAACTGCTGGTTATCAGCAGTTTCTTCTTTTGTTTCAATGTTTTCCCAAGCCATTTCGATTAGGGACGTCAAAACCAGGTCTTGTTTGGGAAAGGGTTAAGGCTTTTGAGCCCAACATGGTTCAAGATCCGCCTGCGTATACACGCAGTCTGATCATGAACCATGATGGTCTCTAATAGCTTATTTGTGACCTGTAGCAACTTAAAGAGAGCATCATGGATGCATATTGGACTGCATTTGACAACAGGCTGATCTTGAAACTCAATTTTTCAAAATGCTATAAGGGACGTTTTTCCAGATCCCGACTCATATATATTGTAGACAACACAATGGAAGTTTATTCTAGTATTATTTGTGTACATTATAGCTCAGAAAATATTGAGCATTTTCTTCTTTTCTCTCAATATTTTCCAAAGCCTTTTCTATTGGGGACGTCAAAATCAGGTCTTGTGTTGGAAAGGGTTAAACCTTTCCCAGTCAGAGAAATTTTCCACTGCTCCAAAAGGAAGCAACTGCAGGCTGCAAAATGGCACGATGATGACGTTGTTGTTGTTGTTGTTGATGATGATGATGATGATGATGACGATGATGATGATGATGATGATTCCCTTTATCTTTTCCATGTTGTTTTATTCATAATTGGTGTCCATTTCAATCTCTGAAGAAGCTCTGAACACTATCACAAACAAGACCTTAAGTCCCTAATAGAAAAGATGTAGGAAAACATTGAGACAAAAGAAAAATGGTGGTGACCAACATTTACTCCTTTTGCCTTGATATTGCCTGAGCTATAATGTGCTTAAATGATATTAGCATAAACTTACTTTTTATCATTCTGCGACATATTTTTATGCCCCAATATCTGAAGATGGGGGCATATTGTTTTACTCCTATCTGTCTGTCTGTCCTTCTGTCTGTCATTCCAAAACTTGGTATTTTCTCAACA
Organism: Fragum sueziense; assembly: GCA_963680895.1. Lineage (NCBI taxonomy): Eukaryota > Metazoa > Mollusca > Bivalvia > Cardiida > Cardiidae > Fragum > Fragum sueziense. Next base: position 39,177,285 of record OY804593.1, on the reverse strand, counting down.
AGTATCAGAATCTGATACAAAAATCCCATTTTGTATGCAACATTCTTACAATGATATCTATCTGGTCCATACATCATTTATCCCTCATCAACCCTTAACATGCAACTCAATGTGTAAACTTAACATGAAAACTTAACATTGGCATTTTCCTCAAAAGTATTAAACATACAAAGACCAAATTTGGTATGTAACTTTCTTTCAATGATGGCTATCTCCTTGATGCAATATGACCTTCCTCAAAGTCATTCTTTAACCCTTATCATTCCTTAACATGCAAGTTAATATTGACATTTTCTTTACAAGTATAACTATTACACAAACAATTTAACAATGTGGAATTTTAGTTCCAGCCTCAAGATCATCGATGTAGGCCAGGGCCGCGGCCTTAGCGCAGTTGGTAGCACATCTGACCCTCATTCGAGAGGTCCCGGGTTCGATACCCGGCCGCGGCTAATACCCTTTCTGACAAAATTGTCACCCACCAATGGGTTTGAAATCGTTAACCTAAGTGGGCTAGCAGCTGGAGGCTCGGTAAGGGTGTTGTGGTAGTACTGGTTTGAGAAACAACAGGAATCCATGGGTAGGTGCTCCAGCCGCTGCGATATGACCCTGGCAGTTGAAAACGGTGTAAAACCCCAATAAACTCAAACTCGATGTAGGCCAGGGCTTTTTCAAGGCATTTTGGGAAATGGCCCCTGACCAGAAATTGGGAAAGTTTAATCGACTAAACACTGATTTTGGGAAAAAATCAAGTAATGTAAAAACTGGTATTTTTTATCATTTAAGAGGGCTTCAGCATATAACAGGCTTACATGTCTAATTCCCTTGTTTTCCAGGCACTAACTTCTTTACAAAGTTATTCCAGTATTATATTTAGTGGGTTTTGAAGATCTTTTAAGCATTGGTTTTGGATTTTTTTTTTCCAAAGTGGGGAAAAATTTGGGGCCTTTTGCATTGGGAATGGGGCCCATAAAGGGCCCCTATGAAATAGGCGAAAAAGCCCTGTAGGCCCATCTGAGACCCACCCATTAGGGTTTATCTTCTGTGACCTTTCTTTGCACCAATCAAATTTAGGTTTGGAAAAAATGAAAATGATTGAAAGCGTAAATAAAACCACATATAGAAAGACTCTTAACATGTAAAATGTTGAATAAATAGGAAAAACAAACTTGATATTCACTTCAAAGACAAATAGCACTAGTTAAGATTATCACACAATATCAGCTATGAATCTGCACATTTAGAATTTTGAATAAACCTTAAAATTTTTTATGTGAGCAAGTTATGTAGACTCTGCGGTGTATTCATGTTTTATTCTGTTTGCATCAGAAGCGCTCTCAAATTTAAGTATTGATCTAAGTAAAAAAGGACTATTTTCATAATCTTCCTAATAAAAATGGGACTTTTTTCATATTCTTCCGCTCCCATGACAGAGGCGAAATGAAAGAGCCTCTGGGAAAGTGAATGATAAACTGGTAGACAGCTTTCCTGAAAATCCTTACTGGATATGGATTACATATATTACAGCTTACATTTTCAATTATATTAAAATTTTATCAAAGTTCATTAATTCTAAATCATAAAATAATATGAAAAGGGGATTAATTACTTCATAAAAATATAAATTAAAGCGTTAGAAATATAAAAATTCTTGTTTAGACAAATGAACATCAGCGCTGCGTTGTAGATATGGGAAATTCCAGACCCTGGCTATAAATAGGTATTTTAGTTCTAAAAATAGGTTTGGAAAAACATAGAATGTCTAAAAATAGTGCTTTTTTCAGTGTACTAAAAATAACTCTGTATGGGCGAGTTCAATCATTTTTAGGAAATTACTCAAGTGGTTTTAGACTGGTATTGATGCAGATATTCAAATGGAAAATGAAAATTGAATTTTTCTTTCTTAGTTTTGCCCTATCTAATGATCAAAAAAAGATATATGATATGATTAGAATAAGTTTGTGAAATTTGTTTCAAAAAAAAAAAGAAGAAGAAAGAAAACTGAATAGCATTCACATGGTGTGGGTTTTCTAGTTTCTCTTTCTGTTTGAAATCATTTCCACATTTTGAAAATATAGATCGAGGTCACTTTCATGATGTTTCAGATCGTCGCTTTTCAACGAAAACCTCGAAATGGTTAAGCAAAAAACACTGATTCTTCATAATGAATCAACATGTTTTGGCTGCTTGATTTTGTTTCAAATATATTCAAAGATCACTACAATTAGAAATTTATTTATTAGATTTATCATACCTTTAATACCTGAAATGCCATTTAGACACACGGACAGACACACAGATAGACATACAAGTTCTCTAATGAGACAGTAAATTTTATGTTTTCAGCATTTAAACAAAATCTAGGACAGAAAGTAAAATTACCAGCAAAATTTCCCACTTGGAAACCCGTGTCTTACAAAAACCAAATTAGATTTAATTGCTAAATAAAATCCATTGTTATGTTAAAATTAATGATCACATGTCTTGTGACATACGGTAATTGGAATTACAGAAATCCGAAAAGATCTATCAATAATTTGTCACTTTTCATCAAAAACCTAGTAACTGCAGCTTGCTTTAAGATTTATCTAAATAAATTATTCTATAAGTCACTTTTAAAACATCACTTCCTGGATACATCAAAATATAAATATTTACTTTATTGACCTATATTGTCAGAGTGATAATTCCTGGAATTGTTTACCTGTGTGAAAGTGAAAGTAGGAAGGTAACCGTGGAATTGTTTTAGTGCAGGTGTGAATCAAATTGTTAATCAATAAATCAGTGTACCAGCATATATCTATGTATCATCATAGAGGATTAACCCTTTTCAAAGCGGCAAAATTTCAAGACTGATTTAAGTTTTAAATGCTGCTAGGAATAAAAATGATGTTGATGAAGAAAGAATATAGAATCTATGCATGATATAGTTTAAGTAAGGAAAATATTCAGGTAAAAGGAGAAAATGCTGGTCAGCATTTTCTTCTTTTGCCTCAATGTTTCCTATTCCTACTTTATCAGGTATTTCAAATTGGGTCTTGTTTGTGAAAGGGTTACTACGTAACACTGCCTACCCAAGTTTTGTAAATTTATTATTTTGGAAGGAGTCAGTCATTAACAAACCATGTCTTGAATGCCAATGATCTACCCATATCGCAGTGTTCTCCCCAGCCCAATAAGCTGTATCGGCCCCACTACAGCTTCATATAAATTAGGAGAATGCCACTACAGCTTCAAAATTACCCCTACAGCTTAATGTCTTCAAATTGGTCACCAATTAGAGATATTCAGAGGTATTTCATGCCAGAAACTTATAAATAATGCATTCTTATCAATTAAATTTTAATAATTCTGTATAAAAACATTGTGGGAAAAGAAGAAATTGCTCAAATTTAGCAATTTCTTCTTTTCTATTATGTTTTTATTCATAATAATTTGCATGAACACAGTGCGTTTCAAGGTTTCCAATAGATGTACCTGTTCTATAATTTGCCACTACAGCTTCAAAATATTCTGCGGAGAACCCTGCATATGGTTTGACCAATCCATGCAATATTCTTTACCAGTTTGTATTTTCCATAACCTAGCATGGCCCCATTATGAGAAAAGAAGACAATGCTGATAACTATTTTCTGTGTTATCTTTTACACATAATTATATTATCATTTTCAAAAACTTTATTACACGCCCAAAGGGTCGTATTATGTTATGGCCCTGGTCGTCTGTCCGTCTGTCTGTCCGTCTGTTAGCAATTTCTTTTGTGCGCAACTCCTACAGTGTCAATCTGAATTTGATCAAACTTGCCACAATGAATCTCTATGGAGTCTAGTTGCGCATGTCACATACAGAATTCAGATAACTCTTTTCGTTTTTGATATTTCTGCCCTTGAATAAAAAAATACCCATTTTCTTGTGTGCGCAACTCCTACAGTTTTAACTGGTATTCGATCAAACTTACTACAATGAATCTCCTTGGTGCGTGCCACTAGTAATATTTAGATACCGCTTGGCATTCTTGAATTGAAAAAATGGCTAATTTTACTGACAAGCCCCTCTCAGGCGTATATGCACCGCTCCGCGAAGCTCTTGTTCGCCGTGTGCAGCAGTTTCCAAATTGGATCAGTCTAATTTTGTGCCATTTGGGAAAGGGTAAATGAGTCTTTATAAAGCAGGTACTAGCAAGGGCGGATCCAGGATTTTTTTCCAGGGGGGGTCCAAGCCCAAAATTTTTTCCAGGGGGGGTCCAAGCCCAAATTATGGTCTAAAATGTAGTAAATATGTAACATTACACTAAATTTATATAGTCAAAATTCAATTTTCGGCCAGTGCCAGGGGGGGTCCGGACCCCCCAACCCCCCCCTCTAGATCCGCCCATGTACTAGTATCTAATATATCTACCTACCTCAATCAGTTGTGACTGCTATCTCTCTGAACCTTTTCTCTTAACCCTTTCCCAAACAAGACCTGGTTTTGACGTCCTTGATAGAAAAGGCTTGGGAAAACATTGAAACAAAAGAAGAAACTGCTGATAACCAGCAGTTTCTCCTTTTGTCTCAATATTTTCTGTGCCATATTTTACACAAATCCTATCTTTAATAACGCCCATTTTGTCATTTGTGGCAGTTTTTGAAGTGGATCACCCTAAATTTTGTCGTTTGGGAAGGGTTAAAGAGTTTCAATATATATATAGCCTTTTTTAAACCTTTTTTAACCCATAGAACAAAATTTCAGACTGTTCTATTTAAAAGGAATTGTAGATAACAAAGTATAATCACAATGACCTTCAAAACTATGTCTTTTGAAAAGTAAAGAAGAATTGAAGGAACATGAGTAAAGCTGAAATTAGCATTTTTATGCTCCCCGAAAAATTTCGGGGGAGCATATAGTCGCCACGCTGTCCGTCCGTACGTCCGTCCGTCCGTCCGTGTGTCCGTGTGTCCGTCCGTCCGTCCACAGCCATATCTCAGCAACCCTTGGACCAAATTTAATGAAACTTCACATGTGAACTCCCTTGGTCAATACCTAGAGACCTTTTTCTCCGTTTGTAAATTTAAGGCTGCGTCATGGAAAAAGGGGCCTTAGTGTAAAAATTAGTTTTTCTCTTATTTCTCTTCATCTAATGGGCAGAATTTAATGAAATTTTGTGCTCATGTAATATATAGGATGTTCTAGACCATATTCTATAAATAATGTGTGTACAAAAAAGCTGTCATGCGAAAAGGGGGCTTAATGTATGATAGTTTTTATTTTGTGACAAACACTTACTCGGGGAGCATAATCCGTCTGTGACGGCTCTTGTTTTCAATATTTTCAAAGACATACTAAATCATAGAAGTAAAGAAACCTGCTTTTGTTTTGGAAAGGGTTTTTATATAGGAGTGAATCATAACAGGTTGTGAAATGGAGAATGACTTAAAATGATTAGATAGATATTTCGATGCATTTCATAATTTTAAAAATACTTATTAGCTCCAAACTGTTGTAAATTCACAATAAAGTTTATAATATACTTATCATATTTTTGTACTATAATATGAATTTTTCATAATTTTAACCCATTCCTATGATGCCTTTTGATATCCCTCACAAAAAATGCTTGGGAAAACATTATGGAAAATGAAGAAATTGATTGTAACAAGCAATTTCTTCATTTTCCACATTGTTTTCTAACCCAAAATGGAAAGATATGAAATATTTTATATACTCTGCAACTCCTTTCAAATTGGAACATTTCAAAATTTTGTCATTTGGAAAATGGTAAGAAATGGTTTTATAAGATATCTTGAAATATGATTAATTGATTATAATTTTCATCAATTGAATATTTTGATATTCTTTTTTTAATCCATATAAAATGGAAATGATATGATTTTAACAAACAAATAGGTAGTCAATAATATTACAAAGTATTTTTAAAATTAGAAAGTATTCACCGATATAATTGATACTATTGTCAACTGCTTCCATGATCCTGGTATTTTGAATGACTGTTTCACAAATCGTCGTTGTAAATGCAAAACCTCGTATCTCGTTTTCGAAAAATTTTAAAGGGGTAGGAAAAAAGTGTTATAACTTTTCCCAAACTGAAAGGTTTTACTTGAAATTTGGACATATTGTTCACAAATAATGTGTCATTAATACTGATTAGTAAAGATATCTCAAAACCTGCAAAAATCGTCTAAACTCGGCTCACAAGATTTGACTTTGAAAATTGCGACAATCGACATACGAGGTTTTGCATTTACACCGACGAAATATTCTTCTATTATGTGGAGCTGCTTGGTGAGATATTTTGAGCAAATATTTAAAAAAGAAACAAAAAGTTAAAAAAAACCAACAACAACAACAAAAACAACAACAAAAAAAAAAAAAAAAAAAAAAAAAAAAAAAAAACAGGTCGTCTATATTACAAAGTAATTAGAAAGTACTCACCATTACAATTGATTCAAGTGTCAACTGCTTAGATAATCCTAGTATTTTGAAAGTGTTATCACATAATGTAGTCTTCAATACTCTTTCATCTTAAGTACCAGTAATAGAAACAGTATCATGCCTATCCTTAAGCTTAAACCCTTTCACAATGACACCTCTTATCTTATTACACCCTATAGAAAAAGCTTGGGCGAATGTTGAGGCAAAAGAAGAAAATGCTGGTAACCAGCATTTTCTCCTTTTGTCTCAATATTTTCTGAGCTATTTTGTAGAGGAATCCTATCTTTTCAACGTTCATTTTGTCGGCAGCTGCTCTAAATTTGAAAGAGAGCAAATGTTAGCCATTTTGCAAGTGTCAAATACTTGAATGATCCCACTATTTTGAAGCATTTTCAAAAGTTTTCTTATAAATATTGTACTTTATAGGGTATATATCTATATATAAGATAATAGATAATCACCTAAGAATAAATCATGATCTCATTCATGGCCATTGTAATTTTCGGTCTCTAGACTCCTGATCATGAGATGTAATACAGAGGGGTTTCGAGAGTGGGGTTGTTTGACCCTCCTTCCCTTTCATCTGCCAGTTGCCTGTTCATTTCATTTTCATGTAGAAATTCAGTCAAAATTGTGTTACAAAAGGAAAATGAATCCCCCCTATTAAATCGAATGTTCGAACTCCCCACTCAGAAATTCTGGATCCTCACAGGTTAACACTTTCTGAAACATTGAGATTGCGAAAAATGAGACGAAAGAAAATGCTTACAACCGGCATTTTTATACAGCCGAAGTGTTGTATTATGTTATGGCCTCAGTCGTTCGTCTGTCTGTTGGCCGCAGCCTTAGCGCAGTTGGTAGCGCATCTGCCTCTCATTTGAGAGGTCCAGGGTTTGATACACGGCCGCAGCAAATACCCTTTCTGACAAAATTGTCACCCACCAATGGGTTTGAAATCGTTAACCTAAGTGGGCGAGCAGCTGGAGGCTCGGTAAGGGTGTTTTGGAAGTACTGGTTTGAGAAACAACAGGAATCCATGGGTATCTGCTCCAGCCGCAGCGATATGACCCTTGCAGTTGAAAACGGCGTAAAACCCCAAACTAAAACTCGTCTGTCTGTTAGTAGTTTGTGTGTGCACAACTCCTACAGTTTCAATTGGAATATAATAAAACTTGCCACAATGGATCTCCATGATGTCAAAATGTGCTCACTGCTTACAGGTTTCAGAAAACTTTTTAAAATATTTAATTATCTGCCCATGAATTTAAAAAAATGCATATAAGGAGTGTGATTCTTCATACAATTTCAATCAGAATTTGATCAAACCTGCCACAATGAATCTTCATGGTGTCTAGTTGTGCTGGAAGCTCTTATCTCCACTTGACTTGATGTTTTCCGTTTTGTAACGTACAAGTCTTCTGCTTTCAGAAAGTTTTATTTTGACATCATTCTTTAAGTCCTTTGAATTTTGATAACTTTTTAAATAAGCTGTTTTGGGATAGACTTTTTCTGTTATTTTGTATAGGCTTTTGAAATTCTGTTTGGTAAAGGCCTATTTAAGGTTATCAGGTGTTATCTATGTAAGCTTTTTGATTTGTCATAACGGCGCTTTTCAATGAAAATTACCTCGTATCTGCAGGTTGTTTTAAACTGCAGTTATGAGGTTTTCGTTGAAAAGCAGCGATATATATAGGTAATAAAACTGTTATAATGTCCTTAAATTTGTTGAATTATGCAAATTATTAAGGTTCTCAGTGGTGGATCGAGAGAGGGTTCGGGGTACAAACAAACCCCCCTCTGTTGCCTGATTATTTCATTTTCATATAGAAATTCAGTCAAAATGCTGTAATAATAGGAAAGAGAATGCACTCACAGAAATTCCACAGGTTCTCTAGTGGTTTGTCTGCCCTGTGTTCAGTTAAATTTTAAGTGTACCACTAATGGATTTTTTACTTAACCCATTTATGCCTGAATTTTTATTTTAGGAAAAAAATCAGAGAAAACAATGAAAACCGTGTGAAAACAACAAGTTAGGCTTTAATTTTGTGAAATTTCAGTGGAAAAGTATGATTTTGTGCAAAAACATTTTTGTCCACTTAAGTGGACCCTAGGCACGAATGGGTACGTGTAAGTTATCTTATATTTCCCCCTAAAACTATAGTTTCCGTCATGAAATTCGCAAACATACAAGCACAATTTGTTAATTATACCCCCACCTACGAAGTAGAGAAGTTATATTGGTTTCACCATGTTTGGCTGTCTGTCCGTTCGTCCGTCCATCCACCCATCCACAAACTTTTTTTGTTTCCCTGCTCTAACTCGCAAACCGTTTGACCTAGGGTCACGAAGCTTTACTCAGTTGTTGCCCATGACCAAAGGAGTTGCCTGACATTTTGGATCATGAAGGTCAAAGGTCAAGGTCACAAATGGACTTTGTTTAAAATCCGTTTCCGTGCTCTAAGTCAAGAACCTATTGACCTTGGACCATGAAACTTAACACAGTTGTTGCCTATGGCCCAAGGAGGTGCCTACTGTTTTGGGGTCACGAAAGTCAAAGGTCAAGGTCACAATTTGACTTTGTTTGAAATTCATTTCCGTGCTCTAAGTCGAGAACCGGTTGACATAAGATCATAAAAATTTACTTCGTTGCTGCCCTTGACCAAAGGAGGTGCCTTTTGTTTTTGGGTCACAAAGGCCAAGGTCACAATTGGGCTAATATATCTTCCTTCATCTTCAAGCATAGATACAACTCTGTTTACTTTATATTTTCTGCATAGAATTTAAAATATGTTGTTACCATACAAAGAATTTACAGGCACCCTCTCAGTCCTAGCGTCCACTTTAGTGGACAAAATTATATTCTTCTATAAAACTATGAAAACATATTATTTTTCTCTGGAAAATGTATCTGCAGTTACCCACAGATGAGGAACATTACAGAATAATAATGAAACAAGAAATATAAAGAAATAAAGGAAATAAACATACTTTTTCCCCTACCCATTTTCAAGTCTCTTTTTTTTCTCAGTGAAATCACTCCCTTCTCTTACAATATTTATTTTTAGGTCACCTGACCGAAGGTCATGGTGACCTATTGCGACTGTGTTTTGTCTGTCGTCGTGCGTCGTGCGTCGTCCGTCGTCCGTTAACTTTTAACATTTTCGACTTCTTCTTGAGAACCACTGGACGGATTGCAACCAAATTTGGCAGGGAGCATCCCCATGGGAAGCCGCTTCAGATTTGTATGAATCATGGAGTTATCTCCCTTTGGGGCCCCATAAGGGGCCTAAAAGGGGTTAAATAGGGTACATCTTAAAAAATCTTCTTCTCATGAACCGGCTGTTGGATTGGATTCACATTTGGAATTTAGAGTCTTTAGGGCAAGGACAACAAAGTTTGTACAAGAGAAAAAAATCCGTCCAGAAATGGCTGTGCTGGGGATGGGGGATGTGAGGGGGGGTCGCGTTATTAGTTAACTTAACATTTTTGACTTCTTCTTGAGAACCATTGGACGGATTACAACCAAACTTGGCAGGGAGCATCCCCATGGGAAGCCGCTTCAGATTTGTACAAATTGTGGAGTTATCTCCCTTTGGGGCCCCATTAGGGGCCTAAAAGGGGTTAAATAGGGTACATCTTAAAAAATCTTCTTCTCATGAACCGGCTGTTGGATTGGATTCACATTTGGTATTTAGAGTCTTTAGGGTAAGGACAACAAAGTTTGTACAAGAGAAAAAAATCCGTTTAGAAATGGCCGTGCTGGGGATGGGGGATGTGAGGGGGGTCGCGTTATTAGTTAACTTAACATTTTCGACTTCTTATTAAGAACCATTGGACGGATTTCAACCAAACTGGGCAGGAAGCATCCTAAAATAGAAAGCCGCTTCAGATTTTGTACAAATCATGGAGTTATCTCCCTTTGAGGTCCCATAAAGGGCCAAAAAGGGGGTTAATAGGGTACATCTTAAAAAATCTTCTTCTCATGAACCGGCTGTTGCATTGAATACACATTTGGAAGTTAAAGTCTTTAGGGCAAGGACTACAAAGTTTGTATAAGAGAAAAAATCTTTCAATAAATGGTCGTGCTGGGGATCGGGGATGGGAGGGGTTCGCATTATTACTAAACTTTGAACATTTTCTACATTTTTTTGAGACAGATTTCTACCAAACTTGGCAGGAAGCATCCCATTGGGAAGCCGCTTCAGATTTATACAAATCATGGAGTTATCTCCCTTTGAGGCCCCAAAAGGGGGTAAATAGGGTACATATTAAGAAATGTTCTATTGTTGGATTGAATTCACATTTGGTATTTGAGTCTTTAAATAAGTTTGTACAAGAGAAAAAAAAACTGTCAAGAAATGATGGTGCTGGGGGGTGCGCTATTAGTTAACTTTTAACATTTTCCTTAACTGTGTCTGCTCATTTGATTCAGGTGACCGATAAGGCCCTCTGGGCCTCTTGTTACTGATACCTTTATCGCCAATGAGCACTTGGATCAGCATTTCTCTGCTTATCAATGGATTATCAATACAAACAAATGATGAGAACCAGAGATAAACATATACGTAAGCATCTACTTACAGATAAAGTCATGTGTCGTCTTTAGTGGACGCTAGGCACAAATGGGTTAACAGTCATACTGAACGGTCTGCAGAGTTGCTGTATGTTTCACCATTCGTGAGAGCTCGGGTCCTTCCGAAACCCTGCGGGTTTTGCCGAACCAAATTACCTAAAGCGACATTTTACATATAACATATTCATATTTTCAATTACAAAAAATCATGTTTTGTAGTTACTGTAAGGTAATACATAATCAGTGTACAAATAAAACAAAAATTGCATTCGTAAATTGGACCTGTCCGCCATTTTTGTGAGCTTTGGCACACCACGTTCAAATCTGTGAGCCATATGTTGCTCATGTGATAAGTTAACCCTTTCCCAAACGACAAAATTTTAGGGTGTTCCAAATTGAAAGATGCTGCAGACGACAAAATAGACGTTGAAAAAGAAAGGATTTGTGTATAATATAGCTAAGAAAATATTGAGGCAAAAGAAGAAAATGCTGATTATCAGCATTTCAGCATTTTCTTCTTCTGCCTCAATGTTTTCTCAAGCCTTATCTAGTAGGGACGTCAAAACCAGGTCTTGTTTGGGAAAGGGTTAATAGGTTGTTCAGTAGGAAAATGCAACGCTACATCTTCACTTAACGTTTTGCCTTACTGAATGCAGAGCTGTTGTTAACTCATTACTTGATGGCAAACTTTAGACTTGTCCAAAACCAAGCATGTTGCAGGCGGCAATTTCAGGTGAATTTAATTTCACATTATTTGGTATCTCTGATAGAAAACAATGTAGGAAATGAAGATATTGCAAATGTTTCAAGCAATTTCTTCATTTTCCACAATGTTTTTTGAAGCCTTAATCTTTTGGGTCATCAAAGAGTATCATCATGTGGGAATGTCTTGGACTTGGTAATCTCCACCTGATGGAACCCATGCTAGTTTGTCTGATGCTAGGTTCCCACTGCCGATCAGATCAACTCGATTGCTTGAATTCCCAGATCATTCTCGACAAATTGACTTTTTACTCGATCTTTAGTTGATCAACCCATAGACTTCCACAGTTGATTTGAACCGATGAACAGATAAGCAAAGGTCAATTTCATTGGGATGTGGTTGGGAACCACTCAAGTATAAGTTGAGGTGATAGAGTGCAAGTTGGGTGCAAGGTCGTGTAAAAGATATTAACCTGATCACTCTTGATCTCCAGACACGATTAATTCTCTAACAGATCGATGGTCTACACAATCAATGTATGATCGCTCCTTAACCCATTACCACACAGTGACTATTTTGACTCCTCTTAAGATAATGGCTTTGGAGAACATTGTGGAAAATGAAGAAATTGCTTGTGACAAGCAATTTCTTCATTTTCCACAATGTTTTCCATCCAAAAAGACCCCTAAATCTAAAATGTCAGTCACTTAAAATTGTCGTCTGCAGGATTTTTCATTTTGAAACACCCCAAAATTTTATCGTTTGGTAATAGGTTAATCAATTTTCTACAATCATGATCTTACACAAGTATTTTTGACAGTAAAAAATCAGTTAATGCAGACTTTGCTTTTTTGAAAAGGGTTAAGCTTTGAAAAATTTACTTTCGTTTTAGTTAATAGTCATAAATATTTATAGTAAATGATAAAGCAAACAATGAACACTTAACCAAAATGGCAAAAATTTAAACCATTCGAAAGAAAACTATATGAAAGCTGCTGCGAGACATTAAATTAAGATGAGATTTGTAAACAGTATTTCAACAAAGAAAAAAATGGAGCAAAAGGAGAAAATGATGGCCATCAGCATTTCCTTTTTTTCACCTCAATGTTTTCCAAAGCTTTTTCTGTAGTACATCAAAAACCAACTCTTACTACAACATAATGACATTTAAGTACATGTATTTTTTTGGTATTCCACTTTTTATAAATCATTTTATAACTCAAAAGTCTTATTTTCATATGGAGTACATTAAACCTCTTACAAGACCTTGCCCCGGTTCTCGAAATAGCTTAAGTACGTTCTCATGCTCAAATCTGAGCACCGTGCTCAAATCGCACAAAATCCATGTGAACTTCAATCGAATACCCTTCAACGTTGGAGAGTATTCCTTTGAAGTGGAGCATGTTCCCATGAGTTTATACTTAAGTTTTTTCGAGAAACTGTGGCCTGGTTTTGACTAACACAGAAACCTTTTTGGAAACATTGAGTGAAAAAAAAGGAAATGCTGATAACCAGCATTTTCTCCTTTTCCCCAATGTTCTAGCCAAATTCAATCAAAATATCAAGTTTACCTCATCATCTATCGGTATATTGCGTCATTAAGAACGGTGATAGGACCTGTTACAGAATTCACCAGCCATTAAATGGGAGAGAGTTTGTTTAAATGTGAAAACTGATAAGGAACTTATGCAAGAATCAAATGAATTCACCAGTTTATCAGATCATCCGTCTTTGGTTGTGGGAAGAAATGCATTTCCATCTGGTAACAATGCTATCACTGTTATTTACAAACGTAAACATCATGCCAAGACAAACTGTAGAAAGTGTGTTTCGGACACCGATGGTGCTTGTGAGGAATGTTTGTCATGTGTTTTAAACCAATTACAGACAATTACATCGGAAAACGCGGACCTGAAGAAGACATTAGGACAACTGAGGGGAGACTTACAAACTGTGAGAACAGAATCTAGTACACTGAAAGCACAGATCGAAAAACTGAACAAGGATAACAAAGATTTGAAGGTAAGTTCATTGTTGTCATAATGATTGCACTGTTTACACTGGTGGTGAACTAAAACAATTTCAATCGCGACCCTCGAGACTGTTTGCAACCTTTTGCCGTTGGGAACGTGGTTGCAACATGATCTCGAGCGTAATACAGTGACCGCCATATTGAACGTGAAAGTAGACGCGCGTAAATGACGTCATCAAAACAAATCAATCCTTTTAGCTAACGTTATAATTCAAGTGAAATATACTGTCAATAATCAGTAAATCACATCAATTGTTTTATCTTGTAAAATTTTGTCACATTTATGAGGATACAATCGACTTTTGAACGCTGTTTGTTTCAAATATTTTTCTGGCGTAGATTTAAATAGTTGTTTGGTGTGCTTCCGTTGTTATAGACCAGACTACTGTTGTTATGCTTGCGGAGTGATATGGGCAGGATCGGCCCATGGCGGCAACTGTAATACGTTCAAGCCGATCTTGAGTAACGATAAGATCCGAGAATATTCGAATGAAACAATTTTTGCTAAAACAAGGTATAGATATTTTGTGTTTAAATAAGAGTTTATAGATTTTTTTTCTAATGACAATGAATTTGGTCTAAAAACAGACCGGGTTTACCATTTTGTATTGACAAACTGTCAGTGTTGTTATAAAATCTCGTAACTACGGCTTCGATAAAGCCATCTATACTTTGATTTGAAATTGTGAGATTCAGTGTTTGATCCCTGGCCTCAGTAAATATGCTTGCCGTCAATTGTCCTGAATGTTCTTTGCCCGACTTATTATTCTAATGTTTTGTTGACCATTTCCTAAAAAGGACCTGGTTTTGACATCCCTGATAGAATATACTTTGGAAAACATTGAGGCAAAAGAAGAAAATGCTGATAATCAGCATTTTCTCCTTTTGCCTCAATATTTCCTTGTTATATTGTACACATACTATATCTTTATTTACATCGATTTTGTTGTTATGCCCCCTTTCGAAGAAAATGGGGGTATATTGTTTTGCAAGTGTCGGTTGGAAGGTCGGTCGGTCGGTCGGTCGGTCCGTATGTCGGTCGGTCTGTCCGTAGACCAAACTTTGTCCGGAGCATAACTCGAAAAGTATTAAAGGTAGAATCATGAAACTTCATAGGTGGATAGATCTCATTATGGAGAGGTGCAGTGCATAAGAACCGTAACTCTGCCGATCAAATTTTTTGAGTTATTGCCCTTTGTTGATTTTATAACTTGATTCTTGTCCGGAGCATAACTCAAAAAGTATGTAAGGTACAATCATGAAACTTTACAGATGGATAGATCTCATTATGGAGAGGTGCAGTGCACAAGAACCGTAACTCTGCTGATCAAATTTTTTGAGTTATTGCCCTTTGTTGATTTTCAAACTTGATTCTTGTCCGGGGCATAACTCAAAAACTATGTTAGGTAGAATCATGAAACTTTACAGGTGAATGGATCTCATTATGGAGATGTGCAGTGCACAAGAACCGTAACTCTGCCAATCATATTTTTGGAGTTATTGCCCTTTGTTGATTTTCAAACTTGATTCTTGTCCGGAGCATAACTCAAAAACTATGATAGGTAGAATCATGAAACTTTACAGGTGGATAGATCTCATAATGGAGAGGTGCAGTGCACAAGAACCGTAACTCTTCCGATCAAATTTTTTGAGTTATTGCCCTTTGTTGATTTTATAAGTTGATTCTTGTCCGGAGCACAACTCAAAAAATATGTAAGGTAGAATCATGAAACTTTACAGGTGATTAGTTTTCATTATGGAGAGGTGCAGTGCACAAGAAACGTAACTCTGCCAATCAAATTATTGGAGTTATTGCCCTTTGTTGATTTTACATTTAATTCTTAATTTTGCCTATATCTCATGTCCTTTTACACATACAGCCTTGATATCTCACACATAGATACCTCCCATCAACATTGTTCACATTTAACCATGACCTTGGACCTTGTGACCTTGACCTTGGAGTTTGACCTACTTTAATAATACATTAACCTGGCCTATATTTCATGTCATTTTACATATACAGCCTTGATATTTCAGACATGGTCACTTCCAACCAAGATATTTCACTTTTGACCATGACCTTGGACCTTGGACCTTGACCTTGGAGTTTGGCCTACTTTTAAAAAAACTTAAACTAGGCCTATATCTCATGTCCTGTTACCTATACAGTCTCATTATTTTACACATGGACACCTCCTACCAAGACCTTGCACATTTGACCATGACCTTGGCCTGTGTGACCTTGACCTTTGTTTTTTACATACTTTAGATAGAAATCTTTAACCTAGCCTTTATCTTATGTCCTATTACACCTACAGCCTTGATATTTCACACATAGACACCTCCTACCAAGACCTTTCACAATTGACCATGACCTTGAATATTGCAACCGTGACCTTTGAGTTTGACCTACTTTTAAAAAAGACTGAAACCAGGCATATAAATCATGTCCTTTTACACCTACAGCCTTGATATTTCACAAATGGACACCTCGAACCAAGACCTTTCACATTTGACCTTGGCATTCGGCCTACTTTTAAAAACTTTAACCTGGCCTATGTTTCATTTTACTTTTACATATACAGCTTTGATATTTCACACATTGACACCTCCTACCAAGACCTTTCATATTTGACCATGACCTTGAACCTTGTTAACTTGACCTTGGACTTTGACCTACATCAAATGTAGGCCCTTGAGGGGACATATATGTTTTACAAACATCTCTTGTTTGAATTATATTTCGACTTGGACCATGTACCCTATAATTTGGGTGTCAGGTAAGGAGTTAACTTACCTTATTATTTGTCTGATCCTTTGCTGATTGTGAACTAGCGTGAGTGGCCCTTTAACTATGATAGAATTAGGGAGCTGGTCCACACCAAATTTCCAGGCTTCTCTGTTTTATGGATCAATGCCAACCAAATACTATTCACCAATATCGACCATGACACAGTTTTCTCAGTTTCCATTCCTATCCTGGAGCTGATGCATGTAGTACCCCCAAAATTTATGAAGAATACTGTTAAAGTGGCATTAAACCCCATTCAATCATTCAATCAAAGTATAAGAGGCATGTCCCTACTAACTGAGATGCCTTGTGGGTTGTGCTGATGCAATCTTTGGGATCCCATGTTTTCCCATACATTTACAAACTAGTCATCTTTAGGATAGGCACCACCTATCCAATGGAGAATAGCTCTGTCATTTATAACCTTGCAATATACCAGCATTCCTTATAAGTGGCACAGCTGTGGTGAAGGAAAAAGATGTCTTGTATGGTATACAAAAAGCACATGATGTGAGGGAAATTTCCGTCACTATAGGTAGTTAAAAGGTTGAAAAAAAAGCAGTAAAGTCCAAATATTTGCATAAAGCAAGTTATCAATTTTACACCCACATTTGAATCGATTATAGTTCAATTAGGGTCTACAATGGGTTGCTAACAACAAAGATGAGTTACAAAGAGAAACATCAAAAATAGACTAGATAGTTAGATTATTAACCCTTTCCCAAGCATGAGCTGGTTTTGATAATCCCATAGGAGAGGCACCTTAGTATAGCATTGAGGATAAAGATTATCCCTTTCCCAAATAAAACATTTTAGACTGTTCCAAAAATGAAAGGTTTTGCAGATGACAAAACTAGAGTATGCAAATAAAATCAAAGAAATTCTGAAAACATTTAGGGAAAAGAAATTTTCCATGGGGTTGTCAAAACTAGGGTTTGTTTTGGAAAGTATTAAAAATGTTGTTCTTGAGTTACTCAAATTGAAATATCGTAGGTGTAAATGCAAAATGTTGTATGTTGATTTTTGCGATTTTCAAAGTAGAATATTGTGTGTCCAGTAAAGAAAATTCTTGCAGGGTTTGATAAATTTTTACTGACCAGTATTAACCCTTATCATGCTGAATTGATTTTGACTAGTACACCTCCGTACCGCTGAATTAATTCACTGTGCACAGCGTATAAATGGGGTGCACCTATTCCGATACTAATTGAATTTATGAGGCATTTTAGCCCTATAAACCCTATGTTTTTGAAAGAAGACTACATACCGTGTAGGATCATCGAGAATTCCATGTTGTTGGTTTACTTTGACCCACTTAAATTTCATCATAACAAATCCGTTGTCAATCAAGCCCGACCCACTAAAAGTGACAGTTGGTACGTTCCGCTATCGGGGCGATTATTCCATTGGTATTTAACACACAAAGTCCAAATCTACGATATTTTGTTCCAAATATATTTCTAACCATCACTACTAAAGTCACTTTCCGCTTAAAAGTCACTATCATCAAAAATTCACGCAAAACTTCATCAACATGCAGAGATATTTCACAATTTCCAGACTCTGAGTCCTGGGGACTCGCTGGATTCCATATCAATGAGTCCAGCTACTAATTTAGTGAGTCCAATACACTATTTTTAATAGGAAATCTGTCAAAATTGTTGCATCCTGGGACTCGCTTGAATTAAAACTTTGCATCCCAGAGACCAAATTATGAGTAAAAGTAGCAGGATGCGCAGGTAAAAAAATCACTGAACATGTTCGCCTTCTGAGGGCCGCCATTTTGGATTAGGGTTTTCCCAATTTCACTTTTGAATATTCAGTGCATCATTATGACGTCTAAGGCTTTTGGTTGGCTGATATTTTTACAGAATTGACCTTCACTGAGAGTGTCCTACTAAATATAGCTCAAAACTTACATAAAACGTCATCAGTTCGTGAATACGAGGCTCATATCTAGGGAACCCCTGTAGCGCGACCTAGAGTTGCACTTAGCGGTGGCAAATGGGGTAGGGTAGCGCGACCTGTGGTCGCGCTTAGCATGATAAGGGTTAATGACACATGATATGTAAACAATATGTCCAAATTTCATGTAAAACCTTTCAGTTTACAGTTTGAAAAAAGTTGTTACAGTACACTTTTTTCCTTCCCCTCTTCAAGAAACGAGATATGAAGTTTTGCATTATCTACTTTCAGTTTAAATTTTCCAAATGTATGAATACAATCATTATTGTCCTTGTTCCATATTTTAGTGCACATGTATGTATACTTAAAACAATAAAGAAAGCATCCTCCTTGTTAAGAAGTAAGGAGAGACATTTTCAATACGCATCAGCCTAGTTCAAATTGAAATGCTGAGATCAGATAGCTCAGTTGGTAACGTCTGAGTCTGTCAATCCAGGGGTCACAGGTTTGAATAAAAGCTCAGCGTAATATCCTTTCTGAAATTTGGTGCTCATCAATGGATATGAATCATCTAAATGCACTGGTGGTGAACTAAAACAATTCTTGCTACAACAAGGTAAAGATATTTTGCGTTTAAATGTGAGTTTATAGATTTTTATGCCCCCGTATCGAGAGAACGGGGGCATATTGTTTTACTCATGTCCGTCCGTCTGTCCATCTGTCCGTCTGTCTGTCTGTCTGTCCAAAAACTTAACATTTGCCTTTTATCCAAAAGTATTTGACATACAAAGCTCAAATTAGGTATGCAACTTCCTTTCAATGATATCTATCGGTTCCATGCAATTTGACCTTCCTCAAGGTCATCCGTTAACTCTTATCAACCCTTTATTCTACGAAAACTTAATATTTTATTCCGAAAACTTAACATTTTCCTTTTCTCCGAAAGTATTTGACATACAAAGCTCAAATTAGGTATGCAACTTCCTTTCAATGATATCTATCTGTTCCATGCAATTTGACCTTCCTCAAGGTCATCCATTAACCCTTATCAACCCTTTACTCTACGAAAACTTAACATTTTACTACGAAAACTTAACATTTTCCTTTTCTCCAAAAGTATTTGACATACAAAGCTCAAATTTGGTATGCAATTTCCTTTAATGATATCTATCTGTTCCATGCAATTTGACCTTCCTCAAGGTCATCCATTAACCCTTATCAACCCTTTACTCTACGAAAACTTAACATTTTACAAAAATGGCCATTTCGGGGGCATTTGTGTTTCACAAACACATCTTGTTTTTCTAATGACAATGAACTTGTTCTAAAAACAGACTGGGTTTACCGTTTTGTATTGACAAACTGTCAGTGTTGTTATAAAATCTTGTAACTACGGCTTTGATAAACAACACTGAAGGAATACATTGTTAGCGAAAAAACATCCCTCGCTTTGGCCGAGTTCCCCACCAGTGAAATGAGAGAGTAGCTGGTGGCTCAGAATGGATATTGAGATAGTAATGGTGAAAAAAAATACAATAAATTCATGTTTAGGTACGCCAGCTTCCGTGTGATATGACCAAAGTAGTTGAAAGAGGCGTGAAAGTCCATTAAATCAATGAATCAAATTGATTGCTCCGGCATCTAGCAAAATAGATGATACTGAAAAATTGAGAACTGAAATATAGCAAATATCACTAAGGGAAAGGGAGAAAACAATGGTTTTCAACTTTCCCATTTTTGTTTTCTAAAGCTTATATTAAAATCAGCAGTATAAGTTTGGAGAGCCATGATACATTGAATTTAACTTATTGATAGATATAATCAAGTGGTTCCCTTTTCAAATTATCATGCCAATCATCTAGGTCTATTTGATTGACAATCAATTATGTTCGTGTCCTAGTTGGACTTTTGAAATGTATAGGTCTATACAAAAAAAACACAAAAGCTATTGGCAAGAATTCAATTTTTTATGATTACTCTTGTTCAAAAGAATTTGAATTATTTGAATGGCCTTTTTGTACTAGCAAGACAATAGAATTATTTCATTTCCTTATTGTACCTCGGTGAACCTTTGGAATTGGAAAACAATTAAAAACCTGAGAACTTGAATCCAAACTTGTCCAATTTAAATCATAACTGGTTTATGATGTAGAGATTTCAGAGAAGAATAAGATACCGGTATTGAAGCTCAGACTACATATATTCCATTTTTATTCACCTGAAAGGATGTGGCTAAGTAAAGAGGTTATTCGATGAGTTTACTTCTTGATACCTTGGTTGATAGAGGAGAAAAACGTGCGGCACGAGCATGAACATATTTCAAATTGAAACAATGCGCGATTGTTAAATGTGTTGTCATAAAACCTCGTAGCTACAGATTGATTCACGTTGTAGTTATAATGTTTTGCAACAATACCGACGAATAACCGCTAATCGAGAAGGCTGTTTCTCCTCAAGCTTAAATGGAATGAACAGTTTACTAAGCTCCGCCCTGTCTCCCGAATAAAAACAGAATATACAAGCTTGTGCCTTTATCTAAATCCTTGTTTAGGTTTCTTTACAGGGCTTGCCTAAATATTGCTAGTGTTTTATGCATCAGTATCTGTGGGTTTGTCTGTCTTTCTGTCTGTCTGTATGCAAATTTAACATTGCCATTACCTCCAAAAGTATGTACCATTTATGTAATTATTCTAATAAACGCCCGTGCATTTATTAGAAAAGTGCTTGATAGAATAGTTTAGGGTGGGCGTTAATTAGAGGTATCCTGATTTTGTTAGTCAATACATGCGAATCAACATGTCAATTCATGGACTCGAAGTTGATCAAGTAAAAGTTTGCAAAGATTTGTTACAAGGACAGTAAAATATGATTATTGTATGATATCCCTTCATTGTAAATGGACTAGGGTACAGAAAATTCTCTCCTTCATTGCTTTTGGAAAGGATCTTTGTTTATGACTTACATTAACTTTGATCAGAAATCGGGGGATGGGGGTTTATTAGAATCACCCTTTCCCACTTATATTGTGTTTCAAATATGCATATTTTCAGCTGATATTTGGGGATGGGCGTTTATTAGAATATGGGCGTTTATTAGAATAATTACAGTAACTGTACAATACTCATATTGGTATGAAACTTCTTTCTGTGTACTATTGGCTTTACACAATTATGGCTTCTTTTAGGGTCAGCTTTTGGTCCTTGTCATCCATTTATACACAACTTGGCATAAAAAAATAACACAAGAATTTTCATGTAAATTTTGGTCCATTTTAGTTGTACTTAATTATGCATCTTTTGGTACCAAGTTCAAAGCCATCTATCTAGGTCATATCATAAAAAAAGCTATTTTGGGTCGATATTTGTTTCACAAACTCATTTCATTATACCCCCCAAATTCAATTTGGGGGGTATATAGGAGTCAGGTTGTCGGTCTGTTGGTCTGTCTGTTGGTCTGTCTGTTGGTCCGTCTGTTGGTTTTTAGGTCACCTGACCGAAGGTCATGGTGACCTATTGCGACCGTGTTTTGTCTGTCGTCGTGCGTCGTGCGTTAACTTTTAACATTTTCGACTTCTTCTTGAGAACCACTGGACGGATTACAACCAAATTTGGCAGGGAGCATCCCCATGGGAAGCCGCTTCAGATTTGTATGAATCATGGAGTTATCTCCCTTTGGGGCCCCATAAGGGGCCTAAAAGGGGTTAAATAGGGTACATCTTAAAAAATCTTCTTCTCATGAACCGGCTGTTGGATTGGATTCACATTTGGAATTTAGAGTCTTTAGGGCAAGGACAACAAAGTTTGTACAAGAGAAAAAAATCCGTCCAGAAATGGCCGTGCTGGGGATGGGGGATGTGAGGGGGGGTCGCGTTATTAGTTAACTTAACATTTTTGACTTCTTCTTGAGAACCATTGGACGGATTACAACCAAACTTGGCAGGGAGCATCCCCATGGGAAGCCGCTTCAGATTTGTACAAATCATGGAGTTATCTCCCTTTGGGGCCCCATAAGGGGCCTAAAAGAGGTTAAATAGGGTACGAGGGATGATCCAAAAGTAATGTCACAGTGTCTATAGTTTGGTTATTCGACGTATTCTTGTACAAATAAAGACTTATCATTCAAGCTTATCCTATTGGAAACATGCTTTTCTGAATTATTTGAATTTTGTTTATATATCCGAGAAAATAAAATGCCAAAAAGAATCCATGTCGTGCATATGCGCCGCACGCCCTAGATTATTCGTTTGAAGATTAATATTACTTTGTGTTCTGTCATTATATAAAAGAAAAATCAAGACAATTAAGCTGATATTTAAATGCCGCTACGTCATGATATTTCTAAGCAATTTTAGAACGTTTCAATATAATCGTTGCGTTAAAATACCAAATAAGTCTTATTGAATTCATCACTCGCATTCGGGATAATGGCAGAATTGGATAAATGCCCACAACGTGCAATTCTTAACTTTGGTAAAGGCTTGCAAAATAGCCAATTGAAGCAACAGAAACAATAAATTTAACCTAAAAGAACGGACATTTCATGATAAAGACGTCTACCGTTAGTGCAAGCTTTTTGGAGAGTGAATATGAGTCGTTTGAAGATCAAAACGAACTGGAAGACATGTGGAGCTGGGGAACGCCAACGTCCATGTTACTTTGCGCTATTTCCGCATCTTAAGCTGAATTTAAGAAGAATTTATCATGTCGACCGAAACCAACTGAGAATAAATTGATTCAAGGAATGCATTCAAAGAATTGCTGAATGAGTTTTTTTTAAATGCATTTATGAAGCGGGTCGAACGCCACGAATGTTGCATTAATTAAACACAGAGGGCGATATTTTGAAAAAAGAGTAGAATGACGTCAATGACGTCGTGCGTTGTGCGGCGCTGGACACCGATGTGCTATGTAAAAATGTAGTTTATTTTTGTTATTTTACACTAAACTTTATGAAAATTCGTGCGTGTATTAAACGAATGTTAATCTTTCGGCATCTAAAGTTGCATGAGGATACGTTCATAAAATCACCGAAAACAACGTTTGTGACATTACTTTTGGATCATCCCTCGTACATCTTAAAAAATCTTCTTCTCATGAACCGGCTGTTGGATTGGATTCACATTTGGTATTTAGAGTCTTTAGGGTAAGGACAACAAAGTTTGTACAAGAGAAAAAAATCCGTCCAGAAATGGCCGTGCTGGGGATGGGGGATGTGAGGGGGGTCGCGTTATTAGTTAACTTAACATTTTCGACTTCTTATTAAGAACCATTGGACGGATTTCAACCAAACTTGGCAGGAAGCATCCTAAAATAGAAAGCCGCTTCAGATTTTGTACAAATCATGGAGTTATCTCCCTTTGAGGTCCCATAAAGGGCCAAAAAGGGGGTTAATAGGGTACATCTTAAAAAATCTTCTTCTCATGAACCGGCTGTTGCATTGAATACACATTTGGAAGTTAAAGTCTTTAGGGCAAGGACTGCTGGGGATCGGGGATGGGAGGGGTTCGCATTATTACTAAACTTTGAACATTTTCTACATTTTTTTGAGACAGATTTCTACCAAACTTGGCAGGAAGCATCCCATTGGGAAGCCGCTTCAGATTTATACAAATCATGGAGTTATCTCCCTGTGAGGCCCCAAAAGGGGCCAAAAGGGGGTAAATAGGGTACATATTAAGAAATGTTCTATTGTTGGATTGAATTCACATTTGGTATTTGAGTCTTTAAATAAGTTTGTACAAGAGAAAAAAAACTGTCAAGAAATGGTGGTGCTGGGGGGTGCGCTATTAGTTAACTTTTAACATTTTCCTTAACTGTGTCTGCTCATTTGATTCAGGTGACCGATAAGGCCCTCTGGGCCTCTTGTTTATATAAACATCTTCTCCTCCTCAACCACTCAGCGGATTCTTACCAAATTTGGCAGGAATGTTCCTTGGGTGCCCCTTTTTAAAACTTGTTCATGAATTTTTGATTCGTCAAAAATTGTGGGCGTGGCAGGGCGGGGCTTATCGGACTTAGAGAAATCATATGAAAAATCTTTAAAAATCAATTATCTGGCCAATTTGAAGCAAACTTGGCAGGAATGTTCCTTGAGTGACTGTATTCAACACATGTTCATGAATTTTTGATTCGGTGAAAAATGTGGGCGTGGCAGGGCGGGGCTTATCAGACTTCGCAAAATCATTCAATAATTCTTCAAAAATCTTCTCCTCCTCAACCACTCAGCCGATTCTTACCAAATTTGGCAGGAATGTTCCTTGGGTGACCCTTTTCAAAACTTGTTCGTGAATTTTTGATTCGTCAAAAATTGTGGGCGTGGCAGGTCGGGGCTTATCAGACTTAGAGAAATAATTATAAAAATCTTTAAAAATCAATTATCTGGCCAATTTGAAGCAAACTTGGCAGGAATGTCCTTTGAGTGACTGTTTTCAACACATGTTCATGAATTTTTGATTGGGTGAAAAATGTGGGCTTGGCAGGGTGGGGCTTATCAGACTTCGCGAAATCATTCGATAATTCTTCAAAAACCTTCTCCTCCTCAATCACTCAGCCGATTCTTACCAAACTTGGCAGGAATGTTCCTTGGGTGCCCCTTTTCAAAACTTGTTGGTGAATTTTTGATTCGTCAAAAATTGTGGGCGTGGCAGGGCGGGGCTTATCGGACTTAGAGAAATAATTTGAAAAGTCTTTAAAAATCAATTATCTGGCCAATTTGAAGCAAACTTGGCATGAATGTCCCTTGAGTGACTGTATTCAACACATGTTCATGAGTTTTTGATTGGGTGAAAAATGTGGGCGTGGCAGGGCGGGGCTTATCAGACTTCGCGAAATCCTTCGATAATTCTTCAAAAATTTTCTCCTCCTCAACCACTCAGCCGATTCTTACCATACTTGGCAGGAATGTCCCTTGGGTTACCCTTTTCAAAACTTGTTCGTGAATTTTTTATTCGTCAAAAATTGTGGGCGTGGCAGGTCGGGACTTATCGGACTTAGAGAAATCATTCGAAAAATCTTTAAAAATCAAATATCAAGCCAATTTGAACCAAACTTGGCAGGAATGTCCCCAGAGTGACTGTATTCAACACCTGTTCATGATTTTTTGATTGGGTGAAAAATGTGGGCGTAGCAGGACGGGGTATATCAGTCTTCGCGAAATCCTTCGATAATTCTTCAAAAATCTTCTCCTCCTTAACCACTGGGCCAATTCTTACCAAACTTGGCAGGAATGTTTCTTGGGTGACCCTTTTCAAAACTTGTTTGTGAATTTTTGATTTCTTAAAAATTGTTGGCTTGGCTGTGTGGGGCTTAACAGACTAAATAATGTGAAAAATCTTTAAAAATCAATTATTGGGCCAATTTGAATCAAACTTGGCATGAATGTCCCTTGAGTGATTGTATTCAATGCATGTTCATGTCTGTTGAGTTTTTGTTAGCTGTATTTCTCAATTGATTATCTCACAGTTCAAATGAAATGCAGTTCTCAAAATGCACAAAACAGCACTGTTTGGGGGGGGGGGGGGGGTATGATCACTTTCAGTGATTTTCTAGTTTTAGCTAAAAATGGTATCTATGGCGGAGAGAATTATTCATCATGAGAGAAAGTAAGAGGACAATTGGCGAAGAAAGATGTTGTTTAGAGACACGATCAGGACGTGAAAGCGTCACAAACATGGATGACACCAATCATTGTCAAAAAGAAAGAAACTTTGCTATATTGATGGTATTAATGTAAAACCTTGTAACTCCAGCTTGATTAAAGCTGGAGTTACAAGGTTTTGCATTAACACCGAGGACATAAATTATTGTATTACAATAATATTTCTTTCAATGTATGACTTGATGTTTCTTTTGTAGCTAAAAATGGTATCTATGACAGAGAGAATTATTCACCTGGAAAGAAAATCCGAGGACATGGCCAAGAAAGACATTGTGGAAAGACATGATCAGGACGTAAAAGCATTACAAACATCGATGACCCAGCTCAGAACTTCTATGGCAAACATGGAAAGACAAAACGCTTCTAGGGGGGCAACAGGAGGAGGGCCAGCTGATGCAGGTTTGTTGTTAATTAAGAAGTAATTAATGGTGCATTTAACAAGTTTTACTACAAACAAGAAAATGATGATAATGTAACTTAACCCATTACCAAACGACAAAATTTTGGGGTAGTCCAATTTGAAAAAAGTTGCAGACGGCATTTCAATGTGATGAAATTTTGAAAATTTTTAGCTTTTTGGGTAACAAACACTGGGAAATGAAGAAATTGCTAATGTCACAAGCAATTTCTTTATTTTCCACAATGTTTTCCAAAGCCCTTTATTGCGTGTGGGGAGTCAAAAAGAGTCACTGTGTGGTAATGGGTTAAAACAACCATGGCAAACATGGAGAGGCAAAACGCTTCTAGGGGGGTATCAGGGGGAGGGCCGGCTGATGCATGTTTGTGAATAATATTACACCATATTATATATGGTGTAAGAAGTAATTGATGTGTCATTTCCAAGTTCATGAATCTCTACACAGTTGAACCAAGAGGGTTCATTTTTTGGATCACATAAGATAGGTCAAAGTTCAAGGTCATAATTGCACTTTGTTTAAAGTCCATTTTCTGTGCTCTAACTCAAGAACCATTTGACCTAGGATATCAAACTTAACACAGTTGTTGCACTTGATCCAAGGAGATGCCCTATTGTTTTGAGTCACAAAAGTTAAATGTCAAGGTCACAATTTTACTTAATTAAAACTCTGTTTCCTTGCTCTAAGTCAAGAGTCAATTGTTCTACAG
The DNA here is from genome assembly GCA_963680895.1 of Fragum sueziense. Taxonomy (NCBI): domain Eukaryota; kingdom Metazoa; phylum Mollusca; class Bivalvia; order Cardiida; family Cardiidae; genus Fragum; species Fragum sueziense. Next base: position 39,150,065 of record OY804593.1, on the reverse strand, counting down.
TACTTTTTCTGTGACAAGGGGCTAGTTGTTACAAACGCAAGAAAATGCTTATTTCTGCAATTTCTGCTTTTGCCTCAATATTTTCTGTGCCATATTTTGCACAAACCCAATATTTTTAAGCCTCCACTTTATTGTCTGCAGAAGCTTTCAAATTGGAAAAGTGCAAATTCTTGCAACTTGGAAATGGCTATTGTCTTTTCAAATTGGAAAATATCTTTCAATGTTCATCCATTGCTATGTTGGCCGAGCCCGGATAGCTCAGTTGGTTACATCGGAGTCTGTCAATCCAGGGGTCTCGAGTTCGAACCCCGGCTTGGCCAGTATCCATTCTGACATTTGACAAAAGTCATTTGTCTCTCACCAATGGATGTAAATCATCTATGTGAGAGAGCAACTGGAGGCTTGGTTTGGATATTGTGGTTGTACTGGTGCGAGGAATACCAGGAACCCACGGTTAGGTGCTCCAGCCGCCGCGATATGACCATAGAAGTTGAAAACGGCGTAAAACCCCAATAAAATCAAAACCAATGCTATGTTGTGGGTACTCATTGGAATCGTCTCCTGGAGACAATTCCAATTCTAACAATTATGGAATTGTCTTGTGGAGACAATTCCAATGAGTACCCACACCATAAGGTTTGTATAATATGAAATAACAAATTAAGAATGCTTTTAACCCTTCTTATCTGTTGCTTTGGCAGATACAACAAGAAGGCTGGACACTTAAGATACTCAGCTTACCCAGGTTTAACCTCTTCCAAAACACAAGACCTGGTTTTGACGTTTCCAAAAGGAAAGGCTTGGGAAAACATTGAAGCAAAAGAAGAAATTGCTGAGAATCAGCAATTTCTGCTTTTGCCTCAATATTTTCTGTGCCATATTTTGCATCAACCCAATATTTTTAAGCCTCGACTTAATTGTCTGCAGAAGCTTTCAAATTGGAAAAGTGCAAATTCTTGCCATTTTGGGAATGGCTATTGGCTTTTCAAATTGCAAAATATCTTTCAATGTTCATCAAACGCTATGGTGTGGGTACTCATTGGAATTGTCTCCTTGAGACAATTCTGATGAGTTTGGAATTGTCTCAACAAGACAAGACAAATGAGTACCCACAACATTGGGTTTGTATATTATGAAATAACAAATTAAGAATGCTTTTAACCCTTCTTATCTGGCAGATACAACAAGAAGGCTTGACACTCACGACACTCAACTAGCCCAGGTTGATGTTCAGATGGCCGAGCTTGACTTACGATTTCAAATCATGGAGACTGCGAGTTACAACGGTCAGCTCTTGTGGAAGCTACGGGATTATAATCGGAGAAAAGCGGACGCTGTGTCGGGCAAGACGCTGTCTTTGTACAGCCAGCCATTTTACACAGAACGGTTTGGTTACAAGATGTGTGCTCGGGTAAGTAAATTGTTAGTTTGATATTTTAGATTTAAAGGATGAATGATCCTTTCATAAAATCAATGGCATATTATATTATTTTGCTTTTACACACTGAAGAGTAGATGGATTTGAATGAAAATTTCATAGAATATTCATGAAACAAAAACAAAAAAAAATTCCGACACAAGTTATGTCGCTGTGTTGGACTTTTCTTTTGTTTTTGAATGGAACAGCGCTCTTTTGTAAATAGTGACATCCAAATATCAATGAACGAATTTTCATCCGAGAAGACTCGGATTACAGGAAGTGTTCTGCTGGGACGGACTAAAACATAAATGAAAGGAGTCTATTGTGATAATGATGCTCTTTTTTACACTTACCCCTTAATATATTTTGTTGGGATTGATTATAGGATGTTATGCAATTCATTATTTCTGCAAAAGAAGAATTTATATGAGCCGCGACGCGAGATTTCCAACAATGTGGCAAAAATGACGTCATTGGGAAAACATGATTTTATATCGACATTATTTCTAGTGCACTTGCTTTAATCAATTGATACCCGACATACTTTGTTGTCTACTGTAAACGTTGCCAGGCGCCATTTGTAAACAACAAAAATTGACAGCTGTCAAAGTACTTGCCCGACAAAGATTTTATAAGGAATATAGCTTACATTAAATGTAAAGCTCACGGCCAAAACAGTCTTGCCCAATGGAAGAGATAGAGGTAAGAAAGTTGTTGTCCAAACAATCACATTTATATTAACAAAAAATTTTGAGATGCTCTTGGGGGAGGGTGGATCATCCGAGGGGAGTTCGTCTGTTTTCCCCCCCGAATGAAATTAAACCCACATAGATTTTCCATTTCGAATTGATGAGCATAATAAAATAGAATGAATTTCCTTTTTATTATACGCCCGAAGGGTCGTATTATGTTATGGCCCTGGTTGTCTGTCCGTCCGTCCGTCTGTCCGTCCGTTAGCAATTTCTTGTGTGCGCAACTCCTCCTACAGTTTTGATCGGAATTTGATCAAACTTCGCCACAATGATTCTCCATGGTGTCTAGTTGTGCACACCGCTTACGGAATTCAGATAACTCTTTTCGTTCTTGAATTATCTGCCCTTGAATTGAAAAAATGGCCAATTTTACTGACAAGCCCCTCTCGGGCGTATTAGCCGCTCTGCGAAGCTCTTGTTATATTTAGTGTTCCAGTTATTGCGAAGGATAGGCAAATTTTAAATCCAGGTTTCCTGACGGAAAACAATTTCTTTGGTATTTGGAACAAATTTAGCTTTGAATAATTTATTTACACGCAACTTTGCAGCTGAAAACTTAGCGCAATAGGTAGAGTAGTGGACTCAGATGCGCGAGGACTGATGTTCGAGACTCGGCGTCACCTCATTTCATATCCTCAATTTTTCAATAATTATAAGTAAAACCTTTTTTTCTTTAAATAACCTTATCTGTCTGAGTTACCCGACAAATGTCTAGATAACAAAATAAACATTTTTAACTCTTTCCCCAAAAATACCTAATGTTGGCGTTGCAAATAGAATAGGCTTGGGAAAACATCAAGAAAAAAGAAGAAATTACTGATGATCTGTAAATTCTCCTTTTGTCTCAATGTTTTGTTTGCTATAGATCTATTATTTAAAAAGACTTAGATCTAAGGACATCCGTTTTGTCACATTTAGGAGTTTCCAAAATATGTAGATCTAAACAAATTCTTATATAAAATTAATGCAGATCTACATAATAAAGCATTGATCAGGAATTGTCGCAATCAGAAACAAAACCCAGTTCATAAATTAAAAGTGGCAAACAGGGAAAACACAAATAGGCACTTGCAAGAATTAAAACGAAAAGCTTCAATTACTCGTTTTATTACAGGAACTTGAATCACAGTTCAATGACCACTTTGGTCTGTCTGACGCCTGTCATCGTGAGGCCAATTCACCAGAGGTAGCCGACCACGAATCAGATGAAGAGGAGACACCGGCTAATCAAACGGTAGATGACCAGATAACCAGGTATTTGGAGAGTCAAAATGAGCAAAGTGATAACGATGACGATGATAATGAACCGTTTTTCAATGTTCAAGATCTGCCAAATCTGAAGTTAAGAGAAGGGTGTGGTTGTGCAAGCCAGTGTTTCAGACAGTTCCCTGAACAAGACATTATTGACCACATATGGGTACTTAGAGATCTTGAAAAAAATGAAAAAGAGTTACAAATAATGGCTGTTCTTCAGAGTGTTGGTGTTCATACCTCTGAAACAAGGCGTGGTGATAGGAAATGCAGTGTTTATCAGTATCGTTTCAATGGGAAGAAGGTGTGCAGAAATGCATTCATGGTACTCTACGATGTACACAACTTCACTCTGAGAGCTTTAATCAACCACATACATGAACATGGACTGACCCCAAGAGTGCACGGTAACAAAGGAAGAAAACCGAAACACGCATTGCTGTTTGACGATGTTAAGCGGGTAGTCACATTCCTTCAGAGGTATGCAGAAGATAATGGTATGCCTCAGCCAGCAGCCCCTCGAGGACGACCAGATATTCCACCCATATTTCTCCATTCGTCATTAACTAAAGCGTTGGTCCACAAGACATACGTTACGAGCCTTGCAGATGAGGACACACAGATTGTGAAGTTAACAGCCTTCAAACATATCTGGAGGTCATGTGTATTCAGATCGCAAATCCAAGGATGGATGTATGTGCAAAATGTGAGACCAAGAGAAAAGATGTCATAGATGCAGTAACAGATCAGAATAAACTTAATGCAACTGAAAACATGCGTCAGCATCTACTTTGTGCTCAGAGGGAGAGAGACCTTTACATTGAAATGATCAAAAAATCAAAAAATGGCCATCAGGAGATGAACTCAAGCAATGAAAATCGGCCTCCTCGTAACACACACTATACCTTCGATTTTGCACAGAATGTGACACTACCCCACCATGCTAGACAAATGGGTCCATTGTTCTTTCTGACATTAAAAAAGGTAAGTAATCCAAGAGTACGCTTTGTGCCTTGTAATCAATGTTATTTCAGATTTAGACAGAAACGGAATCAAATTGCTTTGGGTGTTCATATTCATGTGTTATATAGCTTAACTACATCACCATTTTCTAAAGTAACAGAACGAGTATAATCTAATATTAGTCTACTACATAGCATTCATAAATACATTTTGATACCATTTGCTATGACAAAGTTGCTGCAATATGATACTTAATTATTCGTTTCACTGCAATGATATAAAGGGTATCACGAAGTACGGAACACTCCTGATACAAGTTTGAATTGATATTGTCTTTAAATATACGAGCCCTGTGACACAAAGTGGTTTCGTACAATTCAGGTTCAAGTCTTTGGGTTCCGTGTGAATGGGGTACCACGACAGCTGAACTATCTGTTTGACGAAGGCCAGTCGATTGGAGTTGACGGGAAGCTTTCACACGGACCTAATGCTGTGAATTCTATGGTGGACAATGGTTTTTCTGTTGCTGGATTTAATGAAGACTCTTGCTCTCTCCATGCAGACAATTGCGCAGGTAACTTTTCTCTGACTGATATGTGCGCAAACTGCTTTTAACACTTTACCAAACAACGAAATTTTAGACCAATCCTATTTGAAAGAAGTTGAAAACAACATAATAAATGATATCCAACATAGAAAATGTGTAAGTGATATTCAAGAAAATATTGGGCAAAAGAAGATAATACTGACTATCCGTTTTCTTCTTTTGCTTCAATACTTTCCCCGTCCATTTCTATTATAGACGTCAAAACCAGGTCTTGTTTTTGCACACACAAAAAAAAACCAAAACGCATCTCATAACTGCACCCCCAAAACGCATATCGAATATCAACAATTGATCAAGATTACCATTAACCCTTTTCCGAGCAAGTCCTAGTTTTAATGTCACTAACAGAGATTTGTGTTAAAACATTGAGAAAAGGGAAGAAATACTGATAGTCAGCAGTTATTATTAGTTTTTAGTTTGTAGTTTTATCATAACAAACAGTTAAACATATAGGCTGAGTGTTAATATATAGAATGTGATGTTTAAAAAAATATATGAGCCAGGATCTGGAAAAATGTCCCTTATAGCATTTGAGAACAACCTGGTTCCAGATCAGCCTGTGTATACACGCAGACTGACCAGGAACAATGTTGTTCTCTAATATCTTCTTCATGACCTGTAGTAACTTAAAGAGAGCAGCATGGATGCATATTGGACTGCATTTGACAACAGGCTGATCTTCAAACTCAATTTTTAAAAATGCTATAAGGGACGTTTTTCAAGATCCTGGCTCAATTATCATTTTCAGGCCAAAATAAGAATCACTATTTGATAAACTATCTCAGCTGGCGAGTCCTGGTTGGGGGTCACAAAGAAATTTCACTCCTTTTTCAAATACCTGGCCACACAAGATGTCTGATTGATGCAGGATTCGCATGCTTCAAAAGAACATACAGGTATTATAATACGTTGAAATCTTTAACAAATATAACGGTAAATATGCAGTATAATAATTATGTTTATAGTGGACGAGAATTGACCTGGCAGAGCATTCCATTCGATTAGCATGGGCTGCTCTGCCAGGTCATTTATCGTAAGGTATACTGAGCTAAATTTGTTAACAGATGTACAATACACTAGAATTAACTCGGCACAACTTTTGCCTGTTTTCGTAGGCAAAAACCGTTAGTCGAGCGTCTTAATAGAACATATCCGGTGAGTGGTCAACATTATCTCCCGGGTTATTTCTGGTGCACTATACACCCGAAATATAATGCTAATATCGCTCTCCGTAAATCGTCGTTTTGAATACACTTTGTGAATAAATAGTCGTTCTGGTATGTTTATTTACAGTCTCTACTCGAAGTGAATTTATATATTTTTTCAAACTTTCAGACGCTGTGATGCTGATAGCATACTTGACCTTGAACACCAGGTGAACTTATCATCTACAACAAATGAAGCGGTGTTGTACCCTCAGTAGCAGTGGTTTGACTGGAAGGAATTTCTTGCCACACACTTCAAGGCTTTACCTGGTATCTCAAGTTATCAACATTTCAGGTTCGTTTGCAGCTACATGCCTATGCAATATACAACAATTATTGTTTTCAGTAGTAACACTTGATAGTTTTCAGATTATTTTTCCCTTATGTTTGCTTAAAACATAGATTATTAGTAAATCATGCCCGCTATCTACCCACAATTTGAGCAAAAATGAAATTGTCATTTGAACTCGTAAAACAGAAGGGTATTGTGTGAAGCCTGTTAGCTCAATGTGTAATTCATCATACATTATTCGGAAGGAAATGTAGGGAATCAAGCTTTACGGATAGCCGCAAAGCTATATTTTAACCTTTACAAAGTATCGATACGTTCTGAAGTTAATGTGCCTGAGCTGTCTGTGGTTTAATCTTTTGTCTTAATCTTTTTTCGATGAGAAGCGATATATTTTGCAGGCTTTATACTTTACAGGTTCTCTAGTGATCACCCAGGCAAAGTCTTCTTTGGAAAAACTTTCGATGAGACAGAAATAGAAATGCAACTACTGAAAGATCCAACATTCAGATTTGAAGAGAACACGCGCCCCAACATCATAACACCGCCTGGCATCTCCAGAGAGCGTCAATTGTACCTGTATAGGCATGTGCGGAAATATGTCCGTAGGCATGCACAGGACTTGACATGCCCAATCCCCAGTGAAGAATGACGTGATAGACATCTTTTCTTTTTAAATTCATGTTCAAGTGAATTAAGTTCCAGGGACACATATGTTTTATTAAAGTCTTATTGATGTTTACACAATGACCCATTGTCACGTTTCAACGAAAACCTCGTAACTGCAGCTTGTTTGAAGATGCAGTTACGAGGTTTTCGTTGAAAAGTGAAGATATATACAAATTAAAACAGAAAATCGTATTAAAAACATGACCGTTTGAAGTGAAATATAGGAAACTGAGAAAGTTTAATTTCTTTACTTCGCTTTTTCACTAAGTTTAGTTGTTATCTATGATTAAGAAGAGAAAAGCCGTATGGATGTATTTGACGTCGCAAATATTTTTCATGACGTCGTTTTCATAACGTCATAATCATAAAAGGGGTATAAACTTCATGGGGTCATTAGAACAGGTTCTAGTCAAGATATGTTGACAAAATTTGTAGCATTTTAATCATGAAATGTCATAGATGTTATGCATGTTAAAAAGTGAAAATGTCATTTTTGACCACATTGTTGGAAATCTCACGTCGCGGCTCATATATTGTAAGAATGAACAAGTGCAATGAGAGGAATGTTGCGAATGCTGTGAAGTTGTTCTATGGATGTGCATAGAACTAGAAGAAATCTGCTTTATCTGAAATCATTAGAGCAGGTGTCGGTCAACTTGAATTTACTTAAAACAGAAATGGGAATAACTAGCAAGGTACATGAACATCAATACATAGACAAACTGATTGCCACTCTGGTAAATATTGTATTTAAGAACTGATGAAGTGTTTATGTTTCTATCGTAACTAGTATGTCCAGCCACGGCCATAGTGAAGTTGGTAGCGCTTTGGACTCTCACTCAAAAGGTCCTGGGTTTGATCCCTGGCCGTGGCGAATATCCTTTCTGACAAAATTGTCACCCACATATGGTTTGATAATCTTTAATCTATGTGTGTGTGCAGCTGGAGGCTTGGTTAGGATGTTGTGGTCATACTTGTATGATAAATGACAGGAATCCATGGTTAGGTATTCTAGCCACCGCAATAGGACCATAGATTTTACCTAGACACACTTTTCTTTGAGGAATCAGCTTCTATGATTAGTTTTCATCAGATATACAGATAGTAATATACAACTTGCTGATGCTGCGAATGACCTAAGATTTGACATGTGTCTGTCCTATTTGATGAATTTTGTATGAATTGCCTTTATTAGATGAATAGCTGGATGTGCAGATTGGGTGATGTGTTTGCACTGGTGGGAGAATTTTTGTTTCACATCTTATAAAAGTTTGTTAAATGGTTTGAGAAAGGTTATTGAAGAAGTGTCTCAGAATCGATGTCAACTAGAATTTGTATAAACAGTGTGGGAAACAGGCTGATAAAGGATATTAAAGAAGTGTAATAACACTGATGTTATAAATGATAACACATTGATCTATTTGTGTAAATTCTGTAAAAGGGAATATGGATCAAACAATTGAATATCAGGGTAAGTTTCTTATCAAGAAGTAAACAACTGTTTGTTACTAGTCAATAGGAACAAATATTGTGGGTGCAATGTGCTAAAAATAAATCAAGGTCACCTATCCAGATAGTCAAAGAACGAATGAAAACATTGTATTTCTTATTTGTTCAATTAAGGCATCCAAACCTTCAAAAGCACTAAAGACCCAGATGCGAAATTTGAAAAGTGCCGGTAATTTCTTAACTGTGTTACATTTCCATTCCAAATACAAACATAAGCATTTTGAACGGTTTAGAATTTTGAATTAATCTATACTTATGGAAATATTTGACAAAATGTTCAAAATTACCTCCCTTGCATATGAATAAAGAGTAAAATAATATTTGTAAATTATTTTCCTCTTGAAGCATAATCTTGAAATCCGGCACATTAAATCAACTTATTTGAAGTGTATTTACAAGTGTAATTTGATACATTTGGTACAGATAGAAAGTGGTGATTTTTTGAGGGTCTGTAAACCTTAAGCTGTGTAACTGTTTACTTGATAAAATCTAACCCTATTCTTCATGCTATGGCTCCAGAGTCGATGCTTTATCACAGTATTTACCACTAGTCAATCTTATTGTGAAACCAGCTAACATCTTTTTCCTTTATTTAGGTCTATTTGAACGGAGATGGTATGGGTAAAGGATCACACATGAGTTTATTCTTCGTCGTGATGCGCGGAGAATACGACAACTTGCTTCCCTGGCCTTTCCAGCAGAAGGTCACGATGATTCTACTTGATCAGGAGAACGGACAATGTCATCTGTCGGATACATTTCGACCAGACCCAACGAGCAGCAGTTTCAAAAAGCCTACGACAGAGATGAACATCGCGAGTGGATGCCCTCTTTTTTGTTCCCATGCGGTCCTCGAAACCTCAAAATACATTAAAGAAGATACGTTATTTATTAAGTTCATTGTTGATACCGCAAATTTGCCGCATCCCTAATCAAGGTGGCCCAGTGATTATAACTTTTCCATCCGGCTCATGTGAAATATCGCTGCTTGATTCGTTATCATTTTGCTTTCAGGTTCATCTTATCCCTTTACCAAACAGCAAAAATTTGGCCTGTTCCAATTTGACAAGAGTTTCGGTTGACAAAATGAATGTCACTAAATTTCTGAAACTTTCATTGGATTGTTTAGAAAACATACAGGGAAAAGAAGAAAATGCTGCTATGCAGCATTTTCATCTTTTCCCTGAATATTTTCAAAGACTTTATCCCATAGAATTGTCCAAATTTTTCATTGTTTGGGAAGGGACTGCGCAAATTTACGTTAATGTGCTTAGATGTCTTGTTATAAGCCAGTTGTACAAACCAGTGACATACTATCTATATAGTTATTTCTATAAACATAGTCATTGCCTGTTGTTTAAGGTACCATTCATAACAAGTGCTGAAATGCAAATGGTCTATTATCAAAGTAAGATATTCATGGGACTAGCTGGTGGGAGAGAGGTTAAAAACAAATATGATAATAATGATTATTACTATCATGATAATAATACTAATGACATGACCCTAATCTTAATTTATGAGGGGCTCCTTGTGTAGTTGTAGTGCACATGCTTTTGGATCAAATGATCCTGGGTTCAAATCCCACCTGTGTCATTGGAATATTTCTTAGCGAAAAATCTACCTCATATTGCTCTTGTTCAACCAGGTGTATAATTGGGTACACAGGAGAGTTGAGAGCCAAAATGCTATAACTTTTTGAAACTCTGTAATCAAGGGTAAAAGTGAAAAGGCAATAAAAATATTATTCAGTTCATAAATTACAGGCTTTAAACCAGAAACATTTAATGACTTTAAAAACAGTGGATGAGTCAAATACTTGTGCACCACCTTAAAATACTTGATAAATCCCCAAAATTGGCCCATCTTGCAAACAAGGATTAATAGTAGCTATGCTATTTTGATAAAAAGAAGTGGTACATGTAAATGCAAGAGTTTTTGCTATAGGCAAAAGAAAGGTTATAAAGAATAAGAGACATGGAAAATTGTTGAAAAAGAGGACTAAAGAATAAGCAGATATCTGAATATTATCAAACATGAGTGATTCTAATTATATTTTGAGACTTAACAAATGCAATAAAGAAAATTGATTTATGGATAAATAAATAAGTTAATTATGGAGTTAAAGAGTTCATTGTCAAATCAAATAGATTGTTTTGTAATTTAGAATTAGAAAATAGATTTAGATTTCTTGGTGAAACTGGTAGCATAAGTGCATGTTTTCATTTGGAACCATAAAGGCTTCATTCATTGACACATCTTCTAAATAGGTTAGATTGTACATTACATTTAGTTTCCTGGATTTACATGGTAGAATCTTCTGCTTTATCGGTAGCAAGAGAAATTGACAAGACCATCACTTGTCAATTTCTGTTGCCACTAATGATGCCCGGAAATTGACAAAGGTATCTCTTGTCAATTTGCTGTCACGGATGACGCCCAAAGATGGACCAAGTGTTTTGTATCTAATGATGGGTTGTAATCCTTAAGATCGAGTTCTAGTACAAGCGCTTAAGCTTTTTGATGATTTTGAATTTTTGTTTTTATAAACAATAGGAGGGAGTATAAGATTTTTAACAAGCCATTTAAATAGGAATAGGATATGATTTCCGGTAGGAATTGGGGGGGGCTGGGGGACAAATAATTCCAAATGTGCAGGCTACATGTAAATCCAGAGGATAAATCATTCAATAGGATAGATGATCATCCATTTTCACCCAATTTAATGATGGTTATAATTAGCTGAATCGGAAATCAGAATTGTCTTGTTGAGTATAGATGTGTTGAGTAGGGAAAATATTGAACTAGCGAGGTAGTCTTTAGAAAATTTAGAGATTTGGCCTTTGTTGAGTCATGTTCAGATTTCGAGGTGTTGCTAAATAACACCAAAAACACAAGTTCTTAGATCAGTTTAACAAGATCATAGACAATATTTTTGATAGCCCTCCTTTCATTTATTAAAACCTTGTCATGCTAGCTTTTAAGAAGCAGGTAGTATAGAGCAAGACCAGACTACACGAATAGGCAGACTGGTGTCTTCCAAAGCAATCGAATATTCCTTGATCAGCATGACCAGCATTAACATAATTATCTGCTATAATATTTAATAGACTCATGATGGATTTTCAAATATTAAATCTTTAAACTTTGAAATAAATGTGAAATTTTCATTCGTCATCATTGATGCACACTTCAAACAAATATCACTTTTTGCATGCTAACAAATACAGGGCTAATTTTCAAATAAAAATTAGTATTTCATAATGGTTTTCAACTACAGCAATAACAAAAATAAGAAAATGGATACTAATGCTCCTCACTAATAAAGTATACTGGTAACTTTGTTGATATAGAAGCAAAAAAGTTTGACTGACATTTCTTGAAATTTACCATTACTAGATTGCAACATTTTAGATTGGTCTAAATTCAAAGATATTACAAAAAAACAATTTAACCCTTTCCCAAACAAGACCTGGTTTTGACGTCCCTAATAGAACAGGCTTTGGAAAACATTGAAACAAAAGAAGAAACTGCTGATAACCAGCAGTTTCTCCTTTTGTCTCAATATTTTCTGTGCCATATTTTACACAAATCTTATCTTTAATAACATCCATTTAGTCATTTGTGCCATATTTTGAAGTGGATCACCCTAAAGTTTTGTCGTTCGGGAAAGGGTTAAAATGAACGAAATTTCTAATTGTTTGGTCTTTCTGAGAAGAAGACAGGGGAAACGAAGAAATTGCTTGTCATAACTCATAACGCTGGTGGGGAGTCAAAACCTCGTAACTACAGCTTGAATAAGCTGGAGTTACGAGGTTTTGACTCCCCAACGACGATAAGCATTTTCTTCATTTTCCATATTTTTCAAAGCCTTTACCTCATGGGGCATCAAAAATTGTCACCGTGTGGTAATATGTTAATTTAAAATATGTAAGTTAAACAGCAACATTATACAAGATGGAAACATGAGTGAATTAGACAAAGTTTGTGATGATAAGTGTGCCATGTTGCGTAAAAATACAGGCTTATTGATTGTGTACTTTCTCCTGCTCTTCTGTAAATCTTATGTGGCGTTATTTTTACATAACATTGAGCCTGGATAGCTTATTCCGTAACGTCAGAATCCATAAATCCTTGGTCCTGAATTCAAAACGTGGAGCAGCCAATATCATTTCAGACCTTAAACAAATGTCATTTTTCTCTCACCAATGGATGTGCATCATCTAAGTGAGAGAGCAGATGGAGGCTCAGATTGGATATCGTGGTAGTTCTGTAGAGAGAAACGCCAGGATTCCACGGTTAGGTGCTCAAGCTGCTATACTATAGTAATTGAAAGTCAAAGAGGCATTAAATCCCAATCAATGAATCCCAGCGGCCTAAATGCAGTTGATAGCGCATCTGCCTCTCATACGAGAGGCCCTGGGTTCGATACCCGGCCACGGCTAATACCCTTTCTAACAAAATTTTCTCCCACCAATGGGTTTGAAATAGTTAACCTAAATGGGCGAGCAGCTGGAGGCTCGATAAGGGTGTTGTGGTAGTACTGGTTTGAGAAACAACAGGAAACCATGGGTAGGTGCTCCAGCCACCGCGATATGACCCTGGCAGTTGAAAACGGAGTAAAACCCCAATAAACTCAAACTCAAACCAATCAATGAATCAATCAATATTTTTACACAATATGCCACATTTGTGAGAGAAAATCATATCATCCATCTCCAATTGACATAATTCTGTGGAGCAGCATTACATCATTATGTCTGGAGCATCATCACCGTGGAAAATCACGTGATACAATATTTTCAGAAAATCTTCAATAATTTTGTAATTACTGAACCGATTTGAAATCAGTTTGATGAAGAGAATGTGGACAGATGTCACACATTAGATGGATGTGGTTGATTTTTGAAAAATCATTTGATAAAAAAGTTATTGAAGATAAACCAAAATTTTGGTTTATCTTCAATAACTCTTTTATCAGTTGATTCTTCAAAAATCCAACACGTCCAGCTTATTTCTGGCATTTTCCCACTTTCTCTGCTTCAAACCAAATTCAAATTGGTCAAGTATTAAAAAAGATATTGAAGATTATCGGAAATTCTGAGTCATGTGATTATACACCATGATCATTGCATCATTTTGTCTTCATCTGTGTAAATACTTTGTCTTCATGTAACTAAGTTATATGTAATTCATCTTCGTGTAAATGTGTACAAATTGATTAAAATATAGTGAATAACAATTGCCAAAAAGTAGCAGCAATGCATCTTTGTCTTTGATTTTATGTAGCTAATTTATCTTTGTGTAAATGTCTACAGAATGATGTGCTAGAAATCTTTTTTTTCCTCTATGAATGCTGTAATATTGTCTTCTATGGTAATTTTCATGCTGTGATTTAATATTCAAGGTCTTGTTCTGGCAAATGAGCTTGGGTGTGGAAAAAGAGCCCTTAAAGCATTTGAGTGGATCTGTGCAAAATTGTTGTATGACAGTTGCCTGTACAACAGTTTTGCACTCAACTTTCTTGAGTCAAAATCGGCCAAAACTGAACTTGAATACTCACAAAGATCCATGCTGGTTTCTTATGTTATTTCATGTACAGTCAAAACTGTGTTAGCGGCCACCTGTGTATAGCAGCCAAACTGTCGTATGCAGCCAGTCCAGGTCCTCCCATGCAATTTTACTCTTTAAAATAACTGTGAATAGCAATATACTGCCTAATGTGGTCAGTGGCCACCTTTAATTGACTCAATTACTCTTTACCTTTATCCCATTAAGCAGCCATGCACAACTAATTGGTGGCAGGCAATGTGTGAAATATTGATAATACATCTGGCAATTTGCCTAATCATGTGCATAAACCATGAAAAGGTGTGATAAACAGTTAAATGTCACATAAAAGTTACCCTTTTTTCTTCATAACACTTGCCTTTTCTTCATACCAATAGGGCCAGTCATACAAGTAGACATTTACATCCAGCCTTCAGAATATTTTTGTCTGTGTTAAGCAGCCAACTGTCGTATGCAGCCAATTTTGGTGTGTCCCTTGGCTGGCTGCATACGACAGTTTCGACTGTAATTAAGAAATTATACTATACTAAAAAGATAATTGGGGGATATTCAAATTACAATATTTGCATAAAATTTGATATAGATTCTGACAGAAATGTACAAATAACTTCATATAAACACATTCTTGAGAATCACAAACCAAATGCAATGCAATCATTATTGCTAATTTCTGTACAATATGGGATTAAAGGTTTGTACTCTACAACAGAAAAGTCAGATGTCATTAATAAATGGTATCTATACCCAGATAGTCAACTCTATCCTTACAAGGACGTCGCATGTTTATTAGAAGTTGAATTACCAACATGTTGTGGTACCATATTCCATTCCTGAATAAGCGCATGTTCGAACTAAGCGTGCTAAGTGGGATTTTGTTTTCGGTCAGGTAGACGTCTACACAACTTGTTTCAATCATGCTTGATTGAATAAAAGTTCTATGAATTTGAATCTCAATTTGTTTAGGGTAGCTTTTTACAATAATGATGACAGGTGATCAGACATTGTCGTCCATGAACATGTGTTCAGCTTCATTTCGCTGTATAAAGGCACAAGATGTGAGTGACAGGGTCAATCACTTGGTCAATATAAAGTTGGCCAGACAGAGTACCATTTAGCATGAAAACATTAGTCCATAGATTACAAGAGATAGCCACCTACTCCATAACATTTCCACCACCATATAGGTCATGTGTGAGGATATTGAACTTGTCTGGTCTTTCATTCCTACGTTGACAAACACAAATTCTACCGTCAAAGAGCAACAATCATAAACAACTTTCCTCAGTAAAGAGCACTGTACACTAGTGCTACTTGTTCCATCTCATATGGTAACTGGTCCAAACGTCATAAGCCTTAGACATCACTCATTTATGTTCCCTGTCACGCTGTTTCATAATTTTGACTGACTAGTTGATATAATCAACTGAATACACATTACAAAATGCAAAATCTAGCAGCCACCTCAATCTGACACTCCCATACGTTCAACTGACAAACAGTCTGCCAGTGGAGCAGATCTGTCAGTAATATCGACGTTCAATCTTGTTTAATTAGTTGGTTATAGGTAATTGCCTTTTAACTTGCTTAGTGAAACAGCACAGAGTATGCCTATGTGTGCAAAACGTTATTAAGTTTCCCATTTTGGCATGACCTCTGAAGCATTTAATTGATATGGTAGTTTTCCTTGCATGGAAACTTGCAACATTCCATGTTTCACCTCAAGCTGCAAATGGCCATAGCGTAGTTAGTAATGCACCAGACTCTCTCTCATGAGGTCCCAAATCTGGGGCCACAGTAAACATCCTTTTTGACGTTTATCACCCACCAATGTTTGGATATTTGCAAACCTATGTGGGCGAGATTATCATCTGGTAGCTCATGGTGGATATTGTGGTTCAACTAGATTTAGTTTGGAACAATCCAAGTAAAACTTAGTTTTGTAAATAAGTGACAGCAGTATAACTTAAAATTTGTTGATCTATGTAAGTCAACAAGTATAAAAATATACTTTAGACTAAATGATTATTAGAGTCTTAATTATTATAAGAACTTTTTGTAATACTATAAATTTCTATGTTCATTTGCATGCATCTTAGTATCTGTTATCTCATGACAGAAAAAAGAAGCATTTTTCAATATGGGGGCATATTGTTTTACACCTGTCTCTCTGACTTTTTTGACCAGTTTTGTCCACAGTTTTGTGCATCAATCGTTACTTTGCATCTGAAAATGTTGTTTCTTCTGAATGATGTTATCATGCATAAAACCATTTGCATTATGCTAGTTTCCCACTGCCAATCAAAGCAACTTGATAAATTAGATCGCTTAAATTCCCCGATCAAATCACTTCTTTTTGATTTCTAGTTGATCAGATCCGATCTCTATAGGAAATTTGATGGGGTCGAATAAGTGGAGCAGATATAGAGTTAATCAAATGTGGTCAGGAAACACTTGAGTACAAATCAATGTGATAGAGTGCAGTTTGGGTTAGAAATATCAACCCAATCACACTTGATGTCCAGAGAGGATTGATTCTCGATTAGGTTGATCTTCTACCCGAACAGTTACTGTACATGATCACGTCCCAATCAGTCTTCTACTTGATCACACACAAATGTTTTTGACTTGCAAAGAAATTGAGTAGGAAGCCATAGCTATGCAGATCAAGCTCTTTCATCCCGACCACTCCCAATAGCAATGAATTTTGGGCTAAAAGTAGACTGGGTTAACAGTTATGTATTGATAAGGCTTTAATTAGTGTTGTTACAAAATCACGTGTCTACGGCTTGAATCAAGCCGTAATTACCAGATTTGTAACAACACCTATGGAAATACTTGTGTTTGTCCTAAATTACATCACTGTTAACTTGATAAAATCATTCCTTATTACCCATGCTTAAAGAGCTTGATGTGTACTTGATCGCTTGATCTTGCTTGATTCAGTTGATTTGGTTCGCAGTGGGAACCTAGCATTATGCAATCAATTGTTATTTTCAGGACGGCAGGTAATTAATCCACTGTAGTAAAACTTAAGCAGAAATTATGGTCTTGGATCCTCTTGAAAATTTTTAAAGAGAAAAAAAAACAATTTTCCCTTCCAGCTTGATTTATTGTTGATAAAGGGTTAAACTAACATCTTGACTTCATATTATGTCAGAAATTTGTACAACTGGTTTACATTAATAGGACACATTCTTGTAAAACTATTGTTAGTTTTATTTCATTTACAATTAGAATTTTTAGCTCGACTTTTCGAAGAAAATGAGAGCTTATACCGTCACCCGGGCGTCGGTGTCGGCGTTGCAACCAAGGTTAAAGTTTTTTCAAACATCAATAACTTCCATACTATCAAAGGGATTCAACCCAAACTTGGAATACTTATTCACCATCACACCCTCTACCTTACTATGAGGGCCCATGACCTGGGACCACTCTATTTGGAGTTATGCCCCCTTTGTACTAAGCAACTTAGAAAGTCGAGCGCGCTGTCTTCGGACAGCTCTTGTTATGCTAACATCTCAAATAACATCTTTCTGTCGTGTTGCTTTGATTTCATCCACCATCTTGCTTCTTTCTACCAAAATTACAGATAAAAGGGTGTAAACACATTTCAAATGGCGAAATGTTTTTTTTTACCAAACCCTATATTGTTGGTACTCATTGAAATCGTCTCTAGGAGACGATTCAAATGAGTACCCACAATATAGGGTTCAGAATTGTAATGAAAAAGTTAGAATGCCTATACCCCCGCTTATCTCAGTTGCTCTGCTTCCTATTATACTGTGCATTCTCTCTTTACAGTACTTTTTCAACCTTTTCCCAGACCAGATGGGGGTTTAACATTTCTAAAAGAAAAGGCTTAGGAAAACATTGAGACAAATTAAAGAAAATGGAGAAAAATCTGGTAATTAAGATTTTCTTCCTTTACTCCAATGTTTTCCAAAGCTTTAACTGTTAGGTGAATCAAAATGCACCATGGTTTGGGAAAAGGTTAATTACTGTGAAACACTGCTTTGAAATTCATTGTTTTAAAAAAAAAATGTGATATTTCTCTTAACCCTTTTTCAAACAAGACCTGGTTTTGACATCTCTAGAACAAATGGCTTGGAAAAAGTCAAGGCGAAAGAAGAAAAAATGATAACCAACATTTTTCTCCTTTTGCCTCAATATATTCCATGCTATTTTGTACCCCAAACATCTATCATATATCAACATCATTTTTGCTATCTGCAGCAGCTTTCAAATGGGAACATTCCACATTTTGACTGTTTGGGAAAGGGGTAATATTTAGCTAAATCTGCACATCGTCTTTTTAGCTCACCTGAGCACGAAGTGCTCGAGGTGAGTTATTGTGGTCACTTTTTGTCCGGCGTCCGTCCGTCCGTCCGTCTGTCCGTCCGTCCGTCCGTCCGTCCGTCAACATTTGGGGTGTTTACACTCTAGCATCCACAAAAGTTACTCAATCTTGATCAAACTTGGTCAAAACAAGTATGATCATAAGTTCTCGGACAAGTTCGATTATGGGCCTGATCGGACCAGAAAGTGTGGAGTTATCTGCCCTTGAATGTCAAAAAATGCTGTTTTTAAGTTTCTTTACACTCTAGCATCTACAATTATTAATCAATCAAGACAAAACTTGGACATAATGTTGGAGACCATAAGATCTTGGATGAGGTCAATTTTCAGTCTGATCTGACCAGAAAGATGAGAGTTATGTGCCCTTGAATTGGGCAAAATTGCCACTTTTTTGCTGTATTCAAAAAAGAGTTAATCTAAGGGAAGGAACTCTGACACTACTTTCTTCAGTATAAGTAGAGTTATCTAGTTTGATAGAGGATATAAATAGATTTACACTCCATTACCAAACAACAAAATTTTAGCCTAGTCCAAAATCATAGGTGTTGCAGACGACAAGTTCCATTGAACAAAATTTAACATTTTTTGGTCTTTCTCGGTAGAAAACATTGTGGGTAATGAAGAAATTGCTTGTCACAATGTTTTCCAAAGCCTTTATTTTGTGGGGCATCCAAAAGCGCCAATGTGTGGGAAAGGGTCAATCAAGACAAAACTTGAACACAATGTTGGGGACTATTAGATCTCAGATGAGTTTGGTTTTCAGTCTGATCTGATCTGAAAGTCAAGAGTTACGTGCCCTTGAATTTGACAAAATTGCGATTTTCGGCTGTTTTCAACCTTTTTTACACTCTAGAATCTACAATTATTAATCAATCAAGACAAAACTTGGACACAGCGTTTTGGACCATAAGATCTGGGATTAGTTTGATTTTCAGTCTGATCTAATCAGAAAGTCCAGAGTTATGTGCCCTTGAATTTGACAAAATTGCTGTTTTTTACTGTTTTCGACTTTGTTTACACACTAGAATCTACAATTATTGACCAATCAAGACAAATCTTGGACACAATGTTGGAGACTATAAGATCTCAGGTAACTTCGATTTTCAGTTTGATCTGATTAGAAAGTCAAGAGTAATGTGCCCTTGAATTTGATAACATTGCTGTTTTTGGCTGTTTTCGACCTTGTTTATACTCTAGAACTACAATTATTTATCAATCAAGACAAAACTTGAACACAATGTTGGGGACTATAAGATCTGGGATGAGTTTGATTTTCAGTCTGATCTGATGAGAATGTTGAGAGTTATGTGCCCTTGAATTTGACAAAATTGCCATTTTCAGCTGGTTTGGACCTTGTTTACATTCTAGAATCTACAATTATTGATCAATCTATACAAAACTTGGACACAATGTTGGGAACCATAAGATCTCATATGAGTTTGATTTTCAGTCTGATCTGATCAGAAAGTCGAGCATTTTGTGCCCTTGAATTTGACAAAATTGTTGTTTTCGGCTGTTTTCGACCTTGTTTACACTCTGGAATCTACCTTTATGGATCAATCTAGACAAAACTTGGACACAATATTAGGGACCATAAGATCTGGGATTAGTTTGATTTTCAGTCTTAACTGATGATAAAATCGAGAGTAATGTGCCCTTGAATTTGATTAGATTGCTGTTTTCGACCTTGTTTATACTCTAGAATCTACAATTATTTATCAATCAAGACAAAACTTGGATACAATCAGGGCTACAGATAAGTGGAGGTGAAGACATACTAACATTGTTTTTGCGAATTCAAATCCTATGTTGTGGGTACTCATTTGAATCGTCTCGACAAGATGATATAAATGAGTACCTACAACATTGGGTTTGATGATCACTGACAGCATTATTGCAGTTTGAAAAGTCACCACCCCCTCTTATCTGGAGCCCTGTACAATGTTTGGCACCATAATTTAGATCTCGGATGAGTTAGATTTTCACAACCTTATTGACCATAAGTTCTTTTTCAGTCTTAAAGTAATAAATATTAATTGAATTGAACAAAAGTGTTGCTCATATCATTTAGGTTCAGGTGAGCGACCATCATGGTCCTCTTGTTTCTTTTTAAGACACATATGTACTGTTACTTACTTATTTTCGGGTTAATTTGCTGTAAAAATAACTGTGTATAATTAAAATATGGCCTTTAAATTTTCTCTGTGCAAATTTCAGCTCTGTCTGATCTGTATTGGCTTAGATTACGACGGATTTAAACCCAATATCACATCATTTCTACACTATCAACCCACTTTGAACATTTTACATACTTTTACACCGCTGCATGATTATGGATTTATGTTATTTACTGTATTAATCTTGTATTCTGTCTTATAAAGTCTATAAACGGTGTGACTACATGCTAAAAGCCAACTTCTGTGGATCATTGGGGATTTAGGCCTGTGGATACGAATGTCCCTTTAAAACCTCATAACCACAGCTTGTGTAAAGCTGTAGTTACAAGATTTGTGAAGAAAAGTAACAATATAATTATTTTGCGATAATCTTCGAATATGAAGAAAAATAATCTATCACCATGGACATTTACCAAAAACTTTGACTGCATGTAGAAATTACGGTCTTTGTTGTCTCCTAGAGACTCGTCTCCCAAAGACTTGAATTTTTAGTGTAGTGAGTTAATTGAACTATGGCTGGATGAAAACTTGTTTTGATGCATGTACAGTTGTCGCCACATCGTATGGCACAATGTTTATATTTTGTTCAAATGTAACTGAACGTTAAATAAAACATAAACATGTGCCATCTGATGTGGCGCCAACTGTAGTATGTATATTACATTCAATGACATTTGTCATGCACTGACCTAAGCTAAGGATTTCAAAATAAGTGTGTTAATCTTATTAACATAGTTTTGTAAACATATGTCATAATATTACAAACATACTATAGTTTCTTTGCGGTTTTGGGGTTTATTGTATGTTACACAGGACAGGGTTTAGACCCATTTCTACACAATCATCTCATTTACAATGTAACAAAATTATGGTTTGCTCAAAACTTTGTGAAGAAAGAAGAAAATATGTACTATGAACCATTATTAGCTCCACTGGCCTTCAGGCCAGCGGGCTATTGTCATGGCGGTGTGTCCGTCGTGCGTCCGTGCGTCCGTCCGTCCGTCCGTCCGTAAACTTTTTCTTTAAAAATCTTCTTCTCAGAAACTACTGCATGGATTTCAATCAAACTTCACAGGAATGATCATTGGGTGACCCTCTCTCAGATTCCTTCAAAGAATTTGGATTGAATTAGAATAACCTGAGTTATCTGCCCTTGAACTTCAAAAATAGCTGGTTTTGACTTTATTTTTACTCTAAAATCTACAAATATTGAACAATCAAGACAAAATTTGTACAGAGTGTTAGTGACCATAAGATCTTGCCTTGGTATAATTTTCAGCTGGATCTGAATTTTACATCATGAGTTATGTGCCCTTGAAATTGACAAAATTGCCATTTTCGGCTCTATTTTGACATTGTTTTCACTCTAGCAACTACAAATATTGACCAATCAAGACAAAACTTGTACAGAATGTTGGTGACCATAATATCTTGCCTTGGTATAATGCTCAGCTTGATCTTAATTTCTAATCATGAGTTATGAGCCCTTGAAATTGACAAAATTGCCATTTTCGGCTCTATTTTGATATTGTTTTCACTCTAACAACTACAAATATTGACTATTCAAGACAAAACTTGTACAGATTGTTGATGACTATAAGATCTTGCCTTGGTATAATTTTCAGCTTGATCTGAATTTTACATCATGAGTTATGTGCCCTTGAAAATGACAAAATTGTCATTTACAGCTCTATTTTGACGTTGTTTTCACTCTAGCAACTACAAATATTGACTATTCGAGACAAAACTTTTACAGAATGTTGGTGACCATAAGATCTTGCCTTGGTATAATTTTCAGCTTGATCTGAATTTTATATCATGAGTTATGTGCCCTTGAAATTGACAAAATTGCCATTTTCGGCTCTATTTTGACACTGTTTTCATTCTAGCAACTACAAATATTGACCAATCAAGACAAAACTTGTACAGAATGTTGGTGACCATAAGATCTTGCCTTGGTATAATTTTCAGCTTGATCTGAATTTTACATCATGAGTTATGTGCCCTTGAAATTGACAAAATTGCCATTTTCGGCTCTATTTGACATTGTTTTAACTCTAGCAACTACAAATATTGACCGATGAATACAAAACTTGTACAGAATGTTGGTGACCATAATATCTTGCTTTAGTGTAATTTTCAGCTTGATCTGAATTTTATGTCACAAGTTAATTGCTATTTACAGCTTTATTTTCACTTTTACAACCATTAGTATTAAATAATCAATACAGAACTTTCACAGAATCTTACTGACCATACCATCATACTTGCTTGTAATTATCAGCTTGGTCATGCATTTGCTTGTTTGCGCAGCCTGAACCTTTGATATTACATTCAACAAGACAAACAATCAGGCCTGTGGAGCGCGTCCAGACCGCCAGGGCTGTCTAGTTTTTTTCATTTCCACACTGTTTCCCAATTTCTGACACAAAATCTAATGACATAATTCATAATTTTAGTGTCATTTGTAATGACTTTTAATTTGATCAAGTTTATCTGATGCTATTGTCTGGTAATGGGTTACCCAGGAAGGCAAGGGTGTGATAAAGTTTGTGTACTTTTCCCATCATATTCTGTACTCTTTTCTGTCTTCTGCATATAATTTCTTGAAAATCAAAATGTTACTATCAAGGTAAGAGATATTTAACCATGAGCTGGATGGATAAGTTATAATATTTTGTGATAAACGATACCTGAACCATTTTCGGGTATGCTTGCTGTAAGCTAAGGTGCATTCGCCCATTCCCTAAGTAATATACTTCCTTCAATTCTGTATTATAAATGATTATAAATGATTCAGGATCTTGAAAAGAGTCTTTTAATCCATTACTACAGATTAAAGATACACATTCACTGTTACTTACTTATTTTCTGGATAATTTGCTGTAAAAATAACTGTACATAAATGAAATATGGCCTTTAATTTTCCTCTCTGCCAAATGTCAGCTCTGTCTGATCTGTATTGGCTTAGATTAAGACGGATTTAAAACCCAATATCACATCATTTCGTAAACACTATCTGGCAGTATCTGCCCACTTTGAATATTTTACATATCTTTACACCACTGTATGATTATCGATTTATGTCATTTGCTGTATGAATCTTGTATTCTGTCTTATAAAGTCTATAAACGGTGCGACAACATGCTAAAAGCCAACTTCTGTGGATCATAAGGGATTTGGGCCTACGGATACTAATGTCACTTTAACTCTTTTTGACTCCCGTAAAGAAAAAGGCTTTATAAACCATTGTGGAAAATGAAGAAATTGCTTTTGACAAGCAATTTCTTCATTTCTCACAATGTTTCCTACCCAAAAAGTCAAAAAGATTTTAAATTGCATTCACTTGAAATTGTCGTCTGCAACATCTTTGAATTTGGAACAGCCCAAAATCGTTTGGTAATGGATTAAAGCATTTGAGACCAACATGGATCCAGATGATCTGCATGCAGTCTGATCAAGGCATATGTACGGTCTGATAAAGATTCATGCTGTTCTCTATAAGCTTCTTCATTAAATGGCGCAATATCTATGGGATGTCTCTTTAATCTACATTAGGTGATTTCAATTTCAGTTATAAAACTTAGGCATACCTAAATTTTAATCATAAATCTACTGAAAAGGGATTTGAAATCAATATGAGATATGATATTGGTCTATTGATTGAACAGCAAAAGAAATACTTTTGTACCAGAACTCTGCTGTTTTCTCCAAATATTTGTTTCTTAGTTTATTAACTTGTAATAGAATAAATTGAAAAACATTTCTGACAACTTTAAGGTCTCTTCTAAAGGGAATGGGTGTTCAGTGTTCACCAATTGAATGCTCGGGCCATCCTTGTGTTAGGTTTGTTTGTGTATAGTATTGTTTTTAAATTGTTTTAAATGTTGAAGTTGTTGAATTGCTGTATTTACAATTTTGAAGAATTGTATTGTTTAAGCTGCCTTTGTATATTTAGAAATTTATGCAAGTAATCCAAGTTTATATATTTTAATGCTCCCCGAAAAAATTTCGGGGGAGCATATTATAGTCGCCGCTGTCCGTCCGTCTTTCTGTCCGTCCGTCCGTCCACAGCCAGATCTCAGCAACCCTTGGACCAAATTCAATGAAACTTCACATGTGAACTCCCTTGGATAATTCCTAGGGAGGCTATGTCACGGAAAAGGGGGCTTTAATGTCAAAATTAGTTTTTCTCTATTTTCTCTCCATGTGATTTAATGTAATTTCTATAAATAATCTGTGTACAAAAAGTTTGTCATGGGAAAAGAGGGCTTAATGTATGATAGCTTTTTTGTGACAAACACTTATTCGGGGAGTATAACCCGTCTATGACGGCTCTTGTTTCTCTTTAATATTCCAGGTTATAATCATAAACAATTTGTTATTAGATAGACATGATATCACTGATTTGTTGAAAAGTCTCATTGCATTTTCATGAACTGATGTTTAAGAGAACGAAAACATGTATGGATATTTTAAAAATTAGTTGATACCCCAATTATTAAGTATTAACAAAATTTCCTCTTGAATTCAGTTATTTAGATTCATCAATGTGTATGAAAGGAGATATGATTTGATGTCTGTATTATAATTACTCTGATCTTAATAATAAAAGTAACTAGAGTTACTTCAAAATCAAAGCATAATAGGAAATGCTTCAACATTTTTGGAAATTGTATGACTTGTCCAATGATACTGTTTGGTATATCTTATTTTATCTGATTATGGATGTAAGCCATTAATCATTTATTCACTATTCAGGTCAGATTGGTGAAGAACTGGATTTCATACACAATCATAATCT
The DNA here is from genome assembly GCA_963680895.1 of Fragum sueziense. Classification (NCBI taxonomy): domain Eukaryota; kingdom Metazoa; phylum Mollusca; class Bivalvia; order Cardiida; family Cardiidae; genus Fragum; species Fragum sueziense. The sequence continues at coordinate 39,124,492 of OY804593.1, read as the reverse complement.
ACTATAAACATTCAAGCCATGAGGCAATGAGGCCATCAAAACCTGTTTTCAGAGTGCATGGAGGTTCGAGTACTTTATTGCTTGTATTGCTGAACAAATTTTAGCGATGGTATATGTGTTTGTGTTTCCAAGTGAGTGGAGCATCGTTGAAGACATTCATATATGCAGTTGCGGGCATTTACCAACAATTTTCTATTTTAGACCTAGACTGTTTTGAACAGAGCATTAATCACATATCCGTAGCTTAGACACTTGTTATGAAAAGTAGATTGATCATACAGAAAATTCATCTAGAACATTGCAAGCTGAAGATGCATGAGATGCGACTACACAAACATTTGCAACAGCCATTACATGTCCACCTTGATGCCTCCAAAGATATTTTTTTCAGATAACTGTTTCAGGGAAATGTGAATATTTCATATCTGCAATTGTGTCTCTGGTTGATTTCTGAGCCTGAGTGTAGTTTTGCTGCAGTATGCTGAACTGGAGATCTTGTCCCACCAAAAATTTCAATGGTATAGACTGTCGATTATAATGGAAGCAGGCCTGCCGGATTAGAATTGATGCGACTAGTTAGTGAGCCGCTAGCTAGTTAAAATAATGGTTACCGTATACCCATCTTTGCCAGATGCCCAGCATCATGAGTGGGTAATTGTGAGGTTCTGCGCTATCAAAACAGAGTGTCTCATAAGCCTCAACTGGCTGGCCCTTTGAATAGGGATGACTCTATAATGAACAAGTCTTTACCTTTACCATACTTCAAAGAACTAAGCTATTAGAATAACAATGGCGTGGAAGACTGATGTGTATTATTGCTTCAGCTAGCTGAAGACGAAAAAACATGCAAACATTTATGACAACTTCATATAATCTGATATCCACCAGGATGACTGTGCTCCAAAGAACTATATATAAGAACGAAGCAGTGGCTGAATTATGATCAGAATATGGTGTTATATAATAGTGGTTAGTTAATCACTCTTCATGGATGGAAAAAGAAAGTGAACATGGAAGAAAAAGCAAACAATCCTCAACAGACGAAATACATAAAAACTGTAACAAAATATTGTCGCATTTCAACAAAAACCTCGTAACTGCAGTTTAAAGCAAGCTGCAATTACAAGGTTTTTATTGAAAAGCAACATATTTTATTTCAGCTGGGATCTGTAAAATAGGCCCTTATGGCATTTGGAACCAATATGGATCGAGATCAGCCTGTACATACACACAGTCTGGTCAAGTTCCATGGTGCTGTCTAATAGCTTCTGAATGATGTTCAGCAAATGTAAGAGACTGATTCTGATCAGACATGCATATTGTTGGAGTAATTGCAAAACCTTGTAACTACAGCTTTAATCAAGCTGTAGTTACGAGGTTTTGCAGTTACACCGAAGATATGCACAAGATGATCTCGATCCATATTGGTCCCGAATGCCATAAAGTCCTCTTTTCCGGACCTGATCTTATCAGAGATGAAATCATTATTCCAATCTGGTAAGTATAAATCGTGACTTGCGCTTATTAAATCTTCCTCAAACAATTCCTGATTTTGAAATGCCCTATTAGAAAAAGTTTGGGAAAATACTGAGACAAAAGATGAAAGTGCTGATTTCAGAATTTATATGCCCCCGTATCGAGAGATCGGGGGCATATTGTTTTACTCGTGTCCGTCTGTCTGTCTGTCTGTCTGTCCGTCCGTCCGTCTGTCTGTCCGTCCGTCTGTCGGAAAACTTAACCTTTGCCTTTTCTCCAAAAGTATTTGACATACAAAGCTTAAATTTGGTATGCAACTTTCTTTCAATGATATCTATCTGTTCCATGCAATTTGACCTTCCTCGAGGTCATCCCTTAACCCTTATCAACCCTTTACTCTACGAAAACTTAACCTTCTACTTCGAAAACTTAACCTTTGCGTTTTCTCCAAAAGTATTCGACATACAAAGCTCAAATTTGATATGCAACTTCCTTTCAATGATATCTATCTGTTCCATGCAATTTGACCTTCCTAAATGTCATCCCTTAACCCTTATCAACCCTTTACTCTACGAAAACTTAACCTTCTACTTCGAAAACTTAACCTTTGCGTTTTCTCCAAAAGTATTTGACATACAAAGCTCAAATTTTGTATGCAACTTCCTTTGAATGATATCTATCTGTTCTGAGCAATTTGACCTTCCTGAAGGTCATCCCTTAACCCTTAATAACCCTTTACTCCACAAAAACTTAACATTTTAGAAAAATGGCCATTTCGGGGGCATTTGTGTTTCACAAACACATCTTGTTTACCTTTTCTTTGCTGTTTTGTTCCTGTCTTTAGCAACACTGAATAGCCATTTTGTCATCTGCAGTAGCTTTCAAATTGGAACAGTCTAAGCATGAGGACAAGTCTTTCTACGCTTTATGGAAACATTTCATACCATTAAAATTTCCAGGACCGCCGCCATAGTGCAGTTGGTAGCGCATCTGCCTCTCATCCAAGAGGACCCGGGTTCGATACCGGGCCACGGCAAATACCCTCTCTGACAAAAATGTCACCCATCAATGGTTTGATATCGTGAACCTATGTGGGGGAGCAGCTGGAGGCTCAGTTAGGGTGTTGTGGTAGTACTGGTATGAGAAACAACAGGAATCCATGGTTAGGTGCTCCTGCCGCGATATGACCATAGCAGTTGTAAATGGCGTAAAACCCCATTAAACAAACGTAAAATTTCCTATGATCAGTAATTACTTGGATTTTTCTTATGTATGAATATAAGAAGCAGACATCAAGTTACATCTTCTAAAATCTTTTTGGGCAAAAATTGTAAAAATATTGCTTCTGAAAATGCCTTTTACGGACACTTCCCGGGTATCATCTGGTTTTTAAGAAAGAGTGCATGTTTTCTTTTTCTGTGAATTCAGTTCAATATTTTGTAGGACAGTTTTGAAATACAACTAACACGGTGTATAATCACGTGACTTAGAATTTCCAATAATCTTCAATAACTTTGTCAATACAATGTACTTGACCAAATTGAATTCGGTTTGAAGCAGAGAATGTCAAAAAATATCAGGAATAAAATGGATTTGGTAGATTTTTTAGAAAACAACTGATAAAAAAGTTATTGAAGATAAACCAAAATTTTGGTTTATCTTCAATTACTTTTTTATCTGTTGATTTTGCAAAAATAAACCATGTCCATCTAATGTGTGACGTCTGTCCACATTCTCTGCTTCAAACCGAATTCAAATCGGTCCAGTATTTACAAAATTATTGAAGATTTTCTGAAAAAAATTGATCACGTGATTATCCACCGTGACTTAAGAGACTTCAGAGCTACAGATAAGAGGGGGGAATGGTTTTTAGAAATGCAATATTTCATTTATCATTCATCAAATTCAATTTTGTTGTACTCATTGGAATCGTCTCAACGAAACCATTCAAATGAGTAGAGATGATTCAAATGCGTACCTACACTGTTGGGTTTTGATTTGAAAAAACAAATTTAGAATGCTTTCAGCCCCCCTCTGGGCAGCAGCAGCTTTCTAGGAAACATGCTCAAAGACTTACAATGTATGAATAATAATTTTCTGACATGAAGGGACATTTTCATGGTCATGTAATTCTGAAAACGTTTGAGAATAATGCAATTGTAATTTACATGTACATGTATTACGTTATTCAACTGCAGTGAATATTGGTACATGTCTTTTTTTTTCAGCGATTATTGAAATTTTTGCTTTGTTGAGGGCAACTTTTTAACCCTTTCCCAAAGAAGTCAATTTTTTCTCTATGACTCCTCAAGATTGAGGTTTGGGAAAGGGTTCAGCATTTACATTCTGGTGACGGTTAGCTTAGAGTTTTTTCTTCACAGTGCCATGTTAACTTTGTGTAGCTATTCAATCAGACAGTGTTATATTCTCTGTACAGTGTGTTTTTTTAACGTTTACGTATTACATATGCTTTAAATAGATGATAAATATGTAATTACATGCTATTCTAGTACATTTTCTCTTTCCCATGTACACATTTCCCGAACACTGCTTGAAAACTCTCAAGCTTTTGTCCATAGGTTTCCTAAATATATCACTTAACCCTATACAAATATTATTTCATTAAAACAATGTTTTAGATCAATCAAATCATAACTTTTGTCATTCAAATTTATTTGTGATATATCTTCAATCAAAAGTACAATGTATATACATGTCTAGCCTACTTTTAGCCATTATCTACAGATTATTTTCTTTGGCTGTATTTTTGCAGAATACTTTCGCAGAATTTTAGAATATTGTATTACATTGACATTCTGACTATTTGCACAACTTATCTCTGGCTAGTTTATCCCTTTCCCAAACAACAAAATTATTGGGTGGTCCAAACTGAAAGGAGCACAGAGGACAGAGACCAAATTTTGTATAATAAATCTTTCTGGGATTGAAAATTTAGTGGAAAATGTTTCTTGTGACAAGCAATTTCTTCATTCTCCACAATGTTTTCCAATTTTTCTTACCTTATAGGTCGTTAAGAGGGGGTCCTTGTTTTGGAAAGGGTTATAGTCTGTGGACAGCTTTTCTGCTTTGCACATTAATTATATAAACAGACAGCTTTCTTTATACATATTTCCTGTTTTCTAGGCTACCCAGAGACAATGAGAAGAGGCTGGTTACTACTGGAGAGGGGGACCAATCTAGGAAGACCAGCAATGTTAAAACTTTATCCCGCCAAACTGGAGTACTCGCATGATCATAATACAGTATAAACAGAAAGCTTTCTTTATACATATTTTCCTGTTTTCTGGGCTACACAGAGACAATGAGAAGAGACTGGTTACTACTGGAGAGGGGGACCAATCTAGGAAGACCAGCAATGTTAAAACTTTATCCCGCCAAACTGGAGTACTCGCATGATTATAATACAGTATAAACAGAAAGCTTTCTTTATACATATTTTCCTGTTTTCTGGGCTACACAGAGACAATGAGAAGAGACTGGTTACTACTGGAGAGGGGGACCAATCTAGGAAGACCAGCAATGTTAAAACTTTATCCCGCCAAACTGGAGTACTCGCATGATCATAATACAGTATAAACAGAAAGCTTTCTTTATACATATTTTCCTGTTTTCTGGGCTACACAGAGACAATGAGAAGAGGCTGGTTACTACTGGAGAGGGGGACCAATCTAGGAAGACCAGCAATGTTAAAACTTTATCCCGCCAAACTGGAGTACTCGCATGATTATAATACAGTATAAACAGAAAGCTTTCTTTATACATATTTTCCTGTTTTCTGGGCTACACAGAGACAATGAGAAGAGACTGGTTACTACTGGAGAGGGGGACCAATCTAGGAAGACCAGCAATGTTAAAACTTTATCCCGCCAAACTGGAGTACTCGCATGATTATAATACAGTATAAACAGAAAGCTTTCTTTATACATATTTTCCTGTTTTCTGGGCTACACAGAGACAATGAGAAGAGGCTGGTTACTACTGGAGAGGGGGACCAATCTAGGAAGACCAGCAATGTTAAAACTTTATCCCGCCAAACTGGAGTACTCGCATGATCATAATACAGTATAAACAGAAAGCTTTCTTTATACATATTTTCCTGTTTTCTGGGCTACACAGAGACAATGAGAAGAGACTGGCTACTACTGGAGAGGGGGACCAATCTAGGAAGACCAGCAACAAACATGTTCATCCCATCAAGCTTGAGAACTTTGTTGGTAATGTCAGAGACTGAATCTACTTGATTCGTTGGTTCAAATCCCATCATGGTCAATGTCCTATCTGATTTATACTCATAAAGGCTGACTTCGATTGGCATATGGCACGCCCCTGTGCCATCATTGGGAACCAGCACTGTTCTATCTATCCAATGCACTCCCCATTTTGGGTCAACCAATCAAAATCTTTGTTTACTTGACACTGATTGGTCCGCTGTTATCCAAGGAGTTCCAAATGATGTAATGGCTCTGATGGTCCAACCACACTTCTTCCGGTGGTCAGACTATAGCTGCGGAAACGATGTCAAACAGCTGGCACTAAATTGGTGTTCGATTGGAGCAATAGTGCACAATGGGGAGCCGTAATGCAAACCAAAGTCGGCCCAAACCTGTTTGCACCATAAATCCTGTTCAAGTCGTCTACCTTGGATGAGCAATGTGTTGATCAAATGAGTGTTTGTACTGGTACGGGATATGTCATGAACACACGGTTAGGTGCACTAGCCTCCCAAATATGGCTGAATAGTCATTGAAGGCGACATTAACCCATTACAACGCAGTTACTCTTTTTGACTCCCAGCAAGAAATTGGCTTGGGAAAACATTGTGGAAAATGAAGAAATTTCTTCATTTCCCACAATATTTTCTAAACAAAAATACCAAGGAATGAAAAAGTTCTTTCACTTTAAATTGTCATCTGCAACATCTTTGAATTTGGATAAGTCGAAAATTTTGCCGTTTAGTAAAGGGTTCATCGCTACTCGAACAATAAATTCGGACCTTTCCAAGTCCCTTGTAGTTTCAGAGCTACAGATTGGAGGATTTTTTTGCTTTTCAAAATGCAATATTTCATTTATTATTCATCAAATTCCATGTTATGGGTGCTCATTGGAATCATCGAGATGATTGGAATCATCGAGATGATTCAAATGAGTACCCACAACATAGGGTTCTAATTTGTAATAACAAATTTAGAAAGTCTCTATCCCCTCTTATCTGTTGCTTATGGTTTCACTGGTGGTGAACTCGGCCATAGCGAGGGACGTTTTTCGCTACAACAAGGTACAGATGTTTTGTGTTTAAATGTGAGTTCAAAGATCTGATTGGATAGTTTTTCTAAGATCAATGAATTTGTTCTAAAAATAGACGGGGTTTACCGATATGTATTGGCAAACCGTCTGTGTTGTTATAGAATCTCGTAACTACGGCTTTTTCGAAGCCGTAGTTACGATATTTTATAACAACACCGACGGAATACTATGATCGCGAAAAAACATCCCACGCTTTGGCCGAGTTCACCACCAGTGGGTTTACTCAATCACCTTCACCAAATCAAACTTGCCCTGTCAGAAGCAATTCCTGATTGCACAGGACAAATCAAATGCAGATAAATATTATAAGTCAGAATCTTTAAACCCTTTCCATAATGGAACATTTTGACTGCTTCAATATAAAAGCTGCTGCAGCAGACTTAAATGCATGTTGAAAATGAAATTTATTCCGTTTTGGTCAATTTTCTTTCTGACATTTGATGCGTCATTTGTCTTTCATCAATGATGAGTCATATACGAATCTTCTATAGTCTAGTCATAGTATGATGGCAAATGTTTACAAATTATATTTACTTTTGGTATGTAAATAAGTGGAAAGGCCTTCTTTATTTTTATAACAATTTTACACGTGTTCGTTCGGATCTTGCAGGTGTGAGACACCTGCAAGATCCGAACCATCACATGTAAAATTTTAGTTGTTTGGATTTTGATACTGTGTCTAGTAGTTTTACATGGGCAAATTTGGAAACATTAGCCATAGTATCTGGACTGGAATATATACTAACGGAAAAAAGTAACTGTGCACGTTTCCTTTCTATATAACATTTTAAATACGGAAGTTGAATGAATCAAATTTTACAAATTTGGAAAAAGAACGTTTAACCTTTAAATCACAGTGAGTGTCAGTTTGCTACCCCATTTGTCATCACCGTAACAAGCCTGGAAAGTGGGTAGGGATAAAATTCAAGTTCACAAGCCATTTTCGAGTGTGAACACTATTGACACTAAACTGTCACAAACGGCTCTTTAAAGGTTCTTCTTGAGATATTGACCAATAATGTTGCCAACTAGTCAAGCGCTGACGTTGAATAAAGCATGAATCCATATGATGTTTCCCAGCGCGTTTATGAATGCGAGCTCGAACATCAGACTGTACAGATGTAATCGAGGCACACCAATAAGCAATACCTTGTTCAAATCGACCTTACGAAAGGGTAGATGTTGTCTAAGCTACTGTAAACGATGTCATCGACGATGTCGTAGTAAGACTAAACGTATCGGAGTATGTCTAAGACGGATGTAGCGCTCTATTAACCGATCTTTAACAGTCATTCTGCTGACAGAACTCAACTCTGGAATCAACTTAGCTGTAACTTTTGCCGACAACAATGGATTTCACTGGTGGTTGTTCCGACTACGGTTGACTTGTCGGAATGACGTCACCTGTCGACGTATCGAATGTGGCAAGTTGCGTGTGTTTCTTAATTGTTGAAATTGTGTCAAAAGTGCCTATATGATGTTTCTATGCAAACAAAAACGCTTGGCGACCTATTGCTTTGGCATTAGGGGGCTACTGTCTAAAGCATGCATTAACGTGCATCTTTTGATAAACGTATCACGTTGTTTTCTGTTCAATTAAACAAATTTACATGTTTTTCTGAACAACAAGCAAGTTAAAGACAGTTTCGCTATAAAAACAAATTTCAACCTCGCTTAGGAATAACGCAGTGCAACAAGACACTCAAACGAAAAGGACGTTAACGTCGAACGTCCGTGCATGTGCAATTGGTGGCATTCGACATTTCCTTAACAAGCGTCTCTTATGGACACTTGCGAGAAATGTTTCTTGTCAATAGGTCATATATTTACATAATGAACAAGAAAATAAGCATGCACAGTTACTTTTTTCCTTTAGTATACATTAGATGAGCAACTGGTGACTCAAATTGTCCATTGTGTTAGTACTGGTACAATAAATGCCAGAAACACTTGTTTAGGGGGCAACATCCTCAGCAATATAACCTATTTTCATGCCGCGACGCCTTTAGATACACCGAAGTACATGTATTAAAGTCCGTGAAAATAGTTAAGGAAAGGAAGAAAATCCTGATGACCAGCATAATTATACTCCCTTTTCCTCCATATTTTCCTTCCTATTAAGTAGAATTTTCATTTTGACAAACCATAATGTTTATTTGCTCTCTGCATTTCAATTTGGAATAGTCCGGACTCCGAAATTTAGGCGTTTCGAAAAAGGTTAATTGAGACAAGAGTGCCTGAAAGGCACTGATATCGCTCACCTGAGTTCTTCCTGTATTTGATTGTGTACGATATACAAAATATATAAGTTTTATCAAATTATTGTTAATAAAATTTCATAATTTCCAATGAATGCAATGAAGTCACATTAGTATTTAATCAAATTGCATGTAGTTACATCTTTGATATTGAATATCATGTGCTGCTACAGTTTGATTTTTATAACCAAGATTTAACTTTTACAATTAAATTTTGAAACATCAGAATGATACATTACAAGCATTGATATGCTTAATATGATAAGCCCCTTCTTGCCTCATCAACATTTATTAACCTATCAACAATTTACAAACAAGTGTTTGAAAAGAGTAACTCAATGAGCATTTTGCTATACTTGGTTTAAATTGGCCCCATAATTGATTTTTGAAGAATTTCTTTATGATCTTTTGAAGTCTGATAAGCCCTAACCTGCCACACTCAATTTTTTTAACAAATAAAAAATTCACAAACAATACTATTGTTAAAAAGAGTCACTCAAGCAACATAGCTAAAACGTGTTAAGTTGCTCAATTACGAGAAATACCTGTCCCATGGACCTAAGAATCTATGTTTGTACAATTATATTGATGAATCGTCTTTAACATAATGTCATAGGGGTGGTCAAGTAGAAATAATAACAAAACCCCATATATCTGATGAAATATGAGAGAGTAATGTCTCGGAAAGTCGGAAAATGGGTAAAAAAAACAGCTGTCCCACCTCGGGGGTGGTCCAGTTCATCACTTTTGTACGGAGAGTACATATCGTCGGTGTAAATGCAAAACCTCGTATGTCGATTCTTATGATTTTCAACGTACAAACTTACGTGCACAGTTACAGACAAATCTTGCAGGTTTTAAAATATTTTACTGATCAGTATTGATGACAAACCATTTGTGAACAATGTGTCCAAATTTCATGGAAAACATTTAAGTTTGGGAAAAGTTATTACACTTTTTTCCCTCCCCTTTGAAATTTTCCAGAAACGAGATACGAGGTTTTGCATTTACAACGACGATATATAATACATACACAGTATACCTAGTATCCCAACCAGTAGCTTTTCCAAATTGTTTTTAGTGGTGAAATAAAGAAATTTAAGATAATTGCATTTTTCTGCAAACAATTATGCATATGTCCCATGATCTGGTGTGAATTACGTTATTTAGTTTTACACACATCCTAAAACGAAACCATGTTTTGAATACATGATATTAAATATCATTTATAAATAGTCAACAGCATGTGCAAACACATTGTATTATTATTGAAGGTAGCAGTAGATTGTAGTAAGTCACACTTTGCAATGAAGGAAGCTACCCCGCTCAAGGACCAGTAAATGTGAATTACGTTAATGCTCTTTAAGGGGGAATGCTCCAGTTTTTCGGAACACTCGGTTATTAATACTGTAGACAATTTAATGTTTCGTACCAATATGTTTCGCTACCATATTTTCAATAATATAACACATCATAAGAATTTACAATTTTCGACGGTGAAAGTGTATTTATTATGCGAAACTGTTTTCCTCAAGATGGAAATCGATTATTTAGAGCAAGACAGCCGTAAGTGTGTATGCAGTTACCACTGTTTTACGTCATTTTATTCATGTGTAGGTGATAAAAATTGATGTAATTCACTAATAAAAGCGCTGACCTATACATTTTCTTTTTGAATTATTACCAGGACATATTGCTTAAGACAATGAGGGAGTTTTATCAAATTCTATTATGTAGAACTTGAAATATTTCCAAAAATATGCAAATTTTGACATAAAACAATCCAGCTTCGTAGATCTAACCGAACACGTGAGCATGCTGTTTTATACATTTACGCGTTTATAATAGCACATATTTTGGATTTTCTGTTCTTATTAAATGTAAGATGTTACTTTAAATCCGTTTTCGGGAATAAACGATGAATATACAGCATTTTATTAGCATTTTAGTGACTTTGGACAGGTGCAAGAAGTTGTGCATTTTTTCGATGTAAGGGTATGTGATACGAATGCCTTTAAAATTCAGACACGATCGCTGACCATCCATTTTTATACACCCGAAGGGTCGTATTATGTTATGGCCCCGCTCGTCTGTCTGTCCGTCCGTCCGTCTGCCCGTCCGTCCGTTAGCAATTTCTTGTGTGCGCAACTCCTACAGTTTTGATCGGAATTCAATCAAACTTGCCACAATGAATCTCAATGGTGTCTAGTTGTGCATCCCGCTTACGGAATTTAATTAACTCTTTTCGTTCTTGAATTATCTGCCCTTGAATTAAAAAAATGCCCATTTTCTTGTGTGCGCAACTCCTCCTACAGTTTTGATCAGAATTTGATCAAACTTGCTACAATGAATCTCCATGGTGTCTAGTTGTGCATACCGCTTACAGAATTTAGATAACTGTTTTCGTTCTTGAATTATCTGCCCTTGAATTTAAGAATAAATGCCCATTTTCTCAAAAATGTCCATTTTCTCCTGTGTGCAACTTCTACAGTTTCAACCAGAATTTAATCAAACTAGCCACAATGAATCTCTGGTGTTTTATTGTGCAAACAAAATTTTGATAACTTTTCATGTTTTAATTATCTGCCCTTGAATCGAAAAAATGGCCAATTTTACTGACAAGCCCCTCTCGGGCGTATATGCGCCGCTCTGCGAAGCTCTTGTTATGAAATTTGTCAATGAGAAAAATCTAAGACCGAAACTATAGTGGGACATTTTTCGTTCGTAATTGTGCAACTTAACTCGTTTTAGCTGAACAGTCCTGGTACAAATTGGCTCAACAGTTGATTTTTCTTATCATTTCTCCTAGTCGAATAAGTCCCACCCTGCCATGTCCACATTTTTTATGAATCAGAAATTTGTAAAAAAAAAAAAATAAATAAAAAGGGGTACTTAAGGAACATTCCTGGATAACTTGGTATAATTTGGTCCAACAGTTAAGGAGAAGAAAATTTTCAAAGAATTGTTTAATGATATCTCCAAGTCTGATAAGCCCTGCCCTGCCACGCCTACATTTTTTGACAAATAAAAAAAAATTATGAACACACATTGAAAACAGTCACTCAAGAAACAGATCTGCCAAGTTTGGTACAAATTTGACCAATGGTTGATTTTTAAAGATTTTTTTTATGATTTCTCTAATTCTGATAAGCCTCGCCCTGCCACGCCCACATTTTTTGACGAATCAAAAATTTGAAAACAAGTATTGCAAAGGGTCACCCAAGGAACATTTCTGCCAAGTTTAGTAAAAATTGACTCATTGGTTAAGGAAAAGAAAATTTTTGAAGAATTACTTAACGATTTCTCTAAGTCTGATAATGCCATGCCCTCATTTTTTGACGAATCAAAAATTTCTCAACGCACAGTTAAGACAGTCACTCAAGAAACATTCCAGTCACGATTGGTACAAATTGGATCAACATTTGATTTTTAAAGAATTATTTAACAATTTCTCAAATTCTGATAAGCCCCACCCTGCCATGCCCACATTTTTTGACGAATCAAAAATTTGAAAACAACTTTTGTAAAGGGTTGTCCAAGGAACATTTCTGTTAACTTTGGTAAAAATTGACTTAATGGTTAAGGAGAAGAAGATTTTTGAAGAATTATACTAAAGGAAAAAAGAAACGCAACAAAAAATAAATTTGACCATACGTTTTGTTTTTGTCTTTCTCAAAATCACCCTAATTCGAGTACTTTTTTCAATGCATAGTAAAACTTCATCATTTGACTTTCTAGTGTCAAAATTTCACCAATGTCACAGGTTGCACGTGCCATAAATATGCGTTTGAGAGCGATTTGGCGTCAACGTTAAAAGCGTTCTTGCACACAATCCACTTTGACGTTAACGATTCCTGGCTAAACTTTGATTGCTGTACTGTACATGAATAGCATCAACAGTTTTTCTCGATCGGAGAATTTGTTTTCGTATGTAAAATAAGCGAACGTTATGGTCCTGACATCGTGAGGTTAGACGTTGACAACCGCTTTTCAGGCGACCGTCAGTTGTTCCGTTCGTTCTAAGAAGTTATCTCAAGCAATATTTTGTCAACCGATGTACTCTATAGTCAGCAGTAATTGCGGATTGAGATGTTCCAATCGTAAACATCACAATTGCTATCGGACGACGTCTTTGAATATGTCGCAAAATGATATGAGGGATTAAATCCAAACGAAAATCATTGCCTTTTGTCGAGTCGACGTGCATCTACACAAGTCAAAAGAGTTTTATGTAAAGTTAGGGTATTTGAAGGTTTGCACGTGAGAAACATGTAAACATCTATTTTGACATTATCTCACTTGTAAGACGGGTTCTAACGGAAACACAAAGATCAATACAAAGCTACAGTACCCAGTAATAATCAGTATCAACTTTGACTCAATAACCTAAAGGAATTAAGAGAAATAACAAAAAATAGTTGTTGCGTTTCTTCTTTCCTCTAGTATATTTAACAATTTCTCAAATTCTGATAAGCCCCACCCTGCCACGCCCACATTTTTTGAAGAATCAAAAATTTGAAAAAAAAAAAACAGTTTTGAAAAGGGTCACCCAAGGAACATGCCTGCCAAGTTTGGTTAGGATTGGCCCAGTGGTTAAGGAGGAGATGTTTAAAGAAATTGTTGACGACTTCCAAAGCACGACGCACGCCGGACACAGGGTGATCACAAAAGCTCACCTTGAGCATGTTGCTCAGGTGAGCTAAAAAAAAAGTTGAATGCAGCCCTAAACCCCATTCATACGATTCTTTGGGTAAATATAACAACTCATGAAATGTGAGACCAATCACCATTTATTTCACGCTCATTTTTCTGTACAAATCATTAACTGTTTCCCAAACATTTAAAAACTTTAACCCATTACCAAACGACAAAATTTTAGGGTGGTCCAAATTGAAAGAAGTTGCAGACGACATTTCTATGTGATGAAATTTCAAAATTTTACAGCTTTTTGGTTAGAAAACATCGTGGGAAATGAAGAAATTGCTTGTCACAAGCAATTTCTTCATTTTCCATGCTGTTTTCCAAAGCCTTTTCCTGTAATGGCGTCAAAAAGCGTCTATGTGTGGTAATGGTCAAATTGAAAAAGCTGTTACAGACGCTAAAGTATATAAGCGCAACATAGCACAGGATACATTTTGAGACAAAAGGACAAAGAAATTATTTATTAACATTTTTCTTCTTTTGCCTCAAAGCATTCTCAAACTTTTTTATGCTCCCCGAAGGGAGAGCATATAGTCGCCGCTTTGTCTGTCCGTCCGTCCGTCATTCCGTCCGTCCGTCCGTCCGAAGTGATTTCTCCATAACCCCAGGGCCAAATCAAATGAAACTTACCATGTGAACTCCCTATGACAAAATGCCGATGTACTTTTCCCGGTTTTTGGATTTGAGGCCTCGTCATGGGAAAAGGGGACTTAAGGTTAAATACAGTTTTTCTCTAATTTCTCCTAGTTTATTGGTCAGAATTTGATGAAATTTCATATTTGAGAAGCAAATCAGATGCCCTTGACAATAAACTATTCAAAATTTGCGTATACAAAATATGTCATGGAAAAAGGGGGCTTAACATTTGTTAGCTTTATGTTAGCTCTGCATGGCATATATTTATTGTGACAATGCCTTATTCGGGGAGCATTGTCCGTCTCTGACGGCTCTTGTCATTTGGCAATCAAAACCAGTGTTTGGGAAATGGTTGAAAAATATAGATTTCATTGAAAATATAAATACAAATGTTTAATTAAGAAATAAGTTATGGGTCAGCACAATAAATAATAATTATTTTCATATTGAAAATGATCAAATTTATATCAATAGACCATGATATATATACTGAACAAAAGTGAAAACGCTACACCTACTTTGCTTGTCACATTTCTTCTAAATACAACAAGTAAAAAATTCAAATGAAAGTGTTTCGCATTGTTCATTGACTTGGTTGTGCCATGCACTAAACGTTTTGTGAATCTTAATTACAGGGATGAAGAACGAACCCTTTAAGTGTGACAGGGGTCCGTTTTTCATGTGTACAATTTGGACGGAAATTTTACACAATTTAAACCTTCAGAAATCTAAGCAGAAGAATGCAAACCATGCCGGACTGCACGAAATGGTAGTCTGACAAGTTACCAGTCAGGAAATGTAAAGGAGCTTGCGTAACATTGTTTCAGCGTTAAGAAAATGATGTTTGAAAAGCAGAATTTTCATTATGTTCCAAAGCTTGGAGATTTTACAACGTAATCTCCATAGGAAATTGAAATCGCTATTGCATGGACATCCGGGTACAATCCTACTCGAAGAAATTATTCAAAAATCCCCTGTAAGGCCTGCGTGATGTTGCAAAAAATTCCAATCGAAAACCGTGATAAATTTGTGAATACAAAACATTTTAAATTCCCTATTTGTTTATGTAAAAGGGAGGTAATTCGCAAAATTGACAGATTAGACATTGATTTTAGAGCTTGCAACAAGAGATAAGTGAGATTTTAAGTGTTTTTTTGGCAACCCTGATATGACAAATTCCGAAAAAATAATGAAGTGTTTTCTGCGCATGCGCATATGCGACATTATGTAAAATTAGCTCTAAACGCATTAAGGGCTATAACTCTGACCTTAAAAGAGACAAGGCAATGAAATTTCGACAAAACGATTGTTGAAAGCCTGGGAAATAACGTCAAAATAAATTTCATGCTATCAGTTCGATACTTTTCCAGAAATAAGGAATATTGCAGTGTAGCGTTTTCACTTTTGTTCAGTATATTTGATCATTTCCAATATGAAAATTTCACACAAGATAAATAAAATAATTCAATTCTGAGCTAAGCTGCGATCTCTTAGGTAAGTTAAAATGGACTTGCCTCATGGTAAAAAATTAAATCATAACTAGAATAGCCCACCTATTCTATGAATAGTCGTGCTAAAAACTGTCACAAAATGCTCACAAAAATGCAGCACATATATACCTCATGATAAATTATCTGCCAGAGCAGCCAATGCTAATCGAAAGGAGTGCTCTGCCAGGTTAATTCTCGTCCGATATACCTGCATGAAATCTAATGGTCTGCCCTTGTTAAAACATCAGTGAATCCATAAACATCTCAAAATTGTAACATTTATTTTATTTATGCATCTCTTAAATTAGACACTGCTTTATTTTTGTTTTCCACTTTTCCCAAAAATGAAAACAATTTAAAAACGTCATGATTATCTTTAAGATAACGTCATATACAGCATAATGGTGTCGCATCTGTTTATCGGATGATATTCACATGCATATTATTGAAGCTGCTTTCATAATTAAAACAAGCTAAAATGAGTGAAATAGGCCTGTGTCCTAATTAAACCCTTTCCCAAACAAGACCTGGTTTTGACGTCCCTAATAGGCAAGGCTTTGGAAAACATTGAGGCAAAAGAAGAAAGTGCTGATAATCAGCACTTTCTCCTTTTGCCTCAATAATTTCTTTGATATATAATATTGTATGCAAATCCATCCTTGATTAGCATTCATCTGTATCAGCTTTTGAATCGGAATACCCTGTTTACTGTCATTTGGGAAAGTGTTAAACAATTTATTTCTTCTTATCACATGCACAATGTAAACGGTACAAAATAAAAGAGTTGGTTAGTTCTAAAGCAGAAAACACAGGCATAAGTCCATCTTCGCTAGCCAAGGTTGAACCCACCTACGTTTGTATTCACCCTTGGCGGATTTAGTCCGATTTTCTTGAAATCGCGAAGCGCCGCCTAGCGGTTGTTCTGCTGGTTGTTTACGTCCATTATTGATGACGTCATTAACCCGCGTTGTCTTTCGCGTCATACGTCATGCAGATTATGTAAAAGTTAGCTGCTTTATTGGTTGAATTGTTGAAAGTATAATAATTTGTCGATTAAAGTTAGGGAATGCCTGTCTATTGCAGTGAAATTCTTAGGAAAAATCACTCATCTTCGCGTTTTTAAGTTGCAAATGCAATGCTTTTTCCCGCTCGTTGTCATGATTTGGTTACTCATAACAAATATATCAGTCGACAATCTGATTGGTTCCAGCGAGACCTCGCTGGAACCAATGAAAACGCTTTCCAGCATACCAAGAAAATCGGACTAAATACGCCAAGGGTGAATACAGAAACGACGTTACGTCGTAGATGTCATCCTTGGCTTGCAAAGATGGCATAAGTCAGACTCACTAACATTTTAGCCTGGTATGTAGTCTAAGAGTAAGTCTTTCCAAACATAACCAACAATTTCTAAAAACACAATAAATATCAATAACAGGGTTGGGGTCAATTACATTACAATGTAGTTAATTACCATAACAATTACATTGAAAACCTTCATTTACAATTACCATTACATGCATTTTCAAATGGAATTAATTAAATTACAATTACTTTGCCTAAGTAAAAGGTTAAGGTTTTGTTTATTATAGTGTCTCACCTATATAAAGGGCCAGCCAATTTTGGCTTGTGAGACACGTTTTGATTACACAGTACCTCCAGATTCCTCACTCTTGATGCCAGGCGTCTGGCAGAGAATGGTCTGCTGCAACCATTCCTTAACCCATTCCCAAACAAGACTGGACTTTGATGTCCTTATTAGAAAATGCTTGGGAAAATACAGAGGCAAAAAAAGAAAATGCTAATTACCAGCATTTTCTCCTTTTGTCTCAAATATTTTCTATGTCATAGTACACTCAATTGCATATTGATATACACCAATTTTGTTGTATGAAGCTGCTTTCAAATTGGACTGGTACAATATTTTGTCCCTTTGGAAAAGGTTAACTAGGCTAACCGACCACTTCACTTCAGTACTAATCTGGCAGCCTGGCTTCCACAGGGTTTCAAACTCTCCACCTACTGCTTTCAAGATAGACACCCTAACCATTTGGCCAAGGAAGTGACCAGTAGCCCATTCCCCCATTTTCACACAATGACTCTTTTTGGCTCCTTATAAGATCATGACTTTTAAAAACATTGTGGAAATTTAAGATATTGCTTGTGACAAGCACTTTTCTCATTTTCCACAATGTTTTCTACAGTGTACCTAATAAGACCAAAACAAGAGCTGTCACTGTAAGATGACAATGCCCCCGACACCGCTTTGATTTTAAATTATGGTCAATCTATGTTCAAGGTCAAGGTCATCCAGGGGTCAAGGTCACCAAAGTATGTGCCTACAGAAAGGTAATGTACCAAGGAATGTTGTGGTAAAGTATGAAGCGAATATGTTAAGTAATAAGGAAGTTATGGTCAATGTTAAAGTTTTTGGACGGAATGACGGACAGACAGACGGACGGACAAGTCAAATTTATGATGCCTCCCTATCGGGGGCATAAAAATACATCAAACTTCAATCACTTGAAATTGTCATCTGCAACATCTTTGAATTTGGACAGGTCCAAATTTCGTCGTTTGGTAATGGGTTAAATTAAGTAACATTTTCTTCTGTCGGGTGCTCCCAACTTCCAGAAATATTATTCAAATCTAATTTGACAGATGACATGATCATTTTGGAACAGCTATCTTCATAGCTATCTTGTTTCACATACTGTCGTCCCCCATGTCTAAACGATATATATCTCACACCGGGAGGGTAGTCGGTGATTGTTTCTGTGACCTGAAATTAGAAAGAAAATTTCTTAACAGGACCAAGAAATGTTGGCCGCTGACCATGTAGCTCGCTTTAAGGTAGTCAACCCCTAATGAGATTCGTGCGGCATCAGATTTTTTTTGGGCAATGCATACTTATTTGGCGTTGGATGTATAGATTGGTAATGTTACAAATGCTTATCTACGTCGCGCAAAAAATTATAAACCAATTGCGTGAATCTGATTAGAGGTAGACTACCTTAATGGCAGGTTCAACAGTCAAACTCGACGCTTAAATTCCACATGGAAGCGAAGTGAATGGATTTTTACGTCCCACTCAACAGCTAAGGTCATATGGAGACAGGACCTTGGTTCAAAGTCTCAACCAAATGACTGGAGAGGCGGGGAATCGAACCAGCGACCCCTGTATTACAAGTCCAGTGCGTTACCACTGTACCACGTCTACCCCTAAATTCCATATGGAAGGACTTGTCAAAACATACAGTGTATACGTCATGAGTGTAATATTGAGGATAAATATTTAATGGCGCATAATAATATAAATATTTAAGCAAGCTTAAGATTTTTGAAAAATAACACAAACTCTGAGATCAAGGCTACATGGTAAAATAGGGAACGATTTTATCCATTTAGTCGTAACGTAATTTCGGACAAACAAATAGTATTTCGTGGGTGTAGTTATAAAATATTGTAACTACCGCTTGATTCAAGCTGTAGTTATAGCGGATGAGAATTGACCTGGCAGAGCTTTCCATTCGATTAGCATGGGTTGCTCTGCCAGGTCATTTCTCGTGACGTATACAAGATTTTAAAACAACACTGACTGTTTATCAATATATATCAGTAAACCCGTTCTATTTTTAGCGCAAAATTCATTGCCATTTCATGGTATCAAATCCCATTTTTATCAATACAGATTTTATCGTCATACCATACATTTCTGTTGTTAGGAAATGGTTAAAAGACAACCAATATTGAGAAATACATTATACATACACAGTGTAGCCTCCATGCCAATGGTTTCCAGTACCTGTGGTCCAATATTAACATAGGGTTTATACCCGTCAACAAGTTTATGTTGATGTCCGACAACTTTCGGAACAGTTGGATTGTCATTCTGTATCTCCCAGTGTACCTGAAAAATAAATTGACCCTTCCTTAACCCTTTCCCAAATAAGACCTGCTTTTGACTTCCCTACAAGAAAATGGCTTGGGAAAACATTGAAACAAAAGGAGAAACTGCTGATAACCAGCAGTTTCTCCTTTTGTCTCAATATTTTCTATGCCATACTTTACACAAATTCTATCTTTAATAACATCCGTTTTGTCATTTGTGGCAGTTTTTGAAGTGGATTACCCTAAAATTTTGGCGTTTGGGAAAAGGTTAACCCATTTCCACATGGAAAAAAAAATGACTTCCAAATTCAAAGATCATGAAGATGATAATTTCTTGTGTATTAAACTTGACATTTTTTGGTCCTTATGGGTGGAAAAAATTGTGGGAAATGAAGTAATTGTTTGTGACAAGCAATTTCTTCATTTTCCCCAATCTTTATATTGAGGGGAGTAAACAAGAGTTGTCCGCAGACAATGTAGCTCGCCTATACGGGAGCTTGTCACAAAAACAGCTATTTTTTTAGAAGTAGGTAGGTCAAAGTCCAAGGTCAAGGTCACAAGGTAAAAAGGTCATGGTCACAAATGAAAGGTCTTGACAGGAGGTATCCATGTGTGAAATGTCAAGGCTCTATTATATCTATAATAGTGCATGAGATATAAGCCAGGTTAAAGTTTTTTAAAAGTAGGTAAAACTCCAAGGTCAAGGTCACTAGGTCAAAGGTCATGGTCCAAAATGAAAGGTCTTGTCGAGAAGTATCTATGTGTGAAATATCAAAGCTGTATCTCTAATAGTGCCTGAGATATAGACCAGGTTAAAGTTTTTCAAGTGAAGACGGGACGGGACGCGACGCCGACACTAGGGCTTTGACATTAGCTCCCTGGACATAAAGTCCCGGCTCGCTAAAAATTGGACTGTTCCAAATTCAAGATTGAAGATGACAATTTCATGTGTATTAACCCTTTCCCAAACAAGACCTGGTTTTGACGTCCCTAATAGAAAAGGCTTGAGAAAACATTGAGTCAAAAGAAGAAACTGCTGATAAACAGCAGTTTCTCCTTTTGTTTCAATATTTTCTGTGCCATATTTTACACAAATCCTATCTTTGATAACACCCATTTTGTCATTTGTGGCAGTTTTTGACGTGGATCACCCTGAAATTTTGCCGTTCGGGAAAGGGTTAAAGTTCACAATCTTTTTTAGGTAGAAAACATTGTGGGAAAGTCAGCTATTGCTTGTGACAAGCAATTTCTTCGTTTTCCACAATCTTTTCGAAGGCATTTATCTTGAGGGGAGTCAAAAGGTATCAATGTGTGGGAATGGGTTGAAGCTTTTTCCAAATGAGGAAATTTTATAGACTGGTCCGATTTCAAAGATGTTGCAGTCAAAAATTTCTAGTAATGAAATTAGTAAATTACACATTTATTAGTGTTTTTTGGGACAAAACATTGTGGAAAATGAAGAAATCGCATGTCAGAAGCAATTTCTTCATTTTCAAAAATGTTTTCCAAAGCAATTACTTGCCAAAGCCCTGGGGTTTGAGCAGAACAGCACAAAGACACTGGCGGACCTAAAGGGTTTTTTGGATTCAACCAAACCCCTGTAGATCCTTGTTATAATCATTATTTAGTCATAAGCAAATACTTTTCTTGAAATTGATCCAGATCTCGGCACAGACATTTGTCTCAAAGAGGCTTAGGAAGTTTGCAGATGCATGACAAAAGGTGTAAATTGATGGGTAAATCAATTGAAGAGGTAATGGGTCAATTTAAATAAAGTTGACCCTTTCCCAGATAAAACCTGCTGCAGAAGATAAAATGCAAATTAATGCTAATGTTTTTGTGTGGAATATAGATCAGAAAATATTCTATTTGTCACTGAATGTTTTTCATTCTATAGTGCACATATCTTCCGTGGTACTTTGTTTTTGTCCTATGCATCACCTTTACATATGGACCAGTCTAAAAATATGTGGTTTGGGAGAGTATTAAGGAACATTATATAGCAGGATTTTTAATTTCAATTACAAACACTGTGTTGTGGGTACTCATTTGAATTGTATAATTGACAAGACTATTCCAATTAAATGAATCGCACAACACAGTGTTCCATGAACAATAAATGAAGTATTGCATTTTGAAAAGCCTTCACTCCCTCCCTCTTCTTTGAAGCTCTGAACAAACCAGTCATGAACAACAATATTGGGTCTGACGTGATTGTCAACTCTGCTGGAGTCCATAGTTAAATTTTATCCAGCCTAAAATTTTGTTGCAAAGGAGAGTGTTGAGAAAAGTTTTATTGCAGGATTTTACGCAGTTTTAAATAAATTTTATAAACAAACCAGTCATGGATGACGATGTTGGGTCTGACGTGATCCAAAATCTCAGGTGTACATCCTCTCTCTAAAAGATCTATAATCTGTACTTTACTGCGACTTCTATATGTCGGTATCCAACATTCTATAGTGCCACCTACAATATAACGATGGATAAATATCCTAATATCAATAAAAACATTTCCAAACAATGACACTTTTTTATGCCTCACAAGATAAAGGCTTTAGAAAACATTGTGGAAAATAAAGAAATTGCTTGTCACAAGCAATTTCTTCATTTACCACTATGTTTTCTACCCTGAAATACCAAAGATGTCAATTTTCATTCACTTGAAATTGTCATCTGCAACATGGCAACATCTTTGAATTTGGACATGTCTAAAATTTTGCTGTATGTTCATGGGTTAACACCTCTTAACTGCTATGGTGATATTGTAGTGGCTGGAGCACCTAATCATCCCATTGTTTCTGATGCCAGTACTACAACAACATCCTTATCAAGCCTCCAGCTACTTGCCCACATAGATTAGCGATTATCTAACCATTGGTGGGTGATAATTTCATAAGAAAGGATATTTTATGGCTGGGGATCGAACCTGTGACCTCATCAGTGAGGGTCTAATGCGCTACCAACTTTTAATATAACAATATCTATTTATTAATTTATTATACCCCCCACAACAAAGTTATGGGGGGGTATACTGGATTCAGGTTGTCCGTCTGTCCGTCCGTCCGTCCGTCTGTCCGTCCGTCTGTCCATCCGTCCGTCCGTCCGTGGACATAATTTTGTGTCCTCTTCTCCTCCCACAGTTTTTGACCGATTTTGCTGAAATTTTAGCAGGTTGTTTCCTATCATATGAAGTTGTGCACCTGCAATTTTCATCTTGATCCAAGCAGTATTTTCAGAGTTATGCCACTTTGAACTTTAGCACTTTTTCAGTGACAACGCGCTAGTGGGGGGTATTTGTCCGCTTTGCGACAGTTCTAGTTACACATGTCTTGTAACAAATGATACAATTTGTGGCATTTAACCCTTTCCCAAACAACAAGATTTTCAGCAGCTTCGAGTTCAAAGTTATTGCAGGCAACAATTTTGAGTAAAGTTTTGGTCTTTCTGGCAAGAAAACATAGTGTGAAAAGAAGAAATTGCTTGTCACAACTTCATCATTTTCCACAATATTTCAAAATGCTTCCATCTTATGGAGCGTAATTATGGAATGGGATATAATGTCTAGCAAGCAAACAAAGTCCAAGGCATTTTTTTAACAAAGGAAATAGCTCTATATCGAACATATCCAGCATTTCCTTTTTTTCTCTAAATATTTTCTCTGCAAAAACTTACAGATCTTTAAATTAACACATTTTGTGTTGTCTTCAACTGCTCTAAATTTGAACACATTTTTGGAAATGGGATTCAAATGGTTAAAGAAGCTAAAAGCGTAAATGAGCCGAGATCATTACAAAAGATCCCCCATGGGTTTTGAGCCCAACATGGATCAAGATCTGCCTGCACCTATGCATAGTTTCATCAAGATCCATGTTGTTAAATTCATCGTTATCTGTGTCAACAATAACATTGCAATATGGCTTCTGATCACACTATAGTCCAGTAATGATATTTTGGTACATGTTTACAAAATTTAACTATGTAAACAATGCAATATTGGACACCAAATTATCTTTAATTTAGTATGGATGGTCCAAATCTTGCAGGTGTCTCACACCTACAAAATTCAAACCAACATGAGCATGAATTGTATCAACCCATTACCAAATGACAAAATTTTAGACTAGTCCAAATTAAAGGATGATGCAGTCAACAATTTCGAGTGAATGAAATGTTGCATTATTTGGTCTTTTTAGTGGATAACATTGTGGGAAATGAAGAAATTGCTTGTCACAATTTCAATTTCTTCATTTTCCACAATGTTTACCAAGCCTTTTCTTGTTAGGAAGCCTTAACCCATTACCACACCTTGACTCCTTTTGACTCCTTTCAAGATCATGGTTTGGGAAAACAATGTTGACAATGAAGAAATTGCTTGTGACAAGCAATTTCTTCATTTCCCACATTGTTTTTACATAAAAAGACCAACAAATGCAAAATTTCATTCACATGAAATTGTCGTCTGCATCATCTTTAAATTTGGACTAGCCTAAAATTTGCCGTTTGGGAAAGGGTTAATGCGTCACTGTGCAGTAATTGGTTAAGGTTATGAATGCTTTTAGGATTGTTTACATGCATAAAACATGCATAAAATTTGTAAACAAGTGTCATAATATCGTGACTGGACTATACACCTTTTTGCAAGCTGGTCTGGAAACATGTTGGTCTCAAAAATCATGAAGGCCCTTTATTCCAAATCCTGGCTCCAGTAAAATACTACCGGTATATTTCGCCATCCTCGGATCTGGGTGCTCGCCAACATTCTTGGTCTCAATCCTCCAGTCAGAGTCCTTCTTCACATACCAGTGCTGGAAACCTAAAATGTTCATTATAATAGCATATTACATGTATTACCATCCGTCGCTTTTCTTCAAAAACCACGTAACTGCAGCTTAAGACCAGCAGCAGTTAAAAAAGTTTTTGAAGAAAAGCAACACATTGTAGCAAATCTTTGAAATTCTTAAGTTAAGTTAAAACAAACAGGAAATGGAGAATACTACATTAAAAGAAATGAAATAATACAGTGTAGAAACTAACTCCTTCCTAAGAAACATGCTCAAAAACTTGGACATGTATAAGTTAATAACTTTTTATCTTTCTTGAAAGATATCAAATAAGTTCAAAACTACAATGGATAGAAAGACCTTCAACTCTTTCTTTAATTTAGAAAGATTACTCAAATCCAATGATTTGAAATATATCAGCTGATTAACATGGTAAAAAACACTAATATCTAAACCTTTCTATCTAATTTAAGTACTCACCCTGAGATGCATCTGAATTTCGTATCAAGTTCGTATTGTACGGAGTCTTCATGTACAGCCATCTATAATCATCATTCTTCATCATTAATTTCATCATTTTTTCCGTATATTTATGATCCACTTGACATTTGAGTTTCCACAATCTTTGTAATTGGACGATGGACCACCATTGTCGACACACTAACGAGCATGAGGAGAGTAGGTCCGCCCCTGGTACATGTACAAATATCTCTAAAATCAACTCATCAGGAAAGTTTTCTAGGGAACTCTCTTCTAAAACCTCTTCTTTACCATCCCTTTCTTCTTTGCTCTCTGGAGAAACTGCTTCCTCTCCTAAATCTGTGTTCTCTGATATTGTGGATTCATCTTCAACTGTTTCTTTACTACCTGAACTAGGTTCATCCTTTGCAATATATATAGTCTCTGTACTTATTGTTTCATTCTCTGTTGTGTCTTTTCTTATCTTTTTCTTCATTGAACAAGCCATGTCCTCCACAGAATCGTAATTCAGTTCCTTGCCTGAGAAATTTGGTTCAGTTACAATTGTTCCCTCTACACCTGAATCAGTTTCTTCATTAGAAATCTTCATGCTCTCTGAGACTATTGGTGTATTTTCTATTGTGTCTTTGCTACATGAGGGGAGATTATCCCCTTCGCAGTCTATACTCCCTGATGCCATTATAAGTTCACTCTCTACAGATTCATCTCTTTTCCTTTTCTCCCCTGAGAAGAACAAATTATCCATACATTGTACATCACCAGTGGTGGTTGGTTCATTCTCTACTGTTTGAATGTTCTCTTGGAGAAGTTTCTCCTCTCCATAATCACCTGTTTGTATGGTAAATAATTTACTTGTGACTTCTTTGCTGTCTAAGTTTGCCATTGCCCCTGCAATATCTTGATCATCCATGATTTCACCTATTGCTTCCCTTGACACATCTAAAATGAATATAAGAAAAAATAAGTTTTCATCTTTTTTGAGAATTTTACCCTGATCATAATTTTAAAATATAACATGCATTCAAAATACTGAAACATCATGCTAATCATCAAGCCATCGCTTAGCAATAGCTCCAAGTGAACACTAATTGCGGAGGTTATTTGACGTCATTTCCATTGCAAGGAATAGTTTGACCATCATCAATCAAATCAATGGTCAAGAAACTAGGCTAAACCATTAGCCCGGATAGTCCCAAGCAAAATCGGCCAAAGTCATTCTACTTCTTAGTTATTGACATGGGTCGACTTTGCGCATGAAGGTTAGGTTCGAGTTAATGATTTTGGCTCTTCTTTCTTTTAGATTCACCCTTCATTCTGTGAAAGCCAATCAAAATCTTTGTAAATAACAAAAAATCAAAATATCAAAGAGCGTATTCCTATCTGAGAAGACTCAGATTACCTTCTGAAGGGGGCCATTTTGGACTCTATGGGGTCAATTTGGCCATGGCCCCCTCTAGATTCAACACTGTCAAAGTCCCTACTCAAGGTAAAGTGTGGCATAACAATGGAAAATAACTACTTAATGTGTAAAACAACCTTAATCATAGTTACTAAAATATTGTTTTGTCTACTAAATTATGCCTTTGAAACATGTTTTCATTTCAATTTGCAAGCGAGTTGGCCATCTTGCTTTTGTTTACCTTTGTTGGAATTTCTGTTTGATTTAAATATTTAAAACAAGGTAAAATTTTATATTAAAATTATACTGAAGTGAAAAACAATTGATTTATCTTTCTAGCGATACCATTTTTAGATTGAAATTTCGATTTCAGAGATACATGTAGTAGTTTGAGGGCTAAACCTCTGCTGTTTTCCGCTGGCAGAAGTGCTATATACAAAATGGCGGATCTGATAAGACCTGACATTACGACAAAGAATGAAATATGTCAGGGCTACCTAAATTCATGAATTATCTATTTGTGTGGGTACCCGCGGGTAATTGTTAGATGGGTACCCAGGTAGAAATGTGTGCCTGTTTCAGCCGTAGTCAGGATAGTCTTACGGAAATGACATCGAATCAGTTCAGAAAATCAGAATTTGTTAAATGTTGATGAATTCCTTTACAGTTGATGATTTCGTCCACTCATTTTCAAACATTTACACTGCATTCCGGATGAACAATGTTTTTGTCTATTTCTACCTAATTGAGCAAGGAAATTCAAAGTAATGACAGTAATTTTGTTAATTGGGGTATGTTTTTCACATTAACGGGTTCCTGGGTTAACACCATAGAATCAGTCAGCATGATGTCATAGCCTCACTTTCATTTTTTCATCGAGGGTACTACCTCCAGGCAAGGGTCGACACTAACAGTACTCCCATGGGAGAACATTGTAAAGGTTGAAACATTTATTTAATGAGGGGAAAATTAAAGATTTAATTTTTAGAAGATTTGGCTTATACTTTCCCCTTTTCTCATGCCGCAGCAGCCAGAGTCTTTGATGGAATCAAATTCTTTTAACAACTATGAAAGCCCTTCACCTAAGGATCATTCATGTGAAGTTTCAAGAATATTGGCCAACTGGTTAGGCAGAAGATGATTTTTAAAAGATTTGGCTATTTTCCCCTTTTCTCATGCCGCGGCAGCCAGAGTCTTTGATGGAATCAAATTCTTTTAACAACTTTGAAAGCCTGCCACCTAATGATCATTCATGTGAAGTTTCAAGAATATTGGCCAACTGGTTAGACAGAAGAAGATTTTTAGAAGATTTGGCTATTTTCCCCTTTTCTCATGCCGCGGCAGCCAGAGTCTTTGATGGAATCAAATTCTTTTAACAACTTTGAAAGCCCTTCATCCATGGATCATTTATGTGAAGTTTCAAGAATATTGGCCAACTGGTTAAGCAAAAAAATGATTTTTAAAAGATTTGGCTATTTTCCCATTTTCTCATGCCGTGGCAGCCAGAGTCTTTGATGGAATCAAATTCTTTTAACAACTTTGAAAGCCCTTCATCCGAGGATCATTCATGTGAAGTTTCAAGAATATTGGTCAACTGGTTAGGCAGGAGATGATTTTTAAAAGATTTGGCTATTTTCCCCTTTTCTCATGCTGCGGCAGCCACAGTCTTTGATAGAATCAAATTCTTTTAACAACTTTGAAAGCCCTTCACCTAAGGATCATTCATGTGAAGTTTCAAGAATATTGGCCAACTGGTTAAGCAGAAGAAGATTTTTAAAAGATTTGGCTATTTTCCCCTTTTCTCATGCCGCGGCAGCAAGAGTCTTTGATAGAATCAAATTCTTTTAACAACTTTGAAAGCCCTTCACCCAAGGATCATTCCTGCCAAGTTTCAAAAAGATTGGCCCACTGGTTTGGGAGGAGAAGATCTTTAAAGAAATTGTGGACAGACGGCCGGCCGGACGGACGGACGGACGGACAGACGACCGGACGGACGGACGACCGGACGGACAGATGGACGACGGACAACGACCGATCACAATACCTCACCTTGAGCACTTTGTGCTCAGGTGAGCTAAAAAAATGCAGCAAAAGCGTGACATTGGGGGTTGAAATTCAAACGCATTTCATCAAAGTTTTCTCTGCTGTACTTGATCCAGGAAATGTTGAATTTTGAGAAACTAGTAATGGTTTTAGGGTAGAAAATGAGCAAGATACTAAAATTTTTAGATTTTAAGCAATTTTGAAATCAAATTTTCACTGATATTAGATTATTTTAACTCAATATCTGAAGTCATATATCAAGAAGAATATGAAAATTTTCCCCTGCTATTAATGAGGGATATATGAATACATGTTTTCAAACAAATCTTTCAAAGATGACATGCTTATTTATGTTTTTCAAGTTTTTTTCCTGAATATTTGGCCCAAATTTTTACATGTGTACTTACAAAAGTTTTTCAGTATGAAAAAATGCACATCTTACAGCAAAAACAAGTAAGTTTTATTAGACTTATGACTTTTCTCAGATCATATGCTAAATTACAAAGGAATTGGACCAGGGTGACTGAAGTTACTACGTGGCCAAAGTTTTCACAGAATGTGTTTCACTTGTGACAATTTCATTGAAGTCAATCTAGAATTCCTTTACATTGAATATTATCAAGACAAAACTTAAACAAAATGTTTGTGACTATAAGATCTTAAAAGAGTTTGACTTTTGACCTGTTTTTATTTGCATATCCTGAGTTATTTGCCCTTGAGTTTGACAAAATTGCTGTTTTTGACTGTTTTCACTGAAGCATCCTTAAATATTGAGAAATCAAGACTAAACTAGGAACATTTGGTCATATTGAGATTTCTTATCAGCTTAACTTTGAGTTTGACTGAACTTTCACTTTCAGCCTGATAAATGTAGCACTTCCTGAGTTATGGGCCCTTGAGTTGACATTACGACAGAATTGACATTTTTTCACTGCTGCAATAACAAATATCGGCAATTCAATTTCTCTTTGCTGTAATTTAGCAATCATAGATATTGATCATTCAAGATGTGCTTGACTATGAGATCTGGTGGACTTTGACAATTCTGGCTTGATCAGAGCTGAAAAGCATGAAATTTGAACCATTGGCTTACACAAAACTTATGTTTTTGACTTTATTTCACCAAGACTCTAGCACGAAGGAGTATTTAAAACAAGTCAAAAATTAGACCTAATATTAAATTACAAAAAGTTCCAAAAAAAAAATTAAACTTGCAGCCTTATCAGAAACACATACCGGTATCCTCACTTAAAGGCACATACACATATTTTTGACAAAATATTTTTTTAATTTCGTTTTTGCTCTAGCACCCACAAAATTGGCCAATTAAGAAAATAATTCTATGTAACGTGTTGACATTAAAACCTTGGAGAGACAAGTGCACAAATTATCATAAAAAGTTTATAATTACAATTTTTGAGACAAAACTGTTGTTTTACTCTAACTTAAAATAATGTCCAGTGATGATCAAGAAAAAAAAGTTATTGACAAAAATTAGTGACCAGACCCTGGATAAGTTTGATATATGGCCTGATTAGAATCATACATGAAAGAATCTTGAGTTATTTGCCTTAGAATGACAAATTTCTCCCTTTTTACTTTGATTACACTTTAGTATCCAGAAAATTGATATTGACAAATCAAGCCAAACATCTGTAAGCCTAAGATCTCTGATGAGATTGATTTTTTGTTCTGCTAGGAATCTCAGCATTTTAGACAAATAAAAGCCCTTGAATCAGACAAATTTGCTGTTTATTACATATATTTGTTCTTATACTGCATTCCAATATATTCTTTATTGATGACCTTGATGCCATGTAGCATGTCGGTGTCAGGTAAGTCACTTAGGACCACCATTATCTTCTGATTTATTAGTTTTTCTCTCTTTTTTTTTTTTTTCTTAAAGAACCCCTTTGAGCTTAAATACCTGCTATTTTCACTAATATTTCTGTAAGAAATCCTTCAAATGATACATTTTATTTCGGGCCTTTACTGTCTTTTCAATATATATCTTGTCTGAGAGAAATAAAAAAGAATTGTGCAAAAAAAGTAGAATTTTGTAATTTTTGTCACAAATGAAACACTTATAGTAAAGTACAATACTTGTGTACAATATTTCTCGCAAGGTTTTCTTTTTGTGTTTTTAATTACATTCAGAAAATAAATATCCTAAACTATCATTTGGTGGTAAATATGCTTACATTACATGTCACACAAATAAAATATGCTAGTCTAAAATCACATAATTGAAAAATTTCAATGTTTTTCTTAAAATATTTTTTCTTGAATAAGTTTTCATGGTTAGAATTGTATTAAATCTATTCCTTTATCATATTTTAATAATAAGATAGAAAGAAAATTGTAAATCTTTTGCAAAAACTCAAATTACATGTGTTTAATTAAGGTGCCAAAAGAGCGTTTCACTTGTGACGGCCAAAAAACTCAGATGGTGAAGCTATTACCTCAAGTTATTTATTGATCTTCTCTCCAGATTTTCTTTAAACCTACTGGATCTAGAAACTAGTAAAAGAAGATAAATCTACCAATGATTAACAAAATGCTGACACCTGAAACGCCAAATGATTCACTTGTGACAATTCCACCCTGCTCTAATAAAATGTGTCTCATGTTAAGATTTTTAATATTTCTGATACTTTTTGAGATTTATATCATAGCTAAGTGAATATCAGTTATATCAAAACCATTCTTTTAGCCATATTCTTTATAATAGCTTAAATATGACACTTGCAATGCTAACCATTGGAAAATTTACATGAATTTAAGTTCAAGGGGTATGCTCACGATATATCAACATATGTGAATATATCACACCATATTACCATAAAAACCAGTCTCTCTTTCAGCTTAACTGTTAAAGTTTTACTGCAAAGAAAATTATACTAGTAAAGCCAAAGGTGCATTTAAAATCCAATGTTGAATTGAGGAGTAATTTCAAAATGTCACGCAAAAAGTGTTTCACTTGTGACATTTTGACCACCTTTTTGCTCATAACTTTTGAATGGCTTGTGATAGAGGCATGAAATTTTCCATACCTATAGAGAACTACAAGATACACATTCTGGTGCATAATTCAGTTATTTTTGTGCCAAAACCATAAAGTTATTCTCTTTAATAAAAAAGGAGGCATTTTTTTTGGAACCACCCATTACCAACTTTCAGCATTAATATCTTGAAGACTACGCCCGATTATTAAAAATGCATTGGTAGTTAGAAAGTTTAAATCACATTCTTTAAAAAAAGAGTTTTGTTTATGAACTTTAACGATGGATTTTTGAAATATTCTGCCTCAAAAATGGTGTCCCGTAAGGATAAAGACCGAGGTAGTACCCTCGATGAAAAAATGAAAGTGAGGCTATGACGTCATGCCGACTGATTCTATTAAAAAAAACCCTGACCTCGGTCTTTATCGTTACGGGATACCATTTTTGAGGCAGAATATTTCAAAAATACATCGTTAAAATTCATAAACAAAACTCTTTCTTTAAAGAATGTGATTTAACCTTTCTAACTACCAATGCATTTTTAATAATCAGGCTTAGTCGAGATATTAATGCTGAAAATTGGTAATGCTTTAAGGAAAAAGACGGAAGCCTTCACCGGGTGTCGGTCTTTTCACTATTGAGACGTTTCACTATGGGACGTTTCACTATGAGACGTTTCACTACTATTTGGTAGTGAAACGTCTCAACAATTTTATTATTTTCTATATATGTTTTTCATTATTTTTTTCAAGAATTT
Source organism: Fragum sueziense (assembly GCA_963680895.1). Classification (NCBI taxonomy): domain Eukaryota; kingdom Metazoa; phylum Mollusca; class Bivalvia; order Cardiida; family Cardiidae; genus Fragum; species Fragum sueziense. The sequence goes on along the minus strand of OY804593.1, from coordinate 39,092,250 downwards.
CTTCTTATTTTTTAGCATTTGTCATATTTTTCCAAGAAAACACACTTTATTTTTTCTATATATGTTTTTCATTATTTTTTCAAGAATTTCTTCTTATTTTTTAGCATTTGTCATATTTTTCCAAGAAAACACACTTTATTTTTTAAGTTTTATATTAAGAAAAATGTTTTTTAATCCAATTAAGATTGATATATTATTTTATAACAGGTAACTGTTAACAGCCTATATATTTGAAAATGTGATAATCATCTTTCAACCATTACAATTCATTGTAATTAATCTTTTTTTTTTATTTATGTTATATTTATTTATTCAAATAATAAATTTTGTTGTTGTTGTTGTAGTTTTTCAAACCTTTCTCAATATTAAAGGGTGGTCCCATTTTAACCCTTTCACTGCCAAATATTTTTTAAAAACGTGTTTCTAACCGCTGAATTAATTCGAAGAAATTTCGATACCCTGTTCACAAAAACATGCATAACTTTTGACTCATTTGATGGATTCCTTTCAAATTTTCAGCACATACAGACAAATGAAGCACCTATATGTGACCAAAATTTAAAGGTAATTTATGAAATACAATTTTTTTTTTTTATGTTGTTGGTACTCGTCCCCATAAATTTGTCGACAAAAGTCGCCTATGGCAGAAACCCCTCGTCGACAAAAGTCGCCTATGGCAGTGAAAGGGTTAAAGCTGATAAGGCCACAATATTGATTTCTAGTAAAGATAGGATTTGTATATAATACAATACGAAAAAAATTAAGACAAAAGAAGAAAATATTGGCTTCTTTTATCTCAAAATTTCCCAAACACTTTATATTAGGGATGTAAAAACATAAATGTGAAATTAGGAAGAGGCCTCTGGTTTAAAGATTCCCAATTAGGCAAGACTCCTTTTCGGAAATGGCAAGGAAAACCCCTGTGCCTTCCACCATGAAAAGAACTAAAGATCTAGGACACTGCATTATGAATTTGAATCAGTCTTGCTAGAGGTTAAGGGGAAAAACTGAGGTTAACTGTATGACTGACGACGTTTTTGATTGGCTGAAGGGATTGTGCCGACCGAATCAATATGATCATGCCTTCCACCATGAAAAGAACTAAAGATCTAGGACACTGCATTATGAATTTGAATCAGTCTTGCTTGAGGTTAAAGATGACTTACAAATTTGTTATTTTTTTTCTTTTTGTTCTATTTTATTTTCTAACATACCGGTACATTTGCTAATAGAATAGGCTTAGGAAATTCAAATTGAGACAGGAAGAAAATACTCATAACCAGCATTTTCTCTGTTTCAATATTTTACTGTGTTATTCTGTACACAAATCTTAAATATCATTCATTATCATCTGAGACAACTTTAAAATTGGACCAATTTAAATTTGTGTTGTTTGGGAAAGGGTTAAATGATCATGGTATAGTACAAACATTGGTTTGTCAAGGTGTTATTTGCTACTATTATAAGTGTGTCACACATTAAAAGTGTGACAATAAGTGTGATATATGCTTTATAGATAACTAATTAACCCTTAACCCTTTCTTTCCCAAATGGTAAGATGACCATGTGTATTTTGTAAAAATTTGGATTTGTAGGACTGTAATAGGCTACATTGATATGAGAAAGTATTGATTGAGACAATATTTTACTGTATTTTATATAGAAGAATTTTACAAAGACAATGTTGAGACAAAAAGAAAGAAAATAATATCGGGACTTTGCCTCATTTTTGACAACCCCTTTCTAAAAGGGACCTTGAAATCAGGAAAGGGCTAACAATAAACAAGTATTTTTCGATAGTTTTGCATAATTATTCATTTTGATAAAATTGGGATTTACAATATAGATTTAACAAAGAAAATCTTGAAGCAAAAAAAAAATCTGATTGGCATTTTCTTTTATTGCCTCAACGTTTTCAAGAGCCTATTCAGCGCGGTTACCTTCAGCACGTACACTTACAATTATTCGTTTATCTGAATATTACAAAGAAAACATGGAAATTCATATATTGCTTCTAAAGAAAGTTTCTGAAATGGTTTCAAACCACAACTTTTTTCTTCGATCATGTTTCAGTTGTATTGAAAACATGCACAAATGTAATAGATATTTAATGCAATATAATTATTACATTTCATCATTTCCCAAAGAAGACCCAAAAATATTGATACAAAGAAAAAAATGTTGGTAGATCTAATTAGCTTTTTCGTTTCAATAATCATGCGCTATATCAGGGTTTTCATTAAGAGGCGGCAGGCGGCCAAAATGACCATCTTAAATCAAATTTCGGCCGCCTATAATCGTTTGATAAGTGGTACTGTCTCTATTACCCCTGCTTGGGAAAGGACTCCCATGCCTCCTACTGTACCTTTTCAGCCTCCTACTTCAAATCTTATTGAAAACCCTGGCTATATTGTGCATGAATTATTTAAACATTCATATCAATGTTGCCTTCTGCATCTGCTTTAAAATTCAATGACCCCTCTTTTTCGCAATTTAGGAAAAGGTTAAACTTATTAATAAAGTGATTTTCAAATGTCATCTGCATCTGAAATGCAAAAGAATTGCATAATAAATTTAGATCCTAAAATCACAAAACTGACAAATAAAATACCCGTAAATGAACATAAATAGTAAAACATCTACACATTTTTCATCTATTTGTAAAGGGTTAAATAGCATATCTGATATAATTTGTAAAATGAAGAAAATTAATAAACCAATAAATATCATTCAAATATCTTTTTTTATGAACAAAAACATAAAAAAGCTAAAAATGACTTTACATAGCCCCTATAAAAACCAGACTGGCAGTAGTGAAACGTCTCAACTAAATACAAACAGTAGTGAAACGTCCCATAGTGAAACGTCTAAAAAGTGAAAAGTCTCAAGTAGGAAACGTCTCAGTAGTGAAACGACTGACATTCGCCTTCACCTCCACCGAATAAGTGCGGGTCCGCACTTTATGACTGACAACGTTTTTGATTGGCTGAAGGGATTGTGCCGACCGAATCAATAGAATAGAAACAAATATCTCAAACTAAAAGAAGATTGTTCAAATCCACAGGTATTTGACACTATATGCCTATATTCACTATATGTCTATATAGAACACTATTGTCTATTATAGTGTTCTATAGACATATATTGAATATAGACATATAGTGTCAAATACCTGTGTTCAAATCAAGCCCAGAGTTAAATTGAAAAATAATAAGATTATAATTACCAATGTCTTGATTGAGGCGATTATGTTCTTCTTCCTAGTGGTGTGCTGGACCCCTCTGAAGCAGTTTTGCACAAACCATTTGGCCTAGTTGTACCCGTTTTATTCCACATCTTTCTTCTCTAAATTTTGAGGAATGGCTTGGGCCGAATGTTTGGTTTTGAAGTTGGTACCCGGTTTGACGCAAGTCCATAATGTTAAAGCTGGAAACCAAAAAGTCCTTCAGACGATTTGACAAGCGTCTACCGAGTGAAATATTTGCATAATAAACAATTTTAAGATGGAACTGCATAATTTTCGATGTTGTGATCCGAGATTTGACGGTAAAAACCGTAATAATGATGACGCCAATCCGACGATTTCTTCAGAGGACCAGGTAAGTATTCTGTTATTCCCTTGGACAATGTGAGGCATTTGTCATCAGTTTTCGCGAACGTCAAAGCTGACAGAAAAATAAATATCTTCTATTTCAATCTCCAAAGTTTCCAAACAACACCGTTAATCAATTATATATTGCAATTTTCATTTAAGAGTAATACTTAGTGGCAGGAAAAACCAAAAAAGAAAAAAAAAATCACTGATTTTTCTGGATATGTGGTCTGCTGATTTTGTATCAAGGCATTTATGACATCTAGGCAATTTATTCAGAAAAAAAGATGGCAACATAACCTGCTGCGGATCCAGAATTTCTGTGAAGGGGGTACAAAAGGAGGTTCATTTTCCGTGTACTGTTCTTCAGACGTTTCTTTGAACGCATTTATTTTACATCGATTGGGAAGCAAGTTTTTTCACTTTTAATCCCTCTGGATTGATCTTCCTGGAAATCCTCAAGTAGCCTGACGTCCCGTAGTTTCGATAGCCTTATCTAAAACCATGTGCTTGCATATTTACAAACTAATTTTATAAAATTCTGACCATCTCAATAGATTCAAGAACCAAAGTTCTAGACATAAAAAATGGAAAACAACATTTTTAAACAGACTAACAAAATAGATTGGCCAGAATATTCAAAGCATGTCATCACACGGCGTCAAGGTGATGCTCTCGTCATTCCGATAGGGCTTTGTTTTTGTTCCTATTTAAAGCACTAGGATGACCTAATAACAATCGCAATTTTTTGGATGGGGACTCGCTCAACCATGGAGAAAATCAAGCGTCTTGAAAACTTTTCCAGGATGGAAAGAGGCTTGGATAAGGTTGAATGATTTTTACCCTGACCTTGATTTTCTAGTTTCTGTTTTGTTTTGCAAAAAATATAGTTTGTTCGTGTAAAAATCAGTGACTGGGAAAGGCCTGCGCCATGGGCCATAGTCACATTGAAATTCCAAATGTCACATTGTTTTAGCAGATGAGTGGGCCCTTGTCCCATTGAATTTTGCTGTATATGAGAATGGAGCAATTTTACCCTATAATTGTCACATCAATTTTCAAAATGTCACATTGATTTTGTAAGTGGAAGCGACATTGTCCCATTGAAGAAATGTCTTTCCCAATCACTGAAAAATCAGTTGTCTCCAAATTTCTTTGACCAAAGACTTTGTTTGCAGCAACAACATTTAGATGCTCAAGGAATGGTACTCAAATTGTAAGCACTTCTGAAAATCACAAGGCTATCGAAACCATGTGACCTATCGAAAGCATGAGAGGAAAGGATACTTGCGCTGAATGTGTGGGCCAATGAGAAACCAAGAATAACCTCCGCTACCGGGTATCAAACTTGCAACCTCTAAGTCGCAAGGTCCCTTGACTACGGACACCACCGTATTCCAAAATTTTTACTGAATTTCTTTACGAAAATGTAATAATCAGACTATGCAGGGGGTTCATACGCGGGTGTTCATATGAACCCCCCAAGACCCTCTGTTTTTGCCACTGTTCTTGTGACAAGAAATGTTTTCATTTCCTAAGATGTTTTATAACCCCAATGACTAAAAAATAAAAAGAAATATTCATTTGAAATTGTCGTCTGTAACATCGTTGAATTTGGACATGGGACAAGTTTAAAATTTGGCCGTTTGGTAATGAGTTAATACATAAGCTTAAGCCTAAACGCTTTCCCTAACAAGACCGGGGTTTGATGTCCCTAGTAGAAAACTGCTGATAACCAGCAGTTTCTCCTTTGTCTCAATATTTTCTTTGCTATCTAATGTACAAATGCTATCTTTAACAACATCCCTTTTGTCGTCTGCGCAGCTTTCAAATTGGACAAGTTTTAAATTTGGCTGTTTGGTAATGGGTTAATATAAAACCTTAAAACAGGTCCAAAAAAGAAATAATGAGGACATTATATTTTAACCCATTACCAAACAGTGACACCTTTTGACGTTCCCAAAAATAAAGGCTTTTGAAAGCATCATGGAAAATGAAGAAATTGCTTGTGACAAGCAATTTCCTCATTTCCCACAATGTTTTCTACCAAAAACGACCAAAAAATGTTAGATTCAAAATGTTAGATTCGGTTATTCCATGCACTTGAATTTGTCGTCTGCGATGTCTTTGAAATTGGACTGGTCTTAATTTTTATCGTCTGGTAATGGGTTAATTTTTTTGCAGGATGAAGTTGAAGAATCAGTACAGAAGCACTTAATGCATTTTAGAATTAAACTTGAGGTGGACGAAGAGTAAGTAATGCTTGGAGATCAGGGTTCTCCGCAGAATAATTTGAAGCGGTAGTGGCAAATTTTAAGTATTGGTAAACCTTGAAATGCATTGTATTCATGCAAATAATTGTGAATAAAAACATAATGGGAAAAGAAGAAATTGCTCAATTTGAGTAATTTCTTCTTTTCCCATAATGTTTTTGTACAGAATTATTACATTTTGATTTATAATAATGCATTATTTATAGGTTTTTGACATGAAATACCTCTAAATCTTTCTATTTGGTGACCATTTGAAGAAATTAAGCTGTAGGGGTAATAATGAAGCTGTAGGGGCATTACACTGATTTACATGAACCTGTAGTGGGGCAGATATAGCTTATTGGGCTGGGGAGAACACAGGAGATATTCTAGATAATGATTTACCATGTGACAAATTTAAAAAGACAACTGTCTACTCTTTAGTCACATGGGATTGGCTAGACTTTCAATAATCTCCTATATAATCAACTACATGTATGTTTATGATGTTTTAACTTTATTTTTTGTTGGGCTAAGTCATCTTAGACTTACAAGCTGTAGGTCATGCTCAACTTTCCCGGTCACATTTCTGAAAATATGCCAGTGTTGGCTTAGGGATAAAAGAAATTAGAAAGACGAAAGGTGATCATCATTTCCACCTTTAATTAAAGGGGGCCATGTTAGGTTTTTATGCTTCCGAACTGTTTGGGAACTCATATTTGTGCATGGAAAAACAATTTGCAATGCATAAAAACCTCAATCACGGCGAATAACTATTTTTCCTTTGCCATAGATCAATCCTTTACAAGCGTGTTCACACATTCTATTTTTACTTCAAAATGAGACAAGGTCAAGGTCAACGAAACACACCTCCCCGGTATCAACACACGGTACAACCGGCTGTGTCGATGACTGTGACCTTATTTGCGAGGGATACATGGAAAGGTTTATTTTGTACCAGCACTGCACATTTAAATGCGCATATTTATCAACTATAGAATACCAAAGATCCTTTTGTTTATTATACCCCCCACAACAAAGTTATGGGGGGGGTATACTGGAATCAGGTTGTCCGTCCGTCTGTCCGTCCGTCCGTGGACATAATCTTGTGTCCTCTTCTCCTCCCACAGTTTTTGACCAATTTTTAGCTCACCTGAGCACAAGGTGCTCAAGTGAGCTATTGTGATCACCTTTTGTCCGGCGTCCGTGCGTCGTCCGTCGTCCGTCAACAATTTCTTTAAATGACATCTCCTCCTAAACTACTGGGCGAATTTCAACCAAACTTGGCAGGAATGTTCCTTAGGTGACCCCCTTTCAGAATTGCTAAAAGAATTGAAATCCATGAAAAACTCTGATTGCCATGGCAACAGAAAAGGGGAAATTTGACTGGATCTCAATACTATCTTTGAACGACATCTCCTCCTAAAGTACTGGGCCAATTTTAACCAAACTTGGCAGGAATGTTTCTAAGTTGACCCCCTTTCAGAATTGCTAAAAGAATTGAAATCCATAAAAAACTCTGGTTGCCATGGCAACAGAAAAGGGGAAATTTGACTGAATCTCAAGACTATCTTTGAACGACATCTCCTCCTAAGCTACTGGGCCAATTCCAACCAAACTTGGCAGGAAGGTTCCTTACGTGACCCCCTTTTAAAATTGCTAAAAGAATTGAAATCCATAAAAAACTCTGGTTGCCATGGCAACAGAAAAGGAGAAATTTGACTTAATCTCAATACTTTCTTTGAACGACATCTCATCCGAAATTACTAGGCCAATTTCAACCAAACTTGGCAGGACTGTTCCTTAGGAGGTCCTCTTTCAGAATTGCTAAAAGAATTGAAATCCATAAAAAACTCTGGTTGCCATAGCAACAGAAAAGGGGAAATTTGACTGAATCTCAATACTATCTTTGAACGACATCTCCTCCTAAACTACTGGGCCAATTTCAACCAAACTTGGCAGGAATGTTCATTAGGTGATCCCCTTTCAGAATTGCTAAAAGAATTGAAATCCATAAAAAACTCTGGTTGCCATGGCAACAGAAAAGGGGAATTTTGACTGAATCTCATGACTATCTTTGAACAACATCTCCTCCTAAACTACTGGGCCAATTCCAACCAAACTTGGCAGGAATGGTTCTTAGGTGACCCCCTTGTAAAATTGCTAAAAGAATTGAAATCCATAAAAAACTCTGGTTGCCATGGCAACAGAAAAGGAGAAATTTGACTTAATCTCAATATTTTCTTTGAATGACATCTCATCCGAAATTACTTGGCCAATTTCAACCAAACTTGGCAGGAATGTTCCTTAGGAGGTCCTCTTTCAGAATTGCTAAAAGAATTGAAATCCTTTAAAAACTCTGGTAGCCATGGCAACAGAAATGGGGATTTTCCACCAAATCTCAATGACATCGTTGAATGATATCTCCTCCTAAACTAACAGGCTAATTTCCACCAAACTAGGCAGAAATATTGCTTAGGAAGTCACATTTAAAAAATTGGTAACAGAATTGCAATTTATTAAAACAACTACTCTGGTTGCCATGGCAACAGAAAAAGAGAAATTACACGAAATCCGTCAGAAGCAATTTCTCAATAACAGCAGAGCCAAATTTGACAAAACTTAATATTTGCATTGCTTATGATATTGCTAAGAGGTACTTTTCTTTGCTTTTCAATATTAAACCTTGTCACAGAAAAAGGGGACTTGTTGTAAAAATTTGCTTATCAGGGGCATAGCATCTACATTTATGCATGGATTTTAAAAAATGTATGGGTAAATGTGTTCTTTATCATGAGTAGATGTTCTATTTGAAATATATATTTAGGTAGGTTCAAGGTCATAGATCTAGGTCAATTTGTAAATTTCTGTTTGTTTGTCAGTCTGTATGTTTTATTTCAATTCCATCTGTCCAAAGCAATTTCTCCATAACCACACAGCCGAATTGGATGAAACTTCATATTTGAGTTACATATGATATTGCACTAAGGTAGTTTTCTAGGTTTTCTATGGTTTGAAATCGCATAGCGGCGTTCATATGATCTTTGACCCTTTATTGCATTACCTGTAAGAAATCTGATCTGTTATGAAACCCCATCTCAGGTGAGCGACCTAGGGCCAACGGCCCTCTTGTTCTGAAATTTTATCAGGATGTTCTCTATCATATGAAGTTGTGCACCTGCTATTTTCATCTTGATCCAGTAATTAGTTTCAGAGTTATGCCAGTTTGAAGTTTTTAAGGGGGGGGGGGGTGGACATAATCTTGTGTCCTCTTCTCCTCCCACAGTTTTTGACCAATTTTTTTGAAATTTTATCAGGATGTTTCCTATCATATTAGGTTGTGCACCTGCAATTTTCATCTTGATTCAGTCATTAGTTTCAGAGTTATGCCACTTTGAAGTTTTTAATGTGTGAGGGGGGCATAATCTTGTGTCCTCTTCTCCTCCCACAATTTTGGACAAATTTTTCTGAAATTTTATCAGGATGTTTCCTATCATATGAAATTGTGCACCTGCAATTTTCATCTTGATCCAGTCATTAGTTTCACAGTTATGCCACTTTGAAGTTTTTAATGAGGGGGGGGGGGGGGAGTGGTCAAAATTTACAATTTCGTTTTTGTGTTCTAACTTGAGAACCGTTTGACCTAGGATCATGAAACTTTACACAGTTGTTGCCCATGACCAATGGAGGTGCCCTATCGTTTTGGGGTCACCAAGGTCAAAGGTCAAGGTCACAGTTGGACTTTGTTTAAAATCCGTTTCCATGCTCCAAGTCAAGAACATATTGACCTATAGCACTTTTTCAGTGACAAGGCCCTAGTGGGGGGTATTCGTCCGCTTTGCGACAGTTTTAGTTTATAAAAGTGAATTCATTTGACCTACCATGCATATGACATCAGATGCCGAATCTGTCTTCGATGACTTTCAACACAGTGTGTTGAATCTCGCTGAGCACAGATGACGTACCTATAACATAATTGCTTTTTGAAGGTTGGGCATATTTAACCGTTACAAAACAAAAACAAGGACAATGTGAAACGGACCCGCACATTATTAATTGACTTGGATTTTGATATTTAATAAAGCTTGATGAGTGCTTACAATGGACATAAATGATCTACGCCTTCAGGTTGGTAATTTCATACGTTATTTCTGGTTTGTAATTATTGTTCCATTTGCATTTTCGACATCCTAGCTGCCCCCCCCCCCCCCTTTAAGGCTTTTGCCTCAATGCTTTCCCAAGTTTCAAATACACATTTATTTATGCCAAAACTCAAGTTTTCCAAACTCGGATGATGACCATCTATTATGTTGGTGAATTTGAGCGGAGACATGTTTTGGAAAGGGACCTTTACCTCGAAGAGTTAGACATCTAAATGATCTATAATTTCAGTTGTGTGTTTCCCTTACTGGACAGAGAATATTGAGGCAAAAGAAGAAAATGCTGGTGATCAGCATTTTTCTTCTTTTGTCTCAACATTTCTGAAGTTTCAGATGTTATGGAATGTTATCAAAACCTGGTCTTGTTTTGGAAAGGGTTAACCCCTTACCAGATGGTAAAATTTTAGACTGTTCCAAATTCAAAGGTGTTGCAGACGACAATTTCAAATGCATGGAATGTTACATTTTTTGGCCTATCTTGGTAGAAAATATTGTGGGAAATGAAGAAATTGCTTGTCACAAGCAATTTCTTCATTTTCTACAATGTTTTCAAAAGCTGTAATTTTGTGGTGTGTCTAAAGGCATCACTTTGTGGGAAAGGGTTACAACCCTATTCCTCAATGACATCTACTTGTTGTATTTCAGTTGTGTGTTGCCTATACTGAACAGAGAGTCCCACGCAGCTTTCCTAATGAAGGGTTTGAAACATCTCTCATCATCCTATGAGGTTAGTCTTACTTGAATTGTGAGTTATCTCAACATCAGACGGCAAAATTTTAGACTGGTTCAAATCTAAAGATGTTCACAACTCAAAGTGAATGAAATTTTAACTTTTTTGGCCTCTTTGGAAGAAAACATTGTGGGAAATCATTCATGAAGATGTTGCTTGTTACAAGCAAGTTCTTCATTTTACAAAATGATTTTCCAAAGCCTTTAATTTGTGGAGCGTCAAAAGGTGTCATCCTTTTGGAAAGGGTTATATCTTGATACAACAGTTTGATAAAAACTATTTCAGTTGTACATGAATATGTGTATATTATTTATATGCCTCTATGTATCTTCAACATGACCTTAACCCATTACCAGACAGCAAAATTTTAGGGTGGTCCAAATTGAAAGATTTTGTAGACGACAATTTCAACTTGAATCAAGTGTAAGAAATTTCATATTACCTAGTCTTTCTGTGTTGAAAACATTATGTGAAATGAAGAAATAGCGTGTAACAAGCAATTTCTTCATTTTCCAATTCATGATGTTTTCCAAAACCTTTATCTTGTGGGGGTCAAAAGGCGTCATTATGAGAGTTATTCTACCCTACTTGCTTGCATATTTCAATACAATTGGCACATATTTCATGGCAATGATGACAAATCTTACTTGTCAATCTTGTAATATTGTAACAATATTTTGACAATCATATTCTCTTAATCTATTCACAAAAAAACAGTGACGCCTTTTGATATCCCACAAGAGGAAGCCAAAGGCTTTGGAAAACATTATGGAAAATGAAGAAATTGCTTGTGATAAGCAATTTCTTAATTTTCCACTATTTTTTCTACCCAAACAGACCAAAGAAGGTAGAATTCCATTCAATTCAAATTGTTCTCTAAATTTTTGTATTTGGACAAGTCTTAAAATTGTGTCATTTGGGAAAGGGTTAAATAATCCAACCATTTCACTACTTTTCTTTATTTCAGTGTTTGGATGCAAGTAGACCCTGGTTGACTTACTGGATATTACACAGTTTGGAGTTGTTGGATGTAGTCTTTAGTGATGAGATTGTTACACAGTAAGTTTTACATATTACACAATAAGTTTGACATATGTTTATACAAGTATTTTGAAAGTTCAATGATATTTACCTGCATTACAGGCCCGTTGGAAGCAATTTCAAATTGGGGTGGCTAAAGCCCCAGTGTCTGAATATTGGAAGGAGGGGGGTGGGGTGGGGATGGGGGGGCTAAATTGGATTTTCCATAAATTTTCAGTGTGAAATATGAAAAATTCGGCATTTTTTGGCCAACAATGGTAAGCCCCACCTCCACCCAAATCCCCCCCCCCCCCCCCCCCCCCCCGTATTCCTACGGGCTAGTATTAATTGATTGGGGTTTGATGCCCTTTTCAACTGCTATGATCATATCACAGTGGCAGGAGCACCTAACCATTAAATCCTATTATTTCTCATATCAGTACTACCACAACATTTTTACATAACCACCAGCTGCTCCTCCACATGATTGGTCAATGATTTTCAAACCAGTGGTTGGTGACAATTTTGTCTGAAAGAATGTTTGCTGCAGCTTGGCATCAAACCAGGGACTTCAGGGGTAAGAGTATGATGCGCTATCAACTGGGCTATGGGCGCAGCTTATATTAATGCCCCCTTCGAAGAAAATGGGGGTATATTGTTTTGCAAGTGTCGGTCGGTAGGTCGATCGGTCTGTCCGTAGACCAAACCTTGTCCGGAGCATAACTCGAAAAGTATTAAAGGTAGAATCATGAAACTTCACAGGTGGATAGATCTCATTATGGAGAGGTGCAGTGCACAAGAACCGTAACTGCCGATCAAATTTTTTGAGTTATTGCCCTTTGTTGATTTTATAACTTGATTCTTGTCCGGAGCATAACTCAAAAAGTATGTAAGGTAGAATCATGAAACTTTACAGGTGGATAGATCTCATTATGGAGAGGTGCAGTGCACAAGAACCGTAACTCTGCTGATCAAATTTTTGGAGTTATTGCCCTTTGTTGATTTTCAAACTTGATTCTTGTCCAGAGCATAACTCAAAAAGTATGTTAGGTAGAATCATGAAACTTTACAGGTGGATAGATCTCATTATGGAGAGGTGCGGTGCACAAGAACCGTAACTCTGCTGATCATATTTTTGGAGTTATTTGCCTTTTGTTGATTTTCATACTTGATTCTTGTCCGGAGCACAACTCAAAAAGTATGTAAGGTAGAATCATGAAACTTTACAGGTGGATAGATCTTATTATGGAGAGGTGCAGTGCACAAGAACCATAACCTTACAGTTCAACTTCTTGGAGTTATTGGCCTTTGTTGATTTCTACACTTAATTCTTAACCTTGCGTATATCTCATGTATTTTTGCACATACAGCCTTGATATCTCACACATAGATACCTCCTATCAACACCATTCACAATTGACCATGATCTTGGACCTTGTGACCTTGACCTTGGAGTTTGACCTACTTTAAAAAAAATTAAACCAGGCATATATCTCATGACCTATTACAAATACAGCCTTGATATTTCACACATGGACACCTCCTACCAAGACCTTTCACAATTGACCATGACTTTGGACCTTGTTACCTTGACATTGGAGTTTGACTTACTTTTTAAAAACTTTTACCTGGCCGATATATCACGTCCTTTTACACATACAACCTTGATAACACATGGAAACATCCGACCAAGACCTATCACATATGACTATGACCTTTGACCTTGTGACCCTGACCTTGGAGTTTGACCTACTTTAAAAAAAAAAAAAAACTGGTCCTATATCTCATGTGCTATTACACATACAGCCTTGATATTTCACACATGGACACATCCTACCAAGACCTTTCACATTTGACAATGACCCTGGACCTTGTGACCTTGACCTTGGACTTTTACCTACTTTTATAAAAACTTTAACCTAGCTGATATATCGTGTCCTTTTACACATACAGCCTTGATATTTGACACATGGACACCTATGACCAAGACCTTTCACATTTGACCATGACAGTCTTTGCGAAATTTGGAAAAACTTGCCTGACATCCGGACAGGCATTTGGAAAATTTGGCCGGACCGAATCAATTTTGGTCGGATCGGACAAGTAGAGCAAGGAAAACGACCAATTGATAAAACTTTTATGTTTATCACATAAAGAACAAATATTCAGATTGTTCAAAATTTTCAGAATGCTCATAATTTTCAGATTCTATTTGCCCATCTAATGTAATAATATAATAATCAGCATTTTCTTCACTCTGTGAGCTGGTACTGGATTTTTATTCATTCAATGTATTCATAGCTATTCTATACCATAACAAAGTTAAAATGCGAATCCATTTTCTAGCACAAATTTGTACTAGTCCTCAGTTAACAAAATGCTCTTCCAGTCCTGAGTTTACAGTAAACTGGTAGACATGGACTTGTACTAGTCCTCAGTTAACAAAATGCTGCTCCATTCCCAAGTTTATAGTACACTGGTTGACATCGGTAAATAAATGGCATTTAAGAGAACTTTATGATCAATCAATCAGACATCAAAAAGACATGAAACTCCGCGAATTAGTCCACATCAGGATACTTTTCTTTCTTTTAAATGCAATGTTCAATATTGGGCATTTCAAGTCAATATGGGTGTCTTTCACGAAACATCGGACATCAGGACTGATCACCCAAAAGTTATGCCGGACCAAACTGGGTTTTGCCGGCCATTGACCGGCGGTCCGGCGCTTTCGCGAAGGCTGCCATGACCTTGGACCTTGTGACCTTGACCTTGGTGTTTGACCTACTTTTATAATACATTAACCTGGCCTATATTTCATGTCATTTTACACATACAGCATTGATATTTTACACATGGTCACTTCCAACAAAGACATTTCACTTTTGACCATGACCTTGGACCTAAGGTCCTTGACCTTGAAGTTTGACCTACTTTTAAAAAACTTAAACTAGGCCTATATCTAATGTCCTGTTACCTATATACAGTCTCGAAATTTTACACATTTTACACACTCCTACCAAGACCTTTCACATTTGACCATGACCTTGGCCTGTGTGACCTTTACCTTTGAATTTTAGATACTTTTAGAAATCTTTAACCTAGCCTTTATCTTATGTCCTATTACTCCTACAGCCTTGATATTTCTCACATAGACACCTCCTACCAAGACCTTTCACATTTGACCATGACCTTGAATATTGCAACATTGACCTTGGAGTTTGACCTACTTTTAAAAAAACTTAAACCAGGCATATATATCATGTCCTTTTACACCTACAGCCTTGATATTTCACACATGGACACCTCCAACCAAGACCTTTCACATTTGACCATGACCTTGGCATTTGGCCTACTTTTTAAAAACTTTAACCTGGCCTATATTTCATTTTACTTTTACATACACTGACCACATAAAGTAACGCAACACTGATTCAATAACAAATATCTGAAAACTTGTTAATAGATTTAAGGATTTTTTATACCCCCCCCCCCCACCTACGAAGTAGAGGGGGGTATATTGGTTTCACCATGTCTGTCCGTCTGTCCGTCCGTCCATCTGTCCTTCCGTCCGTCCGTAGACTTTTTCGTTTCCGTGCTCTAACTCAAGAACCGTTTGACCTAGGATCATGAAACTTTATACAGTTGTTGCCCATGACCCAAGGAGGTGCCCTATTGTTTTTGGGTCACAAAGGTCAAAGGTCAAGGTCACTATCGGACTTTGTTTAAAATCCATTTCTGTGCTCTAAGTCAAGTACAGGTTGACCTAGGATCATGAAACTTTACACAGTTGTTGCCCATGACCCAAGGAGGTGCCCTATTGTTTTTGGGTCACCAAGGTCAAAGGTCAAGGTCACAATCGCACTTTGTTTAAAATCCTTTTCCATGCTCTAAGTCAAGAACCGGTTGAACTAGGATCATGAAACTTTACACAGTTGTTGCCCATGACCCAAGGAGGTGCCCTATTGTTTTTGGGTCACAAAGGTCAAGGTCAAAATCACACTTTGTTTAAAATCCGTTTCCGTGCTCTAAGTCAAGAACCGGTTGACCTAGGATCATGAAACTGTACACAGTTGTTGCCCATGACCCAAGGAGGTGCCCTGTTGTTTTTGGGTCACCAAGGTCAAAGGTCAAGGTCACAATCAGACTTTGTTTAAAATCCGTTTCCGTGCTCTAAGTCAAGAACCGGTTGACCTAGGATCATGAAACTTTACACAGTTGTTGCCCATGACCCAAGGAGGTGCCCTATTGTTTTTGGGTCACGAAGGTCAAAGGTCAAGGTCACAATCGCACTTTGTTTAAAATCCGTTTCCGTGCTCTAAGTCAAGAACCGGTTAACCTACAGCACTTTTTCAGTGACAAGGCGCTAGTGGGGGGTATTTGTCCGCTCTGCGACAGTTCTAGTTTGTTTTGACATCATATGTAACATTTCATCAAACAGTAAACGAAACATCATAAGTATGCTAAGACATTAATAGAGAGAAATTTCAACCCAAAGGATTGTTTCTTAACTTGCAAGATGCTAGGACGTGTTTAACGTAAAATTTTAAAGGGACGTAATTCTGGCTTGTTCGTTGGAAATTGAAATATTTCATTTAAAATTTCTATCACAATCCTTCCTTCCGAACTATAGAAAGTATCATTTTGATCCTGGTTTGTTAAAAACAAATATATTGAAATTTGAAAATGTTACGTTACTTTATGTGGTAAGTGTATACAGCCTTGATATTTCACACATAGACACCTCCTACCAAGACCTTTCATATTTGACCATGACCTTGGACCTTGTTAACTTGACCTTGGACTTTGACCTACATCAAATGTAGGCCTTTGAGGGGGCATATATGTTTTACAAACATCTCTTGTTACCCCGGAAATAATTGATTATTCATACTAACCCATTTTTACCGAACAGTAAAATTTTAGACTGGTCCAAATTCAAACACATTGCAGACGACAATTTTAAGTTAATTAATTTGATATAATTTGATCTTTTAGGGATGAAAAAATTTTGTAAAAAGAAGAAATTGCTTGGCAACTTCTTCATTGCCCACAAAGTTTTCCAAGGACTTTATCTTGCAAGGCATCAAAAAGTGTCAATATGGAGGAATGGGTTAATATTGCTTCAACAGGGCAGTCTCACATTCCTTGTTTTCCCTTTACAGAGTATCAACATTCCTTGGCAAATGTCAGTGTGAAACAGGGGGGTTTGGAGGTAAGTGGCTTATTGATTAATCATGTCACAAATAATTGGTTTTGAAAGCTTATTGAGAAAAATGTTTTACACAAATCCTATCCTTATCGATGTTGGTTTTGTCTTCTGCATCAGCTTTAAAATTTTGCTTATAAAAAAAGGGTTAAAATAATGGATTGAATGTATTAATCCATAATTCAACACAGCACATCATAGAACCACAAAATTAATACATTCTACCACAGGATCTTCTGTCAAAGACAGAATGTACAATATAGCGCAGAAAATATGAGACAAAAGGAGAAAATGCTGATTATGAGCATTTTCTTTTGACTCAGTGTTTTCCAAAGCCTTTCCTTTTAGTTACATCAAAATCAGGTCTTGTATGGGAAAATGGTTTATACTGATTACTTTGAACACGATCACTCTCTCTTATGTCTATCTCTGCATATAAACATTTTCATGACATTCAAAAATGCCACAAGTACAGTTTGTTTAAAGTATCCGCTGATTGGCAAAATTAAACTCTTGTGTCGAAAACCACCTTTCTAATAACCAAATATCATAGTTTCTACCATTTTCAAACATAAGAAGTGTTTTTGTTTCGTCTTTTAACCCTTTCCCAAATAAGACCTGGTTTTGACGTCCCAGGAAGAAATGATTTGGGAAAACATTGAGACAAAAGAAGAAACTGCTGATAACCAGCAGTTTCTCCTTTTGCCTCAATATTTTCAATATTTTCTTAGCCGAATTGTAGGCAAATCCAACCTTGATAAGCATTCATTTTGTTGTCTGCAGCAGCTTTTGAATTGGAGCAGCCAAAAAATTTGTCGTTTGGGAAAGGGTTAAATTGGATATTTTGGTCTTTTCGATCTTTCCCGAAGAAAAAACGCTAAAATTTTGAATGAAAGTTATGATGTCATACTGGCCAAATAATGACGCCATGGCGGGAAAAATGGGAAGTCATGGGTCATTTCCTGGAAAGCCTGAGATTTCTGACAAAGTTATATGTCTGACTTTTTTATACGCCCGTCGAAGACGGGAAATATTATTGGATCACCAGTGGCGTCTGGTTGTCAGGCGTCATGGCGGTGTCCACTTTTTAGCTCACCTGAGCACGATAGTGCTCATGGTGAGGTATTGTGATACCGCTGTGTCCGTCGTCCGTCATCCGTCGTCCGTCAACCTTTGGCTTGTGTGCACTCTAGAGGCCACATTTTTTGCCCAATCAACCTGAAATTTGCTCAGAATGATTGTCTTGATGAAATCTCGGACAGGTTCGAAATTGGGTCATCTGGGGTCAAAAAGTAGGTCACGGGGTCAAATCTTAGAAAAACCTTGTGTGCACTCTAGAGGCCACATTTTTTGCCCAATCAACCTGTAATTTGCTCAGAATGATTGTCTTGATAAAATCTCGGACAGGTTCGAAATTGGGTCATCTGGGGTCAAAAACTAGGTCACAGGGTCAAATCTTAGAAAAACCTTGTGTGCACTCTAGAGGCCACATTTTTTGCCCAATCAACCTGAAATATGCTCAGAATCATTGTCTTGATGAAATCTCGGACAAGTTTGAAATTGGGTCATCTGGGGTCAAAAACTAGGTCACAGGGTCAAATCTTAGGAAAACCTTGTGTGCACTCTAGAGGCCACATTTTTGGCCCAATCAACCTGAAAATTGATCAGAATGATTGTCTTGATAAAATCTCAGACAAGTTCGAAATGGGGTCATCTGGGGTCAAAAACTAGGTCACTGGGTCAAATCTTAGAAAAACCTTGTGTGCACCTAGAGGCCACATTTTTTGCCCAATCAACCTGAAAATTGATCAGAATGATTGTCTTGATAAAATCTCGGACAGGTTTGAAATTGGGTCATCTTGGGTCAAAAACTAGGTCACTGGGTCAAATCTTAGAAAAACCTTGTGTGCACTCTAGAGGCCACATTTTTTGCCCAATCAACCTGAAATTTTCTCAGAATGATTGACTTGATGAAATCTCGGACAGGTTTGAAATTGGGTCATCTGGGGTCAAAAACTAGGTCACCGGGTCAAATCTTAGGAAAACCTTGTGTGCACTCTAGAGGCCACATTTTTTGCCCAATCAACCTGAAATTTGCTCAGAATGATTGTCTTGATGAAATCTCGAACAAGTTCGAAATTGGGTCATCCGGGGTCAAAAACTAGGTCACGGGGTCAAATCTTAGAAATACCTTGTGTGCACTCTGGAGGCCACATTTTTTGCCCAATCAACCTGAAATTAGCTCAAAATGATTGACTTGATGAAATCTCGGACAAGTTTGAAATTGGGTCATCTGGGGTCAAAAAGTAGGTAACGGGGGTCAAATCCTAGAGAAACCTTGTGTGCACTCAAGAGGCCACATTTTTTGCCCAATCAACCTGAAATTTGCTCAGAATGATTGTCTTGATGAAATCTCGGACAAGTTTGAAATTGGGTCATCTGGGGTCAAAAACTAGGTCACTGGGTCAAATCTTAGAAAAACCTTGTGTGCACTCTAGAGGCCACATTTTTTGCCCAATCAACCTGAAAATTGATCAGAATGATTGTCTTGATAAAATCTCGGACAGGTTTGAAATTGGGTCATCTGGGGTCAAAAACTAGGTCACGGGGTCAAATCTTAGAAAAACCTTGTATGCACTCTAGAGGCCACATTTTTTGCCCAATCAACCTGAAATTTCCTCAGAATGATTGTCTTGATGAAATCTCGGACTAGTTTGAAATTGGGTCATCTTGGGTCAAAAACTAGGTCACAGGGTCAAATCTTAGAAAAACCTTGTGTGCACTCTAGAGGCCACATTTTTTGCCCAATCAACCTGAAATTTGCTCAGAATGATTGACTTGATGAAATGTACAAAAAGTTTGAAATTGGGTCATCTGGGGTCAAAAACTAGGTCACTAGGTCAAATTTAAGAAAAACCTTGTGTGCACTCTAGAGGCCACATTTTATGCCCAATCAGCCTAGTCAGAATAATTATCTTGATAAAATCTCAGACAATTTCAAAATTTGGTCATCTGGGGTCCTAAACTAGGTCATGGGGTCCAGTCTTGGGGATTTTTTTTGCCCAATCAAGCTGAAAATTTGTCAGAATGATTATCTTATACAGGCCACAAATCTTAGTAAAATGTGATCATTTTGGAGGCTCAGACACACCATATACAGAAAGCTATTATGTCAGGCAGGCCCGTAGGAACAGGGGGCTAGGGGGGCTAAACCCTTCCAAAGTTGGCCAAAAATACCAATTTTTCTTAATTTTACACTTAAAATTTTGGGGAAATCCCAATTAGCCCCCACCCCCCAATATTTAGGATAGAGTCTATAGCCCCCCAATATGAAATTGCTTCCTATGGGCCTGTCAGGTGAGCGCTTCAGGGCCAATGGCCCTCTTGTTTGTCCGGAGCATAACTTTGTTACCTTAAGTCCAATTTACTTTAACTTGGCAGTTATATTCTGCTCATCATTACGGGTTGCAGTGCACAAGAACCATAACTGTACCTGGCCTATTTTTGAGTTATTGCCCTTTGTTGTTTGTCTTAAGCAGTGTAACAGGCGTATCTTGTGACAGTTTGACACCTTGTCTGTCATAAGGCGACTTCCCCAATTGATACTCAAAACACGGAATTCATCCTTAGTAAATGTTAGAAAAAATGATAAACAGTCAAAGAATATGTTGTTAGTGAGTGAAGGAATGTACCAAAGAACGGTTTAAGTTTGTCTGTATTACTCTGATCAAGAAATGGATAAAAAATGAGACTTCGCTTTATGACAGAAAAGTCACACACCTATCTTTGTCTGAAACCTCATGCTCTAGATTAGGGGCGGAGTCAAGCCATTGTATGACTTCACTTTGTGGAGATTTTACTGAAATTGCCGATCTTTATTTTTTTGAAAATCAGTATTTCTTAATCCAAGTAACGACGTAAAGAAAGGCAAACAAAACTTTAAAACAACCTAGGTTGGTGGATCTTTTATAAAACATGTTAATTTAATGATTTTCTTCCAATATACGGTGAAATCAACTGCATAGCCTTTAAGCTGTAGTTACAATATTTCTAATGTAACTGACACTATGTTGTTGCCTATGTACTTGTAGGGGGACCAAGCCAGGAGGCCCATTTAGCACCAACCTATGCAGCAGTTAATGCCTTGTGCATACTAGGAGCAGAAGAAGCATATAAAGTTATAGATAGGTACTTGTATATGAATTGCACTTCTGTATTATATGGCTTATGTAGGATTGATATCAAATATAACCGCTTGAAGTGGTAAAATAGTAAAAATACATTTTACTATGATGTTTTTTGTTAATTTGTTCTAACCTCACATTTGAGATACCTACCGGTATCTGTTTGTGTTTGTTCCCTGTATTCTTCTATTGAAAATCTCGATGTTTTGCTCAATTCTATTTATGACAAAGAACCTATTAATTCTACTACAAAAGTTGTTTTAAAGAATGAGATGTTAGGCTAGCTATCTCTTGTTCTCTAACTCTCTTATTTATTTATTAAATGTTTGTATTTTCATGAAAGCCATATTTTTAAGATCTGAATTTGATGTCCCTAATAGTAAAGGCTTGGGAATAACATTGAGGTAAAAGAAGAAAATACTGATCATCAGCATTTTCTCCTGTTGTCTCAATGTTTTCTGAGCTATATTATTCACAAATTTAACCTAAGAACACATATTTTGTTGTCTGCAGCAGCTTTTAGTTTAGACAACCCAAAAAAATTGTCATTTGTCAAAGGGTTAATTCATTATTTTGTATATTTCAGAGAAAAATTGTATGACTTTTTAATGAGGATGAGAACTTCATATGGCTCATTCAAAATGCATGAGGGAGGGGAGGAGGATATCAGGTAACCATATGAGCCAGGATCTGGAAAAAGGTCCCTTAAAGAATTTGAGATCGGCATGGATCAAATTCAGACTTTGCCAAAGTGTAGTCAAACTGGAATTCATGATGCTCTTAATGGTTGCTACAGATAATGAAGAAGATATTGGAGAACAACATAGTTCTTGATCAGACTACACAGGCTGATCTGGAACCATGTTGGGCTCAAAAGCCTTAAAGGACCTTTTTTCCAGATCCTGGATCATATGTATGTTGTTTCCATAGTTGACCGGTGTGGGACAGCCTTCTAGGATACTTAAGAACATGATTTGTATAGCCCTTTTCTCTGTGACAAAATGTTAGATAAGCACCAATATGATACTATTTCTGTCATGGCTGTGCATTATGTTCAGTTGTAGGTCAATCTCTCTCCAAGTTTTATTAGCTCAACTTTTCGAAGAAAATGAGAGCTTATACTGTCACCCAGGCGTCGGCGTTGGCGTTAGCGTTGGCGTCGGCATCGGCGTTGGCGTTGCAACCAAGGTTAAAGTTTTTTCAAACATCAATAACTTCCATACTATCAAAGGGATTCAACCCAAACTTGGTATACTTATTCACCATCACACCCTCTACCTTACTATCAGGGCCCATGACCCTGGGACCACTCTATTTGGAGTTATGCCCCCTTTAAACTAAGCAACTTAGAAAGTCGAGCGCGCTGTCTTCGGACAGCTCTTGTTTTATAAAGTATTTTTTTGAAAATTCTTATGCAAAATGACTCAATAATATTGGACTAACAATTGGCGACCATCATTTCCTATTTGTTTGTTTTATATCTAACCAAGGTATAGATTTACTTTTAAAAGTTATTCTATTGTGAGACAGTCTTATTATTTGACTGAACAGATTTACCGTATATTTCAGGGGAGCGTATTGTGCAGCCAGTGTAGCCAGATTGACCAATGTTTTATCAGAGGAATTATTTGATGGAACACCAGAATGGATTGTTAGGTAAGGCCAGAATAATTTGATGTAGAGAAAAAGTCCTATTGAAAATTTAGTTATTGGTCATAAGACGTTCATGTATGTCAAGATTTGTACAACCTGCACATTTAATATTTGTCAATGAATATCAAAATGAATTTGCACTACAGCAGATGGACATATTATTGGCATCATCTTCTCTGTCTGTTTGTGGGCAAATATTTTCGTAATGCAGCTCTTTCCACATTAATGGACAGCAGGAAGCATAGAATACAGTATAGCTCTTTTATTCTGCGGGGACTCAATTTCTGCGATCATGGACAGCACTGCAGAAATGACATCCACAAAATTTCAACCCTGAATGTAGAGGTTGTTGTTGTTTTGCAGTTAAGTCAGTCCATTGACAAGAAAAAGATATGGTTACCATCTAATGCAAGGTACTATTTTATAATTATACCCCCCAAATTCAATTTGGGGGGTATATAGGAGTCAGCTTGTCCGTTGGTCTGTCTGTCGGTCTGTCTGTTGGTCCGTCTGTTGGTTTTTTGTCCGCTCTATTTCTCCTAAACCACAAGTCCAATTTTATTCAAACCTCACATGTAAGCTCAATACCAAGTTGAGATGTGCATATTACATTTTGGTCACGGTCCAATGATTTTTCACGGAGTTATGGCCCTTGAGTGAAATTTCTTGTCCGCTCAATATCTCGGTAACTAATGGACGGATTTCAAAAAAACTTTACAGTTATGCTTAGTAGCTCTCAAATATGTGCATATCAAATTTTGGTGATGATTCATTGATTTTTGACTGAGTTATGGCCCTTTGCTGAAAATTGCCATTTTACGCAAAATCAATGTGTGTTGATCGGTTTTTCAATTTTTTGTCCACTCTATTTCTCATAAACTATTAGACCAATTTTGTTCAAACTTCACATGTGAACTCATTACTAAGTTGAGATGTGCATACTAAAAAAATTTTCACGGTCCATTGATTTTTGACGGAGTTACGGCCCTTGAGTGAATTTTCTTGTCCACTCAATTTCTTGGAAACTAATGGACGGATTTCAAAAAAACTTTACAGTTATGCTTAGTAGCTCTCAAATATGTGCATATCAAATTTTGGTGATGATTCATTGATTTTTGACTAAGTTATGGCCCTTTGCTGAAAATTGCCATTTAACGCAAAATCAATGTGTGTTGATCGGTTTTTCAATTTTTTGTCCACTCTATTTCTCATAAACTATTAGACCAATTTTGTTCAAATATCACATGTGAACTCATTATTAAGTTGAGATGTGCATACTAAATTTTTTTCACGGTCCATTGATTTTTGATGGAGTTACGGCCCTTGAGTGAATTTTCTTGTCCGCTCAATTTCTCGGAAACTAAAGGACAGATTTCAAAAAAAAAAACTTTACAGTTATGCTTAGTAGCTCTCAAATATGTGCATATCAAATTTTGGTGATGATTCATTGATTTTTGACTGAGTTATGGCCCTTTGCTGAAAATTGCCATTTTACGCAAAATCAATGTGTGTTGATCGGTTTTTCAATTTTTTGTCCACTCTATTTCTCATAAACTATTAGACCAATTTTGTTCAAACATCACATGTGAACTCATTAGTAATTGAGATGTGCATACTAAATTTTTTTCACGGTCCATTGATTTTTGACGGAGTTACGGCCCTTGAGTGAATTTTCTTGTCCGCTCAATTTCTCGGAAACTAAAGGACGGATTTCAAAAAAAACTTTACAGTTATGCTTAGTAGCTCTCAAATATGTGCATATCAAATTTTGGTGATGATTCATTGATTTTTGACTGAGTTATGGCCCTTTGCTGAAAATTGCCATTTTACGCAAAATCAATGTGTGTTGATCGGTTTTTCAATTTTTTGTCCACTCTATTTCTCATAAACTATTAGACCAATTTTGTTCAAACTTCACATGTGCACTCATTACTAAGTTGAGATGTGCATACTAAAAAATTTTTCACGGTCCATTGATTTTTGACGGAGTTACGGCCCTTGAGTGAATTTTCTTGTCCACTCAATTTCTCGGTAACTAATGGATGGATTTCATAAAAACTTTACAAGTATGCTTCCTGCCTCTCATATATGTGCGTATCAAATTTTGATTATGGTTCATTGATTTTTTACTGAATTATGGTCCTAGTTTGAAAATAAGCAATGCTTACAACATTACCATGTGTTGGTCAGTCTTTTTAGCTCACCTGAGCACGAAGTGCTCAAGGTGAGCTATTGTGGTCACTTTTTGTCCGTCGTCCGTCTGTCTGTCCGTCCGTTCACAATTTCGTGTTTACACTCTAGCATCTACAAATATAAGCCAATCTTGACCAAACTTGGTCAAAACATGTATGGCCATAAGATCTCGGATGAGTTCGATTATGGGTCAGATCGAACTAGAAATGCAGGAGTTATCTGCCCTTGAATGCGAAAAATACTTAGTTTTGACATTGTTTACACTCTAGCATCTACAATTATTGATCAATCAAGACAAATCTTGGACATAACATTGCAGACCATAAGATCTCGGATGAGTTTGATTTTCAGTCTGATCTGACTGGAAAGACGAGAGTTATGTGCCCTTGAATTTGACAAAATTGCCATTTTCGGCTGTTTTTGACCTTGTTTACACTCTAGAATCTACAATTATTCATCAATCAAGACAAAACTTTGACACAATGTTTGGGACTATGAGATCTCGGATGAGTGTAATTTTCAGTCTGATCTGATCAGAAAGTCGAGAGTTACTTGCCCTTGAATTTGACAAAATTGTCATTTTTGGCTGTTTTCGATGATGTTTACACTCTAGAATCTACAATTATTGATCAATCAATCCAAAACTTGGACACAATATTGGAGATCATTAGATCTGAAATGAGTTTGATTTTCAGTCTTATCTGATCACCAGAAAGTTGAGAGTTATGAGCCCTTGAATTTGACAAAATTGCTGTTTTTGACTGTTTTCGACCTTATTATGCCCCCTTTCGAAGAAAATGGGGGTATATTATTTTGCAAGTGTCGGTCGGTCGGAAGGTCGGTCGGTCGGTCGGTCTGTCTGTAGACCAAACCTTGTCCGGAGCATAACTCGAAAAGTATTAAAGGTAGAATCATGAAACTTCATAGGTGGATAGATCTCATTATGGAGAGGTGCAGTGCACAAGAACCGTAACTCTGCCGATCAAATTTCTTGAGTTATTGCCCTTTGTTGATTTTATAACTTGATTCTTGTCCGGAGCATAACTCAAAAAGTATGTAAGGTACAATCATGAAACTTTACAGGTGGATAGATCTCATTATGGAGAGGTGCAGTGCACAAGAACCGTAACTCTTCTGATCAATTTTTTTGAGTTATTGCCCTTTGTTGATTTTCAAACTTGATTTTTGTCCGGAGCATAACTCAAAAACTATGTTAGATAGAATCATGAAACTTTACAGGTGAATAGATCTCATTATGGAGAGGTGCAGTGCACAAGAACCGTAACTCTGCCGATCAAATTTTTTGAGTTATTGCCCATTGTTGATTATCAAACTTGATTTTTGTCCAGAGCATAACTCAAAAACTATGTTAGATAGAATCATGAAACTTTACAGGTGAATAGATCTCATTATGGAGAGGTGCAGTGCACAAGAACTGTAACTCTGCCGATCAAATTTTTTGAGTTATTGCCCTTTGTTGATTATCAAACTTGATTTTTGTCCAGAGCATAACTCAAAAAC
The DNA here is from genome assembly GCA_963680895.1 of Fragum sueziense. Taxonomy (NCBI): domain Eukaryota; kingdom Metazoa; phylum Mollusca; class Bivalvia; order Cardiida; family Cardiidae; genus Fragum; species Fragum sueziense. Next base: position 39,065,736 of record OY804593.1, on the reverse strand, counting down.
TATGTTAGGTAGAATCATGAAACTTTACAGGTAGACAGATCTCATTATGGAGAGGTGCAGTGCACAAGAACCGTAACTCTGCCGATCAAATTTTTTGAGTTATTGCCCTTTGTTGATTTTCAAACTTGATTATTGTCCGGAGCATAACTCAATAAGTATGTAAGGTAGAATCATGAAACTTAATAGGTGGATAGATCTCATTATGGAGAGGTGCAGTGCACAAGAACCGTAACTCTGCCGATCAAATTTTCTGAGTTATTGCCCTTTCTTGAGTTTATGACTTGATTCTTGTCCGGAGCACAACTCAAAAAATATGTAAGGTAGAATCATGAAACTTTACAGGTGAATAGATTTCATTATGGAGAGGTGCATTGCACAAGAACCGTAACTCTGCCGATCAATTTTTTTGAGTTATTGCCCTTTGTTGATTTTTACACTTAATTCTTAACCTTGCCTATATCTCATGTCCTTTTACACATACAGCCTTGATATCTCACACATAGATACCTCCTATCAACATCGTTCAGATTTAACCATGACCTTGGACCTTGTGACCTTGACCTTGGAGTTTGACCTACTTTAAAAAAATTAAACCCGGCAAATATCTCATGAGCTTTTACAAATACAGCCTTGATATTTCACACATGGACACATCTTACCAAGACCTTTCATAATTGACCATGACCTTGGACTCTGTGACCTTGACCTTGGAGTTTGACCTACTTTTGAAGAACTTTAACCTGGCCGATATATCATGTCATTTTACACATACAGCCTTGATATTTGACACATGGAAACCTCCGACCAAGACCTATCACATACGACTATGACCTTGGACCATGTGACCTTGGAGTTTGACCTACTTTTAAATAAATTAAACTGGGCCTATATCTTATGTGCTATTACACATACAGCCTTGGTATTTCACACATGGACACATCTTACCAAGACCTTTCACATTTGACCTTGTGACCTTGACCTTGGACTTTGACCTACTTTAAAAAAATTTAATCTAGCCGATATATCATGTCCTTTTACACATACAGCCTTGGTATTTCACACATGGACACCTACGACCAAGACATTTCACTTTTGACCATGACCTTGGACCTTGTGACATTGACATTGGTGTTAACCTACTTTAATAATACATTAACCTGGCCTATATTTCATGTCATTTTACATATACAGCCTTGATATTTCACACGTGGTCACTTCCAACCAAGATATTTCACTTTTGACCATGACCTTGGACATTGACCTTGGAGTTTGACCTACTTTTAAAAAAATAAACTGGGCCTATATCTCTTGTGCTATTACACATACAGCCTTTATATTTCACACATGGACACATCCTACCAAGACCTTTCACATTTGGCCATGACCTTGGACCTTGTGACCTTGACCTTTGATTTTTACATACTTTTAGAAATCTTTAACCTAGCCTTTATATATGTCCTATTACACCTACAGCCTTGATATTTCACACATAGACATCTCCTACCAAGACCTTTCACATTTGACCATGACTTTGAATATTGCAACCTTGACCTTGGAGTTTGACCTACTTTTAAAAAGACTGAAACCAGGCATATATATCATGTCCTTTTACACCTACAGCCTTGATATTTCACACATGGACACCTCCAACCAAGACCTTTCACATTTGACCATGACCTTGGCATTTGGCCTACTTTTAAAAACTTTAACCTGGCCTATGTTTCATTTTACTTTTACATATACAGCTTTGAAATTTCACACATAGACACCTCCTACCAAGACCTTTCATATGTGACCATGACCTTGGACCTTGTTAACTTGACCTTGGACTTTGACCTACATCAAATGTAGGCCCTTGAGGGGGCATATATGTTTTACAAACATCTCTTGTTTACACTCTAGAATCTACAATTTATGACCAATCAAGACAAATCTTGGACACAAGGTTGGAGACCATAAGATCTCAGATGAGTTTGATTTTCAGTCTGATCTGACCAGAAAGATGAGAGTTTTGTGCCCTTGAATTTGATAAAATTGCCGATTTTGGCTGTTTTTGACATTGTTTACACTCTATAATCTACTATTATTTATCAATTAAGACAAAATTTGAACACAATGTTTGAGACCATAAGATCTTGGATAAGTTTGATTTTCAGTCCAATCTGACAAAAAGTGGAGAGTTATGTGCCCTTGAATTTGATCAAATTGCCGTTTTCGGCTGCTTTAGACCTTGTTTACACTCTAGAATCTACAATTATTGACCAATCAAGACAAATCTTGGACACAATGTTGGATATCATAAGATCTCGGTTGAGTTTGATTTTCAGCCTGATCTGACTAGGAAGTCAAGAGTAATGTGCCCTTGAATTTGACAAAATTGCTGTTTTCGGCTGTTTTCGGCCTTGTTTATACTCCAGAATCTACAATTATTTATCAAACAAGACAAATCTTGGGCACAATGTTGGGCAAGATGAAATCTTGGATGAGTTCGATTTTCACAATGTTATTGACCATAAGTTCGTTTTCAGTCTAAAAGTCATAAATATTTTTTGAATTGAAGAAAAGTGTTGCTTATATCATTTTGGTTCAGGTGAGCGATATAGGACCATCATGGTCCTCTTGTTTTTTTTTTGTTTGCTCTTTTTCTCACTTGATCATTTCACAGTTCATAGGAAATGTACATCTCAAAATGCACAAACACAGCGCTTTTGGGGGGTATGATCACTTTCAGTGATATTCTAGTTTTGGAGTTGTTTTTCATTCAAAAATCATGTAATAACAAATTGTATGCAGGTGAAGTTAGGATATTTTTGTTCATCCATTAACAAATATTTTTGTTCATCCATTAACAATAATTTAACAAATAACAAGGTTTATTTTGGAATAAAAGGCAGAATTTGAACTCAGCAGATATAAAGTGTTGTACATTAACTCATTTTGGTCTATACTACCTGCCAATGTAATATTTTTGGAAAGAAAAGAGATAAGCAATTTGAAAAGTAGCAATGAAAGTTGAATGTACTTAATCTTCTGCAGGTGTCAGACATATGAAGGAGGGTTTGCAGGCTGTCCTGGTATGGAAGCCCATGGTGGATATTCCTCTTGTGGGATAGCAGCTCTTACATTGTTTAAATGTCTTTATTAGATTTCGTGAAATATCATTTTTATGAGTAATATAGATGTCTAATATTCTGCAGGTGTCAGACATATGAAGGAGGGTTTGCGGGCTGCCCTGGTATGGAAGCCCATGGTGGATATTCATTTTGTGGAATAGCAGCTCTTACATTATTGAACAAACATCATCTTTGTGATACTAGGAATTTATTGGTAGGTTTACGTTTTAGCTACTATAGCTACAGATTTGAGGGAATGATTGAGTTTCTAAAGGCCTGGTCACATACACCATTTTGCATCCACATCACAGCCATAGCTCCTCATAAACAGGATAACCTTGCAGTATGATTTTGGATGTGATGTGGACGTGATATGGATGCGGAATCGTATGTGACTGGGCCTTAAAGCTGAAGGGTAATTTAACAATTTGCCAATTTAACACCTTTATGAAGATCTTTATTTCAATAATATAAAAGTGATAGTTCTTCAAATCAATCTCATTGAACAATGTTATGAGAAATAATGTTGTAAGATTCATAACAGTAAAATCTCCTGTTCTTATAAGATTTGAATTTTGATGTTGAATTTGAGATCATTTTAAAAAGCTTTAACCCTTTTCCAAACGACAAAATTTTAGGGTCATCCAATTTGAAAGGAGTTGCAGATAACAGAATAAATAATACCTAATGGAGAAAATATGTATGTTATAGCCTAGAAAATATTGAGGCAAAGGAGAAAGTGCTGGCCACCTGCACTTTCTTCTTTTGCCTCAATGTTTTCCCAGCCTTACAACTTAGAAATGTCAATACCAGGTCTTGTTTGGGAAAGGGTTAAACCAAGTTCCTTGGTAATCATTGGTTTAGGTAATTGATGCACAAAAACATGCAGAAATGTATGTTTGAAATTTCAATACACAATTGTACTGAAACCTTAAATTATGAATGTACACATACTGTATTGATGTTCCTATTGTACAGAAATGGACATCCTATAGACAGATGAAATATGAAGGAGGTTTTCAAGGACGGACCAATAAACTTGTTGATGGTTGTTACTCGTTCTGGCAAGGTGGTGCCTTCCCCTTGATACATACGGTTCTCTCTTTACAAGGTAGGTTTGTTTGAAATATGTGTTTGTAGATTTTATGCCCCTGTATCAAGAGATCGGGGGCACATTGTTTTACTTGTGTCTGTCAGTCCATCTGTCTGACCGTCTGAAAATTTAACATTGGCCTTTTCTCCAAAAGTATTCGTCATACATAGCTCAAATTTGGTATGTAACCTTCTTTCAATGATATTCATCTGTTCCATGCAATATGACCTTCCTCAAGGTCATCCATTAACCCTTATCAACCCTTTACATGAAAACTTAACATGAAAACTTAATATTGTCATTTTGGGGGCACCAGTGTTTCATAAACAGATCTTTATTGTTAAAAACAAGAGGACCATGATGGTCCTAAATCGCTCACCTGAATCAAGATGACAAGAGTGATAATGGCAATTTTGTCAAATTCAAAGGCATGAAACTTATAAGGACTTTCTGTTCGGAAACAAGTAATAATTTTGTTCCAATCGATCCTGTAAAGTTGGGTATGAATTAGCATAATGGTTGAGTTTTTTTCAATAATTATTTCATTGTTTTTCAATATACAACATAGGGCTAATTTTCAAAACATACTGATCTGTTAAAATTGATTATTTATGATATTATAAGCAAGATTTGGTATGTGATTTGAACGTTTATAGTAAATGAGGACAAACCATCTGATAAGCTAGGCTAATCACTTCTTATTTGTTTACATAAGATAAAAATGGGGCCAGCCAGAGATACTGATAACAGAAATAGATAAGAGAAATAGTAAAAGCTTTCCAAATTTATTACTTACATTAAAACCCTATGTAGAATGTATTAATTTTTTCAAGCAGATGATTGTAATGATCACCAACAACATAGGGTTTCATGAATATTGAAACAAAATCTTGCTTTTTGAAAAGCAATTATCTCCTCTTATCTTCAGCTTCTTGTATTCTGGAGGCCATTCATGAAATTAGGTCTTACACAAAATTTCAAGGTTCTAGGCCAAACAGTTTAGATGAAAACTAAGTATCTCCATTACAATCCACAGTACAGTAAAAATTTCAATGCACAGAATTTCCCTTACCCTGCCATACCAAAATACTTTTTAAGGAAATAAAAATTACAAGATACAATTTTGAAACGAATCACTCAAGGAACTTTCCAGCCAGGTTTCTTTCCAATTGGCCCAATGGTTGATTTTTAAAGAATTTTCTTATGATTTCTCTTTTCCGATAAGCCTCTTCCTCCCCGACACGCCAACATTTTTTGACAAATGTAAAAATTTGTGAACAAACTTTGAGAAGAGAGACGCAAGGAACATTCCTTCCAAGTTTGATTAAAATTGGCCATAGGGTTGATTTTTAAAGAATTTTCTTATGATTTCTCAAAGTCTGATAAGCCCCTTCCTCCCTGTGACGGCCATATTTTTTGACAAATGTAAAAAATTGTGAATAAATTTGGAAATAGTGACTCAAGACACATTCCTACCAAGTCTGCTTCAATTGGGCCCAATGGTTGATTTTTAAAGAATTTTCTTCTGATTTATCTAAGTCTGATAAGCCCCTTTCTCCCTGCCACTGCCACATTTTTTGACAAATGTAAAAATTTGTGAACAAATTTTGAAAAGAGTGACTTAAGGAACATTTAATGATTCCTTCAAAGTCTGGTTCAATTGGGCCCTATGGTTGATTTTTAAAGAATTTTCTTATGATTTCTCTAAGTCTGATAAGCCCCTTTCTCCCTGCCACGGCCATATTGTTTGACAAATGTAAAAAATTGTGAATAAATTCGAAAACAGTGACTCAAGGCACATTCGATGATTCCTACCAAGTCTGCTTCAATTGGGCCAAATGGTTGATTTTTAAAGAATTTTCTTCTGATTTCTATTAGTCCAAAAAGCCCCTTTCTCCCTGCCACGGCCACATTTTTTGACAAATGTAAAAATTGTGAACAGATTTTGTAAAGAGTGACTCAAGGAACATTCCTGCAAAGTCTGGTTCAATTGGGCCCTATGGTTGATTTTTAGAGAATTTTCTTATGCTTTCTCTAAGCCGATAAGCCCCTTTCTACCTGCCACGGCCACAATTTTTGACAAATCTAAAAATTTGTGAATAAATTTTGAGAAGAGTGACTCAAGGCACATTCTTGCCAAGTTTGGTTCAAATTGGCCCAATGGTTGATTTTTAAAGAATTTTCTTATGATTTCTCTTAGTCTGATAAGCCCCGCCCTGCCACGCCCACATTTTTTTCGACGAATCAAAAATCCGCGAACAAGTTTTGAGAAGGGTCACCCAAGGAACATTCCTGCCAAGTTTGGTAAAAATTGGCCCATTGATATAGGAGGAGAAGATGTTTAAAGAAATTGTGAACGGACGGACAGACGGACGGACGGACAGACGGACGGACGACGGACAAAAAGCGACCACAATAGCTCACCTTGAGCACTTCGTGCTCAGGTGAGCTAAAAAAAGCCTGGTTTCTATTAAAGGGACATTTCATTCCAATTTCAATTTTTTAAAGTATGTCTTGATGCCAAGATTGGTTATTCTAATGAGTATAACTACTATTAGTTTTTTTAAGTTGTTGCCAATAAGCGAGAAACATGCATTTAAAGTTGAGACATAATCAATAAATTGCATATAAATCCGAACTGTTGTCCACAACAATTTGTTCAATTCTAACACAAAAATATCAATTTTCTCGTAAACGGCGCAATATTTTGGCTTGAAATTTTCAGAATTTTCATAAGGAAATATGCTCTTCAGATCAAAATAAAAGTAAAATTTATGACAAAAAATTCTGAAATGTCACTTTAACATTTTCTCCATTTCCTTCAATATTTTCTATTCTATTCAAAGAGGCCACCTCCAACAGCTAATTTTTTTTTTATTCAGTCCTGTAAATTAATTGAATAGAGTTGCGGTCAACATAATATTTAGGTAAATTGTGTTGGTGGGTCATCTTACAATGTGTTGAATTATGTTTCTAACATTTCTCTCACCAGTACATACACAACTTCCAGTTTCCATGTAAACAACTAGTCAAATATTGTAGCAGATAATTTCATTTGATAAATTACTTTTTTCATAAAACAAAAAATGAAATCCTCATGCAAAATGTCTTATCACATGACTGCCTTTAAAATCCAATACTCTCCAGGGCTACAGATAAGTGGGGGTGAAGACATTATAACTTCATTATTTCAATTCCAAACTCTATGTTGTGGGTACTCATTTGAATTGTCTCAACAAGACGATACTAAAGAGTACCCACAACATAGAGTTTGATGAACAATAAGAGAATTATTGCAGTTTGAAAAGTCATCACTCCCTCTTATCTGGAGCTCTGCTCTCTATGTTTTGATATTCAAATTTTGTGTTTTAAATGTTCTTAAATTTGGTTGTTTGTAAAAGGTGGAACATGTAAAATGAATAGTTTTACCTTTTGTAAGAAAGCTTCTCTGGCCTTGTCCTTATCTCCAGATGTGAGAGCCCCATTTAAACTTTGTAACCTGAAATAAAGTGAACACGGTTAAAGGGAGATGGCACTTAAAGTCATGAAAATTTTCCGAGAACTTCGTACAAAATAAATATGCATTATGAAAATATGGCCTTTAAATTGCATCTATGCCAAATCTTAGCTTTCTATCTTGTGTATTGGTTAGGATGTCGATGGATTTAAAACCCCATACGTTCCATTATTGTAAATATTATCCCCGGGACTTAAATCCGCCGACATCTAAGCCAATACACAAGGTAGAAAGCTAAGATTTGGCATATATGCAATTTAAAGACCATATTTTAATAATATATATTTATTTTTTTGTACGAAGTTCTCGGAAAATTTGCAAGATGTTAAGTGTTATTCTGCCTTTAAACCTTTCCCAAATGGCAAAACTTTAGGGTGGTCCAATTTAGAAAGCTGCAGCAGACAACAAAATTGGTGTTGATTTCTGTACAATATAATCCAGAAAATATTGAGACAAAAGGAGAAAATGCTGGTTGTCAGCATTTTCTTCTTTTGCCTCAATAATTTCCTAATCCCTTTCTATCAGAGATGTCGAAATCAGGTCATGTTTGGGAATGGGTTAAGTCTAGATCATGGTTGTCCAGGGATGACATGTTGAGTCCACTGTTTAGCTCTTGCAAACTAATATTCACAGTAAAACACAAATGCCCAGGTGAGCTTATAAGGCCTAATATAGATAAATGCTACTCATACATGTAAATAGATACACAACAAAATGACGCTACAAAATTAGATTTACGTCAGATTGGTTGACACTGTATAAAATGTACCTGTGAAGTTTGAACGAAATTCATCCATTAGTTAATGGGAAATTGTGTGGACAAAAAACTTTCGCTAAAGGGGCTAAAAGGGTCATAACTCTGTAAAAACTCAATGGACTGTGATCAAACATATTATGCATATTTCCACATGGTAGCAAATTTACCTTTGCAGTTTCAAAGATTTTGATCCTGTATTTTATGAGAAATACAGGTGACAAAAAAAGCTAGAGACAGACCAATAGACCATCTGACAAGCTGACTCCTATATACTCCCCAAATAGAAAAGGGTGGTGGTATGAAAATACATCATAAGTATCCCTACTTTTCAAGATTATTGGGGTTTAAGGCCGTTTTCAACTGGCCATATGGTCATATTGCAGCGGCTGGAGCACCTCACCAAGCCTACAGCTGCTCGCCCACATAGGTTAACAATATCAAACAATTGGTGGATAACATTTTTGTAAGAAAGGATATTTGCCACGGCCAGGGATCGAGCCTGAGACCTCTTGAGTGAGAGGCGGATGCGCTACAAATTGTGCTATGGCTGCCGCCAAATTTGAACAGGAGAGGTTCTGTAATCAAGAATAGAAGAACAAACCTCATAACAGACAATAATTCTGCTATTTTATCCAACTCTGTCATGTTTGTAACTCTCTCAGCATCACTCTCAGCGAAGAAATCATAATCCTGAAATAGGACAATAAATTTTGCGTAAGTTACCTACTAAAATTTAGTATATAATTGTAAAATTTAAATAAAACTCTTTGTCAAACAATTCATTGTTTTAAAGGATAAAGGATTTGGAAATAGATAGAAAAAATGGTCAAATTTCTCTAACCATCCCTTAACCCTTTCCCTAACAGTGCCTAATTTTGACATTTCTGATACTTACAAAGAGGCTTTTGGAAAACATTAAGGGAAAAGTAAGGAATCTTGATATACCACATTTTCTCTTTTTTCAAGATTTTATGTTACTACATTCTTGTAATTATCCTGTGATAGAACTTGGGAAATAAACATTTTGTTATTTGGGGAAAGAGTACTACTTTCTTAATTGTTATGAAAGAAGTAGACATCATTTGAATGAAACTCCCTTTGCAGGGATGTCATTAGTAACGGATTGCCGATCAAAACCATCGTTTAAAATCATCAAACAATCGTTTGTTTTTTTCTAGAGCTACAAAGGTAACATGAGGTACGCAGCCAAAATGAGAAAAATGCATCTGTTGTGTTCCAAATGAAATCTGTTGCTTCAAAAAATAATGACATCCCTGCCTTTGTAATCTGAACTCTGCACAGTATTAAGAGAAAACAATGCAAGACAATACCTTTACTGTGTTCATTAGTTTCTTTCTCTCATTCTTCAACTTCTTTTTCTGTGCCTCTTTCTCTTTCTTAGCAGCTGCTGCTTGTGCTCTAGCTTTTTCTTCTTCAGCTTCTGTCTTCCTTCTTTCTTCTTCTTCTGCCTCTCTTTTTCTCTGAAAAAGAAATAATTAAATGCCTTCCCATTCCTATTTTTAGTACAACACATAAAAACTTATTACACACTTTGATATTGTCCCTATGTATTTGAAGGGGAGGAAAGAATGCAATATTTTTTGATATTGCATACTTTGATATTGCACAGGACTTTTAACATGGGCAGTCGCCAAGGACGGAACTATAATTCCAGGCATCTCTCCCGCTTCACAACTTTCAAGTCTGATAATTCACCTATAAATCCATACTGACCCTATCTATCTATCTATCTATATATACTGCCTAACTCCCCTTTCGGGTATTACTGGCAGGTGCGCGTCTGTGCTGGAATAAGAACTGTTAGTCATTGGTTAGAGTGCCAAATTTTAAAAGTATTGTGAGTGTTAGATTAAAAGAGCTGATAAAATATTTTGGTCATTCAGGGACGGCTCACTATCTGAAAAGAATCGAGACTCCTTTTGAACGCTGCAATATCAGGTTGCTGTACAATTGTTTCTGGTAGGCTGTTCCATAGTATCACTGTGTAGGGAAAAAAAGAATATTTAAAGTAGGCTGCATTTGTATGGATCTGTCTGAAAGATGCTGTGTGCATATGTCGGGTGGTCCTCACTGGTCTTTCGAGATAAGCTGGTACGGGCACTGCAACAAAATTATTATAGATTTTATAAAACATGGTGATTCTGGAAATGTCTCGTCTGTATTGTAGAGTTTGCCAGCCAAGCTCCTTCTGCATGCAGGTAACACTGTCGTAATAAGAAAAATTATTTTGAACCCATCTTGCTGCTCTTCGTTGTACTTTTTCCACTTTGTTGATATAGGTTTTTGTGTAGGGACTCCAAACTGTTGATGCGTATTCTACCTGTGGTCTAACTAAAGTTTTGTAAGCTGTTTCTCTGATCTTCTTATTTTTGGTCTGGATGTTTCTGCGGAGAAAACCTAAAGTTTTATTAGCATTTGAAGTTATATTGTCAATGTGCTTGTTCCAGGAAAGATCTCCAGATATTGTAACTCCTAGGTATTTGGCATTGTCCACAGTCTCTAGTATTTGTCCATGTAATCTATAATCAAAGGAAATCTTTTTCTTCTTTTTAGTAATATTTAGGACAATGCATTTGCTGGGGTTAAACTCCATTTCCCACTTTTTCTCCCACTGCATTAACTTGTCTAGGTCTTCTTGTAGGGTCAAACAGTCTTGCTTGTTGTTTATAGCTAAGTAAACGGCAGTGTCATCTGCAAACAAACGAACTTGGGATGTGATGGTATTAGGAAGGTCATTTATGTACAAAAGAAACAAAAGAGGGCCAAGTACAGATCCCTGAGGCACTCCAGACGTGACTGGTACTTCTGATGAGCATCCGCCTTCTAAGACTACTTTTTGTGTTCTGCCTATAAGAAAAGATTTAATCCATAAAAGGGTAGCATTGTTTACACCATGTTCCTGCAATTTATACAAAAGTTTTAAGTGGCTAACTTTGTCAAAAGCCTTGCTGAAGTCTAACAAAACTAGATCAGTTTGTTTTCCTTCAGTTAGGTTTCTGGCAAGATGGTCGGTCAGTTGAAGTAGCTGGGTTTCGCATGAACGCCTTTCTCTAAAACCATGCTGCAAGTCATAAAGGATATTATTGTTGTCAAAATGTTTAGTTAGATTGGAGGCTACAATATGTTCTAGAGCTTTACACAATATACATGTTAAGGAAATGGGTCTGTAGTTTGCAGGATCTTCTTTGTTTCCTTTCTTGAAGAGTGGAGTCACGTTTGCTTTTGTCCAAACCTGGGGAAGAGTGCCTGTGTCTAGGGATTTCTGAAAAAGAATTTGTAAGATAGGGGAAATTTGATAACATAAGTTTTTTAGTACAAGAGGTTTGATGTTGTCTGGTCCTGCTGCTTTATCAGGTTTCAAGTTGGAAATAAGTTTTTGTACTCCACTAGTGCAGATGGTAATGTTCGGCATAACTGGGTATTTGCTGTAAGAGGAAGAAAACACATTTTGTCTTATAGATGAAAGGCAGGACTGAGCCAGGGAAATTGGTGTCATTGGAGTGAAGACTGACTGAAACTGTCGATTTAGAATATCCGCCTTTTCCGTGTTGTCCGATTTGATGGAACCTGAAATTTTATCGAGAAGGGGGTTAACCCTTACAAATGCTAAGAGAGCTAAAAAAAAATTAATTGGAGAATAAAAAATTCAAATTTTCTTTCAAAATATCATGGATATTTACTTTAGTATTGTGGATGTCAAAACCAAGTCTTGCTCGAGCTAAGACATCTGATTAAAATCCAGTGTTAACTGACTCTATTATCTCACAGGGACCAGTTAGGGGTCATCTTCTATGATCCTGGGAAAACAAGAATCAGTTACATTTACTCCAAATCTCTTGTTACATATGATTGTCCATGACAAGCACCTGCAAACAAATGGTTTTGCATTCATTTTAGCCTAATTTTCCGTTTTAATCACTTTTACAATCTTGAAATCATTTAGTAGATTGGTCAGAAGTAAATCTCATTGAAGATGATCTCTTACTGGTGCCTGCCAGATTTTACTGCTGGTTAACACCAGATTTTAATCAGATTTGGAAAAGTATTAGTTAAAATAATATTAGTTAAAATAATATTAAATGACTATGAACCCTTTCTTCCTCCTCTTGCCTCTGTTTTACAGCATCTTGCTTTGCTTTTTTCTGTGCTAATCTTTTTTCCTTCTCCTCTTCCTTAAATCTTTGGATTCTTGGATCACAGGCATATGCATTATCTGGAAAATAAAATACACAAAGGACTATTTAATATACAATACATTCTTATATGAAGGATCTCGTGAGAAAACCTGCCTTAATGACATGACGTGACGTCGCCGTAAAAGCCGATTAAAGTTAGGTCAACATACGTCGCGCTATTTGACACGCAAAATCACGACATGGATCTTGTTCCTATCTTATTTCAATACGGTATTTCTTAGATATAAAAATTAAGTGTTTCATGAAAAGGTTGATATACTATATGACAACTATTGGAATGTATTCAAAAGATGAAAACTGCATTTTCAGGCTGAAAATTAGCTCTTCTTTCCGGGGGTATCGTGTCTTCCTTGCATCACAACGATTTTAAAGTTAGGAGATGAGGACTACACTTAGATCTCTCTAATTATAGAATAAAATAACACATAGAGGCTTGCGTAGCCGGGGTGTTGATGATTCACCATTTATAGTCCAAAGTTGGCTTTAAAAAAAAGAAAAACATCTAGATCTACCCGTCAGAATAAATATTTCCTAGTGGCAAATTGCAAGAAATGAATCTCCGAAACCATTTTTTTTTTAATCTTGATCTGGATTTCACACATCAGTACATCATCAAGTTTGTGGCTACGATATCGTAGCTATACATGTATAATTCCTAAGCATTTTGAATTCTAATAACTATCCCTGATCACTGATATTTCCACATGGATCAATACACAAAAAGTAAAGCGAAGATGACGTCACATCAAGTTTGACCTAGATACACTAGTTTACACTCAGGGGATAGTTATGAATATCTTCAAAGGGTAAGCGCCGAGATTTCTAGATAACAGAAAGAAAAAAAAGTTTCACACAAATGTCTTTTACTTTGTTTTGTTTTTGGTATCATTGCTTACCCAAGAGATAGAGAATAACTATGATGCTCTCGATTTTCCTTCACACTTCCACAACAAAGAAAACTTTCGCTGGTCCAATTTCAATGTTGTTGCAAAAATCAAAACAATTTTTATTATTGAAAATAGACTTTCTTCAATTTTCAGCAAATAATCTTTGAGGGAAAAGAAAAAAATGCTTGCTATTTAAGCCTTCTAAACCAATATCGTATAGGGTTGTCAAAACAAAACATGATTTGAGAATGGTTGAAAGAGCGACATCAAAACGTTGACTGTTGCTGTTCCAGTGTAGAAAAAGAATTCCACTGTTTTAATGATGGATACCTTAAATTGACGTAACAAAGCCACTGTATTAGTGTTGCATGTAGATTTATTTTATTCAAATTGAAATGGAAATGGAAAACAAATGTTGAAGGATAAGGAGAGTTGGTTATTGGCATTTTCTTCTTTTCCGTCAATATTCTGTAAAACATTCATTTTTAAAGAAAAGGGCTAAAACCATGTATGTGAATGAAACTCGATGTTGAACAGCAAAACCGTCAGCAATTCTTTCGGTCTTTCAAATCTATCCTAAACTATTTAAACCATCCCATGGATTTAGTTTGACAATAATTGTAAGTAGGCTATGTGTGACGTCATTTTATCCAGACCTGCACATGGATGTTTTCAAACCCTTTCTCATACAGCAAGTAATTAGGGTGGTCTTATTCAAGAGTTGTTGCAGACAACAAATGAATGCTATTTTTAAAGATAACATTTGTGTACAATTGAATAAAGAAAATATTGATACAAAAGGAAAATACTTTTGTCTCTATGTAATTGTTTATCAAAACCATTTTGTTAGGAATGTCAAAATCAGGTCTTGTTTTGGACAAGATTAACACAATTTTTTTTATTTTCAATGCTGTTATAGAGATTGGCCTTGTTGTTCAAACGTGTAATTATATGTATATCTTGATAGTTCGTTAAGACTTGAAATTTTTATGTAGGCATACACCAAAGAAAGTCTCGCCTTAAGTAGTCTTAATCCTGCCGACCTCTTTTTAGGATGTTTCATAATCACAGACTACATAGATCTAGGCCTATTAACCCATTACCAAACAAGACCTGGTTTTGACGTCCCTATTAGAAAATGCTTGGGAAAACATTGAAACAAAAGAAGAAACTGCTGATATCAGCAGTTTCTCCTTTTGTCTCAATATTTACTGTGCCATATTTTACACATATCCTATCTTTTATAACATCCATTTTGTCATTTGTGGCAGTTTTTGAAGTGGATCAACCTAAAATTTTGTCGTTTGGGAAAGGGTTAAACAATAGCTTCACAGGTAAAATTATTATGTAAGTAATTAAGCAAATGTCGAATTTCATGAAACCGCAGAGTAGATTTGCCTAATTGCATAATCTTAGAAGGTACAGTTTAAGGGGCGTGTCACTTATTCATCTTTCAGCCATTTCACAAATAGAACTAGCATAGGCTAATTCTGAACTGAAAATGATTTTTTGTAGGTCACATTTAGGCCTACAGCAACAAAAAATATAATATCTAGATCTACTACTTTTAACATAGAAATCTTCCAGAGAAAAGGAGTAAATTGATAATTATCAGCATTTTTTTCTAAATTGACGTTCTGTCGGGCATTTCGAACCAGTTCTTAGCCTACTGGTAGCTTGGATATTTCTCAAACTAGGTTGTCTAGTCTTGGAAAGGTTCAATCTACCAGACTGATTGAGCATCTGTATTCGCTGACGATCTGAGATCCCTTTCCTATAAAGCATGTTTATGTATAAAGTCGTTTCTGGACAATACATAAGACATTATGATTACATTTAGATGCACTTTGAGATGTGAATTGCTCGCTTGAAAGGTTTTTTTGCTGAAAATGATTCCCGACCACACACTAAGAACGATTTAGGCTTAACTGCGATCTACATAATCCATTAATCCTTTCCAAAACAACACTATTTTCAGCAGATCCAAACTGAACGGAGTTGCACACGAAAAGCTAAATGCTAAACTGTAGGGATCTTCAGAATGTAGCAGAGAGAACCTTTCTGGGAAAATAAGAAAATGCTTTCTATCAGCAGTAATCATTACATTTTCTACAACCAACAATTATTTAATATTATACATGTCGTGGGGTCGTCACAAAGTAGCTTCGGAATGGGCAAAAGGGAAAAAAACATAATCACAGAGTTTTTTTGTGATATATTTTGTGTTTAGATGTTTTTTTACTTGATGTGATTGATCAGTGTGGTGAACGGCATTTGTCGCGTGGAAGAATAAGGTGGCGATCACTGCGTTTTCGACACTCCAGATAGATTTTCACATTTGACGAGTGTTAAAGGGGGAATGGCACTTAAAATCATGCAAATTTTAAATCCGTCAACATCTAAGCCAATACACAAGGTAGAAAGCTATTATTTGACATATATGCAATTTAAAGACCATATTTTAATAATATATATTTATTTTTTTGTACGAAGTTCTCGGAAAATTTGCAAGATGTTAAGTGTTATTCTGCCTTTAAAGGCAAAAAGAGAAAAATACAATCTGCACTGTCAGGACTGTATAAACTATAGGTAGATGTTGTAGGCCTATTGTTATTATATTTATTCCAGTCGTAGAGGCGACAGCTTGAGTGTCTTAAAAATGGACGTCGTTGACGTCACGTTAACAAGTGTGTTCAACAACGTTGTTATAGGTTATCGCTTAATATCAATAAAATCCTTAACATTTGTCACATTGAACTAATTATGGTGTCATATGAAAGAAACATTGTCGTTGCACTAAACTATGCAAAAAAGTGAAAATCATTTTTTTTTGTCATTTAGGCAGGTTTTCTCACGAGGCACCTCATATATATTCTGATTTTTTTCGGGAGACAGGGCGGAGCCTAGTAAACGGTTCATTACATTTAAGCTTGAGGAGAAACAGCCTTCTCGCTTAGCGGTACATCGTCGGTATTATTGCAAAACATTATAACTACAGCGTGAATCAGGCTGTAGTTACGAGGTTTTATAACAACTCATTTTACAATAGAACGTTCTTTCAATTTCGAAATGTGTTCATGCTCGTGCCGCACGTTTTTCTCTTATATCAACCAAGATGTCGAGAAGTAGACTCATCGAATAACCTCTTCGCTTAGCCACACCCTGTGAGGTGAATAAAAATGGATTATAATATAGGGTTAATTCACGTTTTTGAGGTCGTTTACATTTGCAGAGGCCCAAGAAATACGTTAACACCCGAGTGCATAGCATGAGGGTCGTTTTTGTATTTTGAGGGCCTCTGCGAATGTTAACGAATTGACGCTATTAATGCATAAAAAACATAACATTCCAATGGCTACTTACCCCAAACCTATTGATACGTGCGAAAAAATGAATCGAGGTAAGAGCAAAAATGTCCGCAATTGTTGTTTTGTTCTGATAAATTTTCCGAAATGTTTTTGTTATGCATGACGTCAGCAAAATCATGATGTTACGTCATTATTTGGCGCCAAAGGCGAACGTCTCTTATTCAACGTAAAACGTTGAGAATTTTGCGGGAAAAGGGAGTTGTTTATTTTGAAAGTTCAAATCGAGGATAATTGAGTGCAAAGGTGGGCGGATATTGCACATGAATTTCCTGAATAATACATGTTTTCTGCCGATAACGGCCCGGTTTCTTCCGGATAATGAATGACTATAATGGCCCAAAAATAAACATTTTATGCCTAAATCTGATTTATACTTTAAACAAGACATGGTTAAGACTTCCGTAATAGAAAAGGCTCAAGAAAACAAGATGTGTTTGTTAAACACAAATGCCCCCGAAACAGCAATGTTATGTTTTCATGTTAAGTTTTCGCGTTAAGGGTTTATAAGGGTTAATGAATGACCTTAAGGAAGGTCATATTTCATGGAACAGAAAGATATCATTGAAAGAAGGTTACATACCAAGTTTAAGCTTTGTATGTCAAATACTTTTGGAGAAAAGGCAAAAGTTCAGTTTTCAGACAGACAGATGGACGGACAGACAGATAGCCGGAAACTAGTAAAATGTCTTTCGATATGGGACATGCTGATAATCAGCATTTGCTCCTTGTGCCTACATATTTTCTCATATAGATTGTACACAAATTATATTTTATTCACAGCAGCTTTGGGACCACCCTAAAATTTTGCCATTTGGGAAAGAGTTACAAAAGAGTCACGGCTATAAAGATATTTACATTGTACATGATAAATAGATTTTGCTTGAAATAACTATCCAACAATTTAATTTAATTATATTACCACAATCACAATATTCTTTGGTTTGTTGTTGTTATTGTTTTGCATAGCGTAATTTGGTAAAACCAAGATAATAGGCAGATAATGTTATTTATAACTCTTACCAACTAGTTGTCTTATTCTTGTCATTTCTTCTTTCTTCCTCTTCTGTCTGGCAGCTTTGTTCTGTTTTTCTATCCATCTTCTTTCATCACGACTAAAAATAGTCAGAACATCAGTATTTTTTTTCTTTTTGTAACTGGCATTCATTTCAGTATGTTGTTGCGACAATATATCAAAACTAGTTATCAAATTCAACCAGAGACAAATAATACTCTCCAGCAAATTACATAAGTTGACCTATTAAGAATACATTACCAAAGAAGTTATCGAATAGAAAATTAATTAAACCCTTTCCAAAAATTACAAAATTTTAGGGCACTCAGAATTGAAAGTTGCTGTAGATGACAAAATGGATGTTGGTAAAAATCAAAGAGCTAGGTTCATATATAGCTAAAATAGCCCTATATAATCAAATTTTTAAAATGTTTGAAAATCTCATTGACAATAGCATTTTTGTTCTTCTTCCTTATCAACCATATTGCAAATGTTTTCTGGATATCTCAAATTATTGGAAGAGACGAAAATGACCACAAAGAAATATCATTCTTAAATTTATCAATTTAATGTTCGATTTATAATAAAATTGAAGATGACTGTGGCGGAGAGATCTTGTTCGCGGGCGGAAAACCCCCGGGGGAACCCATAGCCTTGCTGGCTGCAGCTAGGCGGAGAGATCTTGTTCGCGGGCGGAAAACCCCCGGGGGAACCCATAGCCTTGCTGGCTGCAGCTAACATAATATTAAGCAAGTAGGACCCAAACCACATGTGGCGCCACCACATGCCCCTACTGCACCCCAACACCCATTGGGGTAATGCATTGAGGGAACCCTGGTCCTACAACCAACCCACCCACCCACAGTACAAACCCATGTGGGAGGGGCTCAACAAACCGCCCAAAAAGTCCATACCATATTTGGACGGCAAGGAGTCAACGTATCGACTGCAAGCCAGCACACGCTCTAAAGTATACACAGCCTTGACAATTTCATACAACATATCATGGTACCCCCAGGAATTTTCCGCCAATTTTCCGCCGCACGACAAGATAGGAAAACTTGTAACACAGCATAACACCATTTTGTAACATCGGCACTCTGACTCGCGCAGATAGTCCTGAAGTAATAGTAATCGTACACTGGATAAGAGACTCTGATGACCTTTAAAATCGTCACAATTGAAATCTGAAAAAATATTTACATTATAAGAACATGTATGAAAGAAGAATAGGGGAGGGAGGGTGGGTTTTTGGTGCAAATTCAGATTTTTTTTCAAGCCCGCGAATGGAGACGGTGCAGCGTGAGAATCACTTGTATCTGCGTAATTTACTCGACAACCCCCCCTCCAAACACAAACGTCATTTTCGACCAATAAACTGGACTATTTGTTAGAAATAGTCTGTTTTATTCCAGAAAAACAATCGGAAACTGTAGGAGCAATTGCTCACACAAGAATTTTTTAATTGACTGACAGACAACCAGGACCATTACATAAAACAACCCTTTCAGCGTATAAAAATGTTATGCCACATATTGCACAACTTACTTTTCTCCCTTTTCCTTCTCTTCTTCATCCAGATATGAAAATTCTCTCCATGAATCAAAGTCATACCTGAAAAATTATATAGAAGCATAAGAAATTACTAGGGATGGGAACGAATACCGAAATACATATTCGAATATTCGTTTTAGATATTCGAATATATTCGAATATTCGTTTTCAGCGCTTGATAAAAATGTATCTATATACATGTAGTATGTTCGGGAACCTAAATTTAATACAGAGTTGTTTGCTTTGATACAACGCAAGACCACCCTATAATCTTTATTCGTTACATTAATTGTGTTTGTAATTGCCAGTACAGAGAATGATCTTTTAAAGATGTACTATTCACTTTTTACCGACGAACATTTCCTTCCCATCCCCTCATGGTTAATCAATCAAAGTGCAAAATCTTGCTTGTCGGTTATCCTTGTCATTATGACTATGAAAAGCTACTATTCACTGCTACATCGTAGACATTGCTTCTTTAATTCTAAGTTCTTGTGTTTTCATTTGTTCATTGGACAGCATTCCATACCTTAATTTGGTTGTAATTTTAAAGAAAATCAATTTCATCTACGAAAAATAGAAATTCTGACTGGCTAATACAACTTAACCAATGATTGATCAATATAATCATACATAAGCCTCTTAATATGTGCAGCTTTTAAAACATAAACTTGTTTAATTTCAAGGTGATAGAATTAACGGATTAACGTCGATGTGTATCTGTCAAAATAGTAGATCTATATGCCTGGTTCATGTATTACTTTGACAGGTGTCAAAACTTAGCGACTAGCGATTTAACTGCATATAAGATGAAGTCATCACCAAATTGAAAGAATTGCATTTTTTATCAAGTTATTTTTATAATTAAAAGTAAAAAAAGAGACAATTTTTCATTATGAATAACAGATTTGCATTCGAATATTCGCAGCAAAAACAAATATTCGAATATTCGGATATTCATTCCCATCCCTAGAAATTACATATACAACAACACAAACAATTTTGAAACCCTCTCCCAAACGACAAAATTTTAGGGTGGTCAAATTTGAAACCTGCTGCAGAAGATACAAGAGCTGTCCGAAGACAGCGCGCTCGACTTTCTAAGTTGCTTAGTAGAAAGGGGGCATAACTCCAAATATAGTGCAGCCAGGGTCATGGGCCCTGGTAGTAAGGTAGAGGGTGTGATGGTGAATAAGAATTCCAAGTTTGGGTTGAATCCCTTTGATAGTATGGAAGTTATTGATGTTCGAAAAAACTTTAACCTTTGTTGCAACGCCAACGCCCGGGTGACAGTATAAGCTCTCATTTTCTTCGACAAGAGGGCCAAAATGGCCCTGGATCGCTCACCTGATAGAAGTTTGAAACTTTTTCAATGCAGAACAAGACCCACGTTTTACATGACCTAAGTATCTCTAAGACAAGAATATGAAACTTAAGACGGGAAATTATGATCCAGCTGAAAACAGCATTCTTAATCTTTAATGATCAATATTTGTGGCTGTTAAAGTGAAAAGTCGATAAAAAAACCATCAATTTTGTCATAATCCAGGGCACATAACTCTGTTCTGATAAAGATATTCTCATCAACCTTATGTCCAAGTTTGTTTTTTATTGGTCAATATTTATTGCTGTTTGAGTGAAATTAAAACGAAATCGGCAATTTTGTCACCATCAAGGGCACACAACTCTGGTTTTTCTAGTCCGATCAATATGATAAATCAAATCATATAAGATCTCATGATCACCAACATTGTGACCAAGTTGTGTCTTGATTGGTCAATATTTGTGGTTTTTAGAGTGAAAATAAAGTTGAAAACAGCAATTTTGTGAAATTCAAGGGCCAATAACTCTGGTTTTTCTGATCCGATCAAGCTGAAAATTTAACTCATTCAGCATCTTATGGTTACCTACATTGTTGCCCAGTTTTGTCTTGATTGGCCAATAAATGTAGATGCTAAAGTGTAAACAAAGTCAAAAACTGCAACTTTTTCAAATTCAAGGGCACATAACTCCAGACTTCCTTCTCCGATGACAGTGAAAATCGAACTCATCCAAAATCTTATGGTTACCAACATTCTGGCCAAGTTTTGTCTTGATTGGTCTATATTTGTAGATGCTAGAGTGGTAACAAAGTCAAAACTAGCTATTTTTGATATTCAAGGGCACATAACTCCTGACTTCCTGATCCGATCTGACCCAAAATCAAACTCGTCCAAGAGCTTATTGTCATACATGTTTTGACCAAGTTTGGCCAAGATTGGTCACTATTTGTAGATGCTAGAGTGGTAACAAAGTCAAATCTAGCTATTTTTGATATTCAAGGGCAGATAACTTCGGACCTGATTTGATCTGACCCAAAATCGAACTCATCCAAGAACTTATCGTCATACATGTTTTGACTAAGTTTGGTTAAGATTGGTCAATATTTGTAGATGCTAGAGTGGTAACAAAGTCAAAACTAGCCATTTTTGACGTTCAAGGGCACATAACTCTGGACTTCCTAGTCCGATCTGACTCAAAATCGAACTCATCCGAGAACTTATGGTCATACATGTTTTGACCAAGTTTGGTTAAGATTGGTCAATATTTGTGGGTGCTAGAGTGGTAACAACAAAATGTGAACAGACAGACGGACAGACAGACGGACAGACAGACGGACAGACAGACAGACGGACGCCGACGGACAAAAAGCGACCACAATAGCTCACCTTGAGCACTTCGTGCTCAGGTTAGCTAAAAATGCAACATGAGCATTCTCGCTAGAAACGGTACAACTTTTGTTCTGTCAAAAATGACTCACCATATTTCAATTTGCAGACTTGACCAAATTGATTTATGTTATTGACATTGTAGGTTGAGACGTTGCAGATGAAATACTATCCTTTGAGAATAAATTATGCTTTTTCATATGATTTGTGAATGGATTACCTTTCAAAAAATATTCATTTTACCCACCCATATTTCATTTAAAAGACTAAAATATTGTCTGAAATTTTAAGATATTTTATTAGTTTGTGATTGATGATTCAGAAATATAAAACTGTCAAGCAACTCATTAAAAGAATGTAGATGAAGCATATATTTCCCATCCTACTCACTCACACTCACTCGCTGTCAGTCTTTTGATTAACATGCAGATGGTGGGATTGTTCCTACGTCAGTGGGATCCAGTCCAGGGTCCCGTTTTAATTACAAACTTACAATTATTTTTTGCGTAATTACTTGTAACAACAAACTTGATTGGCCTAATCCGATTTTTCGTGCAATCAGATGCCTTGTTACAGTTTACACAACAACATGATCGTAAGATCGTTAGTAAAACGGGGCCCAGATGCCTGACCAAGACTCTAGGCCAAGACGCCCAGTAACTCACTAGATCTTACAGAGACTGTGTCTTTGGGTTTTATGCAGCAGATCTGTCTGATCATGGTTCTGTCATTTCGCTGAATATGATGCAAGTTTTTTTTTTTTGGTCAGGGCCCATGTCTCACTGGCATGGAGCATTGCACTTCGTACACATGTGCTGTACACTCAACCTCTGGTCTTGTATGATAGGTGACATGAGGTGAGGACAGTTGTTAACTCCCTGATCTTCGTCCATACAGTCTTGACTTACTGTCTTAAATTTCTTTGACCATGTATAATTTAAATCTGATGACTTGTGATTTCTTGTGCAGATGACCCAGCTCTCAGTGCAGAAAGATGGTTGTTCAATCAAGAAGCATTACAAGAATATATCCTAATTTGTTGTCAATATCCCGGTGGTGGCTTGATAGATAAACCTGGCAGGTTAGTTGAATTGCCATTTATTTAATAGAATTTACCAAATTAGGCTTAGCACTTGTTGTGCTTACTTTAAATTTTGTTTCAAACAAACTACCAATTGAAGAGACATTTCAATAAGCTAAGCTCAAGTTTTTGCCACAATATTGGAGTCAAAAGTAGGCAGTGTAGACTTATATCAGACTGCATGTCTATGCAGGCTGATCTTAGTCTATATTGCCTACCAAATCTTCGGTCACAACTCTGAATTGATGTGAACAACAGGGAGAAGGGTTAATAGTTTGTTGTCTGTGGTCAAGGTTCCAGGTTGGATTCCTGGTAGCGGAAATTGTACTTGGACTTTATATCTGCCTACATATTCAGCTGAGTACTGGTACAGTTACCAGGAAGCAGAGGTAGATAGAACTCGCGAGTAAAATGAAAGTATGAGGGGGCGTTCATTAAAGGTTTTCCCTGAGCTACTTTTAGTTGAGGTAGGACGTTGAAATTGTACATATACATTACTGTATACCTCTATAGGTCAAATGAAAATTTCCATCTCTGAAATGTAACTTGTTTCTCATTTCAGAGTGCTGAACATAAGTAAGATAGCTTGATGGAGCAATTTTAGCTTAATCTTTTTCAAACTCTGATGAAATTCTCGTTTAGTCATGAAGAACAATATTTAAGAATTTCGCAAAAGGGCCGTTGTAACAATTTCCTTGTTACTGCTATATATTTTTTTAAAATCCAATTAGTTCATCATAATACAAAAAAATGAAAACATCAAAAGGTTTTTAAAACACCCAGATGTTGGAGCAAGGGCAATAATTGCTATCTCAAATTCTTATTCCCGATCCAGAGATATCCAATCATTCATACGGATCCTCTATCAAATGAACTAGAAACAAAAATTTGTTTAGCAATTATTTTAACTTCTGAATATTTCTGTTGCTTTTTATTTGCAATAGCCTTACAAATCTTATTATCCAATCAATTACAGGTCCAGGGACTATTACCATTCATGCTACTGTCTCAGTGGTCTATCAATAGCCCAGCATTTTGCCGGTGGAAAACTTAGTCATACCTACAACATAGGCCATGAAAACAACCTTTTAGTAAGTAAAGTACTAGTTCTCCCCTTTTAATCAGACAGATACTACAGTTTGTTAAAATAAGGAAACCATTTGCTTTAACCCTTTACCAAACAGCAAAATTTTAGAGTGGTTCAATGTAAAGAGTTATAGAGGACAAACAAAAGTTGATAAAAACAAGACATGCTTATGATTTAGCACAGAAAGTATTGAGGAAAAAGGAGAAAATGCTGGATGCCAGCATTTTCTTCTTTTGTCTCAATGTTTTCCAAAGCCTTTTCGATGAGACATGTCAAAACCAGGTCTTGTTTGGGAAAGGGTAAAGAATCTTTACTTGGCTGAAAAGATTTATGTTTAGATCTTGAAAATGGCTTTAAGACATTTTAGACCCTGAGCTAGAAACATGTTTGCCCCCCCCCCCCCCCCAGAGGGAATTTTGTAGACATGTTTTTTTCTTAAAGTACATTATCTTAGAAACATTTTGAGCATTGTTTGCACTCTGGCGGTTGGGGCTTTTGGCTGTAACCCTTATCTAAAACCCTTAACCCTATCAAACATATTTTCATCAAATATTGACCTACAGATGTCAAAGTGGTATCAAATGAAAGCTTATGACTTGCTCTTTATTTTGTAGTTATTTTATGCAAATTAGCTCATTTGCATATGCATGAATATTAATGATTTCCCTTAAAATTTGCATTTTTTGGGGAAAATTTGATAAATAACTTCTAAAACAAGGCATTTCTGTTCAAGGGGAATTTTGTAAACATGGTTTATCTTAAAGTATATTTTATTAGAAACATTTTGAGCCTTGTTTGCACTCTGGCGGTTGGGGCTTTTTGCCGTAACCCTCAACCAAACCCTTAACCCTACCAAATTGTTCATTTAAATTTTGAAAATGAATTTGGTCATATCTTGATTGAATATTTACACACAGGTGTCAGAATGGTATCAAATGAAAGCTTATGACTTGCTCTTTCATTTTAAGTTATGTTATGCAAATGAGCTCATTTGCATATTCATGAATATTAATTATTTTCCCTAAAATTGTGATTTTCGACAAAAATGTGGTAAATACTTTCCAAAACGAGGCATTTTTATACACGGAAATTATGTAAACATAGCAAATCTGAAAGAAAATTATACAAGAGACATTTTGAGCAATGTTTGCACTTTGACCGTTGGGGCTTTTGGCCAAAACCCTTATCTAAACCCTTAACCCTATAAATTGTTCAATCATTTAAAAACATTTTTGGTCATATCTTGATTTAATATTGACTTATAGATGTTATAATGGTATCAAATGAAAGGTTGTGACTTGCTTAATAATTTGCTATAAACTTTATGCAAATTAGCTCATTTGAATATTCATGAATATTAATGATTTTACTTAAAAATGTGACCTTTTTGCTAATATCTGGTAAATAGTTTCAAAAACATTGTGTTTTTGTTCTGGGGGAATCATGTAAACATGGTTTATCTTAAAGAACATTTTATTATAAACATTTTGAGAGATACTTGCACTCCAGCGCTTGGGGCCTTTGGTCATAATCCTTA
The DNA here is from genome assembly GCA_963680895.1 of Fragum sueziense. NCBI lineage: Eukaryota > Metazoa > Mollusca > Bivalvia > Cardiida > Cardiidae > Fragum > Fragum sueziense. Next base: position 39,039,805 of record OY804593.1, on the reverse strand, counting down.
TCCAAACCCTTAACCCTATAAAATTGTTCACTCAAATTTTCAAAACATGCTTGGTCATATCTTGATTGAATATTGACCTACTGATGTAAGAATGGTATCAAATGAAAGCTAACGACTTATTCTTTAATATGCAGATATTTAATGCAAATTAGCTCATTTGCATAAGCATGCATATTAATGATTTATCTAAAATTTTGATTGTTTAGCAAGGTTTTTTATTTTAAATACGTACCAAAAGGTCCGATTATTTCTTTTTCGCAAGTTTTCAACCATTTATTATCCATGTTCACTCTTTTAACAACATCTAAGCCTTGTTTGAAATCTATTTGATGTTTTGTTTGGAAGTAACAGTAATTTTAAAGTGTGCAGCCCATTATATTTTGTTCCTATAAATCTTATTTTCAATGTATGTATTTAGTTTCCATTTGATCTTTTTAATCTTAATTGTTTTAAGTGCAAATAGGTTAAATTGATTTATTTTATTGTATTGGTGTTCTTGCTTATATCTAGTTTAGTTGACAGAATGTTATCCTTTGTAAAACTGCTACATGAATTGACGCAAAATAGGACTTTAAACATAAACATTTTATCATGTGCCATAGAATGATACAAAATGGGGGACTTTATTCTAATACACATATAAAATTAATCATTCCAATTATTTTTTAAGTTTTATGGCTGAACAGAGATCCTGGAGTGTAGACAAATTGCATACATATAGCAAAATAACATTGTTAAGCAATTATCAAGGCCTTACTTCTGCCATTCACATGGAGAAAACAACATGTTTTTTCTCCATCTGGAGAGCCCTTACTTGTTTTTTCCTCATAGATAAGTCAATTTGTTGGCCTTAAGGGTATTTGATATGTAGCTGACAGATCAGGGACACTGGTGTTACCATTTCTTTATGCTCTATTAAGGCATTTTCAATTCAGATAATTTAAGCTTGGGGTGCCATATGTAAAGCCTATGTATCAGATGTGTAAAATCAAGAGATGTACGCGATGTATGTATGTAGCTAGAGTCCAGACAATTATTGGTTGTGATCAAAAGATTATTGCATTTATTACCATGCATTTATTTGTCTGTATCAGATCAGAACAGATGTGAACTGATCCATACTACCGATAGCCCATGCTGAATGTATATTCATATTTTTCCTTATCTACACATATTTCTTATATGTGCTTTCAGCATAGTACCACCTCACAATAAATTGAAAATAGTTCCCGTGCGATACACATACAATCTCTTTCAATATGGCATATGTTTTCCAGGATGGCATTCGATAGCCATAGATATCTTCAGTTCAATAATTTCCTGATATTTTTAAAAATGATACAACTATGCTACCAGGTTTAGATCAACATGTGAAATTCCATATTGAGACACTTACTTATTGCAATGTTCTAGAACAACTTAACCAAAAATGATTCACATCGCACTTGGTGGCAATCTTGGAATTACTCAAACTGTGGGAGTTGGGCAAGTTTATCATGATGGAAACCGACATAGATCAATTACTAAACATAACAGAAAGTCTATTTAATGCAAAGAATCATCAACATTTATTGTACTTAACATAACAGAGTTACTATGTACACAACATAACAGGATTACTATATAACATATAGCACTGTCAAATGGAATACATTTTATGGATTTTCCACAATAAATGTGTTTTTGTCCCAAACATTTAAGAATCAATAGTATTTATGAATATGTAAATGAGCAAATCGACATGAAGTAATTGCAAATATACAGGCAATTCCCTAGCTCTCATTTGATACCATTTTGACGTTTGCAGATCAATATTTAATAAAGATATGACGAAAACATTTTGAAAATTTGAATGGACAATTTAATAGGGTTGAGGGTTTAGATAAGGGGTTTGGGTAAAAGACCCAAATGACACAGTGTCAACATTGCTTAAAGTGTTATTCATGTAATGTTCTTTAAGATAAATTATGTTTGCATAATGCCTCTTATCAGAAACACCTTGATAGTATTTAACACATTTTCGCTGAAAAATCACAATTTTAAGTAAAATCATTAATATATATGGCAATGCAACTGAACTAATATGCATGAAAAATAATAGCACATGGAAGAGCCAGCCATAAGATTTAATTTGATACCATTCTGATATCAGTAGGTCAATACTTAATCAAGATATGACCAAAAACGTTTTGAAAATTTGAATGAACAATTTGATGGGGTTAAGGGTTTAGATAAGGGTCACTGCCAAAAGCCCCCATCGCCAGAATGCAAACATTGCTTAAAATGTTTCTTATAAACTGTTCTTTAATTTAAACCATGTTTACATGATTCCCCCTGAGAAGAAACACAGTGTTTTTGAAAGTGTTTACCAAATATTCAGAAAAAAGGTAACAGTTTTAAGTAATGTCATTAATATTCATAAATATGCAAATGAGCTAATTTGCATAAAATTTATAGCACATTATTAAGCAAGTCATAAGCTTTAACTTGATACCATTCTAACATCTGTAGGTCAATATTCAACCAAGATTTGACCAAAAACATTTTGAAATGAATGAACAATTTTATAGGGTTAAGGGTTTAGATAAGGGATTTGGCCAAAAGCCCAAATGGTCAAAGTGCAAACATCGCTCAAAATGTTTCTTATATAATTTTCTTGAATATTTACTATGTTTACATAATTCCCCTGCACAAAAATGCTCTGTTTTGGAAAGTATCTACCACATTTATGTCAAAAATTGCAATTTTAAGAAAAATCATTAATATTCATGAATATGCAAATGAGCTAATTTGCATAACATTACTGAAAATGAAAGAGCAAGTCATAAGCTTTCATTTGATACCATTCTGACACCTGTGTGTAAATATTCAATCAAGATATGACCAAATTCATTTTCAAAATTTAAATGAACAATTTGGTAGGGTTAAGGGTTTGGATAAGGGTTACAGCGAAAAGCCCCAACCGCCAGAGTGCAAACAAGGCTCATAAAGTTTCTAATAAAATGTACTTTAAGATAAACCATGTTCACAAAATTCCCCCTGGACAGAAACACCTTCATTTGGAAAGTATTAGCCAAATTTTCATAAAAAAATAGCAATTTTAAGAAAATCATTAATATTCATGAATATGCAAATGAGCTAATTTGCTTAAAATAACCACAAATTGAAGAGCAAGTCATAAGCTTTCATTTGATACCATTTTGACATATGTAGATCAAAATTCAATCAAGATATGACCAAATAATTGTCTGTATATTTAAATGAAAAATTTGAAAGGGTTAAGGGTTTTAGATAAGGGTTACAGCCAAAAGCCCCAACGGCCAAAGTGCAAACAACGCTCATCTTGTAGCATTTGTTATAAGCTTTCAGAAAATCATACCCTTCAAAATTCCCTCGGGGGGGGGGGGGGGGGGGGGGGGGGAGCAGGGGTTATTGGTGGCTCAAGGTCTATTTGAGATCATTATGGATCCAGATAAGCTTGTGTATATGCACAGTCTGATCAAGATCCGTGTTCTTCTCTGATAGCCCCTTAGATAGCAACTGTTCGAGATCAGAAAGGATTATGACCTGACTGCACTAAGGCACAGATTGATTTGGATCTAAGGTGGTCAAAAACACTTGAACTATTACTTGTACATCTCATTTTCTGTAATAGAGATAAAAGAAATATTGTAACTACATGGAAAGCAAAATTGGTGTTTTGGAGACAATTCAAATGAGTACCAACAGCATAGTGTTTAAATTATAAATCTTAACCCATTATCACTTAATGATGCTTTCAAATGCTCCACAAGAGAAAGGCTTTGGAAAACATTGTGGAAAATGTAGAAATTGCTTGTGGAAAGCAATTTCTTCATTTCCCACAGTGTTTTACCCATTACGACTAAAAATGTAAAATTTCATTCGCTTGAAATTGTCATATTCAATATCTTTTAATATGGACCAGTCTAAAACTTTGTTGCCTTGTAATATGTTAAGTCCATATGGCCTCTTACATTGCTATCCAATGATTATCCTTTCTATTTTCAGAGACCAACCCATCCAGTTTACAATGTTTGTGTAGATAAGGTTGTACATGCAGATTTGTTCTTCAGACAACTTCCACATCCGAAATTTGGCAGTTCCACAAAAATGGATTCATAGAGGGCTGTAATCGCAATAGAAATTGGTTAATTATCTCTGAACTTTGTGAACAGTATACTATAGAGTAAAATCAACATAAGTCAGGTTTTAAACCAATACCAGATGACTAATTTTAGACCTGTCCAAATTAAAAGGTGTGGCAGACAGCAATTTAAGTGAACATTTTTTTGTATTTTGGGTAGAAAACATTGGGGACAATGAAGAAATTGCAGCCGCAATATGACCCTGGCAGTTGAGAACGGCGTAAAACCTCAATAAAACTCAAACTCAAAAACTCAATGAAGAAATTAGTTGTGACAAGCAATTTCTTCATAAAGAAATTTCATGAAGAAAATGCTTGTCACAAGCAATTTCTTAATGTTCCATGATGTTTTCCAAAGCTTTTATCTTGTGAGGCATCAAAAGTCGTCTATGTGTTGTAATGGGTTAATATCTAAATAAAGTGGTGTCAACCCTTGTCAAGTTGACCTTGGAATAAAGCTGCTTTAAAAGGCACTTCAAGGCAGCACAAACAAAGATCCGTCTGCATAAACATGTAAACTGATCATTGTCTACACTTGCATGACTGTCGGTTTCAACTGTCAAGGTCAAATGTTCTCCTTAATTGGGTAGAAAATATTGGGGAAAGTGGAGGGAAATGCTGGTAATCAGCATTTTCTTCCTTTTCTTGAGATTTTTCCCAAGCTTTATCACCAACATGCATTAAAAGGCATTTTTGAATGGGCTAAAAAGGTCTACTTTCATAAGATATACCGGTGTAGACCCATCACAGGCCATTTTAGTGCTATTGGCTGTTTCTTTGATAAAACTTTTCCCAAAAGGCTGATCAAAATTGGTAGGAGCAGCAGATCCTCAAAATTTATACCAACTTATTTTGAAAATCTTCCATGCATAGCATATAAAACCTTGAAGGAAAAGGAGGAAATGCTGGTTAAGAATATTTCCTCCTTTTCCTGAAAGGTTTCCTGTAACTTAGCTGTAAGTGGGGTCATCACAAGGTGTCACAGTTTGGAAATGGATTAAAAGATGTACTTGAAAGGCATTTTAATTCAGCATGACAATGAACAAGCCTTCTCCAAACAAGACATTATTTTGACGTCAATGATAGAAAAGGCCCGGGAAAACATTGATTACCAACATTTACTTCTTTTTCCTCAATAATTTCTGTGCCATAATATACACTTTTTCCATATGAATTTATATCAATTTTGTCCTTTGAAGCAGCCTTTGAATACGCAGTCCCAATTTTCAAAATTTGGGAAAGGGTTAAGTTGTAAAGCAATTTGAAATAACAATGAAAAGTCACAATTTCACTCTCACAAACGGTATTAGTCTACAAGTATAAGTGCTATATTTTATGTCAAGTTGTCAATTATCTTATAGGGTTAATTCACGTTTTTGAGGTCGTTAACATTCTCAGAGGCCCAAAAAATGCGTTATCGCCTGAGACCGGAGGTCGAAGGCGATAACCCATTTTGTGGGCCTCTGAGAATGTTAACGACCGAAAAAACGTGAATTGACGCTATTATTGCATAAAATATGAATAATTTGCAAAGAAATGTAATAAAATAAGACGAATAACTTAAAAACTTAGTGAAAATTTAGCCACATTTACACCAACAGATACCAGAGTTTTCCGGCATTCGACTCGACATATATCGAGTAAGTGCGATATCCACTAGACGGGCCGTTAGATTTTCATCGTGTAGCTTAAGCTATATAGTCAAGTTTCATCGCATTTTTACTGACATAATCTTCATTTGGATTGGCGAAATTCTAACAATATTCGACTTAGTTTTCTTTTGGAAACATGCTCCGGATATCCTAACGTTCATTTCAGTGCAAGTAATAAATTAAAAGGTCGGAATTTCCAAGGTAGATCTCTGGACCGTTTGGTTCGTTTCAGACATTCGTTCATTTCAATAAAAACAAAGTTGTAAAGGAAAAATTGCAGTAACTAAAAGAACAAGAAACACATAGGCTTACCACCACATTTGACCTAGACCACAACCACTCAATTCTAATTTCTATCCTTCCATGTCCACGAAATACACTTTTAGTTTAAAATCTGTCAGCTGCCCGTTTGTTTACTTTTTGATTCCAAGAATTAAACCTACGTCACTATAATTATTACGCCATCAGATATGGTTACACTGGGAGACCTAGTTTATTTATTGGGATGTAAACTGGAAATGGGGTCTTACAAGAATTTACATCGCGGAAAAGGGAAATGACAAAATTTCGGCTTTATTTTCAATTTTCTGAAGCACTCACAACAAATCCACGATCGAGGATATTTGAGTGCAAAGCCGGTCCGATATCGCACTGAATATAGACCGGTTTTCACGATATCGGACCGGTTTCTACTCGTTATTCAATGTCGATAACGGCCCAAAAACACACTTTTTAGGCAATAATGTTTGTTAAAGTATCATGTGTTCAATAAACATTCACAGCAATCAAATATGTAGCTTTGTTCTCTATATTAGAATTTGAATAATTTTATCGCTTAGGAGTCCGCTTGTTGGTCAGCCTCGAGCTTTTTCTGTCCGTCCGAAACTTAACATGTCCGTCTGTCTGTCAGTTGGAAATTTTACATGAAAACTTAACATTGGCCTTTTCGCGGGCATTTGTGTTTCCCAAAGCACATCTTTTTTTTTTGATGAGCCAGGACTTTTTGTCCAGGGAGCTAATATGCAAGCTATGTTGACATAACTTTAACCCTTTCCAAAACGACCTGTTTTGATGTCCCTAAGAGAAAAAGCTTGGAGATATATTGAGACAAAAGAAGAAAATGCTGATAAACAGCATTTTCTCCTTTTGCCTCAATATTTTTTTGCTATATTGTACACAAATCGTATCTTTACTTACACTATTTTTATCGTCTACAGCTACTTCAAATTGGACTGGTCTAGGTATTTGTTGTTTGGTTTGCTTTATTGGGGTTTATGCTGATTTCAACTGCTATGATCATATCGGGGTGACTGGAGCACCTAACCATGGATTCCTATTGTTTCTCATACCAGTACTACCACAACACCCTAACGGAGTCTTTTAGCTGCTTGTCCACATAGGTTAATGATATCAAATCATTGATGGGTTACTTTTTTGTCAGAAAGGATATCTGCCGCAGCCGGGGATCCAACCCAATATAACAGGACCTCTTAAGTGAGAGGCAGATGCGCTACCAACTGAGCTATGGTCGCTGCCTATTTGTCTTTTTGGAATAGGTTAACCTGGCCCCGGTTTCTCGAAAAAACTTAAGTATGTTTTCATGCTCAAATCTGAGCACCGTGCTCAAATCGCACGAAATCCACATGAACTTCAATCTAATACCCTTCAACATTGGAGAGTATTCCTTTGAAGTTGAGCATATTCTCATGAGAATATATTAAAGTTTTTTCGAGAAACCGGGGCCAGGTCTATATTTCAGGAAATGTCTAAATGACATAGATCCACACAACAGAGGAGTCTGGAGGTTTGATGGGACAACATCTAATCGCCTGTTGTCTACCCCTACTATATAGGGATCACTGCAGCAGCCATAAATAAAGGCCTAGTAATACAATGCCATGTCCATCACATCCTAAAAATATGCTGTGCAACTGGCTACATTTGGATGTACTATGGCAGTGACATGGACACTGAATTGTTTTTGTGACCAGGCCTTAAGTCTTTCATTGGGGTTTTGCACTGTTTTCAACTTCTATGGTCATTAAAAGCAGAGGCTGGAGCAATTAACCATGCATTCCTGTTGTTTCTCCTACCAGTTCTACCACAACACCCTAACCAAGCATCCAGCTGCTCGCTCACATAGGTTAACGATACCAAACCATTGGTGGACAACGTTTTTGCCAGAAAGGACTTTTGCTGCAGCCGGGGATCTGATCAGGCCTTTAACTCGGGATCAAACATCAATCAAACTCTGAAGGAACAACAACATAAAAATATAGGAATTGTATTTCAGCCTATTGGAAAAGCCAACCAGGCTATTTATTTCTACAATTTGTTATACAAGTTATTAAAATTTTACATCGTAACATAAACAACAGAAGACCTGCTTGGATTCTTGCCGAGTCCTCCTCAAAAAGTATGGCAAACGATTCTACACAACGTAAAAAATGAGAACTCTTTCACCAGATATCTTCACCATACATACAAAATCAGTGAAACTAACTGCTATTGAATAAACCTGTCTTGACCCTTTTGAACTTGACAAATTTCTTAGCTGGTCCAAGTTTAAAGTTGTAGCAGAAAATATGAAAAATGGCTTGGAACGATATGTACTAAAAATTTAATTTAAGGCCAAGGGGTCTGCCCCACAACCCCCACCTCTAGATCTGCCCTTGAACATGGATCCAGATCAGCTAGTGCATACATGCAATCTGATCAAGGTCAATGTTTGTCTCTTAATAGCTCCCTTCACTTCATGCCTGCATCAACTGTAAAACAGCAGCATGGATGATGATCAAACTGTACAGTACTAAAGCACAGGCTATTCTAGATCCATGGTAATCTTAAAATAAATGTTTTAATTGCCTTTTAACCCATTACCAGAGTGCAAAATATTAGACTAGTCGAAATTCAGACACTGCAGATGAAAATTTCAAGAGCATGAAATTTAACATTTGTTGGTCTTCCTATGTAGAAAAACATTGTGAGAAATGAAGACATTGCTTGTCACAAGCAGTGCCTTCGTTTTCCACAATGTATTCCAAAGCATTTATATTATGGGGCATCAAAAGGCGTCACTGTGCAGGAATGGGATAACATTTTTCCTCATCCAGTCTCTCTTGTAATATTTTGAATCTCTTGTATGACACTCCTCCAAAAAATTATGTTGTTGCTAAACATACATGTTAGAAAGATGAAGAGATCATTATTATGCTGATATTTAACAATCAAACATACAAGATCAGCAATTTGTCGGTGTTGGTGCAAAACCTTGTAACTACAATGTACATAGTTGCAAGGTTTTGCAATAACACCGATAAATTGAACATTTCCAACCATAACTACAATAATTGAATGATGAAACCCTGCAAAATGAACTTTGAGTAATGATAGGTCAATGGCAAGCTAGTAATGGAAACACTTTGGTGTTTTTCACAAAAACAATTTCAAACACAAATGCACTTTCAATACAAAGATTTGTTTCTTTCTGATTTAACTTCAAGTGTTTTTAAAGCATGTCAAGCGTGACAGTTCCCCTCCTTTGAATTCTAAAATAAAATGTTAACCCTTTCCCAAACAGCAAACATTTAGACCAGTTCAAAATGACAGCTACTGCAATTAATATGATACATGCATTATATGATAACAAATAATAACATTGGTGTTTGTCATTGAACAATTATTAAGCTTATTCTCGGTCGGTATCAAAACAAAGAGATTGTTTGGGAGAGGAATAATCTTCAAAGCTTTAAAAATACCAATAAAGGAACAGAATGAAGTTAACAAAGATAAGACCGATCATCATCTACATTGATTCAAAGAGAAAAGAAGATTCCTCACCCAAATTTTTAAGGTGGGGAAAACAAATTTCAACATTTTTGATCATGAGTATATGACATATTTATCCAAACTTCAAATATAAGATAGTTGTAGTACATGTATTTTGTTCTGAAAATCCATCTTGCACATCTGGGGCATGTTTCATCAAAACATTTCAGATGTATTTTTGTCTTACCAATGTGGATACAGTTAAAACAACATCATTGCCAAAATGTCCGCAAGTCATCAGTAAGGCAAAATTTTGTCTTAAATGTTTTGATGAAACCCGCCCTTGACTGCACAATGGCATATGCCACAAACAACTCTCTTTTCTCTGAAGTTTCTATCACAAATAAACAATTGGTTTTGGCCCTTTAACAATCAGCAAAATTTAGACCCTGTGCGAATTGGTGACATATGCTAAATTGGAATGGGTCATATTATGTCAAAACTTTTGTTTAAATTAAAGCGCACAATTTTCGAGTTAATTTTTTCCTTATACATAATACAACAATCGGAAAGATTTATCCATCACTTGAAACATTTGAATTGGTAACTGAAACACTTTTCTCCAAGAGTTAGACACTCACTCTGCAAGTGATGAAGTCTGATGTCCATAACATGTTTCACTGTTGTTTCCTTAATTCCAGATGATCTATGAATACATGTATTTCTTTTTCCTAAGGCGCTGTGAAGCCCTGAATATCATTTTCCAACAACTGTACAAAAAATCACATTTAAACTCTGGCCCACAATCACTTGTTCACACTTACTCAAAGATGCTGTACATACACAAACTAATGAATTAGCCCTTTCCCTAATAAGTCCTGGATTTGATGTCACCTTTTAAAGCTTTGGAAAGCTTTCAGAGAATTGAAGAAAATGCTGATGACCAGCATTTTCTATTTCTCTTAATGCTTTCCATGTAATAAAAGCTAAACTATACCAAATGCCATATAGCATATAGTTGCTTTTCAACGGAAACCTGGCAACTGTAGCTTAAAACAAACTGCAGTTACAAGGTTTACATTGAAAAGCGACAATATCATTCATATTTTGTTGTCTGAAACTCCTTATCAATTTGGCGCAACCTTAAATTTTGTCATTCGGGAAAGGGCTAAGTGGATAATCAATGTTGGATAAAGCCATTACTCATTAGCACTAATCTGCGGACAACTTTAACTTTTTTGCTGTTTGGGTCGGGCTCTCCTCGGAGTCCGAACCCGACCCGTCCAATGAGATTGCACCATTTGTTGCGCCATCTAATGAAGAAATACCACCATTGTTGGAATTCACAGTTCCTGATACAGCAAATTGTCCTGTAGTTTTTGCTTTTTCCAAAGATTTAACTGAAAGAGAAAAGTACAAAAATGTGGAATATACATCAAGAAGACTTTTTTAAAACTGAGAAAAGTATCAATCCTTTAGTCTCTTTTAAAAGCAACTCAGTATTTACTATGATTATTCAAAACTGGTCTATAGTTTCAAAATTCTTAATTCTTTCCAAAACAGTAACAATTTAGTCTATTCCAAGTTCAAAGATGTTGCAGATGACAATTTACAGTGAATCAAATTCAATATTTTAGTATCTTTCTTTTTAAATTCTGTAAAGTAGCAGTAAATGAAGAAATCGTTTCACACAAGAAAAACTGTTTTCCAAAGCCCTTTTCTTGAGGGTTGTCAAAAAGTGTCTATAATATATGGCAATGGGTTAAATGACAAAGCAGTCATTTTACAAGCAGTCATGATGTTTGATCTCTTACCTATTTCTAGTTTTCATCCTATTACCAGACGGCAAAATTTTAGACTGTCAAAATTCGAAGATGCTACAGATGACAATTTCAAGAGAATGAAATTATACAGTTTTTGGTCTTTTCTGGTAGAAAACATTTTGGGAAATGAAGAAATAGCTTGTCACAGCCAATTATTTCATTTTCCACATTTTTCCAAAGCCTTTACTTTGTAGGGAATCAAAAACCTTCCTTGTGTGGGAATAAAGGTGAATTCTGTAAACATGTGCTATATCGTGACCAGACTTATTTGGTGAAATGTGACACATGACTTTATGAAATACAACAAAATATTAATACCACTTTGGTTGCATGAGAGTAGAGCAACAGATAAGAGCGGATACAGGCAGTCTAAATTTTTATGTTGTGATTGCTCATTTGAATCGTCTCGAATTTAAATGAGTATCCACAGTATAGGGTTATCTGAAAACAATCCATTTCGAAGTCAAAAATCCCCCTTATCTGTAGTTCTTTGAGATGAGAATGTCGCAATTTAGTAAAATTTATGAAATTGTTTTCTACACGTACCTCGACTGGGACCAGGTCTAAAATTTGTCTGTCCGGAAAAATCTTCAACTAAAATTTAAGGGTCATTTGAGAGGTTATGGCAAGACCTTTGCAAGTGCATGCACAGTGCTTCCTCACAAGTTTTGCAATAACCCCTTATTTAATCTGTAGTAATGGTACATGTACAAAACAACTAATGACAAATTTGAAAATATGTGCATGATAAACATGGTGGGGAATCACTGTACACATGACAGAACAATTGCAGAAAATCTTCAGTAGTTCTAAAGTGTCTGATTTGAAAATGGTTTGAAGCAGATATTTACTTCCGTCATCATTATTTTTTCACCAGCAGATTTTTAAAGATCTACTATTTCCATCTTCTCAGCTTCAAACCCAATTCAAACTAATAAGACAATTATTTGAAATTACTTTCACATGATTCCTCACCATGTAAACTATCAAATGAATACTTTGAAAGAAACATCCTAAATTTTTCATTCAATGATAGAAATGTGTGAGTAAAATTTAAAAGTTTGAGCTGGGATATGTTAAACAAGAGGACCATGATGGTCCTATATCGCTCACCTTACCATAGGTGACATGAGCAAAAATGGTAATTTTGTCAATTGAAAAGGCATATAACTAAGGACTTTCTGTTACGATCAAAAGCTACAGCATAGAGATAATTTTTAGTCTTTAGACATTAAACTACGCAAAATCTTAAAATATTCAGGTCTTATAATTTGAGAAAAGATTGTCAAACACTGCCCTCTTTATCAATTTTATATGGAACCCAGTCAACCCACAACATTTCATAGGGGAACTATTCATTGAACCATTACAATTTGAATTTGGTTAAATCTTTTCCTAACAGCATAACATCAGAGCAGTAGAATTAAAAACTGCTGTAACTAACAAAACAGAATGCTGAGTCAGACTGCATTCATGTACAAAAGTGGACAGAAAATGAAGAAGCAAAAGATGGAAATATAGGCTATCAGCATTTTCTTCTTTTGCAATAACATTTTCCCAACATTTCCAATAAGTGAGCCAAAACCTGCTTAATCCCTTCCCAAACTGAAAAGGAATAGACTGTTCCAATTTAAAAAAAGAACATAAAATTGATATGGATAAAGAAAGGATTCATGCACAATAAAGCAGATAAATTATTGAGACAAAGGGAGAAAATTACTGATTATCAACCTTTTCTTCATTTGACTCGATATTTTCCCAAGCATTTTCTAATTATTTAGGGATGTCAAACCAGGCATTTTCAGGAAAGGGTTAAACTAAAGTACATATCTAGAGGCTGTACTAGAGATTCAAATAGGAGAGGTTAAGGGCTTTCCAAATTGTAAAATATCTTTCAATGTTTATCAAACCCTGTGATGTGGGTATTCATTTGAATGATCTAATCAAAACTATTTAAATGAGTACCATCAACAAAGGATAGCTTAAATAACAAATAGAATGTATTTACCCCTTTTTACCTGCAGTTCCCAATTCTGGCCGTCTTGAATAAACATATCTGGTCTTTGTTTATTTTATGGGGATTAGACATATCCCCAGTGGGGGATTAAAACCTCGTAACTCCAGCCTTGTCGAGCTGTAGTTACAAGGTTTTGACTCCAACTAACAATATTATACCTGGTTGAATTTAAAAGAATTTTCTTTGGATTTCTCAAAGTTTGGTATGCCCTATCCACATTTTTTGACAAATCATAAAATTTGTGAATAAATTTTGGAAAGAGTCGCCTAAGGAACATTCCTGCCAAATTTGGTTCAAATTGGCCCAATGGTTGATTTTTAAAGAATTTTCATAGGATTTTTAAGCCCCACCCTGCCACACCCACATTTTTTGACAAATCAAAAATTTACGAATAAGTTTCGAAAAGGGTCACCTCAGGAACATTCCTGCCAAGTTTGGTCAAAATTGGCAAAATGGTTGTGGAGAAGAAGATGTTTAAAGAAATTGTGGACGGACGGACGGACGGACGACGGACAGTGAGCGACCACAATAGCTCACCTTGAGCACTTCGTGCTCAGGTGAGCTAAATAGCCATCACAATGGCATGGATGCAAATCAGCCTACACAAATGTGCAGTTTGTTCAAGAATCAAGATCCATACTGTTCTCAGATAACATACTTCTTAATTAACAATTTGCACTGTTAGAGACAAGCACAGGTCCTTGTCAGGCTGTATTGACCATTCCCACAGTGACGCCTTTCAACCCACCTTATATAAAAGACGCTATGTAAAACCAGTAATATTCATTGTTGTTGTCAGTAAATTACAGTTGTTGATGACCAGCATTTTCTCCTTTTGCTTCTTTACTTTCTATTCCAAATTGTTGCACAAATCTTATCTTTACCAACATCCAATTTGTCGATTGAAGCGGCTTTCAAAAATGAAGACAACAAGCCAAATTTATACTGCTTGGGAAAGAGTGAATTCTCTCTTGATTCTGCTTCCCGGAAAAAGACACCAGTACTCGCCCAAATATGTGGGCCAATGTTAAGCCAAGAACAACCTCAGTTACTGGGGATCAAACTCAGAACCTTTTGGTTCTGATGCCGACGCTCTACCTCTCGACCAAGGACTCAACACATTGCTGGTCTCAAGTGCTATGGAAGCCTTTCCCCATAACCCAGCTCAATTTCACATTATGGTCAATGATTAATAGCGTGTTATTAATAACACATTACACATTACAAAATAGAATACATGTACACAGAAAATAGATTAGACTAAGGATGAGGATGATAATGTGTAATGGTGAAAAGATACCAAAGTTTTAGAGCTCAAATACATAGAGTTCATGAGATTGTGTACACCTACATACCTAAATTGTATGCAACATTTTATTTGGTTTGTTGATTTTACTAATAAACCAAAGGTTGCCATGGTTATACAAAGTCAGATCTGGATACAGAAACAGTCTAGTCTACACATGATCAACTGTGCAGTCTGACCTTCTTAACAGAGTGGATAATCTCACTTTGAAACACAAAGTATCATTTAAATCATATAAAATTTTGATCCATGTTGTGGTTACTTATAGATTTAAATTGTCTCAAATGAAACAATTTGAATAAGTAAACACAACAAAACATTATGGTTTGGAATTGCAATATCACGGTGGATAATCACATGATACAATATTTTCAGAAAATCTTCAATAACTTTGTAAATACTGGACCGATTTGAATTTGGTTTGAAGCAGAGAATGTGGACAGACGTCACGCATTACATGAAAAAATTTTGGTTTATCTTCAATAACTTTTTTATCAGTTGATTTTTCAAAAATCCAACACATCCAGCTTATCCCTGGCATTTTCCCACATTCCCTGCTTCAAACCGAATTCAAATTGGTCAAGTATTGAAAAATATGACAATTGACAATTATCGGAAAATCCGAGTCAATTGATTATACACCGTGAATATGCCAATAACAAATTAAGAATGCCCACACTCCATCTTATATGTTGCACTACAATGTCTGCTTGTTTCAAATCATCATATAACAAAATGTTGTCCTTACTTTGTTGTTCTAGTATGTTATTGTGTTTCTTTAAATCATCTATGTCTTGCTGATGACCATGATTTTTGCGTCGCATGTATGTGATGTATTCAGCTGCCTTTTTTAATATTTGTGCCCTGGATACCTGGCAAAAAAGTGAAGAAGCTTATTTTAGAACATATTCAACTCATTATCAAACGACAAATTAAATATTCTATTTTTTGTTCTCAAACCTTGAAAAGCATGCAATCCTGAAATTCATAAATTATCTTCTAAAGTTCTTAAGCCTTTCCCAAACAAGACCTGGTTTTGGCGTCCCTAATAGAAAAGGCTTGGGAAAACATTGAAACAAAAGAAGAAACTGCTGATAACCAGTAGTTTCTTCTTTTGTCTCAATATTTTCTGTGCCATATTTTACACAAATGATGAAATCCTATCTTTAATACAATCCATTTTGTCATTTGTGGCAGTTTTTGAAGTGGATTACCCTAAGATTTTGTTGTTTGGGAAAGGGTTAATCCATCATGTTTCCAAAAGCGGACTTACAGACATTTCCAACATTGTCAAAAAGGGTATTATCTCTTATCAAATTTATTAACAGTAACTGCATGATAATCTTACATTTATTATGAAGTCAGGACTGTAGATAAGCATGGGTAATGACTTTTTTTTAACCCTTTCCCAAACAAAACTATTCTTAGAGTGATCAAATTTGAATACTGCTGCAAATGACAAAACAGTTTTTGATAAAGATAACATTTCTGACAGTCTGTGCAATATAGTATAGCAATTTTGAGAAAAAAAGGAGAAGATGCTGATTTAAGATTATCAGCATTTTCTTTCTTTTGCTTTCATGTCTTCCCAGCCAAATCTCTTCCACAAGGGAAAGTATTGTTTGCTAAAGGGTTAAACAATGTCTCATTTATAAAACCCTGTGCCATACTCTGTACCTTTTCCTTGATATGATTTAACCCTTTCCCAAACAAGACCTAATTTTGACGTCCCTAACAAAAATGGCATGGGAATACATTGAGGCAAAAGAAGAAACTATTGATAACCAACAGTTTCTCCTTTTGTCTCAATATTTTCCTAGCTACATTGTACACAAATTTCGTCTGGGTTACCATCTTTTTGTCATCCACAAGTTTTCAAATTAGACCGCCCTGAAATGTTGTTTGGGAAAGGGTTAACTAATAAGCACCCACAGTAAATGTGATACCTTTTCTCCTTGAAGTTGTGGCACTGAATCTCGTAAACTTGTAAAACTTTCTTTAATATGATCTCTCCTCTTTCTCTCTAATGCATTATGATGAGCACGCCTTTCAGCCTAGAAATTAAACCATGATCAAAATACAGTATGTAATTCATTCCCACAAAATGACACCTTTTGAAGACCTAAAAGATGAAGGCTTTGGAAAACAAAAGGATATTGGCTGAGCCCGGAATCTTCAATCTAAAGTAAATATGAGAGGAAAAAGTGCACCCGACGTGGGACTCGAACCCACGACCCCCGGATTACTAGTTGGACGCTCTAACCACTGAGCTAGCCGGGCACATGGTCGTGTTTCTACCCAACGTCACTACACTCCTCCTCCTCATAATTTCTCGGGAGTCTCCCACTCCCCCGGTCCCTAGGACCACCAGGTGCCGCCTACCCGCGCTCACCAGTTTACCTCGTCGCCATTAAAGTAAATATGAGAGGAAAAAGTGCACCCGACGTGGGACTCGAACCCACGACCCCCGGATTACTAGTCGGACGCTCTAACCACTGAGCTAGCCGGGCACATGGTCGTGTTTCTACCCAACGTCACTACAAATCATACAATACCTGGATTGATAATGACAAGAGTCAAAACACTTTACAACATCAAATCATTGATGACCATCTTAAGTTTAGGAAGCCAAAACTATTTTTCTGGTCCATTTTATGTGCATAAAATTATAAACAGACCTTTGACATAGTTTTAAAGTTTATGAAAGGAATTGAAAGTAGGAAGTCATTTATAATTTATCATTTTGCTAGATATGGGTGGTCAACATGACATAAGCATTTGGGAATTTAAAGTTATATCACGTGTGATTGTTTACCCCCGAATCATTAACTAGGACACCGCGCATGCGCAACCACGACTAACAACCTCAAAATACCGAAAATAACCCATTTCTTTGAATCTAGAACAAGCTCACACCCCTTCTTCTTACGAATGAATGCTATTTCTTCTTTATTCTACCTACCGGGGTCATGAAATGAGTAGAACTTTGTGAACCAATACCGGACAAGCCATCTTCGTCGTCTTCCTGGAACGAAAGAAAGGATTCGCTTGTGAACGGAAATAAATCAAAATATTCAACAAATGACACTCGCATTCTAGTTAAAATGGTCGGCAAAATTTCATATACAGCCTATGGATCAACTTACATCACTCTCGATATCAACATCTCGATCTTCATCGCTCATTTTCAAGGACAATCCTAACCCAAAACACAACAACTGCAGGTGCAAATGGCGACCAAACAAACGCCACGAGGTCAATACCCACGTGCTGTTCTGTCAAAACAAAAACAGTATGTTCTGGTCAATATTTTAAGAAAAGAATAATTATATGAACTTATTCTTGGACATCTTTTGGTGGATTCTTTATTTTGTTTAGCTTATTTTATTTTCATTAACGATAATTAGGTCGTTATGCGAGAAGGATCTACTTTTTCTGATGTTAATGCGCGCTGGGCCGATTTAGACTGGGAATTCCGACTATTTGACTGGAAACCCAATATAGACAACTTGTTAACCCTTTCCCAAACAAGACCAGGCCCCGGTTTCTCGAAAAAACTTAAGTATATTCTCATGAGTTCATGCTCAACTTCTATTCAATACCAATCAACGTTGATTGGTATTCCATTGAAGTTCACGTGGATTTCGTGCGATTTGAGCACGATGCTCAGATTTGAGCATGAGAAGATACTTAAGTTTTTTCGAGAAACCGGGGCCAGGTATTGACGTCTCCATGAAAAAAATCTCAGGAAAACATTGAAACAAAAGGAAAAACACCGGTAACTACCGCTTTCTCCTATAGTCTGTGTGTGCGTGCGTGTGTGCGAATGTGTGTGTTTGTTGTTGTTTTGTTCGTTTGATTGCTTTTTCACACCAATGAGATTCACGCGACGCATGAATTCTTCGGGCGACGTCGTTAAAATTCGACGCCCGAATAGACAGTCTATAATCGGATACATAACGAATGTTAACGACGCCACATGAAAAACCTCAACGTCGCATGAATCTCATCAGGGGTGGACTACCTTTATGATACTTCTATCTATAGGCTCGATTTTCCGCGTTCTAAAGAGCCGTGCACTGATATTGGTAATCTTTAAGAATCATCAGTTTTCACTGCAACCCCCTTTGCAGGGGTGGACTACCTTTATGATACTTCTATCTATAGGCTCGATTTTCCGCGTTCTAAAGAGCCGTGCACTGATATTGGTAATCTTTAAGAATCATCAGTTTTCACTGCAACCCCCTTTGCAGGGGTGGACTACCTTTATGATACTTCTATCTATAGGCTCGATTTTCCGCGTTCTAAAGAGCCGTGCACTGATATTGGCAGGGCTAGAATTTCCCTAAAAATATGACTCTTAATATTTTGCTAGTGGCTTTTGAAACCACTAGCGAAAAGGCAAATTCACTCGCGATTTGGATTTCTTTTTGTAAAATACAGCTTAATATGGTGCGTTAATTTGTTCTTTAAAATGACATGTCTGAAAACAAGTACATTTTGTCAATATTCAGAAGTTGTTTTGTAAGCCTTTTCAGGCTGCATTTATAAAACTTGTGGGTGGGGAATATTTTTCCACAAGCCAAAAAATCTAGTGTCAGAAAGAATTACTAGCAATATGTTATTTTAACTAGCAAAATGCCAGTATGCTAGTGGAAATTCGAGCCCTGATTGGTAATCTTTAAGAATCAGTTTTCACTTCAACCCCCTTTGCATTGATTTCCCTTTACCCTTTCCCCTAAATTTTTACCAACTTTTGAGGGGCTGATAATTCCCCCCCCCCCCCTTCCCCTTACGACCCCTGTTCCAACGGGCATGCGGGTGATAATAACGCTTTACGACATCCCTTACGAAAAAATAGATTTGGAAAACATTGTGGATAATGAAGAAATTGCATGTAACAAGCAATTTCTTCATTTTCCACAATAACGATGGAGATTTGACCAGAATCGAAATTATATATTTGTCCGTAGAACTTTGTTATCCATCCTATGATGCACAATCTCCACCGTGACAATGCTTTCTGACCCAAAATGAAAAGATTTTTAAAATATCGTCGAGTTGAAATTGTCGTCTGCAACACTCTTCAAAGTAGAACCGCCCTCCAATATCTTGCCCTCTGTTAATGGGTCAATCATCTTGCATAATCGCTGATCAATAAGAGTTTGTGTTGTACTGGAGCAAGTAAAGTGATAAAAAGGTGTAATTTTTCCATCAGTCAATAAAAAGGAAAATAAGCGGGGATTTCGGGGCAGTAGCCCCCCCCATACATAATTTCAAAGTGAAATAAAGTGGGGGTGGGGACGACAGCCACCATGAATACTTTTTAAGTGGTCAAAGTGAATACACGCCATTTTGGCAGGGACCGGAAATGTTCCCAGCTAGGATCTGAGGTACTGAGACCACTGTGTTTCTAGATCAGTTTATGCTTAGGTGCAATCTGATCTGGACCCATGTTTCTTTCTAACGGTTGCTACGTGTAATGAAGTGCAAGCAAGCTAGGGCAGACCTTGGGGTGGGGTCAGGGGGTCATGACCCCCCCCCCCTGGAATTGGCCGAAAATTGAATTTTGACTATAACTTCTTGTCTGAAGGTGTCATTTGGGCTTTGACCCCCGACCCCCCCCCCCCTTGAAAAAAATCCTGGATCCGCCCTGGGCAAGTACCTATAAGAGAGTTTTTTGCAATATATCCTCACTTTTCAACGAAAACCTCGTAACTGCAGCTTGTTTTAAGCTGCAGTTACGAGGTTTTCGTTGAAAAGCAGCATTATGTGTCGACTTTTTATGACTTTAATGAAAATAATTATGATATGTGATAAATTACATCTCGCTATATTATTGTTCTGAAATTCACGCTTACAGTAATCACACACTTTGACCCATATTATACATAACGCGCGAAAATCGTCGTGTTGGTTTGGTGTCGACGTTATGACGTCATAAAAAACGACGCCATTACTGTAAGCGTTAACTTCAAAACAACAATGTAGCTAGAAGTAGTTTATCGTATTTTTTATGAATTTTATTCATGACAAAGGCCCGAAAAGGCCGAATGGGAAGTTCCTAGTTAGCCAGTCCCCAAACAATATGGCCGCCATTTTGTTACCGCACAATTATAAGTAAAGTGATAAAATAGAGTATTTTTTTCAAATATGAAAAAGAAAATAAGTGGGTGTGTGGGGGCAGCATCCCTCATAAATACTTTCGAAATAATATAAGCAGGACCGAGGTGTGCGGGCAGTAGCCCCCATAAATAGCCTACTTGCTAGTAAAAGGGACCGGAATACTAGATGTGTTCCCAGGTCGATTTAAAACCATTAGGCCCTACACCCTTTGGCTTTGCATTTACAACATAGACTATGAAGGAAGAGCATTCCAATCGTTTATGATTCATTGTGAAAAATGTTGTTAGCTGAACGATGTTCTGCAACGAGTCTTCTCTAGCTTGAAATTATGTTCTCGGGCAGATCCCGACTCTTATGAACTCCCTTTTCCGCAATTCTTTCTAAAGCTTTTCTTCGCCGGATTGTTGACTCTTTCATTATACGACAAGTCCAAATCCAAAGTTATTGTAGACGACAAAATGAATCTGCGAAAGATAAAAAATGTAGATCCACAACATAAGAAAATATTGAAGGAAAAAGAGAGTGTATGGAAACCAATATGTTCTTCTATTCTTTCAATGTATTCCTATATTTTCAATTATACATGGGGAAGTTTCTAGTCAGCCGGTCCCCAAACTAAATGGTTGCCCGTAAATTGACAAAATAGAGTAATTTTTCATCAATAAAGAAGAAAATGAGCGGGGTGTGGGGGCAGCAGCCCCCATAGATAATTTCAAAATAAAATAAAGCGGGAACATTTCAATATTGTTTTTATTGTGTGTGTGTGTGTGTTGTTTTTTTTTTTTTTTTGTTTTTTGTTTGTTTGCTTGCTTGTTTTTTGGAAACAGGTAAACAGGAATTCACTTGTAACAAGACGAATCACAATCGGAATGGATTATTGCAAAGCTTTCGCCTGTACACGTGAAATAATACAGGGTTATTCACGTTTTTGAGGTCATTAACATACGCACAGGTCCAAGAGATACGTTAACGCCCAGATGCCGTTTGAAGTATTTTGCACGCCTCTGCGATTGTTAACGACTGTAAAATACGTGAATTAGCGTTATAAATGCACCAAAAGCATCATATTTCAATAATTACTTACCCCAAACATCTTAATACGTGCGAAAAATGAACCGAGGTAAGAGAAAAAATGTCCACCATTGTTGTTTTGTTTTGATAAATCATCAAAGACAAAACGGAACAATCTGACGGAGCTGAAATATATTTATTAAATTAGTAAATTATTTGTTGGAACATGATGTATAGTTTTTGTGAAGGAGGTTGAGTCGACCCGGAGCACGACATGACGTTACGTACGACGTTCAAGAAATGACTTGGCCGCATAGAATCGAACTGCTTTATTTTCTTCATAGAGCAGTCTAGGCACCCATCGTACACAAACTCTTTTGATTTTCATATATTCCGTAAAGAATTTGTTAACATTTTTATTTGACAGTTCACATTTCCCCCTGATATCTCTTATCATATTTTGCCTATCACCATTCACGACGTTACTCACGAAATTAACATTTCTATCTGTTATAAGACTCGGTCTTCCCGATCGCGAATCTGCTGTTGTTTCCCCTGAAACAGCCAAGTCATTTGCAAACGAGAGAACGCGACATACTTGGTCTCTTCGTAGAAGAATTAATGAATTCCCTGGTCGCTACATGCGTTTTACCTAGTTCGACGCAAAATTTCATAAGAACGTGCTGCTCCGCCCAAACGTCCGACGTCGTCATTTTTGACAGATTTCCTTCCATATCAAACTTCTTTGGATTATCCTCAAATGTCAATTTTTTAACGCGACAATGTTAAAAATCAAAACAATATGGAGTCAGAATGTAACTCCACGTTTTTATACATTTATTATTACCTTTCCTGCCAATTGCATACGTTTAACCATATTTTAAAACACAGACCTAAAAGCTCAAAATTTGACGTGCTCCGGGTACCCCTATGTAGGGTTGTTAAAGGTCCTATTGCAATATTAATGCACATCAAATGTATTTCTCTTTTCCGGAAAAGTACTTGATAGATACTTAGCTTGCATGGGATATAGATTTTTTCACGAAGAAAGTATTGTGAAGCAAAATAAATTGGTTGTCCACGAACTTTCAGGACAACCCTCGTATGTCATATCATATAATCTAAGAACAGAACTGCTAGTTTACGACCAATTTGCGAAAACACCAGTATCTCGTTCATTTGTTACCGCATAGATTTGATATTTTTGCGACGTCAGAAGTTGGGGTACAACATTGGAACGTCGCGTAACGTCGACTTTTGTCATTTTGATATCTTTCGGGCGTGGTATGCTTATAAATAAACATAAAATTCGCTTTTCCGTCTTTCATATATCTATTGTTACGTTACAAATAAATAAATTATGTGCTGTCTATAATGATATATAATTGTAATATCTATATTCAACTTGAATAGTCAATTACTTCATGGAAAAAACCTGTTCAATTCAGCTATAACAGAAAATGCATATTTTACATTCAAAGCTAAACGAGAATGGTTTCAGTTGTATCTTAAATACGTTTTCATGTCCCTATGCTTTTGCATTTTGTGTTTGTAGTTTACATTAACACTATCGTCAGTAGTTATGCTTTTCTTCTGCTGTCTGTACTTTTACATATTATACATACCGTTCTTCCGCTGTTGTTTGTTAGCTGTCGTTCCTTCTTCTATACCACGTGAATTTTATCTTTGTTTTCTATTTTTAAAGCTTCTTTTGTTCGCGACAAAAATTATTTCTCTTTTTCACGCCTTTGGCGGTGCGTTGGAGATCTATGTAATACGTCATAATTTGTGTAAGCGTTATGACCCACACCTACAAAATTAATGATGTCAACGTATTTTTTATTTTTATTTATTTATTTATTATTATTATTATTATTTTTTGAAGTGCTACTTCAAACGCAATCATTGTTTTATTATACGCCCAATCATGATGTTTGGGACTTTAAAAACGACCATAGGATTTTCATGCGTATTTTATGTGACGGGGACATTTATGAAACGCCACAAAACAATAAAATTAAGTTTGTTGCAAGGAAATATTTCAAAGAATATTTATGTCGATTGAAATAAAGTTCAAAAGTATTTTTTCATTCAAATATCATGCCGTTATTTTAAAAACTAATAATCTTATCAATATCTTAAAAAACAAACCTTAAAATCATATAGCAAAGTTACAAAAATTACTGGTGCCATTTTCTACCACCATCTTGTTACCAGTTGACACCATCAATGTCAAAATGAAGTAATGCTTTGTCTGACGCTCGGTCACTTTTGTAAAGCAACTTTGTGCGTTTTTGATCAGAACTCGCAAAACAGCTATATTTGTTCCTTTCCATTTAGAGCGTTAAATGTTACACGTTACGACGTCAAGTTCCCTGTATTGTGCATGCATTACATTAATACGTAGAATAACAGTAACTGTTATTGTCACCTCATGTATATTGTAAAAGTACAAAATTACACGATTCCGATGGGTATATATATACTTATTATATGCCGCCCTTTACAACGAACAATTGTTTTCCGTTTAATACAGTCGGTACCGATTTTTTGCAAGTGTACACAACTTTTGACGCCGCGTCTTTAAGATGTCTCCGTCTCATTTGTTCTCTTTGTTAGTGCGTAATAATATCTGCAGAGCTCCAAGAACACTCCGGAATTTTTCCATGGTACTGATTCAATAAACTCATTTTCTCGTAAGAGAAACTTCTCAAAACCTTCCATGTATTGGCAAAGATGAATGAGGCATATGATTTGTACTAGTCCTTTAATTCCCCACATCGTGTGTAGCGATTATCTACAAATAGATACACCAGAAAACAATAAGAATCTCTTATAACCAACAATCTACCTACTCTTCAACTTTGACTAAGACGACAAACCCAAATGACCCAAAATATTATCGAAGAGATAGAGCTAGTGATGTCACAAGTCGAACTGCATTTGCATGCAGCCCGACCTGTGTCAACACTAACTTAAAATGTTACCAAATTTATCTATCATTTACCAGCGATGACTGACCAAAATAGACTCTTTGACAATTACATCAAAGATATAGTTTATATAGAATTTTCTGATAAAGGGTTTCTAAGACAAACATTTCTAGAAAATGTGTTAAATTGGAAATAAAACAATCTCTTAAGGCAATAAATGTTGTCATAATCATCAAGGCAACCTATTTTGGAAAATGAATGAGCACAGTGATTGTCAGGATCAGGCGGCGCAGAATGTGCAGCCTGATCCGGGGAAACACTGTACAATGGCAATAAAATGCAGAGTATCAATACAACCCGACCATATTCTAATAAACCAAACAAGCATATTGTATCAATTCTAGAACACTAGAACTGACGTGAATCTACAACGAGTCTACGACTACAGTGCAGAAACCTAAACAAATATTTGCAACCTTTAGTTACACAAGACCGAAAACATTGCTGACAATAATTTGCATTAAAATTCCCAAATTGTCCAAATATGTCAATGATTCCAGGCAATAACAGTGTCACATGTCAACTCAATGTAGACACAATATGAAGATATCAACCCTAAAAACCTTCTGCAGCAGAAAATGGCTGACCAAACAGCATGGATCAAGATCGGACTGCACAAAATGCAAGCCGATCTCATGCCAAGTTGTTTCGTAACACAAACTCGGTGAAAAATGAATGCATACACTAGACTGTATACAAACCCAAGAATCTCCTCGTATCTCAATATGCAAAACACCTTATTGGCCAGATAAAGTGCGTTGTAAAAATGAGCAAATATGCCGACGCCATTTTAACAGTGCAACCCTTGCTTCAGTCAACGCAATAAATTGCAGGAACAACAAATGCAACATGGAAATTATATATGGATGAGTGTAGACTAATCATTGGTGCATTATATTATAGCTTGATACATACGGAACTTGTATCTGGATCTCAAACCAAACATTTTTTCAACACATGTAGCATTTCTTCATTCTAACGACCATGCCTTTTTTTCTCAGAGTCACGTGACCGGAAAAACCTTTTCGCACAAATATTTTCGATACCAAACGATTCGCACAAATCCTTTTTCGCTACTAATACAAATCGTAAGCGCTTTTGCCGCTTACATACCAGCCCTCTAATTGCAAAGTAATAGACTTTAATCCGATACTTTGCAATTACAAGCCTGAAAAAACATAATACTTGGTTCAAATTTCAAATACAATTATTTACAGTCTTATAAAGACAAATTGTTTAAATTACCAATGACAAATGCTAAATGAACAGTTGACAAATTATCAAGTCACAACTTCAGCTCATGAATATTCTTGTGTACAAGACAAAATGAATGCTTATTCTAGTTCAAGCATAACCACCAATTTATCGATTGGCCTAACTAAAACATTTGTGGCTGTTCTAACTTTGACCTGACGTACAAGACCAGCACGGTCTGGCAAAGTTTCAACAACCACTGCAAGTGGCCAAGAATTCCGTGGTGCATTCGAATCCACAATAACGACAATATCTCCCACTTTGACATTTCTCCTTTGAAAGTGCCATTTTTGACGCTCTTGTAGAAGGGGTAGGTACTCTCGTATCCACCTCTTCCAAAAGAGGTTAGACATGAACTGAATTTGTCGCCATCTACGTTTACAATAATTGTCATCTTCATCGAAAATACCCGGAGGTAAATTTGTCTCACTTTTTAACAACAGCAAGTGATTAGGTGTGAGTATGTTTAGATCATTCGGTTGATCTGATGCGCGTGTAAGCGGACGGCTATTCAATATAGCTTCAATTTCACAGAGAAGTGTCGAAAGTCCTTCATCGTCAAGCACTTGCTGCTTTAGAGTATAGTTCATTGCACTCCGTACTGATTTAATGAGTCTCTCCCATACACCTCCAAAATGGGAACCCATCGGTGGGTTAAAGGTCCATTCAACATTATGTTGTATCATAGCACTATTTATTGCCGTAGAGTTCCATTCGCTAATGGCAGTTTTCAACTCACGTTCCGCGCCAACGAAGTTTGTTCCATTATCAGATATCATTTTCTTGACCTGACCGCGGCGCGCAATAAACCGTCTCAAGGCATTGATATAAGAACTTGTGTCTAATGAATATGCTAATTCTAAATGAACCGCCCTACTAGCCAAGCAAGTGAAAATAACGCCCCAGCGTTTAACTCTACTTCTTTTCATTTTGACTTCAAAAGGTCCAAAATAGTCAACTCCTACCCGCGTAAAGGGTGGTTCATCCGCAATCACTCGGTCTCGCGGTAATGTAGACATTTTCTGTTGGCCAACATGTGCCCTTTGTCGTCTGCAATCAACACACTTTGATATGACTTTCTTAATAGCCGAAGGAGCTCTGATTAGCCAGTATCTTTGCCTCAAGTTAGCCAACATGTGATTTCTCCCAGAATGCATAAGCTTACTGTGAATATCTCTTAAAATCAAAGTTGATACATGATGATCCTTTGGTAGGATCACTGGGTGCTTTTTTGTACAAGAGATATTTGCGTTGTGCAGTCTACCACCCACACATAATAGCTTGTCTTGTATTATTGGGTCTAAGCTTTTCAAGCTACTTCTCTTCTTTACCTTAGAATCTGACCCTTGTAGGTCTTTAATTTCATCTGCAAAGCACTCTAACTGAACAAACCTCAATATCTCTGATTCTGCTTCTTGCAGGTTTGATAAAGTTAACTTCCTAGGCAGTGTACCTTTCAGTATTTGACCACACTTCAACCTAACACGTTCTTGTAGCATGGACCTAATTTTCAAAATCCAGGCTACACTTCTTTTAAGACCATACCATGAAGAATGGTAGTTGATAAGCCTATTCATAGGTTCATCCTTGACCTTTAACATAGAAAGTCCTACGGGGATGGCTTTCACCTCCGGATCATCATCGTTTAGCTCTAACTTACCTTCGGGTTCACAAGACCATTGCTCACTATCTGACCAAAGAAAATCTGGGGCTTTTATCCAATGATTTAACCAATCTTTCTCAATGACTCCCATGCCTCTGGAAGCTAAATCTGCTGGATTTTGTTTTGTGTTAATATAACACCACTGATCGGGCTCTGACCCTTCATGTATGACTGTAAGTCTATTTGCAACAAATGTATGAAAACGACTTGATGTATTTCTTATATATCTAAGTACAGACATGCTGTCTGTCCAAAAGTAACTACTATCTACCATTATTTCCAACTCACGTTTCAGCATTTTGTCCGTTCGTACAGCCACTGTTGCT
Source organism: Fragum sueziense (assembly GCA_963680895.1). Taxonomy (NCBI): domain Eukaryota; kingdom Metazoa; phylum Mollusca; class Bivalvia; order Cardiida; family Cardiidae; genus Fragum; species Fragum sueziense. The sequence continues at coordinate 39,011,701 of OY804593.1, read as the reverse complement.
GCTGTCAGTTCCAATCTGGGAACGGTAACCTTTTTAAGGGGTGCAACTCGAGATTTTCCCATTACAAAGGAACAATGTACTCTATCATTTGTATCAACTAACCTTAAGTAGGTAACAGTCCCATAGCCTTTCTCACTAGCATCAGCAAAATGGTGCAACTGTACTGTTCGTGGTTGGCCAAAAGTTTGTGGCTTATAGCACCTCTCAACACAGTAGTTCGACACATCCTGAATGTCGTTTAACCAACGACGCCACATCCTCGCATACTTCTCAGGAATTTGATCGTCCCAAGACAACTGTGCTTGACACAATTCTTGAAGTATTGTTTTGGGTCTGAGAACAAGTGGTGACAAAAATCCCAAAGGATCATATATTGAACTTACACATGATAAGATGCCTCTTCTTGTGAAAGGTTGATCTTTCAAGTCTATAGTGAAGTTAAAGGTGTCTGTCTGCATACACCAACTTACCCCTAGAGTTCTCTCTATAGGCAGACGCTCATAATCTAGGTCCAAATCCTTTATACCACTCGCCCTATCCTCTACTGGAATACTGTTCACTACCTCTCTACTATTGGAAATCCATTTGGATATGTTAAACCCACCTTCCTCAAGAATTGCTTTAACATCTTTTACCAATGATGTGGCTCTACTTACCGTGGATGTTGATTTAAGGCAATCGTCCACATAGAAATTCTTCAGCACAGTGTCGATTGCTTCTTGCTCAAATTTGCCCTGTACATCGGTAGCTGCCTTTCGAAGGGCATAATTTGCACAGCTCGGTGAGGATGTGGATCCAAATAAATGGACATTCATCTTATACTCGGTTGGGTTCTTACTTGTATCCCCTAAATCCCACCATAAAAACCTTTGATAGTTTCTGTCCCTCTCTGTTACTTGTACTTGGTAAAACATACTCTCTATGTCACCGGTTACAGCTATCTTTTCTTGTCTAAATCTTAAAAGGGTACCAACAAGGTTGTTAGTAAGGTTAGGACCTTGTAAAAGCATATCATTCAGCGAAACTCCCTGAAATTTTGCTGCACAATCAAAAACCACTCTGATTTTATCCTTCTTGGGGTGGTAAACACCATGATGGGGTAAATACCATACCTGTCCTATCGTGGGTATATCATCTCTCGACACCTTCCGGGCATAACCCTTCTTAAAGATATTATTCATGAATTCAGTGTACTTCCTGTGAAAATTTATGTCTTTCTCGAAACGCTTCCTGAGCATAATAAGCCTTTGTTCTGCTTGTTTTCTATTATTCGGCATAACAGTTGGTCTATTTACAAATGGTAAATCAATTGAGTAATGACCTTCAATCCTCTTAACTGAATTGGCGACTACCTGAAGAAACTGTTTGTCTTCCCGTGAATTCTCAGGAACATCATCTATGACTCTCTCGCAAAAGTCATAGTTAAATTGGTTAACAATCTGATCCTGTAAAGTGGGCTCCACTTTGATAAAATTTGAAACCACCTTACCATTATATGGTGACGTGTCTAATGGGCCATTGACCACCCAACCAAATATCGTTTTCACCGCAAAGGGTCCGCCATTCTGACTTGGGATAACCTCCCACGGCTCCATAGCCTTGGGCACATTGACTCCTATCAATAAATCTACAGGGCTTTCGATACGCTGCAGTGACACATCCTTCAGATATGACCAATTCTTCAAATCATCTGATGAAATCACATCCTTTTTACATACAGGTAACTTACCTTGAGTGTACACTACTGGCAAGTCAAGTGAACTATTTCCATCCAGTGAACTAATTTCTAAACCACTTACCTTGTAGGTAGTGTATACACTTTCCTTGTTCATAGTAGAAAGATTAATTTTGGCCTTCTTACCTTCCAAATTAAGTGCATTGACCAATCTTTCTGAGCAAAAAGAAGCTGTACTTCCCGAGTCTAAGAAGGCATATGTCTCTAAATACTTATCACTCGATTTAACCTTAACCCTAACAGGAACTATTGGCAATGCCTGGGTAACTTTCTCTCCAGCCCCCATATGAGTAGCAGAGGATGTGGCTTTAGGTGTAAACTCAGGAGTATCCACATTTAAGGATCGGTTTATGTGAAGTATAGAAGTGTGTAAACCGTTACAATACTTACACTTGTCCTTATTTCTACAATCATTCTTAAAGTGACCAGACTTAAGACACCCAAAACACAATCCCTTCGACCTCAGAAATGCAAACCTGTCCTTAATATCTTTCTCCCGTATTTTATTACACTCGTGTAGAGCATGATTATGCAGGTTGCAAAATAAACAAGGTTTTTGCTGTGCATCACTTACCTTGCTGCTAGAACCATTTTCTGACAGATTAGTGACAAAACTTTTGCTACCTGTATTGCCCTTTGCATTTGACTTTGATTTTGCCAAAGAGTTGTTTGTATTGGATAGTACCAATCTCCCATACACTGGGTCTCTGGCTTTAAGAGCTTCCTTACGTATGAAAGAGACAAGGGTTTCAAACTTTATCATGCCATTCTTTGACCTTACATCATATACAATATTTCTCCATTTATCATGCATGAAGTAGGGCAGTTTTTTGACAATTAGTTTTAAATTATCCGGGTACTCGATAATAGCCGAAGCGTTTGTGTCGCCAACCGCGAATAAGCATTCACGTAAGAATATTGCATACTCATCTAGTGCTTGTGGGTCATCAGCTTTGATGACTGGCCAATTCAGAGCTCTCTCGATGTATGTTCGCGCAATTACATTCTGATCACCGTAGCGATAAGCAAATTCTTCAATAGCCGCTTTAAAACCTTTTTCCGCGCTAAGATTTGAATATCCTACAACTAATTTGTGGGCTTCTCCGCTCGTAAATTGTAGCAAGAAATTTAACTTTTCTTCGAAGGAATCAGTGTTTGAACACACCCTTTGGTTAAATTGCCTAGTGAACCTTTTGTAATCTAAAACGTTTCCGTCAAATTTTAAAATTTCAGCCTTCGGTTTATTGAGCTCGCGTGTCACTAATAAATTGACATCGGTTTCGCGTGAATAATTCAAAGCGTGATTATTACTGTCATTAACTATCTGTTTCGGCGTAGATGTACTCTGTGATTTCAAATCTGTACTCTTTTCCAATGCTCGAAGTTCTTCTTCAGCTTCAATGAAACTCCTCTCCAAATAGTCTAGCGCTTTTTCTCTCGCGCTGCTCACCTCCAGCTCGGTTTTAAGATTCAATTCTTCTTCTTTGAACCGTACTCTTAGCTTCTCTTCCTCCAATTCCTGTCTCAATTTGACGGATGATGCCCTAGCCTTCAACTCGGCCTGACGCTGAGCCTCCTTGACGCGTTCGATTGACACCTGTGATGCAACGCTTTGTTGGCTTGCTGCGTAGTTACTGCTAGGTCTTCTGGTGTTCCTGGTTACCCAACTTTCACATAATGACTTCACCTCAGAAAATTTTCTAGTCTCTTTTTCAAACTGCTTGCTCAATTCTTGTTGATCATCACTGTCGCTCAACATTATGCAAGCATCATTTAAATCGAGAAGATCTTCATAGTATGACAACCACCTTGAGTAAGTGTCCTGAATTATAGTATGATCTTTATCCTCTTCGATAAGTCTGTGAATGTCACTGGATAAAGTGTTGAGTTTCCTGACAGTCTTATCTCGATCCTTTAATTTAAGGTCCAGTTGATATGATCGACCCTTCTCGGTGAGAGCTCTGGATCTCTGATGAGAGTCTTCGGATTCTGTCCCATGAAGTTCCATAATGAACATGTATTGGCAAAGATGAATGAGGCATATGATTTGTACTAGTCCTTTAATTCCCCACATCGTGTGTAGCGATTATCTACAAATAGATACACCAGAAAACAATAAGAATCTCTTATAACCAACAATCTACCTACTCTTCAACTTTGACTAAGACGACAAACCCAAATGACCCAAAATATTATCGAAGAGATAGAGCTAGTGATGTCACAAGTCGAACTGCATTTGCATGCAGCCCGACCTGTGTCAACACTAACTTAAAATGTTACCAAATTTATCTATCATTTACCAGCGATGACTGACCAAAATAGACTCTTTGACAATTACATCAAAGATATAGTTTATATAGAATTTTCTGATAAAGGGTTTCTAAGACAAACATTTCTAGAAAATGTGTTAAATTGGAAATAAAACAATCTCTTAAGGCAATAAATGTTGTCATAATCATCAAGGCAACCTATTTTGGAAAATGAATGAGCACAGTGATTGTCAGGATCAGGCGGCGCAGAATGTGCAGCCTGATCCGGGGAAACACTGTACAATGGCAATAAAATGCAGAGTATCAATACAACCCGACCATATTCTAATAAACCAAACAAGCATATTGTATCAATTCTAGAACACTAGAACTGACGTGAATCTACAACGAGTCTACGACTACAGTGCAGAAACCTAAACAAATATTTGCAACCTTTAGTTACACAAGACCGAAAACATTGCTGACAATAATTTGCATTAAAATTCCCAAATTGTCCAAATATGTCAATGATTCCAGGCAATAACAGTGTCACATGTCAACTCAATGTAGACACAATATGAAGATATCAACCCTAAAAACCTTCTGCAGCAGAAAATGGCTGACCAAACAGCATGGATCAAGATCGGACTGCACAAAATGCAAGCCGATCTCATGCCAAGTTGTTTCGTAACACAAACTCGGTGAAAAATGAATGCATACACTAGACTGTATACAAACCCAAGAATCTCCTCGTATCTCAATATGCAAAACACCTTATTGGCCAGATAAAGTGCGTTGTAAAAATGAGCAAATATGCCGACGCCATTTTAACAGTGCAACCCTTGCTTCAGTCAACGCAATAAATTGCAGGAACAACAAATGCAACATGGAAATTATATATGGATGAGTGTAGACTAATCATTGGTGCATTATATTATAGCTTGATACATACGGAACTTGTATCTGGATCTCAAACCAAACATTTTTTCAACACATGTAGCATTTCTTCATTCTAACGACCATGCCTTTTTTTCTCAGAGTCACGTGACCGGAAAAACCTTTTCGCACAAATATTTTCGATACCAAACGATTCGCACAAATCCTTTTTCGCTACTAATACAAATCGTAAGCGCTTTTGCCGCTTACATTCCATATTCTGATTCTTCTGTGAAATAAACTTCTAAGTGTCGTTAGGTACAAAAGTAAATCTTCTAACAACTTTCCGTTGTTGTTAAACAAGGATAAGATCGGTATTTTTATTTCTATCGCCTCCATCTTTATAATAGTAATACTATTAGTGATACTATTTTAATAATAATATTATTATAATAATACTATCTTAATAGTAATACTAAAAATAATAATATTAATTATAATGATAATAACAATACTATAACTACTACTACGACTACTATATAATAATGATTATGATAATAATAATAATAATAATAATAATAATAATAATAATAATAATAATAATAATAATAATAATAATAATAATAATAATGATAATAACAATAATGATAATAATAATTATTTAAAGTTGATAAGTGTCGATTCATTTCTTATTGGAATTGAATTCCATACATTAACGTTAAAAAATAGAAACTGTCTTGGTATAGCCTGTGTTTGTTGGAGGCCTTTTTGTCAGGATTAGGTTTTTAGGTCTGAGCGTTTTTGATATTTTTTTTATAGATACACGTATTATACCGGACGTGTAACTTGGTGAGTTATTCCCAATTATTTTATACATAGGGACTGCACGGCAGTATGATATTTACATCGATTTTGAAAAGACAAACCATTTATTTGTAATTCCTTTCTATGGTTTTCACTACTTATCTTTTCTTTTTCACGGCCCCTTTGTTTCCTTTTCCTCAGGGCAGCATCTTTACACGGGACTGTTTTATGTGGTTTGTTAATCGCTTAGATTGTTCTTAAGTCATTGGTAATATTTGAGTGTGCTCTTTTCGGGTAGATCTGTGAAAAATAAAAATAAATATTTCTTGAAATATAAATACTTGCGAACAAATGTCATATTTTGTAATATTGGCCCCGATATGCATATACATGTACATGAACTGGGCACACTCACTGTAGTAAAACTTCTTGAAAGGGCCAATTATGACCACATCTAGGGGCTGTAAAATGTGCGATGTGTGTGTGGGTAGTACAAATAGGATTACTCCTTTCTCCCTGGCCCACCTAATTGTCTCTGGATTTTTATAAGATGATAAATGGCCTCAGGGGAGCATGACATTCCCCCTTTTTCGCTTTTAATAATCACCAAAATAAAATAATCGAACAACAAAATTGAAAACTTCCCTGTCTTTGTCCAAAAATCGTGACCCCTGAGACAGGGCCACACATGGTCGAAGGCGACCCAGAGGATTTGAATCACGTAGTCAGTGGCTCTGTATCTGGAGTTTCCGTACCGTGTAATTACGCGCGCGTGTGGAAATACGACTTATCGAATAGGAGAGCCTGCTCGAATACGGAAAACGAGAGGCTACTTGATTAAAACACTCTCAATTCTATATTTCGGCAAATTTGCCATTTTCAAGAGCATTGATTTGAAAGACTTTATCGCACTAAAATATTTTGTTAACCCTTGCAGCCCTTTTTTAGTCCCCCACCGGTTACCGGTTGGGGGACTATAGGTTTGCTCGATTCCGTCTGTCCGTCCGTCCGTCTGTCCGTCCGTCCGTCTGTCCGTCTGTCCGTCACACTTTTGTCCGGGCTATATCTTCTAAACCATATGTGCTAGCAACTTCAAACTTGGTACACTTACAGATCTTATTAAGGAGAAGTGTCATGTTCAAGAACCGTTACTCTGCCACGCCCACTTTTTGAGTTATTGCCCTTTGTTGTTTTTACCCTTACATTCTTGTCCGGAACATATCTCCTAAACTATGTGTGCTAGCAACTTCAAACTTTGTACACTTATAGATCTCATTGAGGAGAAGTGTCATGTTCAAGAACCATAACTCTGCCACGCCCACTTTTTGAGTTATTGCCCTTTGTTGTTTTTACCCTTACATTCTTGTCCGGAACATACCTCCTAAACTATGTGTGCTAGCAACTTGAAACTTTGTACACTTATAGATCTCATTGAGGAGAAGTGTCATGTTCAAGAACCATAACTCTGCCATGCCCACTTTTTGAGTTATTGCCCTTTGTTGTTTTTAGCCTTACATTCTTGTCCGGATCATATCTCCTAAATTATAAGTGCTAGCAACTTCAAACTTTGTACACTGATAGATCTTGTCGAGGACAAGTGTCATGTACAAGAACTGTTACTCTGCCATGTCCACTTTTTGAGTTATTGCCCTTTGTTGTTTTTACCGTTACATTCTTGTCCGGATCATATCTCCTAAACTATGTGTGCTAGCAACTTCAAACTTTGTACACTTATAGATCTCATTGAGGAGAAGTGTCATGTACATGAACTGTTACTCTGCCACGCCCACTTTTTGAGTTATTGCCCTTTGTTGTTTTTACCCCTACATTCTTGTCCGGATCATATCTCCTAAATTATAAGTGCTAGCAACTTCAAACTTTGTACACTGATAGATCTTGTCGAGGACAAGTGTCATGTACAATAACCATAACTCTGCCATGACCACTTTTTGAGTTATTGCCCTTTGTTGTTTTTAGTCTTACATTCTTGTCCAGATCATATCTCCTAAACTATAAGTGCTAGCAACTTTAAACTTTGTACACTTATAGATCTCATTGAGGACAAGTGTCATGTACATGAACTGTTACTCTGCCACACCCACTTTTTGAGTTATTGCCCTTTGTTGTTTTTACCGTTACATTTTTGTCCGGAACATATATTCTAAACCATAAGTGCTAGCAACTTCAAACTTGCTACACTTATAGATATCATTGAGGACAAGAAGTGTCATGTACAAGAACTGTCACTCTGCCATGTCCACTTTTTGAGTTATTGCCCTTTGTTGTTTCTATCCTTACATTTTTGTCCCAAACTTATCTCCTAAACCATAAGTCCTAGCAACTTCAAATTTTATACACTTGTAGATCTCATTGAGAAGAAGTGTAATGCACAAGAACTGTTACTCTGCCACATCCTCTTTTTTTAGTTATTGTCCGTTGTTGTTTTTTATCCTTACATTTTTGTCCGGACCATATCTCCTGAGCCATCAGTGCTAGCAACTTCAAACTTGGTACACTTATAGATCTCATTGAGGACAAGTGTCATGTACAAGAATCATTCTTCTCCGCCCACTTTTGGAGTTATTGCCCTTGGTTGTTTTTACCCTTATATTTTTGTTTTGGACATTTTGTCCAAAACCTAATGTGCTAGCAACTTCAAATTTTGTATACAGTTATAGATCTAGTAAGTAGGAGATATATTATAAGAAAGGATTTTTTTGTTATCCGGTGGGGGACTCCTGTATTGCATCGCAATACAACATGCACTTGTTTCTAACTGCAAAAAAAAAAAAAAAAAAAAAAAAAAAAGAAGAAGAAAAGAAAAAAGGATCTAAGAAAATCATTTTCGCCCGATATAATAATTCGTTAACTCTTTCAGCCATTTTGTTTTTTCTAACTGCAGCAAAAGATGAAAACGTGGGTTAACAGTATTTCATTCAGTTTTCTCAATATTTCTCATTTTTCTCAATTATTCTGTTAAAGACACGAATTAAGGAAAAATGAAAAACAAAGTGCCTCTTCCGTTTCCGATACTCACGTAATTGCGTATCAGTTTTTTTTTTTATTCGGTTCTCTTTTTCTTTTGATCAAATGGATAGAAAGCAATCATATTTTAGCGTCTTATAACAAGTTAGATTTCATAGTTTCGGACTTTCCAGAAGTTCTCTTTCCTTTGCAAAAGAACCCCCTTCTTTGTTTGCTAAGAGCTTTGAGGTCGGCTTCCACTTTCTCTACGTTATCCATGTATAAATGTGGATGCCGTGTCTTGATGAAAGAGCTCTGGCACTGTCCAGTAATTATTATACCCCCACCTACGAAGTAGAGGGGGTATATTGGTTTCACCATGTCTGTATGTCCATCCGTCCGTCCGTAGACTTTTTCGTTTCCGTGCTCTAACTCGACAACCAGTTGACCTAGGATCATGAAACTTTACACAGTTGTTGCCCATGACCAAAGGAGGTACCCTATCGTTTTTGGGTCACCAAGGTCAAAGGTCAAGGTCACAATCAGACTTTGTTTAAAATCCGTTTCCGTGCTCTAAGTCAAGAACCAGTTGATCCAGGACCATGAAACTTTACACAGTTGTTGCTTTTGACCCAAGGAGGTGCCCTACTGTTTTTTGGTCACCAAGGTCAAAGGTCAAGGTCACAATCGGACTTTGTTTTAAATCCGTTTCCATGCTCTAAGTCAAGAACTGGTTGACCTAGGACCATGAAACTTTACACAGTTGTTGCCCATGACCTAAAAACGTGCCCTATTGTTTTTGGGTCACCAAGGTCAAAGATCAAGGTCACAAACAGACTTTGTTTAAAATCTGTTTCCGTGGTCTAAGTCAAGAACCGGTTGACCTAGGACCATGAACCTTTACACAGTTGTTGCCCATGACCCAAGGAGGTGCCCTATTGTTTTTGGGTCACAAAGGTCAAAGGTCAAGGTCACAATTGGACTTTGTTTAAAATCCATTTCCGTGTTCTAAGTCATGAACAGGTTGACATAGGATCATGAAACTTCACACAGATGTTGTCCATGGCCCAAGGAGGTGCCCTATTGTTTTGGGGTCATGAAGGTCAAGGTCACAAATATCGTTTGTTTAAAACCTGTTTCTGTGCTCCAACTAAAGAACCGTTTGACCTACATGTATAGCACTTTTTCAGTGACAAGGCGCTAGTGGGGGGTATTTGTCCGCTTTGCGACAGATCGTTTGAGTTTGGCGAACTCACATTTTATGTCCCATCCTTGATCTCGGACAATAGGATGACCTTCACCAGCTTCGTGCGCCATTTTGCCATGTATAGAGAAGGATTGTCCAGAACAAGTATTTCATTTACGACACGGGTGTGTTGGGCTTTTCTCGACTTACGAGCCATTATCGAGATAGTGGTAACATAAAAAATGATTTATAAAGTTCCATAATGCTAGGTTGGAATAGTTCACAGTGGTAATTAGTTACATGGTAATTTCATAGTGGTAATTTTGTGCACATGTACCTGTATCAAGTTAGTATATCAGAAATTCAAAGTCAGAAACTCTAAATATATGAGTTTCCTTGAGTTCCATGGTCTTATTATCTGAGCCAAACTGATGAGTTTCGTTGAGTTCTACGGACTATGGGCTGGATCCAGATTAGGTATGATGGTGGCTCAAATCAAGGCTGGGTAATTGGGTAATGGCAATTACTGTAATCATTACAAATTTTCGTGTAATGGCGATGTAATGGGTAATGGAGCAATTTTCTCATTACAAAGTAATGTAATGTATTAATTACATTGGCAAGTCGTAGGTAATTAAGTCATTGCTTTTCCATTAATTTACCATTTTATTACATCATGTTACAGCATATGTGCAATGACTTGTCACAGTCTATTGTGTATCACAGTGACATGCATCTTAAATGTTATTCAGTTCACCCATATGAAAATTATCCAGCATATGAATTATCACTATGATTAACAAATCATTGATCATTTGATATAGAAATGTAATATGGTTTATTATCCCCCGCCGAAAATTTTTTTCGGGGGGATATTGTTTTTGCCATGTCCGTCCGTCCGACATTCGTTTCCGCGCTATTTCTTGGAAACTATAGACCGGATTTCGATGAAACTTGGCACACAGCTTCACTACAAAGAGGACATGCGCATATCGTCGGGGTTACCTGGTTCGACCATTGAATTCAGAGTTACTGCCCCTGACTGTTTAAGCCATATACATACAGAGTGATATTCGTTTCCGCGCTATTTCTTGAAAACTGTAGACCGGATTTCAATGAAACTTGGCACACAGCTTCACTACAAAGTGGACATGCGCATATCGTCGGGGTTACCCGGTTCGACCGCCGAATTTAGAGTTACTGCCCCTGACTGTTTTAGCCATATACATACAGTGATATTCGTTTCCGCGCTATTTCTTGGAAACTATAGACCGGATTTCGATGAAACTTGGCACACAGCTTCACTACAAAGTGGACATGCGCATATCGTCGGGGTTACTCGGTTCGATCGCCGAATTTAGAGTTACTACCCCTGACTGTTTTAGCCATATACATACAGAGTGATATTCGTTTCCGCGCTATTTCTTGAAAACTATAAACCGGATTTCAATGAAACTTGGCACACAGCTTTACTACAATGCGGACATGCGCATATCGTCGGGGTTACCCGGTTCGACCGTCGAATTTAGAGTTACTGCCCCTAACTGTTTAAGCCATATACATACAGAGTGATATTCGTTTCCGCGCTATTCCTTGAAAACTGTAGACCGGATTTCGATGAAACTTGGCTCACAGCTTCACTACAAAGTGGACATGCGCATATCGTCGGGGTTACCCGGTTCGACCGTCGAATTTAGAGTTACTGCCCCTGACTGTTTTAGCCATATACATACAGAGTGATATTCGTTTCCGCGCTATTTCTTGAAAACTATAGACCGGATTTCAATGAAACTTGGCACACAGCTTTACTACAATGAGGGCATGCGCATATCGTCGGGGTTACCCGGTTTGACCGCCGAATTTAGAGTTACTGCCCCTGACTGTTTAAGCCATATACATACAGTGATATTCGATTCCGCGCTATTTCTTGAAAATTATACACCGGATTTCAATGAAACTTGGCACACAGCTTTACTACAATGCGGACATGCGCATATCGTCGGGGTTACCCGGTTCGACCGTCGAATTTAGAGTTACTGCCCCTGACTGTTTTAGCCATATACATACAGAGTGATATTCGTTCTGTTGAAGCCATATACATACAGAGTGATATTCGTTCTGTTGAAGCCATATACATACAGAGTTATATTCGTTTCTGCGCTACTTTATTGACAATGAAAATATATTCGGCGGGGGGTATCAATTCAACGAATTTGCTTGTTTAATGTTATATTATTAGGAATTAGTCCTTCCAAATATTGAAATAATTGAAATGAATTTTCTTCTTTGACAATTTAATTGTTTTTGGATGTGGCTTAATATATTTCCTGTGAATGAAAAATTCAAAGTCCTCTAATTTATTGCTGTTGTTCATGCAGTATAACATGAACAAAGGCCACGAAATATGCGTACTCATGATCATGGACTGGGTTACTGAGTGTCCAGTGGACCAGCCACCCCACGGGAAACATTGTTATGTTTATCATTATTTAAAAGAGAACTTTAAAATCATAAAACAAAACAGCTATATTTGTTCTTTTCCATACAGAGCGTAAAGTATTACAAGTAACAACGTCAAATTTCATGTATTGTGCATACAAATACATTAATAGAATGACAGTTATTGTTACTTCAATCATTATATGTCGCTCTTTACAACAAACAATTGTTCTCGTTTAGTACAGTCAGTACAGTTTTTTCGCAAGCGTACCCCAACTTTTGACGCCGCGTCTATAAAGTGTCCCTGTCTCCTTAGTTCTCTTTGTTAGTACGCGTAGTAACATCTGAAGAGCTCAAAGAACATTTTTTCCGTGGCACTGATTCTATAAACTGCTTCTCTCGTCAAGGTAGTTCAAGTGGATTGATGTGAGGGCTTGCTTCAGCTCTGTAATATTTATGCTCCCCGAAAAAATTTCGGGGGAGCATATAGTCGCCATGCTGTCCGTCCGTGTGTCCGTCCGTCCGTCCACAGCCATATCTCAGCAACCCTTGGACCAAATTCAATGAAACTTCACATGTGAACTCCCTGGGTCAATACCTAGGGACCTTTTTCTCCGTTTGTAAATTTAAGGCTGCGTCATGGAAAAAGGGGCCTTAGTGTAAAAATTAGTTTTTCTCTTATTTCTCTTCATCTAATAGGCAGAATTTAATGAAATTTTGTGCTCATGTAATAAATAGGATGTTCTAGACCATATTCTATAAATAATGTGTGTACATAGAAGCTGTCACGGGAAAAGGGGGCTTAATGTATGATAGTTTTATTTTGTGACAAACACTTATTCGGGGAGCATAATCCGTCTGTGACGGCTCTTGTTTTCTATGCAGCTTTGAGTCCAGTTATCATGGCTGGGTCACATCCTCCTGCTGCAGAAACCATTCTCCCAGCACTCGATTGTAGTAATACAACTCAAAAACCTCTTACTTGTCCTATGAGAAGAAGAAAAAATCAAAGAAAAGAAGACATGATTATTACCTTTGTGATCGCATGTAGCCTGTACATTTATAGAATGATAGTGTTTCCTATTAACGTAACGTATGCAGCTTCTTCATTTGTGGGGGACATAATTCTAACGTGTGTGCAATCAATAGGCCTACACCCAATATACCGATGGAAAACCTCTCATCTTATAGAACCGCTGGGTCACTTGTCTTGTTTATTTATAGAAATAGAAATTACAACGGACCTAGCGGTCATATCCATAAACAGTGGTTACGATAGAATCACACTTACAATGCTTCATCGTTGATTAGACATAATATCTGGTTGCGAGACGTAGTTGGTGCGAAAATCAGAATCTCTTTGTTCAAGGCTGTAGTCTTATTTGCTTCGTTTTTAGCTATATAAGACAATTATGTCCATAAATACAACATCTTCTGCCAAATATCAGCCCGGAAATCGTCTTATTTGCTTGTCAAGTTCAACTGTCATATTGCGAGGCGGTAATCAAATCCAATATGGCGGCCAAAAAGTCTGGTTTGTTCGTTCAACCAAGCTACAGGAGGTTTGTTAAATTTTAACTAGAATATGTTCGGTTAAATAAATAACCAAACCTTTATACAATTGGATTAAGGTGAGTTATCGAAGTATTTAACCAAAACAATGAATTAACCATTTGGTTAGCACTAACCAACGTTCATACAATCGGGTGCTGTAGTGTAAAAACTACATTGAGAACGGATGTTCAGAAAGGCTGACGGACAGACAGACGAGCGGATGATGGACGGAAAGTGACCACAATACCCTACTATAAGTACTCTGGTGTGTTAAAGATAGTAAACTAATCACTGGCAATAAATCAGAAATATAAATTGAAAAATATTTGTATTTTCGACGGAGCTCTAATGAACCGGATTTTAACAAGTTTTCTTAGATTAATGTTGGATATGGTTAAAAGATACACATTGTAATTGGATCTTTGATATTCAGTCGTTTTTCATGAAAATTCACCAATAAATTGGAACCAAAATTTCAGAACAAACTCAATTATGCAATTATGACCAGTTCAACCCACCATACTTTAAAGCTCTAATATACCATTATGGACTATTTCGATTCCTAAAATATTTCGGGAGAATTACGTACACATATGCAGCATTCATTCATATTTTCGAGGTGGCAATTTTTTATAGAAATATACCCACATCATTTTCATTCTGAAAGTTGGCCATGCTTGCTGCTTTCTTATCTGATGAAATATTTTTCCACCTGATTCTTCACAAGAAAGGAATGTATCAAAAGTCGCTGCCGAAAACCGCTTTCATAATCGCAATCTTAATCACAGACAGGAAACTTACAAAAATTCCGGCATTTTCCATAGCTGATTCCGTCTTCTGGTATGTGATATCATATTTCGCCTCTCTAAATCCAAGAACAAAATTTCCGGTGGGTGGGTGATTTTCGTGGGGCTCCGGACTCTCCGGCATTTATAGGAAATTATATTGTGTCAATATAACGTTACAAATTTAACACATTTAAAGTCACCATTTGCACTTGGACATACGAGGGGTGATTCAGAATTAGCGGTACTGGCTTTATAACTTCAATATGAATCAATCTAAGTCAATTAAATTTCAACAGCAAAAGATGTAATTTTTCAATGATCAATCGACCAAGTATCATCAAATTCGGACTTAAAACAAAAAAGTTACAATAACTCTAGTTTTGTACACAACGAAAAGGCGGGGCAGGTAGAAAACGAACGTCACGACGTCGCAAGTTCGCAACGTTAAAATAATGACGTTATTCCTCCACACAGTTACCTAGAGTTGCAATACATTCACTGTGACGTTCAATTCACCCACTATACAGGCCTCTGTAACATTGCTAGTCGATGGTAGAAAACATCCGCTGAATATCTAGAGCTAATTCACCAAAGACATTGAAACTGTAACATTTCAGTACTGATTTCATACAAGGAAATACCCACAATTCCACTGACGCTTCAACTGATGAGAAAAAATGATTTTAAATTAGCTTTCTTGGATTGGAGATGAAACAGGTGACGTCCGTTGTTGTGATTTTTAAGGGGTTTTAATTCATTCAAGTGCATCTAAATTGTTGTTTGGATATCATCAAGGAATTTGCTTCTTAACGAAATCTTTGCTCCAGAATTTCTTCAATGCCCGAACACGTTTTTCCATGATTACTTGTATTAGGTAGATATGGAATCCACTGACAGCTGAGCCTATTCATGTTGAAATGATCTGTCAGTATTCAAAACTCACTACCATAACTCAATGCCGTCTTGTAACAAAATGTATTTGATTGTGAAGCGGCGATCTCAAACGTTGACGCCCGTGATAGCTTTAGTTGACGTCGCGTCCAGATGCTCCCCTACAGTAATGTACTATCTTTATTGAACATTCGGTACCAAACGATTGTGAAATTTCTAAATAAAGAATATTTCATTATTTTTCTACATTATTTTGTACGTATTGAATGGGGAATACCTATGTTTTACGCAAAACTTAAAAACCGTACACGTTCGAATACTCTGCCAACGTCATAGTTGACTTTAATCACCAAAGCAAACTGGTCCATAGTTTTCCCATTCAACCAGAAACAACGTTCAAATTTTGGTCATAGAATAGTATGAAGTTATTTTCGATGTTCACAACGTCTCTGTAAAATTTGTTCGTAAGAAAGGATTGAAAAAACATGTAGGATATTAAAAAGCTAAGAATTTTTACCCCTGCCCCGCCTAACCGTACCTTGGTTGATATGGACACACTTTCAACAAAGACGCAATTAAAAGACAGTGCCAATATTTCCGTATCATGTCAAATATGAATAGTTCTTGTATTATGCCAAATTGCATCAAGAAAAACACAAAGGTATAAATTTTAGAGCATCAGTACCGCTAAATCTGTATCACCCCTCGTACCCGTCCAGCTCACATGGAAAATAAACCTGGAATCGGCTTTGGTGTTTAGATTCATATTTGAATGGACATTGTTGAAAAAGGGAAATATCATCATATGTTCTCTCCCTGTCCCTCAATGTTTTCCAATGATTTTATAGGCCATTAACAGCAGGTTTCGTTTTGGGAAAGGGTTAACGTGATGCAATTTTGATGCCAAGATTTAATATATCTACTGTAATCAGCAACTGTAGATATTAAGAGGTTACAGACAAAACGCGTAAGGGTCAAGTTCAAAAAAATGAAGTCAAAGTGTGACATTGGGGTAAAAAATGAAACAGCCTTGTAGCTGTTTAGTTTCGGTTAAAATCATTACCAAAGATGTTGAAGTTTCAGAAATTAATAGCGAACAATTTCTGAAAGTATCTATGTTTCAGCAATTCATATGGTTTTGTCATTAATGGCACTTTATTTCAAAACACAGTACTTCTTTAGCAGAGCGCCATAAAGTTGTTGCATACACGTTTGAAATAAAACATTTGTCAAGTTCAATTGAATATATCTTGGTTCATAATTCTAAAACGTTAATTTTTAGCAAATTCATTGAAAAAAATATTTTTTCAGCATTTTTTCATACATTTTACCTGAACTGCATTGTTTCTGCCCATAAAAGTTATCCCACTCATTTGATTTCTCCATATATATTGCAATTAATATATACTGAGAGGCAAAAGAAAGTATACACTTTTTGTTTTTCGATATCTCTCTTAATTTCAACCATATCGACACAAAATTTTGTACTATTTTTTTCTAATCCTAAACCATTAATACAACGTTGTCAAATTTCACACGAAATTGCTTGATTACGCATTCTCTTGCTACATGCCGATTTTGCAAATTTTGCACGTGCGACTTAGTGGAACATCAATTATTGCTGTTAATTCGTATTTAATGTCTTTATTCCTTGTCACAACAAATCACAACGTTACATTTTCTTTAACATTATAACACAATCTTAGGTGGGGTGTACAAATTGATCAAAATGCCACTTTTTGCCATTAAGACCCATTTTTCTATGACACAGCATAATACGAAAGAAACATGACACTATAGATAAATTATACACTCAGTCATGTAGCATAGGAACATTCTGTTTAAAGTTTATCAAAATCCGTCCATAAATTTAGAAGAAGTTATGTCAGATAACTTGTTTGCATCAAGCCCCCTTTTGCCATGACGCATCGTAATATAGAAAAGCACTAACATTGTACGCATAGTCCTAGGTGACTAGATAATTTCTGTAAAAAAAATATCCAAATCCGATCATAAATGTAGGGAACGTGTCAATGGGAATTCTTGCATTAATTAATTGATTAAATCCCTTTTTTCGATGACGCTGTACGCTATGAAAAAGCCTTCTCAACGGAAGGAAGGACGTATAGACATGCAGGCCAAGAAGTGTACATCAAGCAAACAAACACGTTCAATGGCGCTTAAATATTGTAATAATCTATTAATCGTTTTCCTAGAAAACGTGGAAGAACTAGGGTGTATACTTATTTTTGCCTCTCAGTATATTTGGCCTTGAAGAGGCCAAATTTAGCATGTCATTTTTCTCAGGGCGTGCTGAATTTATCTTGTGAAAACGTTGAACGCAGATAGATTGTGTTCTTGCGCGATGAAAAGTAAATCGGAACTGGATTAGATCTAAGTTACTTTATGAAGATTTTGTAAATTTCGACCCATGTACATTACAAAAGAAGTAAATACATACGTTGATAGTAGTAAAGGCATTTAAAATCGTAAAATAATTACAATCAAGAAATCGATTGCAACATAATATTATGCGCGGATCCATTCGCCGCCAATACTCAACGTTTAGTGGGTTTTCCCCGAATCAAAATTTCCGTAGAGGTTCGTAAGCAATATCTAAATATAGAAACCCTGCAGACGCAAGATTATGACGATGTATTATTGCGATTAAATCTTTTTTAGTCTGGTTTAAAAAGAAGATTAAAAGGTTTTCGAGAGGTTTTTACCTGTCGATGATAGAAATATCAGTTATTTTCGGAAATAAGATGGTGTCCGATCTGACCCGAAGGAAAACTGATACGTCGGGTCTAACCGGACAAATAATTATTATATATATTAATTATGTCACACAATGATCAGCAGGTTCAGTGGTCGAGCGGTAACGTCGAAGTCTCAGAACTCGGGGAATCGACGTTCAAATCCAGCCGTCAGCGTACGATTTTTATTTTTTTTTATGAATTACTTGATGCAAATAAATATCTTAGATCGTTAATTTGTATTTTATCTTACCTAAAACCTTTCCAAACAAAATTTTAGATTGTTCCAAATTAATTACGTAAAAGTGCAAACATAATTAGATCTATTTGAAATAAATCTAGCTCGATTATCGGCCTGTCCGATCAGACCCGATGTGTCCGAAATAACCTGTCGTTGATGACTCATTTTGTTTTGCTTATGGTACCCGGTTTTATACGCTTAATACATACTTCTCATTACCGATGCCGGGGAAAAGGCTTAGAATTTTCTGATTGTGACATAAGATACAGTTTTTGTCTTCACCTATCTAAATAATGGCTGACGATCGCTTAATAGGCAGATTCATGATTTAATAAGGTTCTAAATGATATATTGTGAAGATATATAGAAATAACATCACGATTTGTCGGCAATGATTTAACTTCATTTAATAAATCGTTATTCAATCCATTACTTCATCTTGATTGTTTGAACAAGATATAAAATATGGAATTTACCATTATCTCACCCATTCCAAAATGTAAAAACTTTTGACTTGTCAAATTCCAAAGCTAATGCAGACGACATAATGGGCATTAATAAATTTGGAAATTGTGCTCAATATAGCACAAAAAAAATACTGAGCAGAACGTACATTTTCTAATTATGCCGCATTGTATTCCAAAAACATATTTTACCAGAGGTGTAAAGAAATATTACAAGATATACAGTTGATCTATTGTCAAGGTCATCTCCAATCTTTCTCTAGAATAAGGTATTGTCCCCAAAGATAAGAGAAGTAAAACAGTAGCACCCGTCTATAAAAAGCTGTCCAAAGTATATAAAGCCAGCAACTATAGGCCAATCTCTTTAACCTGCATAGCATCAACAATTATGGCGAGCCTCCGGATAACAAACATCATGGGCCACTTTGATAAGAATAATCTACTTAGCCAGTACCAGCATGGCTTCAGAGCAAAACATACCTGTGAATCTCAATCGATTAGCCTTACCCAAGAAGCATAGGACAATCTTGAAAATGTTCAACAAGCGGATATATACTTGAAATGGATTTTAGTAAGGCGTTTGATTTGGAACCACCTTCCTATAGCCGTCTCAGATGCTTCTACGCTCAGGGGCTCAGGGTCGCCCTACCACAGCATGCTGCGGCCCTACCCAGTTGCAAGTAACCGGTTGATGGATGTACATAGTTTTAACTGTACCGTATAGACTTTTAGCTATACATGACCAATGGAAGAGGTGATTGTCTCATCCCATCTTAGGTCAAATATACATTCTATGAAGAAACCTGACCTAAACCGGAAGAAGAAGAAGGTTGATCACAGCAATTAGATATCCAAATTGAATAAGCTGGGTGTCCTTCCACTGAACTCAAGATGGATATAATCCTTCTAAAAGGATCGTTCTCAAAGAGTAGGTATTGATGATCACTCATGAACTACTCTACCCGTTCTCTTAGGCGTCCCTCAGGGTTCAGTGCTCTGTCCATGTCTTTTCTTATCTTTTCTTAGTCTATATAAATGACCTACCAAACTGTATCCAATCCAAGACCAGACTATACTTGTCTGTAGAATCGGAAACTCAGGTGAGTGATATAGGGCCATCATGGCCCTCTTGTATATATAATTAGTTTTGCTCGCATACTTTTATATAATGTCAAGATATTTTGCTATTGTGTTTCCATGATATTTCATGTTCTCTTATATGTTGTGACTTGCATGTTATAATTGAAATTTAACCAAAACATGTCTTTTTCAACAAAAGAAAATGCCCATAAAGGGAAATTTCAAAAACTTCTAGCTTCAGCAGCAAAATAATAACAGATTTATTAACCCATTCCCACATAATGACTGTTTTTGACTCCCCTAGAGATAATGGGTTTGAAAAACATTGTGAAAAAATGTGAAATTATATTAAGTAATTACTTGAAATTGTCGTCTGCAACATCTTTGAATTTGGACAAGTCTAAAATTTTGCCATTTGGTAATGGAATGATAAAGGGTTTAAAGAACAACATGCACTTATTTTTATATAATGTTCAGATAATATGCTATTGTGTTTCGATGATTTATTAACCAGGGGGCAGGGCCCAAATTATTCACGGTCTAAAGACCGCTTTTGGTCGCAGATTTATTGTTAACACAATTTGGACAGGAATTGATCATGCAATAAATAAAATGGATAAATCTGCAATCGAAATCCTTCTTGCTTGATCCTTGATAATTTGCCCCCAATGATTCTAGTGGCCATCCAGTACAGATGATTTCTGTTCATTTTACTTTTGTTTCATACCATACAGATGATTTCTGTTCATTTTACTTTTGTTTTATACCAAAAATCTGCATGTGTTCAAATTTGTTCGAAACTTCTTCAAAAAAATATAAAAGATTGAAATATTACTCTTGTTATTTTTCGTACACTTTCCACACGGTACGGAAACTACAGAGACAGAGCCAATGGCTCTGCCGCTTAAATCCTCTGGGGCGCTTCCGGCCATGGGTGGCTCTGTCTCCGGGAGCACGATTTTTTGACAAAAACAGGTGAGTGTTCAACTTTGTTGTTCAATTATTTTCTTTTGGTGCATAAAATCGAAAAACCGGGAATGTCATGCTCCCCTAAGACCATTTATCTGCCTGTTCTTATTCTGTGGGCTTTATAGTCGGCAGGGTTTTCACAGGGTTATTGTCGTCGTGAGTCGACCCTATGTGATTTTTTCTTGTTTACATCATGTATTCATGTACATTCCAACGGTAAAAAGCCAATTGCCGCAGCCAAAACATGTTATATACTAATCGATGGATACGCTTAGCTTAGACATCCCTTTTCCATGTCACAAAACCTTAGAAATGATTGGCAAAAATAAAATTTGAGCAATTTCTATCAGTGGCTCTGTCTCTGGCGGCTGGCTCTGTCTCTGACGGCTGGCTCTGTCTCTGGCTCTGCGTGCTAGGTTCAAAATTTTAATCCACCAAAATTCGTGTAAAGTCAAAAAATTGTGCTCCCGGAGACAGAGCCACACATGGCCGGAAGCGCCCCAGAGGATTCAAGCGGCAGAGCCATTGGCTCTGTCTCTGTAGTTTCCGCACCGTGTTCCAGGCCTTCAACTCTTTCAGTGCTTTGATTATTGCTGAAGTTAAAGAATATTTAAACTTTCTCATACCAATAATCTGCATGTGATCAAATTCTTCAAGGCCTTCAGCGCTTTTAGCGCTTTGATTATATTTAACTTCAATACACTCCTAAACAGCTCTGAAAATTTCGAAGTGATACGATGATTAAATCTGGTAAAACATGACCTTCAAAAAGCTGCCACTTTTTCCTCATTGCGTTGCACTTGGGACAAAAATATGTCAATAAGGCTTCTTGTAGCTAAAAAGAACACTTTTCACTTAATATTTTAGAACTTATGTGCCATATGTATATCGAATAACTAATAAATGTAAGAAAGTTTAACTTTGAGTAAGAAAAATATTCAAAACGACACACTTTATTCCCTTAGAATTGAATGCTATAGTTTATGTAAGCTTATCATGCTGGTTGTTTTCCATTGGTTTGAAAATGATAGTAAATCAAAGAAATAAGTTCTAATATTGTAAATTTAATATTTTCCTTGAACCTCAGAAAATCCTAAGACTGGTCATCAACATATCTTTGGTAATAAAATGTTGCACTTGGGACAAAAATCAGATTGTTCGAATTTAAGGTTTCCTGGTTAAAAAAGATCATATTTTTGTTTTACATATTAAACATGATAATGAGTGAGGGTAGCACTTTGATAAATGTAAGCTGTGGAATAATGCCAGTTTAGGTTGACTTTGGCACCAT
The DNA here is from genome assembly GCA_963680895.1 of Fragum sueziense. NCBI lineage: Eukaryota > Metazoa > Mollusca > Bivalvia > Cardiida > Cardiidae > Fragum > Fragum sueziense. The sequence continues at coordinate 38,989,414 of OY804593.1, read as the reverse complement.
CCAAAGTATTCTTTACAAGCGTTTCTTTGAAGTTGAATTGAAATTTAATTGAAATAGATTTAAAAGCTTCGTTTGTTTAGTTTATTGATAAAAAGTTCTGTAAGTTTACAGACTTGTTAAAAAAAGGGTACTTCTGCACATCAGTCAAGGTTTTAACCAATGCCAATCTCGCCTAATCTGGAGATCAGTAAGAGATATCATTGTCGAGTCATAAGCTGTCAATGTAATAATAATTAAAAGTTTGTTACAGTTTCCTACTGGGTTTATAAAGCTTATGTGACACCGTTAACTAATAAAATTAAATTGTTTGAATTGACGAACAAGAAAACTTGATTTCACCCGATGATTATAAATGTTTGTATGGGTGTCACTCAGAGTACGTGATTACCATTTGCGTAGACTTTCATTGGATAATGCCAAATAACAAACATGACACAGTAATAATAAAAAAATTGACGTCATAAACTCATAATATAGTAAATTAGGACAAATTGGATGACCTGATGTCAAAGTTTGAATAAATCGATAAGATTGATAAATTCTGTACTGAAAGTAGTAAAAAACACAAATATCAATTATGTCCCAAGTGCAACGGTCTAACTGTAGTTGTTTTGATCTTTTAAAAAGGAAAAACTGTGTTCCTTTGAGATTATCTCTTAGCATCAAAAATACCAAACATAATCTACACCGGTTAAAACATATTCTGCTCCATGAATAGACACTTGTTTCATTCTAAGCAGTCACATTCTTAATATGAACCAAATATTTGTCTTGATTGGTTCATTTTATTATTTTATGTCCGCTTGTTTTCCTTTAAAGGGAAGTTTTACAGTTAGTTTCTTCGTTTTCTTTGCATATCAGCTCAATTTCTTTGGAAAAATAAAGATTCCTGCATGGATTTTCTTATTTTAGATTTTTTTTGTCCCAAGTGCAACGTTTCAAGGTTCGTTGTAAACCAGTTACTGAAACATGTCAACAGACACCTAAGCTCAAGTTATTGTTGCAACTGACATCTACATTGAATAAGCGATAAATAAAAGCAAAAAAGTTTGTTTTGCAAGTTTTGATTCCTGAAAAAAAACTCCATTGAATATTTTTTTCGCCAAAATAAGCTATTAATTTCCAAATTATTTCTCCGTACGACATAAGAAAGTTTTCCTAATGCTGTTACTTGATAGATGTATACTTTAACAATAAGATAAAACCAAAGTATGGCAAGTTCAGTTTGTTTATTAAGTTTCACAATGCTCCGAGTTTGCTTAGAAAAATGCGTTGCACTTGGGACATCGCTTTCGGCAAAATTTAGGAGACAGCATGCAAAGAATTGCAAAGAATTGTCCATGAATTATATTTTCTGACTTGCTGATCTGAAAAATGAGGGAAAACAACATGTTACGCAGGTAATGCTTGTTTTATGGATCTAAAACCTCAAAGCGTTGCACTTGGGACAAATTCAGGTAGCCGTTTAAAGATGTTATTTTCTGACATATCTTGCTCAAGATTAGCTTATTTGCAATTGAAAATTAATCTTAAGACATACTGCTATGCCTCGGATACCTTTCAAAGTGTATAGTGATGATAAATTATGAAATGTACTTGATCAAAGTCTAAATTTGTTATTCGGAAGGATACATTTTTTAAAGGGGGTATCGTCATTAATGCTTAAATTTGAACTAGCAAACATGGTGCCACATAACTAAATAACATTAAAACATTGAGTTTAATTGATGACTTTCCAATTGCAGGATCTTTAAGGTACTTGAAGCATCACGCTTTTCTTAAAACAACATTTGAAATTGATGAATGTATCAAAATGTCACGCTTTTTACGTTGCACTTGGGACATTTTTGAGTATATTTTTCACTCTAACTTTCGATTGGATGGTTCGACTTTCATGAAATTTTCCATGGTGTTTAACACCATCAAAATGCATAGTTTTAATCCAAAAAGAACTTCATTCTTAAGAACATATTCATTCAGGCTCTGATTTTAATAAAAACTTCATTTTTTTGAACTTCACCCGTAAGAGCGTTGTCTGGCTTAAAGTATTCCATTCATCATTAGATAGAAAGCACTTCGTACCATTTCGCCTTCTACTTAATCGTTTTCCGTGGGAGAATCCGGATTTTAAAAATACGCATACCTTCGTCAATCTTCGTTGCCATGGACCACGCCAAAGTTTCACCAAGTGTGTCCTAGACATTTAAATAGAAGAACACTTGTCCGAAAATAAATTACACGAACTTCAATCGCCCGTCTTTAGATAATTTCACTGAACTGAAACAGCACTGCTCAAAGTTCAAAATGATATTGAAATCACTAGATGTGGACAATATCACCATTTACCACCCTTGTTCTGTTTGATATTTCAGAAGCGTAGTCCGGTGTAGTGGACTCGGAAATCAAAACGCTCTTTTGAGTGAATACATCTTTAATCTTCGTTTTTATCCAAAAACGATTATCAATGACAAATGACATATTACTCCGGTGATGATTCTCAACAAATGAGCTGACCGTTAATCAAGCCCGCACAACTAATACTGATTTGAAAAACGGTCGTTGCAAAACATTTACGTCATTTTGACGTCAATGGGAACGTCGCGCTTACATTGGTGCGGCGCGACGTTACATTACGCCGATATGCACTTCCTAGGACGCTCTAACAACCGGTAAGCCGCTTGCCTGGATAAAATCATACTTAACGGACAAAAATCAATCTGTGTACTTAAATGGTGTTTTATCAGATTCAGTATTAATCAAATTAAATGTTCTTCAGGGTTCCGTTCTTTGGTCAAGAATCATGTCAGTTATACAAAGCCAGTCGGAATGATCTGCAGAAGGCATGACCTCGAACATACATGTATGTTCTACGCAGATAATTCGAAGCTTTACCTTTCGTTCAAACCTAATGACAAAGTTTCGGAAGGTGAAGTTTTTCGACGGGTTGAGCTATGTTGAACTAAATGGATGAACCATAACATACCCAAGCTCAATGTAGATAAAACTGAAATGAGAGTCTGTACCGAAAAAAAACAACATTTAAACCAAATTGAGGTTGGTTGTTCCGAGGTAAAATTGTTAGAGCATGCGAATACCAAGGAAAATGGAAAAATAGCTTGTTGACAACAATTTCATTAACTTAAAGGTAACAGAAACTGTCCTTGTACAGCTTATTTTTTCTCGTGGCCTTTTTGTTAAGATTACTGTTAGGTCCGAGTGAAAATAATAATTTTCGTTGATTGATACACGTATTGAATCGGACGTGTACATGTAACTTGGTGAATTATTCCCAATTAATTTATACATGGGGACCACACGGTAGTATGATATATACATAGTAAAAAAAGTTTAGCAACAAAATGTAAATATCTGTAGTTACCAAAATATTTTGTTTTAACATAAAATCAAACGTTTACACAATAGATTATAGCTAGAGAACACAAACAGATGAATTTTATACCGCCATCGCGTGCGTCTCGCACTCCAGGTGCGCATTTCCGGTTTTCATGTCTGCCATGGTATGCATGTGTATGGAGCATAATTCTAGAAAACATTTAGGCGTGAACATAATTGTCTTTGCCCAGCATGAAAAAGGCCACTAAAAAGAGTTTTCTGCAACGCTGTGGGACTACGCCATGGACTTACGTTAGAACGACGTTACATCGCTAATATGTTCCTACGTGGCAGAACCGGCGATAAAGATGTCTTTTTGAATTTTGCGCATCTCAAAGCATAAGTAACAGTTTGAGGATGTTATGTGAGCTATTTTTTGTGGTTTGAGATAGTCCCGGTCAAGGACGTCGTAGAAAAAGGCCACGAGGAGATGACCGTCATAATTTCATAACGTCACGGCAAAGATGTTCCATATCACCACCAAAACTTCCGAGTGGCTTCCACAGGAATTTCAACATAGAGTATCCACACTTACCATCCGTGATCGTCTCAACAGATGAACGGTTACTAGACGTTGACCATACGTTGTAATTTCCCTGACGCTACACCATGAACGCACCAGACTTGACTGGCATAGAGTCTTAACTGCTTTAAGCCAAATTAAGCGTATACAACATTGATGTACTCCCATTATCATCCCTTTTTTCTGATTTGTCACCCATAGAGCACATACGGTGCATTTAAGGAAGACGTGTGCGTGATCGTATTGACGCTAATGACGTTCAATCTCTTGATAAAGTAGTGAATGTTGATACTGTATACACACAATTTAAGTGGATTAGAAATCGTTTCACTGTTGTTCTTGCTCGAAAATGGCCTCATAATCGATACCAAATTCTATTGTAACTTTTTATTTTGACCCCTCACCTACGTCAAGACAGTGTTTCTAACACAATTTTCAACGTTACCAAAAAGCGACCTTTGAATGTTGTGCATAAATGCATATGCTAAAATACATATAACGGTTGTGAAATAGATACCACAGAAAATACATGTTTTCAATTAACAAAGTCAGTGTTGCTAAACTTTTTTTACATGGTATATTTCATCTTTTTGGAAAAGACAACCAATTTAATTGCAATTCCTTTCCGTGATTTTCACTAGTTTTCCCCCACCCTCTTTGTCTTCTTTTTCTCCAGACAGCATCTTCACATGGGTATGTTTTATGCGGTTTTGTTCTTGTAGTAATCGTTTGAATTTCTTGAATTGCTTAGATTATTCTTAAGCCATTGATAGTACTTGAGAGTGCCCTTTTCGGGTAGTTCTGTGAAAAAGAAAGTTATTTCTTGAAATATAAATGCAAGTGAACAAATGTCATATTTTGTAATATTGCGTCGCATATGTCAGTACATAAACTCGGCAAATTCACTATAATAAAACTTCTTGAATGGGCCAAATATGGCCACATCTAGGGGCTGTAAAATATGCGGTGTGTGGGGGTAGTACAAATAGATGCAAAATGGCCTCAGGGGAGCATGCCATTCCCCCTTTTCGCTTTTAATCACAAAAAGAAAATAATTGAACAACCAAGTTGAATACCCCTGTTTTTGTCAAAAAAAAAAAGATGATCCCAGAGACAGAGCCACGAGTGGTCGAAAGCGACCCAGAGGATTTGAATAACGGAGCCATTGGCTCTGTATCTGGAGTTTCCGTGCCGTTTAGTTACGCGCGCTTGTGGGAATACGAAGTATCGAATAGGGTAGCCTGCTCGAATACGGGAAACTAGAGGCTACTTGATTAAAACATTCTAAATTCAATTTTTCGGCAAATTTGTCTTTTTCAAGAGGATCGGAAAACCTTTTCGCACTACAGAATTATTTTTTAACTCAAATTATTATTGATTATGAACAACAAACTGACTTTTGTTTCCGATAACCATGTAATTGCGTATCAGGTTTGTTTGTTTTTTTTTTTTACCCAAAACGGCAATATTTTTGGGGGCGATTCAAAGATGTTGCAGACGGCACTTTCAAGTGAATGTAATTTAAATTTCTATTGTCGTTTTGGGTAGAAAGCATTTTGGAAAATGAAGAAATTGCTTGTGACAAGCAATTTCTTCGTTTTCCACGATGTTTTCCAACGCCTTAATCATGTGGGAATCAAAGAGAGTCAATGTGTGGTAATGGGTTAATGTCGTTCTTTTTTCTTAGTTAACGCATTCATTTATAATTTGATCAAATGGATTGAAAGCAATCCTATTTTAGCGTCTCACAACATGTTAGATTTCATTGTTTCTAGATTTATTCCTCTGCAAAATAACCCCCTTCTTTGTTTACCAAGAGCTTTGATTTCGGCTTTCACTCTCTCTACATTATCCATAGCTAAATCTACGATGACAGAGTTGCGTTTTTTACTTTTTTTTTTTACTCTTCGGACTAAACGTGTTTTAACTACATCGAGATATGGGGTAGCCTTATTAAAGTCCACATATGTATAATCCGAGGGAGGTTGCACTATCAGGAATGAGCGCGAGACAATATCGTATAGTAGATTTTCTCTGTGTAGCAAACTCATGCATTATAACTTTAATAAACACTCCCGAATCGATATTTCGGCAAATGCCGTTTTCAAGAGGATTGGAAAAATCTTTTGTGTTACGTTATTTTTTTGCTAATACTTACAGCCATATTGTTTAGATCTAGTCTCCCGATATTTCCACAAATGTCTTTTTCAAGAGCATTGGGAAAAAAACGTTTTTGCTACATTATTATTTTGCTGATTCTTACAGCCATATTGTTTAGATCTATTCTCACATGCATTCTTATTTATGTTCATATCCAGTACATTGGCTATCTTGGATTTGATCATTTCCGCGGTGCTTTCTTGTATTGAAGAAGATAACGTTGTGATCCACTTCCGTACATCATTCATCTATGACACAGCTCTTTCGTATACCACCATGCTGGCCGTATTCCGCTTCATTTTAATGGCTAGCTCTTTCTTTATATCCTTGATGTCGTTATTTCTCCCTTTGTATTCTTTCTTATCATTTGTACAAAACTTGATGGCGTACTCAGCAGCATAAATCATTAATCTGTATTTTCGAACCTTTGTTCTCGTGATCCAGACTGATTTCTGGCATTCCCTTACTTTGAAAAATCATAAGGCTGTATTTTTGAACCTTTGTTCTCGTGATCCAGACTGATTTCTGGCATTCCCTTACTTTGATGATCTGCTGTTTGTACTTCTCAATGAATATCTGCAGCTTTCTCTGGTCTTTTTTACATCAGGAAATAGTTCCACATTTAAGATGCCATTGTCTCCTTTGTTCTCTTTGTTAGTGCGTAGTAAAATCTGCAGAGCTCCAAGAACACTCAGGAATTCTTCCTGTGGCATCGAATCTGTGAAACGCTTCAAAGGTATTTCGTAAGAGAAACTTCTCAATACCTTCCTTGTTATTATCGCTTCTTCTGTGAAATAGACTTCCAAGTATCGTCAAGTATGAAAGTAGATCTTCGAACAATTTTCCTTCTTTGTTAAACAATGCTAACTTCGGTACTTTTTTTTTATTTTTATCGCTTCCATCTTAATCGTGCGTTTCGCGTTGTATATCATCTTCGCAGACCAAGGTAGAGCCAACCTACGTTTGTATTCACCGTTGGCGGAATTAGTCCGAATTTCTTGGTATTGCAATACGCCGACTAATTGTTGTCCTGCTGAGACCCAGCAGGACAACAATTAGGCGGCGTATTGCAATAAACTTTGATTGGACGCAACGTCAAAAGTCGGGGTACAACAGCGTAGCGTCAATTTTTGTCATTTTAACGTCTTTCGTGCGTGATGTGCTTATAGATAAACATAAGAGTCGCTTTTCCATCTGCCATATATTTATTGTTACAAATAAATAGATTGTGTGCTATCTATATTGATATAATTTCACAAAATTATTCCGTAGGGAATGTAATAAATACACTACAAAATCACTCGCGACTCAATATTTCGGCGAATTGCCTTTATCAAGATAAATGGAAACACTTTCTTTACTACATAATTATTTTTTTTTTTGCTAGCAGCCATATTGTTTAGTCTAACTCAATATATCGATATACATTGTAATGTCCATATGTAATAATTATCACATTGAAATGTTTTGAAACCCCACTCTTTTGCTTCTTGTTCTAAATGTTTTCTCCGCTTATAGCAGTGAAAACGATTTTTCGTGCTGTTAGAGTCTCTGCTGATCTTCCATATTATGTTCTGTCTAAGATACCTTTCAAATTATTACACACGTCATTCTCTATGTTGTAGTCATTTATTTCCTCAGGTGACATTACCAGTTTGGTCTTTTGCATTTTTTAACAGTTGGCGTGCGTCGGATATTACTTTTTTCTTTTTCTTTTTAATTTTTTGCAAGTTCCTGCGCCTTTTCATTCTGTGTTTGTAGTTTACGTTTACACTATCCTCCGTAGTTTCGTTTTTCTTCTCCTGCGTGTAGTTTTTCTTATAGTTCTTACGCTGTTGTTTACTATTCGTCTTTCTTCTAAATTACGCGCATTTTGACTTAGTTGTCTCTTTCTTAAAGCCTCTTTTGTTTGTGATTATGATGGTTTTTATTTTTTTGCATGTCGGAAATATGGTTCAGAAAATCAAAGCTCTCGCTCAGGGTATAATTCTTTACTTTGGGGGTCTTTGTAAATATAATGTTGTTAAGGGCTTCATTTGGCTGTGAATCGCCTGTCGTCATAAACTTTTTTCTGTTTAATGTTATTGATTAGAGAATACTGTTAAGCTCTTGTAGTAGATTTGTATCAGTTAAATCTTTTCCATAAGGAAGACTTTTGTGTCGGTACCCGACAGGATAACTGGAATAGCTGCACCAGATTCCACATTCAACAGGATAACAACTACATGCAACCATTGTATAAAATTTAAAAAATGTCGAAGCAATACACAAAACCCGTAAACGTCCGTCTGTGCACTTTTGCTGTCTGATACAGTAGTCGAATTCTTCATCAACTAAACAGGTGAACCGTTCAACACGATCTTCCATGTATTCTACAACTTCCTTTCGCACTGTTAAGTGATAATTCTGCGAACCATATAAATATTGACTTAGACACCTGTAGTAGCAGTTGCCATCTTTACTGATACTAGTAACTTTGTAGATATTCCCCTCTGACAATTCCTCTCGTCTGTTTACTGAGTACCATGTGTTTCTTCCGCTTGGTGTCTCTTAGTCGTTGTTCTTCCTGCGCACTCCAATCATTAATATATCCTTCATCCATAGGTCGTAAACAAGCACGTAGTTCATGCTCTTCTCTCTCATAATCTTACGTTCTATCTTAACACGCCTCCAACGCAATGTCCATCAGCTTCAACGCAGCATCCCTCTTAACTTTGTCACACTTCTCACGCACACTATCACTAACATCTAGCTGTAAACTCCATTTAAAAACAAAACCTTTCGGAATCATTGATGACTCTAAACATTTTTTTCAGAAAATCAGCATGGCTTCTATAACGAGGTTTTTACTCACTACCTTTTGTATGTCGTAGTGGATCCGTTTTCCTCTTCAAGGAGTGGAATTAACACAATTTCAAAAAAAAAAAAAAAAAAAAAAAAGATCCGTATGGAATGTAATAAATACACTATAAAATCACCCGCGACTCAATATTTCGGCGAATTGCCTTTTTTTCAAGATAATTGAAACACTTTTTTACTACATAATTATCTTTTTACTGCTAGCAGCCATTTCGCGACGTTAACGTTCCCACGCGTTATCGGACGTCAATTTACGTTATTTAAAGCCGCTCGTTATTTAGACTACAGTTAGATGGCTGTACAGTATGTAGCGTTTTATTCCAAGATGATTAATGGATATGTGACCCGTAGCGCTAAAAGGGACCTTATCGGGTGTGTGAAAAATATCGACCCTAGTCAGTCTGCGCTGTCCGCGCAGCCAGACTAGGGCCGAAACTTTTCACTTTTTTGTAATTTTCTAAACCCAGAATGTCTTCCTATCTTACTATATGTTCATTTTTCGCATACGGGATCTGATTGACCTGTGATGAGATTGACAAGTTTGTCAAAATGTGGATTTTGCGTATTCGGATAAGGTCCCTTGTAGCGTGAGGGGTCACATATGTCTGCGGAGTACATAAAAATCCCAATGTAGACTGACATTTTTAAGTCTCCTAGATGTTCTTTCGTGATGCTCTCTCTGTCTCTCATACATTCCGGTATATAACTATTTCATTATTTATAAATTTGCAAGACAAAATAAGTGAATCAGTTTAGCGTGGAAAACCCAAACTGACTGAAATTTTCACATGTCTGTCGTCGAATTGTGTTTGTGAACAATTTAGCTTGGAATGCTTTAATTATTTAATTAAAATATATGCTGAGTCAAAAAAGAAAGTGTGCACAGAGAATAGCTGGAATTTCTATCATGATGTTCAATATTGATATTATAATATTGGTATCAAATTAAAGATAATCCAATTGCCTATAAGTGGGTGTCTTTTTAAATTGTGTGAATTGGAATATTTCTTGGGTTTTCTTAAGATTTTTGAGACAGGGGTCAATTTCAAATTTCACAGACCTTGCTGACGAACGTGAGGAGATTAAATCATGCAATTTTCTTGGGATTTTTGCTTCAATTTCTATTGTGACATGTATTCAATGAATAACGACAAACATGTGTTGTCTCACTGACCGAAAATAAAGTTTCATTTTATCGTTTGGAATTGCATTGCGTTCATATTGCAATATGTATTCCTCGTCCTGCAAATTCTTTAACTGGACATTAAATTTAAAGCGAAACTCAGGCGGAAAAGATGTTCGGCCCTACAACAAACTCAGAGCTAATTTTCACGTGTCCTGTGTCGATGGCGATGTGCCTAATGCAGGCGTAACGTAAGATTTTGGCATCATGATAATGTGACAAACATAATGGTCCCAAATCTCATATGAGCCGTCTATCCCCATTCACCGATTTCCAATGTTGCTTTCATATGCTTGCTGTACTGAATCGCTATAAATGGTGTAGTTTTGAAACGTTGACGTAAGGGCGTCAACGTCATAGAACGATCGTGTCTAGTCATTGCTACATACAGTTTATCAGACTGAAACATATCAATAATTGTATCCTTTCTCTTGGAAACATGATTGCAAACGCGTAATATCATTACGGTGACATTTAAACGACAACGACACATTTTACGACAGTTAAAGGCATTAGCAAAACTAACGTGTGAAATCTGTCGTGTTTACTAAGACGTAGCATCTTTGGATATTCAACATATTGAAATTTCATGTTTTATTTAACTTTTGTACACTTTGAATACAGATTTAAGACAATACAGTTTATTTTGAAACGTTTGTTTTGATAACCACATGCAAAAAGGTGCTAACAGCGTTTGGTGATATGCCTGACAATTTAATCCTCCAAAGTTGTTTTCCGTGTAACTAGACATTAGAGAGTTGATAAGTTAACTTTGTGAAGAAGTTTGTTAAATTTAATTGCAGAGGTTGCATAGATATATAAAGTAGAACTATGCACACTTTCTTTTTTGACTCAGTATATAAATAATTCGTGTTTCGTATTGTGAATATGCAACGTATTGCTCGTGCGCATTATCGGGCGCCAAGGGGCGTTATTTGAAAACACATAACACAACCAGATGGCTGTACAGTTTGTAGCTTTCTAATCCACGCTGATTCACTATCCGCTCAGTTCTTTCAGCGGAATACATCTTTTTTTAAACGGTAAATCTTAAATCGGAGCTTGAGTGGCATGCCATTTGAAAGCGGGAATTGATCGGCTTTTCATGTCTCAGCCGTACATCCCTAAGATGTTCTTTAATCCTTTCGTTCAGTTGCCTCTCTGTTTCTCCCACATATACAGCTTTCTTACAACGCTCACAACTTAAAGCGTATGCTACGATCTTTTCACGACAACTAGTGTTTAACGGAACAAAGTATTCATTTTTGCCGCTGTATCCATTACAGGGTGTTCTATTACAATATCACACAGTTTTACACCCACTGTGGCAACTACGCACTATACTATTTGTTTTTCCACGAACCAAAGTGTCACTTAGATTTTTGTCTCTTCTAAATGCCACTATAGGCGGGTCTTTAAAACATTGACTCACCCTTTCGGACTTATGTAACACTTTAGAATGCACTGACACTATTTTGAGGATATCGGATAGAAATTGCGAGTATGTCAGGACTATGGGCACGCATCTACAATTCTTTTTGTTAACTCTACGTTTGTTTTCTCTGAATAACACACCCCTGTCTAGCAAATCAACCTTTTCTAACTGAGTTTCAATGCTTTCCCACTGTATCTTCTCTGTCTGAGTTTGTTTTGTGTTTAAGAGATTTTCTCTGATTTCCATATTTTTTTTTGTTGTTGTTGTTTTGTTTTTGTTTGTTTGTTTGTTTGGTTTTTTTTTGTTTTTTGTTTTTTGTTTTTTTTTTCTCGCAAATTCTTTTGAGGCACAATCCAAGATCATAGGCTAACACTCTCTTTGATGATGGTGGGTGGCATGATTTTTTGGTTAAGGTAATATTGCCTGATGGTTTGACATAGAGATCAGTATAAATACGAGTATGTACATGTATTTCCATTTTCCAACTTAACCATCGTATCAAGAAATTATATTTGTTGATAACTGAACCGTAGATCGACCTTAATATTGTCATGTATACTATTAGCATGATCGGCGAACTCCAATAGTTGTTCTTCACTACCAACCCATAGGACAAAACCATCATCAACGAATCTCTTGTAAAATAATGGTTGGTGTCTGGCACTCAGTAGCTGCTCGTCCCATTTCCTCATGTAAGTACATGCAAAATTCTTTCCTAATTTTGAACCATTTGCAGCCCCATCTGTTTGTATATAATTATTTTCTCCAAACTGAAATACATTGTTTTCAAGGACTGTCTCAATCATTTTAAGGACATTATCCAAATCTATATTAGGGTTGAAGTTCTCTGACTAAGGCCTTCCTTTTTCGGGATAGATAGATGCAGTTTGCACACGTCAAAACAAAACAGAATACAATTTTCCGGAATTGGCTTCTTAATTTCTTTGATTTTGTTAATAAAATCGGGTGTGTCCTTTAAATAGCAATATTTTGGACACGGCGAGATTGAAAGCTGCTGTATGCGACATAATTGGTGTATGTTATAAGGAATTCGGTTCTTTTTTTCATAGCATAGAAAACAAAATGGGGGAAAATAGAAAATTCTTCTAATCAGTGTTTTTGTTCCCCTCTTTCGAGGTTTCGCCATATAATGCGAACGAAAGTTGTTCAAATTTTCAATGACCGTTTTCATATTGGTTACTAGGATTCCCCGCATACCTTTTCCAGAAAGAATTATTTTAATTCCTCTTTCACTGTCTATCGAATAGGCTGTCAGGAGTGTTGCAATAAGTACTAGTATACCGTTCCTACACATCTTGCTTGCAATTGAATCTGACACTACAGGTATATTGTGACTGTCTATTAATTCCGACTGAAGCTGCTTGACTAGTTTTCTGAGGTTGGTACTTTTTCTAGTTGTTTTAGTGATGCGTGGATGCGCTTAATTCGAGTCTTCTCTGATGAAAATCCGCTCTTTGATATTTGGATGTCGCTGTTTAAATGGCGACATCCAAATATCAAAGAGGGAATTTTCATCAGAGAAGACTTGGATTAGGATGCGCTTTACAGTTTCCATAGTGTGTGATGACAGAGTCACATTTTCAACCATTGTTGCGATTTGCTAATGCGTCCTCCAATGCGTTACATGGCAGTCATATCCATCCTTGAAATGAGCATTGTAGATGTTTCCAAGTGCGTACGTATCGCTGGCCTGGAGTGCCGAATATTTTAAAATGTCTTTACTGTCAAGTACACCACATACGGCGAATATAAATTCCTCGATTAATCCGTATTTTTCTAAATGGTTATAAAGGAAATCAAAGCTGTGACCATTATGGGCACAATGCATTATAATAATAATAATAATAATAATAATAATAATAATAATAATAAGCTGAGCTTTACTCAGTCCAGAAGGAGGCTAGGAAATTCAGGAATGAACTAGGTCTACCTGAGCATATCCAACCAAAAGAAGATGAACACGTTACCAAATACGCTAAAAGAATCAAAACCCTGGCGAAAAACCAAAGCCAAAAAGACCTGCAAAAAATGGGAAGATAAGGCCCTCCATGACAAGTACCCAAAAAGAATCAGAGAGGCTGATGTAGACCAACATAGGACAAATCTCTGGCTCAAAGGCACAGGACTTAAAGGAGAAACAGAATGCCTTATTATGGCTGCCCGAGACCAGAGCCTTAAAACCAGAGCCTATCAACATCATATAATCAAAGATGGTACACAACCCCTTTGCAGGATCTGTAATAGATTTGAAGAAACGGTTGACCATATCATATCAGGCTGCCCAGAGCTAGCAAAAACAGAATACATTAACAGGCATAACAAGGCAGCTGCATATATTCATTGGAAGATATGCAAAGAATTCAGTATAAGAACAGATGAAAACTGGTATCAACACCAACCAGACACTGTCACGGAAAATGAGAATACCACCATCTTATGGGACATGCCCATCCAAACTGACAAGGAAATAGCAGCTAACAGGCCTGACATGGTCATCAAAGACAAGAAAAACAGAACATGCCTCCTCATTGACATGACCATCCCATCAGAGAGAAACATCTCGGTGAAAATGTGCGAGAAACTTTCAAAGTACAAAGATCTAGAGATAGAGATCACCAAAAGGTGGGGAATGAAAACCTACACAGTGCCTGTTGTCATCGGAGCACTTGGACTGATTAAGAAAGATCTCAAGATAAATATATCAACCAAATCCCAGGAAATATCAACATAGCAGAGATCCAAAAAATCTCCCTCCTAGGAACAGCTCATATACTAAGAAGGGTACTATTAATACAGTAACATCACCCCTATAGCGCCTAAGGTCCATGGTACGGACCCGGCTCTACAGGAGAACTTAACATAAGCACAAAGGAAATAATTAACATAATAATAATAATAATTAACAATATTTAATAATAATAATAATAATAATAATAACTTTATTTAGAGAAGGTAGCATATTAAGACATACGAGGGACGGTCGGAAAGTAGTTGGACTTTTCGTGCTGCTGTCTCTCCATTTGCAACTGTATAAACACATTATATATTGGTGAAATCTTCATCCATTTGCCAATAATGTGGTCACTTTATTTTCAAAGAAAGTTGAATATATGCAATATTCTGTCCACTTATATGTGATAGGGGTTTTATGTACCATAGGCTATTTGTTAGAGGAACAGCAAGGGTAACCAAAACAAAAGAACAGTCTAGTCATTTTAATCGCGAAGAATTTAAGTTTTTGAACTACATTATCACTGAAGATTGAATAATGGTTCATAATTCCGAACTTGGGATAAAAACTCAGTCACAGCAGTCATAGAAACGAGCTGGTTCCCCACCTCTGAATAGATTAAGCTTTTACATTCGGCTGGCAGTCATGTTTGTTGCTTTTGTGGATTCACGAGGTCTGATAGTTAGTCATTTCATGTCAAATGGTAAAAACTGTCATTGCTAAGTACAATTCTGAAGTAATTCAGAAAAAAAAACAAAGAATAAATGCTGAAGTAAACGCGTCCCAGATTAGCAAAGAAAAATGTTTTCTACTTTACGATTACGCACGCTCCCATACCACCGCATCTACAGTGAAGATTATCAAATATTACCCATGACAAAAGTTGTTTTACTCTTCTTATAGCCCAGGCCCTACCCCACACGACTTTTATTTGTGTCTAGAACTGATGAAAATGCTTGCTGAGAAGAAATTTGAGACCAGGGCGCCTTTGATACCGGTGGTTACACAGTACCTAATACAGTGGGTCTACGTCATGGTTAATAGTGGCAATAGTAAAGCTCCTACGAAGATGGCAAAAATGCATAGACATAGATGGATAATTTCTTTAAACAGTGTAGAAAGAATTTTGTTAAAAAATTAAATGGTTTTAGAGAACTAGTCAAAAGTCCAACTACTTTCCGACCGTCCCTCGTATATAATTCAATTGAATTTATCTTATTTGCAATATGGCCTTCTATCAATAACACTCATGAATACTAACACAAGTATACGAACACACTTCCGCCTTATTCTCACCTTATCTCCCTTCTTTCTTACACACACATACACACACCCAAATATTCATAAACTTTATCGTTCAATCAAATAGGGTATGGTTCAGCTAAATTCATGATACATACACACTTTCAATATCAATATATGATCAACAGATTTTACTACTGATAAATATTAATTTCATTGATGTTGGTGTTGAGAATAATTCTTAATTCACCTCTGGTCTGAAATATTTCAATAGCGTCCCTCTCGGTCGCTTCTAGTTTCTTTTTAAGAGATTTCTGTAGATTCAGTCCATAATCTCTATGTTCACCTTCGAATTCGGCTCCATCTTTATCCAAATTCACACGCAGCGTAACCGTTCCCTCACTCATTTTTTACGTAGAATTTGTTAGATATATCAATATTATATACCAAAATGATCACACAGATGCGAATTCCTCAATGTTAACGTACTCTGTAATTTTTCACGTCGTTTGAATAAACTATTAAATAAAATTGTTTTTTTAACGCGCTCCATTTTGAAATTTGTTTATACAACGTGACGTCACTTCCTCCATTTACTTGTTTTATCTATTGAATAAAATTTGAAATGTCCGCGTCAGCTGTAACGGTATCCAATTTTACACCATTCTTGAACATTTACCTTTTCAACGTTAATATCCGATCCCGTGATGTTACTTGCACGGGCAGTAATTTCACCCTCGGGTAATATCAAGTTGATTGCTTATCTTATACTAAATATATAGAATTTCAAGGCATGTACCGACCCGCGGCGCACGTCACAACGTCATATTGTAATAACGTCATATACTGAACCTCAGAAATAACGCACCACTTACATTTTTCACTATAACTTTTTTATTATGTTACTTTTTCAAATTGTAAAACCACAACCCGAACTGCTATCAGTTTATCCGTTTCTGGTCAAAAAATTGTTTCGCTGCCTTAAAGCAATCAAGTGTGACAAACGCGCAAAGGTGACTACCCTCTAAAGTAAAAGTCACAAAATCAATACTGCGTGAGACCACTTTGCAGAACAATACAGTCTGTGCTTCGTCGACGCATGGAACTGATCACATATTGGATTCTGCCATTTAGAATGACTCTCTACTATCCCTGTATCACTTTGCATTTTAACCTGTGTACCTGTTTTAGCTGCAGTTGGGACCTTTGGCGCGTATTTCATCTACCAACCAATCAGATCCTTCGTTTCCTCCATCAATTTTATGGTATAAAGGGAAAGGTTTCTAACCGCCTCTCCCATTGGCCAGCCTCGGTTTCATATTTTTCACTCCTGCTCGCGTAAAGTATACGGGTCGACGCATATTTTTTCAACTGCTCGCGTAAATTTTTACTTCTTTCTGCTATTTAACGCCCGTATTTCTACACAATTTCGGCCTTGTCCGGGAGGCAATATCGAAATGTCTAAATTTGAAACTTGAAAAAATGGGAAAAAGTGTCCATACATGTGCCCTAGACACGTGGCAATGAATTTTGATTCCTTTCGTCGGTTGGCTGAGCGTCTTAACAAAACATTGCCGAAGTAGGGTCATTACATATGCAGACGTCCCGGCTTAGTGCATCTTCGCAAGCCAATGGTGACATCTACGACGTTACGTCGTTTCTGTATTCACCCTTGGAGTATTTAGTCCGATTTTCTTGGTGTCCTGGAAAGCGTTTTCATTGGTTCCAGCGAGACCTCGCTGGAACCAATCAGACCGATCAATACATATATATATTTGTTATGAGTAAAATAATTCATAACAACGGGCGGGAAAAGGCATTGCATCTGTAACTCAAAAACGCGAAGATAAACGATTTTTCCAAAGAATTTCACTGCAATAGACAGCAGTTTTCGATTTTTGTTCTACGAAATACTTTCGACAACCCTACCAAAAAAGCAGCGAACTTTTACCTAGACGTATGACGTAAAACGCGAAAAAGAACGCGCGTCAATGACGTCATTGATAATGGTCGAAATAACATTTAGAACGCGACTTTTGATTAGTTGCCACTCCATAACAACCAGCAGGACGACCGCTAGGTGGCGTTTTGCGAAACCAAGAAATTCGGACTAAATCTGCCAAGGGTGAATACAAACGTAGGTGGGTTCAACCTTAGCTAGCGAAGATGGGGTTAATGTTGCTGGGCTATACTCTTGTCTGAATTGTCACGTTGCATTCGTGGTTCCATGTAAACTGTTTTGAATTTGTGATCAATAGTTCCATCTGTTGATCCAGTAACTGTTCTGTGTCGATGTCGTTTTCATTGTATAAACGGTTTTATTTGTAACTAGGCCCGAGTTTCACTTCCATCGATGTAATTTTCAATGTTGTGACGTTACAAATGTCCGATTAAGGTGGAAGGGGACTATAGCATTTTTTTAAAGAATGTAAAGAACCCAACCAAAATAGGTACCAAATTAAACTTTGAGTTACGGCGCTTTCGAAGTCACGTCTTTTTTAACGTTTTCCTTGCTGATAACGTTACTATGACGTCGGAAATATGACGTTTTCGCGCCTTTTTTAGAACTGACACCAGGCGACATTTATCATGTATTACGGGTGGTATTGTGACAATTTTAAAAACACAATTTGCACTTAAATAAAGCGAAATGAATAGTGAATGTTTTGTGGTGTATATTGTCTTGATGCGTTCGACCATTAATGAACACGGCGCCATTTTTCGAAATTTTTACCTTTCAAAAAGAAGGCAAAAAATCGGACGTTTTGCGGATATAAAAAAAATTGGCCCGATGAATTTTTTTCATTTTTTGATATATCATTTTATGACATATAAGTAAGATTTTGTCAAATTTTCGTGAAAATCTATCGCACAGTTTTTTAGTAACTAGGGATTAAATTCAAGACCTGTAACGTCGAATTTTTAACGTTTACGGGTTTTCCACCGCGCGTTACTTCCTAGACATAGTTTAAATTTTATACAAAGGTTGCATGTAGTTGTTCTCGTACCACTAAGGTCAAATGGAGACGGGAACTCTGCCTCACCTAAAAAGACTACAGTCGCCGGGTCTTAGACCGGCAGATATTATCTTAGGTTATTAACCCATTAGCAGACGGCAATATTTTAGACTTGTCTAAATTCATAGATGTTGCAGACGACAATACATAGATAATGACGTTTAACATTCATTTGTACCTCTGAAAAGACAGTAGTATTGGAAATGATGATCTAGATCAACAGCCTTTGTCATTTTTACCGAAATATGCAATGCCAATAATACGCCTTACATACCGTTTTTTGTTCAATTTTGGTCAATTTAAAAAATAAGGTAGGTTGTACGAGATACAGTCAGAAAGTTCCCGGACGTACTTGCTTCATTTCTTTATTCGAATAGTAACTTTAAGATATAAATTACCTTTTTGACATGTTTTTGTAGTTTTAAATTGATTAAAATCATCTTTTATAAGAATTTTAGCACAGTAATCAAGAGTACGGGTCACTTTTAAATATCGATAACGCCCGGCTTTTGATGGACGACGCCCAAAAGGCCTGCGTTGCGTAGTCGACGTCATTTCTTTCAAGCGAACGCTAATTAATATATATTGGGATTGTGTACATTATCTACCTAGTGTACACATCGTATTAATATAAAAATATGAACCATAGAGTGTCTATGCTATGAAAGACTGTCCCACGGGCAATATAGTCCTGACTAGATTGGAGAGATTAAGCGCGAGACAAGAAGAAAGAATCACTTTGATTGAGAACCGAATGGAAAGACTAGAAATTGATACAAGGAAATACGTCCAAACAGACCTCAATGAATTTAAAGAAGAATTCAAAGAAGAATTTAGAGAAGAGTTTTCAGTTGAGATGGAATCAAGAATAAAAAATTTGGTAGACGAAAGAACTAAAGAGCATGATGACCGCAGGAGGCGTGAAACCAATATCGTCATCTTTAACTTGACCGAGGGCAACAACAAATCAGGATCAGACAACAAAACCTATGATGAGACTAATGTCATAAAAATAGCCAGTGAGTTAGGGATTGAAGACCTACAAATCGAGACCTCTTATCGTCTGGGAAAGAAGTCACCAGGCAACACGCGACCCCTAAAAGTGATTCTGAAAGTAAAACAGCAAAGGAAAATGATGGTAGACAGCTCTAGACTTATTAAAGAGAAACTTCATGGACACCTAAAAGAAATAGTTATTGTTAAAGATTTGACAGTCGAACAAAGAGAGATAAGAAAAGAGAAGCGGAAAGCAAAAGCAAACATGCCAGAAAACGTCTCCATAAACAAAACAAAAGAAACTATCCAAAATGGCAGCCAAAACAATCAAGAAAACATACTGGTACAACCCCCAGCTTCCAACAGCCTTGCCAATATTGTTATCTCACCAACCAGACTTTCACAAGAAGTTGAAAATCCGTTTTTCGAAGAAACGATTATTGACAAAACAAATCAACATGAATTGTCAGTAATGGAGACAACAATTAATGCAGGTGAAGATACTGTAATTGGTGGATTCAGCCTATTAGATAGCCAACCAAGCACTCAAAAGGCACCCCAACAGAAACAGTCATGTGACTAACGATTTTAAACCCGACAAGGGAAACTGTTTTAAATGTAAATATACTTTTTTAAACAAAAAGGATAAAGAAGAACAAGACATGACCCTAAACTTTATGTACACAAATGCAGACTGCATGACTACAGTCAAGTTTGATGAATTAGAGCAAATAATAAAAGAGAATAAAAGCGACATAATTGCCGTCACAGAAGTAAATCCCAAAACAAAAGAATACAATGTGGACCCAAGCACCCTTTACAAACTACAAGGTTATAACTCATTTTATAGTGGGGAGAACGGAAGAGGAATTATCATCTACATTAATTCAAGATTAAAAGCAATAGAATTAATCCAACAATCAACTTTTAAAGAATCAGTTTGGACACAAATTAATCTCTCAAGTGGAGACGCAATATTAATAGCTTGTATCTACAGAAGTCCAAATAGCACAATGGAAAACTCAGTAGAATTGCTGAAGATGATCAACTCAATGGTTTCCAACAAATATAAACACATAGTAATAATGGGAGACTTCAACTTAAGAAAAATAAATTGGGAAAACTTGTCAACCACAACCAATGAAACACAATTTGAGTACCAATTCATAGAATGTGTCAGGGACAACTACTTAGTACAACTAGTGAAAGAACCTACTAGATACAGAGAAAACAATACTCCTTCCTTGTTGGACCTGGTCTTCACTAACAATGAAGAAAATATAGATGTTATCAATTTACTTCCTAGTCTAGGAAAAAGCGACCATCTCATACTCACATTCAAACATGACTGTAGCCACACAGACACAAGTGAAAACACGCACAAATACAACTATAAAAAAGCAGATTGGTCAGGCATAAAAGAGAAGATGGATAAATTGCAACGGGCAACCAATGAGAACACTAATGTGCATGCTACCTGGAACACCTTCGAAGAACAAATATTAGAAATAAAAGAGCAAAACATACCAAAGTATAAGAAGAATCCAGGTGGCAAGAACCTTAGCGTTAACAGAGAAACCGTGAATGCAATTAGAGAGAAGAAAAGGAAATGGACCAAATACAACAATTGCAAAAATCAAGCAAATTATAACACCTACAAGATAGCAAGAAATAAAGTTAGTAGCTTAATAAGGAAGAGTAAATATGATCTTGAAAAAAACATTGCCGCCAAAATAAAAAATGATCCCAAATGCTTTTGGAAACACGTTAGAAAAAAAAGAAACGTAACGAGTGGTATAACAGCACTGGAAATAGATGAAAAAATGTGCACAGAAGACTCGAAGATAGCAGAAGAATTTAACAGATACTTCACGTCCGTGTTCACCAATGAAACATTCCCAATTCCAGAACCAAGTAAAAGTAGTGATATCATTATGGAAGAGATACAAATAGGTGAAGAAGATGTGGACAAAGCAATCAAAGAAATCAACCCATCAAAATCACAGGGACCAGATGAAATCCACCCAACACTCGTATATGAGACAAGAGAAGCAATAAAAAAACCATTACAACAAATTTTTCAAATGTCTCTCGAAGAAACCAAACTACCTATACAATGGAAATCTGCAAATGTTACCCCTATACACAAATCTGGAAGCAAATACAAAGCAGAAAATTACAGGCCTATAAGTGTTACATCAATATGCTGCAGAATCATGGAAAAAATCATAAGAAACAAAATAATACACCATCTTGAAACCAACAAATTAATAAATGTAGAACAGCACGGGTTCAGGAAAGGAAGGTCCTGTATCACCCAACTCCTGGAATGCATAGAAGATTGGACCAACAAATTAGATAACAACAATGACGTGGATATCATTTACTTAGACTTCAAAGCAGCGTTTGACAAAGTACCCCACAAAAGGCTATTAACAAAAGTATGGCACATAGGTATAAGGGGCAAATTGTACAGTTGGCTTGAGGACTTCCTCACAGAGAGAAGACAGAGGGTGATCATCAACGATCAAAGTTCCCAGTGGCGTAATGTTACAAGCGGGGTCCCTCAGGGAAGTGTTTTGGGTCCTGTACTGTTCGTTATATTTATCAATGACCTTCCAGATGTCATAAGCTGTCCTGTCAAACTGTTTGCAGACGACACCAAACTTTATATGGAAATAGGACCCCAAAATGATGATTCACAAGAGGATTTACAAGACAATATCTTCAATGCATGTTCATGGGCCAAGACATGGGAGATGACATTTAATGCAAAGAAATGTAAAAGCCTTCACATAGGCTCAAAAGAAGCAGATGAATATTTTGTCAAGGACAACAGTGGGACCATTACTAAAATCACCAACGTAGACCATGAAAAAGATCTCGGGGTGACATTTGACTCAAAACTGACCTTCAAAAATCACATAAGTAATAAAGTTAATACAGCAAATAGGAATTTAGGAATTATAAGTAAGTCATTCACGTTTATGGACACCCAAATGTTCTTAAATCTTTATAAATCCCTGGTGAGACCGCACCTTGAATATGCTTCTGTCATTTGGTACCCCAAATACAAAAAGGACATAATCTCCATTGAAAATGTTCAGAGAAGAGCCACCAGGCTGGTAAAATCCTTAAAAACACTAACTTATTCTGAAAGGCTAAAAAAGCTGGGACTTCCAACCCTCGAATATAGAAGAGACAGGTCAGATTTAATTCAGGTATATAAACTCTTAAATGGAATTGACCAAACTTCTAAACCAATTTTACAACTAAGAGAGCAAATTGGAACTAGGGGAAATAAGCATAAACTCTACAAAACTAACTTCAAACTAGATGTAAGGAAATTCTGTTTCAGTAACAGGGTCGTAAATCTATGGAATAACTTATCAAATGATATAGTACAGTCACCTAATCTAAATATTTTCAAATCAAGACTAAATAGATTATGGTCACCTAGAAACAAATTTGCTGCAGATTGCTATCGTTGATATCTTCCTAATGAAAGAAATGTAACTCAGTTTACTAAAGAACAGTCAAGCAATGTAAATAGTTTTAATACTATGATCAAGTCAGTGAGCTAGACAGGGTGTAAGCAACTATCAATAGAGTCAGTAAAACAAATAACTGACTACTCCTAAAACCCGATATAGAGTCTAGAGATATTTTAACAAGATTTTTTTTTTAATTAAACATAAATATAAAAAAAAAAAAAAATCAGTGTGTAAATAAAATGTCACATAAGCAAACAAAAATAAGACAATCAAATATGTAATAATGGTTGCAACAAAACAATATATATGTGTGAGAGACACAACCTTGCAACACATTCCATATCGAAACGTGTTCATCAAGTGATAACACAGACAATATAAGTGTGGAAAATAAAATTAAAAAAACAACAAAAAAACGCGAGTGTAATACGCGAGTATAATAAAGAAGAAATTCAGAACCGGACGTACAACAACGAGGGAAAACATTCCAGAAAGGGCCTACAGAAGCTATTTAAGCTTATACACCTAGTGTAACCGGCCTCGATGAACTATGTGAACTATGTGAACTATGTGACTCGGTAAAATGTTTTTTTTTCAGCA
This sequence comes from Fragum sueziense, assembly GCA_963680895.1. Classification (NCBI taxonomy): domain Eukaryota; kingdom Metazoa; phylum Mollusca; class Bivalvia; order Cardiida; family Cardiidae; genus Fragum; species Fragum sueziense. Next base: position 38,965,760 of record OY804593.1, on the reverse strand, counting down.
TTTCCTTGTTTATTGGAATTTCTCCGAAGTCGCGGATTCGAGTCCAAGGAAGAGGTTTGGCCTTTTGTTAGGTCAAGAGTGTAAGGTTATGACAAAGAATTCTATCTCAAAACATATTTAACTATCATCCGTCGTAATGGAAATAATTTAGAACATTCTGGTGAAAAATGAAAAATTACACTAACAGATATGTGACCCGTCACGCTAAAAGGGACCTTATAGGAAGTGTGAAAAATATCGACCCTAGTCAGTCTGCGCAGTCCGCGCAGCCAGACCAGGGCCGACACTTTTCACTTTTATGTAAATTTCTAAATCCGGAAAGTTTTCCCTGTCTTACTATATGTCCATTTTTCGCATACGGGATCTGGTTGACCTCTGCTGAGTCTGACAAGTTTGTAAACATCTGGAGTTTTGGAGTTCGGATAAGGTCCCTTTTAGCGCGACGAGTCACATATGAATTAATTGATTTCGAATCTGAATGCAACGTTATTCAAACGTCGTTGTGCGACGTCAAAGTGATCTGTATACCGTTGGTATAATAAATATGTTTTTAGAGCCGTAAAACATTATGTTTTATATATTTTATCAATACAGATGTGTTATGTACTTATCAGCATTGGTTGTCTCTTTTCATTTATAAAGATTCTTTCAAAATCTTAATGCGTTCAACTCACACTCGTACTTTTGCAACTTAATCAAATAAAGGCTTTCGTCATTTTTTCGACAATACACGCCATATATTTAATCCCTGGTTACTAAAAAACTGTGCGATAGATTTTCACCAAAAATTGACAAAATCTCACTTATATATCATAGAATGATATATCAAAAAATGAAAAAAATCGCCGGGCCATTTTTTTTATATATCCGCAAAACGTCCGATTTTTTGCCTTCTGTTTAAAAGGAAAAACGCGTAAAAATTTCGAAAAATGACGCCGTGTTCATCAATTGTCGAACGCATCTAGACAATATATACCACAAAACATTCACTATTCATTTCGCTTTATTTAAGTGCAAATTGTGTATTTTAATTGTCACAATATCACCCGTAATACATGATTAATGTCGCATGGGGTCAGTTCTAAAAAAGGCGCGAAAACGTCATATTTCCGACGTCATAGTAACGTTATCAAAAAGGAAAACGTAAAAAAAGACGTGACCTTGAAAGCGCCGTAACTCAAAGTTTAATTTGGTACCTATTCTGCTTGGGTTCTTTGCATTCTTTAAAAAAAAGTGCTATAGTCCCCTTCCACCTTAAACGCCGTTTTGTGCATTTTCGGGTGTCTGAAATTCGATGTAAAAGCGTACGGGGTGCCTATATTGACGGTGTCGTGGTAACGTTGTAACGTCATGAACGAAAAATAGATACCAGATTTGAACCAGAACTAGGTTCTAGTTTTCAAAGATACCAAATTCATTGCTTGAGCCTTAAGTTGAGAAAGTATCCGGTTCTACCGTAAAAGTAAAGAAAATAGTCCTTATTATTTTCTTTACAGCGTTTTTCAAAGCTGTATTGGTGAGGGACGTCAAAGCTGTCCTGTTTGGGAATAGGTTAAAGAAGCCTAATTATTAGACAACCACTGAGTGAAAATATACTGAGTCAAAATAGAAAGTCTGCATACTTCAATTGTGTATATCTAGGCAACGGCTGCAGTTAAGTTTACACAACTTCTACATGAAGTGGATTAATCAACTATCTCGCGTTTTTGACATGGAAAGCAACTTTGGAGGATTAAATTGTCAGACATATCAGCATAAGGTATAAGCCACTTTTTGCATGTGGTCATCAAAGCAAACTTTTCATAACAAATTTCATCCTCTTAAATCTGTATTCAAAGCGTACAGAAGGTAAATCAAAAATAAAATTTCGATACACTTTGTAATCAAAGGCGCTACGTTTTAGTAAACATGACATATTGTACCAGTTAATTTTGATAGTGTTTGGAACTGTCGTAAACTGTGCTATTGCCGTTTTAATGTCATCGCAATGAAATAATGCGTTCGCAATCAGGTTTTTAAAATAAAGGATATAATCTTTAATTAGCTTCTATCCAATAAACCGGATGCAGCAATGGCTAGACAAGAGCATTATATGACGTTGACGTTCCTACGTCAACGCATCAAAACCGTTTCTTTTATGATTATTCAGTACAACGTGCACAAGTAAACAACATTTAAAATTAACAAAGGCAGATAGAAGGCCCATTAGACATTTGGGGTCTTAAGCATCTGACTTTATTAAGACGTCAAAATCTTACGTTACACGAGTATCAGGCATATCATCATCGGCATGTGATGCTTGAAAATTAGTCCTGCGTGTAGTGTAGGGTCAAAACTCTTTTTTCGTCCGAGTTTCGCCAACGTAAGAGCCAAGTTAAACAATTTACAGGGCGTAGGATACGCCTTGCAATATGAACGCAATAGAATTATACACGATATCATGAGACGCCATGTTCGATCCCTGAGACCACACATGGTTGCCAACATTCATGGGAGACTTGTGACAATAAAAACTTAGGCATAAGTCGCAAAAAAATTGCATTATTTGATCTCCTCGCGTACGTCATCAAGTTCTATGAATTTTGAAAATGACCCCTGACTCAAATATCGTAGGAAAACATCGGAAATAAACCTATTTACACTATTAAAAAATGTACCATTTTATTAACAATTAGACTAACTTTAATTTGATACCAATTTTATAATATCAATACTCAAAATTACCATAGAAATTCCTCTTATCTTCTGTGCACATTTTCTTTTTTGACTCAGCATACTTATATTGGAAATCTGGCCAGTCTAGTGTAAAACATTTAAATTATTTCATCAAAGGTCCATAAGTTACGGGTTATTCTGGAATATCTTGTGGACAAACAGGGAAGCATACAAGCATACATACGTACACACAGAACAACAAGATGTGTTTGTGAAACACAAATGCCCCCGAAATGGCCATTTTTGTAAAATGCTAAGTTTTCGTGTAAAAGTTTAACAGATGACCTTGAGGAAGGACATATTGCATGGAACAGATAGATATCATTGAAAGAAAGTTACATACCAATTTAAAGTGACATTTCACAATTATTTTAACACAAATTTTTCTTTTATTCAATCTGAAAGAGCATGTTTTCTTATGAAAATTCTGAAAAAATTCAAGCCAAAATATTAAACCGTTTACGAGAAATATAAATTTGTGTGCTAAAATTAAACAAATTGTTGTGGACAACAGTTCAGATTTATATAGAATTTGTCATTTCTATCTCAACTTTGAAGGCGTAATTTTCGTTTATGAATAACTACTTCAAAAACGGATAGCATTTCTACGAATTAGAAAAAAACAATCTTTGCATCAAGACATACTTTTAAAAAATGAAATAAATGTGAAATGTCTCTTTAAGCTTTGTATGTCAAAAAATTAATACTTTTGGAGAAAAGGCAAATGTTAAGTTTTCGGACAGACAGACGGACGGACAGACAGAAGGACACGAGTAAAACAATATGCCCACGATCTCTCGATAGGGGGCATAAACATATTTTCGAATTCGATCAACGACGCCACAAAAGATAAAATCGAACACGTTTGATTAGTTTTTCTTTTTATTTCTTCCATCATTGAAAATAGATATACTTTCACTATTTCCAAACCAAGATCTGATTTTGACGTGCCAGATAGTAAAGGTTTTAACCCATTACCAAACGACAACATTTTAGGGCGGTCCAAATTGAAAGATCCTGCAGACGACAATTTCATGTGAGAGGAATTTTTAATTTTAGGTCTTTTTGGATGGAAAGCATAGTGGGAAATGAAGAAATTGCTTGTCACAAGCAATTTCTTCATTTTCCACAATATTTTCCATGGCCATTATTTTGCAGGGAGTCAAAAGAGTCATTGTGTGGTAATGGGTTAAACAAAATCGAGACAAAAGCAGAAAATGCTGATAACCAGAAAACTCACATTTTGACTCATTTTCTGTGCTAAATCTTACACACACATCATATCTTCACCAAAAATCATATCACGAGTAGAAGTTCAAAAATTAGAACTGTCCATTTTTTGCCGTTTCGGAAAGGCATAATTATGTACAAAATCAAAGTACTTTAACCCTTTCCCAAACAAGACCTGGTTTTTACGTCCCTAATAGAACAGGCTTGGGAAAACATTGAAACAAAAGAAGAAACTGCTGATAACCAGCAGTTTCTCCTTTTGCCTCAATATTTTCTGTGCTTATCATACACAAATCTTATCTTTAACAACAACTATTTTGTCGTTTTCAGCGGCTTTATATAGGAAAAGTCCAAATTTTGGCTGTTTGGGAAAGGGTTAAATTGCAATCTATTGCAATATCATCAGCTATGTCCAAATGCCTCGTAACCTCACCTTATTCTTTAACCCTTTCCCAAACAGCAAAATCTTAGATGGTCCAATTTGAAAACTAATACAAACGACAAAATGGTTGTTGATAAAGGAGAGATTTGTGTAAAAATTAGCATGGAAAAATATTGAGGCAAAAGGAGAAACTGCTGGATATCAGCAGTTTCTTCTTTCGTTTGGGAAAGGGTTAAAAACTGTAGTTACGACGTTTTCTATCGTAACCGACGACAAGTATAATATCCCTGAGACAACCATTTTATATGTAGCACAAAATGCTTACCTTCAATTGTGTGTTTTCACTTAAAATTTTCCTATGTTTGAAATGAAACGTTGAATTTTTTTTAAAATATGGAAAATAATATGCAAAAAAAAGAGGAATCTGCTGGTCAAATCTTTCGTTCGAGTTGTAAAAGCAATTTGAATAGCCAAAAAGAAGAAAATACCGACAACCAGTTATTTTCTTTCCCCTTCTTCCTCAATGTTTTCTTTGCTACACTTCGTATCTTGTACATGCATCTATTTTCATGAACAGGTATTTGGATGTCTACAGAAGGTTTGAATTGGAAAATAAGTCCCAAAGTTTTGTAGTTTGGGAAAGAGTTAAAGTAGAAAAGAAACTGGCCAGAACACTTATGACACTTTATTCTCTGTACAAATTCCTCTCTCGTGACAATATACCGCTGGTTTCAACAAAAACCTTCGCAACTGCAGTTTTGAAGAAGCTGCAGTTGCGAAGGTTTTGTTGGAAAACAACCATACTAAGTTGTCTATCTTTGACTGAAGGTCCTTTAGCGAACAACACAATGCTGTTTTTCAACAAAAAATCGTAACTGCAGCTTGTTTTAAGCTGCAGTTACGAGGTTTTTGTTGAAAAGCAACGACATTTCAGTGGTAATAATATTCACCATTCGAGATAACTCGGTGGATTCCACGAAAGATACTGCCCCGATTCCGTTAGTGTTGCTGCCCCGAGAACAACAGAGGCGTTCCGAATATTGAAATCACATTGTTTGCAACGGAACGTAATTATTTGACGTCAACGTCTTTTTCGAAAATAAACGTCTATGAATTGAGTATCCCCCTTGATGACAATTGTTACAAGAACACAGGCGATTTGCTGCAAGAATGAGTGCCTGAAAACAGGAAATGAAATGAAAGTTACATAACGGAAGGATAAAAACCTTTTCATTAACTGCAAAACATTTCGTGGATCTTCGGGCGTCATCCGTAGCAACGGAAACTGACGAGGTATCCCTCGTCAATTTCCGTTTGCACGGAAGATGCCCGGATATTGGCGAGGGTATCTCTGCTTAATTTCCGTTGTCACGGATGACGCCCGAAGATGCACAAAGTGTTTGGTATGTAATGATGGGATTGTAGGCCTAATCCTCAGAATCACACTCTTACGTGGAAGTAGCGGGAAATGATAGAAAATACTTCCTACAAGATAATGACTTTGGAAAACACTATTGAAAATCCATTTCCCTTTTCATTCATTTCTACAAAGAAACCCAAAACATGTAAACGTTCACTCAGTCTCTGATTTATTTGCCGTTTTGGGAATGGGATAAATAGATAGGCTGTAGTTCTTAAAATAACACCAATGTAGGCGACATTGTTTACTGACTCTATGTTCACACATTCCATCGACTGGTAAAGAGCGAACGAAACCAATGAAATGAAGACTTAACCAGATATACGGATAAAAGGGGTCATCGGTTTTTAAAAAATGCCATATCAATCAATCTTCACCAAACCCTATGTAGTGGGTACTCATTAGAATCGTCTCGTAGAGACGATTCAAATGGTTACCCAAAACGTGGGGGGTTTGATTTTGAGTTAGGGTAGTACACCCCTTACGAGATTCGTGAGACGTCGGAATTATTTGAGCGACGTCGAAAACATTCGGCGTCGGAACTTTCCACCGCCAAATGTTTACGACCGCGCCCGAATAGGTTCGAATACGTAACGACGACGCCCGAAAAAAAATCCTATGTTTTATGAATCTCAAAATGGCAACATTACGAGTATTCTATCTTAAAAGAATTATCACCCCCTATTAATTTTGCTCTACTTACCATTAATAAACATACAGCAGCCATATATGAACACATATTGCTAAATCCTATCCAATTTGATAAGGCACCGCCAACAGTTGGGCCGATGAAGTCCCTGAAAAAAGGTTTTTGAAAGATAAAATGATATGATGTCGTCAATTTTCTTTTTAGACAATATAAGGTTTACAATTTTAGCCGACGTTCGAACGGATTAAAAGCTACAACAGTACTTCTAGAAACGCTTGTGCCATGTTCTTATATGTGCTTACAAAAAGTTTTTGATCCAAGACACCATAACGATTTGTCTTTTGATACATGCAAGATTCAATGCAAAGCATGCAAAATTAAAGTAGTTTGAAGTTCGATATTGTGTTGTTTACAAAGGTAAATACATTTTGTAAACACACATCGTAATTTCGTGACCGGACTGTAGAAAAAATGAAGAGTGCAAGATCTCTGCAACACGTAAATAGCATTCGTGTCTTTACCTACAATATTTTCTATAGTCCAGTCAGGATATTGTGGCACACGTTTACCCATTTTACATAATATAAACAAAGAGGAACGTTCTTAATTTTTCCAATACAATTTTGCATGCACTCGTTCGCATCTTGCAAGTGTGAGACACCTGCAAAATGCGATGCAAAGCACGTAAAACTAGAACTGTCGCAAAGCGGACAAATACCCCCAACTAGCGCGTTGTCACTGAAAAAGTGCTAAAGTTCAAAGTGGCATAACTCTGAAACTACTGCCTGGATCAAGATGAAAATTGCAGGTGCACAAATTCATATAATAGGAAACAACCTGCTAAAATTTCAGCAAAATCGGTCAAAAACTGTGGGAGGAGAAGAGGACACTAAATTATGTCCACGGACGGACGGACAGACGGACGGACGGACAACCTGAATCCAGTATACCCCCATAACTTTGTTGTGGGGGTATAATTACAATAGTTGAGGGTTCGATATTGGGTTATTTATATGGGTAGATTTTGTAAAGACAAGCAATGATGTCGTGACCGGACTATAAAAGTTCTCAGTGCAACTTACCCAAACGAATACATGGCCATCCATAATCCAGAGACCATACTATAGGTTCTTATATCGTCTTCGTAACCAAGATCTCTGTAAGTAAAATCGCGAGAAGTAGAATTCTAACCCTTGTCATGCTAAAATTGAAGAAGCATATATATAGAATAAGGCCAGATTGCACATATGTGCTGGCTGGTCTTCTTCTTTCCTGTCTGCCAAAACGACCGGAATATCACGGTTTAAAGATCTTATGCCATGAAAACATCCTTTTTCAGACTCCGGTTCATATATAGATCTAGCTTGAGAAACAAGTTGTTTCAAGTTACTCCCAACATATATATTTTACTCTTATATCTCGACTGATTTTACCTCTGTAGTCAAAACTGGAAGTGACCATTATTTTGACGTTATACACGCTTCACAGTTGATGAATATTTATCCAATGAAAGTATTTGGTATCAATTAGAACTACACACTCGGTCATGAATACATTCAAATAATGTCTTCGAGTGATATCGTTTCTGCTCGATTTTGTTTTCAAGAACATTCTTTCAAGATCAACAATATGATGACTAAACATTGCAAAAATCTCCCGAATAGACGTGAAAACGACGAAGAAAATAGTGTAATAGTAAACAGTGACCAATAGGAGAGTTTAACTTACTGTGCTAGAGAGAAGTACATATCAAACGTAGGCACTGTACACAAGCTTACTGACGCTCCAAGTATGACTAGAGAAACAATCACCAACCACAATTTTCTGAAAGAAAAAGACAGGAATGTTAGTTTAACCCTTTTCCAAACGACACAACCTTAGGGTGGTCCAATTTGAAAACTACTGTAGATGACAAATGGGTGTTGATAAAGATTAGATTTTTGTATGATAGAGTCAAGGAAATATTGAAGCAACGGGAGAAAATACTGATTACCGACGTCGCGCGAATCTCATTAGGGGCGGACTACCGTAATGAATTTTTCTGTTATTGTGAAAAATATCGAATAATGCTTTTTTTAAAAAAAAAATGCATCTTAATATCACTTATGCAATATGATTTCGAAGTTATTTTATAGTATCTACTTGCCTTACATTAATAATTGCCACAAAATCGTAAAAACTCTTGACATGTCAGAAGTGAAAACTCTTGCAGGAGACTAAAAAGGCGTTAAGTTGAAACAGAAAAGATATTACGAGGTTTAAAAGTAACTCCACAGTTTACGAGGGTTGTCCCAAGAAATCGTAGACAAAGTCGATAAAACAGAAACCACTCAATAGGTGTTTCGATTTTTCCTATAGATTATAGCCACATATAGTGACACCACTTTGACAAAAAAATCAAGTTTACTGCTTATCTTTTACCAAATATATTCAAAATTTAGCAAAGGCATGTACCGTCCTGCGGCGCACGTCACAACGTCATATAATAATTACGTTACATTTTCACCGGGAATTGAACGCAGAAATGTCCTGGATAATTCCATCCGAACCATTCTTCTGTTATAATTGCACTTTAGACACTTCTCGAGGGTACTTTTGGTGATATTAGTATTTTTCAAATACGCGGGACCTTTATTTTCTCAAAGTCCGTTTTATTCGTCATCTCTTTAACCGTTTTTCCTTATCAGTTACGCCTTTTCTTTAACGCCCGTTTTTCTACATGAATTTTGCATTCTGTGAGGGGCAATATCGAAATGTCTTTTTGAGATTTTTTTTTAAAAATCATGTACCCTGGACAATTGCTATGTAATACGATTTCTTTCATTTTCATTACAGAGTCCTAGGTGTCATTCTGCGATCCATAAGAAAAACGAAAAAACTTTAAGGTGCGCCCCAATTTTCTCAAACGTCGTCTTTTTACGTCAAAGCAATTGTTCTTTGTTTTCTCTAAAAAAAAAACTCAGTTAGAAAACGAATAACGCAAATTCTTTGAAACTTGATACATGTGCAAACAGTATTTGCTTAATACGTCTACGTAAATGTTTTTGACTGGAACCAATGTGTTAAATCACGTTTCAGTCCAATTAAACGGGTTTATTTCTGAGTATTTCTCAGTAAAAAGAGGATGTAGACAAGGAGACCCTATTTCATCGTATATTTTTATCCTGTGTAGACAAATACTCAATTTAAAAATAAAATCATGCAAAAAATATAAAAGGTATCAGAGTACAAAGAGAAGAATTTTTAATATCGCAGTTCGCAGATGACACATCTCTACTACTGGATGGATCAGAACAGTCCCTTCATTCAGTTTTAGATATACTTAATCGTTTTTCTGAAATATCAGGCTTAAAGGTCAATTTTGATAAAACTAAACTGATATGGATCGGCTCAATGAAGTATAGCACCAGATCAATCAAAACGCGCTGGAAACTTTCATGGGGTGACACACGATTTAAATTATTGGGTATTCACTTTGACGTTAATCTTAAAAAAATGATTGACTTAAATTTTGATGACAAATGGACAAGCATCTGTAATGCCGTTTCGTTTTGGACAAGACGTAAACTAACCCCAATAGGTCGAATTGCAGTTGTTAAGAGCCTACTGCTGCCAGCACTGAATCATCTATTTATAAGTCTCCCAACTCCTTCCAAAGGATACTTGAACAAAATCAACAATCTCTTCATGGACTTTATATGGGATGGTAGGGCAAAAATTAAGGCTTCTGTGGTGGTTAAAGATTATCAAGATGGGGGTTTAAAGGTACCAGATATCAAAAACTTTATAATAAGTATGAAGATTAAATGGCTTAAAACTATGATATTGAATCAAAATAACAGTTGTTACAAAATACCAAATATGTTGTTCAATATAAATAAGATCATTCAATGTGGAAAATTATATTGTGAAAAAGTTATCAAACACTTAAATAATCCGTTTTGGAAAGATGTCTTAAATGCATACATATCTTATGCTGAACACATAAAATTGGACAAAGGAGATCAATTATTAGATACACCTATATTTTACAACGATGGTATTACGATTGGCTCGAAATATGTATACGACGATGTACTTTATAAAAAAGGAATAACTTTAATCAAAGACGTTTTGCACGAAGACGGTACTTTTAAAACATTTGAATTTTTCAATAACATCACCAATGGGAAACTAAACTTCTTAGAATACTTCAGTATAAGAAACGCAATTAAATCTTATATTAAAAAAAAAACAAATATCCAAATAGATTATTCCTCTCTACTCAAGAACCATAACCCATCTGTTAATTACTGTATATTACCAATGCTTACGAAACAAAATTTCAACAAATATGTATACTCAATCCTTATAAAAAATGAAGAAAGCCCCACCTGCCAAGAAAAATGGTCGAATCAATATCCACTGTTAAATAGAGAATGGAGTAAAATTCACAGATCTGTGTTCATTTTAACAAAAGATACTTATATACAATGGCTACAAACAAGAATTATTCATAGAATATTACCCACAAACTCGCTTCTAATAAAAATGAATTTAATAAATGACAGTTTATGCAACTTTTGTAGACTTTCAGATGAAACCCTGATACATATATTTTTCGAGTGTGATAAAATAAAAAATATTCTCAGAAAAATAGAAAATGTTATAAAAGAATTTTACAGAGATTTTAAATTACAATGTGTAGACGTTATTTTGGGATGCGACAATAAACCTAAAATTGACATCTTATGTCTCGAGTTTAAAAGATACGTATATAACTGTAAGTTTAAAAAGGCTATACCAACTACCAATGGTTTTATCAGACACCTATCATTAATTATAAAAATCAACGATGAAAGAACATACAATGAACATCACAGAGAAAATTGGGCAATTGTAAAAAAGACTGGTACAGAATCACAACTAAAGGTTTAAGAAAAAAAATCAAATACCGAGATATTTAATACATTTGTACACGTAGCACTTTACTCTTTTTTTGTTAATCAGTTTTCTAATTATTAGCTCACCTGAGCACGAAGTGCTCAAGGTGAGCTATTGTGGTCGCTTTTTGTCCGTCGGCGTCCGTCTGTCTGTCTGTCCGTCTGTTCACATTTTGTTGTTACCACTCTAGCACCTACAAATATTGACCAATCTTAACCAAACTTGGTCATAACATGTATGACCATAAGTTCTCGGATGAGTTCGATTTTGAGTCAGATCGGATCAGGAAGTCCGGAGTTATGCGCCCTTGAATATCAAAAATAGCTAGTTTTGACTTTGTTACCACTCTAGCATCTACAAATATTGACCAATCTTAACCAAACTTGGTCAAAACATGTATGACAATAAGTTCTTGGATGAGTTCAATTTTGGGTTAGATCGGATCAGGAAGCCCGGAGTTATGCGCCCTTGAATATCAAAAATCACTAGTTTTGACATTGTTACCACTCTAGCATCTACAGATATTGACCAATCTTGACCAAACTTGGTCAAAACATGTATGACAATAAGCTCTTGGACGAGTTTGATTTTGGGTCAGATCAGATCAGGAAGTCAGGAGTTATGCGCCCTTGGATATCAAAAATAGCTAGTTTCGACTTTGTTACCACTCTAGCATCTACAAATATTGACCGATCAAGACAAAACTTGGCTAGAATGTTGGTAACCATACAATAATGAATGAGTTCGATTTTCAGTGTTATCGAAGAAGGAAGTCCGGAGTTATGTGCCCTTGAATTTGACAAATTTGCCGTTTTCGACTTTGTTTACACTTTAGCATCTACATTTATTGACCAATCAAGACAAAAAATGTCAACAATGTTGCTAACTATAAGCTGCTGAATGAATTAAATTTTCAGCTTGATCGGACCAGAAAAAAACGAGATATTGGCCCTTGAATTTCACAAAATTGTCATTTTCAACTTTATTTTCACTTCAAAAAACACAAATATTGACCAATGAAGACTTAACTTGGTCACAATGTTGGTGACCATGAGATCTTATATGATTTCATTTTTCATATTAATCGGACTAAAAAAGCCAGAGTTGTGTGCCCTTGATGGTGACAATATTGCTAAGTATGTTTTTAATTTCACTCAAACAGCAATAAATATTGACCAATCAAAAAAAAAACAAACAACTAGGACATAAGGTTGGTGTATAAAGGTCTTGGAGATACCCTGCCAGTAATACCCGAAACGGGAGTTGGGCAGTATATATAGATAGATAGATAGAAAATATCTTTATCAGAACAGAATTATGTGCCCTGGATTATGACAAAATTGATGTTTTTTATCGACTTGGTTTTCACTTTAACAGCCACAAATATTGATCATTAAAGATTAAGAATGCTGTTTTCAGCTGGATCATAATCTCGCGTCTTAAGTTTCGTGTTCTTGTCTTAGAGATACCTAGATCATGTAAAAGATGGGTCTTGTTCTGCATGGAGAAAGTTTCAAGCTTCTATCAGGTGAGCGATCCAGGGCCATCTTGGCCCTCTTGTTTATAACTTGTTGAAAACTTTTCAACTCACTACCTTTTTACCTTTGTTTGCATTTAGACATTTACATTTGTACATAAAACATGTTTATATCGCTGGTGGGGAGTCAAAACCTCGTAACTACAGCTTGAATAAGCTGGAGTTACGAGGTTTTGACTCCCCACCGACGATATATTACATCGATTTAGCTATATATTGAAAATATTACTTGGTCGATTTCTTTAAATTGAATAGATCTATCTATATATATTGCAAAATATTACCAGATCGATTTCCTTAAATTGAATTAAGAAAAAGAAAAAAAACACATCATATTTATGTATGTAACTCAAACAATAAATCCTATTATAAAATTATGATATTGATAGCAAATCAGAAAATGTTCGGAAAAAAGAGGGAAAAGGTTGTCCTACAGTCTTATTTCTTTCTTCTCTCTCAACGTTTTTTTTACATAGAAAGGACAACAATACCAGAAAAAAGTTTATTACCTACGAAGAATGAGTATATTAATATTTAGATGAAAACGATTATCTTAACCCTTTCCCACAAAAACAAATATCAATGCTAATCTACACTGAAGTCTCATTCAGACAATATAGATATATACGATATAGTCCATAGAGTTTTAAAACAAGAGAAGAAAAAAACTGGTGATCATCTTTTTTCCTCTTTTGTATAAAAGTTTAAAAAGTTATCTTTCAGAGTCAAATTGATTAGAGACGTCAGATCCAGATCTTTGTGAAAGAGTTAAGGACGTGTCAAATAATTGATATTATGCAATCGACACTCTTTATGTTGAATCCTCATTGAATACAAGCTAACATCGAGAAAACCGGAATATCGGCACAATTGACCAAACGCCAATCGATAGATCGCTCCGCCCCCAATATCACGTGACGTATCGATTCGGAATCTAGGACAACGAACACATGGCGGATGTAAACAAGCTGAAGGATTTACCGGCCGGTATCGGTACATGTCAGCTATTTGTGCTAATATCGACGATGCTTCGACAACGCTGATAGGGAAGGAAGTTTTCAAAAGAAAACTACGTTGATGGGGTTAAATTTCGAAGAAAAAATAACAACAACATCGCTATAAAGGCGAGTGTTTGTCGAAGCAAGATACGGAATGCAGATCAACACAAAGTTGGTTGACACACAAAAGAAAGCTTTGCAAGGGTTGTTATTTTTCATTTCAAATAAATGAAAATTTTCCCTGAGCTTCGTCCCAACATTAAGGACGTTTACCACGCATACATTTGTTTTGCAAGTGTACCTTTGTTCGGCAGTAAAGAAATTCGGACATCAATATCTTCTTCCTCCATTATGTAGACTCTACACGTATTTGTGTAAGGAACCAGTGAAGCGTAAACGTCCTATTACAGGCCCGTAGGAAGCAATTTCGTATTGGGGGGGGGGGGGGGCTAAAGCCCTTGTCCTGAATATTGGATTTTCCCAAAATTTTGAGTGTAAAATTAAGAAAATTTGGCAATTTTGGCCAACTTTGGGGGGGGGGGGGCTTAGCCCCTCCTCCCTGTTCCTACGGGCCTGTATTATATTATAAACTAAGCATGTCATTTAATTCTTTCGCAAACAATGGCGCATTTTGACACTCTTAACAAGATTTGTGAAAACATTCAGACAAAAGAAGAAAATCCTTCCCTCAAAAGCAAAACTTTTGGATGTGCCAGTATGATAAGTAGCTCATTATCAACAGTTTCTTCATTAGTATAATTTTTCCCAATCCTGTTGTATTGTTGGTCATGTTTGGGAAATGGTTAAAAAGTACAGCCCCATTCATCTTCACAGCAATTTCCAGAACTATCTTTTGGCCTGGTTGGGGGTGAAGGGGTAGGGTAACTGGTACAAATATTTTTATTGTCCAAATAGAAAAGATCTAGGAAAACAATAAGGCAAAAGAAAATGCTGGTAACCAGCAATTTCTTCATTTGTCTTAATGCATTTTACTTTTATTGATCATAAATATATTGTCATATGCAACAATTTTCAAATTGAACCAGTCTGAAATTTTAATTTTTGAGAAAGGTTTAATTCACTTGACCCACAAAGTCCTGTCACAGAAAACAACTCATGCACAAAGTCCTACACAACAGTGAGATAAACCAAGGGGGTCAATGATCAAACCAGAACCTGTTTCAACAATGGTAATTGCAAAACCTGGTACCCTGGGGCCTGAACAGGAAGAGGTTTTGTTGGAAATGAAACTTTTTATTCAATACTGTTGCAACTAATTCAATATATACAAAACAAGCAATATTTTTTTCATTTTTAATACATGTAGGTTTTGACAGTACCAAACAGACAACATAGACACTATGAGGATTTTCTTCTGTTGGCGTCATTCTGTTCAGACTGTTCTTTATCTGTACTCCTGGCATCCTTATTATCCCAGTTTTTGTTGAGCCAATTTCTCCTTTCATATGCTGTTTTAGACATCAGGACCAGAAATTCTTGTAGTGATACAGCTGAAAGTACACAAATTATTTTATACAAATTCTTGATGTCATTCAATCTTGTAGGCATTCCATTTTTAGAAGGCTTCATAAAACATTGGGACAAAAGAAAATTATGCTGATAATTAGCATTTAAATGTTGGGAAACCATGATATTGTTTACTTATTTTTTTAGTTAGCCCTTTCTGAAACAAGACATGGTTTTGAGATCCCTTATAAAAATCGTTTACGGGAAACATTGAGAGAAAAGAAAAAATTGCTTATAACCCACATTTTCTACTTTTGCCTGGACATTGTCTGTGTTTTAAGGTAGAATATCCGTAATGCGGCCATTTTGAGATTCATAAAACATCAGCTTTTTTCGAGTGTCGTCTTTTCGTGTCTGAACCTATTCGGACACTATCTTAAACATTCGGCGGTGGAAAGTTTCAACTGTCGAATGCTTTCGACCGGGCCCGAATAATTCAGACGTTGCGCGAATCACATTATGGGTGGACTACCTTAATGCATTTTGTTCTCTGCATCAGCTTTTAAATCTGAACAGTCCAACATCTTTACATCCCTATAATGTTTTAGTTATGTTAAGGTAGTCCATCCCAAATGAGATTCATGCAAGGTCATAATTTTTCGTGACAGTTAAAAAAATTATGTATCCCAATCTATTTGGGTGCCGTAAAGATCCGGCTGTGTATATTGTTCCACCGCCGAATGTTTATGACACAGCCCGAATAATTTGATGTCGCTTAAATTTATCTCATTGGGATTGACTACCTTAATACATGGCTTCTTTGAAATTTGTTACTTATTTACATATTAACCAAAAATCAATCCATTGCTAAGACACAACATAGCTGTCTGTAGTGTCTGAACAAAAGAATAAAAAGTGTATAGCTTCATATTTTGTTGTTTTTTTTTTCCTTGAAAACATGTGAACAAATGATAAAAATGTGTGTGTATATATGTGACTGGGTTTTGTCCTAGTGTGTACCTTGCAATTTCTTCAAGCCAAAGCATCTTTTATTTTGTCGGTTCTGATAGGGCTGGTTTCTTCGCAGGAGGCCTTTTCACAAAATTCTCTTGTCAAATCTGCTGAAATTGGATCTGGAACAGGGACGGGTAATAATTGTCTATTGGACTACCCTCTGGGAATGCTGAAGGTAGAAAGAAGGAAAACCTGTTGTAAAAACTCCTTATAATGCTTTCCCAAACAGTAACGTTTTAGATGGTTCTGTCTTGAAAGCTAAAGCTTAAGTCGGAAAACAAAAAGATGATGTTGATGATTGAAGACGAAATTAAGGTGTGGCAGAGCACAGAAAGTAATGAAAAATGATAAAACGCTAGTTATAATAAGCATTTCTTGTCTTGTCACAATGTTTTCCCCTGCCTTTTCTATTGTTGACATCAAAATGTAGTCTTGTTTGAGAAAGGTTTAACTCCGGTGAAGAATATTTGGCTGAGAATGGGTGTCCTGTTTTTCTGATGAATTGAATTTTACGATAAATTTCCTTTTCGGACAATATTTCGAAGATTTGCTATACTAAAAGAAACTCCACACTTTTCGGCATTTTGTTATTTGACGAATTGTCATGCAACTTCTGAAAACATAAAGAAAAAAGAATTAGCTGAATAACAGCAATTTCTCTCATTTCCTTAATATTATCATGCATGACATGTAGATTTAATACTTTTGACAATAAATATTTGTTGTCCACAACTGGTTTCAAATGGGAATCAGTAAATTGTGACATCATGTTCATTTTGCTATTTCATCGGTGTAATTCTAAAACCTTGTAACTACATCTAATTCTTGATCGAGGCTATGGTTATGCGATGTTGCATAGCATCAATGATTCATCAATCTACATAGGTAAAATAAGCCGTTTACTTTTAGCCCATTGTATTGATCAGTCCAAAACTGCTCAGTTTGGGAAATGGTTTACCATTTCTAGTTTCACAACAAAATGTTTAGATATAAATTAGTAGTTGTCACACAATTCTAGACAAATCTACTTGAGGGGACTGACGGGACCCGAACTTGAACCGACACGGTGGGGGGGGGGGGGGGGGGTTGGTAAATTAGTCGACGATAACTCTGCTCACCTTCGTGCAAACAAACAGCAATGTGATTCTCCTGAACAGTTTTCACATTTAGCATGTCATGAGGGCGTTCGTATGTTTAAATCCATCCGATTCTAATGCATTTTTCGAGATTTTCCCCGAAATCTCGGAACGACACACCTTGAGTACGATCCGTTTAACGACAGTCTGGTTACAAATGCACCATCGGATTCGCTTCACAATTTTCCCTCGTCGAATTTACAACATAATAAACAATATGTCCACACAAATAACAGTATATTACTTTCTTTGCTTTAAAAATGCAGAATATCGATATCGGCCGTAAAATGCTTATTGTCCTAAAAGCGTGGTTTGTTCATTTTACGCTGAGGTCGTGACCCGGTCGTGACCTATTTCCTGGTCATTCATTGGCTAATCGATTTTTTAGACTGGGAGTTGGCGTTTGGTCAATTCAATCGGCAAAAATGGCGTTACTGATGATCATCAAATGTGACCAATATTTAGAAATATGACAAGGGAGGGGTAACGAATTACCCAAACAAGCAATCCATTACCCTTCTCTCTTGATATTTTTCACATAATCACCTTTGATAAAAAAAAATGTGTCCGAAAAAGATAAGGAGTGTCACCGTATTGTTTTTGATTGTATCTAAAACTACTCTATGTATACTGAACAAAAGTGAAAACGCTACACTGCAAGATTTCTTATTTCTGGAAAAGTATCGAACTGACAGCATGAAATATATTTTGATCTTATTTCCCAGGCTTTCAGCAATCGTTTTGTCGAAATTTCATTGCTTTGTCCCCTTTAATGTCAGAGCTATAGCCCTTTATGCGTTTAGAGCTAATTTCATCTAATGCCACATGTGCGCATGCGCAGAAAACACGTCATTATTGTTTCGGAATTGGCCATACCCGGGTTGTCTAAAAAACACTTAAAATCTCACTTCTCTCTAGTAGCAAGTTCTAAAATCAAGGTCCAATTTTTAAATTTTGCGAATTACCTCCCTTTGATATAAACAAATAGGGAATTTAAAATGTTTCATATTCACAAATTTATCACGTTTTTCGATTGATTTTTTTTTCAACCTCATGCAGGCCTTACAGGGGATATTTGAATCCTTTCTTCGACTAGGATTGTTCCAGATGTCACTGCAATGGCGATTTCAATTTCCTGGAGATTACATTGTAAAATTTTCAAGCTTTGGAATATAATGAAAATTCTGTTTTTCAAACATCATTTTCTAAACGCTGAAACAATGTTTTGCAAGCTTCTTTACATTTCCTGACTGATAACTTGTCAGACTACAATTCCGTGCAGTTCGGCATGGTTAACATTCTTCTGCTAGGATTTCTGGAGGTTTAAATTGTGTAAAATATCCATTCAAATTGTACACCTGAAAAACGGACCCCTGTCACATTAAAAGCGTCCGTTTTTCATCCCCGTAATTAGGATCCGAAAAACGTTTAGTGCTTGGCACAACCAAGTCAATGAACAATGCGAAACACTTTCATTTGATTTTCTTACTTGTTGCATTTAGAAGAAATATGACAAGCAAAGTAGGTGTAGCGTTTTCACTTTTGTTCAGTATATGTATGTAATTGTCTGAATAAAGGTAAAAAAAAATGTGTTAAATCACGCTAGTAACTCAGGAACAATGAGCGGGAAAGGCGATATATTTTACGTGCGCGCATGGCTGTTATTCACTTAAAGTTGATATAACTGGATATAAAGGAATGACATTTACTGAAAACGGATGAAGATTATTTCGAAAATAGACACATATCATTCTCACAAAGTATAACAATGTGCGACGTTAAAAAGATATGTTATTAAATGTGTCTACGATTTATTGGGACAACCATCGTCACGGTGGATAATCACGTGATGCAACAATTTCAGAAAATCTTAAATAATTTTGTTAACATGCGACCGATTTGAATTCGGTTTGAAGCAGAGAAGATGGACAGACGTCACGCATGAGATGGGCGTGTTAGATTTTTAAAAAATCAATTGATAAAAACTAATTGAAGATAAACCAAAATTTTGGTTTATCTTCAATAACTTTTTATCAGCTGATTTTTCAAAAATATACTACGTCTAGGTTATTCCAGACATTTTTCTGCCTTCTCTGCTTCAAACCGAATTCAAATTGGTCAAGTATTGACAAAGTTATTGAAGATTATCGGAAATTCTAAGTCACGTGATTAAACACCGTGATCGTACTCACGTTGAAGCGAACGCAAAACTCAGTAAAGGTGACGGTCCGACCAATAATGCGCCAATACACGCAAACAGGAAACCAGCCGATAAAAACAGACGTTGGTCATCCTACAAAAAGAAGCTTTGGTATCAATGAGGGGAATCACGTGATGCAATGACAACAACAACATTCGTGGGTTTTATTGCAAAACCTCCGACAAATTGCTGAAAATCACTACAAAATGCGTCAGTATGTGACGAATTTTATAAAAAAATTTGTTGGATGTGATGGGTCTTTTGAACACCGCATGCTAAAAAAGTTATTGTCGAGAAAAATATTTGTTAGCCAATCAGATACCATTCGCTGAAATCAGATTTGGGTGCAAATGGGCATGGGAGCTATTAATCAGTGTCGTCTATAGATCTAGCTTATTTTGTTGATTTATTACCAGATATCATGCTCTGAATCCAGATTATTGTCTAAAACGGAATTGGGTTTGTTACGTGCTGTCGGCTACAGCACTAGCCTTTGTAGCTGAGATCCTAGCAAATACAATTCTCTGAATCCAGCTTTTGGTAATTTGGGTATAAAACGGCCTCGGAATTGAACGTTTGTTGTTGACTGCAGGTCGAACCAATGGGGTTGAGTTCGTATCAGATATCATACTCTGAATCCAGATTTTGAGGCAAATGGGCATGGGAGCTGTAAATCAGTGTCGCCTATAGTACTAGCTTATTTTGTTGATTTACTACCAAATATCATACTCTGAATCCAGATTTTTGTTTAAAACGGTCTATGATTTGTTAGGTACTGTCCACTACAGCACTAGTAAATGAGGCTGTGTTCCTAGCACATACCATCCTCTGAAACGAGATTTTGGTCATTTTGGTATTAAACGGCATTGAAATTGAAAGTTTAGTGTCTGCTATAGGAGTATCGAATGGGGTTGAGTTCCTATCAGGTACCATCAGGACTCTGAATCCAGGTTTTGTTGCAAACGGGACTCGGAGCTGCTAATCAGTGTCTACTATAGAACTATAGCACTTTGTTGATTTACTACCAGATATCATACTTTGAATCCAGATTTTTGTCTAAAACCGCATTGGATTTGTTAAGTACTGTCGACTACAGTCCTAGCAAATGTAGCTGACTTCGTAGCAAATACAATCCTCTGAAACATGATTTTGGTAATTTCGGTATAAAACGGCCTTGGAATTTAAAGTTTAGTGTCTACTAAAGGACTGACCAATGATGTACAGTTCCTAACAGATATCATACTCTGAATCCAGATTTTGGTAATTTGGGTATGAAACGGCCTTGGAATTGAACGTTTGTTGCTGTTCACTGCAGGACTAACCAATGGAGTTGAGTTCCTATCATATATACTCTTAATCCAGATTTAGGTAATTTGGGTATAAAACGGCCCTGGAATTGAACGTTTGTTGTTCACTGCAGGACTAACCAATGGGGATGAGTTCCTGTCAGATATTATACTATGAATCCAGATTTGAAGGCAAATGGGCATGGGAGCTGCTAATCAGTGTCTCCTATAAATTTTGTGCACTTTGTTGATTTACTACCAGATATCATACTCTGAGTCAAGCTTTTTGTCTCAAACGGCATTGGATTTGTTAAGTACTGTCAACTACATACCTAGCCAATGTAGCTGAGTTCTTAGCAAAAACCATCTTCTGAATCCAGATTTTGGTATGAAACGGCATTGGAATTGAACTTTTAGCGTCTTCTTTAGGACAAACAAATGGGGTTGATTTACAACCAGATACCATCCTCTGAATCCGGATTTTGGTGCAAATGGGCATAGGACCAGTTAATCAGTATCGCCTATAGAACTAGCATATTTTGTTGATTTACTACCAGATATCATACTATGAATCCAGAATTATTTCTAAAACGGCCTGGGATTTGTTAGGTACTATCGACTACAGCACTAGCCAATGCAGCTGAGTTTCTAGCAAATACCATCCTCTGAATCCAGATTTTGGTATTTTTGGTATAGAGCGGCCTTGGAATTGAAAGTTTAGCGTCTACTATAGGACTTACGGATGGGGTTGAATACCTATCAGATACCATCTCCTGAATCCAGAATTTGGTAATTTTGGTATAAAACGGCCTTAGAATTTAAAGTCTAGTGTTCACTATAGGACCGAAAAGATCCATCACATTCAGAAAATCACTGGCATGTTTTAGCTGAGTTGAGATTTATATCGAAAATATTGTGACACGGGCTTCCTCGCAATGATAACCAGCAAATTCTACTTTTGTCTAAATATTTTGAGTCACATAGTACACAAAATACCTCTTTTCCTCCGAGGTTTGGTTTACCATATATGATTTTTTCTACATTTACTTTCATTAATTTTTGTCCTCTGCAACTCTTTTCAATTTGAACTAGGCTAAATGTTTTCATTGGCTAACCCAACGTAACAAGGGAAACTTACAAAGCCATATTACTGATTTCATTTGACATGGCACTGATATTTATACGAAACATGTTTTCTTTGCAAATGACCTGTATAGGCTATCAAAAAGACTTGAACATATATCATAGTACACTGTTATAAAAGGTAATCATGGAATATTATTTTAGCAAAAAGCCCAGGTGTGTAATTTATGGTCTTAAATTTAAGCTAAGACTGTGCCATGTAAAAAAAGGAATCTGTAATACCATTCTATCTGCCATCCATCCCCATACCGGCGCCGACACTGAATATACGACTGCCATCACCAGAAATATCACACCCAAGATCTCAGGAGATAGGCTAAACTGAAACACAAACAAAGGGGATAAATTACCGGTGTATGACCTTAATTCAACGGAACAAATTGCAAAGAATACAAGCCTACCAATTCTATCTGCCATCAGTAAAGTAAAGATGGTTTATTGTCTCAAATTTAAAGGCTCAATGCCAGCCCAACACCGGGGCTGATACAGAATACCGGTATACGACCGCCATCACCAAAATATCACACCCAAAATCTCAGAAGAAAGGCTAAACTGAAACACAAACAATAGGGATTGATATTGCGCTAAAGATGGTTTAGTCCTACATGTATACATTGATAAATCGTCGGCCAATATCTTTTCAGACAAAATTGTCTCCCACCATTGGTTTGATATCGTTAACCTATGTAGGCGAGCAGCTGGAAGCTCGCTTAGGATCTTGTGGTAGTAGTGGTATGAAACTATAAAAATATACAAATCAAATCATTTTTGTATTTATTCTTTTGAGAAGCCATGTTCATATCTGGAAAGTTAAGCAAACGAACACAGAGGCTTTTTAAGGTAGTCGTTTTTTTTTTGTTTTGTTTTTAAATAACCCATTCCCCCACAGTGACTCTTTTTGACTCCCTACAAGATAATAACATTGGAAAAAATTGTGGAAAATGAAGAAATTGCTTGTGACAAGCAATTTCTTCATTTCCCACAATATTTTCCGCCGAGAAAGACCAAAAAAGGTTCAATTTCATTCAAGTAAAAATGTCGTCTGCAACATCTTTGAATTTGGACCAGTCTAAAAACTGTCGTTTGTTAATGCCAAAATGGGTTAAAATGAATTCTCCTTACCTGTCTTAAATGAGGCTCCAGTGTCGGGTCTAATATGGTCCACACGGCTGTTCCAAAAATAATGCAGGCACTGATTAGTATGCCTTGAGGAGAAAACAAGACTTTCCGTGCTGGTAGATTTTCTTTTCTGTGGTCTACCGCAACTGTAAATGCACGATTTATTCAGCTTTTAAGGATTACGACCCATCATTAGCTCTTAATGATTCGTGTAATGTCGGCTGTTTCCGCAACAACGGAAATAATCGAGCATGTTCGGATTTACGGAGATTTTTTAAAACATTTTTTGTAAAAACCGCTTCTACATTAGATTTGAATTTGTACGAACAGTTTCTACAACGAATCCCAGCAGATGAATTTATAAAAACGTCAAATGAAACAACAAAAGACGAAAAAATCAAAATATTTTGGCAGTTAGAATGACATCCCTTTGCAACAACAACAACTGCAGCGCACCCAGTGATCTCCCTTGAATCAGAATTACGTACCTCTGACGTAATATGTCACTGTTTGGAGGGTTGATTCGCACCATAATGTTTCGTTCCATAACTGGTCACTTTGTTTACCGTAATTTGGGCTTTTTCTTTAGGACAAGGTAAGCTTGACATTTGCCATTTCTTTCTGTCAAACCCTTTCCCAAACAACTAGACACAAGATAAGACCAACTGATGTTTTCTCTACGCTAAGTTTGCGTGAAGAAACCAATGAGAGAAAAGAAGCAAATACTGATACAACCAGTTGTATTCATTTTCTCTTTAGAATTTCTATTTGATTTTATATTTTTGTGTTTCTGTCTCGTCTTTTGCATCTCTTTAGCTACTTATAAGGCAGCAAACATGATTCAAACAAGACATCAGAAAACTGATATTCAAAAGTTGCTTGTTCATCTAACCCTTTCACAAACAAAACCTAGATCTAGTTTTGATAGAGACCCATCTTTCTACAACATTGTGATGATAATACCGTCCTCAACTCACACTCAGACACACAAATTTCTGGGGTATTTCAACAATTTTCGACATAGACATGTTTGACTAACGATTTACATGCAGATTATGTACTTGTAACATTTTTATGCTCCCCGAAAAAATTTCGGGGGAGCATATAGTCGCCACGCTGTCCGTCCGTACGTCCGTCCGTCCGTGTGTCCGTCCGTCCGTCCGTCCGTCCACAGCCATATCTCAGCAACCCTTGGACCAAATTCAATGAAACTTCACATGTGAACTCCCTGGGTCAATACCTAGAGACCTTTTTCTCCGTTTGTAAATTTAAGGCTGCGTCATGGAAAAAGGGGCCTTAGTGTAAAAATTAGTTTTTCTCTTATTTCTCTTCATCTAATGGTCAGAATTTAATGAAATTTTGTGCTCATGTAGTAAATAGGATGTTCTAGACCATATTCTATAAATAATGTGTTTACAAAAAAGCTGTCATGGGAAAAGGGGGCTTAATGTATGATAGTTTTTATTCTGTGACAAACACTTATTCGGGGAGCATAATCCGTCTGTGACGGCTCTTGTTGTTTCTACTATTCATTGTCAAAGTATTGAAACTTTGCACACATGCTCGTGGTCAGACATGTATATATTCCTTATTAAGGATAAAGACTGGATAAAGATTCATAACCCTTTCAAATTTCTATTTGGGTAGACTTTTTATAGTTTTCATCTTATAAAATTTCACAATCCAACACTTTTTCGTTGAGCTATCCTGTCCACTGAACACTCTTGTTTTATAAACATTTTTGTTTATATATATGTTTTTTAAAAGTAACATTTACTATTATATAGATATTCCAATAAAAACAATTAAAAACCTGTAAAATTCAAATGGAACAATTCATTTAAGTATAATGAACTTAGAGTGTCATTTTCCTGAAAAAATTGGGCGGTGGTAAAAAAGCGGGTGTATAAGTCAAAGTGATTTTTTTTAAATTTGTGTACGGCGAAACTGTTTTATTTTTACCTCATTTGAAAGAATATACATATAGGAAAATTATGATTTTCTTTTCGTGCCATGCATTTTTATATATGATTGGAATTTATGTTATTTAAAAGTGACTGTTGTTTCAGATTCGCCCGAAAAGCCTGTCGAAAGTATGGTAGCCATGTATTACAAAAGCAAAAAAAAAATATTTTGTTGCTGGTTTTTATTTATTTTCTTGTTAGTCCATTGTTGGGGATAATATAAGCTATTGATTAGATGCAAACACTTGTGTTTATTGCTTTTAATCATGCAGTTTTTGCGTTTAAAAGCTCACTTGGGGTATTTGGCATTTCATGATTTTGTATGACCCTGATGCAATATATAAAATTATCAAAATTTCACTAGCGAAACGATCAAAGTTGATAAAAATTGGCAATTAGATGCGGGATACCATGCTGATTTTAAATATATATAGTTACTTATGTATCTTTATAATTCTATTGATGGATCGTATACCTTAACAACACAGTACAACTCCAATAAATGACCTGGCAGAGCATCTATAGCTATTGGCTAGAAATAATCTGCCAGTTTATTTATCCTGAGCTATAACAGTAAAGTTAACCCTTTTCAAAAAGGGATAAAATAATTTGAAAAGTGTTGCAGACTATGAAATGAGTATTGATAAAGATGGTATCTGTTTGCAATAAAGCACGAGAACTATTGAGACAAAGAAGAAAACGTTTTGCGTCAATGTTTTCAAACGAATTTTTGATAGAGACGTCAAAACAGGCTATGTTTTAGAAAGGGTCAAAACAAGTTTCACAATAAAACTAGGGATAAACTGTTCTACAAAAGGAAGTAAAAGAATATATTTCGTTCCTATTCAATGAAGATAGGACGATAATAAATTAACACTGTATTATCGTGTAACCATTTTTCCAATAAATATGTGTATGAATGAGTCTTTAGCACATTACTGTACCGTGACGCCTTTTGACTCACTCACAACAAAGGGCTTGGAAAAACATTGTGGAAAATGAAGAAATTGCTTGTGACAAGCAATTTCTTCATTTTCCACAATGTTTTCTAACCCAAAATGGAAAGATTTATTTAAAATATCAACTTGAAATTGTCGTCTGTAGCATCTTTGAATTTGGACAAGTCTAAAATTTGCCGTCTGGTAATGGGTAAACTAAGCATGGCAATTATTAACCCATCACTAGACAACAAAATGTTGGACTGTTCCAATTTGAAAAGTGTTGCAGAAAACAAGTTTAAGTAGATGAAATTTTCAAAAATCTTTTCATTTTGGGTTAAAAACATTGTAGAAAATTAAGAAATTGCTCGTCACAAGCAATTTATTTTCTTCCTTTTCAGCGATGTTTTCCAAAGCCATTATCTTGTGAAGACTCAAAAAGAGTCATTGTGTGGGAATGGTTTATTTAACCCTTTCCCAAACAAGACCTGCTTCTGACGTCCCTAATCGAAATGGCTTGGGAAAACATTGAAACAAAAGAAGAAACTGCTGATAACCAGCAGTTTCTCCTTTTGTCTCAATATTTTCTATGGCATATGTTACACAAATCTTATCTTTTATAACTTCCATTTTGTCATTTGTGGCAGTTTTTGAAGTGGCTCACCCTAAAATTTTGCCGTATGGGAAAGGGTTAAAGCAGGTACTTACCCGTTTTTAGTGACGTCATCCACCAGAACATACACGGTACACTCAAAATGGCTAGACCACCTACCGCAACAAATGGCAGAGAAAATCCCCCAAGCTATGATAACAAAAAGAAAATATATTAATCCTAGGCCATATAACTGCTTTCAGAGAAAATCTCGTAACTGCAGTTTTTTTTTTGAAAAGCGACGATGTGTACTTTGTAAATAATGTATCATAATATCGATACTGGATTATACATATCTTCAGTGATGTCATCGACTAGACCACTGAAAAAGGCCAGCCCACCTACCACAACAAACGGCAGCGAATATCCGCCCAGCTGTATGAACCAGAACAAAACAACATTTAGGTAGTCCACCCCTAATGGGATTTATGCGACGTCGGAATATTTCGTGTGGCGTCGGGTTATTTAACATTAGTTACATATCTGAACCTATTCGTGCAACGTCGTAAAAATTCGACGGTGGAACGTTCCACCGCCCAATGCTTACGACGTCGCCCGGATAATTCCGACGTCGCGTAAATCTTATTACGGGGGACAACGGGAGTGGCCGATTTTTACATGTATTTACTATATAAAAATCGGTCACTTCCGTTTGTCCTACTACACCCTAAACATTACTATACTTAGTACATTTAAAAACGCAGAGTTTTCAAAGCCTTATATCAAGATGTTGTAAGATGTTATAAGAAATGGAAATATGTGTTATGAATCTCCCACAAGTTTTTAAACGTGAATAGAAAAGAATAAAGTTAGTAAACCTGGAACATTTTACGACGCATTAGCCAAAGCGTTAAACACGTTGTCGCTGCGTAAAACGGTGCACGTGAAACTCGAGTTAAATTGCAACATGTTTATAAAGTTTGTCAATAGGGACACTATAAAAACAAGTTTTATCGAAAGAATCTCATTTCTATTGTCCAACAAGGTTAACCCGGGACAACTTAATTTTCGTGCGCAGAGTCCGTTAGTTGAGCGTCTTAACAAAACAAAGCCGAAGTGGGGTCATTACATATGCAGATGTCCCGGGTTAATCTTGCTGGACAATATCAGTATGAATCGTCTTCTTGAAAATGTGAGGAACCAAGTTTTTGGAACGCATTTGCTAGGTTTTTCAAAATCGGACATTTCACTGCACGTAGGATGCTGTAACTTATTAATATCACGACTAACGACACGATGGCTCCGCCACATACTGTTGCTACACACTACTGGTCTGTTATGTACCATATAGAACATGCTTGGAATGACCCAAAGAGATGCATGTATTTACGCACCCCACCACCCAAAACGTTGCAAAAACTTCGTATTCCTGTTATTTAAGAGCTGAACAAAATTGTCACAAGATGTTTCATTGCGAGAAAAGTCCTTTCTATGCCACGACGATGTAAGATTTTAATTCAAGCTTTAGGTGGGCACACTTGTTATTAATTGATTTGACCTATCTCAATTAAAAATAATCAATTCTTATTCCGATGTGTATTTAAAACATCTTCTACCTTTAGAGTTTATGGAATTAAATAAATCAACGAAAATATACCCGCATTACGTAGCCTTTGCTTGTCATTTCAATTCTATAAGAGAACGAAGTATCTACTGCGGAATTAAATGTACTCAGTATAGTTGTACTTGAATAGATACAGTTGAAACTCGTTGTGTCGAAGTCTTAGCCCTTTCCCAAACGACAAATTTTCAGACTGGTCCAAATTGAGAGAAGTTGCAGACGACATTTTCAAGTTGATGAAATTTTTAAATTTTACAACTCTTTGGTTAGAAAACATAGTGGGAAATGAAGAAATTGCTTGTGACAAGCAATTTCTTCATTTTCAACAATGATTTCCAAAGCCACTTTCTTTTAGGGAGTTAAAATGAGTCACTGTGTGGTATGGGTTAAGGAATCTCGTATTTTCCAGACATATATCGTCGATGTAAATGCAAAACCTCGTATGCGGTTCTAGCGATTTTCAAAGTACAAACTTGTGTGTCCAATTTAGACAATTCTTGCAGGTTTTGAGATATTTTACCGATCAGTATCAATGACACATTATTTATGAACAATATGTTCAAATTTCAAGTAAAACATTTCAGTTTGGGAAAAGTTATTACACTTTATTCCCTCCGATTTAAAATTTTCCAAAAACGAGATACGAGGTTTTGCATTTACAACGACGATATACGAAGTTTGACTCGCCTGATTTTTTCCCAATTTTGACAAAAGTAATATGTTACAGAGATGCATGACCGTACTTGTTTACGCGCATGATGAAAATAAAACTAGTATAGTGGTACCATCAACATTTAGACTCAAATGTACTTTTAACCATTGACTGTCCTGCGTGAGAGGGGTGTTGTGATTTCATCTAATGGTAAACGCTTTCTTAAAACCCCAACGTTTACATACCTGGTTTACCTGTTCAGTTTGACTCGTCTGTCCAGAGGTCATGGTTTATTTATAGTAGAAGACTAGATTTATTTGGGTTTAACGCCTCTTTCGATTGCTATGACCATATCGCGGCAGCTGGAGTACCTATACCAGTACCAGTAGGCCTACTACAACAACATCCTTACCGAGCCTCCAGCTGCTCGCCAAAACAGGTTAGCGATATCAAACCACTGGTTTTGTCAGAAAGGATATTTATCGCGACCGGGGATCAGATGGATTTATTTTAAAGATTTATAGCGAATTGCCGAGATTCGAACTTCGTTACTTGAGAAATAGATCAATGTGGCGAGATACTTACCCCATACAAAAAGCCTCCTATCCCCGGGCCTATCATCATCCCTAGACCAACAAATATTTCACCTATACCCTGAAGGGAAAAAAAGAAAAACAATAGATTTAAACCATTATTTTTTCTCATTCCAACACATTCAATTCTACCACGGCTTTGGGAAAGATTGAGACAAAAGTCCAAGCTCAGAATAGTATTATCGTATGGTAAAATAAAACAAGGTAATAGTCCATTTTTGGTTCTGGCAAAACTGTGAAAATTATATTTGCTAACCTTGAGTAATTATCTTGCTTGATTAATTCAATGTTCATCAAATTTAATCAGGTGGCAAGATAGCCAAAAGCAAAGACAGAACAAAAATAACGTTGGAGTTATTGAGTTCACATTTTTGTATAAGTAGATTCAAATACCTAAAGTTCCACCGCCGAATGTTTTCGACCTCGCCCGTATAATTCCGACGTCGCGCGAATCTCATTAGAGGTAGAGTACCTTAACTTAAGGTGTATGCAATTAGGATAGTTGATGAATTTCAAATTGACATGATGACTATCATATCTACTGAAGTGACTAGGCGCTAAAGGCAAATCGCTGCTTTTCAACAAAAAACTAGTAACTGCAGCTTGTTTTCAGCTGCAGTTACGTGTTTTGTTGAAAGGCGACAAAATGACGGAAATCAACATAGTCCGAGCCACAGGTGTCTCGTGTCTCATTAGTATACAAAAGCCAAATACTGTAAGTAATATGTATCTGATTATTCAGATCTGATACAGATTATTGTATTTGATTTGTTAAGTATAATTATGTTTTTATATGGTTTTTCACGTTTTGGGGGCCGAAAACGGCTTGGTATTTTAACAGAAAATGTGTGATTTGACGCTAATATTGATTAAAACATTGCTGCTGAAAGTAAGCTGCCGTTACGAGGTTTTCGTTGAAAAGCGACGATATGACAAATTCTGGATGATAGGGTAGAAATGTGAAACAAAATAAACAAAATATGTCTAATTAGATAAATAAAAAAGAAAATCAACCGTCATAACCCCCAAAATGGTGCAGGACTGGTACTTCCCAGAGGAAAACAGTTTTCGGTCTGGTTTTAAGATAGATTCTGTTTTGCACTCATTGGGACCGCTATCGTGCTTCAATTGCCTTTTTTTGGTCGACGACGTCGATCTTTCGATTTAGAGTTTTTACTAGTGTATTGCGATTAACATCCCAGAGCGATATTACGATGGATAATCACGTGATACATTAGACAATCTTTAATAATTTTGTTAATACTGAATCGATTTGAATTCGGTTTGAAGCAGAGGATAGACAGACGTCACACATTTGATCATTAGATGAACATGCAGGATTGGAAAAAAAATCAAAGGACTGAAGGTCCTGAAAGTCGCCATGAGGATGATACCATGATATTTTGGAACTTTGAATATTTGTGATCAATAATTCAGAATTTGAGACAAGAATAACCCGATAGTATTGTTTACAGGCAAACAGTTGATAAGAGATCACAAAAGCTCATCCCCAAGCACTTACTGATCTAAAACAGCTGAATTACAAGCTCCTTTTGTTCAGGTTGCTGTTCAATTTCAGATGCTAAGCCTTTTCTATTTATTCAAGAGTTCTGTTTGGCAGATTCTAAGCAGAATCTGACTGAAAGAATGTAGTTTTACAACACTTTTAACAGTATGTCATATTGTGTTGGATGCAACACCTACACATCGATTTCCCACCACTATTACCACATCCTCTCTGAGCATCCAGTGTTTTATTGCACTTAGGTTTATGATTATCAACGATTAACCAAACTGCGAAATCTTGAGGTGATACAATTTGAAAAGAGTTGCAGACGACAAAAAATATATTAACCCTTTCCCAAACAACAACATTTAAGGGTGGTCCACTTCAAAATCTGCTGCAGAAAGCAAAACAAAAGTTAATGCAGGTGTAATGGATGTACAATATAGCTCAGAAAATATTGAGATACAAGAGCTGTCACTGTAAGATGACAATGCCCCCGACACCGCTTTGATCGTCATAAGGTCAAGGTCATCCAGGGGTCAAGGTCATCAAAGTATGTGCCTTCAAAATGTTAATGTGCCAAGGAATGTTGTACTAAAATATGAAGTGAATATGTCAAGTAAAAAGGGAGTTATGGCCAATGTTAAAGTTTTTTTGCCAATGTTATAGTTTTTGGACTTTGGTCGTCACAAGGTCAAGGTCATCCAGGGGTCAAGGTCATCAAAGCATTTTCAACATATATTCATGCGTATTTTCGAGTTCAAAGTAAGAACAACGACCGAATTCTTCAGTACATTTTTATTACTACGAAAAACAACAACATATGTTTATGATGATAATTGACCAAACGCCGACTGTCAATCAAAAACATCGATTAGCCAATGGACGATCACAAAAATGTTATGCCCTAATTGTTCATCGTTGCACATCGAGGGCTCAGTGCAAAACTATTGTAACTACCAATTTTTCAGAAATTCACTTTTTCGCATTTTCTGAATCTTTAGGAAACTATACACCATGTGTTCTAATATTAGGTTTCAATTCTGTATATCTAAAAAGATATTTACAAATTTGAAAACATTTTTCCTCTTTAACTCTGAGAAAGTCAATAAGTTTTTTCCCTCTCCTGTAAAATTTTACAAAATGTAGTTACAATAGTTTTGCACCAAGCCCTCGAGTCATGGTTTTGTATCGATTTATCGACTGACAATCAAAACAATCGACATACCAATGGCAAAGAATTTTGTGCTAACAATAGACTAGGTTCACAGTTACGTTTTGATAAACCGCGTCGGTGTTGTTATAAAATCTCGTAACTACGGCTTAAATAAAGCCGTAGTTAAGAGATTTTATAACAACAACTACGAAATACTACTTTGTCCGAATTTAAGTCACGATTTTCTGGATAAAATCGTTCCCTATTACCGACCACATGCACATTGTTTGCCTTAAATTCTATGTTGGGCAGAGCGATCTGTCGATTGGCGTTTGGTCAATTACATTAGAACTCGGAGTTTTTGTCGAAAAAGAACGCAAACGAAATGGACTACTTTTTTCAATATATGAAAAGGCCATTAATATTCATAATTTCTAACTCATTAATATTCATGACAGAGCACTTGCTAAGGGTGCTGGGGATTGAGTTAAAGGTCAACTACTACCTATATTTTAATTTTTATAGCGTGAAAAGTAGTTAAAAAAAACATTTTTCACGATTTCTGTTTTAAATTTACCCCTCCAATTAATAAGATAGAACATGTAGACAACTGACATAACTAAAAAACCCGACTAGAGTGATTGTTATTGATAGATGTCAACATGAGACGTCATTGGAGTTCAAAAACAATAACAGCATTTGTTGATTATCGTCGTCATTTATGCCAGTTGCACATATATTACCCATTTGAACTCGAAAAATGTTAAATATGCTGATCAAGATCTGTTCAAAATGATAGAATTCAATTTAGAAGTTATTGAGAAAGGAAAAAAATCATTTGAATACAATCAATAATGAAAGGGTAAACAAAGACCGCATGGAAAGTACACGTGCCTGACCTATGTTGATATACGAATTTGGTCATATGCAACGGTATACAGCACA
The DNA here is from genome assembly GCA_963680895.1 of Fragum sueziense. Taxonomy (NCBI): domain Eukaryota; kingdom Metazoa; phylum Mollusca; class Bivalvia; order Cardiida; family Cardiidae; genus Fragum; species Fragum sueziense. The sequence goes on along the minus strand of OY804593.1, from coordinate 38,932,573 downwards.
GAGAGGCATGTGACACCCAACGCCCGCCCACTAAAACATGTATCTCGTGGGGCATTAGGCATCCACGAGGATCTATGAAAACATATATTACCTTATTTAGGAAAACTCGTAATACGTCACCACATGAATAAACAAATTGCACGTGCGATCATGACATTTTATCGCGGTCAAAAAAATCCGATATCTTGACTGCAATGTTCAACGCGTAAACGCTTTCGGTTGTGAAATGACCGTCAATGCATTATAGTGAAACCCATTTTCAAACGATTTATGAGAAAAACCGGAAAATCCTTTCATTTGGTCGTAATTGACCTTTAAAATTTATAGAATCCTCGGTGTACTAATTTTGCAACTCAAATTTACTTTTGACATCACGATATCCATTATGAAGTTTTCATAAGATTGTGTTTATCTTCAAAAGGAAAAATATAAGTCAAAGTATTACATTAAACAAACAATAAAGCTGTTTTTTTTTAAAACTGTCTGCACTACTTTTTGGTGTCATTGGGTCCGGTGCAAAGAGATAGAGTAAATCCCAGAAAAAAGTAGTTCTTTGCCAAAACCAGTATACAGACACCCTGTACACTAGATCACCATATACACCCTTCCAGCTAATCGCAATAAGTCTGCCATTTTGACAAATGGCGACTTAAAAAAAAAAAAAAAAAAAAAAAAAAAAAAAAACTGATAAAAAAGCTTTTGAAGATCAACCAAAATTTGGTTGATCTTCAATAACATTTTCTATCGGTCGGTTTTTCAAAAATCCACCATAGCCAGGTAATCCCTGACATTTTCCCACCTTCTTCAAACCGAATTCTTCAAACCGAACTCAAACCGAATTCAAATTGGACACCTTCTTCAAACCGAATTCAAATTGGACAAGTATTCATAAAAATATTGATGATTATCTGAAATTCTGAGTCACGTGATAAACCATCGTGGATAAAGGAATTTAACGACAGTGAAAATCACACACTTAACGCAGGTTCCACTGTTTTGAACGTCAGTCCCGATCGAGGTTTATTTAATGCAAAGCAGGGCGTTAACGGCGTTTGAATTTACTGAATCAAACACGTTTTCTCGCGTCAACACTCAGCTTTTGTCTGATAAGGTAGAATACCCGTAATATGGCTATTTTGAAATTCATAGAACACCATTTTTTTTCGAGCGGCGTCGTAACGTATCCGAACCTATTCGGGCGCGGTCGTAAACATTCGGCGGTGGAAAGTTCAAACGCCGAATGTTTTCGACTCCGCCCGAATAATTCCGACGCTGCCCGAATAATTCCGACGTCATGAGATTCTTATTTGGGATGGACGACCTTAATGCATGCACCTTATAAAGGCGCAGAAGACATTTTATGCGTTGTTGTTATTCAAGTACCTGTTGAGAGGAAAGATCACGCTACATCTTAATATGGGTGAATAAGTGTATGTATGGCACGCGAAAAGGGTCTAAAGTCAATAAAGCGATAGACCTATAATCAAAATAGGGGTAGACCGCTAAAAATAGCGGTCTACCCTTATATTTTTAGCGGTCTACCGATAAAAATATCGGTTAACCCATAAAATAAGGGTAGACCGCTATTTCAATTAACGGTCTAGCGATAAAATTACCGGTACACCGCTATTTTTATCGGTAGACCCCTATTTTTTTCGATAGCCAATCACAGAGCTTGTACTATACGGTCGTTGATATTCCCGGTGTGTTGAGGATGTAACGAGCCATTTGATTGGCCAATGAGATTTCGAGCAGAAGGGTCAAAAATAATTATCGGTCTACCGGTAATTTATCGCTAGACCGTTATTTTGAATATCGGTCTACCCTTATTTTATGGGTAGACCGATATTTTTATCGGTAGACCAATAAAAATATAAGGGTAGACCGGTATTTTTAAGGGTCTACCCCTATTTTAATTATCGGTCTAGCGCTTTATTGACTTTAGACCCTATTCGCGCGCCATATGTATGTTCCAATTCCTTCCGATCGAACCCTACATCATATTAGAATAACTGACTTTTTAACATATAACTGCACAGTGACACCTTTTGACTCTGTCACAAGAAAAGGCTTGGGAAACCATTGTGGAAAATGAAGAAATTGCTTTTGACAAGCAAATACTTCATTATCCACAATGTTTTAACCCAAAACGGTAATATTTTTAAATTTCACCAACTTCAAGTTTTCATCTGCAAATTGGACCAGTCTAAAATTTTGCGGTCTGGTAATGGGTTAAGCTACACACTGTCACACGTCATGGTGATACGGAGAGTTTGTGTGCGCTATGTCAACATAATTATGAATATAGTTTTCAATAAACTTACGAATGCTGTTGAAAAGTCATCAGGAAATTCTTGTATCCAAAGGACAAAAGAGGCTGTACTGCTAGTAGCCACACCCACAGATCTGGAAACTTGCAGGAAAAATGCCAAGGCAATAAAGAGCCCTCTATAGTTGCTAGCGGGAATGAACGTCAAGAACCTGTAATATTTTTAATGTTTTATGTCAATATGTATAGTCTTCCAACATTAACCCGGGACATCTGCATATGTAATGACCGACCTTCGGCAATGTTTTCTTTAGACTCTCATCTAACGGACTTTGCACACGAAAATTAAAGCCTCTCTTACAACCCGTCGTGCGTCTTTTTAAATCGTACGTTTTAAAACTCGGCAAAACCGCACGATTTATAAAGACGCACGACGGGTTGTAAGAGCGCCTCAAAGAATTGTCCGGTCAATTCTTTGCTGCGAGCAGTCTGCGTCGTGGTTGTGTCCACCAAAATCGTACGTTGCACGTGCGTGCATCGTACGACTAAACGTACGTTTTAGACACAGACCGCACGCAGGAGCACGTACGATCGGTTGTAAGAGAGGCTTAAGTTGTCCTGGGTTAATTTTGGTCGACTCTATAAGCAAGAATGGCGCGAGGCAACAGTAGCGCACTCATACTAGAGCTTGTCACAAAAAAGGTCAAGCTTTAAGGTCATGAGGACAAAGTACGTGTTCCAAAATGAAAGGCCTGACCAAGAGGTATATCGTCGATTTTCCACGAAAACCTCTTAACTACAGCTTTAAACAAGCTATAGTTATGAGGTTTTTGTTGAAAACCAGCAATATGTCTTCGCACGATGCTCTGTCTCTAAAAGTGCATAAAATAATGAAATAAGCTAGGTTAAAAAATTGAAAGGTATGTCAAACTCCAAGGTCAATGTTCCAAATGAAAAGTATTGACAGTAACAACGCATGTGTGAAAAATCAAGCCTCTGCCTCATGAAAGCATAAGATAGAGACAAGATTTAAGTTTTTGTCAAAGTACCGGACGCCGACGATGGCGACACTACGTCTAAAGCTGTGTCATTTGTTCCCAAATGGTTTGTGCAGCAGAAATAAAACCAATTTGTATGATGACCGTGAATGGTATTTTCGTCATTTTAATATCAAGATAGTTCTATAAACTTATCGCTTGGTTTAGAAATTCCTGTGATGCCCACAGTTCAAGGTTTTGCATTACTCAACGTAAACCAACAAAGTCATAGTTCTCCAAAATTACCTGTGTTTAAAGATTTATGTATTACAAAATACGGAATGACTTACCCGAAAAGAAAAGTACAGCTTCCGAAAAGAAGTATGCCAAAGAAAAAAAGGTTCTTCACTCCTAAAAAGGGCATCTGAAATGTAGACCATGAAAAAGTTGGTGAAATGTCTATTCATAACCTCCGATGGATGCTCAAATATAGGGCTTAGCCTTTCTCAAACAAGGTCTGGTTTTGACGTCCCTAACAGAAATGGATTGGTAAAACAATTTGCGTCAATATTTTAATGTAAGACCTGGGTAATGGACTTCCGGTATAATCGTAATATTTCGACTTATTCCGTGACGTCCGTAAGTCCAAGCATTTTTAAACTGCCGTTAGATGCAATGTCGCCTGTTTTTTCTAAAATATCATATTCTAAACATTTTTTTGTGAAAACGTTTCTACATTGTATGAAGAGTAGGAGAAAACCCCCCCAAAAAAGTCAAAAATACGAAATTTTAGAGCAATGAAAATTACTTCCCTTGAAATAATCTAGTCGCACCATACAGATTTCGTTCCATAACAGCGCTGGTCACATAGCCCATTACCCAGGTCTTACATTAAATGCTGTATTGAACACACATTCTGTTCTTCCATTGTTCAGGATACAATATTTGGATGGGCAAATTAGGAATAAAATCGCGGACATGCTGTCGCTGCGACCTCATGACAAAGACTTCAGAATGTAACCAATGGCGTCTTACATCTCACACGGCGGGAAATCCCATGACATAACAACACTTGCAGAAAATAATTCAATGCTTTTGCGAATACGAGGTCAAAACCAATTTAAAAATGGTTTAAAGTAGTGCAGAGGAAAAGGTGTCGATTTTTCTGGATGTATCTTTAAACAAGCTGCAGTTACGAAGTTTTCGTTGAAAAGCTGCGACATGATAGCACAGTTATTGACGGACTAACTTTTGTTTGCTTACGATTCTGTTGAAAAGATCCATCATATCCAACAAATCCCTTCCAATGGACATGATTTTGTACTAAAAATAGACTTGGTTAACTGTTATATTTTGATAAACCGTCGGTGTTGTTAAAAGATATCAAGCCGCAGTTACGAGATTTTATAACAACACCTACGAAATATAACTGTTCGTCCGAAATTACGTCACAGTTATTACATGTAACTGAATAAAAATCGTTCCCTTTTTTACAACTTTTCTGATTCAAACCAAATTTAAATCGGCAAGTCTCATATCAATAGATTCATTTAAGATTTCCCGCAATTGTTGTTGTGTGATTGTACCACGTGATTCCCCGTGATATCTCAAGGCGCTAACAAAGTGACTGTGCTGTGCACGTTGAAGAAAATTGTACGACGTTTACACTACGATCTAACGTCATACTCATCGTATCTATATTAAGACAAAAAAAAAAGAAAAAAAAAGATACACAACGCCAATTTTTAATAATGTTTTCGACAAAATATGTTTTTAATGGCTAGTGAGTACATTTTTGATGTACCTGCATCCATACGCATAAATATAGTGTCATTTTCTATAGATGTCGTAAATTCATCGCGTGACACATAGTAAATTGTTAAAAAATGATTACCCCCTGTCGTGTTTTCTAAATGACTACTATCAAAACATTTTTTTTCGAACACAAGCTAAAACATAAACAAATAAGACACCTAAAGCGTCCATACACTTCTCACTACCATAAGGATAGCTAGGCTACGCCAAAACCAGCACCAAGCTGCAGTAAGGATGTTGTTTGTTGAAAAAAGTAAAAAATGTCGCAAGACATTGTTGGGGCAACAAATCGACACATTTTCGACTGTATACGCCATTAGCTCTCAATGGGACCACAACCGATCGAGCACGATTTTATTTTATTTGGGGTTTTACGCCGTTTTCAACTTCTATGGTCATATCGCGGCGGCTGGAGCACCTAACCGCGGGTTCCTGGTATTTCTCGCACCAGTACAACCACAATATCCAAACCGAGCCTCCAGCTGCTCTCTCACATAGATGATTCACATCCATTGGTGAGAGACAAATGACTTTTGTCAAATGTCAGAATGGATACTGGCCGAGCCGGGGTTCGAACTCGAGACCCCTGGATTGACAGACTCCGACGTAACCGACTGAGCTATCCGGGCTCGGCTCGATCGAGCACGAACCTGACGTGAGATATGACGTCAAGGTAGGACCGTATCATCAGGTTAACCTCATCTACGGAATGAGTTTAAGACTGCAACGAACACCGCTAATAAAACGTATGGACTTCACAACATCCGAGTATTGGACTAAAGTGAAGGAAACAGATTGTGCTGTTAGACGTACACACATTTTTTTGTCAAATTGTGTTGACGTCAGGTGTAAACTTGGTGTTTTCGTGTGAATGGAATTTACTAGAAACACGACTTTGTGAACTTTACAAGGTTAAATGTATTTGCTTTAAATATACTGAACAAAAGTGAAAACGCTACACCCACTTTGCTTGTTTTATTTCTTCTAAAAACAACAAGTAAAAAAATCAAATGAAAGTGTTTCGCATTGTTCATTTGCTTGGTTGTGCAAAGCACTAAACATTTTGTGGATCTTAATTACGGGAATGAAAAACGGTCCCTTCTAATGTGACAGGTGTCCGTTGTTTCAGGTGTAAAATTTGAACGGAAATTATACACAATTTAAACCTTCAAAAATCCAAGCAGAAGAATGCAAACTATGTCATACTTTACGGAATGGTAGTCTGACGAGTTACCAGTCAGAAAATGAAAAGAAGCTTGCATAACATTGTGGCAGCGTTTAGAAAATGATGTTTGAAAAGCGGAATTTTCACTAGGTTCCAAAGCTTGAAAATTTTACAATGTAATCTCCATAGGAAATTGAAATGGCTATTGCATGGAAATCCGGGAACAATCCTTGTCGAAGAAAGGGTTCAAAAATGCCATGTAAGGCCAGCATGATGTTGCAAAAAAAAAAACAATCGAAAACCGTGATAAATTTGTGAATACCAAACATTTTTAATTCCCTATTTGTTTATGTTAAAGGGAGGTAATTTGCAAAATTGACTGATTAGACCTTGCTTTTAGAGCTTGCTACAAGAGATAAGTGACATTTTAAGTGTTTTTTCGACAACCCGAATATGACCAATTCCGAAAAAATAATGAAGTGTTTTCTGCGCATGCGCATATACGGTATTAGATGAAATTAGCTCTAAACGCATTAAGGCCTATAACTCTGACATTAAAGGAGACAAGGCAATGAAATTTTGACAAAACGATAGCTGAAAGCCTGGGAAATGACGTCAAAATATATTTCAAGCTATCAGTTAGATACTTTTCCAGAAATAAGAAATTTTGCAGTGTAGCGTTTTCACTTTTGTTCAGTATATATTACATTTTGTTTCAATCTGATTTGCTGTCTTTGTGATAGAAGGAATTGAAAAGGAAGTTGCGTTTCTTTTTTTGTCCAGTATACATTATTCTGGAATTTCCTTGATGATCTTCCATTTCGTCGGTGTTATTGCAAAACCTCGTTACTACAGCTTTAGTCATGCTGTATTTACGAGGTTTGGTAACAATACCGATGCTTTGCAATTGTTTCCAAGGACGGATCCAGGAATTTATTTCCGGGGGGAGGTGGAGGTCTTTAAATGTGTTAAATATGTAACGTTATACTACAATCGTTATATAGTTAAAATTCAATAACTGATTACACAGGCCTTACCTTAAAGGGACATTTCATTCCAATTTCATTTTCTTTTAAAGTATGTCTTGATGCCAAGATTAGTTATTCTAACGAGTATAAATAATATTGGTTTTTATAATAATAAGCGAGAAACACGCATTTAAAGTTGAGACATAATCGATAAATTGAATATTATAAATCCGAACTGTTGTCCACAACAATTTGTTCAATTTTAACACAAAAATATGAATTTCTCGTAAACGGCGCAATATTTTGGCTTGAAATTTTCAGAATTTTCATAAGGAAATATGCTCTTTCAGATAAGAATAAAAGTAAAATTTATGACAAAAAATTCTGAAATGTCACTTTAAAGAATTTCAAATAAAATAGTATTTAAAACACGTATCCGTATTCATTCTTGTCCCTTTTCTAGCCCTATACATGGCCGTTTGGCCGTAAGTTTCAGTTGTGTGTTCGCGTCAGTTACGGATTTCATGGAACTATCACCAAGCTAACATAGACAATGGGTAATTCCACTGTTTTCAATACTTTCATGAAAGCGTTTTTCTTTGCCGAACTGCAATGTTTTTTACCATTATTTTATTCATTTCGGTACGTTTTAGAATAATCCTAAAATTGCTGACAATTTTCATTAGAAAAGTGGTTACTTTTTAAGACGGGGAGTACAACTGTTAGGATTATCGTGTAATTTTAAATTGTTTTAATAACTTAACTTACGATTTTTCCAACCACAGGTGAACTAAGACACACCGTTAAAGGTGCTATACCGAATATCCACCCGGAAAGCGTGTCACTCACGTTTTTCTTCAACGCCTGAAACAAAATTTGTAAAATGAAAATGAGACATGATTTGGAAAAAAAAGGTTCCTTAAGGCTTTTGAGCCCAACATGGTTCCAGATCAGCCTGCGTATACACGCAGTCTTATTAGGAACCATGTTGTTCTCCAAAAGCTTTTGCATGGTGTGTAGCAACCATATGTGAGTAATATGGCTTCAGGTCAGACTGCGCTTAGGCACTGTATTATCTTCAAACATGACTGTTTCAAATGCTATAAGGGACGTTGTTCCTGAACCCGGCTCAAATGTATTTTTGCGCAAACAATCGAAAGGAAACAGTCCAACAGGTCTTTTAGTTGAGCATCTGTCGTATGACCTCTAAGTCCTTAATTCGCTCCTCGGCTGGCTGAATTAAAACAAATAATGAACTTTTGGTGGACCGTAAAATGAAGAACTCATATGACGGTTAAATAACAAAAGCCAACTTGCTTAAGGTAGAAGCCCCGTAATGTGGCCATTTTAAGATTCATAAAAAAGCGGATTTTTTTTCGGACGTCGTCGTAACGTATCCTAACTTATTCGGGTGCGGGCGTAAACATTCGGCAGTGGAAAGCTCCATCGCCGAGACGTCGCGCACGGTATTACGGCACTAAAGTGTAACGTCAAACTAGCGAACGTCAATTGCGTAACGTTAAGTTTTTGCGTAGATGGTTGTGTTGTGCTTTAAATGTTTACTCTCTATTATAATCTAAACTGATTGATAAAGACAGGAACACGTTTTAAGAAATACTCCACTGTTTCCAAATTTTGTCTTTCTATAGCTTTAACGCCATTTTATTTCATTCTTTTTCCACATTAAAATGCGCCAATTATATAATTTCATGATTACGTAAAATAAAAAAGTTTACGTTTATAAATTTTGTGTCCACACGAACAAATTTTAATATCTCTTATACGTTTCGTTATTTTGCGTCAAAATTTTTATATGATCAACAAGAAAAAAATGGTATTTCCACATTGAAATTAAATGTTTGTATGAATAAGAGAACTTGTATTTTTTAAAGTCAACGACATGAAACAATTTCTGTCCACACGCATTTTATATAATAATTGTTTCGTTTATTATGCTTACTGATTTTCTTCCATATATCATAGAAATAGAGAAAAATAGTATTTTTCATATCAAGTTTGGTTGCATTCGAGTCATTAATTAACAAAATATTCAACAAAATTGTCATTTTTTTCTGCGATGTAATTCTAATAGTTACACTGCGATTTTTGGTAAATAAACTGGGCTAATTTTAGATAGACAACGACATGTGAATGATCAAAGATCAGCGAGTCTAAATTGACGGGAGAAGAGGAATTTCGAATTATAGAACTATGTGACTCGAACCCGTTTCCCTGTAATAAATCAACAAAGTACTACCTGGATACAGCTACTGAACTCATACGGCATCGCGGACAGCACGGTATACCTGTCATTGTTCGCTTTTATTCAGTGGAAAATAGGCATTCCTCCCTCTTTACATGTAATGGAGTAAAGCGTAACATTTCGTCACGGCTCACGACTTGATGTCCAATTATATAGCATTTCCACTGTCACAAAATATATCTTTACACGTGTTTGACGTAACTTAATCGCAAAATTGTTTATAAATATCCGTCGCTTTGAACATTTATGCTACATGTTACACGCGTTTTTTTCGCCGAATTCACGAACAAAAATTCTTTCTAGAAAATCTATACAAAATAAGAACTTGAAATGAGTATAACATTGAAAAATATCATGGCTTTACGCTTATTTTGATGTACGTATAACAAAGTTAAGAGAACGAAAACGAGCCCTACAAAATTAAGTAATGAATCGCGGAGGGTAGCGTTTTTTGAAAAGTGACGCAATACCGTGCGCGACGTCCGAATGTTTGTGACTTCGCCTGAATAATTCCGACGTCGAGTGAATCTCATTAGGGGTGGACTACCTTAAGAAAATGTTAACTCTTTCCAAAACGGCTAAATATTAGGTAGATCCATTTTGAAAGCTACTGCAGACGACAAAATGAAAGATACTTAAGGATCACAACACATCATTTTATACAAAAAACTTCGTGCATCTCGTTGTAATCCGTGTCATCCGTTGCAACGGAAATTAACGACTGATACCCTCGTCAATTTCCGGACGTCGTCTGTGGCGACGGAAATTGACGAGGGATAACATCGCTAATTTTCGTTGCTACGGATAACGCCCGAAGTTGCATGAAATGAATTGTAGATGATGATGGATAGAATACCGTGATTCATAATTTGTGAATAACATACCACAGAAAACAATGCGACAAAAGGCGAAAATCATAACTTACCTCTTCGGGAAAGAAAGGCGCCATCAGTGACATACTTAGGAAAGCCAGGAAGTCACATATTGTGGTCGCCCAGAATGCTATTTTTTGTGTCCGGGTAAATTCCCAACCAATCAAGCAGCACTTTTCACTTTCATCACCAATCGTACTAGTCTCACTACTCGAGTCGGATTCAGAATCAGTCTGTAGAAGTTCTAATTTTGATTCCGAAGAGTTTCTTCGGGATGATCGATTTTTGTCGAATGAAGATCGTTTATCGACGTGAACCCCCTCGTCGTGATCCGTCTTTGGGAGTTCGATGGTTCGGGTATGTTCGGATAAAAACGGAGTGTACTCGGTATCACTGGCACTATCTTCTTCTCGTGTCTCTTCCATTGTGGCCAATTTCTATTTTTCTACACGAATCAATGATCCTTTAATCACGTGGCTGAATTCTTCTACTGTCCCAGATTGTTGCACAAACGTTAGTAATTGAGGTGTTGTACTTGCCTCTCATTTGCTATAAAAACAACAACGACTTATTAAATCAGAAAAGACACACGAGTTAACTATTTAGAACGCACATAAAACCGTTTATAATAACATTCATGCTAGCAAATGCTTACGATGCACCCGGTCCTTCAAGCCGTAGTTGCGAGATTTTGTAAAAACACTGATGGTTTATCCAAACATAACGGTAAATCATGTCTATTTTAGCACAAAATTGACTTCCATTGTAACATCCATTCATTTATAAAAACGGTTCACACTCAAAACTTTTAGTATTCTTATCCGTGTTTTGTCACCGTCTTTATCATAATTATAGAAATACTATGTGGCGTAACATGTTGTCAAATACTCGAAAAGCAAATTGTCGCTTTTTAACAAACACTTCGTAACTGCAGCTTGTTTTAAGCTGCATATACGAGGTTTTCGTCAAAAAGCAGCGAAATACCGATAAAATTACTGCTAAAACCCGATATCGTTATAACCTTCGGGCTTAAGGTATTGATTTGCAAATTTCACCCAAGTCTGACCTTAATAATTACGAACTTGAAAGGTTTTCTAAATATACTAACGGAAAAAAGGAACGAAACAAACATTTTGATCGTACATTTTTCTGAAAATCACAATAGTTTAACTATTATTTCCAATGCATTGTAAACCTTCATCATCTGACTTGCATTGAGGTCATAGGTTACACGTTCCGCCAATAAACGACTACATATGCTAGATTTTTCGTTGACGCCAATAAACAGTTACTTGAGTCAACGTCTCGCCCGTAATCGAGACTATTGAAAACGATTTCTGACTGAAATTCGATAGTTGTTCAGAACATCTCGGCTATCTGCCTCGTTAAGCGGAATGTGTTTAGTGTGTGAATCAAGCAAACGTAACGGTCATGACGTCGTGACGTTACACGTATACGACCGCCTTTTGCAAAATAGTGAGTTGTTCTGTTGATTTTAAGAGGTAACCCGAAGTGATATTTTGTCGACTAATGTACATCAAGTCAGCAGCAACCGCGTGTTATGATGTCTCATTGGTTAACATCACAATTGCTGCCGGACGCCATCTTTGGATTAGTTGTGGTATGAAATGGGGGAACTAATCCAAACAAGACACATTGCATTTTAAAATCGACGTTCATCCCAACAACCTTAAAGATTGCAATGTAAAGTTTGGCCGTGTGAATATTTGCACGTGGAAAACGTATAAACGTCTATTTTGACGTCATCTAACACGTTTGACTGGTTCTACCGTACAAACAAAGATCAATATCACGATATAGTTCCATGTAACTACCAGTAACAATTGGGATCCAATAACACAACAAGAGTTGTCCGCGGACAAACGTAGCTCGCATATACGGGAGCTTGTCACAAAAACAGCTTATTTCATTTTAAAGTAGGTCGAACTCCAAGGTCAAGGTCATAAGGTGATGGTCCCAAATAAAAGGTTTTAGCAGGAGGTATCCATGTGTGACATACCAATATTCTTTCAATAATATTGCATGAGATATAGACCAGTTTAAAGTTTTGTTTTAAGTATGTCAAACTATAAGGTCAAGGTTACTAGGTCAAAGGTCATGGTCCCAAATGAAAGGTCCTGGAAGGAAGTATCTATATGTGAAGTATCAAGGCTGTATCTCTAATAGTGCCTGAGATACAGACCAGTTTAACCTTTTTGAAGACGCAACACCGACACTAGGGCTGTGACATTAGCTCCCCGGAAATAGTCCCGGTTCGCTAAAATATTTAGTTATGCCAAAAAAGGTTGTTGCGTTTATTCTTTCCTCTAGTATATATATCTTCGAGGCTGTCCGTCGTATAATCACTGGCGGTGAATTCGGCCAAAGCGTGGGACGTTTTTTCGCGATCATTGTATTCCGTCAGAGTTGTTATAAGATATCGTAACTACGGCTTCGATAAAGCCGTAGTTATGAGATTTTATAACAACACCGACGGTTTATCAATACATATCGGTAAACCCGGTCTAAGTTTAGAACAAATTCATTGTATTAGAAAAACTATCCAATCAGATCTTTAAACTCACATTTAAACGCAAAATATCTGTACCTTGTTGTAGCGAAAAACGTCAATCGCTTTGGCCGAGTTCACCACCAGTGATTATGACACGAAGAGCACGTGCAGAATAATAGCCATAACGATAGTAGAGGTCGATGATTTTATCATGTAAACAGTGACGTAGAATCGGACAAACACACCAAATAGAACTATCTACATCAGTATAAACCAATAGAACTTTACCATACAGTCACTCACAATATCTATCCAATTGAAACCATCGACTCTGCGACAGTGTACGGTTTCTTATAACTCATCGGCTATAAAGTGGTAGTTGTATACAAACACTTTACGCCTTGTTGTTGATAAATGGCCCAACACAAACACTTCCTCTTTTGGGAATAAAATAATTAGGACATTATTTTGCTCGTATAGCTTACGATAAATGGTTTGGTAAATGTTAAAACTATGTATTTGGTTTTTAGTGTTTGTATACAACTCTACTTTTATAACCGATGAGTTATACAAGGAATGATTATTCTGCGGCACAATATACTCACTAACAATATCTGTCAGTATCCTTATTCACTATTCACAGTGGAGATTGTGCATAATCGAATGAATAACAACTACGGACAGAAATAATCTCTATTTCATTCAAATATGTTGCAATAACATGTACCCCGCCTTACCTAGATCTTTTCTCAGGTATACGAATTATTTGTTGAATCCTTTTCCTTTTTCCGAAAATTGATCCTAACAGACTAGAAAACGAAATGATAACGGCCAAATTTGCCACGCTTCAGGTAAGAAATTGTGCAATAACTTATAATAGTTTTAGCGAAAAATCTGTAAAAAAATCTGATAATAAAAAGTTATTGACGACAAACCATTTTTCTGCGAATGGAAAATGGTCTCTTATGACATTTGAGAACAGCAGGGATCTAGATCAGTCATATACACGCAGTCTGATCAAGATCCACGTTTCTCTGTAATAGCTGAATCACGATCTTTTCCGATTGTACGAGAGCAGCAAAAATCAAACTGTACGCACATGTCGATCTGGTACCGTGGTACTGTAAAAATGCTTTAATGAATCTTTTTTTTCTTAAAATTCAGGTTTGGTTTTTGTTAATCTCCGTCGCACTCAAAACTTACCAGCATTTGATATAAGTCCATACAATGTCACATATAAATCAAACAATATAAAAAGCCAATAGTTTTATTCACAATGATGAATCCCCCATCTGAATGAAACAATATTTCGTCGCTTTCCTACGAAATCCTCGTAACTACAGCTTGTTTTAAGCTGCAGTTACGATGTTTTCAAAGAAAAGCAGCGATTACGTATAGATCTATTATTTAAATCTACCAACCTTTAAAGTTACACGAGGAACATTTATTTCGTTGACAAATTCCGTTACTTGTTAATCGGAGAAAACATTTTCGATTTTGGGTCATTACACACGCAAAATAGGGAACGATTTTAATATCCTGTCAATCGTGACGTTATTTCGGACAAAGAATAGTATTTATAGGTGTTGTAATAAAATCTCGTAACTACGACTTGATTCAAGCCGTAGTTACGAGATTTTAAAACAACATCGACGGTTTATCAAAACATAACGCTAAACCAATTCTATTTCAGCACAAAATTCATTGCCACTATAGTCCGTTCACGATATTATAGCACATGTTTACATACTTTTCATATATCAAGATACGGAAACTATAGAGACAGTACTTTCTACAGTTGGCGCCACATCGTATGGCACGTGGTTATATTTTGTTCAATGTTCAATTACATTTGAACAAAATATAAACATGTGCTTTACGATGTGGCACCAACTATAGCCGCGTGTGGTTCTGTCTCGCGGCATAATTTATGGACCAAAACAAGATTTGTTCAATAGGGTTCGGTTTTCTCAAGTAAACAAATACGTCATCGTCACGTCTCACTGGTCTAAAAATAGATTGGGAATCCTCTATCGTACAAATTTGGCTGTGAATCTCGCGAAATTTTTCCACGTTTAGCTTGCTGAAGATGACGTTCTAAGAGCTGGATTGCCGTAATCATTTGTTTAGAAACATTATAATTCAGAGTTGAAAAGGTTGCTGCACTGTCGTGTACTTTTTAAGATAGGTAACTATGAAATAACCAGTTGAGAAGTAATGTTTACACATACGGTCCTGCCTTAGCTTCGTCGTGCCGCTCGTGCGTACTCGCTTACCCTTTACAAAACGACAAAATGTCATGTAGGGCCAAATTGAAAAATGTATGCAGATGACAAAACGGATGTGAATAATTTTAGTGTTTTATGTCAGAGAAAATATCGAGGCAAAAGTAGAATGATCATCAATATCCAAAGAAGTTATTCACACCCATTTTGTCTACTGTGCAGGTCTTTTCAATTTGGTCGATCATCATTTCCTTCTTTTGCCTCAATGTTTTCCCAAGAATTTTCTGTTGGGGACATCAAAACCGGTCTTGTTTGGGGAAGGATTAATCTAGAAAGAAAAAACTAGAATTTTTCGCTCAAAGTGATTTGATACCCCCACAGGCTTTCACTACAACAGAGGGCAATAAGTCACAAAATAAGCAAGGTAGAGTTATGCTCCTTACAATTGCGTTACACTTCTCTTTGGTGAGATCTACCTACCCGCGAAGTTTCATGATCATAGCTACTTTACTTTCAGACCTTGCGATGTTTTTTCTGGTTAAGCTGCTGAAGAATCACAAGAAAAAAAGTTTGTCATTTCAGGTCTGTCTCCTTATCTGGAATCAATGTAGCATGTTGAATATGCGCAGTGTTTCGTAGTTTTAGTTCCCGCCTGCATTATCTATGATCGACTAATATCTCGCTTGAAATTAATATTTTTTCGCTAACACTGTTACAAAAAAATTGTCCGCTTCATGACCGATAAACAAAATATTAGACTGGTACCCGGCAAACGTTGTTGAGGGATTTCTCTTCAGAAATCTATTTTTAGCACACGAGCCCGCGAAAATTGTTCCTTATTATTTTTCATTTTGAGTTTAAAACCGAAAAAAAGGAGAATGTCATGCTCCCCTGTGACCATTTATCTGCCTGCCTAATAGAGATTTTATAACAACAATGACGGTTTATCATATATAACGGTAAACACAGTATATTTTCAGAACAAAAATCATTGATATAGTGCTCCCACGATATTCTGGATCCCGCCAAGCAATAAAACATGTATCAATTTACTAATCATAGGTTATAAAGATCAAAATGAAACCATATTGATGATAATCAGTATTTCGATGTAATATTGACGAGACGATTTGCACATGCGTCTCTACAATAACATGTTTTTATAGGTTAATGGTTTGTTTATAAATATCAGAAAAGCGTGGGACACCTATACTTGAACGATTTTTTAACAGCGGTTCTGTCATTGGAGGCTTGCTCTGTCTCTGTTCACTGACCCTGTCTCTGTGTGATAGCTCACGTTTTTTTCCATTTTAAAATTCGTGTCTTCGTAAAATACATCACATGTTTAAAAGATAAAAACAAGAGGGCCAAGATGGCCCTGGATCGCTCACCTGATATATGTTTGAAACTTTCTCAATGCAGAACAAGACCCATCTTTTACATGACCTAGGTATCTCTAAGACAAGAACACGAAACTTAAGATGCGAGATTATGATCTAGCTGCAAACAGCATTCTTAATCTTTAATGATCAATATTTGTGGCTGTTAAAGTGAAAACCAAGTCGATAAAAAAACATCAATTTTGTCATAATACAGGGCACAAAACTCTGTTCTGATAATGATATTCCCATCAACCTTATGTCCAAGTTGTTTTTTTGATTGGTCAATATTTATTGCTGTTTGAGTGAAATTAAAAACAAAATCGGCAATTTTGTCACCATCAAGGGCACACAACTCTGTTTTTTCTAGTCTGATCGATATGAAAAATGAAATCATATAAGATCTCATGGCCACCAACATTGTGACCAAGTTGTGTCTTGATTGGTCAATATTTGTGTTTTTTAGAGTGAAAATAAAGTCGAAAACGGAAATTTGTGAAATTCAAGGGCAAATAACTCTGGGTTTTCTGGTCCTATCAAGCTGAACATTTAACTCATACTGCATCTTATGGTTACCAACATTGTTGCCAAGTTCTGTCTTGATTGGTCAATACATGTAGATGCTAAAGTGTAAACAAAGTCGAAAACGGCAAATTTATCAAATTCAAGGGCACATAACTCAAGACTTCCTACTTCGATGACAGTAAAAATCAAAATCAATCATTATTGTATGGTAACCAACATTCTAGCCAAGTTTTGTCTTGATTGGACATTATTTGTAGATGCTAGAGTGGTAACAAAGTCGAAACTAGCTATTTTTGATATTCAAGGGCGCATAACTCCGGACTTCCTGATCCAATCTAACCCAAAATCAAACTCGTCCAAGAGCTTATTGTCATACATATTTTGACCAAGTTTGGTCAAGATTGGTCTATATTTTTAAATGCTAGAGTGGTCACAAAGTAATAACTAGCGATTTTTGATATTCAAGGGCACATAACTCCAAACTTCCTAATCCGATCTGAACCAAAATCAAACTCGTCCAAGAACTTATTGTCATACATGTTTTGACCAAGTTTGATTAAGATTGGTCAATATTTGTAGATGCTAAAGTGGTAACAAAGTCAAAACTAGCGATTTTTGATATTCAAGGGCGCATAACTCCAGACTTCCTGATCCGATCTGACTCAGAATCAAACTCATCCAAGAACTTATTGTCATACATATTTTGACCAAGTTTGGTCAAGATTGGTCAATATTTGTAGATGCTAGAGTGGTTACAAAATCAAAACTAGCCATTTTTGACGTTCAAGGGCACATAACTCTGGACTTCCTAATCCGATCTCAACCAAAATCAAACTCATCCGAGAACTTATAGTCATACATCTTTTGACCAAGTTTGGTTAAGATTGGTCAATATTTGTGGGTGCTAGAGTGGTAACAAGAAAATGTGAACAGACGGACGGACAAAAAGCGACTACAATAGCTCACCTTGAGCACTTCGTGCTCAGGTGAGCTAAAAAACAAACGATTGATACACATAAGTAAAATGTCACATCGTTGGTGATTTTGCAAAACCCCGTAACTCCCGCTTTAATCAAGCGGGAGTTACGCGGTTTTGTAATAACACCAATGATATCTCATCATCTTACATTATAAATGAATCATCTAAAGTATCAGTGTATTCTGAGATACGAATTGGTAGGGACGTGTGTTATTTGTTTTTTTTTTCTTCATATTTTATTGACCAATTATTCATATATAGCGGACGAGAATTGACCTGGCAGAGCATTCCATTCATGGGCTGCTCTGCCAGGTCAATTCTCGTCCGCTATACAATCTAATAAATGCAATCTTATTAAAATCGGTGTTGACTTAAAGAAGCATCTGAGACGTACCCTTTAGGGGTCAACTTCTGAGATCCATTGAAACCCCCAAAATCGGTTATCCCTTTTCCCAAACGACAAAATTTGGTGACGAAATGGATTTAAAAAGATGTTACTGAACAGATTGGATTCTAATTAGATTGTATCAAAGGTGGGATTCAATATATTTTATCATAAAATGTTTTTACTATCGAGTTTATTTATAAAACGGACCAAGTTTGGTTGATACAGCTTATCAAAAGTTTCGTCGGACTAAACAGTATAAGGACTAAAGCTATAATAAAAAAATCAAAGAACGCGATCTGGTATTCAATTTTATCAAATATTGTACAAGAAAAGCAATCTGAAACTTTTCACCGAATAAAAATACTAAGTTATATGCACCCAATAGAACCTATACACGGTGGGTAACCCACGTGACTTTTGGGAAGCTTTAACACCGAAAAAATCGTCCGCTTCAAGGTATGTTTTCTTTAATTTCTCAGCTTATATCCCATTGATTTTGATGAGATAAAGCGCACGGAACCCGCCTTTGAGGGGGCTATTCCCGGTCCTAACTCACTCTGCTCCAAATCCAGTGGTTTCTTAAAACATTCGAGTCAAAGTATTTGTAAGTGCAAAACGAAAGTGGGAAGCGTTCACGTGCACTGAAGAAAACTATCGCTTGAATGTTTGAAGAAACCACGGGATTCGGAGCAGAGTGAGTTACAAACGGGAATAGCCATTTCAAATGCGCGTTCCGTGCACTTTATCTCGTCAAAAACAACAGAGTATAAGCTGAGAAATTAAACAAAACATACCTTGAAGCGGACGATTTTTTCGGTTTTAACGCTTCCCAAAAGTCACGTGGGTTACCCACCGTGCTATAGTCCATCAAAATTAATACGTGATAAAACAATTTTGTCGGCAACGTCCGTTCGCTGAGTATTTTAAGAAAATATTTCCTAAGTGGGGGTCATTTGGTTTTTTTTTATATTACATAGCATATGAATTTATCCCGGGATAATGTTGGCGCGCTATAATAGAACTTTGGTCATCCGATTACGAAACAGTCACGACATACATGATGACTGTCGTCTGATTAAGACGATTTAAGAATATAGAGAATACGTGGTCAGGCCTAAAAGTTTACAACATGCAGTAGGTGGTTGGGTTACCCGACTGACCACAGCGAAAAAGGACCGATCCAATTTAGCCCCTCTCCCTTCCATCCCCCTACTGTTTTCCACGTGTAACGTGAACAACGAATATTTATTTGTTTATTATATAACCATTTTCATCTTTATTCAAATGAGCCAGGATCTGGGAAAACGTCCCTTATAGCATTTTAAAAATTGAGTTTGAAGATCAGTCTGTTGACAAATGCAGTCCAATATGCATCTATGCTGCTCTCTTTAAGTTACTTCAGGTTACGAAGAAGCTATTAAATAACAACGTGGATCCTGATCAGACTTTGCGTATGCACAGGCTGGTCTGGATCCAGGTTGTTCTCAAATGCCATAAAAGACGTTTTTTCAGATCCTGGCTCAAATGTTTTCAAATAATTCCAAAAAAAACAAGTATCTGGTGTTGTATGCAACACATAAAGTCCCCTACCGGCTTCACATTGACTCAATATGGTAATCAATAATAGATTAAGTTGCAGGATCCATTTTTGCCATATTTTCACTATTTCTGTTACCATACCAACCGCACTTTTCGTCAAAGAACAAAGATAAAATGATGTGCATAATCTACACATTGCCATCTAGTCATATACCAAGTCTCATCAAATTAGCTTGCTTACTTATTAACTTATTGCAGGATCCAATATTTTTTGCCATATTTTCTCTATTTCCGTAACCATAGCAACGACAATTTTAGTCTAAAAACAAAAATAAAATGATGTGCATAATCTACACATTGCCATATAGTCATATACCAAGTCTCATCAAACTAGCTTGCTTAGTTATTATCTTATCGCAGGATCCCATTTTTGGCCATATTTTCACTATTTCTGTAACCATAGCAACCTCAATTTAAGTCGAAAAACAAAAATAAAATGATGTGCATAATCTACACATTGCCATCTAGTCATATACCAACTTTCATCAAAAACGCTTGCTTAGTTATTAAGTTATCGCGGGATCCAGATTTGAGCGGACAGACGGACGGACAGACTGACGGACGGACGGACAGACTGACGGACGGACGGACGGACAGACGGAGGGCAAACCTATAGTCCCCTCCGGTGTGAACACCGGTAGGGGACTAAAAAAATGAGGTAAAAATGTTAAATGTTTTCCAGAGGCTTGAAAAAGGTCGTTGGGTGGTGTGACAGGGGTATAATTGCTTCGCCGTGAAATATCACACGATATTATTATTAATATACAATTATGAATTGTTGGTGCTTATTGTAAAGTATAAAAATTAAATATTTTGAAAAGTATGTAAATATCATAAAATTGGATTGGACAGGGTATCGGACTTTATGCATATAAGAGCCGATCTGTGTCTGAACTAATTCCCAGTAATCTTAAAGCGTTACTATTTCATCTGCAACTATTATTGCTACCGCTCTTTTCAGAAACCAGTCTGGTAAGATAGGGATCTAAATGACTTAAATGCCATTTTGATCATTGTCATTATGTTTTGCACATTAACATCATGTGCTCTTCTGATAACCACTGTTCATTGTTACATGTTTGTATGTTGCTATAACAATATGTTATGTTAAGCAATAAAGAATAAAGAAAGAATATATATTAAAATAATTATTTACCCTTTTCTAAAATTAAGATAAAAATAAACAGGTCAACATTGAAAGCTGTAGCAGACAAAATAAGTATAACTGTATGGAATTAAAATTTCCAAATGAAATGAGAAATTGCTGTATTTCAGCATGTTCTATCTCTCAAAATGCTTTTGATACATATTTAGATATTGATTTCTTAAACAGGGCTTGTTTGGGAAAGGGATAATTAGTTACGCTTCTAAATTCAATTTCATCGCAACCAGGCCATGCACGGTGGATTTTGAATAAAGAGGTGGTCATTTAAAATATATTCTAATCATACTTGAACCATTATTGCATTGCTTTACCCTTTCAACAAGAGTGCCATGGTCACAATATACGCCACCCCTCCCAGAGACTAAGTTTTAAGGGGACATAACTCAGATAAATATCATTGAACCATAAAACCTTTCCTTCTTGCACATCTACCAATTATTGGGGTGATAGCATTGACCACGTTTTAAAAAGATTCAGCCAGAAACTTAGGAGGAGTTTCGCTCAAAGGGCAGAGTATGTAACACCCGGTCGTCTGTCGATTATCTAATCCCTCGATATTGTCCTAATTTGCATTCAAGTGCCCAACAGCTATTGTTCTCGCTGTAAAACAATGCCATTAAAGTTCGAACCTTCGCCGCTCTTCACTCTGATTTCGGGCGGTTTTGAGTTGATTGGTTAATCCAATGTTCAATCAGCCGACTATTGGATTAGTGTTAAGATTTCATTCTATTGCTATTTTTTACCTGAAGGAGATACAACTCATTCCCGATTACACCCAAAACTAGAACAGTCGCAAAGCGGACAAATGCCCCCACTAGGGCCTTAGAGCACAGAAACGGATTTTAAACAAAGTCCAATTGTGACATTGACCTTTGTGACCCAAAAACAAGAGGACACCTCCTTGGGTCATGGGCAACAACTTTGTAAAGTTTCATGGTCCTAGGTCAACCGGTTCTTGACTTAGAGCACGCAAACAGATTTTAAACAAAGTCAAACTGTGACTTTGACCTTGATGACCCAAAAACAATAGGGCACCTCCTTGGGTCATGGGCAACAACTCTGTAAAGTTTCATGATCCTAGGTCAAACGGTTCTTCAGTTAGAGCATGGAATCGAAATTTTGACTACTCCCCCCCCCCCCCCCCCCCCCCCCCCCCTTTATATGTTCAAAGTGGCAAAACTCTGAAACTGACCGGATCAAGATGAGAATTGCAGGTGCACAACTTCATATGATAGGAAACAACCTGATAAAATTTTAGTAAAATTGGTCACAAACTGTGAGAGGAGAAGAGGACACAAAATTATGTCCACGGACGGACTGATTCCTGTATACCCCCATAGCTTCGTTGTGGGGGGTATAAAATTCCAGAAAGTGAAAGTCTAACAATGCCTCATGTGTATATCTCACAACATTTGTAAATATTACGGACACATTTGGAAGTAAATAACCGACAACTTTGCGGATTTTGAACTTTTTATGAGTTTAACGATAAGATTTGGCACTTTCTGTAATTCTCATCACATACCTAACAATTGCCCGTTTTTCTAAAATAAAGTACTGCTGAAATGTCATCTAAAGAGTCATTTTGACCGAAGATATGCTGCATAAATCGCATATGAACATGTTGGTAAACACCTATATATATAACAAAAAGACGATGTATCTATCCGAGTACTCGATCGGAAGGATGACCGAGTACTCGATTAGTAAAATTGGTTCTCGTTACCATCCCTACTAAATATGTCGGGACATTCATATCGGAACAGATGGATAAGGATGAATACCACATAACTTTTTTACTTATCAATATTTCCCATTAATTTTCGCACCACTGATAGCTGCAGGATTATTCTATTGAATGATTGTCTCATTTTAATATCGGTACATAGATGCACGAGAAAGCGTCTCCATAGTAACGTCAGGTAGGCGTGAGCGGGGCACCTTGACGTCGCCGCGCAATAGAAATTATTACACACCAATCATGTATCGCAATTAACGCCTCTATACGTCTTTGACGTCGCAATGAATTATGGCGCGAACGTGTACGACGTTAACGACGTCATTTCCTGTATTTACGGTGTAAACAAGTGACGTCTTTGAAAACACAGGCGTGAATTAAGTGCGAAATGAACCCGGAACAGCGATATTCAGTGAAATTTTGTGTTTTGATAGGGAAAAGTGGATCACAGACACTTTCGATGATACAATCTAACTATGGAGCGACAGCAATGTCAAGAACACGTATTTATGAGTGGTATAACACCTTCAAAGACGATCCTACACGCCAACCTACCGATCTTCCTAGGACAGGGCGGCCCAGTGTACTGTCAGGTAACGCACTCGAAATTGAAGCATTATTGAGATCTGACAGGAGATTACCTGTACGTGACATTCCTTTGAAAACTGGACTTGTATCCTCCACCATTCATAGGATCATTAAATAGGGGCTTGGTATGGTAAAAGTATGTGCCAGATGGGTCCCGCGTGTGTTGTCCAGCCAGCAAAAGCTGCAGCGAGTCGCAGACAGTACGGCTCTCCTAAAGCAGTACAGGGAACGCGGCGAAAAGTTCTTGGATTCCATCATTACGGCGGATGAGACCTGGGTCAGTCTATATGACCCGGAAACCAAACAGGACAATTCAGTATGGAAAACACCTTCTTCGCCGTCCCCGACAAAAGCCATGGTGAAACCGTCTGCTTAGAATATGGTGTTTATTGTCTTTTTCGACACGAGGGGTGTCGTTCTTTGCCACGCAGTGCCGACAGGGAGGACTGTGACCGCACAGTATTACTCAAAGGTAGAGTTCGCATTTTATTCATTCTATATTAATATTCTCATTGTAGATAATTTATAGAGAAACATTACAGGTAGGTTTATACTATTATTATAAAGTTTATCTAATTATATATTGTATATGTACAATACGTTGCGTGCATACATTGGACGAGCCCGTTATCTCATTGCAGGTGCTCCGACGTGATTTGGCCAGGGCTGTACAGAAGAAGAGACCGGAGAAGGATGGCAAATTCTACCTTCATCATGACAACGCCACTCCTCATACCTCATCCTTCACCAAGAGCGTACTTGCTGAGAAAAGAATCCGCACCGATGGTCACCCCCCATACTCCCCAGACCTCGCGCCCTGCGATTTCTGGCTCTTCCCCACTATCAAGCGTGATTTGCGGGGACGTCACTTCGACGACGTCGATGATCTGCCGGTCGTTGTCAGGGAAAGCATTCGCAAAATACCGGCCGGAGACTTCAAAAACTGCTTCAAATCATGAGTAGAACGACACCACAAGTGCATCCAACACGGGGAAGAGTATTTCGAGAAGATTTGAGCATTACAGACTATTATAAAGGTATGTCTTACGTTCTTCACAGACAGGTGCCCCGCTCACGCCTACCTGACGTTACTATGGAGACGCTTTCTCGTGCATCTATGTACCAATATTAAAATGAGACTATCATTCAATAGAATAATATTGCAGCTATCAGTGCTGCGAAAATTAATGGGAATATTAATAAATAAAAAAGTTATGGCACTTGTCCCGAAACTTTTAGGACAGCCCTCGTATGTTCAATATTTGCAGTGTTTCCATGCTATGTTTCCATTCAATGTTTCCATTAAAGATTGATAAATTCCAGACTTGTTTCTTTTTCTCTCTATAGGAATAACTTTTCGGGGGTATCTTGATGGTCCTGAAAAGGACCATTTTCTCTTATAACCCGTTTCTAACTTCATTGAAACGAAGTTAGATTGGGGTATAAGCTGGAAATCATTTGCTTCCACTGTTCATCCTCAGTCTGCGGTGAAAAAATCGGAAATCTGGGTACAAACGTCCCTTTGAAGACAACTGGAACGTTAACGAGGGATAAACTTCATCCATTTGTCTTTTCCATCGACTATTCACTGTCGGCGGAGTAAATGTAGCTAAGTTGGGATATATTTTTCCCATCTTTACATCAGTCTTTTTACTCCGGAATTCGTAGCCTCTTCTAAGACAGAAATCATTCAAAGCCTTATCCCGAGATTGCTTCTAATCGATGAACCCATCCTGTTTCCTGATGTCCATATCAGACTTCAAAGTCTGTTTCTTTCGAAAAAGACGGCGAATTAATTTCGAAAATAATTTCATTTTCAATATGAGAGAAAAGAACCACTTCGAGTTTTCTATACTCCCCACAGGTGGTTTGACCTACTGACCTACTTTCAGAAGATAAGATTTCTGACGAGTTGAATTGGCCTACTGACCTACTTTCAGATCTTGTGAAATCCATCTCAGTGGGGGTTTAAAAACACGTTGTCATATTCACTCGCTCATTAGATATTCAACATGAATACCGAAAACTACGTTAGATCGTTTACGGTTATCTATATGACACATCCTCCACCGAGCCAGAGACAATTAAACTGGGTAAAAGAGAAGTATAAGAAAAGACAAGGTTGCGAAATGACAGAAGATATGAGAATGGACTGGCTCATAAACGAATGGCTAGCTCTGATCGGGAAGCCGTTAAAAGGAAGACTGGGATTAAACAGCATCTTCAAACCAAGAAAAACGGTCCTTTTTAGGACCACCAATTCACTAGAAAGTAAACTTTTCTTCGTAAATTGTCAAACAAACACAGAAAAAAGCAAGTCATTTCACAATTTTTCCGTTATTTTTTAACTTACCATCGGTTCTTTCAACAAACGAGCTATAGAATAAAATAGCTATTATGTTAACTCATCGTTTCGTAAAAATAATTATAACATTTCTTAAAGTTATTGTGAGATATTACGAATAATACGACTTAGAGAAAACACAAATGAGTGGTGCAGTTGGCCATTATCAGAAATCAATATTAGATGCTTCCGTTCAGGTCCGCACGATCCTTTTTAAAAAATATTGAAAAGCTATTGACTCGAATCATTTCGCAGAAAGATTCCAATCTTAGCGGACCATGGAATTCGATTTAAAAGATCTCCTTCAATCGAATGAAGACTTGTTATCATCGGCAATGAATTCAACACTTGGACCACAGGTCTACACGAATGTTCAGCAGGATAATCAAACACCGATGAACCAGACCTATCACCCGCAAAATGTTCAACTGACGAGTAGCAATGACACAGTTTCACAAAGCATTTTGAATGAATGGAGATCGATGAATATTCGTAAAGAAGCAGCCATGAAGAGGATGATGTTAGAACTTGATGATGTTAGAACTTCACTCGTAAAATCAACATCTAACGACAGTGAAAACGGATGAAAAAGCTTTAAAACAGACGATTCCAGTGACATTTAAACCATCATCACTGAAGGTACCCATAGAATTCACTTTTTACCAGAAAAAACATTGAAGAGGTCGTTGAAAGTGTTATTTCTGTGATGAAAAGGAAACATGACAATCCTACACCATCCATGAAACGATCGGCATCTACAAAGGATAACCATCACCAGACAAAGAAACAATGTACAGAAAGACAACGACACAGTTCGTCAGGTCTAGGCGGTTACGGTAAAAACATGGAGAACTACCAGATTCCAAACCTCAAGAAAAAGAAATGAGAACATCAATAATCCATCCAACGGACCTTTTCAGGACCACAAAATATCAAGAAAGATTATTTACATACAGAGTAGAAGAATTGTCAATTGTTACTTTCTAGTGAAAAAATATGTAGGGCGACACCTGATTGGATTAAAATCTGACCAATAAAAAGTAAGCCATTTTGAACCAATGAAAAGTAAGCAACCCGCAAAAGTAGGTCAATCCTCCCGAAAAGTATAAAAGAGCTGTGCAGAATCCAGATTTCATCATTCGAGAATTCATCATTCTACAAGATTTCAGAGAGAACTTGTCAATATAGCTAAACAGCTATTGATCAACGGTCAACGACTCAGGCGTGTTCTTATGATTAGAGAAGCGGAGATGATACACCAGATGTTATATATCTTGGGACGGAAAGACGACGGGTGATAAGATTCAATGTTGAATCATCACCGTAAAGAGAAGAACCAGACGATCATGCCCGATATGTCGTGCTCGATCCAAACCCCTGGTAAAAAACGGCTAAGTCCAAACTCGAAAAAAGGCATGGGAGGGTAGTATGGGCCAGTAAAGATAAAGAACAAAGTTCTTACCCTCTATATTGATTCATACTCCCCTACCAATATTGACAAACAAGAGCTACGCTGGGCGTGGCATTATACGCCCGAAGCTCAGAAATGAATGGGCACCGTAGCCTATATATATAGTACATACTTTGCCATTTATATATGTACATATAGGCTACGGTGAAAGGATACATCCTTCCATGTCAGTATCGTGTTAACACTCGTTTTCACTCAAGTTCAAAACTTTATTGACAAACGCATTTAGCAATTAACATGAAGCATTCAGCGATAAGCATTTAGCAATTAGCATGAAGTAATTAGCATTAGGCAAATACCCATTTGGCAATTAGCATATGGCGCACCGGCCTTCCATAGAAAATAAATATTTTCACTATTTTTTCAATATATTCATTGTCATTTGTATTTATATTTTCTGTTAAGTCATGACAAAAGCCACAAAGATGATTCACATCAATTGGTAAGAAACAAATGACTTTTTGTCAAATGTCAGAATGGATACTGGCCGA
The DNA here is from genome assembly GCA_963680895.1 of Fragum sueziense. Taxonomy (NCBI): domain Eukaryota; kingdom Metazoa; phylum Mollusca; class Bivalvia; order Cardiida; family Cardiidae; genus Fragum; species Fragum sueziense. Next base: position 38,904,840 of record OY804593.1, on the reverse strand, counting down.
GCATGGCTTGAGAGACTCCGACGTTACCGACTGAGTTATCGGGGCTCGGCAAACAACAAAATAAACCTGTCCAGTCTTTTGTAAACTAAGAGCCAATACAATTTTCTCCAACGAAAATGCAATTGTTTGGTGCTGGGTAATGCAGTCTGACTGCTAAAATGGGACAAAGTTGAAATTTATTTCGAAGATGTGGTTTATTTTCATCGCGATGGCCACCCGATATCAAGATATGAACACGCTTTAGATCAAACAGAACGTACTAAACATCTGGACACTGTTATTTTTTAGGAAACATATTGTGAATGTTCGCAAGAAACCGAGACTAACATAGAATCACAGATTCCAAATTAAAGTGATGGTCATCCTGCCACAGTTATCAATTCAGATAAAATTGGCAAAGGCTCTGCAAGTCCACTAAGATTCAGACTAAAATATCCATTGTCAGTGTGGACGGTCGTACTAGGCGTCTAGTTAAAAGGACAGCACAAGGATCAGAAGAATTTAATGTCCTTCTAATATATATACTAGTATATCCCAAGGACAATCTGCAGCCTTTTATAACTTATCACAGAAGAAAAGCCAAGCAATGTGCTGTCTCAAATTAAACTTACAGACATGATCATTGATCTTTATAATGAGTCTGATAGAATTCAAATACTGTCGATGATAGCAAATTTATACACCAAAACTGAACTGCAACAAAATATTCCTGGACTTACAAGGTGGAAAATCGATATGGCAAGACAGCATGTTTTCCAAAAAGGACACGGGAAAAAAGTCCAAGATGAAAAAAGGCCTAGGATAAAAAATAGTGAAAGTGGAGCATGCCCTTGGATTATTTTTCAATCCATCATTTCTTTACATCTCTTTATATGGTTCCAATGAAGAAGGGATCGAATCTGGTGATACTTTTACATTCCAGGAGTGGTCAGATCATATTTTCCCGATTTGCTTTGTTTTAAGCCAAGACCCCCCTTTTATGTGACACATGCAATTGCTCCTTTTGACCCAGTCAAAATCTTCGGAGATTTTTTTTTGAATATCCGTAGACGTACGATTGATAAGTACACACAACGGGTTGTAAGTGACGCTTCTTGAGTACTCCTGGTCTTGTAAAAGACATCGAATGGTCGAAGCGAAGAGTTGTTTGGTCAATTCTTTGCTGCGTCCATTCTGCGTCGTGTTTGCATCCACCGAAAAGTACTTTGGACCGTGTGCGCGCAACGCATCAAAGGCATAAACTTTAGACACAGAAGCACGTATGGCCGGTTGAAGAATAGCTTTAATGAACGTAAATATTTGCTGTCAACTTACATATAATTCTAACTTTATACTTTTCAAACCCTCTTGATAAATAAACTCGTACTTGTTGTAATGTGCTTATATAAATATTGCATACAATGCATATGTTGATAACATTCTTCCAGGCTGCATACTCAACATGTAAAATGCCGTGTGCTTACTGTAGTAAGTTGTTAAAATCTTCAGTTACATCGCAATCAGGTTTTGTCTACTTTTACAAAGTTAGTCTTTTTGTCCTCAATACTTAGACTTTGCCTCTAGCATAACATAGAAATGCACATATGCTACAAACGTTCTTGAATTTAAATGCTAGTAAGTAGCATTTATTTCTTTACTTTAATTTTTCACTTTCATACTTTACTTTTATCCAAAAGTAGATTCTATATTCACATTTCCCTTCCATAAACACGTTGAACTACGAGGGTCTCGTAGACATATATGTCTTCAATTGTCAGTCATATTGGGATTTCAGTAACAACATAAGCAGTCTAACATTGAAGGTTCTTACGTACCAGAGAGTATATCCGTCTGAGACACCACCGCCCATACACGTGGAACAGGTCGAGCAAATGAAAATGTAAGTTAAATGCTGAACAGTAATAAGCATGTTATCTGTATAAGACTTTATAATCTATTAATACCAAGTATAGATCTTATATTTTTTTTAATTCTAAAATGATTGAATAAAATTCCATTCTTTGTTTAAACTTGCATTTGCGTGCGTATTAAAAATCATCCTCATTAAAACTGGTTTGGTGCACTGAGCGTTTAATACGGGACGATCCAAAGTTTGTTATTTTATAACCTGTTCTGCTGTGGAGTTGTTTTGAAACAATTGAAACTTTCAAAAGTTCCACAGGGTAGCACGTTACGCAACTAAAGGTGGAGTTACATACATGAATGCAAACCGTCTGAAATTGCGCAATATCACACAGTACTTCAGCAACGAGACGTAGGCAGCTCGGACACCTTTATATAAATGGCCAAACATACGAGGACACGTACAAAGGGATCTAGGGGAAAGTGACCAGGGAGCAAAGGAGGCAATCTCCGCAGCTTCTTGGGAATGCATTTCAACCATCGAGTTACATTCGTAGTGATTCCATCGTACCGCTCGTTCTTGGTGGGTATTGGACTTCCTGCATCAGAAATAGTTGCTGTGCTGTACCGCTATCTTTGAGACATGCCGTGTCGGCTGCTAGAATACAGGGGTAAAAGTTGAAAATTTTGAAAAACCTGAAAAAGTATGTATTTATATAGTAAAAATCGAGAAAATGGGGCATTTTGGAATACTCAAAAACCTGAACTTCAGGCATATGCCTGAAAACTTTCACCCATATCGAATAGCTGCTTCTTTTGCTTTATTAGTGGGCTGGACAGATGCAAGATACATTTACGGACCTATACTTTATGGATCTGATGAATGAATGAATGGAGTTTTAAGGCCCGTCGTGTATGAGTCCTGTGTGCCTGACGCCTCTCTCCTGAATTCCAAAAGTCTTCAACGTGAGGCGTCTGAAAAACAAAAGAGAACATTGAGTGCCAAGCAAGTATCAACTCACGCTATTCAAGATAAGCGGACATGCCCATGTAAATTTGCCATACTGTGTTGTGATCTCAGTTATTTAAGTGCAGTTTTAGTTTATTGCCGGTTTTGTTATGTCTTTCTTACATCGGTGGTGTTCATTTAGTTAGTCAGCGTTTTATTCATTTTCGTTTTTTCTTTTTAGGAAAAAGTGTGAAATTGTGGATAAAATGTAAATTGGCAGATTCCTTCCACTTTTTCTTTTCCCCCGATATTAATATCCGTATTGTGATATTTTACAATACTTTAAGGAAACATAATTAAAGGGAGATAATTGTTGCAATCCAACAAGTGACTTTCTTTAGGTGGATACATGTAAGTTATATGCGTCCGTATATAAGCGAAAGAGATGAGTACAGGACTAACCACAACAAAAAGTAACTCCATAACCCAAGACTGCGGCACAATGCCTAGCTATCCACATCATACACAACAATATAAAGAAGAATCCCTTTCTCCGTGGAGACATTTTCATCTTGAGGTTACTACTTCAAAGAAGGGCTACAGAGTTATGACCTACCATAACTAGTTTATGACGTACCATAACTAGTTGCCCGTAATTCTCATTTTGATAAAAAGATTCTTAGCGGGGTTGCAGACAGCTTGCACAGTTTCCTACTATATAGGGATTCGGCGACACAAAAACTTTGTTTAGAACTAGAAATACTGGCATCAAAAACTAAAACTAACCCCGAGTCCATATTTATAACTACTACAGTTGGCACCACATCGTATGGCACGTGTATATATTTTGTTCAATGTTCAATTACATTTGAACAAAATATAATCATGTGCCATACGATGTGGCGCCAACTGTAGTATTCTCGATACCGCTTTTTCAGCTCATGACCCTACACAAGATGTCAACTGCAGCTTAAAACAAGCGAGGTTTTCGTTGAAGAAAGACATGTTATAAGACAGAGAAAGCCTGCCTTGGTAAAGTCCATCCATAATCCGGCATGCGTCTTAATAAGAAACATGTATTTTTGAAAAAAAAAAAAAAACTCGATAAAGAGAATTCGACCAATCTCATAAACTTTTTCACCTTTTCCTGACAATTTTTGACGACCGGCTTTTCAACCATGGTCAACTTAATACAATCCGAGTAGTCCTTGGGCCAGGACCAGGAAAATAGGGTAAGTATTACCAGTAAAAAGGACAAAACGACACCTATATATATCGGTAGATACACATCTGACTGGTCTATTTCAGTGATGATATCCGACATAAGGAGTAGCTAAATATGTTTTACCCTTACCTTTATATAGGTACCTTCACGACATGAATGACACTCTGGTTTGGGGTAAGAGAAAGAATGATAAAAAATATTAAATGAATGTATATATCTATTTATTTGAATCTATACGTATGAGTATGTATTTTACTACTTAAAAATTGTCAATTTTCATTTTTTTAATACTTATGACGTCATTACTCCTCTTCGAAATATGCTTTATATGCAAACAAGTATAAGAATTGGCCGAAATATTCGAAAAAGTATTTTTTATAATATTATTTATTTCTTATGCAAGATTGTGGGCATATTAGGTAATGTTTGAAGTCTTTATATCATTATCTTCTGTTATGATAGATTTTTAGCCTGCTTACCCGTAGAAAACGGGCTTTTCCAGTCGATTTGGTGTCGCCGTTGGCTAAAGCTGTGGTTAGGGTTTTTCTTGTAAAAGTGCCATATCTCTGTTTTTACTAACGCCGTTACTCTAAAACTTTACATGTCTCTGTCACCATAATACCAACCTTAAGACAGATATTTATTGCTCTTGCATTTAATTTTGAGCAATTTTTACCTTTTTGGGCCTAGAAATTCTTCATCAAACTTTTATGAGCATCTGTCAAATATCTGTCACAAAAAAGTTTGTTTATGTCACAACTATTGCTTTCAAACTTGACACATGATTTTGCTTCTAATATCAGCCTCTGTTTTGTTATCTAGTAACAGTTAACGTTTAATCGTTTGGTATTTTTAGTCATTTTCATGCAAAATTCAATCATTTGTAAGCATTGGTAATTTTGCATCTTATTGTAAATCTGCTTAAATATTTATAAGGGCTAACCAACCCTTTTGAAAGTAAAATAAAACACGCTAAATCCAATATCATTTTTATCAAATAGACAATGTCCCTAAAGTTTAGGAAAATACTGATACAGTAAACTGTATACATTATTATAAATAATTGTTTAATATTTTAACACTTCCTTTGCACATTTACACTAATGATTGAATGATTATGATGATGAACAGACAGAACTGGTTCAAACGATCTAGTTTGATACTTTAAGAATTCAAAACAGAATCAAAACAAAAAACATAGGATAAACAAAACGGGCAACTGCAATATATTTAAAGTTTATTGACATCTTTTAAAATGAAGTTGATAGGAGGTATACATGTATAGCAGATTCTTCGGGGGAGGGGGAGGTATATCTATGACAAAAGGTTTAAATTCAGCAATCCCAGTGTTTTTATCATTATTATTTAATTCTGTTTTGTACAAAGGTATTTTTTTCAATGAAATGCCGGAATCAACCCATGATTTTAAGGCAATATCAGGTTTCAGCTGATTGAGAGAGTTTTTTTGGATGTGCTCTTCCGAGGAGTATGGCCTTCTGCAGTCCCTCGATAACTGGTGCACCAGGGATTTGTTTGAGTATTTTGTCAAGTGCACATACAACGACTGGTACACTTGTTGTCTCCATACCCCACATTCTGGCTACTTCTATCTCAAGGTCTTTCTATTTGGAGAGTTTCTCAAGTTCCTTGTTGGAGACATTTCTTTCAGATGGAACCGTCATGCCAATCATGATGAACGTCTTGTCCAATTTGTTCTTGATAATGATGTCTCGTCAACTGGCCTTGATCTCTCTACCAGTATTCACTGGCATGTCCCCCTACGACAGTTTATGGTTGATGTTCATTCCTTTTTTTCGTTTGCTCGGAGTCCAAAGTGTTTGCAGAGTTTCCAATGAACGTTTCCTGCTGCCTTGTCATGTCTTTGAATATACTCTGTTGTCGCTAAAGTTGGACAGCCTGAGTCAATGTGATTTATAGTCCCATCATATTGGTTGCACATTCTGCACTTTGTATCTGTACTATCTTCGATGATATTGTTGTGATATGCTCTTGTAGCCAAGCTCTGATCTTGTGCAGCTATCACCATTCCCTCTGTTTCTGCCTTGAGACCTGTACCTGGTTTATCAATCCTTTTAAGGTTTACGAACTGAGAATGAAAACACCACTTTCTAGCCATACGAAATGCATCAAATTTCACACACATGTAAATACACTTCACACAAGTTGATTCACCAGGCCGGATTTCAAGATTATGCTACAAGAAGATAATAATTTACTAATATTGTTTTACTCTATCTTCATACGCAAGGGAGGTAATTTTGAACATTTTGGTCAAATATTTCCATAAGTATGCATTAATTCAAAATTCTAATCCATACAAAATGCTTATATTTGTATTTGGAAGGGAAATGTAACACAGATTAGGAATTACTGGCACTTTTCAAATTTCATCTCTGGCTCTGCATTTCATTCTCAGTTCGTAAACCTTAAGGGGTATTGCCCATGCATTGGTTTGGCTTTCCATGTTTGTGTCATCCTCTTTTGGGTGTTTGCCTTTGCTTCCTGTTATGTTCTTTTGGCAAACCATATGACGGGTTCTTCTCCCTTTCTTGTTGTTTGTGCAATGTTCAGTTCTTGAATGAATTTTCTTGCTTGCTCTTAGATTGAGTATAGTTTCTGGTTACGTTCATGTTCATGGACCAGAAGGGACAGATTGTCTTGTGTTGTCTCCAAAACGTGGTCAGGCCATCTCGATCTATGAGAGGCCCCTGCCACAGATCTTTCGTGGCAGGTACAATCTTTCAACGTCAGCCTTTGGGTGGTGCATTCTTTCTGCAGATAGTAACTTTCTGGTCTTTGTGTCAAGTTTTTCTTAATTCTTTGTATTTTCCAGTTTATGATATTGAAACTGTATGTGACAACTGACAGGGTGTTTATGGCTTCAATCTTATTTGCAACATGTATCTCACTCTTGATGGCAAGCCTAATTCTTCTGTAATACTCTTTTTGGATCTTTTCATTAATTGCTGTATTCTGTCACATTCATTAACTACAAGGTATTTGTATGTAGCGTCTTTTCTAGTTCCGAGATTATGGTGTCTCTTTCTAGCTGTATGTCAGATGTTGATGTCAGTTTTCCTTTTTTGAAGGTAGCATTTGGTCACTTGTCCAGTCCAAGTTGCATACAGTTGTCATCACGAAAGGCCTTTACTGAATCGAGCAGTTGTTTTTGCTGGTGATCGTTCTTGGAAAAGTCTTTATGTCATCCATGTATAAAAGATGACTGATCTTCTTGCCTCGGATGTCATATTCATGTCCAGTGTCATTCAGCATGGTTCTGTGAGGGACACCAAACAAACAGAAGAAGAAGGATATTAGTAATGCAACCATTACTTTGCATGCAGATGGCTAAGTCTAAAATTTGATTTGGCATTGGTTTGAAACCTACCAGATGAGGACTCCCACCACGACCTTTCATTTGGGACCATAACCTTCCACCTAGTGACATTGACCTTAGAGTTTGACCTACTTTTATAAAAACTTAAACTTTAAATGACTTTATTTCCTATTTAAAAGTAATACACCCAAGTCTTGCACACAGGAGCAAGATACAACAGGAATTTATCTTTGACCCAAAATGCTGTCATAGGATACTGTATACTGAATCCCCGTCTTTTTTGGTCTCCTTTTATATGCAGTTCACCTATAATTATCCATAATTTACCTACGAAGTAATAATTAATTTATTTGTATTATTTTACCTTTTGAATTATAAAATATGCATTATATTTGATCAGAAATGTCTTATTTTAGCAATTTAAACGATCAGGGGCTGCCCGAGCATATTGTTTTACTCGTGTCTGTCTGCCTGTCTGTCTGTCCGTCCATCCGTCAGTCCGAAAACTTAACATTGGCCTTTTCTCCAAAATAATTTGATATAGATTCTACAAAGCTATTATGTTGAATGTAAATTTCTTTCAATGATATCTATCTGTTTTGTGCAATATGACCTTCCTCAAGGTCACTTATTGACCCTTATCAACCCTTAACACGAAAACTTAACATAAGAACTTAACATTGACATTCCTTGGGCATTTGCACTCATCTTGTTATTAAATATTCTATTAATATTCACAAGTATGCAAATTAGTTCTGGGTAAGAGATGTCTTAATTATATAACATTTCAAAACTAAAATGTATGTTTTCTTACTATAATGATTTTGAAATGTTTTTTTTTTGCGATTAGTTGATGCTAATGCTGAAACTTCTATGAGAAGACGGTTGCCAAGGAAACAAGAAGGTTGTTAAAGTTTGCTTATCATGCACTTTAAAATGGAGCAACAATTAGATTACCTTGACATACACATTCTTCAGGTACAAGAAATTAAGAGGGTTTCATTTTTTTGGCTTATGAGATAATGCCATGTACTCCATATTTAAAAGCATGTATTTTGCTCAGCGTATTACCTCCCTTTATGGATATATCTGATGTATTTTTCCCGTACCGGTATACATGCTGAAATGGTATTTTCATGCATCTGGTTTATATACGTAGTCCATACTTTATGTTAAAATCAGTTAAGCCATATTGTTTTAAACATTTTGAAACTTTGCACTGAATTTCAACTAACCAAACCCTATCAAACTTCAAATGCACATTCTGAGGTATAGCTACTCTGCAGAGTGGATATCATTGCATTTTTGTTCTTCCTTTGGATAGGTCTTTCAAGAAATATAGGTGTCCCTTTGTCCATTTTAGTGGTAACTCCAACCATATCTGGCCCAAGGACTAGAGGGGATAATCTATTATGCAATAAATAACCATGGCTTTGAAAAGCATCTAAAACGCATTTAACTCAATTTATCTTGAAGTGAAAAATCGGTGTTCTGTGCTTACTTTGAGAAATTTATGATCAGGATTCGTTCGGAAATTATAAACGAAAATCGTAATATCAAAAAACACTACTGACTCGCGGTTGTTGACATAAAAAAATTAATATATCATTGCAGAGAGGGAGCAATTTCCGTTATGTTAGCTTATAGATAAACCATACATATCAGCCAGGGAATGACATTTGAAAGTGTCTGTATTTATTGCAAAGGAATTTTGTAAAGTGGCCGACTTCCCGTGCCTCAAGGCACAAGAACACATGGTACCGGAGAAAAAACAAGAGCCGTCACAGACGGATTATGCTCCCCGAATAAGTGTTTGTCACAAAATAAAAACTATCATACATTAAGCCCCCTTTTCCCATGATGGATTTTTTGTACACACATTATTTATAGAATATGATCAAGAACATCTCACAAAATACAAAATTACATTAAATTCTGCCCATTAGATGAAGAAAAATTAGAGAAAAACTAATTTTTACATTAAGGCCCCTTTTTCCATGACGCAGCCTCGAATTGAGAAAGGTAGAAAAATGTCCCTAGGGATTATCCAAGGGAGTCCACATGTGAAGTTTCATTGAATTTGGCCCAAGGGTTGCTGAGATCTGGCTGTGGACGGACGGACACACGGACGGACAGACAGCGTGGCGACTATATGCTCCCCCGAAATTTTTCGGGGAGCATAAAAACTCTTGAATGATCGAAAATAACATAAGCAGTGAAATGAAAAAATGTACATGAAGGAATTTATACAAACACAGAAAAAAATATTGCATTAACTTCAATCAGTGAATGACTGCTGACTTGGTCGAGATTGATTTGAATGAAGATTCATTATCAGAGATCGAAAGACGACACGACACGAGAAAAGGACTAACATACACTATTGAAAACATGTACTTTTTGTATTTTTCCCAAATTATTAGATAGCAAAGTTATATCAATTCTAAATGAAAATAAACCAATTTATACTGAGTAATTGTCGTAATGTTCATTATATTAGAAATATACGGAAAGACGCTAGTACTAACATTACAGAGCGTTCCATTTTGTCGAGACAGTCATTTATGCTTTTAGGTCAAACGTCTGGTGAAATGGAATGGGCTCTAAAGAGAGAACGGAAAACTTAACGATTTCTCGAGCATGTCAAAGTATACCCCAGGAGAATATTTCCGGCAGTGGAAAAGCAAATGCAGTTGATGTAGCCCATTGTATGCATGTTGTCAGGAATGAAGTTCAACTAATTAATGACTACAAACCATCCAAAAAATCGCCTGCTTTCTCGCCATTTATCGTCTCAGTCGCTTCACCCTAAGAATCAAATGAAAGAAGAAGACGTTGAGCCTTCTTTAAATTAAAGGCATTTGATAATTTGGGGGTCATTAAAACAAATATTGAAATTATCTTTTTTTAGAAAGAAAAAAATAACAACAACAAAGTATAGACGGTATTGAAATGTCAACCCATTCCCAAATAATACACATTTATATGCTCCACAAAATATTAACATGGAAAACGTTGTAGAAAATGAAGAAAACAAGTGCTAACGACCAATATCTTTATTTCGGACATTTTCTACAATGAAAGACTTAAATGTGAATTTCCTTAACGCCATTACTTCAAAGAATGGCTATAGAATTACGACCTACCATTACTAGTTGCTCACGATGCTCGTTTTGATGCAAAGCTCTTAGAAGCGGGGTTCCAGACAACTAACATGCAGTTTCCTATTATGCAGGATTCGCCGACACACTAAGTTTAGAACTAGAAATCCTTATTGAAAACTTTTCTCGACACATTTAGCTCATGATGGTACACAAGATGTCAACGCGCTCATTCAAAAACTAGAAGCAATACCTGAAATTAAAGATAAATTGAATGTTTTCAGCCAAAGTGAAGCTACACTCAAGCTTCAGCAGCTTTCGAACGAAAAATCATATGAAGGCAGCTGCACAGAATTAAAACAAAATAAAGCTCTCAAATGCTAGAAGCGGTTTATACGAGGCATTTGTAATTGTGGGGGACAAGTCAGTCTCTAACAGTACTCTTGGAAGTTTTTTTTTTATGTAACATGTTTTTGTTCAATGATTTTTTAATTAATCATAAGTGTTGATAGTCACTGACTGTATTATATTAGAGTTTTACTTGAAAAGATATATGGCCCAATTTTAAACCAAAAGTAGATTACAAGTAATTACATTAAAGAATTAAATAGATAAAAAAGTAATTAACTTAAGGAATATAAGTTTATATGCAGTGCTTCTGAAATATTTTGAAAATCTACTTGTCCACGGACAAGTCTTGATCCAAAATTGACTTGTCTGTGTCAAAAATTAACTTGTCCGTACAAAACCCATATACTTAAAATTCCATAACATCATTTGTTTTTTGCATTTCTACTATGACAGTCTAACTATTGCCTTAATTTGCCTACAACAAAATTTGTACATTTAACTATCAGTAATTACATTATATGAAAAAATGTGAGAAAAAGAAAAAACATTTTTTTCTTATAAACAGATCTTTCACTTGTCCACGGACAACCTAGCCTTCAAAATCTGCTTGTCCGTACAGGTAAGCGCCACTAAACGGACAAGTCGGACAACTTATTTCAGAAGCACTGATATGGGAAAAAAGTGGAGAAGAATAGCCCTTGGAACACGGCAATCATTGTGACAGGTAATTCCGGACAATTCTTGTTGTTATTTCAGTCTGCTAAAATGGAAATCATATCCTCAATCATATTGAACTGCTAGATCTATAAGTTTTTTGCTTCTTTCATAACAGTTAAGCCAATATCATTATAAATGGAGTTGCAAGAAATTTCTTTGTCAATGTGTCAAAGTTATGCATTATCAACAACATAAATAATGATTACATAATTGCATATTCCAATAGATTTTCCATTAAATCGTACCTTTTATTATTTGTAGTTTTAGGTATGTTATTTAAATTGATGAAAGGAGTTTCATTTTATCTTGTAGCCATGACAGTTTGGACATTGCAGAAAAAAATCTGGTGTTATGTACAGTAGGCCAACTAGAATAAGGAAGGACAAGTAAACTCTTTCGCCCGTCTTTGGGCTTTGCCTATTTACATATTATTGTAAATTACATTGGCTTTCATATGCAGCAAATTACACACTTGCCCCATTTTCAGTCAAATACAGCCTTGTATAGCCATTTCGTCGGCCATCTCCGATCTATTCGAATTTTTGACATACATAGCGTAGCAGAGCCTTTGTGACTTATCTTGAATCTCCGACAAGTAATTGCTGATTGAACTCGTCACGAGAATGTGTCAATCAGAAATATATTTCCATTTCCAAACCTATTTCTGGTGGGAATTTGACTTGACTGAAGGCATTCTATCGCTTGCAGTACGATCTTTTATCCTACGTCACATGACGTCTTTACGATTTCATAACAGGGTCAACGATAAATCAGAGGTGGTGTCCTACATATGGAAAATCCCCTCAATATACTTTAGACACAGTTGTGTTTAGCGCATTTAGAGGAAAAAACCTACCTTTTAAGCGTTACTTTCTATTACAAGAGTTTATCGCTCAAATTGAACGTTTCGTAGTAAAGAAAACCATGACCGTCAGGGCTCAATCTCCGAGCAGAGTTGTCGTTCGTTACACTCACCATACATCTCTGCAACGGGCTGGGCGGCTGAATGACAAGAATCTTGTCAAACCGAGGAAAACGTGTATTATTACTGTTTAACTGTTTCATGTGTAACATAATAAAGTGGACAAAGAATTGATGACTCTGGGTACATTTGAAAGTTACTATAACTGATGAATTTACCCATATAAAATGGAACTATTTTCTCAAGCCTCCTTACCAATGGCAGGAATTTTGTGCTAAAAATAGACTAGGTTTACTGTTTTGTTTTGATAAATCGTCGGTGTTGTTATATAATATCGAATCTATGGCTTGAATCAAGTCGTAGTTGCGAGATTTTATAACAACACTTACGAAATACAATTGTTTGTCCGAAATACGCCACGGTTAGCTGGATAAAATCGTTCCCTATCAGAATGAAACGTACAGAAAATTTGAATGAATGACATCAATTTAAAAAAAAAATCAAATTATTATCGTTGGAAAATGATATCAAATTTTAAGCAACGTGAAGTATGATACATTTTGGACTTCGGAAAAGAAAAATTATTTGTTATTGCCATTTTGATGTGATAGAAAGTGACGTAATCTAGCAGATGATGACGCAATACTCTCTGAGGCAACCACAGAGGTGAATGTAATGAATGAACCGTGTGCAAGAGAGTGCGTCAGGGCTGTCTAGTTTGATGACGTCACAGCCATTCCAAATAAGGGAGTGGAATAAGGAGGCACATAAATAGAGAATAGATGGTTCATGTCTTGGATGGGTCATGTTTATTTGGCGAGCGGAGGAATTTATCTTGTGAGCCGAAGGCGAACATGATAAATTCCTCAGCCGAGCCAAATAAACTTGACCCATCCAAGACATGAACCATCTATTCTATTTATCCTGTTACAACCTTAAAACGATTTAGAATTACAGAAACATATTCATAATCCATTGAAATCAATGGATTATTATTTTTTTAAAGCGATGTCACCCTTTCAAAATGTTTGAATGCGCACACGTTTGATGAGCGTCAGAAAGTAATCCGTGTGGAAATTTTCCTTTCCCATCAGCATTTTATAATTTCACCGAGGTAAAAACAAGTAAGTTATATTTCAATTTTCAAATAGGCTATAATAACCATGCAGTGTAATTCAAATAGCAAAGAACTAGAAAGTGACGCGAGTCGACGACTGTGTCTTGACCTGACCGTTTCTTTGTGTGTGGATTGGGATTGGAAGGATCCGTATCGGTTTTAACAAAAACAGATTCAACGTTTAAATTAAAACTCGAAAAGGTCAAACTGTAACAAGAACATGAAACGCCTACCACAATTGACTCAGTTCACTATTCGTCCCAACTTTAATTTCCTCAGTCCTGGATTTAGCTGTAAAATTTAACGTGTTTTGCACTTTCTCCGATGTCGTCCATTTTTAGACAGTCTCCAACGAAGCAAGCTTGTGTTGTGCGTGGTAATGAAGACATTATTTCAAAATAACAATAGCCTGACGTGTAAAAACAGGTACTACGGATGTTTTGAAATACGATAACAAACCACAAATATCTCCACCTCATGTAAATCCAAACCATTCCTTGTTTTTTCCTGCACTGTCCTGTTGTAAACAAACATCGCTTCGATTCCCAGACAACAACGGGTGTGTATTACGTCATCCAAACTTTAATCTACGTCATCGATTTCTAAGATTTAGGTCAATATTCCAGGGGCGGATTCTGTTAGTGGGGCATTTAGTCCATTGTTTAGACAAGGGAATGGAAAAGTTTCTTTTGTGCTTTTTATTTCTCGTTTTCTGTAGACCACTTGCCTCGGATTACGAGTAAACTTAAACTTGGCATTTTTGTAAGTTCGGTGCAAGAATATTGATTAAATACGCAGAATTATTTGATTGGGATGATTTTTGTTATTCAAAACAGGAGACTTTGCGAACATTTTGTGTAAGTTTTGTCATAAAACGGGGATTTCGAGATCGACCCTGCCCAACCCCCGGATAAAATTAAAAGTAGTTACGGCAGATCACGTGATCATGTAGCATAATAAAGCATGTCACGTGATCAGGGGGTAGGATAAAGCTAAGTTTATCATACCCCCTGTTATCGGGCAGAATATTTAGCTAGTGACAGGATAAATGAAGCACTTAGTGCCACTGCGTGTGTAGACTATCGACTGAAGATAATAATAATATGAAATAATCAGGTAGAATATTAAGTATGCGGCGTCCTTCCGAGTTTTGTTTCCGCGCTATTTCTTGGGAATCCGCGCTATTTCTTCTTCTTCAGACGTTCCTTTGAACGCATTTATTTTACATCGATTGGGAAGCAAGTTTCTTCAACTTATTTTAATCCCTCTCGATTGAGCTTCCTGGAAATCCACCAGTACTCGCGCCGAATGTGTGGGCCAATGAAAAGCGGAACCTCTTAGTCGCAAGGCCGATGCTCTACCCCTCGACTACGGACACCAAAGAATTTCAAAGAAAACAAGATGTGTTTGTGAAACACAAATGCTCCCGAAATGGCCATTTTTCTAAAACGTTAAGTTTTCGTGGAGTAAAGGGTTATTAAGGGTTAAGGGATGACCTTGAGGAAGGTCAAATTGCTCGGAACAGATAGATATCATTAAAAGGAAGTTGCATACCAAATTTGAGCTTTGTATGTCAAATACTTTTGGAGAAAGGCAAAGGTTAAGTTTTCGGAGTAGAAGGTTAAGTTTTCGTAGAGTAAAGGGTTGATAAGGGTTAAAGGATGACCTTGAGGAAGGTCAAATTGCATGGAACAGATAGATATCCTTGAAAGGAAGTTGCATACCAAATTTGAGCATGTTTGTCAAATACTTTTGGAGAAAAGGCCAAGGTTAAGTTTTCGGACAGACGGACGGACAGACAGACAGACAGACAGACGGACACGAGTAAAACAATATGCCCCCGATCTCTCGATACGGGGGCATAAAAAACTACAAAGAGTAGATGCGCATATCGTCGTTGTTACACGGTTCCGTTCGACTATTAAATTCAGAGTAACTGCCCCTGACTAGTAAAGTGAGTCATATAAATACAGAATTATATTCGCTTCCGCGATATTTTTTTGGAAACCATTGACGGGATTTAAATGACAATTTGTGGAAAGCTCAACTTTAAAAAGGAGATGCACATATCGTCAGGGTAACCCGGTTCGACCATTACATTTAGAGTTACTGCTCCTGATTGGTGAAAGTATATACATGTATGTACATACAGAGTAATATTCGTTTCCGCGCTAACTTTTAACACATCCAACATCAGACATATCCCACTTTTGAATTATGATTTGAAAAGAGAGTGAAACAAACGAAGTATAAACATTTATGTATGGTTTATTTAAGAATGACTAAGAAAATCAGAATAGATCTAGATGAAGCTTTCAGAAACAGTTTGTGTTTTGCTTTTTGTATTTTTGTGATGTGTCTTTATAAATGCAAAGTTAGTTGATTTTCAAACAAGTCAGTGTTCAACTGCTAGTTGGGGAAAAAATTTAAAAACAACATCATCGTCATCAACAACAAAAAAACCTACTAGCAGAACACATAATTGATATTTCTTTTTTTTTATTAAATATATATTTTTTATGCCCCCGATAGGGAGGCATCATAAATTTGACTTGTCCGTCCGTCCGTCCGTCTGTCTGTCCGTCCGTCATTCCGTCCAAAAACTTTAACATTGGCCATAACTTCCTTATTACTTAACATATTCGCTTCATACTTTACCACAGCATTCCTTGGTACATTACCTTTCTGTAGGCACATACTTTGGTGACCTTGACCCCTGGATGACCCTGACCTTGAACATAGATTGGCCATAATTTAAAATCAAAGCGGTGTCGGGGGCATTGTCATCTTACAGTGACAGCTCTTGTTTGCTTTATGCTTTATATCAAGCGCTAAAGAAACACAGTATCTATGAAGGCAGTAAGGAAACATTTGTAATTTGGTTTTGTGTATACATTCAAATCCTCACTTCCGGAACAAAACCACATATAGTGCACCAGCAGTAACCTAGTACATCTGCAGATGTAATGACCCAACATCAACAATAATTTTTACATGCCGAACTAACCGACCCTACAGACAAATTGTTAAGTTATTCTGGGTTAATTTTCTTGAAATTATAAACCTTGTTACATCTTTTTTGACTTTGAATCATCTTTTGGTGTCATCAACACAGGACTATGTGGGGTAGTAGGGGGTTCGGTGCTGGTATCCTACAACTTAGATTCTCTCTATTCACAGCAAGGCTCTCGGGTAGGTCAACAGGACTAAACATTTTCACCTTAAAAGGCTTTTTATGCCACCGTATCGAGAGTTCGGGTGTCCGTCCGTCTGTCTGTCCGAAAACTTAACCATACTTAACCTTTGCCTTTTCTCCAAAAGTATTTGACATACAAAGCTCAAATTTGGTATGCAGTGCTTCTGAAATATTTCAAAAATCTGCTTGTCCACGGACAAGTCTTGATCCAAAATTGACTTGTCCGTATCAAAAATCAACTTGTCCGTACAAAACCCATATACTTTTCCATAGCTTCATTTGTTTATTGCATATCTATAATGACTGTCTAACCATTGTCTACAACAAAATTTGTACATTTAATTATCGGTAACTACATTGTATGAAAAAAATTGTGAGAAAAAAAAAAAAAAAAAAAAAAAAAAAAGACATTTTTATTATAGCCGGATTTTTCACTTGTCCATGGACAACCTAGCTTTCAAAATCTGCTTGTCCGTGTAGGTAAATGCAACTAAACGGACAACTCGGGCAACTAATTTCAGAAGCACTGGTATGCAAGTTCCTTTCAATGATATCTATCTGTTCCATGCAATTTGACCTTCCTCAAGGTCATCCGTTAATCCTTATCAACCCTTTACTCTATGAAAACACAACATTTTAGAAAAATGGCCATTTCGGGGGCATTTGTGTTTCACAAACACATCTTGTTCTGATTTATAATTATTTTGATGAACTAATTCTGAAATATTTACTTCGTCTATTATTGCCTGTTCTGTTCATCATCAATTAGTGAGCGGCATGTAATGATCCTTGCTGTGGTTACGTTTCCAGAAAGCACATGACTTACAGTATGCATGGTGTGAATCATTGTGACCTGCTGAATAATTATAGCTTAGCCCCCCCCCCCCCCCCCCCAAGTTGACCATAACTGCCAAATTTGACGTATTTTACACTGAAAATTTACGGAAAATCCAATTTAGCCCCCCAAATATTTAGTCAAAGGGGCATGAGCCCACCCAATATAAATTTGCTTCCTACGGGCCTGGTGCTGTTATGCGTACCATGCTGATTAGGGTTGTGTTCATTTCTAAAACGAACTTGTCTTGTAGAGTTCCACGATAATTGACCATGTATAACGGGTTGCGATTCGGCATAACGGGGCGAAAATGATCTCATTTTAGTAGTTATGTCACCATCCTTGCTTTCTATATCGTTGGTATCTTTTTATACCCCCCCCCCCACAACAAAGTTATGGGGGGGTATACTGGATTCAGGTTGTCCGTCTGTCCGTCCGTCCGTGGACATAATTTTATGTCCTCTTCTCCTCCCACAGTTTTTGACCGATTTTGCTGAAATTTTAGCAAGATGTTTCCTATCATATGAAGTTGTGCACCTGCAATTTTCATCTTGATCCAGGCAGTAGTTTTAGAGTTATGCCACTTTGAACTTTAGCACTTTTTCAGTGACAACGCGCTAGTGGGGGGTATTTGTCCGCTTTGCGACAGTTCTAGTTCATTATGTGATTATACTGATTCTGGTAACCGAAAAGTAGTCATGGTCTAGGGAAGCAATAATGACAAGATTCAACTATAATGAAAATAATCTTTTCCAGATACAAAATTTTTTTTTCGTGATTATCTCTGGTAAAATTTGTACACGCAAGGTAGAGCGACTAATATTAAAAATGTTCTAATCCCTTACTTCTGACACCAAAATTGTAATCAGCTATCTTTCCTTCTGTTTGTCAGGTGCGGGTGGTTGAGAGGATTTGCTGGTTTATAATAATCTGAAAGGGGCGGCAAATGAAGAACACGAGATTGGATTAATATAAACTTTAAAACCATTTTTCAGTTTCTCCTTCTAACAGTTGCTCAATGTGAAATAAATGAAATAAAATTACAAACCCGGATAAATAGCATTTTCTTCTTTTGTCTCAATTTATATTGTGCTACACTGTTTGCAAATTCTGTATTTATAAACATTCAGTTTGCCATATATAGTATAGCTTTCGTTAAATGACCTGGCAGAGCATCCCTAGCTAAAAGATGAGGATGCTCTGCCATGTCATTTATCGTAAGCTATAGATCCTTCAAAGCAAAACACCAATTTTCGCTTTTAGAGAAAGGATCATTTATACACGATTGACCAACTTCAACTTAATTTAGATGTAACTTGAATAAATCCGTCAATTGCTTAACCCTTTCCAACACATTACCTTATTTTGAAGTCCCTGAAAAAAAAAAAAAAAAAAAAAAAAAAAAACTTCGAGACAAACGAACAATCCCTGATAAACAGCATTTTCTCCTTTCGTCCCAGTTTTTGATCTGCTAACCATATCCTCTCACCAACTATTATTTCGTCTACTACTGGTTTAAATACTTCAAAATAGAAAAGTCCATTTTATTGCTGTGGGGAGAAGAATGAATAAAGACCGATACCAGCAAATTAAAGCAGTAACAGAGGTTGATGCTACAATACACATTTAAACTGTCAAATATCTGATTTTCGTCTAGTTCAGCATGAGCGGCAGCAAAATCCTCATCAGTAGCACCTAGGCTGCCACTAACATGCAGCGTTTCCATTGACTGTGAAGAATTTTTGCTCAGTTTAGAGAAGCATGACGCTTTTTGCTATATTGACAAACAGTCCTTGCCTTGGAAAATTCTAACTCCATTTTCATCACAAAGAAAACTCATTTTTTCGTGAACTTTTTGATGTGTAAAATTTGTCCCATCTTGCTCACCAGCCATACATTTTGACCTATGGAAATCTCGCATATGTACAGAGAAGCGTTGTTTGCCCCTTGAGACCTTTTAAGCACAGCCCTGTGAAGTCATTTGATTATTCATCTCTTACCTGTCTTCCATCACAATGTCATATTCTAAATATTTTTCCCGTTCTTTTTTAACACGGTCAAATGAAAGTTTTCACTTTCTTAAAGGTAGTAGAAGAGGATGTGCAACCATACTCTGGACAATTGAATGACTGACCACTTCCAGGCGATTCTTCTAGTGTTGAAACAACATTTTCAGATCCCTTTATCACAATATTTCCAGCATCAGTTGAAAGAGGTTGAAAACTTTGATTGTGACAAATCCAGTTGCCTCCTCGGTAGATGTTGACTTGCTTGCCAAGGAGAAAATAACACCTCCTATCCTGTATGCTTCACTAGCAGTCATTTCATCACCATGGAAATCCAAATCATTGAAGGATGTAACATTCTATATCTTGTATAAAATACTTAGGAAGTAGGGCTGAAACGGGCACAAACATTCTATCCGGGTACCTGTCCAACTATTACCCGCGATTACTCAGGAACCACACTCTATATGTCTCATTTTGTCCGATCAACCTGAAATTTAGTCAGAATGATAGTCTTGATTAAATCTCGGATGAGATTGAAATTGGGTCAACTGGGGTAAAAGTATAGGTCATTGTGTCAAATCTTGGTAAAACCTTGTATGTACTCTTGAAGGTGTTTGTTCGATCAACCTAAATAAGAAAATCAAGGCAGTCATGTCAGGTGAGCGATTAAGGGCGATTATGGCCCTCTTGTAACCTCTTACAACAGAACTGAATTAGCTACCGCCTCAAACAAGGAATTTATACGAGAACATGATTTTCGTCATTCCTCGTTTTTTGTAAAATGAACAATATTCTTGTTTTAGATAATAACTTTGAATCGACTAAAATAATAATAAATAAATAAATGAATGAGTGTGAACTTTAAACTTGAACCGTAACGAATTTTCAGAGCCATTAAATTGTTGCAAATTAAATTTCTTTAGGATTGTTATTTTTTCGTACAAAAATTCATCATCGATGTAAAATCACTGTCTTCCTTTCTCTTATCAACTTTCTCTTTCTGGTAGCCTTCCTCGCCACATCTTCAACCAATTTGACTTCTTTTTCCATCTCTCGATTTTCTTCTTTCTCCTTCATTACTTTCTCTTATCTCTCCTTTGTTTTATTTCCCCTTCAATATTCTCTTCTATTTTTCATAATTCGCCTCTCTTTCCTTATTCTGTCTTCTTCTCAGTCTTCTTCAAATTTTGTTTATCTTCTGCCATTTTCCTCTCTTCAACTCATCTTTCCCTAACCCTCAGTTACTACTCTTTTCTTCTCTTTTTCTATCTATAACTCATCCTTACTCCCCCCCCCCCTATTTCCTCCTTAACTCCTCCTTTTTCTTCTCGCTTCAGCTCCTCCTCTTTCCTCCTTTTGTAACGTGTAACTTTAAAAGGGATATACCGACGAGGATACACACATTCAAACTGTTTTAACTGAATAAAGATGGGTGTATTATGTTTTACATGAACATATCTATTCATATGTATGTAATCCACTTAGAAGTAAAATTTGTCTTGAAAATGGCACACGTCATTGCAAGAATTCTATAATAATCCATTTTGATAAAAAGCAAATAAAGTAATAAAATCATTTATAATTTTCAAAAATGTATTTCTGTAAGATATGATTTTAATACTATGTGCAACCTATACAGCAGAAACGGATGATTTTTATGTGGGCTGGTCCTTAAATAGCAAATATTTTATACATTTCACAACGATTGAAATTGTAATTTAAAATTTGTAAATTTGGTGTCGATGATATATTCGGATAACCATATTTGACTCGATTCGTGGTACTCCATCGATTCGTGGACTTTTTGATGAAGTATTTTTAAAATAAGAACGGCAATTCGCGTGTCCGGCTTCTATTCAAGTTTAAGACAGATTGACAAGCTCACGGTTAAACGCAAAAACACGGGCTAAACATGAAAGAATACTCAAACAGAATATTATATTTATAATAATCGTATTATCCCATCGCTTTCGTGCCTATTGACATCACAATATCTGTTATTTCATGAAAATAAACAATTTTCTTGGATTCCCAGCCGACGCCCGACATTTCGTAGTAGTCACGTGACTTGGTCTTAGTCACCGAAGAGCATCGGCTGGGCGCTATTGGGGAACTTTATCGCGTCGGTTTCAAACACAATATATTAAGGTATGCAACCAATCATTAGCACTAAAGAGCCAGAGGCGAAATTTAAAGAGTGCCAGTAATTCCTAAACTGTGTTACATTTCCATACAAACACAAGCATTTTAAACTGTTTAGAATTTTGAATTAAATAGTGGATACTGATGGGGAAAAATGACAAAAATGTTCAAAATACCTCCCTTGCATATAAATAAAGGGTAAAATGATATATGTAATTTTCTTCTTGAAGCAAATTCTTGAAACCCCCACCGTGAATCAACTTATGTAAAGTGTATTTACGCGTGTGTGTAATTTGATGCATTTCGAGAAAAAATACTAGCATAGTTAGTTTATATCTCAATCATTTTCAAAACTAGAAATTATTTGGGATAGGGTAAAAATAATTCTGAATGGCATTTTCAGTAAATAATCAGTAAATTCTTCTAATTTGGAAATAAAGTTACATTGTTTCGGGCTAGCAATTCTTGTTTCGGGCTAGTTAAAATTCCAAGATTACTAGACCGAATGTCTAGTAACTTTTTTTCTAAAATTCAATGACTGGAAATAGGAAACAAGAAAGACAGAGTAATACCTCGAACATCGTTTTCTGTTTAAATTTTTCAAATCTGTATAATCAATTTCTTTAGATCAAATTCTATTGTGGATCAATATACCATTTTCAATCTCACATCCTTTTTTTTTTTTTTTTTTTTTTTTTCTTTTTTTTTTCTTTTTTTTTTT
Organism: Fragum sueziense; assembly: GCA_963680895.1. Lineage (NCBI taxonomy): Eukaryota > Metazoa > Mollusca > Bivalvia > Cardiida > Cardiidae > Fragum > Fragum sueziense. The sequence continues at coordinate 38,882,355 of OY804593.1, read as the reverse complement.
TTTTTTTTTTTTTTTTTGAATGAGCCGTTGCTCGGCTTTTATATACTAACGGGCATGAGGATCCGAAGAATAACACGTTCAGAGAAAAGGTCATTGATTGGCTGTCGCTAGGCACGTCAGCCAATCAACGTCGAGTATCGGAATAAACAACAACAACCTGGAAAATCTGATAGGAGTTCGCGTATTTTAACGAACGTGCGCAAAATGAAAAAAATATCGCACAATGTGAGCTGCTGGACCTCATGCCCGTTAGAAACTAGTTGTTCAACGTCTAAGCACAGTATCTGAATGATGGCGACTAGCTGCGTACGACGACAAGGCGAAACAACGTGGAAATAGGTAAACTCGACGACCAAGCCAAATCGGCCAATGGTACATTACACCATGGCTTTTTAAAATTGGTCCCCAATTTTACCCTATGTTACAACAAAAATTAAGGTATAGTAAGATTAACTGTGACGTTGAACCATCAGGTCTGCTAACAAGAATGTATTACATTCAATTCATGAAAATTCTGGAACAACACTTTGTAATTCCAGACAAGAATTAACAACATAAATTGTTATACAAATTTCCTAACATTGAAAATTTTACACATTGATGAAATTATTTAAATTCATTCGCATGTGAATTGAAATTGTTAATAAGTACTGTTTTTTTAATACTAATGTAAATGTAAGTTAGGAAAGTAAATACTACACATATAGTGAAAATTAACTGTTCATAATTTTACACTTCAAAAGTTTTATACTAGTTTAAATTAAGTCACTAAAATTGTCTTAGGTTAAGGTATTTTACGAGTCCTATGATACTATTATTTGTTTCTCAGACATCAGATCGTAAGCACCAGCATCGGATCGTAACCACCAGACTTTGGATCGTAACCACCAGACATCAGATCGTAACCACTAGACTTCGGATCGTAACCACCAGACATCGGATCGTAAGTATCGTAATTGGGTAACCATTATCAGTTTTCCGAGCAACAACAAAATTTGTCAACTCTATAAATAAACAGGTAACATAAACATTAACTTGTTGACTCTGTAAATCAGTTTTCTGAGTAACAAAGAAACAATTTGTTGACTCTATAAATTTCCGAGTTACAACAAAACAATTTGTGAACTCTGTAAATCAGTTTTCTAAGTAACAATGAACAATTTGTTGACTCTGTAGTTTTCTGATTGACCCAATTGAAATGTTAATGTATTATAAAACTAAATTTCATCTATAATATGAAAATAATAAAAGCGGTAACAGTAAACAAAATTAATTTAACTTCAACTTCTTGGTTAAAGTGGTGGTTTCATATACATATTCTCCCTCTATCATAACTGTTGTCTTCTTCTCTCTTACAAGTTTCCTTTTCCTGTGCACCGCTTGCTGAATTTTGTTCTTAATTTCTTCTATTTCCATCTTTTCTCTCTTTTTCTTCTTTTTCCACTTTCTTTTCCTCTCTTCTCTTCTCCTTTTCCTCTTTCGTATTTTCTCCTTCTTTATGTACCTCTTCTTTCTTCTCTTTTTCTCCTTCTCTTTTCTTTTTCTCTTCTTGTAAAGTTCTTTCTTCTCATTTTCCTTTTTATTTCCATCTTCTTTCCTCTTTTTCTTGTCTTCTACTGTCTTCTTTTCATCTCTCTTCTTTTCTTTTTCTTCTTTTCTCTTCTTCTATTCTTTTCTTCTTCTCTTTTTCTTTTCTTCTCTCCTCTTCTATCATTCTCTCCTCTTCTATCCTTTCCTTCTCCTTTTCTTTTCTTCTCTCCTCTTCTATCCTATTCTCTTCTTTTCTTCTCTCCTCTTCTATCCTTTTCTTCTCCATTTATTTCCTTCTTTTCTCCTCTTCTATTCTTTTCTCCTCATCTATCCTTTTCTTCTCCTTTTTATGCTCCCCGAAGGGAGAGCATATAGTCGCCGCTTTGTCTGTCCGTCCTGTCATTCCGTCCGTCCATCCGTCCGTCCGAAGCGATTTCTCCATAACCCTTGGGCCAAATCAAATGAAACTTACCATGTAAACTTCCTGTGACATAATGCGGATGTACTTTCCCGGTTTTTGGATTTGAGGCCTCGTCATGGGAAAAGGGGACTTAAGGTCAAATACAGTTATTCTCTAATTTCTCCTAGTCTAATGGTCAGAATTTGATGAAATTTCATATTTGAGTAGCAAATTAGATGCCCTTGACAATAAACTATTTACAATTTGCGTATGGAAATATGTCATGGAAAAATGGGGCTTAACATTTGTTAGCTTTATATTAGCTCTGCATGGCATATATTTATTGTGACAATGCCTTATTCGGGGAGCATTGTCCGTCTCTGACGGCTCTTGTCTTCTCTTCTTTTCTCCTCTCCTCTGCTATCCTTTTCTTCTCCTCCTTTTCTTTTCTCCTCCCTCTTCTATCCTTTCCTCTTCTTTTCTTCTCTCCTCTTCTATCCCTTTCTCTTCTTTCCTTTTCTCCTCTTCTATCCTTTTCTCCAGGGGTAAAAGTTTTCAGGCATATGCCTGAAGTTAAGGTTTTTGAGTATTCCAAAATGCCCCATTTTCTCGATTTTTACTATATAAATACAGACTTTTTCAGGTTTTTCAAAATTTTCAACTTTTACCCCTGTTTCTCTTCTTCTATCTTTCTCTCCTTTTTTATCCTTTCCTTCTCCTCCATTTCTTTCCTTCTTTTCTCTTCTATCCTTTCTTTCTCTTTCTTCTCCTCCCCTTCTTCTTTAAATATCTGCACGTCTAGATCATAATTCATCTTCTGAAACATTTCGAAAGAGTCATCTTCCTCGTCGCTGCTGGATTCCTCGGACTCTGATTCGGAGATGTATAAATCTTGTTGTATCTCTATCCTTTTCTCTTTTCTTGGTGCATTGACTTTTGTCTTATCATTCTTTCTTTGGCTTTGTTTTGTTATTAGATCAATGTAAAGGGTTTCTTTTGCACGTGCCATAAATGCTTTTAGGTCCCTCTCTGCTCCCTCTTTCTTCGCTCCAGTCTGCTGATTGAAGAGCATATAATCTGTTTTCTCTGCTCTACATTTATGTGAGTTATAATTCCCTTACATTTCATACATTTGTAGGAAATGCCACTGTGCTGCTCTTTGAGATGGGATAAACAAGGTTTTTCGGCCGGAAAGAATAAATCCTCGCAGAGGGCACATTGGTATCTCTGTTAAAGGGAAGAAATAAACAAAACTGTATACATCGCTAATATCATTTACTGTTGTTCTGGATTACAGCCAGCTTGGTTTTTGTACACCAGTATATTTTCTAAGCTTATCATGGTGTACAATTTTTGCCTTTTTGTGTGGACCAGTTCTGATTCTGTACAGTACATCAATTATCTTTTCAAGAATTTTAACTGGTCCTATCCAGGATTTTTGTAACTTTTTACCAAGACCCTTTTTCAGTTTTGAATTGAAAAACCAAGCTGGGTCTCCAGATTTGAAACAATTGTAATGCAATTTAACATTATACATGTAATTTGTTTTCATTGCATTATTAGCAATATCTAAATTTTCTCCTGCTAATATATGAATTTTTTCTATCTTTTCAGATAATTTTGAGCAGTACTCATGTACAGAAACATTGTTGTTCTGATCCGGTGTTCCGTAAATTAAATCGACTGGCAGCTTGACTTCACGGGCTAAAGTCATCATGCATGATGAAGAACCTGTAGATTCATGTAAAGGCGATCTATATGCTAATATTACCAAAGGTATACTGGTCCCAATCGTTTTGATTTTCTGCGACAAAATTTGAGAGCATGTTTATTATTGTTCTATTAGCCCTTTCAATCATTCCATCGTTTTGCGGTTTGAAAGGAGTGGTCCTAGTTTTAACAATATCCACCCGTTTACACATATCTTGGAATAAATTAGACTCAAAAGTCTTGCCCTGATCAGTGTGAATAATTAACGGAACACCGAATCTACAGATGAAATTCTCTATTAATTTATCTGCGACTGTTTTGCTTCTAAGTTTTGTATTGGATATACTTCAGTCCACTTTGTGAAATAATCTCCTACGACCATAATGTATATCGAGCTTGAACTCGTTTTACTCAATGGATCCATAAAATCAATAACAATTCTTTCCATAGGACAGCATACATTATATGATTGCAGAGGTGCATTTAGTTTTCGCAAGGATTTGCCCCTGCTACTGCACACATCACATGATTTACACTAGTTTTCTATATCTTTTTATTGCCTATCTCTCAAAATGTGTAGAATCAAAAGCAGTTCCGAAATCACTACGAGTTAATAAAACGCCACAAGTACCGGTTATTAAAACATCACTCCAAATCAAATGGGAAGTAGTTCAAATCGAATTTGGCAGCAAACTTAAACAGATTCTACAATCAAGAAAATTAGTACTCACAACAGAAACCACAGAATTAAACGAATATCTACGTTTAAACAACAGCGTGGACGAAATCGATTAAATTAACGATATTATATCAAAAATAAAAAAAAATCTGTGGAAAAAGAATTATCTTCCGGAAAGAAGCCTGAACAACGCAATAAATAACACACCATAAGATGTGAAATATGCGATAAAACCTTCAAGAGAAAAGACTACATGACAAAACACACCGCCGACCAACACGGGATACCAAAAGCCTTCTTCCATCCGATACAAATGATGACGAGATTACCAGAAATAGAAGAAATCAGGGAATGGGTTCCACCTCCAGAGTGCCGACTCAAAGACAAATCTACATTCAGGGTCATCAAGGGTCATAAACCATGGGTACAAGCTAATAGTAAGAAGAAATCAGTGGACAACATTCTGAAAAAAATGATTAGGATACCAGAAAGACCAATCAAACACTAAAAAATAACCGTATATAACAAACTATATTTTCTACAGCTTAATTTTTCATTTTCAACGCAACAATAGGAGTCACGTGACAATTTTTAAGTACCGAAAATATTGTACTTCAGTGAAATATTTTATATGGACATGTATCAATCCCTGATGAAGACCCGTGAAGTGTCGAAACGTTGGATGTAATTAAAAATATTTAAAGACTGTGGTTGGTTGTTATTTCTACTTCTCTCCCGCTTTTCGCTTTTATATCTTTCTGAAGGCAAACCAAAAATATATATCCCTCTCCTTTGTAAGAGTTTTAGCTATACCCAAATGACTTGAATTGACACTATTGTGTAACTGAGTCAGAATCTCAGTTCTCGTAATCTTAGGAACTATAAACAGGAGTTTAGAACATCCCCATCTTCCGACTCCCATTTCCTATATATCATTCTTCCTAACTAAAGAATCTAGTCTTGACCAGTAGTATTTCAATTTTGGACCAAATTTTGATATTTCGGACCAATCTGAGCTTTGTCTGATGAATACTTTTGGAGAAAAGGCAAAATGTTTAGTTTTCGGACAGACAGGCGGACAGACAGAAGGACATGAGTAAAACAATATCCACCCGATCTTTCGATACGGGGGGATAAAAATGACGATAAACATGTTGATTTATTGCGTTCTTTGTTAAGAAACACAACTGACATAACGACGATCTTCGGAAAATATTAACCAAGGTAGTAATAAGGGTTTACAAACGATGGAAGTTCAAGAGCGAATATTTCCAACGTTTCCTCCTACTACAACAAACTGTTTAATTCATTGGTTTGATTGAATATCTCTGCCCCTTTTCTGACTTGCAATTTAATTGACACGCTTCCTAAATGAATAAGTACTAGGATATTGTCGGCTCTCTTAAAGCAGTCCACCCCTAATGAGAATCACACGACGTCGGAATTATTTGGGCGACGACGTCGTAATTATTCGAGCGACGTCGTAATTCAGAAACACCGATAACACAAGCTCAGTTACTTTCCAACCTGTTGGATGACAAATTTCTTTAAGCTATTTTTTATGCTCCTCGAAAAAATTTCGTGGGAGCATATAGTCACCACGTTGTCTGTCCGTGTGTCTGCTCTTGTCTTTTTCACAAAGGCGTTGTCTATCATAACAAACTGAATTTGTTACAGAGTAGATATTTATCGCAAGCGCGAGTTTTAACTTCTTATTTACAAATTTTCATCAAATATCGATATGCTGCGGCTTTTGAAAGAATTCATGGGACTGTCGAGCGTCATCCGAAGTAATTGTTGGAGCAGCACTAAAATTTCAAATACAATCAACACTCGTTTTCTGGACCTCGGAAGAGTAGAATTTCCGCTAAAGTCTGATTCCGTTCTCATCAACGGACATCAAAAAGAAACGAAATGATAGCATACAGAAATAAATAGAGCCATTGTGATATGGTAGGAAATGTATAAGAATTGCTGGTTTTGATTATTACAATTAAGTTTAAGCAAATACGTATAATTGATTAACGCCTTCTGGTAACGTTATTAATTTTTCTCTATCTGCTTCTCTGAACAATACAAACATCAACGAATGCAGAACGGCTCTAAAGATTGGTCTCCGATTAAGATATTTTTCTTAATTCCCTTTATATTCCTATATTAAAATAATTCTCCATATTACTACATTATAAGATTTAACTGAAACGCATATTTAATTATTTTCTTTCTTCAGAAAGCAGACAATCTACCCGCCTACGACCCAAAGATCTGAAAATACTGTGGAAACGTCTTCAGAAGTAGATCGGGCCTAACCGACCATGAGAGGAGACGCGAAAACAAAGCTCCATTTCGTTGTTGCGGCAATATGTTCTTCAGCAGAGCGAATCAGATACGCACTAGGTAAGTCCTATTTCGACCAATACTGTTGCAGAGGCTAAAAACGCATATGCTTCTACCTACTTACCAAATGATAATGAACGTGATTTAAACACACGTTGTTCTGTCTAAACTAGAGGAAATGCAAGATGCAAAAGGAAAAACGCTGTACGTGACATCTGAATTCCTGCATGAATACTAGTCGAAATATTTTACTAACACAACAAACGGAAACTTCCAAAATTCGATTCACTTTTTCAAGAAATATCTATAAAAATGATTAGCGCAAAGGTTCACGAATACCAAAAAATGGTCTTGTACATTCGGATTTATTTTTTATACCCCCACAACGAAGTTATGGGGGAGTATACTGGAATCAGGTTGTCTGTCCATCCGTCCGTGGACATGATTTTGTGTCCTCTTCTCCTCCCACAATTTTTGACCAATTTTGCTGAAATTTTATCAGATTGTTTCTTGTCATATGAAGTTGTGTACATGCAGTTTTCATCTTGATCCAGTCATTAGTTTCAGAGTTATGCCATTTTGAAATTTTAAAGGGGGGGGGGGTAGTCAAAATTTAAAATGGCAAAACTCGGTAACCATAAGGGGAGTTACCAAATTTGGTAAGTAACATCATCTTGTTGACCTTTACAAAATATCGAACGGTTTATTCTCAGGTCAAATTTGACTCCTCCCCCCGGGGGTCAAAAATTGAACATAGGCTCATATTGACTTTCCGTGAATATAATTTTGTGTCATCATCTCCTCACACAGTTTTCCGCTCTGTGTATATGGAATTCCTCTCGGTGTTTTTAGTCGGTTCCTTTTATGTAAAAACAATTTGAAAAACTTTTGGGATAGCGCAAGTTTTCCAGTTTCAAATAGAAGTTTTGGTAAGTATAATTATGTTTGTGTGTAGGGTTGTTATTGTAGGTGGAAGTCGTGAATTCTTATATTTTAGCATGAAATGTGTTGGAGGGGGGGGGGGGGGTGAGTGCGTGTGTCAAGAAAATGGGTACAGCTGAAGATGACTAATTTGTCAATTGCTGTTTGCAACAATATTTGTAGGGTCCTCCGTGGCTCAGTGGTCAGGATGGCGAACTTCTAATCTCCAGGTGACCCACCCGGGCCACTTAGTTTCAGGGGAGTGCATTTGGCCAATACAGAGCCTTGCTAAGTACTGGTTAACAGGAAACATGAATCAGTGAACTGTCGCCGTGATATGGCTGATAGATTGTTAAAACGGCGCTAAACACCATACAAACAAACCGCAATGTGTGTTGGCATAACTTTTTGGATCACTAAAGACGCTGAAGATAATCCTAATGATGTAACCCACGTCTTTGCGAAGTGTCAATGACCACAACCTAGAAAAGTTGAAATGTCTTCAAAACACTGTGTACACTTTCAAAGCTCAAGATTCTAAGAAAGATGAACAAACAGGCTGCATTGATAAATCAAGCTTCAAAGACATGTAAGGTGGGCTGTTTATGAAGCTTTCTCTTTTTGTACAAGCTAGAGTTATGCTGGTAAAAAACCTAGATGTCGCAGATGGACTTGTCAATTCAGCAGTAGGAACTATTACCGGCTTCATAGCAACTCCACCTGAAGAAGACACTGAAAACTACAACCCAAAGTATATCCTTGTAAAGTTTGAAGATGACTGGGTTGGAAAACGCAGTCGAATGCAAGCCAGGGACTACTTCCAGATGGACACACTGCATCTACCCAAATTAAAACTGTAGAATCCCTAGTCAAATTAGGCAAATACTCCAAGGTGGCAGCTAAACGAATCCAATTTCCTTTAACCCTTGTCTTGGGTCTCACTATACACAAAGAACAAGGTAAAACTGAAGATAGACGAGTTGTGTCTTGTGAAGGTTCATTTCATTCTGGCCAGTTCTAAACCGCAATCAGCAGGACTAAAAACATTTATGGTCTATTCTTTCTTGGCAATGTCACATCAAATACGATTAAGGTTAATGTTTCAGCATTGCAAGCAATTCAAAGGATGAAGAAAACTTCAAACTTCACTCCTGTGCTGCTAATCTCACTAAGCACATCCATGGACAATTAGGTCAAACTCCTTCTTTAAATACAAACTCTCTGAAACCACATTGGCCATCTCTGTTGAAAGATGACTATTCTCCAGCCATATTTCCTGCCTATCAGAGACATGGATTAAAAGTACAGAACCTAGCCCAACCATTCCTAATCATTCAACTCTAGCAACAAACCAAAATCAGAAAGAGGTGGAGGGTTGGCAATGTTCATCCACCATGACATGCATGTGATTAAACAGATCACAGTACCTGGCATCAGGACAGAACATCAACTGATTATTATCTCTCCTAAGGCGCTGCCCACTCTCAGAGTATCCATACTGTTTCTGTACCACAATACAAAAACCATCGGAAAGGACTTCCTCCAAAAAACTTGAAAAAAACTTTGTTACAGCCATTCCACAGGGTTTATAGCATTTATTATTTTTGATTTCAATGAGGACACAACAGCTAAACAGTTGAACAAATTAATGACCTACTATGGCTTCAAACAGTATGTCGAGATACCAACACACAGAAGGGGTAAAAGACTGGATCATCTTTATTGCAACAGACTCCTTGAAGAAGCATAATGTTGATACAGTACCCACCTACTACAGTGACCACTTCTTGATCTCTGCTGCAGTGCCATGGCTGACCCTACTTCAGTGATGTATGACACAATTGATACAAAACACCAAGTCATTGTTTTATTCATCCACAATTGCTCAACAACAACAGTAAATGAACAATGAACTGAATTGATGTCAATCACTCGGCACGTGACATCGACGTTACCGTCATAACAAATACAGAAAACAACGTTAATACAAGATTAAGAACGGAGGAAGCCCTGATAGATACATTCAAGACAAAAAATCCACATGGACTCAACATCATCACCTAGGATGAATCACACACAGAATTACGATCTGACTGGAGATGGAAAACGAATTTGTAAGGAATGCGGCACCGTTATCTCAGGTACCGTCACTCATTTTAACAGACATTTTAAGAGACACCAAACATCGAGAGAATGCTACAACTGCGACATTTGTGATAAAACCTTCAAACGAAAAGACTATTTAAAAAACACTCCATTAACCAACACGGAATCCCAAAAGCGTATTACAAAACAGTAACAATCCACAACAAACCAATACCAGAAATCGTAGCAGTAAAACCCTGGACACCACCTCCCGAATGCCAGCTAAAGACCCCTACATTCAGGATCATCTACGAAACCAAAGACCAGAGGAATAGAGAGAGGAGACAAAACAGAACAAAGAGGAAGAACAAACAGATGAAGAGAATCTTCAGAAAGATGATCAACAAAAAAACTTTAATCTCTCCGATTAAAGATTAATAAACTATAATCTCATTTACTTTAACACAACAAACAACAAAGACACTCATAATTTTCATATTTTAATAATGTTTTCTAACTTTTATTACACATATATTCACATTCTTTAATATTTACAATGTGTACTATTTTTAGAACAGAGAAGAATCAGATCACGTGACGTGAATAAGTACCGAAAATTTCATACTTCAATAACTAGTTTATGTATCTATTTTGTATTCCCTGAAGAAGACCAAAACGTTGGTCGAAACGTTGGAAATAAAAGTACCGACATAACTAGCTGTGGTTGGTGTTTTTCCTACTTACCTCTCTCCTCTGGACAATTAACTGAATAATTCCGTCCTCTCTAATACTTGTGAATAAATTGCTTGCGACAAACTATTCCTCCATTTCGCACAATGTTTTCTAGTAATAGCTTTCAACGGTCAGAAGTGTTGGAGAGTGAGACTTGCAAAAGAAAGGCGTGTGTCGGGGGCGCAACGCCCCAGAAGCTGAAAACATGATTACATACACACTCTACCACTCCTCCTTGAAAAGGGGGCCATAAAATGCCCCTTCAAATTCCACCTATTCATAGAAAAGGCTTTGTGGTGGTTGGGGGGGGGGGGAAATTCTCGTCAGCCCTTGGGGGCGACAGCTCTAGTTTTTCTTGAAAACCACTCTGATGACACCATTTTTGTAAAACATAATATCCCTCCTCTTCAACTACATAACAAATGAGTTCTTGATCTCTTTCACTTTTCTGCAAAAACAACCCAAATACCCCCTCTACAGCGATAATGGCGAATATTTACTGTATTTTGTGGACAAATATATACAACTTTGGTTTATACATGATATGAAACTATTAGACATCATTTTTGGACAAACTTTTGCTAGAAAACAAATGTAAGAGTGCATATGCCCTCTCTTAACTAGGTAACCTCACCCTTTTTAAACAATAAAACTATTTTCAAGGGCACACTCTGTCCCAAAGATCTAGTTTCGACACCCCTAGTAGAAATACTATGGAAAATACCGAGAAGCAAAATAAAACATGACAATGCCAAATATTTTCTCGCTAAGTACTGCGCATCAACATCAAACATTTCGTCTTCTGTATTATTAATCTACCTTGCATCCAGGAACGTCCACCGCCAGTCGCTCAGTGCTTTGATTTGTATATAATAAATGGACAAAAAATACACTATGTTCGCACGCATGCGACACCTCGAGATTTGGCTATATGTTAGATTATGTCAGAAGGCAATTGTGGTGAAAGTTACAAAGTGTCGCATTCGTGCGAACATACTTGCATTAAACTTAAATAATACAAAACACAACGTAAGTTTGGTCCCCATGTGGCGTTTACAGCGGCGGATCTAGGATTTCTGTGAGGGGTGCTAATATACAATTAGGGGTTCGTTTTCCTAGTATTACACAATTGTGATTGAATTTCTACATCGACATGAATTGATCTGGCTACACAGGGGGTTCGTTTGAACCCCAACCGCTGGATCCACTGGTTCATAATTCTAGTTCAATAGATAAGGAAACACCGACCAACTATGATAAATAAGCGATATTTTTTTTCCATTTCCCTACCTGTATTTTCAACGGGCTTTACCATAGCGATTTTTTTTAAATCGTATTAGATCAAAGTGGGGTCGAAATTTAGACCACATGAATGAAACACGTCATGTATGGATCCAGAAAAGGGGCTGGGGTTCTTGGATTCCGACCACCTCATGTTCGCGACAGAAAATGACTTATCAAGGTGATTTTTAGGAAATTTTTATGCACTGAAATAATGAAGTCTACCCCACTTAAGGTAAGCACGGGCTTCCCCTGGGATCTAGTGATTAGATCCGCGTATTCAAGGGATGTAATGAAAACTTAGAAACGCCCCGTGTTATTGACAGCATCAACAACAAAAGTCCTTCTCCACACAGGAGCATGCGGAACTCAACATGTACGAGCTTTTAGACTTACAGCTTTCAAAGACATATGGAGAACACATGCTCAATACATGCGGATAATTGACCTGGTATGTCTACACGAAATTAATATTCGTAAATGAGGTTACATGATTAATTAAAATAAACTGATTTGTACTAGTACTAATCCGGTGCAATACATTATTTGCAGAATTCAATAACTATACACGAACATATCCGGTTTATTTTACTTGTACATACGTATTACATTTCCATGCCATTCTATCCAAAATTTATTTTATTCGCATTTATTAAAGTAACGAATGCGTCATGTTTTTCATTTTTCGAAAGTATTGATCATAGGCATGAACCCTTAAATAAAAATCTTATATACATTTTTCATTAATATTTCAAGCCAAAACAAGAACAGATGTGTTGTAGGCTACTTTATGTGGCGAGTCATGACAGGACAACATAGACAAATGAGTATCAGATGCAGGTTTCAGGTATGTAATTTGCCTTATGCTTGAGGTTGGATAACTATTTGATGTGTATATTTTAGTTTATCTTATCAATTATTTCGACAATAATCTATCGAATCAGAGAAATGTTTATTGGGAAGAGTTATGCTAGTACGTAACCCTAAATATTGGTATTAATGGAATGTGCTAATAATGAGAAGTAACAAAATGATAGGGCGGGATCATTAATAATGTCATTCATTCGTATTGAATATGAAGGGAAACTTATGTAATCTTATATTTTAGGACATGCCAGATGCCTCGTTGATTCCGGCTTCGCAAATATCAAATTGAAATATCGCCGCCATGACTGTGAAACTCTGGAACAATTTGCAACAATCGTCAACGAGTTTGCAGCAGGCAATAGTGCAATATGCTATCCGGAATGGACCTGGCGTGGATGGAAAGAATTTCTCCGGGCGTCATTTCAAGCAAGTCGTAGGAGTAAGGTAATATAAAATTATGTGAAATATATCACAATTACATTTTCTTCTTAGTGTGTCATTGGCTAATTTGTCAGTAAATAAAAAAAACGTGGATTATATTTGTCTGGCCGAGTCAGAGCTGCAATTTTAAAACGACATATCGATACATGATGCTAATCAGGTTTTTAGACAATTATCTATAAAGCGTTTGTTTTTTGTCCATTAATTGACTTTTGCACAAAACTATATTAAATCTAAATTTATCTATTATAGCAAGGAATACTCGAGGAAAAACATTCTGCTGGAGTACAGTGATGACGACTATATATATGGAAATTGTAGCCGCCAGGCTTATCGGCCACCAAAGTTGGCCCTCCCGATTCACAGCATCAAAATGACGCTATTTTTATTCAAGCCAGGCGTTTAGTTCCCCTTCAGTAGAACATTTTCAACAATATTTTGATTATATCAGAGAGAAGATGCTGCCCTTCACACTTGGACAAGAATCTAGACAAGTTCGAGCCAGTAGTAATAAAGGACCTAAGAACAGTAGACCACATCTACCTCAACAGAACAGCAATACGCGAATTATTGTATCTTTGTCTTCAACGGCAAAGCGTGTATCATTTGATCATGTGGATTTCTATACGGACAATTATTTTGGGCCGTATTTCGCTGATTCAAAAAATAATGAAAAAAAATGTCTTATTGCTCGGCGCCTGAAGCGTCGAGCATATTATGTTATACAAATTCAAGTTAGCTACTGGAGAGTCAGTCTGTACATGCAAAAGAAGTAATGAATAGTTTCATGTGCACACGTGGTAATGAACAGTTTCACTTATATAAAAATGTCTCAGATTTATGTAAATGTCTATGAATATCAAACGTTCTTGAATAGAATAGGCGTGCAGTCAAAATTCAACATACAAGCTCGTAATATATTACAGGTAGAAAAGGTAAAATATACTTATTCATTATGTAAAACCAGTTAGTAATGGCGTTTATTTATTCGTTCAATGAGCGTCTGCTAAAGCATGTATCGTTTACAAAACAAAACGTTTGTATAGTATAATTTTTCGTAGGAATCGTTGTCGTCTTTATATCTCCCAGTAAAATACACCAAAGTATGGCGAGTGCCTCTTTAGACATACGATTTTGGTTGATCAATTTGCATAGTATTAAGAGATCGTCTCAAATTGATCAGGTTGGTTTATTACTGGTGGAACAGATGGGTTTCTCAAACTTTTCAACTTTATTGACTTCTAGTGCTTTTTCACTTCGCAAAACATTTTAAGCTGATTTGATTTTCAATCAGATCAAAAGCCTACATTCTGGCAAATCATTCGGTGCCGAACATGATACTTGCATCTCCAATTAGTCTTGTCTTAATTGTTCTACATTCTGAGAGCGGCTGTAAGAGTATGAAAGATATTTTACCTAAAATATATCAGTTTCCATATGGATTTATAAATCTTACATCGATTATTTAAGTAATTTCCGCCACCTTAAATTTCTCAAAATGATAAAGGGTGACACGCTGTCACCCGTCGGAATCTTTAACAGTAGGATGTCTATGTCAGGTATCAACAAAGAAAAAAATATACTCCACTGCATGGTCTAAGTAGATATCTGCCGGACTCTTCAATTCTATCTTCTTTTTCTTTAGAAAACTGCTCAGAAATAATAATCAAATTTGCATCATTCGTTGTCATATTATCATCTACTTGCTGTGTTGTTGTCTCATCAGAAATTTCAATTTGTGGTATATGTTCAGGGTTGTTTGCTTCGGAATTTTTAGGACCTCAGCTGGTTTAATACCTTACCATGTGAACTCCCTATGACATAATGCCGATGTACTTTTCCCGGTTTTTGGATTTGAGGCCTCGTCATGGGAAAAGGGGACTTAAGGTAAAATATAGTTTTTCTCTAATTTCTCCTAGTCTAATGGTCAGAATTTGATGAAATTTCATATTTGAGTAGTAAATCAGATGCCCTTGACAATAAACTATGTGAAATTTGGTTATAAGAATTATGTCATGCAAAAAGGGGGCTTAACATTTGCTACCTTTATGTTAGCTCTGCATGGCATACATTTATTGTGACAATGCCTTATTCGGGGAGCATTGTCCGTCTCTGACGGCTCTTGTTATCAAATGGTCCGAAACATCCTTTATCCAGGGGCTGAAATACATGACTAGTGTGAGCAGGAAGAATGAAAAGATAAATATTCTGACTGCGTGCCTAATCAATAAGTGGTAGAGATATATGGGATCGATGTCCATCATATAGAATGAGCATTGGCTCTTTTTCTGACCTGCCTTGAGCATACTTAGGAAAATGTTCAGTTATGCAATTAATAAAAATGTCTGTTTTAGATCATCCTGTAGCACCACCTGTTCCATTTGCACCGGGAGAGGCACCAAGCAGTTCTTGTGTTATTCTTTGACATTGGAAAACCAAAAGGAGGTCCTAATGCATTGCCACAACAAATTACAGTTTCTCTTTTACCAGGTGTGACAGTTGAAGGGTTGCAGATCCTGAAACAATCTTGGGGTGTATAATTAAGTCTTAACCCTTTTTCGTCTATATTGTTTATCTTTTCGGGATAGTTTTTCAAATTGTACTATGTAAGAATAAAGTCCAGTTACTTAAAGTATGCATTTACTGCCTCTTCAGAGCAGGCCTTTGCTCTTGCCAATTCAAATGACCTTGGTTTACTAACTTTTAACTCGGGCCACCTTCTTATGAAGCTATGGAACCACATCAAACTAAAGGGGTTCTTGTGGTCCCTCTTTCGTAGCGAAACTGTATATGATGTGGTCATGCCAACAACTTCAGCTCGACTGTACCTATAACCACAGTAGGCCACTACTTTTATGTGTTGCGCTAGGTTGTTCTCCTCCATGGTCAATAATGGTTCTGTGCCTGACTTAGTAACTTCAGGGCAAACTCTGCCACTGACCCTATTGTGCAGAGTAGTTTCACGTAAGCCAAATTTATGTGCTGACCTTCTTATTGGCATTGCATCATCAATCACGATGGGATAGGCTTAAAAGTCATGGTTGTGTGTGAATATGGCCTATATGTTACCCATTACTTGAGCATCGAGGTGGTGATACACACATATTCTGAAAAAAAAATAGAAACTAATAAATTCTTCTGACACATACTCCCCTTTCAGTTCAGATTAAAGAGAACTATCCTTTCCCCACACTGTAATAATTTTCTCACAGATTCAAGCCTTCTTGAATGATAAATTTCATATGCAAACACAATCAATGCTTCCAGTCTAAATAAGTATTTACTTTTATACTGCGACCAGTAAACAGTATCAAGAGTCGTGTGATGAATAGCCAGAAATGAAAACAAACGCAGACGACGGATGACAAAAAAGTAGGCGAAGAAAAAGTATGGCTGCATCTTTCATTGTGAAAATTTTCACATAGATATATTGTAGTACATTGAAAAAGATTTTTGAAAAAGGTTTCCCAAACGGCGTAAACAATGAATGTTCATTTTTCCAAAACTGCTCTTCTCCATTGAATGTACCGAGTACTGGGTTTTAAGTCAAGGGTCTTTATATTGTACGTACATAATAAAACACAAAAATACCATTCTGTAGGTAGTCCAGTGAAAATTAGATTTTTAAAAAAATCTGTCCCAAACGGTGTAAGGACGACTATCCACATTTCAAGTCTTCTTTTGGCCATGGAATGTACCGGAAAGTGGTTTTTAGCCATTTAATGTACCGGTTTTAAGTCATGGGTCCTGATTGTGTACGTATGTAACAGCAATCCAATATAAAAAATACCATTTTACAGGTAGTACCTTGAAAAAGAGAAAATTTTGAAAAATGTTTCCCAAACGGTGTATAAATGAATTATCATTATCCCAAAACTTCTTTTCATCATGGAATGTACCGACAGTGGGTATTTAGTCAAGGGTCTTTATATTGAACGTGCGAAACACCAATATAGCACAAAAATACCATTCTGTAGGTAGTACAATGAAAATTAGAATCTTTAGGAAAAATCTGTCCCAATCGGTGTAAGGACGACTAGCCACATTTCAAGTCTTCGTTTAGCCAAGGAATATACCGGAAAGTGGTTTTTAGTCATGGATCCCGATTGTGTACGTATGTAACAGCAATCTAACAAAAAGTACCATCTTAAATGTAGTACCTTGTAAAAAGAGATTTTTTTAAAAAAATGTTTCCCAAAACGGTGTAAAATAAATTTTCATTATTCCAAAACTTCTTTTCTGCGTGGAATGTACGGAAAGTGAGTTTTTTAGTCAAGGGTCTTCATGTTGTAAGCACAAACATACCATTCTGTAGGTAGCACATTGAAAATTAGAAATTTTTGGAAAAATCTGTCCCAAACGGTGTAAGGACGACTATCCACATTTCAAGTCTTCGTTTAGTCATGGTATGTACCAGAAAGTTGTTTTCAGTCATGGATCCTAATTGTGTACGTATGTAACAGCAATCCAATATAAAAATAGCATTTTAATGGTAGTACCTTGAAATAGAGAAATGTTTGAAAACTGTTTTTTAAGGGGGAATGCTCCAGTTTTTCGGAACACTCGGTCATTACTGTAGTAAATTAAATGTTTCGTACCAATATGTTTCGCTACCATATTTTCAATAATATAACACATCATTACAATTTACAATTTTCGACGGTAAAGGTGTATTTTTTATTCGAAATTGATTTCCTCAATATGGAAATCGATTATTTAGAGCAAGACAGTCGTAAGTGTGTATGCAGTTACCACTGTTTTGCGTCATTTTATTCATGTGTAGCTGCTAAAAACTGCTGTAATTCATTAATAAGTGCGCTGACCTATACATTTTCTTTTTGAATTATTACCAGGACATCTTGCTTAATACAATGAGCGAGTTTTATCAAATTATATTACGTAGAACTAGAAATATTTCCAAATATGTGCAAATTTTGACATAAAATACACCAGCTTCGTTGATCTAACCGAACACGTGAGCATGCTGTTTTATACATCTACGAGTTTTTAATTGCACATATTTTGGGTTTTCTGTTCTTATTAAATGTAAAACGTTACTTTCAATCCGTTTTCGGGACTAAACAATGAATATACAGCATTTTATTAGCATTTAAGTGACCTTGGTCAGGTTCAAGAAATTGCGCATTTTTTCGCTGTAGGGGTATGTGATACAAATGCCCATAAAATTCAACAAGATCGCTGACCATCCATTTTTATCTTATTTTTCAATTGGTAATAACATGTAATTTCAACACACAAAATATAAATCAATTCTATTATTGGGAAAAAAAAAGAAACTGGAGCATTCCCCCTTAAACGGTGTTAAAAGGAATTTTCATTATTGCAAAACTTCTTTTCTCCATGGAATGTACCTAGAGTGGTTTTTTAGTCAAAGGCGTTTATATTGTATATACGTAACAACAATTTAGCACAAAAATACCATTCTGTAGGTATTACATTGAAAATTAGAACTTTTTGGATAAAGCAGTCCCAAACGGTGTTAGGACGACTATCCACATTTCAAGTCTTCTTTTAGCCATGGTATGTACCGGAAAGTTGTTTTTGTCATGGATCCTGATTGTGTACGCATATAACAGCAATCCAACATGTAGTGCCTTGAAAAAGAGATTTTTTTTTTAAAAAATGTTTCCCAAACGGTGTAAAAATGAATTTTCAATATTCCAAAAGTTCTTTTCTCCATGGAATGTACCGAGAGTGAGTTTTTAGTCAAGGGTCTGTATATTGTACGTACGTAACAGCAATATAGCATGAAATACCATTCTGTTGGTAGTACAATGAAAATTTGAAATTTTTGGAGAATTTTGTCCCAAACGGTGTTAGGACGATAATCCACATTTCTAGTTTTGTTTTAGTCATGGAATATACCGGAAAGTGTTTTTTATAACCCCCCCCCCCCCCCAACGAAGTTATGGGTGGTATAATGGAATCAGATTGTCAATTGGAATCAATTTTGTTGTCCTCTTCTCCTCCCAGTTTTTAATAAAGTTTTCATCTTGATCCAGTCATTACTTTCAGACTTATGCCACTTCGAACTTTTTTATGGGGGTGGGGGAGTAGTCATTATTTAAAATTTCGTTTCCGTGCTCTAACTCCAGAACCGTTTGACCTAGGATCATGAAACTTAACACAGTTGTTGCCCATGACCCAAGGAGGTGCCCTATTGTTTTTGGTCACCAAGGTCAAAGGTCAAGATGGGACTTTGTTTAAAATCCGTTTCCGTGCTCTAAGAACCTTTTGACCTTTAGCACTTTTTCAGTGACAAGGCCCTAGTGGAGGTTATTTGTCCGCTTTGCGACAGTTCTAGTTAGTCAAGGATCCTGACTGTGTACGTATGTAACAGCGATCCAACATAAAATACTCGAAAAGAGAATTTTTTGAAAAATGTTTCCCAAACGGTGTAAAAATGAATTTTCAATATTCCAAAAGTTCTTTTCTCCATGGAATGTACCGAGAGTGAGTTTTTAGTCAAGGGTCTGTATATTGTACGTACGTAACAGCAATATAGCATGAAATACCATTCTGTTGATAGTACAATGAAAATTAGAAATTTTTGGAGAATTTTGTCCCAAACGGTGTTAGGACGATAATCCACATTTCTAGTTTTGTTTTAGTCATGGAATATACCGGAAAGTGTTTTTTATACCCCCCCCCCCCCCCCAACGAAGTTATGGGTGGTATAATGGAATCAGATTGTCAATTTGAATCAATTTTGTTGTCCTCTTCTCCTCCCAGTTTTTAATAAATTTTTCATCTTGATCCAGTCATTACTTTCAGACTTATGCCACTTCGAACTTTTTTATGGGGTTGGGGGAGTAGTCATTATTTAAAATTTCGTTTCCGTGCTCTAACTCCAGAACCGTTTGACCTAGGATCATGAAACTTAACACAGTTGTTGCCCATGACCCAAGGAGGTGCCCTATTGTTTTTGGTCACCAAGGTCAAAGGTCAAGATGGGACTTTGTTTAAAATCCGTTTCCGTGCTCTAAGAACCTTTTGACCTTTAGCACTTTTTCAGTGACAAGGCCCTAGTGGAGGTTATTTGTCCGCTTTGCGACAGTTCTAGTTAGTCAAGGATCCTGACTGTGTACGTATGTAACAGCGATCCAACATAAAATACTCGAAAAGAGAATTTTTTGAAAAATGTTTCCCAAACGGTGTAAAAATGAATTTTCATTATTAAAAAACTTCTCTTCTCCATGGAATGTACCAAGAGTGGGTTTTTAGTCAAGGGACTTTATATTGTACGGACGTAACAACAATATAGCACAAAAAATACCATTCTGTAGTTAGCACATTGAAAATTAGATTTTTTTGGAAAAATCTGTCCCAAACGGTGTAAGGACGACTATCCACACTTCAAGTCTTCTTTTAGCCATGGAATATACCGGAAAGTGGTTTTTAGTCATGAATCCTGATTGTGTTTGTATGTAACGGCAATTCTGAAATTTCTCGTTTTCAAGGTACGACTTTAAAATGGTATTTTATGTTGGATTGCTGTTACATCCGTACACAATCAGGATCCATGACTAAAAACTACTTTCCGGTACATTCCATGACTAAAAGAAGACTTGGAATGTCGATTATCGGCCTTATACCGTTTGGGATAGATTTTTCAAAAAAAAAAATCTTTTATTCAATGTACTACCTACAGAATAATATTGTGTTCATATGTAACAGCAATCCAATATAACAAGAGGGCCATTGGCCCTAGGTCGCTCACCTGAGATGGGGTTTTATAACAGATCAGATTTCTTACAGGTAATGCAATAAAGGGTCAAAGATCATATGAACGCCGCTATGCGATTTCAAACCATAGACAAGAGCCGTCAGAGACGGACAATGCTCCCCGAACAAGGCATTGTCACAATAAATATATGCCATGCAGAGCTAATATAAAGCTAACAAATGTTAAGCCCCCTTTTTCCATGACATATTTTTTATATGCAAATTTTAAACATTAACTGTCAAGGGCATCTGATTTGCTACTCAAATATGAAATTTCATCAAATTCTGACCATTAGATTAGGAGTAATTAGAGAAAAACTGTACTTAAGCTTAAGTCCCCTTTTCCCATGACGAGGCCTCAAATCCAAAAACCGGGAAAAGTACATCGGCATTTTGTCATAGGGAGTTCACATGGCAAGTTTCATTTGATTTGGCCCATGGGTTATGGAGAAATCACTTCGGACGGACGGATGGACGGACGGAATGACGGACAGACAGACAAAGCGGCAACTATATGCTCTCCCTTCGGGGAGCATAAAAACCCAGAAAACTACCTAAATGCAATATCATATGTAACTCAAATATGAAGTTTCATCCAATTCGGCTATGTGGTTATGGAGAAATTGCTTGGACAGATGGAATTAAAATAAAACAAACAGACTGACAAACCAACAGAAATTTACAAATTGACCTAGATCTATGACCTTGAACCTACCTAAATATATATTTCAAATAGAACATCTACTCATGATAAAGAACACATTTACCCATACATTTTTTTAAATCCATGCATAAATGTAGATGCTATGTCCCTGATAAGCAGATTTTACAAGAAGTCCCCTTTTTCTGTGACAAGGTTTTGAAAAGCAAAGAAAAGTACCTTTTAGCAATATCATAAGTAATGCAAATATTAAGTTTTGTCAAATTTGGCTCTGCGGTTATTGAGAAATTGCTTCTGACAGATTTTGTGTAATTTCTCTTTTTCTGTTGCCATGGCAACCAGAGTTAGGTTGTTTTCTTTATAAATTGCAATTCTGTTAGCAATTTTTTAAATGTGACCTCCTAGGGAATATTTCTGCCTAGTTTGGTGGAAATTAGCCTGTTAGTTTAGGAGGAGATATCATTCAACGATGTCATTGAGATTTGGTGGAAAATCTCCTTTTCTGTTGCCATGGCTACCACAGCTTTTAAAGGATTTCACTTCTTTTAGCAATTTTTGAAAGGAACCTTCTAAGAAATATTTCTGCCAAGTTTGGTTGAAATTGGCCAAGTACACTACTCAAAACTTATGAGTACTCCGACTATATCATAAAGCATATCTCTGGACAAGCTTCACATATCTCAACCAAATTTGACACAACTTCACTTTAACCATATTACCATCATCTATTGAATTTTCATAAACTTCACAAGAACATGAACTGAACAAGAAGCAGCTAACGGAGACTACTGTTGGTAGCAAAAGTCACAAAGTCAAGATTTTTTGTGTTCCTTGTTCGCTCACACAATAGCATGGTACCAGGAACGCCCAAACATTTTGTAATTCCTGAATTATGCTCAGTGCTCTCCCCAGCCTAATAAGCTGTATCAGCCCCACTACAGCTTCATGTGAATAAGTGTAATGCCACTACAGCTTGAAAAGTACCCCTACAGCTTAATTCCTTCAAAAATGTCATTAAACAGGGGGTTTTCTTAGCATTTCATGTCAAAAACTGATAAGTACTCTATTTTTGTAATATAAAATGTAATAATTCTGTATAAAAACATAATGGGAAAAGAAGAAATTGCTCAAATTGAGCAATTTCTTCTTTTCCAATTATGATTTTATTCACAAATATTTGCATGAACACTATGCATCTCAAGGTATAATTTGCCACTACAGCTTCAAATTATTCTAGGGAGAACCCTGATGCTGTAGGGATATCTTCTTAATAATTTAGAAGTCGATGCAAGGTTCTCTACGCTTGCTAAGCATGTGGCAGATCATCATCATATTGGACATTAAATCGTTAGTCTGTAAAATGCCTTTTCACAATTAGCAAATTTAATGCATCCTTGGCAACAGAACATTGACATGTTAATTGTGAGGTTATGCTTTATGCATCTTGTACATCTTGTCATGATGAATTGAGCCGTTATCGGACACTGAATGGTCTCCCTTGAAGGCATAATATACCCCTTTCTGTGACAGCCACTGGACTCTTCAACTCACGTAGGCAAGACAAAAGAATATTACAGCCCTAATTCCGGTTTGATTTCCTATCACGTGGTTGGTTGTCTTAGTAGGTTGGCAGCACTTCCGGTTCGTCTGTACTCGGCCAGAAATTGGATGACAGCAGTCGCATGTACATGTATGATACGGATTGAGTTTCTTTAGACAAGAGGGCCATTGGCCCTGAAGCGCTCACCTGATATAATATAACTTTTTGTATACCTCTAGGGTGCACACAAGGTTTAACTAAGATTTGACCTCGTGACCTAGAATTGATCAAGACAATCATTCTGATCAATTTTCAGGTTGATTGCTGAATGATTGGGCAAAAATGTGGCCTCTAGAGTGCACACAAGGTTTTACAAAGATTTTACCTCATGACCTAGTTTATGACCCCAGATGACCCAATTTCGATCTTGTCCGAGAATTGATCAAGACAATCATTCTGATCAATTTTCAGGTTGATTGGGCAAAAAATGTGGCCTTTAGAGTGCACACAAGGTTTTTCTAAGATTTGACCTGTGACCTAGTTTTTGACCCCAGATGACCCAATTTCGATCTTGTCCGAGAATTGATCAAGACGATCATTCTGAGCAAATTTCAGGTTGATTGGGCAAAAAATGTGGCCTCTAGAGTGCACACAAGGTTTTTCTAAGATTTGACCCCGTGACCTAGTTTTTGACCCCAGATGACCCAATTTCGAACTTGTCCGAGATTTTATCAAGACCATAATTCTGATCAATTTTCAGGTTGATTTGGCAAAAAATGTGGCCTCTAGAATGCACATAAGGTTTTTCTAAGATTTGACCCCGTGACCTAGTTTTTGACCCCAGATGACCCAATTTCAATGTTGTTCGAAATTTTATCAAGACAATCATTCTGAACAAATTTCAGGTTGATTGGGCAAAAAATGTGGCCTCTAGAGTGCGCACAAGGTTTTTCTAAGATTTGACCCTGTGACCTAGTTTTTGACCCAAGATGACCCAATTTCGAACTTGTCCGAAATTGTATCAAGAAAATCATTCTGAGCAAATTTCAGGTTGATTGGGCAAAAAAAAATGGCCTCTAGAGTGCACGCAAGGTTTTTCTAAGATTTGACCCTGTGACCTAGTTTTTGACCCCAGATGACCCAATTTCGAACTTGTCCGAGATTTTATCAAGACCATAATTCTGATCAATTTTCAGGTCGATTGGGCAAAAAATGTGGCCTCTAGAGTGCACATAAGGTTTTTCTAAGATTTGACCCAGTGACCTAGTTTTTGACCCCAGATGACCCAATTTCAATGTTATTCGAGATTTTATCAAGACAATCATTCTGAGCAAATTTCAGGTTGATTGGGCAAAAAATGTGGCCTCTAGAGTGCACACAAGGTTTTTCTAAGATTTGACCCTGTGACCTAGTTTTTGACCCCAGATGACCCAATTTCGAACTTGTCCGAGATTTTATCAAGAAAATCATTCTGAGCAAATTTCAGGTTGATTGGGCAAAAAATGTGGCCTCTAGAGTGCACACAAGGTTTTTCTAAGATTTGACCCCGTGACCTAGTTTTTGACCCCAGATGACCCAATTTCGAACTTGTCCGAGATTTTATCAAGACAATCATTCTGAACAAATTTCAGGTTGATTGGGCAAAAAATGTGGCCTCTAGAGTGCACACAAGGTTTTTCTAAGATTTGACCCCGTGACCTAGTTTTTGACCCCAGATGACCCAATTTCGAACTTGTCCGAGATTTCATCAAGACAATCATTCTGAGCAAATTTCAGGTTGATTGGGCAAAAAATGTGGCCTCTAGAATGCACACAAGCCGAAGGTTGACGCACGACGGACGACGCACGACGGACGCCGGACGACGGACACAGCGGTATCACAATACCTCACCATGAGCACTTTCGTGCTCAGGTGAGCTAAAAATACCATTTTAAAGGTAGTACATTAAAAAGATAAATTTTTGAAAAATGTACCGAAAGTGGGTTTTTAGTCAAGGGTCTTTATATTGTACGTACGTACCAACAATATAGCACAAAATACTATTCTGTAGGTAGTACATTGGAAATTAGAAATTTTGGGAAAAATTTCCCCCAAACGGTGTAAGGACGACTGTCCACATACCGAGAGTAGATTTTTAGTCAAGGGTCACTTTGTACGTACGTAACACCAAAATAACACAAAAATACCATTCTGTAGGTAGTACATAGAAAATTAGAATTTTGGGAAAAATCTGTCCCAAACGGTGTAAGGATGACTATCCACATTTCAAGTCTTCTGTTAGCCATGGAATGTACCGGAAAGTGGTTTTTAGTCATGGATCCTGATTGTGAATGTATGTAACAGCATTCCAATACAAGAGCCGTCAGAGACGGACAATGCTCCCCGAATAAGGCATTGTCACAATAAATGTATGCCATGCAGAGCTAACATAAAGCTAGCAAATGTTAAGCCCCCTTTTTGCATGACATTATTTTTATGCTCCCCGAAGGGAGAGCATATAGTTGCCGCTTCGTCTGTCCGTCCGTCCGTCCTGTCCGTCCGTCATTCCGTCCGTCCGAAGCAATATCTCCATAACCCTTGGGCCAAATCAAAAGAAACTTACCATGTGAACTCCCTGTGACAAAATGCCGATGTACTTTTCCCCGTTTTTGGATTTGAGGCCTTGTCATGGGAAAAGGGGACTTATGGTGAAATATAGTTTTTCTCTAATTTCTCCTAGTCTAATGGTCAGAATTTGATGAAATTTCATATTTGAGTAGCAAATCAGATGCCCTTGACAATAAAGTGCTCTCCATGGCATACATTTATTGTGACAATGCCTTATTCGGGGAGCATTGTCCGTCTCTGACGGCCCTTGTTATAACCAAATTTCACATAGTTAATTGTCAAGGGCATCTGATTTACTACTCAAATATGAAATTTCATCAAATTCTGACCATTAGACTAGGAGAAATTAGAGAAAAACTATGTTTTACCTTAAGTCCCCTTTTCCCATGACGAGGCCTCAAATCCAAAAAGCGAGAAAAGTACATCGGCATTTTGTCATAGGGAGTTCACATGGTAAGTTTCAACTGATTTGGCCCAAGGGTTATGGAGATATCACTTCGGACGGACGGACGGACGGACGGAATGACGGACGGACAGGACGGACGGACGGACAGACAAAGCGGCGACTATATGCTCTCGCTTCGGGGAGCATGAAAAAAAATACAAATTTAAAGGTAGTACCTTGAAAAAGAGAAATTTTTGAAAAATGTTTCCCAAATGGTCTAAAACTGAATTATCATTATCCTAAAACTTCTTTTCTATGTGGAATGTACCGTCAAGGGTCTTCATATTGTACGTACGTAACACCAATATAGCACAACGATACCATTCTGTAGGTAGTACATTGAAAATTAGAAAATTTTGGAAAAAGCTGTCCCAAACGGTGTAAGGACGACTATCCATATTTCAAGTCTTTTTTTTTTTAGCCATGGTATGTACCGGTAAGTGGTTTTTAGAGAGCGTAGTCTCTCTATTAGCAGCCAGAGGCCACAAGCCAATATTTTGCAAACCGAACAACAGAAATAGTTCCTTCCAATGAAGACAAAATAGATCTAAACAACAGTTGGAATATTCTACAACCATACATGTCATTATATAAAAATATATGACTTGTATGATCTATGCAAAAAATTCAAGTAAATAAGTCTTAATTAAATAGAAAAAAAGATCAGTGTAGTAATTTGTCATTTACAATTGGGTCATGCAGGTCATTCAGTCAAGTCATGTAACCTAAATTTTGGACAATGCAAACAGTCTAAAAATAGAATCACATTCCACAGACAGATTCTAGTGCATAGTGAGTGTCTATCTGGGTAATGTGTAGTAAAGCCATAGTGTAGTAAAGCCATAGTATGTTATGCCATGGATAAAAGGGTCATTAGAGCAAATTTCCTTATCAACTCAACTTCTCATACATTTATGAATGGGTTGATTTGAATTTCCCTTTCCCAATCAAACGTGTCTCCAAGAGAAAGTTTTTGAAAACATTGATGCACTTTCTCCTTTTGCCTCAACATTTTCTGAACGATATTATCCACAATTCTAAACTTTAAAAATATTTTGTCATTCGCATCAGCTTTTGAAGTGGACCACTTCAAAAATTGTTGTTCCGAAATTTTTTGTTGTATGGTGACACTATGCTGCATCACAGAAAAAGAGGCTTCAATTATGTTGTCAATAGTTGATACATTCCGCCATTTATGGTTGAATGCATAGCCAAAAGTGCTGAACTCTCCTTATTTTACAATGAAAATTTAGGGAAAATCCAATTTAGCCCCCCCCCCCTCCCCTCAATAATTCAGACACATGGGCTTCAACAATATGAAATTGATTCCTACGGGCCTGACACAACTCCACTTATATTAGAGGATGGTTTTGCATGACGATTACACAGGATGCTCCCAATTATATTAGCATGCAATATTGTCACAGTTTGAAATTTTATGTTGTGTCAAATACGCTCTCTAACAGTACTTTCAGTACTTTGATTAGTCATGGATCCTGATTGTGTAAGTATGTAACAGCAATTCAACATAAAAATACCGCTTTAAAGGTAGGATCTTGTAAAAAAAGAAATTATTGAAAAATATTTCCCAAACGGTGTAAGAATGAATTTTCATTATTCCAAAACTTCTTTTCTCCGTGGAATGTACCGAAAGAGGTTTTTTGTCACAGGTCTTTATATTGTACGTACGTAACACCAATATAGCACAAAAATACCAGTCCGTAGGTCGTACATTGACAATTAGAATTTTTTGGAAAAATCTGTCCCAAACTGTGTAAGGACGACTTTCCTCATTTCAAGTCTTCTTTTAGCGAATGAATGTACCGGAAAGTGGCTTTGTCATGGATCCCGTTTGTGTACGTATGTAACAGCAATCAAACATAAAATACCATTTTAAAGATAGTACCTTGAAAAAGAGAAATTTTTGAAAATTGTTTCCCAAACCGTGTAAAAATTAATTTTCATTATCCCAAAACTTCTTTTCTCCATGGAATGTACCGAAAGTGGGTTTTTAGTCAAGGGTCTTCATATTGTACGCACGTAACACCAATATAGCACAAACCTACCATTCTGTAGGTAGTACATTGAAAATTATTTGTTTGGGGAAAATCTGTCCCAAACGGTGTAAGGACGATTATCCACATTTCAAGTCTTCTTTTAGCCATGAAATATACAGGAAAGTGGTTTTTAGTCATGGACTCTGATTGTGTAAGTATGTAACAGCAATCCAACATTAAATACTATTTCAAGGGTACACGTAAAACGGGGTAAAATCAGTGTGCTCGTATATTTTGATGGGATGCTTGCGGGAAAGTAATCCGAGTCTTCTCTGATGTAAATACGCTCTTTGATATGTTGATTTTTCGCTATTTTCGTAAATAGCGAAAAATCAAAATATCAAAAAGCGTATTTACATCAGAGAAGACTCGGATTAGCGGGAAAGGTCATAATTTTCAACATGGTGAAAGATGGCGAAGGTTTAGCGTCCGTGGTATCCGAGATAAGTCCGTGACGTCACGACTTTTTGTGTAGATGGCGCTTTCGGCAAATAAACAGAGGTATGCGACTATTGCGTAGCTTGAAAATACATACTCCTACAATACTTTTGTTAGTACTGGCCGGTTTGAGTTCGGTGTAAAGCAGAGAAGGTCGACAGACGTCACACATTAGATGGACGTAGTGAATTTTTGAAAAATCAGCTGATAAAAAATTTATTGAAGATAAACCAAAATTTTGCTATTACTATGCGAAATACTTTAGGTACTCGATAACGAGTTTGACGACTATAAACCTGCGTAAGACAAACTATGATAAATATCGAACAAAACAAGATGTGTTTGTGAAAAACGAATATCCCCGAAATGGCCTTTTTTCTAACATGTCAAGTTTTCGTGTAAAGGGCTGATAAGGATTAACGGATGACCTTGAGGAAAGTCATATTACACGGAACAGATAGCTGTCAGTGAATGGGAGTTACATACAAAATTTGAGCTTTGTATGTCGAATACTTTTGGAGAAAATGCAAAATGTTAAGTTTTCGGACAGACAGACGGACGGACGGACAGAAACGAGTAAAACAATATGCCCCCGATCTTTCCATACAGGGACATAAATTTATAAATTTGCGTCATCTTAACCTAACAAAAAAGGATTAATCATTACAAAATGTAGTTGTGAATAGATCTACTTGTTTTTCGAATGTGGCGCTATCGAGCGAGATAGAATCGATGAGTCGACAGATGACGTCATCAATTCTATTATGTGGTGCAATGTAAAATCAAAGCAAACATAACATGGCTGACGTGCGTGACAGAAAATCATGTCAAATCCTCAAAGAGCCAATATTACACAAAGTAGATCTATACGCTACAAAGTTTAATATAACGACAAGGCGAGTGTATAACGAATGTGTAAGCCTAGCAGACCGATACAAAAAGACTCGTATCGGCATCTAGACTGGAAATAATTATTCAATTGAAAATCGAGATCGAACGCACTCTAGGTCTGGCTCTTATTAATATTGATGGTTTTCTGAAATTCGGAGTCATGTGATTATCCGTGTTTTTACTTTTAGTTGTCGTCTTCACGACCGCTTATCTCCTAAACAAATAACTTTCGGTTGTGTTTAAAAATATACCCAGGGAAACTTCCAGTTGGTGTCGAGGGGGACACAAAAAAAGGCGGGTGAGATTTCGACAGCTCTGATATGAGTCTGTGAAAATGGTTCTAGATCTTAACTTCTATGCACTGTAAAAGAAAAGTTCATAATTTACATCTTACAAACAATGTTTTTGTAAACTTACTGTCGATATTAAAAGAGAATGATTTTTTACGTCCAATTTGTCCTTCAAGGGATAAAAAGGATAGGTAAAACTTCAACTCGAGTAAAGTCAGGAATGTCCAACATTTACCAGTGGTAACCACCGAACAGTCACGCGGTATGACGTTTGTGGTCTGGCATGCTGAGCGTATTCAGCTTTTTTATTTGCCTCAAATCTGCAGATAACTTTCGCAAAATCAGGTATTTATTCTCTCTGGTATGCAGAAGACATTCTGGAAAATTCGAAAAACACAGTTGCAACATCACCAGTGCACAAATAGCAAGCAGCTGAAAACTTGAATGATGATGAGTACTTGTAGCAAATCAGGTACATGTCACAGAGTCTGATAGTAGCACAAGTTTCTTTGAAACAGGGTGGGGGGGGGGGCAAAATTGGGAGAATTAGAACTTTATACCTCCACACAAGCTTCCACTAAAACAAAGGACAATAAGTCTCAGAATAAGCGTGGTAGAGTTATTGTCCTTGTACACTGCACTTCTCAGTGAGATCTTCGTGATCATAGCTACTTTACTTTCAGAGGATATGGTCCAAACAAATTCAAAGTCTGAAAAAAAAAAAAAAAAAAAAAAACCCCAAAGGGTATTGACATAAAATAAGCGAGCTAGAGTTATGCTCCTTGTAATTTACACTGCACTTTTCCTTGGTGATATTTATCTACCCACGAAATTTCACTATCATAGCTACTTAATTGTCAGAGATATTGTCAGAAAAAACAAAGTCTAAAAACAAAGGGCAATAAGCAAGGAAGAGTTATGCTCCTTGTACACTGAACTTTTTCTTGGTGAGATCTATCAACTCATGACGTTTCACGATCATAGAAAAGAGATAGGTTCTATGTTCCAGAGGAGCTACTCCACAGGAAGTTACATCGCCTAAATGGAAGAGTGTAACTTTAATTGTCTTCGCTAATGATGCTGGAACATATATTCCACACTACTACCTTTTCCCTGGAAAGAGATGGTATGAAGATCTGTTGGACAACACATGCCCAGGAGCAGCAGGCGAAATGAGTGAAACTGGTTGGTCTAACTCCGCAAGATTCCATAATTACCTGACAAATCACTTTCTAAAAACATGTGCACATTGCTGAAGGCCAGCATATTTGATGGACATAAGTCACACATCTTGCTTACATTAACAAACTGGGGCAAAGAGCATGGCATCATATTTTATATCCTACCACTCCACACATATCGTGTAACTCAGCCTTTGGATGTTGCATGCTTTGGACCTCTCAAGGCCATGTACAACATTGAGTGCCAGACTTACATGAGGCAGAATCCAGGACACAGTATCAATAGATAAGTAGTTGCGGAGTTGTCTTCGAATGCATATATGAAAGCTTTTTCTCCGTGCAACATTGTAAGCGCCTTCCGTAAAACTGGCATTTTCCCTCTACGCAAGGATGAGATCAGCCACACCAAGACAATGCCTTCGCAAATATATAAAGATGTTGAAGAGGTCGTTGATGAGCACATCGAATTGGAACCTGAACCCAAGAGCACCGAGAAATTTGCAGAGCAGTTTCTGGAGGACAGGAAGGTAACTGCTGTGAAGGCTGCAGCTTCAAAGAAAAGAAAGTTTGTGCCCCCACCGATAGTTGGAAATTGTCTTCCAACAAAAACACAAAAAATCTTGAATTAAAAGAAGTTACCCCTGTGAGAAATCTGTGGAATCAATGGCAGCTCCAAAGAAATCTTTGTTCAAACCACCTACCAAGAAGGCGAGTTTCCCCACCTAAGGCTGTTCCAAAGAAATGCCCCCCCCCCCTGGCCCCCAGCTGTGGAGGGGGATTAGAAATATCCCGGCTGCCCTGTCCTGTAGCAAATGGTAAGACCCCATGCAAAGGACAGTGTGTCTGTTATAAGTGCAGACCCGCTTGTTGGCCGTGAGTGGATACTCGTAAGCCGGAAAAGAGGATCCTGGTTAGTTGAGGGAAGCCCAGGGCTCTCCAGCTTCCCAACACGCTGCTTTGGCCTCGGCTTCGGTGTAAACGGGAGCTTAGATGGACCCGGTCTAGGCAATCGGCTGGTCGCTTTAGACGAAGACGTTTTGTTTGTATCCATTTGCAATCTAATTCATTGCTTCCAACTTTACAAGTTATACAATTTCTAGTTTAAATTCTTTTGTTCTTACAATTATATGATGTCCTCGTCTATATAGGCTCATGGGTTAATTGAGTTGATTGAATGGCTTTATCGGCGTTGAAATGCATGATTGGTCTTTAGTTTTTTTTAAAAATTAGTCATGTATGTTTGTGCCGCTGTTGTTTATTTGGTTGGCTTGAGTATATCATCTGGGTATCCCTGGCATGGGGAGCTGGATATCCGCTCCAATTTCCATGTCCCCTTGTTGGACTCGGTGGTGGGTGGGGGCCCAGATGATGAACATTAAAAATTCAACCATGGCTACTCAAAAGTTAAAACGGACGCGTACTGATATCGACTCGGACACGGAAACCACTTCATGCAATTCGAATTTCCCTAGGTTCTTGGTCATTGAAGCAAAAGATGAAAATGAATCCGTCTCAAAATTGTCGCCCTTTGTTATCAATAAATGCATCTTGTCATATGCAGGGGAACCCAGATCTATTAAGAAGTTAAGATCTGGGGCCCTTCTAATCGAGGTAGACAAAAAGTCACATGCAGAGAATTTACTAAAAGTCAAGAAGTTCTTTGACATATCTGTGAAGTGTACAGAACACCCTACTCTGAACAGTTCAAAAGGCCTCATTCGCTGCCCTGATCTTCAGGGAGTGTCTGAGGAGGAAATTGTTTCAGAGCTTTCATCACAGAATGTGACTGCTGCAAGAAGGATTTCAATTTTCAAAGGTGGAATTAAGAAACCAACCAATACAATTGTTCTGACCTTTAGTACGGCAATACTCCCCAGAAGTTTAAAAGTTGGATATTTGAGGGTGAATGTTGATATTTACATCCCTAACCCTCTCCAGTGTTACAACTGTTATAAATATGGGCATCATGAGAAAAGTTGTAAAGTGGAAACTGTATGTGGTCGTTATTGTGAGTCAACTGAGACTCACGACTTCGGCATGTGCAGTAATACACTAAAGTGTCACAACTGCGGTGAAACACACCCTTCAACTTCTCGTGAATGCTCACACTGGAGAAGGGAAAAGGATATTGTGACTGTAAAATACAGAGAAGGCCTTTCTTTCTATGAGGCACGTAAAATAGTAGACAGTCGCAACAACATTCCTTCATACGCAAATACAGCTAAAGGAAATTCTAATATTAATAAAGGTGAAAATGGATGTCAGAATTGTAAAGACCTGTTTGATAAACTTATTTTGCTATTTCCCGAGAAGAAGGAAGAAATAGCAAAGTTATTTTCTCCCAAAACTCCTTTACAATCTACGCCTTTACCTTCTGCCCCTCCTAAAGCTGATTTGAACGTCAAGCCTCAAAATCCTGAACCGAAAGTGGTTGTACGTAAACCACCTAATACACCGCCAGTTATTGAAACTCGTCAGAAACAGAATACGACTCCCGAGTCAAAGACTGAAATAAATGCATCAAGTGAAAATGCTAGTCAAGCTCGAAGATCTTCTAAACCTTCAAAAACGATGGTCTCTGACCGCCAGCCTAAAGGGTCCGAGGATCCGATAAAACAATTTAATCGGTACCATTGTCTTGACGAAGACATGGTAACCGATGATTTTGATCATGCAGATTCCAGTAAGAATAAGCAAGGAAACACAATCATTAAATTAAATAAGAGATGAATAATTCCATCCTTCCGATGCTTGTTGGTATATTATTAACAACATTTATCATGGCGAATACTATTATACAATGGAATTGCCGCAGTGTTAAATCAAACTTTGAGGAACTTAGCCTCTTAGTTTCCAAAGAAAAACCAGTAGCAGTTTGTTTGCAGGAAACTTTCCTTAAAGATACTGACAAGTTTACCCTAAAGTATCACTCCTGCTATCTTAAAAACTTTACGGAAAGTGAAAGAGCTTCGGGAGGTGTTGGAATCATTGTAAATAACAATGTTCCACATCGTCCTGTGCAGCTTGACACAACTCTACAAGCAGTTGCAGTTAGCATTTCTCTCAACAAAACTATTACCCTTTGTTCTATCTATCTACCTCCTAGTTCTCCTGTTGACAGCAGGAAACTAGATCGTCTTGTTGAACAGTTACCCAAACCTTTTGTGTTAATGGGAGATTTCAATTCTCACCATTCTTTATGGGGATGTTCAAACACAGACAACAAAGGTCATATTGTTGAAGACTTTATTTCAAGACATGATCTTTCTCTGTTAAATAATAAGTCTTCTACTTATCTTCATCCTGCTACTGGTTCATACTCATCTTTAGACTTGACAGTTTGCAGTCCTCAAGTTTTTCCAGATTTTAGCTGGAAAGTTGAGGACGACCTGCATGGCAGTGATCATTTTCCGATTCTTGTTTCGGAAATTGGGCCATCTGTTCAGGAGCGCCCACAACGTTGGAAGCTCCATAAAGCAAACTGGGGCTTGTTCAAAACTATTTGTGAACAGTCCATTACACCTCAAGCTTTTGAAGATTGTGAGAATCCTGCAGAATTATTTACCTCTCTGTTATATTCATCTGCAGAAAAAGCAATTCCAAGAACATCTAAAAACCCTAAACATCCAAATAAGCCATGGTTTAATGATGATTGCAAGAAGGCTGTTGCAAAGCAAAAGTTGGTTCTTAGGGAGTTTGATCTAAGGCCGACTAAGGAAAATCTTATAAAGTTTAAAGTTGCACGTGCGAGAGCACGGCGCACTATTAAACGCAGTAAACGTACGTCTTGGAGACAGTATGTATCTAGATTAAATTCTAGATCGTCTGTCAAAAAGACTTGGGATATGGTGCGGAAAATTAGTGGCAAGAACTCTTCGCTCAGTGTTGGGCATTTGAATACTGATAATGGCGTTGTTTCATCTAAGCCTGACATAGCAAATGTTTTAGCAGATACTTTTGCCAAAAAATCCTCCTCTTCTAATTATTCACCAGAATTTCAAAAGCATCAAGAACAAAAGGAAAAAGTTAACTTAAATTTTAAATCCAAAAATACAGAACATTATAATAAAGAATTTACTCTTAAGGAGCTAAAAACAGCCCTTAAGAAATGTCACGATACGGCAGTTGGATGCGATGATATCCACTACCAGTTCTTGAAGCATTTACCACACCAATCCCTTCAGTGTTTACTCGATATCTTTAACAGTGTTTGGAAAACGGGAGTACTTCCAGCCTCGTGGTTGGAAGCTATTGTCATTCCAGTGCCCAAACCTGGTAAAGATTCAGATAATCCTTCTAATTATCGACCCATAGCCTTAACGAGTTGTGTTTGCAAAACAACGGAAAGAATGGTAAATGACCGTCTTGTATGGTTCCTTGAGAAGAACAAACTTATTACGTCAGCCCAAAGTGGCTTTCGTAAGCAGAGAAGCACTCTAGACCATTTAGTTCGCTTCGAAACATTTATAAGAGAAGCTTTTATCAAAAAAGAACATGTTGTTTCCGTCTTTTTTGATCTCGAGAGTGCTTATGACACCACATGGAAGTATGGGATAATGAATGACCTCTATGATTTCGGTGTAAGAGGTCGCCTTGCTTATTTCATTTCTGCATTTTTGGATGAACGGCAATTTAGAGTCCGGGTTGGGGATACGCTCTCTGATCCTCACGAACAGGAGATGGGTGTCCCCCAGGGCTCTATTCTTTCGGTTACACTCTTTAGTATAAAAATCAATAATATTATAAAAGCAACTTGGCCTGGTATTGAATATTTCCTTTACGTTGATGACTTCTGTATTTGCTACCGATCAAAACACATGCATACCATCGAACGACAGTTACAACAGGTTTTAAACAACCTTAGTAAATGGTCGAATGAAAATGGGTTTAAATTTTCTAAAACCAAGACAAAGTGTATGCATTTCTGTAAATCGAGAAAACTCCATCCCGATCCAGAACTTACTCTGGACGGGATCCGAATCGAAGTTGTCCCAGAATTCAAATTCCTGGGTCTTTTATTTGACTCTAAATTATCGTTCATTCCGCACATTGAATATTTGAGCAATAAATGTAAGAAAGCTCTAAATCTTTTACGTGTCGTCTCCAGTATGGACTGGGGAGCAGACAAAAAAGTTTTATTACGTCTTTATAGATCTCTTGTGAGATCTAAATTAGACTATGGTTGTGTTGTTTACGGATCCGCCCGTCAATCCTACTTGCGCAAGCTTGATTCTATTCATAATCAAGGATAACGTATTGCGCTGGGCGCATTTAAAACATCGCCTATTAATAGTCTTTATGCGGAAGCAAATGAGCCATCTTTGAATTTACGTAGAAAGAAATTATCAATGGATTATTATTTAAAACTTAAATCTAACCCAGATAATCCTACACATGACGTTGTATTTGAGCCTCTCTATGAAGAGGAATTCAATAAGAAGGAATCAGTTATACCTCCTTTTAGTTTACGTTGTAAGGCAGATGTAAATTCTCTAGATTTTGATCTAGATGACGTGGCCGAACATAAAGTTCCAAACGTACCTTTATGGACGTTAAAAAGTCCCACCTTTATTTATGACCTTGCTTCAACGAAAAAGTCGGAAACTGATCCTTTAGTATTTAAAAATAAATTCCTTGAAGTACAAGAAAAGCACATGCTTCATTTGCAAATATATACCGATGGCTCTAAAAGCGAGGAAAAAGTTGCTTCAGCAGCCATTTTAGATGGCTTCAAATATCAGTATCGTTTGCCCGATAACTCGTCCATTTTCTCTGCCGAGCTCAAGGCTATTGACCTTGCGCTCGAGCACATCATTGAAAATGGCTATTGGCGCTACATTATTTTTACAGACTCTTTGTCCTGTATGCAAGCGCTCGAGCACGAAAAAACGGACAATCCTATTATCGTGAAACTTCTTGAGAAGCTATCACGTCTCTATGCTTCAGATGAAGATACTGATATTGTTTTTTGCTGGCTTCCAAGCCATTGTGGTCTACGTGGCAACGAAGAGGCAGACAAAGCTGCCAAGGAGGCGTTGTCACTAGATATTTTACCTTTTAAAGTCCCTTTTACTGACTTTAAACCCTTGATAAATAGTTTTATTCAAAATGTATGGCAAAATTGTTGGAGCGACGAGGCTAATCACCAAAATAAATTGTTTAGTATTAAACCTGCACTTGGTGAATGGCTACCAGGTCTTCGATCTGACCGCCGCGAGGAGTTAGTTTTGGCCCGATTACGAATTGGTCACACACATTTGACCCATTCGTACTTATTAAGGTTTCCAACCCCTCAAAAGCACCAAAGGGCCAGAGGCGAAATTTGGAAAGTGCAAATAATTCCTAAAATGTGTTACATTTCCATTCCAAACACAAACATAAGCATTTTGCACGGTTTAGAATTTTGAATTAATGCATACTTGTGAAAATATTTGATAAAAAGGTTAAAAATTACCCCCCTTGCATATAAATATAGAGTAAAATGATATTTGTAAATTATTTTCTTCTTGATGCATAATCTTGGTATCCAGCACGGTGAATCAACTGATGTGAAGTGTATTCACAAGTGTGTGAAATTTGATGCATTTCGTACGGCTAAAAAGTGTAAATTTTTTCAGGGTCTGTAAACCTTAAAGAACGAGGAAAAACCTGAATGTATTCCTTGTAACGAGGCACTAACCGTTCAGCATCTACTCATTGATTGTGTAGATCTAGCCATCATTAGAAACAGGCACTTTAACGCTGACAGTTTAAAAACATTATTCGATACTGTTAGGCCTGAATCGATTTTTAACTTTCTTAAAGACTGCAATCTCTTTAAAAAGATTTAACTGTGATATTTAATCTGTGATATTTTATATGTTCTATGGATTTTCCGGTCGAGTGGACTCGGACATGGGTGTTCTCTGATCTGGGAGAAGCCCATGTCTATTCGTGCTCACGTCGGATTATTCATAGTTCATTGTCGTTTTATCTTCTGTATGGCATTTTTATCTCTTTTACTTCAGTTTTGTTTAATATATTTATATGATCTGTGGATTTTCCGGTCGGGTGGACTCTGGCATGGGTATTCTCTGATCTGGGAGGAGCCCATGTCCTTTCGTGCTCACGTCGGATTATTCAAGTTGTGTTGTTATTTTGCTTAAAATTTTATCTGTTGTATAGTTGTATAGAATATCGTTTTTTTTTATCATATCCCCTCTAGATGTTTATGTAACTAATACATATCTTAATACATCTTGTAGTGAGGTAAAGTGAGTGCGCCCAATATGACCTTAGCAGTCGACGGGCCTTAAAACTCCATTCATTCATTCCCCCCCCCCCCCCCCCCCCCCCCCTGAAAATGACATGACGGAATATGATTTTTTACTATCTGACGATGACGAAGAAGTTTGTAGCGTTTGTAACAAAAAAAAAATACCGCCTACAATGAACCTTGTTTATGTAATGGAGTTTGCTAAATGGACGCAGTGTGAGAAATGCCAACACAGGACCCAATTCACACACTGTGCAAAGGTTAGAGTTGTCAGGAGAGGAGCAGACTTTCTTTGTCCCCATTGTGATGTTTCAACGCTTCTAAACAAAAATTATATTTATCCACCACTGTTTTCTTTTAAAGACAAAAAATACTGTTTTGAAACCGGGAAAATCCCGCAAATTGAAATACTCTTGGTACTTTGATTACATATTGCCGTAGATATCAATCAAACGAAATTTGAAGCAAAATCCATTTTAAAGCCTCGGATATCACTGTAGATAGGTTGAAAAGTATCTAATGTCAATAGAAAATTCAAATCTACTGCACCTTTCATTGTTTTAAGAAAATATTTGGTATTTACAAAAGCCAGTCTATGAATTGGCACCATCATGGCTGCCATCGCGATCTTTTTTTCCAAAATTATTAATTCTTTTATGAAGAAACTATTGTAGTGGATAAAAGGTAAATTTGAAAATCTGAACTTGTGATTTAAATATCATTTCCTTTTATTAAGAATATGTTCTGATATGAAAGTTAATTGTTAATATACATTCGTACCCAACATTGTTCAACCCCAAATGAACTTAATATTTTAGAACTCCCCATTCCCTAAACAAACTGAATAAAATAATGTATGAATTAACTTAGAACGGTAAAAAAAGTAATTTGAATATTTTATGATCATTAATGAAGGCTTAAAGCATAATGAAAACCATGTGTACAAAATATAATTTGCTTATATAGTCATTTATAGTAATTGACTCTATTGTCCCCCACATTTTTTCAAAATCCCCCACATTTTTTTAGGAGGTGGGGGAAGATCCCCCACTTTATTCAAATCCTAGAATAAACACTGATGCTAGGCTGTCGAAAATGCAAATGGCACAATAATTACAAAGCAGAAATAACGTATGAATTTACCAACCTGAAGGGGTAGATCATTTATGTCCATTATTAGCACTCATCGAGCTTTATTAAGTATTAAAATCCAAGTCAATGAATAACGCGCGGGTCCGCTTTATATTGTCTTTGTTTTTGTTTTGTAACTGTTATATATGCCAAACCTTCAAAAAGCAATTACGTCAGAGGTACGTCATCTGTGCTCAGCGAGATTCAACACACCGTACAACCGGCTGCGTCGAAAGTCAGCGAAGACAGATTCGGCATTTGATGTCAGGTCAAATAAATTTACTTTTAAAAATAAAATAAAGGATCTTTGGTATTCTATAGTTGATAAATACGCGTATAAATGTTCATTGCT
This sequence comes from Fragum sueziense, assembly GCA_963680895.1. Classification (NCBI taxonomy): domain Eukaryota; kingdom Metazoa; phylum Mollusca; class Bivalvia; order Cardiida; family Cardiidae; genus Fragum; species Fragum sueziense. Next base: position 38,842,777 of record OY804593.1, on the reverse strand, counting down.
TGTACAAAATAAACCTTTACACGTATCCCTCGCGAATAAGGTCAGTCGCCGGTTGTATGGTGTGTTAATACCGCGGAGGTGTGTCTCGTTGACCTTGACCTTGTTTCGTTTTGAAGTAAAAATAGAATCTGTAAACACGCTTGTAATAGAATGATCTATAAACAAAGGAAAGATTGTTATTCGCCGTGATTGAGGTTTTTATGCATTGCAAATTGTTGTTCCATGCACAAATATGAGTTCCCTAACAGTTCGGAAGCATAAAATCCTAGCATGGCCCCCATTAACTGTGTTTAATTTAGAACTGTTATTTTTTTACACATTTCCTTTTTGTAAAAGATGAACTTTAGTTGGTCCAATAATCTAAAATAATATTTGCCAGTGCTTCATAAATACAGCGGTCGCGCAATCTACCGATTTCCGCAAAAATATAGACCTTACCCATTTACTAATTAGCTCACCTGAGCACGATGTGCTCAAGGTGAGCCATTGTGGTCACTCATCGCCCGGCGTCCGTCTGTCTGTTCACAATTTCTTTAAACATATTCTCCTAAACCATTGGTCCAATTTAACCAAACTTAGCAGCAATTAATGTTCATTTGGGTAACCCCTTTCAAAACTTGTTCGCGAATTTTTGATTCGTCAAAAAAATGTGGGTGTGGCAGGGCCGGGCGTATCTGACTTAGAGAAATCTTAAGAAAATTCATTAAAAATCAAGTATTAAGCCAATTTAAACCAAACATGGCAGGAATGTTCCTTGAGTGACTCTTTTCAACAATTGTTCACATTCCTTTTGACAAAAAATGTTAGCGTGGTAGGGTGGGGCTGACCTAATTTGGAGAAATCAAAAATAATCCTTCAAAAATATTCTCCTCTTTAACCATTTGGCCAATTTGAACAAAACTTGGTAGAAATGTTCCCTGTGTAACCCTTTTCAAAACTTGCTTGTGAATTATCGTACTCAGAGAAATCTTGAGAAAATTCTTTAAAAATCAACCATTGGGCAAATTTGGCAGGAAATGGCAGGATGACTCTTTTAACATCTGTTCATAAAATTTTAGTTTCGATATTAAAGTGGGCGTGGCAGGGCGGGGCTTATCCTACTTAGAGAAATTGTTAGATAAAATCTCAAAAATGTTCTTCTTTACATGTACCCAATTCTTTTTATTACACAAAAACGGTTGCGAAAGGAGAAAGAAGATCTTTATGAGGAATATAAAGAAGACCTGGCTTACCTTAAACAAAATAACGTTGGTGGGGAGTCAAAAGCTCGTAACTACAGCTTGAATAAGCTGGAGTTACGAGGCTTTGACTCCCCACCGACGATAACAGAATGAAGTCCAACAATCCGTGTGATCCACAGCGTAATCCACGGAACAATGTAGATGGAGAATCATTTGTGTTGAACAATTCAGAATTTTATCCGTCAGATGATAGCGATGAACATTATCCTCCTGACAGTGAGTTAAGTGACAGCGGTAGTTCTGCTATAATTTCTGCAACACAGCCAATTATTACGAGTTATTTGATGGAAGATGATTTGATTGTGGATCTGTAAACCAAGGTAATGAAACGGACAATCCAACAATGAAGAAGCCAACAACGAGTCCACATGTTGCAGAGTCCAATAATTGTGATCATGACTGTGATCTGTATCTTCATGATCGAAACTTTCGTGGTATCGTTACCAAAAACGTAAACAAGTCATCCAGAATCGGGTGTACGTATGACAGGCGGCATGCCTGTAAGTTTCGTTTTAAATTGAGGACGAATAATAAGCCAAAAGAAGCAGATTATTTTAAACAACCGGCAATTCGTAACAGCCATTTACACCTGAAAGACATATCTTAGCTGACTGATTTCAATTTTGGTGTTAGATGTAAAGGATTAGAACCTTTCCAATACTAGTCACTCTACCTTGCATGAGAAAATAACCAGTAATCATGGAGAAATCCTTTCATACCAGGAAAAGTTTACTTTCATTATTATTGAATCTTATCATTATGGCTTCCCGAGACCCTAAATTTTCTTCTCGGTTACCAGAATCAGCATCATCACATGATGAAAATTATACCAGTGATATAGAAAGCGTCACTCATAAAGAATGATCGTGCAACAATACACGAATAATTCGTTTTAGAAATGAACACTACCTTTATCAATATGACATGTACCAAAGCAATGGACATAACACGAAAATAGTTCCAATATAATGCAGCAAGTCACAATAGCTCACAAAATTTACATTTTGACCATGGTGACATTTACCGCTCATACACCACCAGACCTTTTGAATACAACAGACATTTTTCACCACTTAGACCGCGGCGTTCTGCAAACATCAAGGCCGACACATACGATGGTACCAGCTGTTTTGAACAGTATCCCTCAAAGTTTTAGGACTTTGTTGATCTGCCTCAATTGGATTCTAGGACTAAAGGTCTGATCCTAGCAACAAGCGTTAGAGGCTCTGCAAGAAAGTTGTACATGACTTTGGAAGAACATGAGGGTCGACAGTATAAATCACTAGCCAAAAGAAATTGTGATCGGTTTCGGCTTTAGCAGTAAACATCAGTGTCTTTTGCTCAGAAATTATAAAATAGACGTAGAATGAAAGGCGAAAGTAACTCTTCTTTGGCCAATGACCTTCGTCTGTTCTCACAAAAGGCGTATTAAGAAAAGTTATTTTCAACTGTAGATGCATGGATAATAATTGCGCAACAATAAATGAGGCAGTGACAATTAGTACGAAATACTGTTTTACGCAAACTAATGAACCGTGCATTTCATTATTCAGTAAGTTGAGGCGGGATCACGTTGACGCGATAACGAAGAATCGGGCCCACTTAGACCATGGCCAAGTAAAACTACACCACGTTTTAGCATGGAACAGGGTAGTTCAATGTCGAGGATATACCTTTGTTATTACCCGAAGCTAGATCTGAACCTGAGCAAAACGTCAAGTGGATACTCAACTCCTTCAATACTCTTCAATACATGTCATGGCATACGAATTCAAGTTAGCTACTGGACGGTCAGTTTGTAAATGTAAAAGGGGTTATGAATAGTTTCATGTGCACACGTGGTAATGAACAGTTTCACGTATATAATAAAAATGTCTCAGATATATGTAAATGTCTATGCATATCAAACGTTTTCGTTGGATAGAATAGACGTGTAGTCAAAATTTAACATAATACATGTATATTACATGTAGAATGGTAAAATATACAAATTCGTTATGTAAAACCAGATAAGTAATGACGTTTATTTATTCAATGAGCGTCTGCTAAAGCGATTATCGTTTACAAAACGTTGGTATAGTAAATTTTTTTCGTAGAATCGTTGTCGTCTTTATACTTGTCAGTGAAATACACCAAAGTATGACGAGTACCTTATTACACATACGATTTGAGTTGATCAACTTGCATAAGAGCTCGTCTCAAACTGGTATATTGCTCGAGGAACAGGTTGGTTTCTCAAACTTTTAAACTTTATTGATTGCTAGATCTAATTCTTTTTTTCACTTCGTAAAAGATTTTGAATTTGATTTGATTTTCAACCAGATCAAAAGCCTACATTCTGGCAAATCAAATCGGCGTCGAGCATGATACTTGCATCACCAATTAGTCTTGTATATATCCTTGTATGCATCGAAAATCACTTTTATTCAACCTCTCTGTTAGAAAGATTTGTGAACTGTGACGAATGAAGCAGATCACCGTGACATATACTATTATTCTTCCACTTTGTGGCTTCATCCGGTATGAGCTTCTGTGACTGCATTGAACATTTAATGGAAACTCCTGCTCTTGAAGAACAAGAACTGCGTATTTGTAAGTACTAACAAATTATGTTATATTTCCTAAAGAAGCATTCCAACGATTCGGATTATAAATAAATATATGGCTGTTTTCTTGTTGTATGCCATGTATACTGTAAGTCATGTGCTTTCAGGAAAAACAGCAGCAAAGATCATTACATGCCGTTCACTTATTATTGATGAACAGAACAGGCAAATATAGACGAACTTTAAACTTTTCAGAATTAGTTGATCAAAATAACTAAAAATTTGAAAAAGGTGAACATTTTCAGTCCAGGCCCGGTTTCTCGAAATAACTTATGTACATGCTCATGAGTACATGCTCAACTTCAATGGAATACTCTCCAACGTTGAAGGGTATTCGATTGAAGTTCACGTGGATTTCGCGTGATTTGAGTACGTTGCTCAGATTTGAGTCTGAGAACGTACTTAAGTTTTTTCGAGAAACCGGGCCCAGTTGACCTACCCGAGAGCCTTGCTCTGAATACAGAGAGCCCCAGTTATAATACCAACACAGACCCCCTACTACATCGCATACTCCTTTGTTGATGACCCAAATCCCTGAAGGAATGATTAAAAGTTCAAGATGTTACAAGGTATAACATTTCACCAAAATTAACCCTGAACAACTTAACTTGTCTGCAAGGTCGGTGAGTTGTGCATGTAAAAAATTATTGCTGATGTTGGGTCATAACATCTGCAGATGTACTAGGTTACTGCTGGTGCACTATATGTAGTTTTGTTCCAGAAATAATTTAATATTAGTTGAATTCATTTAAATCTGAGCGTTTTGATTGGCTAAAAATATTTTTTCATAACTCCATGAAAAAAATTGACATTGCCGGAACTTCTTTTGGAGTCAACAATATGGATAAATGCATGTGCCCTGTACAAATCGGCATAGTACGGTCGTTTTGAGTAGTAAACTGCAAGTTTTATCATCAAATCTTATTCTTAAATATATTTTCTAGTTAAAACAAACTCAATTTCAAAAATGTATTGCTTAAAACGCACTTAAGAGGATGGAAAATAACGTTACGACGACTGAATTCGCTGAAAACGACGTTGCAGTTACGCGCGCTTTTTATGACGTCATTTAGAGTTTTCGTCACGGAAAGGCACGTGCGTAAGATCTGAATACCTTGGCAGCGGGCAGATATCGCACATCTATCCGCTTCTTTGAACATAGTCCGAAGGATATCTCATTCTTTCTAGTCGCAACTATATATTACTAGATCTATTTACGGTAATAAAATTTATTATCAAATTATAAGGAATGAATGCAATTTTTTTTCATGCAGGTATGAAAAATAAAATCTAATCACACTTTCGCGGATTCATACAGTGTGATTAGATTTAATTTTTTATACCTGCATGAAAAAAATAAAATTGCATTCATTCCTTAAATTAACTTGAAAACATAACCAATCAACAAATGTTTCCTAACTGCTTTAAGGTTTACAGACCATGAAAAATTCTACACTTTCTAGCCAAATGAAATGCATCAAATTTCACACACTTGTAAATACACTTCACATAAGTTGATTCACCGTGCCGGATTTCAAGATTATGCTTCAAGAAAAAAAAATTACAAATTTTATTTTACTCTATATTCATGTACAAGGGAGGTAATTTTGAACATTGTTGTCAAATATTTTCATAAGTATGCATTAATTCAAAATTCTAAACCGTGCAAAATGCTTATGTTTGTATTCAGAATGGAAATGTAACACAGTTTTAGGAATTATTTGCACTTTTCACTTAGGGGTTAAAATGGCCCTACTCCAATTTTTTCGTAAAATATGATTTATTCAAATCCCCAGGCATTGAAGTTTATAAAAATAACAAGTAAAATACATTCTGATCGATACCGTTGCCATGGTAACGATTTTTTTACTTGCACAAAAATTTAAAAAATACAGTTATTTTACTTGAAAGTTTGTTTTTCATAAATATTTTTGCTGACAGTATTTATCAAATGATTTCACAGTTTTTAATCCACAACTATAAAATATTAAGTCATTGGTTACCATGGAAACCAGTGTTTTTAAAAAAAGTTCTTGAAAATATGTAGTTTAACCAATCATATATTTACCATGTGATAATGGAATGTTGTCTAAACTTTGTAAAATGAAAAGACCTTTAACAAAAAGAACATTCTAATTCATAGTTTCCATGGTAACCAATCTAAATAAAGCAAAAAATACAGATATTTTACCAGCATTTTTCTCTTTTCGCAACATTTACTCACATTGTTTAGTAAATGATTTTACATGTACCAATCCGAAACTTCTAACTTATCAACCAGAAAGAAATAGGTTACCACGGTAACCAGTCAGTAGAAAGAATGCTCTTAAAACAAGAATGAATTTCATTAAATGTAAGGTGATCTGTCCAGCCAAAATGGACCATCTTGGATTACAGTAAAATGTTATATGGAAAACACTTTGCTGAAGCCAACCAGGTATCGAATTTCGAAATGAACATATATATATAAAACCTTAGATTCTATTTTAATGACGTTCAAAGCTTCTGTGATGAATATACACTATTTACATTTTAAGAAAATAATAAACAAAATAACACACGAAAGATTACAAAAGTGTCAAAGACACTGGTGGGGAACTCGGCCAAAGCAAGGGATGTTTTTTTCGCGAACAATGTATTCCGTCCGTGTTATTATAAAATATCGTAACTACGGCTTTATCGAAGCCGTAGTTACGAGATTTTATAACTACACCAACAGTTTGGCAATACAAAACGGTAAACCCGTTCTGTTTTTAGAACAAGTTCATTGTCATTAGGAAAAAAATCTATAAACTCATTTAAACGCAAAATATCTATACCTTGTTGTAGCGAAATTGTTTTAGTTCACCACTAGTGAAAGATCAGAAGATGTGATATAATTACATAGATCACTACTCTAGACAGAAAGATGATATCTGACGATACTATTAAAAGTATTCCGAGTTTTCTCTAATGAAATTCGTTCTTTGATATGTTGATGTCGCTCATTTACATCAGAGCGCACTACCATTAAAAACAACGGAAAGTTCGACACAAGTTGTGGCGCTTTAATCAGCGTCCGATCTTAAACGATATCCTTAAAACGCCTTATGATAGCAATCAATGAACCACTTATTGTCATGCTTGGTGAAAAAATTGAGACCAAAAAGTATTGATTAGTAGACGTGGCCCTATAAGCAGGTCGACCGCATTTTCCACATATAAAATCATCCTTGGAGGTTTCCAGTAGAAAATTCTTTCGTAAATACTTGGCAATAGTTTTGTTGACAGGCCGTCGCTGGTGGACTTTTTACTTCCTGTTGCACAATACGCAAGTTGTGTATGGCATGCTGGAATAGAAAAGAATATTAAATAGTGTAGGCTATCGATCTTTATAATTAAGTATAAAACCATAGTTCATTTTTATCATTTACTTACAAAGGACTGCTCTTAATATAAATCATATTTATAACTTCAAGGATAAAAAACTGTTGATCATGGGAGAAGACTGATTATCAGCAATTTCTTCTCTTCTCTCTCAGTCTATATCAAAATATAATATAAATTATGTAAAAATCATTTTTTATTTAGGAAATGGGTATAAATGTAAAGTCTTTGAGAAGAAAATCAATCAATGTTACGAAGTAATTGACTTAAGAAAACTAGATGCCGAAGGGCAACATGTCGAGCCCGCTCATTTTGAAGAAAGAAGACCATACCTATGTCTACAGCTGTCATTACAATGGCGTTGTAAAAGTGGGGACAAAATAAGTTGGAATGATGGGGATCATGGTGAGACAGTTTATTGTTCACACAAGCAAAAATCATCTCATTTTTGACATTTGACCTCCAAGTTTGACCTTGACCTTTGAGCTTGGAATCTGGTTTTTGCACGCGACACTCCGCCTTACTGAGCTTGACATTTGTGCCAAGTTATTTCTGAATCCCTCCATCCATGGTGAAGTTATGGCCCGGACAAGCAAAAATCATCTCATTTTTGACATTTGACCTCCAAGTTTGACCTTGACCTTTGAGCTTGGAATCTGGTTCTTGCACGCGACACTCTGCCTTACTGAGCTTGACATTTGTGCCAAGTTATTTCTGAATCCCTCCATCCATGGTGAAGTTATGGCCCGGACAAGCAAAAATCATCTCATTTTTGACATTTGACCTCCAAGTTTGACCTTGACCTTTGAGCTTGGAATCTGGTTCTTGCACGCGACACTCTGCCTTACTAAGCTTGACATTTGTGCCAAGTTATTTCTGAATCCCTCCATCCATGGTGAAGTTATGGCCCGGACAAGCAAAAATCTTCTCATTTTTGACATTTGACCTCCAAGTTTGACCTTGACCTTTGAGCTTGGAATCTGGTTCTTGCACGCGACACTCCGCCTTACTGAGCTTGACATTTGTGCCAAGTTATTTCTGAATCCCTCCATCCATGGTGAAGTTATGGCCCGGACAAGCTCCATCCGGACGGACGCACGCACTAACGCACGCACGCACTAACGCACGCACGCACTAACGCACATACACCGAACCGCCATTGTGACAACTATGTCGAGCTCACCGCAAGCGGGCTCGACAAAAATCAACTCATTTTTTACATTTGACCTCAAAGTTTGACCTTGACCTTTCATCTTGGAATCTGGTTCTTGCACGCGACACTCCATCTTACTGAGCTTGACATTTGTGCCAAGTTATTTCTGAATCCCTCCATCCATGGTGAAGTTATGGCCCGGACAAGCAAAAATCATCTCATTTTTGACATTTGACCTCCAAGTTTGACCTTGACCTTTGAGCTTGGAATCTGGTTTTTGCACGCGACACTCCGCCTTACTGAGCTTGACATTTGTGCCAAGTTATTTCTGAATCCCTCCATCCATGGTGAAGTTATGGCCCGGACAAGCAAAAATCATCTCATTTTTGACATTTGACCTCCAAGTTTGACCTTGACCTTTGAGCTTGGAATCTGGTTCTTGCACGCGACACTCTGCCTTACTGAGCTTGACATTTGTGCCAAGTTATTTCTGAATCCCTCCATCCATGGTGAAGTTATGGCCCGGACAAGCAAAAATCATCTCATTTTTGACATTTGACCTCCAAGTTTGACCTTGACCTTTGAGCTTGGAATCTGGTTCTTGCACGCGACACTCTGCCTTACTGAGCTTGACATTTGTGCCAAGTTATTTCTGAATCCCTCCATCCATGGTGAAGTTATGGCCCGGACAAGCAAAAATCTTCTCATTTTTGACATTTGACCTCCAAGTTTGACCTTGACCTTTGAGCTTGGAATCTGGTTCTTGCACGCGACACTCCGCCTTACTGAGCTTGACATTTGTGCCAAGTTATTTCTGAATCCCTCCATCCATGGTGAAGTTATGGCCCGGACAAGCTCCATCCGGACGGACGCACGCACTAACGCACGCACGCACGCACTAACGCACATACACCGAACCGCCATTGTGACAACTATGTCGAGCTCACCGCAAGCGGGCTCGACAAAAAAGGTCTGGCGGAGGAAAGAAAAACAAGACCTGTCCATAAGACAGCGCGCTCGACTTTTCTAAGTTGCTTAACCCAGAATTTTTAAATCAAAAAAGGTTAAAATTCCAGTAATTTCAATGTGAGAGTAATGAATCTTTGCCTAGAGGCTAATATTATGGTCACAAAAGCATATGCAATGTTTCAGAGCAATAGCATAAGTAGAAACAGATGTTTGAAAAAACTTTAACCTTTGTTGCAACGCCGACGCCAACGCCCGGGTGACAGTATAAGCTCTCATTTTCTTCGAAAAGTCGAGCTTAAAACAATGTTTGAGAAACTTGTCAGACTCAGCACAGGTAAACCAGATCCCGTATGCAACAAGAGCTGTCCGAAGACAGCGCGCTCGACTTTCTAAGTTGCTTAGTATAAAGGGGGCATAACTCCAAATAGAGTGGTCCCAGGGTCATGGGCCCTGATAGTAAGGTAGAGGGTGTGATGGTGAATAAGTATACCAAGTTTGGGTTGAATCCCTTTGATAGTATGGAAGTTATTGATGTTTGAAAAAAAGTTTAACCTTGGTTGCAACGCTAACGCCAACGCCGACGCCCGGGTGACAGTATAAGTTCTCATTTTCTTCGAAAAGTCGAGCTAAAAATGAACATAATATATAGTAAGATATGGAAAACATTCCGGAATTATAAAAATTAGGCCTACATAAAATTGAAAAATATCGGGCCTAGTCTGGCAGCGCGGACTGCGCAGACTGACTAGGGTCGATATTTTTCACAAAACCATTAAGGTCCCTTTAAGCGCGACGGGTCACATATGTATCGATCAATCTGATTGGATCAAGCGACTTCTCGCTGGAACCAATGAAAGGGCTTTCCAGGACACCAAGAAAATCGGACTTAATACGCAAAGGGTGAATACAGGAACGACGATACGTCGTAGATTTCACCTTTGGGTGAATTCAAAATAAATGGCACCAAGCATATTTTTTCATCTAGACTAAAAAAAATAAATAAAATATTTGATCAAATTGCAAGGACCATGTGATGTTAATTAGTGTGTTGTATGTTCATGCAAAATTTTATTGAAATATCTTTTAACGGTTTTAAAGTTATACCCAAAAACATACAAAAAATGTCTGGAGTGAAACGCGTTTTTTGTAAACTAAATACATAACAATAAAAGAATAACAATATGTGTGTAAAAGTAAGACTTTTTACATTAACTTAAACATCTTGAGTTTTGAATTTTGTATGTGGTTAGTGTTTGTGTGCAAATGGTTCGCTGAAGTTCACACAAGAACAAAAGTTGTGCGCTGTCTGGAGTGCAACGGCAAATATAGAGAAACTCGAAATAATTGAATACTGTGGGAATTCTATGACTGAAAAGTCAAGTTTTTATGATAATCCATGTACAGAAATGTTTGTAGCCTTGAACAAATATGATTTTGAATACCTTAATAAGGACAAAAACTCCTGGTTGTTCTTTAAATAAACTCACCCGTGTTTGTCTGGAGTGTGACATTTGAAGTTTAACAACCCCTCTTTCACTGTATATTACTTTTTAATAAACTATTGTTCACTTTTTCAGATTAAATAGACCCAAAGATTATTCACACCAGAAATCCAGTTTAGACACAGACTTGTGTTTGATTTAGACCAGTATTTATGTTGTCTGGAGTGCAACAAGTTTTTATACGCCGCCGGAGGCGGACGTATATTGGTGACATCTTCTCCGTCTGTCCGTCCGTCCGTCCACTTTTCTTGTCAACGCAACTCCTAAGTTTCTGGCTGGATCTTCTTGAAACTTGGTCAATGTTATCACCTCAATTGGTAGATGTGCATGAAGGAAGGATTTTATGGTTCGTTGATTTTTGCCTGAGTTATGCCCCTTAAAAACTTAGTCTCTGGGGCTTATTGAAATTGCAGCCTTGTCAACGCAACTCCTCTTAAGTTTCTAGCTGGATCGTAATGAAACTTGGTCAATGTTATTACATCAATTGGTAGATGTGCATGAAGGAAGGATTTTATGGTTCATTGATTTTTGCTAGAGTTATGCCCCATTAAAACTTAGTCTCTGGGACTTATTGAAATTGCAGCCTTGTCAACGCAACTCCTCCTAAGTTTATGGCTAGATCTTAATGACACTTGGTCAATGTTATCACCTCAATTGGTAGATGTGCATGAAGGAAGGATTTTATGGTTCATTGATTTTTGCCACAGTTATGCCCCCTTAAAACTTAGTCTCTGGGGCTTATTGAAATTGCAGCCTTGTCAACGCAACTCCTCCTAAGTTTATGGCTGGATATTAATGACACTTGGTCAATGTTATCACCTCAATTAGTAGATGTGCATGTAGGAAGGATTTTATGGTTCATTGATTTTTGCCACAGTTATGCCCCCTTAAGACTTAGTCTCTGGGGCTGATTGAAATTGCAGCCTTGTCAACACAACTTCTTCTAAGATTCTGACTGGATACTAATGAAACTTGGTTGATGTTATTACCTTAATTGGTAGATGTGCATGAAGTAAGGATTTTATGGTTCATTGATTTTTGCCTGAGTTATGCCCCCTTCAATCTTAGTCTCTGGGGCTTATTGATATTTAAGCCTCGTGAACGCAATTCCTTTCAGGTTTTTGACCCTTGGATATTTATAAAAACCTTTTTGTGAACACAACTTTTTACAGGTTTTTGTGTGAATATTTATAAATCCTTGTCAATGTCATTTTTTTTTGTCTCAAGTTTTATAAGTGGCGGCGTATATTGTGACCATGGCACTCTTGTTTGGTTTAATTAAAAAAAGACCTGATCTGAAGAAAGTGTTATCATCAAATTGTTCTTTTTTTTTAAGGGGGCATATATTTAAACAATTTAGGCACAATTTGTGTCATCTTTGCAATTGGTTTTCATTTTAGGGGTTAGACATTTAAATCTTAGAAAACTGAACTATCTTGGTATGAATACAATTGCTCCTTGTTTGAAATACATGGAAAAGAGTAACATTACTTGTAATAGTTATCACATGATTTATTTCTGCCATTTTACTTGATAAAGAAGTGCGAATTGTATCATACATTAGCCAAATTTGTCAACATGTGAATATGTCTGGAGTGCAACAAATTATTAAAAAAAAGAACTTTCATTTTTCATCATTTATAGCACACCTATCTAAGATGATTAATTGTTCTTGTTTACTTAGCACTTATAACATGTCAAGGTATAATATAAGTAATTTTTATGCCCCCTTTCGAAGAAAATGGGGGTATATTGTTTTGCAAGTGTCGGTCGGTCGGTCGGTCGGTCGGTCGGTCGGTCGGTCGGTCGGTCGGTCTGTCCGTAGACCAAATCTTGTCCGGAGCATAACTCAAAAAGTATTAAAGGTAGAATCATGAAACTTCACAGGTGGATAGATCTCATTATGGAGAGGTGCAGTGCACAAGAACCGTAACTCTGCCGATCAAATTTTTTGAGTTATTGCCCTTTGTTGATTTTATAACTTGATTCTTGTCCGGAGCATAACTCAAAAAGTATGTAAGGTAGAATCATGAAACTTTACAGGTGGATAGATCTCATTATGGAGAGGTGCAGTGCACAAGAACCGTAACTCTGCCGATCAAATTTTTTGAGTTATTGCCCTTTGTTGATTTTATAACTTGATTCTTGTCTGGAGCATAACTCAAAAAGTATGTAAGGTAGAATCATGAAACTTCACAGGTAAATAGATCTCATTATGGAGAGGTGCAGTGCACAAGAACTGTAACTCTGCCGATCAAATTTTTTGAGTTATTGCCCTTTGTTGATTTTATAAATTGATTCTTGTCCGGAGCATAACTCAAAAAGTATGTAAGGTAAAATCATGAAACTTTACAGGTGGATAGATCTCATTATGGAGAGGTGCAGTGCACAAGAACTGTAACTCTGCCGATCAAATTTTTGAGTTATTGCCCTTTGTTGATTTTCAAACTTGATTCTTGTCCGGAGCATAACTCGAAAAGTATTAAAGGTAGAATCATGAAACTTCACAGGTGGATAGCTCTCATTATGAAGAGGTGCAGTGCACAAGAACTGTTACTCTGCTGATCATATTTTTGGGGTTATTTCCCTTTGTTGATTTTCAAACTAGATTCTTGTCCGGAGCATAACTCAAAAAGTATGTAAGGTAGAATCATGAAACTTTACAGGTGGATAGATCTGATTATGGAGAGGTGCAGTGCACAAGAACCGTAACTCTGCCGATCAAAATTTTTGAGTTATTGCCCTTTGTTGATTTTATAACTTGATTCTTGTCCGGAGCACAACTCAAAAAGTATGTAAGGTAGAATCATGAAACTTTACAGGTGGATAGATCTCATTATGGAGAGGTGCAGTGCACAAGAACCATAACCTTCCGATCATTTTTTTGGAGTTATTGCCCTTTGTTGATTTTTACACTTAATTCTTAACAATGCCTATATCTCGTGTATTTTAACACATACAGCCTTGATATCTCACACATAGATACCTCCTATCAACATCATTCACAATTGACCATGATCTTGGACCTTGTGACCTTGACCTTGGAGTTTGACCTACTTAAAAAAAAATAAACCGGGCATATATTTCATGACCTATTACACATACAGTCTTGATATTTCACATATGGACACCTCCTACCAAGACCTTTCACAATTGACCATGACCTTGGACCTTGTGACCTTGACATTGGAGTTTGACCTACTTTTTAAAAACTTTAACCTGGCTGATATATCATGTCCTTTTACACATACAGCCTTGATATTTGACACATGGAAACCTCCGACCAAGACCTATCACATATGACTATGACATTGAATCTTGTGACCCTGACCTTGGAGTTTGACCTACTTTAAAAAAAATAAACTGCGCCTATATCTCATGTGCTATTACACATGCAGCCTTGATATTTCACAAGTGGACACATCCTACCAAGACCTTTCAAATTTGACAATGACCCTGGACCTTGTGACCTTGACCTTTAACCTACTTTTATAAAAACTTTATCCTAGCTGATATATCATGTCCTTTTACACATATAGCCTTGATATTTGATACATGGACACCTACGACCAAGACCTTTCACATTTGACCATGACCTTGGACCTTGTGACCTTGACCTTGGTGTTTGACCTACTTTTATAATACATTAACCTGGCCTGTATTTAATGTCATTTTACACATACAGCATTGATATTTCACACATGGTCACTTCAAGCCAAGACATTTCACTTTTGACCATGATCTTGGACCTTGACCTTGAAGTTTGACCTACTTTTAAAAAAATTTAAACTAGGCCTATATCTCATGTCCTGTTACCTATACAGTCTCGATATTTTACACATGGACACCTCCTACCAAGACCTTTCACATTTGACCATGACCTTGAATATTGCAACCTTGACCTTTGAGTTTGACCTACTTTTAAAAAGACTTAAACCTGGCATATATATCATGTCCTTTTACACCTACAGCCTTGATATTTCACACATGGACACCTCCAACCAAGACCTTTCACATTTGACCATGACCTTGACCTTGGCATTTGGCCTACTTTTAAAAACTTTAACCTGGCCTATATTTCATTTTACTTTTACATATAAAGCCTTGATATTTCACACATAGACACCTCCTACCAAGACCTTTCATATTTGACCATGACCTTGGACCTTGTTAACTTGACCTTGAACTTTGACCTACATCAAATGTAGGCCCTTGAGGGGGCATATATGTTTTACAAACATCTCTTGTTTATACCTATCCAGTGCATATTTAGAAAAAAATATTCACGAAATTAAAGATTTTCTTAGAAAAATGAACTATCTTCGTATGATTACAAGTACTCATTGTTTGCAATAAATGGAAGAGTATAAAATTGTTTGTTATAGTTATCATGTGAATTAATTTTTACAATTTTACTTGAAAATGAAGTACAAGGAGGATCATAAATTGTCCAAATAGGTTAATGATGTCTGGAGTGCAACACATTTGTGACAAAAGATGCAAGTTTTGGATTGTCTAGATTTTAGTTCAAACATGACAATTGTACAAGGTTTTTTGCAGACATGTTCTAAATTCATCATATTGTTGAGAAAATTGGGTCTGAAGTCTATATGAGGCCAAACCTTATCATAATAAAAACTTTTTGACCCATGTATGAAAAAATCACTAGTAATTTTGTGTAAAAAGTCATATTTTCACCAGATTTATGACAGAAAAGGTAGGTTTTTTGCTTAGAATTCCTTATTGATGCACAAATTACAATTTGGATTGAAAAAAAATGTTTCGTATCATTATGCGAGGGCACGTTACTTTGTAAATATATGTATTTTCATGTTTTTCTGTTGATTTTCTTCAATTAAAAAATCTGAAAACTTTTTTATGTCTAAATAATTTTCAAATCCGTTTTAGATTATTAAAATTTGATCTATGTACAATATTAGAACATATAGACAAAAATGATCAATTGAAATTTAAAAATTGGAAAAAAAATATTTTTTTTTGTGCCATTTTATTTGAATTCACCCCTTTGGCTTTCGAAGATGGGTCTATAGCCACTTTGTGAATAATTTGTGTCCGTCGTCATAAATTAATAAAAAACTTCTCTGAAACAGCATGACAGATTAGTTTGAAACTTTGTGGCAATGATCCCTAGCATGTACGGAACAAACGATCATCATTATATAACGATCTGACAGGCCCGTAGGAACAGGGGGGGGGCTAGAGGGGGACTACCCCCCCCCCCTCGAAGTTGGCCAAAAATGACAAATTTTCCTTTTTTCACACTGAAAATTTTAGGAAAATCCAAATTAGCCCCCCCTCCCCCCCCCCCCCACCCCCAATTATTAGACAATGGGGCTTTAGTCCAGCCATAATGAAATTGCTTCCTACGGGCCTGTCTGATAAAAATAAACGGTCGAACTCTCGAAGAATTGAACATTATGCCTATTTAATGGGGATGAAATTTTCTTAGTTTGCTCATAACTAAAAAAAAATACTTTAAACCCCTTCGCTGCCCCGTGACGGCCTGAGCCGTCATGCGAAAATGTCGCTATACTGCCCCGTGACGGCCTGGGCCGTCATGAGGAGAGAACAATGTTTTTTCTTTCAAAGTTTAATAACAACAAATGTAATTTCCAAAATGAATAAAAATATATTCACTGAATAGCATTTTCAATAATCTTTCAGAAAATATAAGGTTTTATACAGTTTTATTGAATAGTTTTTTAGTTATAAAATGATTTCTTACACTACAGTCAATTTCTTGGAAAATAGCTTGGCAAATAGGAACCAATTTTCCAACATTTGTCTGGCAACGAAGGGGTTAAGATTGGAAAAATCTCGGGAGATCTAAAAAAACGTTGATAAAGTTACGACAACTCAGGTTTTGCACCAAGTGCAATTGTGCAAATTGATTTTCACGTTTTAGAATTAAGATGAACTAAGAAAATCATAGCCGACCATGTGTATTGTACCCTTCTAATTTGATGTATAAATTAATCCTTTAGGTTCAAAGAAAATTGTCATTGGGAGAAATGAAGGACTGGTAAAATTTAGAGGTCTAATTCGGGAGTCGTTTCCTTTACTACAAGAAAAACATTTTAATCTGAAAATGGTGAGAAAAGAGACTGGAAATTCTTTGGTGCCGGCAGACAACAACAGCCTCAGAGAATTGAAGAGGACAATAAAGGCCAAGTCCGTGTATGTTGTGCCTGAGGAGAAATTGCAAGTCCAGAATGAAAATGTAAGAACATGTAAATTTCAATATATGTTTATCAGTGCCACCGTATGACAAACAAGAGCTGTCCGAAGACAGCGCGCTCGACTTTCTAAGTTGCTTAGTATAAAGGGGGCATAACTCCAAATATAGTTGAGTCAGGGTCATGGACCCTGGTAGTAAGGTAGAGGGTGTGTGAATAAATATTTCAAGTTTGGGTTGAATCCCTGTGATAGTATAGAAGTTATTGATGTTTGAAAAAAACTTTAACCTTTGTTGCGACGCCAACGCCCGGGTGACAGTATAAGCTCTCATTTTCTTCGAAAAGTCGAGCTAAAAATGATTTGGCCGAGGATAAAACCAGGTTTGCTTTGATGACAATCCGTCATCGTATCCGCTACGCCAAGTGGACTTGCATATCGTGATAAAACATTATACTTATAATCTTTTTTTTTTCCTTATAGTTTAAATAAACCTGCGATATCTTTGTTTGTTCTCATTTTTTTTAAATTTAAAATAAATCATATAATAAAATAGAATAGATCGAAAAAATCTATGCAACACACCAGCTAGATAGCTTTTCTTTTTTGTCAAATATGTTATCTGCTACTACAACGATCCAGTCCCTCTCAAAACCAGGATAATAAACATAATTCCATTTCGTCGAGTCATAAAATTAAAACTAGAATAAAAATAAATGATAACTTACGTTTTAATGTTGAAAATTCAAACAATTCCATAAAATTGACGGAAAACCATCTCGATTTGATCCCGTTGTGACGGACGCTACTTCCGACTTTTAACAGTTTTCCTCGAGTGCACCTTATTTCGGATAGAATTTATTTGGATAAATGACTACGAATGCCACATTAGCAGCGGCGGATCAAGGATTTCTGTTAGGGGGGTTCTGATATATGCAAATAGGGGGTTTGTTTTTCTAGTATTACACAATTTTGACTGCACGAAAATGAAATAATCAGGCTACAGAGGGGGGGGGTTCGACCCCCCCCCAACCCCCTCTGGATCCGCCACTGATTAGTCACCACAAGCGATCGAGAATTATTTTTAAGGATCATTATAATGTTAACACATCATATTTGATACTTGAAATACGATAAACATGATTTTTTGATGTTGAAATTCTGAATAATTTGTATCAATAAAGATGAGCTGTCGTTATCTTACAGATTTTAGCAGATGTGCTACGATTATGTTTTTTTAGATATGCTGGACCATTTGCTACACTCTATAAGGTTTCCCAACATATTGCTAATCTCTTTATCTTTCCATGACTAAATATCAAAGTGTAGCACATAGAACTTTTGATTTTATCGGTCTGAAACTACCGAAAAATGTCGAAATTTCGACCAAAACGGTACTTTCTCACACTTTATTGATATATTTTTCTCCAAGATATAAGCTATATTTGAAAATCATTGTTTATTTCAGACAGATGGGGGGGGGCAATCTTACGTATTTAAGGTCAAAATGAGACACATGAGTAATTTAGTTTTTTCTGAAAAAAAAAAAAAAAAAAAAAAAAAAAAACAGGGCCGATTAAGGGTATTATGGACCTAGCCCTTTCGTCTCTGGCTCTTTGGTGCTTTTGAGGGGTCGGATACCTTAATAGATACTGTGTTTCTTTAGCGCTTCATTTAAAGCATATTAAGCATGAAAATATAAGAAAATAAAGAAGAAATATCAATCATGTGTTCTGCTAGTAGTGTTTTTTGTTGTTGATGACGATGTTCTTGTTCTTTACCTCTATTTGCAGCTGAACAATGACCTGTTTATAATATCAATCAACTTTGCATTTATAAAGACAAATCTTTATATAAAAAAGGAAAACACAAACTAGATCAACTTCTGAAAGGTACCTATTCTCATTTTGTTAATCATTCATGAATAGAAATCATACAAAAATGTTTATACTTTGTTCAACTTGTTGCGGGCATCGCCTTCTTATAGGTCATGGGCAATTATTAAGACAAATATTGACGTACCCATACAACTTTGTGGCGGCCATTTTGTTTTTATTTTCATGGGGCTTTCGTGGACTAACTCTCAATAACTGTTTTTGATTGCAGTTTTCCTCGTCCCTAAATCCACGGTTTGATAACCAGTCAACTTTACGGTGTCTTGTGGGAAAAATATATGACAAAAATTAATAAAAACATTTACCAACCAATGTTTTTGGTCTATTCCATCTACAATAACAATGAAATGTGTTAACATTTAAGTCTAAATAAGAAATGAATAAGAATCGTTCTGTGACGTTTTGTGACAGGTCACTGTGTCACGTCACCAATTTTGCGCAAAACGTCACGCACAGTAAGTGCGGGACATTTTAATCCGAGTTTTCTCTGATAAAATTCGCTCTTTGATATATTGATGTCGCTCATTTACATCAGAGCGCACTACAATTCTAAAACAAAGGAAAGTTCGACACAAGTTATGGCGCTTTGTTTACAATGACCATCTTTCCTTTGTTTTTGAATGAATGAGTGACATCAACATATCAAAGAGCGAATTTCATCAGAAAAAACTCGGATTAGGGACATTTGTGTAAATAAGCAATGACGTCATCGACCTTCATGGATAAGATTTTCATTGAAAACAACAACAAAAAATACGAAAGGCGGTTTACAAGGAACGAATAAAGGTAAATACTATGTGAACTCTTTGTTTGAAAATCCTGAATTTTATTCGACAATCTTATAAGAAACGAAGAGTTAACATCGGTCTAGTTTTATTTCACTTGATTATTTTCTATTCGTCTGCACCTGTCTAAACATCAGCATCAACTGTCAAAAAATCCACCTCTCATCAGAACTGTCAAAATTATCAGCTAGATCTACTGCTTCACTAATCCAAACAGTTTACCGTAAGGTTATAAAATGCATGTAGTCAACACAACGTAATGTAAAAATTATATTATTTCTATACAATTTTTGGTCTGTTTTGTTTTCGGCAATTGACATAGACCATTAACTATGGAATTCAATGGTGTTTCCAATGAGGCCCTATTTAACTCATAATTTGTTTGATTTTCAAATTTCTCATGCACAATAGTCTAATTTCAATATGAAAAGAGATTATTTTCTATTTTTTCTTATTTTGATTAACCCTCCCCCAAACAAGATCTTTTCTCGGAAAAAGGGTAAAATACCAAAGAATAGAGAAAAACAAACGAAAACGAGTAAATCAAAAATTAAAGTAAACAAAAGTAAATCTACTGATCCAAATGAAACATTTATGGAACCCGAAAAAAAACCCCAAGTGATATCTTAAAAGATAACATTCAGAAAAAGCCTACAGATTTAAATAAAATAAGTATCGAAACTAAACCAGAAAATACTATAACAACCCCAAGAAACATTGACAAGGAACTGTTGAATGAATTTTGACAACTAGGTTTGGAGCTGAAGGAAATTTTGTCAAAAATGATAGCAAAGACCAAAGCAAATATGCAACAAAATTGAAAAAAAGCTGCAATAAATATGAAAAAGAAGTTAGGCGTAAAATTGTCAGATTTACCTCAGCCTCCACCACTCATTGAAAATGAACAATACAACATTGCAATGGACAGTATACGTGCCTTTGAATTGGAACAGATGTCATATACTTTCAAGCTATGCAACATATGCAATGAGTGTAGACTACAAATAAAATCGAAATTAGATATTGTATGTCATAGATGTTTTGTTGACGGAAACAATATAAAAATGTTCTCAAAGGAAAACAAAATGGATCCTGGAATCCTTCCAAAAGAATTGAAATATCTTTCAATTGTTGAAGAACAACTAATTAGCCGTTTGGCACCAATAATGTATACATGTGTATACATATGTTTAAACATGGAGGAATAGCAGCTAAAGGGCACTGTGTTACATTCCCCCAGGAAGTTAATGAACCTGCTTTAATTCTTCCAAAGCTTGCAAAAGATGTAAATAGTTTACGTGTAAGGAAGAAAGATGCTAACAATTATGTGAAGGACTTTAATGTTCGCTGTTAAAATGTACAAAATGCGCTTTTATGGCTAAAAAACAACAATGACGCATATCCAGACATATTTATCAGTGAAGAAAGATTAATGCTTCTCCCAGAAAATGGAGAAATAGAGACAGTAGTGACAGATAAAAATTTATCTGTTACTGATCTTGGCCCAGCACCACAGCAATTAAACATTGATGATGTAGCAGGTGATACATCTTCTACAGTCACACTTTCAGAGCAATCCATTGATTTAAAGAAACAAGTTGAAGATGCATTAAAACACACTGCTTCAAATACAAAAGAAAATAAAAAAGTAGTTATTCCATGGCCATCACAAAAAGAAACTTCCATTTTTACACTCTTTAATTTCCTTGTCTTTTCCCTTACACAACAGGAGATTTTCACATTAATAGTCCAAGAACATGCACTTCTATGTCTGATTGGGCTGTACACCTCATGTGGTACAAAGATGGCAGATTTGCAAGACATAAGTATTTCAAATTTATCGTCGACAATATCATTATGAGGAAAAGAACTTTAGAGCAAAGTACTTACATCATAAGACAACAAATAGGAGAAGAACAAATGTCCATTGAAGACTTAAAACAAAAAAATCAGAAAGGCGATAACAGCATTGCACAAAAAGTACGATACTTAGGAGCATGTCTAAGAGGGACATCCCAGTATTGGTCCCAACGTTCTAGAGAAGCGAAAGCCTTGATTCAATACCAAATTAATGAAGGGAAGGGCCGTCCATCGATTTTCAGTACTGGTAGTTGTGCTGAATTCCATTTCAAACCTTTAAAACGGTTACTCTCCCTTAACATGCAAAAGACCAACGGAGACTTAGAAAAAACAGAAATACACTTTTTACTGTTTTGCAAGAAAATTCTCATATTGTTTCAGAGTAGTTCAATTAGCGAACTATTTCCTACTTTGAAACAGTTATGAAAAGAGCTTTCAATGTAGATGCGTACTGGTATCGCTATGAATTTGCAAAATTAAGAGGCATGATACATTGGCATGGTCTGTGCTGGCGGTCTGATCGTAAGACAGAGCCTCATAATCTTCTGCATGAGGCTCTACAGAAGGGGCTGTCAAAAGATGATACTTCTCAGCAGCTCTCAAATTGGGCAAAAAGCAATTTCTCTATGACTGCCTCTCGTCCAGCTGGAAGTCATGAAAATGGCCTTAAAAAAAAATGTGGCCACCTCCGGAGGGTACTGCCCCTCTACCCCCAGAAGAAAAAAAAACTTAATTAAATTTCTTCTTGATGTCAGTGATACTCAAGACACTCTTCTTGAAGATCACTTTCTACTTGCCAACAGGATAAATATCCATAGGTGTTCAGATTATTGCCTTGAATAAAGACGTAGTAATAAAACAAGGACATGTAGAATGGAATTTGGCACTGTAAAAAATCCTGGAAAAACTATCAGAACAGAGCCAGTAATTGTTAAAGACAAAAATGGTAGTCTAAGACTAGAAATGGCGAGAGATTACCCTATGTTGGTACAACATTCACAAATCGACACACAGGGATGGAGGGCAAATGGTGATGTCTCCATCATCCTATCAAAAAGTAGTCCTGACAATCCTTTTGTGAATGACATAATTGCAACATAGAAATATGTAACTGGATATGCATGTAAAGGTAATAAGTATACTGGTGAATTGGTTGATTTATTTAATGTAATGGCCAAATCATCAAATGAAGATTCAGGTGTAAATGGTAAGAGCATCTGCGCTAAATCACTTATGAGCACAGCTAAGAAAGACATTTCTATTACTAAGACTTCTTATGAACTATTACGACTTCCTCTTTGTCATTGCAGACATCAATTTTGAACATAAATTTATCAGAATCACGTGTCCTCGAAAAAAATGGGAAAACTCTTACTAAATCAACACCACTAGAAAAATATCTGTCACGCCCAATGGAATGCCAAGATTCGTGGTATCAATTTATTTGTAAGTAAGGTCGAGTTCCAGTAATATCTGGTGGTTTAATTCGTGCCACATGACCTCTTACAGAAGACTATGCACGCTCTATGTTGCTTTTCCATTGGCCCAACTGGAGAAGTATTACAGACATAGAGCAGCTAACTTGGTTACAAAAATTCAACCTTTTCTTAGAATCTAATGATTGTCTAACTTTGTCAAGGCTGATGTTTTAAAAGCACAGCAAAATATATCAAGCCAAAATGAACAAGAAAGTGACAATGAAAATGATGAGACTGAAGAGGAACAACCAAAGTGGATTCAATTTATGAGGCCAGTAACAGATATAAGTGATTCAAATGAATTCATATATGACGATGGTGATCCACTTCACAATTGGAGTGAATCATCAAGAGGTTACCCCACTGACTATGGTAAACAGTTTTTGGAAGACATGGACAAGTGTGATGAACAACGTTCAAATCTTGATCCAGTCAATCTTAAAACAGTTAACACTGATCAAAAATTTGCATTTCCATTGTACTAGATACATTATTGAAATTTAAAAACCAAGACCCTTTAAACCATTACGAATGGTTGTATCAGGAACAGCCGGATCAGGTAAGTCTTAACTTATTAAATCTATGGTGTATGCTTTAACAAAACTATTGCAGTCAAAGGATTCAGTTCAAGTCCAAACTGGAAATAGTGCAAACCTTATATCTGGTGTCGCAATTCATTCATTTTTGAAAGTACCACATCATTCAAAGCTGTCAAAGATACGAAATCACCAGATGGTACTATAGGTGAACAACTACAGAATAACAGAGGGAACTAGAACTGTCGCAAAGCGGACGAATACCCCCCACTAGGGCCTTGTCACTGAAAGTGCTATAGGTCAAAAGGTTCTTGACTTGGAGCATGGAAACAGATTTTAAACAAAGTCCAACTGTGACCTTGACCTTTGACCTTGGTGACCCAAAAACAATAGGGCACCTCCTTGGGTCATGGGCAACAACTGTATAAAGTTTCATGATCCTAGGTCAAATGGTTCTCGAGTTAGAACACAGAAACAAAATTGTAAATTTTGACTACTCCCCCCCCCCCCTTAAAAACTTCAAAGTGGCATAACTCTGAAACTAATAAATGGATCAAGATGAAAATTGCAGGTGCACAACTTCATATGATAGGAAACATCCTGATAAAATTTCAGAAAAATTGGTCAAAAACTGTGGGAGGAGAAGAGGACACAAGATTATGTCCAACCCCCCCCCCCCCCCCCTCCACCCCCCCTTAAAAACTTCAAAGTGGGATAACTCTAAAACTAATGACTGGATCAAGATGAAAATTGCAGGTGCACAACTTCATATGATAGGAAACATCTTGATAAAATTTCAGAAAAATTGGTCAAAAATTGTGGGAGGAGAAGAGGACACAAGATTATGTCCACGGACGGACGGACAGACGGACGGACGGACAACCTGATTCCAGTATACCCCCCCATAACTTCGTTGTGGGGGGTATAATGAAGGTACTTATCATTGATGAAAGGTCTCTAGTTGGTTGTATAACTCTAGGTTGGATGGAATTTCATTGTTGATATGGAATGAAAAATGATTCTTTAGATTGCGGAGGCATTCCAGTGGTATTTTTTTTTAGATGACATACAATTACCCCCTGTATGCGATTCTCCAGTCTACTTCCTGTAATAGTAAAATTCCTGCTGCATTGCGTGGTGCTTTGATCTGGAAAACTTTTTTTCCACTGTTGTTCATCTTCAAACAATAGTGAAGCAAAGTAATGATCAAAATCAGTTGAAAGGGTCTTAAATTCTCTAACTTCAAGTTCTCTGTCAAGTGATGATGCAAAATGGCTTCAGTCTTTCCAATGGAATGACATGAAAAAAGTATGGCCTAGAAACTATGACTGGGGTATGTGCAACTGCTTTATTTGTATTTCCAACTCATGCAACTGAATACCAACATAACAAAAACCAGCTTTGCAAGCAAATGTACATAACCCAATTGCAAAGTTGAAATCTGTGAATAAAGGGGCGCATGCAAATGCTGCATCAAACCACTATCTATATGTAAAAATGATAAGGTAATGTTAACATCCAATCTTCATGTGAGAGACGGACTATTCAACGGATCTACAGGTAAGTAAAATATATCATTTACCATGACGTTAGAAAACCCAGTGATTCTCTACCAGATGTTGTTATGGTTCAGTTTCCGAAGTATCCCGGACCAGGATGACCCAAAACTTTTTCCTATTGTTCCATTAGAGAGAAGACTTGAATGTGCAGGTCATGCTTGTAGTGGGAAACAAATTCCGCTCAGGTTGGGCATTACAATACATAGATGTCAAGGAATGACTATTGGAAATGGGGAACCAAATAAATATATTGTTATTGGCCCTGGTTTAAAGAGATTCGAATCACAAAATCCTGGTACACTGTTTGTTGCCTTGTCAAGAGCAAAGACACCAGGAAGTTCAAAAGTCAAATCAGACTTCTATTGGCATCCTGATGTTTTGGTCAATGAAGACCATTTATGTTTTTCACCAGCCACACCGAAGCTAAGAGCAAGTACAAAAGAAGTCAAGAATTGATAAACTGGCAACCTCAACAAAATCAGATTATGATTTCTGTGATTCAGAACTTCCTTTTGAAAACCATCTAAATAACTTGCGACCCTTCTTGGATTCT
The DNA here is from genome assembly GCA_963680895.1 of Fragum sueziense. NCBI lineage: Eukaryota > Metazoa > Mollusca > Bivalvia > Cardiida > Cardiidae > Fragum > Fragum sueziense. Next base: position 38,817,079 of record OY804593.1, on the reverse strand, counting down.
GGTCTGTGATAGATGGCATGTCAGCTACTGATCTATTTTTCCAGATATATATCATTTAAAACAGTTTTCATTGCCAAATGTCCATACACCTGTCTGTTATTATTAATCAATTGTAAATTTCAATACATTAGTCAACATTCTTTGAGTGAGCTTATTCAGGATGTATTTGTGGGTGACATGTCAGTCGCTAACTGTACTCATGAATGCATTCTCACTATTATACATACAAGTTAAGACTAACCTTTAAACAATTTATTACTGAAATTTTATCTATTAGTACATCAATTTCACAACAATTGTATGGAATCAAAGTATTCTTATTAATTAATTGTAAATGCAATGCATTAGTCAGCATTTTTTGAGTGAGCTTATTCAGGATGTATTTGTGGGTGACATGTCAGTCACTAACTTTACTCTTGAATGCATTCTCACTATTATACAAATAAGCTTTAACTGACTTTTAAACAATTTATTACTTAAATTTTATCTATTTAGTAGATTACGTATATATACATTTTTGAATGTTCATCCACATCTATATTGCCAATGGCAAAATCAATTTTAAAACTTTAATACTGCAAGATTTGCATGCATTATAGTTGGTGGCATGTCAGGTATCAATGTAAATTTCTGCAAATCAATTTGGTAACTTGACCACACAAGAATTTGTGTTCACCTGCATACAACATTTTTGCATGTTCATGTACATATATATTGTCAACCTTTAGAAAATATGTCAAAGAGAATTTTACTGACATCCTGTTCAACGGTATTGTAACTGTCCTCTGCTCATTAAAAATTGTTTCTTTTCATGACTGGCAATATGTGTGTTTAAAAAAGGTATCTCTGACACATCATTTATCCATCACATTAATTATGTTGATCTCTAAATGTGATGTCGGTGGTCGAGTGTCAGCCTTGTGACAAAGAGGTTTGATGTTCAATCCTCGGTAGCGGAGGTAGTTCTTGGTCCACACATTCTGCGCCAGCACTGGTGTATTTTCCAGGAATCAGAATCAATATTGATTAATCATAATGTTAGTTGAAAAACTTGCGTCCCAATCAATGTAAATGAATAATGTTCAATGTAACATCTGAAGAAAATTTATCTACCGTATAACTGTTTTTTTACAGTTGCAAATCATTTTAAGAATTGTCACTAAAGCCTTATATTCTATGTTTATTTACTTTTTGTGTTGCGGTAATATCTGCAAAATTACAAGTCATACAGTTTTTTTGTGTATTCATGATATTGTAAGTTGTATTGTAAGTGTAATTCTTGAATCACATGCGATACTTTAAGGACACGATTTCTATTTCAGATGGACCATTATATATTTGCCACAGACTCGAGAAGGGCTGAACTTTACCCATTTGTTTCAAACTCAAAATCTTTTAGCTTACCATATACATCAATAATTTCAATTCCGGGAGCCAAATTTCATGTTTTAAAGTCAGCTATTGACAATCGCATTCAAACTTTTCAAAACAAGTCATGTGATCAATAAATCGTTTTTTATTATTATTATTTATGTAGCAGCGGGCATCTGCAATTTAACTAAAAAGGTTCAAGGCATTTGTGGAAAAGAAATCGTTTACTAGCATGATAATACTAATATTTCTACAATAAAATCTCTCATAAAGCAGCGCTATTCCGAAAACAGCCAAACAAAGAAAATAAAATATGTACATATTGCACCAGCTAGCCTGGAAAAATACAATTCATTTAATATTTCAAAAGGCAAATTAACTTCATTGTCTTACACTTCATCACAAATAAACCATCAACAAAGTTAACTAGAAACTGTTGTTTCAGACATAAATTGTACAATTTCATCACATAATGCACAGTATGATATGCATTCTGTAAGGTGGGATAGGGATTTACTCGTTTGCAGACCCCCAAAAAAGGGGTAATAGGATTGTTAAAACTAGGAAAATATCGTATGATAAACTTTATGATGGCGTGCACCCTTCTTTTCATCTTCATCAGAAGTGGTATGATTTACATGTTGAACTTTGTTGTGAAAGACAGAAATTCAAACTCTGATTATGAAACTTCTGATGAAGAATAAATGACCTGGGATTTTAAAAGATAACGATACAAAAAAGAATAAACCCCTATCCTAATATTTAATCAATAAACAGTGTTTTTTCTGTCACTTCTCAAGCTATTCGTCACCCTTTCCCATACAGCCAAAATTTTGACTTTCCCAATTAGAAAACCTCTGCAAAACACAAAATGGATATTAAAGATAGGATATGTGTATACTGTAGCATCTAAATTATTAAGGCAAAAGGAGGAAATAATGGTTACCAGCATTTTCTTCTTTTGTCTTAATGTTTTCTCAAACAAATCCTGTACCATACTTCAAAACCAGGTCTTGTTTGGGAAATGGTTAATATCTACTAGTACATCAATTTCACAACAATTGTATGGAATCAAAATATTCTTATTAATTATTTGTAAATTTCAATGCATTAGTCACCATTCTTTGAGTGAGTTTATTCAGGATGTATTTGTGGGTGACATGTCAGTCACTAACTGTACTCTTGAATGCATTCTCTCTATTATACAAATAAGCATTAACTGACTTTTAAACAATTTATTACTTAAATTTTATCTATTGGTACATCAATTTCACAACTATTGTATGGAATCAAAGTATTCTTATTAATTAATTGTAAATTGCAATGCATTAGTCAGCATTTTTTGAGTGAGTTTATTCAGGATGTATTTGTGGGTGACATGTAAGTCACTAACTGTACTCTTGAATGCATTCTCACTATTATAAAAATAAGCTTTTACTGACTTTTGAACAATTTATTACATATATTGTATCTATAAGTACATCAATTTCACAACAATTGTATGGCATCAAAGTATTCTTGTTGATTAATTGTAAATTTCAATGCATTGGTGAGCATTTTTTGAGTGAGCTTATTCAGGATGTATTTGTGGGTGACATGTAAGTCACTAACTGTACTCTTGAATGCATTCTCTCTATTATACAAATAAGCATTAACTGACTTTTAAACAATTTATTACTTAAATTTTATCTATTGGTACATCAATTTCACAACTATTGTATGGAATCAAAGTATTCTTATTAATTAATTGTAAATTGCAATGCATTAGTCAGCATTTTTTGAGTGAGTTTATTCAGGATGTATTTGTGGGTGACATGTAAGTCACTAACTGTACTCTTGAATGCATTCTCACTATTATAAAAATAAGCTTTTACTGACTTTTGAACAATTTATTACATATATTGTATCTATAAGTACATCAATTTCACAACAATTGTATGGCATCAAAGTATTCTTGTTGATTAATTGTAAATTTCAATGCATTGGTGAGCATTTTTTGAGTGAGCTTATTCAGGATGTATTTGTGGGTGACATGTCAGTCACTAACTGTACTCTTGAATGCATTCTCACTATTATACATACAAGTTAAGACTAACCTTGAAACAAATTATTACTGAAATTTTATCTATTAGTACATCAATTTCACGACAATTGTATGGAATCAAAGTATTCTTATTAATTGATTTTAAATTTCAATGCATTAGTCAGCATTTTTTGAGTGAGCTTATTCAGGATGTATTTGTGGGTGACATGTTAGTCACTTACTGTACCCTTGAATGCATTCTCACTATTATTCATATAAGTTTTAACTGACATTTAAATAATTTATTTTTCAGCAGTGCTTAATGATTTAGATTTCTCTTTTTATTGGGGAGGGGTAAACTCAAGCTGTATTGGTGGGTGACATGCCAGTCACTTACTGTACACTTGTTTCCTTTTCTAAACTAAATGAGTTTTCCTATCTTATTATCCCATGTTTTAGTTGCTATATGAATTATTAGAGTACTGTAAATATCTTTTACACTTGTTCTGAGTTTCTTGTAATTGATCATAAACTAAGTAATTTAGTAATGTGATTGCTTAAAGTATTAGCCACTGATTTACCAAAGAATTGGCAAAACTAAATGTAATGTTCAGTTAATAACTTGCATTAAAATTAAAACTGAAAAAGTAATAAAAATAATAGAATAGATCTATTAAAAAATAAGACAGTTGAAGAAAAGTGAAATCAGAATAAGCCCTGCATGACGGCAAATTGGCAAAGGCAGGTACAGTATATATGGTTTCTATCCCTTATTTATTACAGAAATTTATACAGGTCAAAAGTAACGTTAGCATTGTAAAATGAAACTAAATTTATTCAGTGATTGTCTTTAACCCTTTCATAAACATGTATATATTATGATGGTTTGAAAGCTGATGAAGATGAGAAAATGGATATGATTTTCGCATAATTAAAGGGCCCCATAATTCAGCACAGCAAATATTGAGGTAAAAGGAGAAGATGCATTTTCTCCTATACGTGTGTACAAAATTGAAAATAGTTTTTCCTTTCGTGTCAGCTACAAATAAAGACGAAACTTTGAAGTCTATGCTTAACATGTGGAATGTGGACAGTCAGGGTAAGAATTTATAAAATTATTTCTCTCCGCCCGTTTTAGGCTTTGCCTATTTTCATATTTGTTTCTAAAAATAGTAACAAATCGACGTTATCAAAACGAGGCTCCCAAAAAATTTGGAGTAAACAATGACGGCGCGCGTGCATTCAATATACAGCGCTATAGCGAAGTTTTAAAATGGAACAAATACTGTAAAATTGAATGAAAATCTATGAAAAACACACGCCATCGGACAGAATAATGACCAAATTACACGATTGTTATGATAATCGACGTATTTCAATGGCTAGAAGGGATATATTCGTCCAGAAAAATCTCTGCCAAACCCGTTACACAAAGAGGGAAATGATCACGTGACCGGTTTGTTTACTCCAATTCTCCGCGCGGTATGTGGTATAAGATGGCGGATTGAACCTTGTCCTCAAACCGTGTCTCCGTGTATCCACTCCCTTATTATGGAAAAGGTTGTGACGTCATCAAACTTGACGGCACTTAGGGTCATGGTTGACTTTACTACGAAACGTTCAATATGAGCGATAAACTTTTGTAATTTAGAAAGTAACGCATAAAAGGCATACATTATTTTCTTCTAAATGATCTCAATACGTATGTGTTTAGAAAAATCGAGGGTATTTTCCAAAAAGAGGCCACCTCTGGTTTATCATCGACCCCAACATGAAAATGCAAATGACGTCATGTGACGTAGGAACAAGATCGTACTGCAAGCGATAAATAGCCTCAAGCATACACCCTGACACAGTTTTTAAAATTTTTTTAACCGTGACCTGTGTATGCATGAGAGCAAACAAAAGGTCACGTGGTCGTTTTACTATATGAGCCTGTCCATGAGAAAAGGTACAAGTTGGCATGACGTCATTTTTGTGGGAAAACGTGACGTAAGTTTCTGTTGTCTGCAAAACACTTCCTAGTTTTCAACAACATGTTTGAAAAGCGAATTTTAACTGTAATTCGACAGTTGAAATGGTAACAATACCAGAAGAAGGTGGTTTTGAGGTTGATGGTCTTTTTCTGGGAGATTTTCGCTTGCATTATTAGAAATAAATGAGAGTTTACTGTTTTCAAGCGATCGATAAATTGATGGCGAAGAAAGACAAAGTTCTGTCACCAAAAATGAATACTGGTAAATTGGTTACTGGTCAGCGTAATTCAACAGTTTAAATAAAGAAAGAATCAGCCAAATCTGGTTTGAAGTTTTCGGCTATTTATTTCCTTTTCCCCTTAAAATGTAAGATAGGAACGAGAAAGAACACAGTTTGAATTGTTTACACATGGTTGAAAAGTGGACGGCGAAGAAAGACAAGTGTTGCCACGTTGGATTGTTTACTTCGGTTACCGACGTAAATATTTGGATATGGTAGCGTTTTGACTTTGGAAAGCTTTAACAATTATTTTTTAACCATTATTACATCTATCAAAAAATCTGTTTTTTTGGTCATGTAGAAAGGGGTTCAATGCCCGATCTATTTTTAGATCTCACACTAAGTAGAAAATATAAAATAATTTTGCACATAAAGTAGAATGTGCCGTCGTGGCGCAGTGGTTTTATCCCTCGCTTTGCATGTCAAAGGACCAAGGATCGAATCCCGTTGCCTTTTTTTTGGGGGGGGGGGATTTTTTTTAAATTGCAATTTTATTTCCTTTACAAACTTTACAAAGATTTATAATTAATAACAATTTAATCTGATTGATGATCATACTTATACTTTGCTCAGCGTAAGTCAATAATGGAATCATGGGTTATAAATGTTTTACTGTGTACATGTATAATAACTTATTCGTCCTTCAAACCTATGATATAAAATGTCTTCATATATCTATCAGTCCGTCTGTCTTTCAATTCATCCAAACATTCACACGTCCATCAATTGATCAGACGAAAATCACATTATACATTCTACATTAATTTCTCTGGAGCTGAATGAAATATAGAGGCTGCATGTTATGTACATGTATGTCATTAATAAACGCGTTTCTACGAAATATTATTTACCGAAGAAAAAAGATGTTATGACAGAAAAGCTTCAATGTGTTGATGATATGTAACAGGTCAGCGGCGGATCCAGGTGGGGTTCGGGGGTTCAAACGAACCCACTCTATTTCATGATCATTTAATTTTCAGGGAGACATTCAGGCAAAAAATCTGTAATACTAAGAACATGAACCCCCTGTTTGTATGTACAGTGTATGCGACCTCGCTACCTTCTCTTTTAAAATGTATGTATATCAATTATTAGCGTGAACGGGTCTCATGGTCGCAGGCGTCAAAACCATGATTTGACACTTGCGACTCTTAAGCTCGGACTCGCTGTGATTCACAGATTCATTTTAACAGTTCAGAATACTAGTTATTCAGATGTATGATTGTGTATGGCGAGAGAGAAAGCAATTCATAACATTTTGGACAAACTAATCTTTTCTCCATCAATTTAACTTGTTGATTTCAATATGATTATCATGTTAAATTTTCATTTACATTGCCAACAACCTGGAACCATTTATGCTTTCAATTGTTTTGTACATGTACAAGATAGACATATTGCCTTTTGTTATCTAATAAACCTGAAACTTATGTTCGAACTACGAACCCCTATCAAAGAAATAAGAAATCATGGATCCGCCACTGAATGTATCCTAGCAGAGGAGGGTTTGAAAGTGTTTCTAAGTCCTGTCTTTAAGACATTGAGGGGAATATCATCACATAAGCATTTCAGGTAGGAAATTACAAATAAACCAACTCTCACATAGGCCTAGTGACACTTATTGATGCCACAGTAAGAAAAGGGCTTCATAACACATTGTGGAAAATGAAGAAATTTCTTGTTACAAACAATCTTCTCTCCCCAAATGGATTTGTACACAAAACAACAAAACATGTTTTTGTTCATTAACTTGAAGTTATCAGCAGCATTTTTAAGTTTTGCCTGGTCCAAAATGTTGCCATCTGGTAGTGGATTATTTACGTATAACTTACACATCCCTGCGATTGATCAATTACACAGATTGATCAATTTACAAGAACAAGCAATTAAGTCAATGTTTTCCGTCCTAATACGATTCATGTGATGTTGTAATTATTATGACAATGCTTGTTATTATCATGACAATGCCGTAAACATTTGGTGGTTGAATGTTCTAGGCATAGCGCTCAATTGTTGACGTACAAACGGGGAAAAAAGAAAAAAGGAAAGAAAATAAACTTACTACTTTTTGCGAATTTTATACATTCTGATTCGACAATGTGTTTTCTAATGGTGCGCACAGAAATAAAGATTCAAAATGTTTAAATCTAATACAAAACGTACACAAACGTCATTAAACGATAGCGTAAGATCCAACCAAAATAAACAGATGGTGAATAATGGATAGGCATATCGTCGGTGAAAATGCATAACCTCGTATGTCGATTATTGCGATTTTCAAAGAAAAACTTGTGTGTCCAGCTAAGACAATTCGTATAGGTTTTGAGATATTTTTTCTCGTCAGTATTAATGACACATTATTTGTGAACAATATGTCCAAATTTCAAGTAAAACCTTTCAAATTACGCTTTGCTCCTTCACCTTTAAAAATTTCCAAAAAACGAGATACGAGGTTTTTCATTTACAACGACGATATGTATGTCACACTTTCGAAAAGTGTAACACGAACGCCACATTTGGCGTTGCAAAGTAATCGAAGAAATATTCTATATTGAGTGGTCACTGAGGGTATGTTTTTGATAATCCAGGGACTCATATTATATCAACGGTCGCACGATTATTATTATTTTTGTGTGTGTGTGTGTGTGTGTAAATACTTGTAACAACAAACCTGATTGGCTCAAGCTTATTTCTCGTGCAATCAGATGTCTTCTTACACATGGTCGTAAGATCGTTGATAATACGATCCCCAATTTAATTTGAGAACAGAATTCGAGAATACAGAAAACGTGTCGTTCTATCCAGAGATGGAAATAAATTAAACAAAAGCTGCAAAACATTATTCCAACTTCACAAGTAAAGTAAACGAAAAGCTAGAATGGACAGCTAATCTGTTCAAAAGATATGTAACAAATGACACACTAAAGAAACAAGAGTAAAAGGGCTATATTACAGAACCTGTAGGCTAAGACAAATGAACAAAGGCGCCGAACAACACATATTTGACCTTTCACACGAAAAATTCAGATGTCATGCGAATCTCATTAGGCGTGGACTTCTTTAAAGAAGTTTTTTTTATTACAAAAGACACTCTTTTATTTCACTAGTAGTTTTAGGTAATGCTATGTCTACTGCAGCGATGTTGCAAAATAATGTCAGTACTGTTGTAAATGTATGTCAGCATTGAGAATAACATCTCCAGAGCCGAATGTTTACGACGTCGTCCGAAAAGGTTCAGATACGTGACGACTGATTAATGACGTCACACAAAATTTCAGCGTGATGACAATTTCTATTTTCAAAGACCTGTCCCATCAGTTCTACGATCCTGCCAGACAAGAGGTTATTCCACCAGTAGTAATGACCACACAAAGAGCAGCATATCTGTATAGGAACGTCAGACCCTTTGTCCGTTCATATTACAGAGATGCCATTTGCCCAGCCTCGATTTTAAAAGAATGAAGCTTCTTAGTTATTGATCTCAAGAATGGAATTGTTTATCAACTTATCAAATATTAAAAAATTACATTACAATTAGTTATACTCTCTTATAAAACCAATAATACAAATACATTCTAAAACAATCTCGAAGCTGACGTCGTTTAAGCTGACGTCGTTCATTTTGAAGAAAACGTCGCCATTACGTTGCTATGGTTGTCAGCTTTGATGACGTCATAAGTGTGGTTCCTGAAAGTGTTATGACCTATGAAACATGTCAATCAGTAGACAAGACACTGCCCTTTGATTTTATGGTAAAAAGTCAAAATCGAAAATTTTGACCAACTTGTACCTTTTCTCATGGACAGGCTCATATATGCATAATTCATTTGGCGAGTCGTTATTTTCACGCGAGCATTTTTTATTTATTCTGCCTTAGTACTAAGAATATTATATACAGTCATTTACGTTAATTATTAGAGTTTTAAGTTACAAGTTGCAACTTTGATTGGAAAAAAAAGAGATTTTTTGGCTTGTAATCATTCGTACCCTGTCTCCATCGCCCATCACCACCATGCAAGTTCAGGATGAGCTACTGCTTTTGAAAACCAAATAAAATCAATTTCGCAGAAGCAAGTGAGCTCCTTAGTACTGTCCAAGTGTGAGCGGTAATATTTTGCATGTGTTTATGCTCTAGATAAGAGCCAATAATGAACAGCCTCCGACAGGTCACAGGATGGATTCCTAGCCTCGGAGCGTGGACAATTATAAACAAACTTAGGGCTGAAATATTGTTGAGAGGTGTTAAATTAAAACAGAAATGAAAAGAAAAATGTTTTAAACCTTTACCAAATAAGAAATGTTTATGTTTTGACTGTCAAGGGCGGATCCAGGATTTTTTCAAAAGGGGTGGGGGGTCTAGCCCAAAAGATGACTTTGATCTGTGAATTGTGTAAACTAACGTTATATTGTACTAACCTTGTATAGTCAAAATTCTATTTTCGGCCTATTCGAGGCGGAGTCCGGACCCCGACCCCCTTCTAGATCCGCCCTTGACTGTCTTACATAGATTGTTTCGAAAATCATCTCAAGCGGCAAAATAATGAAATACTTTTAATCAGCATTTTCTCCTTTTGCCTCAACGTTTTCTGCTCTGTAATTATCCTATTAAGCCCCTATGTACACACAAAGGTGGACCCAGGATTTTTTTAGCGGGGTCCAAGCCCAATTGCCAGGGAGGGGGGGGGGGGGGGGTGACGGGTGTCCACGCCCAAATGATGAAATGTGTTAACAGCCATTCCACGAAAATTGACTCATTTACAAAAACCAAAATGTTGAAAAATGAACTTTTCAGCATAAGCACAATTTTTATATTAAAATAAAGTGCCACATGTCTACAATGTATGGTTAAAATTTTACCCATAACATTGTAAGTCCTGCTGAGTTATCGCATTTTCAAATATACCACTATAACCTAGCTGTTACGGAGCATATAAAGCAACTCGAGATACATATAGCGTGAGCTGTGGCCAATGTTATAACCCAACATCAAAAAGATTGTTTGTTTGAACATCATCAACCATTTGCACAACTTACAAGGACAAAGTGAGAACAATTCAGCTGTAACCCTATGTGGTGATATCAAAACGAGTATTTCACTGTTTAACGTAATATTCGAGCATTTTAAAAGTTAAAAGTAAATATTCCGATAGTAATGCCTCTTCAAATTATGTTTTCCAGTGCATCTGGCTCTCGAGCTTTTATTTCTTAGTATGTATGGTCGTGGAAAAAGTGGCCCTTGTGTTACGGAAAATAGATGATTTCCATAACCTTATTATACCCCCCACAACAAAGTTATGGGGGGGTATACTGGATTCAGGTTGTCCGTCCGTCCGTCTGTCCGTCCGTCCGTGGACATAATTTTGTGTCCTCTTCTCCTCCTACAGTTTTTGACCGATTTTGCTGAAATTTTAGCAGGTTGTTTCCTATCATATGAAGGTGTGCACCTGCAATTTTCATCTTGATCCAGGCAGTTTAGAGTTATGCCACTTTGAACTTTAGCACTTTTTCAGTGACAACGGGCTAGTGGGGGTATTTGTCCGCTTTGCGACAGTTCTAGTTACCATTAGTGTCATTTCTTTCAAAGAACTTTAAACGCTAAACGTAAAGGTTCTTACAAAAAAGAATCACCAAATTGGTATAAAACAAATACTAAATTCAATAATACGAATGAATCAATAGACGTTTCTTTTATTACCCTCAAACTACGAGGGTGAGTCAATAAGTAACCAGCCTGACCTACTTTCGGTCGAGATCGATCTCTTCTTTTTCGATGTAGTTGCCCTCCAGAATGACACATTTAGACCAACGGTGTTCCAGTGCCATCAGTCCAGAACTAAAGAAGTCAGGCTCCTTTCCATTGACCCACTCCTCAACTGCCGCCACGACTTCTTCATCGGACCGGAAATGACGTCCACGGATATCTTTTTTCAAGTTTGGGAATAGGAAGAAGTCACTAGGAGCTAAGTCTGGAGAATAGGCAGGATGTGGTATTAATTCATACCCATTCCGCTCAACAGCATCCATTGCAACTTTGCAAGTGTGGACTCTTGCGTTATCCTGTTGGAGCAGAACCCCTTTAGAGAGTTTACCTCGGCGTTTTTCACGAATTGCAGTTCTCAGTTGGTCGAGCAAGTTAGCATAGTATGCACCAGTTATTGTACTTTTCTTCGGTAGAAAGTCTAACATGATAACGCCTTTTGTGTCCCAAAATACAGTGGCCATCACCTTGCCAGCAGAAGGTTGCGTCTTGAACTTTTTTGGCCTTGGAGACCCAGGCCCTACCCATTGACGACTCTGAGATTTTTTTTGCTTCATAATAATGGACCCAAGTCTCATCTACAGTTACAAGACGCAAAAAATAATTTTCTTCCTTCGACTTAAACCTCTTCAACAAGGCGCTAGATACTGATGCCCTGGTTGCCATTTGCTCGTCGCTAAGGGATTTGGGGACCCAACGAGCTGTTAGCTTGCGCATACCTATGCGATCGTGCAAGATGGTTGAAACGCTACCATGTGATATGCCTAATGCCTTCGCTATTTCTTCCACCTGAATTCGCCTATCAGAGTATACTAGGTCCTGCACTTTTTACTCATTTATTCATCGGTGGCATCTAGTGGGCGTCCGGACCTGGTATCATCTTCTAAAGACGTTCTACCACGTTTAAATTCACCGACCCAGAATTTAACCTGAGCATACGATGGTGCAGAAGACCCATATACATCGACCAACTCGTCATGGATTTCCTTGCCCCTTTTCCCTTTCAAATACAAGTACCGAATTACTGCACGGTACTCCAATTTAGACGAAAAACACGCCGTTGCATTACTAGCCATGTTTGACATTCAGTATCTTATCAATAAATGGGCCGATACGGGTGTAATTTTGCCCCGAGGCCTAAAACATGTATTGCAACAAAGCGGGAAAATTATGGCCGTTTCGGTCAATCGGAAATGGGATAGGCTGGTTATTTATTGACTCACCCTCGTATTAATCTCATTGGCAAAATTGCCGAACAGGTACCTTTGCTATTCTTTAATATCACACTCAGAGTAACAATTACATTGTAAGCATCGGGCAAAACAGTCTGCACAGATATGTCTGTATATGTACCACAAAATCGTCAACCGGGTACAACCATGGACAATTTCTAGGATTCAATTTCGATTGATCTGCAACAACTAACCAACCAACAACAACTACTCCCATTTCGTCTATTTTGAAAACCAGTGCCACTTTGTCTACTCAGGTTTTGTATACCGTTTCCATTTGGTCTAAATTTGCCTGCTTTATATTTCAGTACGATATCTTATTTTTTATTAAAAACAATGCGTTGTTTTTCTTAATTTATGAACATGTTATAAGATATGAATTTCGGTGCGGGGGGGGGGGGGGGCGGGAATTCTGGCCGGGGTCTAGAAATATATAATTCGATGGTGTGCTAGACATGTGTGTATTTGTCGTGTAAATTTGTAAGGATATTTCAATTTGAAGGGGTGTTAAATTGAACAATTTTCGGTAAGTGTGCAATTACTCGTCCCCTTCTCTTCTGAATTTCTTTCATTTCTAATTAAATCATTTAAATAAGAACACACACTATTTTAAAGTGAATTGGTTATAAAAATATGGCTCTCAAAAATCGTTAACAAATAACTCCATAAAATACAATTAAAATATGAATTACAAAGTGAAAAAATAAAAATGAATCATTTGATACAATTTGATGTCAAGCATAGTTATTCCATTTATTGACAGGAAATAAAAGAAAAATGCATATATATTAAAATATTGAAATAAAAATCAAAATGAATCATGTAGGTTTAGTAATGCAAAATGTATGAAACATTGTAGACCAAGTCGAAGTAGACGAATTCTGAAAGAAGATGAATGTTGATTCTGACAATAAAAATGTAGCAAACGAACTGGGAGTAGAATAAATGTTGTGATGTTACGGTCACTTTGACTAGATCCAAAGCTTGATATAAAAAATCACAGCGTCTTAGACTGTCTTACCCCCTGGTGATTGATTGATTTGGCCATGGTTGATACAAGGTATAGGCTTTTAGCGTGTGAACTTGTGTCATAGGATCAATATTTGTATTTCCAATGGTGAGAGAGCGGTGTAATTTGTCTTAGCCAATTACCTAGTGTAAGGGAACACCAGCTTTCGGAAAAGAAATATAGAGAAGCCCTTTCTTCACAAACTATTCAAGACCCGACAATACAAATATCTAGGTTTAATTTTGGGGAAAAAGATGTCAGGATTAATGAAAACTAAAGAGAATGTGCAACAACACAGCCTTGGGGTGTGTTACTTCAATATCAGCATTACACGTCTGCAGAAAATTATTCCTGTTAACAGTATCGTCTGGCCCAGTTGAAAAGGAAAATATTTGTGTCTTTTTTTATTTGCCACAAAAGCGATGTATGCAGGTTTTCTACGAACAACTAGTACAAAGCTGAAAATGTCTAACGGTGGAATTAGAAAATGGAAATGACGTTAGGACCAAAAGGGACATAATTTATGGCCCAAATAATTATGTGTTTCGCTCGCAATAATCAATAGGCTGCTGTAACCATGTCTGTCTACTTGAGAAGCCACAAACTGTTTCAAACATGTTTTGTAGCATGCTTAGATAGAACCTGAAGGGGTATGTTTGCTAATCTATCGCCCACAGATGGCAGTGTATGCCCAATATTCCATAAAATATAGTATATGCTTCCGTAACGAAGAGTCTATATTTCGTAACGGAATATCACTATGTGAATTCACAGATACACACAATTAAGCGGCTTTGTTAGTATTCCTTCTTCATATACTTTCTGATTTAATTATAATCAATTGACATCAAAATGTTTTATGTATCGTAATTTACGCACAAATTGTATACCCAAATATATGCTTCCGTAACATTTTCTTAAAGCATATGTGGCAAAACATGATATAATAAGCTCTATTTAGACAAATTTTAACTATACAGAAATGTAAAATTCCATTTGATTTATGCAAACTCAATTAATCAACAAAATAAATCTCATTAATATCCAGGATATGTTACCACCAAATAATTTATGCTCCGTAACAGTTATTTTGACCGTAAAACAAAAAGGGTAGATACGTAAATCCCGCATTACTTTGTTTTTTGTTTGAGATTCCAGCTTTTGCACGTCAAATTAAAAAAGAATCGAGCATAAATAAAGAAGTTTTGTATTGCTAATCTGGAAATGAATTTGTATAATACTATATTAACAAACTTCAACGTCGAATTTCACATTCAACATTCCATTTTTCTACTTGCAGTAGTCGATATAATGAGTCTTTGATAACTGCAGTGTATTATATTGTTCACTGTATTAAAATATTCCTGTTAGTTTAACTCAGGGCGTCCTTTGAAGTACGTTACGGAAAAATATGCGTAACGGAAGCATAGCGACCAAAGGACTTTCAAGTCTCTCAATATGTTATACTCTTGATTATACTTGAAACTTGCCTCTATTTCAACAGTTTGGCAACCACTCTGTCAAAATTTGACAGATTTAGGAATGTCCGTTCATTATTGTGGGCTACACGGACGTAACGGTAGCAAAGTAAACGAAATGCGACAAATTCTATTTGTCCATATTCTTTGCTTTAGTGAAGAAATACTAAGATATTCATAAACTTTAGGTTTTTGTTTGGTTAAACTAAGCCATTCTCGGACCAAAATAGTTTGAAAATCGGCAAATTGAGAGAAAAGTTGACTTTCTTTGATGCCTTTGAAAGTTCGTTACGGTCACATAGGCAAATCTGGCGACATACAAACAGACATGTTTAAATTCTATTTCATGTATGATGATGGAATCATACTTAATTTAGTCGTTGTAGTAGGGTTTTGGGAAAATAATGTCCAAGAGAACAAAGTCTAAGTAAAAAACGGCTGATTTGGACGGTAGTTTAGAACAAAAAATTGTGCGGCGACATCAACATTTTGACGTTTTTGCAATTTTCATCACAACCAAGCACATTCATAAAATCGTTTGAATAACTTAAACATCATACTACTTTATTGCAAATTATGTCCCGTGATAAAAGATATCTTGCTTCTTGTTGTACCTAATTGACAAAGGTGTTAAATAATGCAATGAAGGTCGGCGACATGCATTTTCAGTAAATGGGTCAATTTTCGTGGAATGGCTGTTAAATTATATAAAACATTATATTGACGCTTTGATTATATAGTCAACATTCAATTTTCGGCTGATTCCAGGGGGGGGGGGGGGGACATCTCGACCCCCCCCCCCTCTAGATTCGCCCTGGCACATACAAAAAACCTACTTTCAAGGTGCCCATTCTGTTGTCTGCAAGAGCTTCCAAATTGAATCAAGTGCCGTGTAGAAAAGGGTTATGTCGTTGTCAAACTGGAAAAGTCTAAATAATTTGTCGTTTGGGAAATGGGCTTTAAGAGCAATGCTTTTATTATCAAATTGATCTAACATATAATGAATTATCTATCTACATCAGCCTTTCGGTACTGAAAATGGCATGTTTCGTACATTTTTTTGTTGGGGAAGGGGGGGGGGGGGGTAGGTGAAAATGACAGTAGAACCTGTCGGCTAGGTCCACAAAAGACCCGTGGATAATTCATCGGAGGGTTAAAAATGTTTTAAAAGCCGGTTAAGATCATAATTTGAAGTCGGTCAATGATATCCCATCGAGATTCACAGAGGAATCATCACTAAACGGTGTGTGATTCCTCTTAAACTTCTTCTCTCCTCCGTTCATTTCCATTGCACGTTGGATGCTTTGTTCTCATATGGGTCAGAGCCTCGATCTGGCATCAAAAAGTGTTACTATTTTTAGTAACAAATTGAAACTGTGTTTGGGTGTATTAGGAAGTCAAATCCTCAGCAGGATTTTAACGTATACAACCCATCATTAGCACTGAAGGGCCAGAGGCGAAATTTGAAAAGTGCCAGTAATTCCTAAACTGTGTTATATTTCCATTCCAAATACAAACATAAGCATTTTGAACGGTTTAGAATTTTGAATTAATGCATACTTATGGAAATATTTGACAAAAATGTTCAAAATTACCTCTCTTGTATATGAATTTAGAGTAAAATAATATTTGTAAATTATTTTCTTCTTGAAGCCTAATCTTGAAATACGGCACAGTGAATCAACTTATGTGAAGTGTATTTACAAGTGCGTGTAATTTAATGCATTTCGTATGGCTAGAAAGTATAGTGCTTTTAATGATGGGTCATATACCTTAAATGACACATTCTCGACCCCAATCTAGTCTCTAGACACATCATTTCCAAAACTATACGGTTAATTAACCCATTCCCACATTGTGACACTTTTTTAAGCCCCTAGAGATAAGACCATTGGGTCAAATCAAATGAAACTTACCATGTGAACTACCTATGACATAATGCCGATGTACTTTTCCCAGTTTTTGGATTTGAGGTCACGTCATGGGAAAAGGGGACTTCGGGTAAAATATTTTTTCTTTAATTTCTCCTAGTCCAATGGTCAGAATTTGATGAAATTTCATATTTGAGTAGCAAATCAGATCATGCCCTTGACAATAAACTATTTGAAATTTGCGTATAAAATATGTCATGGAAGAAGGGGGCTTAATGTTTGTTAGCTTAATCTTAGCTCTGCATGGCATACATTTATTGTGACAATGCCTTAATCGGGGAGCATGTCCGTCTCTGACGGCCATTGTCTACAAGCTAAACACTATTTTTGTTAAAGTAACTGTGTAAATAAAATGCAATGTAGGATCTTGAATTTAAGGGTAGGCTCCTGTGTCTAATGTTAGAAATACTATCTGATGATGAGCAAGAACATGAAATGAATTAATATGATCTGATGATAAAAAAATGAGATAGAATTAAAACAAAATGAGTGAATACACGAGAAAACATGGGAAAATATGAGAATGAGTCTTAATATGCACTGTTATCCTTGATTGATAAATTGTTATAGATTTCATAGGTGAGTAAAATTTAATATTTTTTTCTCAGAATAAATCAGAATATTAAAAATGTAAATAGACTTAGTATTTCTTGGAGCTTTTTCAAAAAAAATATATATTCGGTACAATGAGGGCAAAAGAAATTCCCATGTCTACGGACTACATCGACAGATGTGCTAATTATACCCCCCCCCCCCTACAACAAAGTTATGGGGGTATACTGGAATCAGGTTGTCCGTCTGTCCGTCCGTCTGTCCGTCCGTCCGTGGACATAATTTTGTGTCCTCTTCTCCTCCCACAGTTTTTGACCAATTTTGCTGAAATTCTATCAGGTTGTTTCCTATTATATGAAGTTGTGCACCTGCAATTTTCATCTTGATCCAGTCATTAGTTTCAGAGTTATGAAAATTTTAAGGGGGGGGGGGGGGGGAGTTTCTGTGCTCTAAGTCAAGAACCTTTTGACCTATAGCACTTTTTCAGTGACAAGGCCCTAGTGGGGGGGGGGGGGGGGTATTCGTCCGCTTTGCGACAGTTCTAGTTTAAGATGTGTCCAATGTCCATTTCAAAATCACTAGTTAGTCAGAATCTCTCATGGCAGGGGGGGGGGACCTTTTACATACGCAACAGCATTCGGTTGCTTCCTCTGATGTTGGTGGGGTGTGTTCTATGTTCATTTGGAGTCAACTTGTTGGTGGTTGAGGGGATCTTTCTCTCTTCCCGTTAGTCTCATTTCCTCTTGTTTTCCCTTTACCGATGCCTTTTCCTTTGTTACTTTTGTCTTTCTTTTGGCTGCAGATATTTGGTTCTTTACTAATTCTTCCTTTCTCGTACTGACGTATGATCTCTATATTACTGTCTTCAGTCAAGGCTTTCCCCCCTAGCGAAGGACATCTCCTTTTTTATACGCCCGAAGGGTCGTATTATGTTATGGCCCCGGTCGTCCGTCTGTCTGTCCGTTAGCAATTTCTTGTGTGCGCAACTCCTGCTACAGTTTTGATCGGAATTTGATCAAACTTGCCACAATGTATCTCCATGGTGTCTAGTTGTGCACATTACTTACGGACCCCTAGTGTCGGCGTCGCGTCCCGTCCCGTCTTCACTTGAAAAACTTTAACCTGGTCTATATCTCGGGCACTATTAGAGACACAGCCTTGATATTTCATACATAGATACATCTCGACAAGACCTTTCATTTGGGACCATGACCCTTGACCTTGGAGTTTGACCTACTTTTGAAAAACTTTAACCTGGCCTATATCTCAGGCACTATTAAAGATACAGCCTTGATTTCATACATAGATACATCTCCACAAGACCTTTCATTTGGGACCATTACCCTTGACCTTGTGACCTTGACCTTGGAGTTTGACCTACTTTTAAAAAAAATTGCTGTTTTTGTGACAAGCTCCCGTATAGGCGAGCTACGTTGTCCGCGGACAACTCTTGTTCCACAATGTTTTAAAAGACCTTCAACTGAAGAGGTGTTTAAATGCATTACTGTGATGGAAAGGGTTAAGTCACAAGAGATACGAAAATTATCTTTACCTTTGCTAGACGAAGGCACTGCCTCTGCAACATTGTAAACTACAGTTGC
The DNA here is from genome assembly GCA_963680895.1 of Fragum sueziense. Lineage (NCBI taxonomy): Eukaryota > Metazoa > Mollusca > Bivalvia > Cardiida > Cardiidae > Fragum > Fragum sueziense. The sequence continues at coordinate 38,797,868 of OY804593.1, read as the reverse complement.
AACAAGGTCTTTGAAACCTTCACCAGCTAATATTTGGTCCAACTCTTTCTTCCCCATTTCATCTGTAAATTTAAAGTAACTGATCTAATCTTGATAGAAAGAAGAGAAAATGATGTTGGTAAGTATGTGTAAACAAAGTAAATCTACATGTAAATCTATGTTTGTCAGCTAATATTATAAATTAACTAAAGAGTATATCTAAAGCTTATTATTAAATAAATCAAAGGCGTAGGAAGGTTTATAATAGGGGGGGGGGGGCAAATGTTTAAGTGAATGGAAGCCGACGTCAGTGTAAATGTGACTGACAACAAATGGATAAACATGACTTGGGAAAGTAAAATTCTTTCTATTGTTAGACGCACCAAAATGTTAGAAAGTTAGATCCGTTACATTTTTTGAGATAAACAATACAAACTTTTGCATCAGTTTTTCACCAAACAAGAATAAAACGTGAACATATATCAGGCCGTAGTTGAAAATGTTTTGATGACGTCATTTAAACACATGCGTTTTTGGCGTTCAAAGTAACGACGTCGGTAATACGGTTATTTAAGATTCACAAAATATGCCGATTTCTGACGAATGTATCGTAAGAAAAGTCCAATTTTGGTTCGAATCATCGGAATCTACTGACCCTTGTCTAATAGGTTCCACTTTCGCACTACAGTTCCAGACATTACACCAATGTTAGATAAATATAGATTACTCCAAAGCCATTTAGGCCCAAAATTACCCTTTCCCACAATAGAATAAAAACCATTTTGAGATGTCAAACATTTTTTAAAATCGATTTTATGTTTTAATCAAACAAGCAGCATATTGCGATCATGATTATGTTATTTGGCCAATACTTCCTATAACTATGTACTAACAACTATATTAAAGCGGGCTGAAAGGCTGCTTTTTCAGTGGAAACACACACGTTTGAGACGGTCTCCCGTTCATGTATAGTGGTGACATTTGTTTTTTATTTCTTTATTTTACAGATCATCTGCCCAAAATATTGTCAAATTCTGTGGGGTAGAAATTTCTAAAATTTTAACATTTGCGTCAAAAATCAGCTGAAACACTGCTATTCCGGCACTTTTGAGACAGCCCCCTATTCATATACTACGGTGACATTTATTTTTTATTTCTTTATTTTACAGATCATGATCATGTTCATCAATTTACAAAATATTATCAAACTCTCTAGGGCAGAAATTCTCTATTTTGTAACATTTGTGTAAAAATATTCAAAATTTCCCATTGGCATCCATGTTAAAAATAGCCATTTCAGTGCTAGTTTGAGACGGCCCCCATTCCTTCCCAAGACGGTGACTTATCTTTTTTATTATCATAATTTGTCAGTTAGGATTCACTTTATAACATGCGACAGTATGAGTCAATTCTCTAGGGCAGTTTTCTTGTTATGGAATCGCATTCGGCTACCTTAATTTAACATAACATATTTAACATTTCAAGAGTGTGCGCAACAGCGAAATGAACTCGCCAACCTTCAGTCACACGTTCGTTATTACTCGAGTAATTCTTTTTCTTGTTAAAAAATAAAAAGTAGCATATATTTGTGTTAAATAAGTTTAAAAAGATACGAATTAAAGCATTACTTTGGACAATTTTGGTGAAATTTAAAACTGAACCGTTCTGTTTCGTTCGAAAGTCAAGGGGAACATTGTGACAAAAACACTCACTACACCAGCTGTGGATCCAGGATTTCCGTGAGGGGGGTTCAAATTTGCAAAAAGGGGGTTCGTTTTCCCAGTATTACACAAATTTGACAAAATTTCTACATGAAAATGCAGGTTCGTTTGGACCCCCCCGCCTCGAACTCCCTCTGGATCCGCCACTGTACACCGTGGAGAAAATCAAGTGTCTTGAAAACTTCGCTTGGACGGAAAGAGACTTGGATAAAGTTTAATGATTTTTACCCTGACCTTGACTTTCTAGTTTCTGTTTAAGATATTGATTTTTCTTGTAAAAATCAATTTTCTCCAAATTTCTCTGACCAAAGACTATGTAGCAAAAGTATCTATTTAGATGCACATGGAATTGTACTCAGATTGTAAGCACTTCTAAAAGTCACAACGCTATCGAAATCATTGGCCTGCTGGAAGAGTATAACCTTTGGTTTTGAATGGAAGGTCAATGTAAACAAAGGCTGCTCAGGTGAGGGTTGTTGCAAAACATTGCCTATAAACCTTTTAGAAATACTTTTTGGTCGTAAATTTTTCAACATGTATGACAATAAATGGTTCATTGATCGATATCATCAGGGGTTTTAATGATAGCGTTGAAGATCGGACGGTGAACGATGCGCAACAATTTGTTGAGGATTTTTTCAAAGAGCAATGCTCTCTGGTGTAAATAGCGAAAAATCAAATATCAAAGAGCGTATTTACATCAGAGAAGACTCGGATTACCTTTAACACAGTGGTACAAGAAATGATTTTTCAAAATTCAAGCGATTGTGTGGAACAACAAACGTCAAACACGTCACTTTCGAGTTTCACAGACTTCGATGAGGATACCAGTCATATAAATTCAGACGAAACAAGTTTTTCAGATTGGAATTCGTCAGAAGGAAATACAAGTGATTCTTCAATGTCAGACTTCGGAGGAAACCATGAAGGTTATGATTGCCACTCAGAGCATACTGGTGAAACTATGAGGGGTACTGCCATTCTCTTTTGACGTCATATACATCAGTCATGCTTTTTATAATCAAGCATTCATTGTCAAAGGATGCTTTCAGCGACTTGTTGTTGCTAATGGCATCACACTTGCCATTGAATGTGGGAAACACCAAGTCGATCTATAAAGTTAAGGAGTTTCTAAAAGATTTGATCAATGTGAAAGAACCAAAGTTGCATGTCATGTGTGAAAATTGTCATCAGCTGCTGGATGGTGAATCTTGCACTTCGATCCAGTGTCGTAATAGAAGTGCAAAAGGGTTGGAATTTCATGACTTGCAGCTGGAGGAACAACTGAGAGATTTATTCAAAGAATTGTTATTTGTATATTACCAATTACTTTCCAAATAAAGGGGTAGGTTCACTTAGGGGTTAAATGGATTCTGATTGATACCGTTGCCATGGCAACGATTTTTTACTTGCACAAAAATTCAAAAATTACAGTTACAAAAAAGTTTCTTTTTCATAAATATTTTATGCTCACAGTGTTTATCACATGATTTCACAGTTTTTAATCTACAACTTATCAAATATTAAGTCATTGGTTACCATGGAAAACAGCAGTTTTTAAAAAATGTTCTTTTTCTTGGAAAAATGTAATTTTACCACTCGTATATTTACCATGTGATAATCGAATGTTGTCTAAACATTGTAAAATGAAAAACCCTTTAACAAAATTAATAGTTTCCATGGTAACCAATCTAAATAAAGCAAAAATAAAGATATTTTACCAGCATTTTTCTCTTTTTCCACAACACTTACTCACATTGTTTAGTAAACGACTTTACATTTACCAATTAGAAACCTCTAACTTATCAACCAAAAAGAAATTGGTTACCATAGTAACCAGTAAGTAGAAAGAATGCTCTTAAGGGGAAATGCTCCAGTTTTTCGGAACACTCGGTCATTACTGTAGTAAATTAAATGTTTCGTACCAATATGTTTCGCTACCATATTTTCAATAATATAACACATCATTACAATTTACCATTTTCGGTGGTAAAAGTGTATTTATTATGCAAAGCGTCGTTTTATTCATGTGTTGCTGATAAAAAAAATACTGTAATTCACTAATAAGTGCGCTGACCTATACATTTTCTTTTTGAATTATTACCTGGATATGTTGCGTAATACAATGAGGAAGTTTTATCAAATTCTATTATGTAGAACTTGAAATATTTCCAAAAATTTGCAAATTTTGACATAAAACAGTCCACCTTCGTTGATCTAATTGAGCATGTGAGCATGCTGTTTTGTACATTTACGCGTTTATTATAGCACATACTTTGGGTTTTCTGTTCTGATTAAATGTAAGACGTTACTTTAAATCCGTTTTCGGGACTAAACAATGAATATACAGTATTTTAATAGCATTTTAGTGACCATGGACAGGTGCAAGAAATTGTGCATTTTTTCGATGTAGGGGTATGTGAAACGAATGCCTATAAAATTCAAACAAGATCGCTGACCAACCCTTTTTATTTTATTTTTCAATTGGTAATAACATGTAATTTCAACATAACAAAATATAAATAAATTCTATTATTGGGGAAAAAATAAAACAAGAATGAATTTTATTAAATGCAATGTGATCTGTCAAGCCAAATGGACCGTATTGGATATCAGTAAAATATTATATGAAAAACACTTTGCTGATGCCAACCAGGTATAGAATTTCGAAATGAACATATACATATATTTAGGTGTTGAAAACATTCTAGATTCAGAAATCACCAGAGAGTGAAGCTTCGATCCTTCGCAGTCCGCATATGTGGCCCTGTTTGCGAGACAGACTACATATACACTGTTATTACCAAATCTTTTCTAAAATATTTTACACATAAACACATTGAATTAAATTGAATAATCATAGTTTCCAACTTTCCATGGTAACCCACCAGGAACAGTCCAACGTAGGAAGGGAAACCTATACCTCGTAAGCCAAGCTTTTTATGCTCCCCGAAGGGAGGGCATATACAGCGACGTGCCAAAAGTGAGTCAAGTTTTTTAATGGCGTAACATAGCAAACAAAACGTAAACAAACTTTAAACTGATCAACTTACCATCTGAAGCTTGAAAACAGGCTTTAATATGTATCACCATTCTTCTGGAATATCACTTGTTGTCAATAATGAGATATATTGTCAAAGAATTTGTGGATGTGAAATACAAGAACTTTTTCCCAAGCACAGTGGAGTTGGTCTTTTTTGTCAATTGTGTCGTTGATCAGGGGAGGTCTATTTTTTATCTTATTTTTCATGAAGTACCATACTTTTTCAATTTGGGATAAATCATGGAATTGTGCTGGTCAGATGAGTAAGTGTATTTGATTTCTATGTTTCCATTCTACACAGAGTTAGGACCAAAGTCAAGGGGCATTATCATCTTGGAACATCCTGTGATTAACTCAATATTTTTTCACAATTACCTGTCAAGGGTTATTGTCCAGTGCTTTAATGTATTCTTCAGAGTTTATATTTCCATTTATAAACACTTAGGTTCCAATACCATGACAGGTTATTCACCCAAACACCATTATTTCAAGAGCCGACTTTGGCTTCGGCGCTAGAAATGTCCCTAAAATGTCCCCGTCTCACTTTAGCTTTGTTTTCCACAATATTTATATCCATTTATCTCTTTAAATCAGCAGAAATTGTACTTTTAAACATATTAAACCCTTTAGACACTGTCCTAACTCACAATTCACTCTTAATTTATTCAATAATATTCAATTTTGTTTCACTAGTAATCTCTCCATTTTTAGCCATTTGTACACACAGGTTTAAAATTTTACCTCTCAGAAACTTATGGACCTTGAAAAACCCAATATCTAGTACACACTACTATCTAAAAATAGATTATCTACTTGAGTGAATACACATTTTTGTGTATTGAAGGGTTTTACCCAGATAAAATTGTTTTTTAAACCTTACTCGAAGTGTACTGATAGAGCACTTAAAGTGACGCCATTAAAAAACTTGACTCATTTAAGGCGCGATGCTGTAGTCGCCGCTCTGTCTGTCCGTCCGTCATTCCGTCCGCCCGTCCGTCCGAATTGATTTCTCCATAACCCTTGGGCCAAATCAATTGAAACTTACCATGTGAACTTTCTATGACATAATGCCGATGCACTTTTCCCGGTTTTTGGATTTGAGGCCTCGTCATGGGAAAAGGGGACTTAAGGTAAAGTATAATTTTTCTCTAATTTCTCCTAGCCTAATGGTCAGAATTTGATGAAATTTCATATTTGAGTAGTTAATCAGATGCCCTTGACAATAAACTATGTGAAATTTTATGAAAATTATGTCATGCAAAAAGGGGGCTTAACATTTGCTAGCTTTATGTTAGCTCTGCATGGCATACATTTATTGTGACAATGCCTTATTCGGGGAGCATTGTCCGTCTCTGACGGCTCTTGTTTCAAGCTGAAGTTACGATATTTTAATCATACAGTAGCATTAATGCAGAAATACAGGCATTCTACAAGCATCTCTGTATAATCATTTATTTTAAATCTATAAAGAAACCAGAGCATTTGCTATCCTTGTAACAAGTAACTACAATGTATTTGTAGATAAGGTTGGTCATACGAGCAAAAATCGACATACACAACTTTGATAAAGCACAACTATAAAAAAATGGACATATTCTCTATCGAGGACAACGGCCGGTAGTAAAGTATTGAACCCTATTACAAAGCCAATATAAAATAAAGTACGTTAAATCTTTTTCAATGGAATCCCGAAATCCCCTGTCCACGACAAATATATCCTCAGGATTTATCCAGTTCTTGATATCTTCCAAATTGTTTCGTATGATATGATTTAAGATGGAGGCGTCATTGTTTTTTTTAATCTGCGAAGTATGGTCCAAAACACTTATGAAGTAACCAGTAGTTGATACAATTACCATTGGTTTTACTAGCGGCCTGCCCTTGTGAATGCTATAAGAACGTCTCAGAAACTGGAGGTTGTTACTCTTTTGTATGTATATGTAGGTGCCATGTAAAACTAAAATTGCCTGGTTGTCGTTTTCAGCTAATTTCAGCTAATAATGACTGGGTCAGTTTTCTTGTGTGTTCGTGATGACGTCTCCACGGGTGATGTGTTGAAATCCAAGGTTTTCTGGTACGGAATTGTGCATTAAAGTTTGTCGAATTGTATGAATAGCGCGTCTAACACTGGACTTAGAGATATCAAAAAGTGTAGACAAGAGCTTGTTCGAAAGTCCAGATCTCATCTTGAAGAGAAATAAGCCAAGGGAGGTTAAAGAATTTCTAGTCGAAGTGATCTGAATATCCAAAAGTTGATGCAGTTGAGTAAAATGTTCCTTGTTCAGGCCTGTTAGAGCAATAAGTTCAGAATCTGTGAAAGTGTCCATATTTTCAAAACACATCCGCTTTTGGTGGATTGGAGTACATGTTGTCTGAGATTTTGGAGAAGCTCTAAAATTGATGTTTTATTTAGGTAAGACTGAATATACTATGCCTGGTTTAAAGTTGGTAAAGGATTCGTCTAGATGACATGGACAACATCTGCTCTGTGAAGTGATCAATACATTATAATGTAAGAAGGCACTCAATCTCAATTTTGGTGGAACAACTACTAGTTTGGGTCCAGGATTTTTACAGACAAAACAGTAGGAATGGCTTTTCGAAGCACTTGGAATATTTAACTTAACAGATGGTGGAGTTTGGTAGGTGTTGGTCTCTGTTGTTTCTTCAAGAGTATATGATTGGTAAGAAGACGTGGTCCTTGTTGCTGGCCGTTGCGTGACATTAAAATTAATTTTCTGAGACAGGATAATGGATCAGTCTATAAATCATGACTTAGGAAATAGGAAACAAGAAAGACAGAGTTTTAAATAACATAGATATAATTTAGAGGAATTACCTCGAACATCGTTTTCTGTTTATATTTTACAAATCTGTATAATCAATTTCTTTAGATCAAATTCTATTGTGGATCAATATATTATTTTCAAAATCATATCTCTGTTTTTGAACGAGCTGTTGCTCGGCCTATTTATACTAACGGGCATGAGGATCCGAAGAATAACACGTTCCGAGAAACACGTCAGCCAATCAACGTGGAGTATCGGAATAAACAACAACAACAACCCGGAAAATCTGAAAGGCAGTTCGCGTATTCTAACGAACGTGCACAAAATGACAAAATATCGCACAATATGAGCTGTTGAACCTCATGCATGCTAGAAACTAGATGTTCAACGTCTAAACAGTGTCTAAAAGATGGCGACTAGCTGCGTACGACGACAAGGCGAAACAACGTGAAAATAGGTAAACTTGACGACTAAGCCAAATCGGCCAATGGTACATTACACCACGGCTTTTTGAAATTGGTCCCCAATTTTACCCTATGTTACAACAAAATTTAAGGTATAGTAAAATTAACTGTGACGTTGAACCATCAGGTCTGCTAACAAAAAAGTATTACATTCAATTCATGAAAATTCTGGAACAACACTTTGTAATTCCAGACAAGAAATAACAACATAAATTGTTAAATAAATTTCCTAACATTGAAAATTTTACACATTGATGAAATTATTAAAATTCATTCGTATGTGAATTGAAATTGTTAATAAGTACTGGTTTATCAGTATTAATGAAAATGAAAGTTAGGAAAGTAAATGAACTTTGATTTAGGCATACTACACATAGTGAAAATTAACTGTTCATAATTTTACACTTCAATAATTCTTTACTAGTTAACGTTAAGCCACTGAAATTGTCCTAGGTTTAGGTATTTTAAGAGTCCTATGATACTATTATTTGTTTCTCAGACATCAGATCGTAACCACCAGACATCGGATCGTAACCACCAGATCTCGGATCGTAACCACAAGACATCGGATCGTAACCACCAGACTTCGGATCGTAACCACCAGACTTCGGATCGTAACCACCAGACTTCGGATCGTAACCACCAGACTTCGGATCGTAAGTATCGTAATTGGGTAACCAGTTTTCTTAAATATCAGTTTTCCGAGTAACAATAAAATTTATTAACTCTGTAAATCAACAGGTAACAAAAAAAAATTATCTTGTTGACTCTGTAAATCAGTTTTCCGAGTAACAAAGAAACAATTTGTTGACTCTATAAATCATTTTTCCGAGTTACAACTAGACAATTTGTGAAATCTGTAAATCAGTTTTCTAAGTAACAATGAACAATTTTGTTGACTCTGTCATTTTCTGATAAACCCAATCAAATGTTAATGTAAAACTAAATTTCATCTATCAGATGAAAAGAATATGAAAACGGTAACAGTAAACTTTGGCTTAAACATAATTAACAAATCTTAAATTTCTTGATTAAAGTGGTTGTTTCGTACACATAGTCCCCCTCTATTATTGTTGTCGTCTTCTCCTCCTCTCTTACCAGTTTTCTTTTCTTGTTCACAGCTTGTTGAATTTTGTTTTTAATTTCTTCAATTTCCATCTTTTCCTCTTTTCTCTCTTTTTCTTCTTGTTCCACTCTCTTTTCTCTTCTCCTCCTTCTTTTCCACTTTCTTCTTTTCTCCTCCTTTATGTACCCCATCTTTCTTCTCCTTTTCTCCTTCTCTTTTCTTTTTCTCTCCCTGTTTTGTTTCTTTTCATTTTCCTTTTTATTTTCACCTTCTTTCCTCTTTTTCTTATCTTCTACTGTCGTATTCTATCCTTTCCTTCTCCTCTTTTTTCTTTTCTTCTTTCCTCTTCTATCCTTTCCTTCTCCGCTTTCTCTTTTCTTCTTTCCTCTTCTATCCTTTCCTTCTCCGCTTTCTCTTTTCTTCTTTCCTCTTCTATCCTTTCCTTCTTCTCTTTTCTCCTCTCCTCTTCTATCCTTTCCTTCTCTTTTCTTCTATCCTTTCCTTCTCTTTTCTTCTCTCCTCTTCTATCCTTTACTTCTCCTCTTTTTCTTTTCTTATTCTCTCCTCTTCTATCCCTTCCTTCTCCTCTTTTTCTTTTCTTATTCTCTCCTCTTCTATCCTTTTCTCTTCTTTCATTCTTTTCTCCTCTTCTGTCCTTTCTTTCTCTTTCTTCTCCTCCTCTTCCTCTTCAAATATCTGCACGTCTAGATCATAATTCATCTTCTGGAACATTTCGAAAGAGTCATCTTCCTCGTTGCTGCTGGATTCCTCGGACTCTGATTCGGAGATGTATAAATCTTGTTGTATCTCTATCCTTTTCTCTTTTCTTGGCGCATTTACTTTTGTCTTATCATTCTTGCTTTGCTTTGTTATTAAGTCGATGCAAAGAGTTTTCTTTGCGCGAGCCATAAATGCTTTTAGGTCTCTTTCTGCTTCCTCTTTCTTCGCTCCAGTCTGCTGATTGAAGAGCATATAATCTGTTTTCTCTGCTCTACATTTATGTTGGTTATCATTCCTTCGAAATATCTTCTTGCACTTCATACATTTGTACGAAATGCCACTGTGTTGTTCTTTTAGATGGGATAAACAAGGTTTTTCGGCCGGAAAGAATAAATCCTCGCAGAGGGCACATTGGTATCTCTGTTAAAGGGAAGAAATAAACAAAACTGTATACATCGCTAATATCATTTACTGTTATTCTGGATTACATCCAGCTTGGTTTTTCTACACCAGTATATTTTCTAAGCTTATCATGGTGTACAATTTTTGTCTGTTTGTGTGGACCAGTTCTGATTCTGTAGAGTACCTCATCTATCTTTTCAAGAATTTTTACTGGTCCAATCCAGGATTTTTGTAACTTTTGACCAAGACCCTTTTTCAGTTTTGAATTGAAAAACCAAGCTGGGTCTCCAGATTTGAAAGAATTGTAATGCAATTTAACATTATAATTTGTTTTCAATGCATTACTAGCAATATCTAAATTTTCTATTGCTAATATATGAACCTTTTCTATCTTTTCAGATAATTTCGAGCAGTACTCGTGCACAGAAACATTGTTGTTCTGATCTGGTGTTCCGTAAATTAAATCAACTGGCAGGTTGACTTCACGAGCTTAAGTCATCATGCATGGTGAAAAGCCTGTGGATTCATGTACAGATGATCTATATGCTAGCATTACCAAAGGTAAATATTGGTCCCAATCTTTTTGATTTTCTGCGACAAAATTTGAGAGCATGTTTATTATCGTTCTATTAGCCCTTTCAATCATTCCATCGCTTTGCGGTCAGTAAGGAGTGGTTCTAGTTTTAACAATATCCATCCGTTTACACAGATCTTGAAATAAATTAGACTCAAAAGTCGTGCCCTGATCAGTGTGAATAATTAACGGAACACCAAATCTACAGATGAAATTCTCTATTAACTTATCTGCGACTGTTTTGGCTTCTAAGTTTTGTATTGGATATGCTTCAGTCCACTTTGTGAAATAATCTCTTACGACCATAATGTATTTCGAGCCTGAACTTGTTTTATTCAATGGACCCATAAAATCAATGGCAATTCTTTCCATAGGATAACCTACATTATATGATTGCAGAGGTGCTTTTGGTTTTCGTAAGGATTTGCCCCTGCTACTGCACACATCACATGATTTACACCAGTTTTCTACATCTTTTCTTAAAGTGACATTTCAGAATTTTTTGTCATAAATTTTACTTTTATTTTTATCTGAAAGAGCATATTTCCTTATGAAAATTCTGAAAATTTCAAGCCATTATATTGCGCAGTTTACGAGAAATTTATATTTTTGTGTTAAAATTGAACAAATTGTTGTGGACAACAGTTCGGATTTATATGCAATTTATCGATTACGTCTCAACTTTAAATGCGTGTTTCTCGCTTATAGGCAACAACTTTAAAAAACTAATAGTATTTCTATTCATAAGAATAGCCTATCTTGGCATCAAGGCATACTTTAAAAAATTGAAATTGGAATGAAATGTCCCTTTAAGGTTCAGGTAAATACTGTATCTACACAAAATTCAAAGTTATTTTTTGCATTTATTCTTAACATGTATATGCCATATTATATATCAAATTAAAGCTCTACATGAGTAGAAGATGTTTAGCAACTTAATTCTGGTATACCTTGTAAAGCATAATCAAAACATTGCGAAAAAGGACGACTTCCAGGAAAACCGAGAACATAGATATCCTTGAATGAAGTTGGCTAGTTTTTCACACAAACATACTCCATGGTCTAAACTTGGTAGTACTACTACTTACATGAAGTTACTTTCTACAAAAAACGTGCATTTACGAAATAAACTTTGGACATTTCTTCATTTTTCATATGAAATTCAAGGTGGAACTATTTTTTTGAAACACTATGTATGGTTAAAATATTTGGCCATATTCTCAAGCAGTCAAAGTAAGTTTTCTAATAAAATTGTTATTTTTCTTTATTTGATGAACTGAAATAAATCAGTGATGGTTCCCACAGTGAAGACATATGTCACATGATAATAATTACCTTTCCCCATTTTTCTATTGACACACCACTTACATTTTTCATATTGATTCCAAAAGTGTAAACATATTTTCAAGGTATCTTGTTATCAGAATTGTGTTATAAGTTAGCATAACATTCCCTTTGTTGTAATGCTGTATTGCAAGGAAAATTATCAAAAAAGCATGATATATATCTGGACGCTACTAATTTGTAATGGTCTTAGCTTTACACCATACATTTCTTAAATTATGCTACAATATAATTTCGTTTGATATATCGTTTAAAATATTTTTTGAGTAGAGACGGAATGCATATTGTATTTAGTACGCATGCACGTTTTGTCTTTGCGAAATAAAATAGTTTTCGAAAAAATTTCAATACATGAAGAGAGTCCATTTCCGGTGCAAATTATTTCATATTTATGCATGGCATAGTCCAAATTTGGGTTGCTCCTGGCTGACTGTTGTTAACACGCCTATTTGACTTTGCGGGGTCTACGATAGCATGACTATAGCGGAAGTTTCAGCAAACCAGTATGTTCAATTTATCTTACCCATTAGTCATGTCTGAATGTGTTAGAAATTCCATTTGGGTTAATTATTCCATATTTTGTTATTTTAATGGTATTCACTTATCTTGCTTACGTTTGTTTTGACGTTACCAGTAATGTGTATGACATGCCAAGAGCCTTCTGAAGTCGTGTAACTACCAAGGTACAGGACAAGAGGTTGAGAACCCAAAATCACAGAGACCGGTTTCGGCTAGCAACAAAAAGGTTGATGCAACTGCTGGGAACCACAGTTGCCGTATAAGTGCACAGACACGTAACAGGTTACGTAAACATGGGTTCCGATCTCGACGTCCATATGTGGGTCCTAATTTACTACCTATGCACACTTGAGTCTGTCTCCAGTGGTGCGACGCCCAAAAGTGGTAATCTGACCACCTGAGCAAATATGGAACCTTCTTGACATGCGTTTACGTCAACGCCTAGTCCAACCACAGACCTTGCGTCAAATTAGGGCAAACATTAATTCACGAGTGGAAGGTTATTCCTATAAACGTTTGTCGACGTTAGTTATGTTCTATGTCACAGAGATGTTGTGCTGTGTTCAATGCTACAGGAGGGCACACGAGATACTGATCTTGGTTTCATTTTTAAACACACCCCTGCATTACGTTTGTAACGTTATTTGCATTACGGAATCGATTTAGACCCATCTTCTCCTCCTTAACCACTGGGCCAATTCTTACCAAACTTGGCAGGCATGTTTCCTAGGTGACCCTTTTCAAAACTTGTTTTCAAATTTTTGATTCGTCAAAAAATGTGGGCGTGGCAGGGCTGGGCTTATCAGACTTAGAGAAATTGTTAACTAATTCTTCAAAAATCTTCTTCTCCTTAACCATTGTGTCAATTTTAACCAAAGTTGGCAGAAATGTTCCTTGTCTGACCCTTTTCAAAATTGTTTTCAAATTTTTGATTCATCAAAAAATGTGGGCGTTGCAGGGCGGGGCTTATCAGACTTAGAGAAATTGTTAACTAATTCTTCAAAAATCTTTCTTCTCCTTAACCATTGAGTCAATTGTTACCAAACTTGGCAGAAATGTTCCCTTGGTGACCCTTTTCAAAACTTGTTTTCAAATTTTTGATTTGTCAAAAAATGTGGGCGTGGCAGGGCGGGGCTTATCAGACTTAGAGAAATTGTTAAATAATTCTTCAAAAATATACTTCTCCTTAACCATTTTGTCAATTTTAACCAAAGTTGGCAGAAATGTTCCTTGTCTGACCCTTTTCAAAACCTGTTTTCAAATTTTTGATTCATCAAAAAATGTGGGCGTGGCAGGGCGGGGCTTATCAGGCTTAGAGAAATTGTCAAATAATTCTTTAAAAATCAAATGTTGATCCAATTTGTACCAATCTTGGCTGGAATGTTTCTTGAGTGACTGTCTTCACTGCGTGTTGATGAATGTTTGATTTGTCATAAAATGAGGGCATGGCAGGGTTGGGCTTATCAGACTTGAAAAAAAAATGTTACATAATTCTTCAAAAATCTTCTTCTCTTTAATCATTGAATCAATTTTTACCAAAATTGGCAGAAATGTTCCTTGGGTGATCCTTTTCAAAACTTGCTTTCAAATTTTTGATTCGTCAAAAAATGTGGGCGTGGCAGGGCGGAGCTTATCAGACTTAGAGAAATCATGAAAAAAATCTTTAAAAATCAACCATTGGTCAAAGTTGAACCAAACTTGGCAGATCTGTTTCTTGAGTGAATGTTTTCAATGAATGTTCATGAATTCTTGATTTGTCAAAAAATGTAGGTATGGCAGGGTGGGGCTTATCAGACTTGGAGAAATTATTAAACAATTCTTTGAAAATTTGTTTCTCCAAATTATACCAAATTATCCAGGAATGTTCCTTGGGTACCCCTTTTTAATTTTTTTTTTTTGACAAATTTCTGATTCGTCAAAGATGTGGGCATGGCAGGATGGGACTTATTCGACTAGGAGAAATGATAGGAAAATTCTTTAAAAATCAACTGTTGGGCCAATTTGAACCAGGGATGTTGCATGAGAGCACAATCAAATACACAAAGAACTCAGGTGAGCGATATCAGTGCCTTTCAGGCACTCTTGTTTCCTGGTGGTCTCATAATGTTCAGCAGTCAAAATGAAGTCAATATCAACGAATTCACATTTTCAATAATCAAAATATTGTAATTTAAAGTTCGTGTTGCGTTGGCTTTTGGGGTTAGTATATTTATCTTTCCACGACTAAAATATCAAAGTGTAGCACGTAGAACTTTTAATTTTATTCGGTCTGAAACTACCAAAAATTGTCGAAATTTCGACCAAAACGGTATTTTCTCACACTTTATTGATCTATTTTTCTCCAAGATATAAGCAATATTCGAAAATTATTTTTTTTATTTGGGACAGATAGGGGGCCAATCTTTCGTAATAAAGGTAAAAATGGGGCAAATGAGTAATTTAGTTTTTCTGAAAAAAAAACAGAGCATAGCATGTTATTGAGCTGATTTTTGGTCTATAAGTGCATATTATGAGTTACAACAAAAGCTTGAGTTTCGGTCCGGTCCATTGATTTTTGAGGAAGATATACACATGCTGGACTTGGGAAATTACTGGGTAATTACAGTTAAAGGACAAGTTTGAGATTTAGTTCCGGTCCATTGATTTTTTTAGCTTCACTGGCCGAAGGCCAGCGAGCTATTGTCATGGCATTGTGTCAGTCGTGCGTGCGTCCGTTAACTTTTTTTTTTAAAAAAAATCTTCTCTCAAACCAGTGGGTCAATTTTGACCAAACTTTGCAGGGATGTTCCTTGGGTGATCCTTTACTTAAATTGTTCAAAGAATTTTGATTGGTCAATAAATGTTGGCGTGGCAGGGCGGGGCTTATCAGACTTAGAGAAATCACAAAATAATTCTTCAAAAAATCAACCATTTGGCCGATTTTGACCAAACTTAGCAGACATGTACCTTGGGTGACTCTTTACTTAAATTGTCCATTAAATTTTGATTGGTCCATAAATGTGGGTGTGACAGGGTGGGGCTTTTCAGACTTAGAGAAATCACAAAATATTTCTTTAAAAATCTTCTTCTCTCAAACCAATGAGCCAATTCTGACCAAATTTTGCAGGAATGTTCCTTGGGTGACCCTTTACTTAAATTGTTCAAAGAATTTTGATTGGTTTATAAATGTGGGCGTGGTAGGGCGAGGCTTATCAGACTTAGAGAAATCACAAAAAAAAATCTTTAAAAATCAACCATGGGGCCAATTTTGACAAAACTTGGCAGAAATGTACCTTGGATGACTGTTTACTTGAATTGTCTGTGAAATTTTGATTGGTCCATAAATGTGGGCGTGGCAGGGCGGGGCTTATCAGACTTTGTGAGATCACAAAATAATTCTTTAAATATCCACCATCGGGCAATTTTTTACCAAACTTGGCAGAAATTTTGATTGGTCTATAAATGTGGGCGTGGCAGGGTGGGGCTTATTTGACTTAGAGAAATCACAAAAAAAATCTTTAAAAATCAACCGTAGGGCCAATTTCAATTAAACTTGGCAGAAATGCACCTTAAAGCTACTTTTTCCCAGATTTGGACCCAAAAATTGTCAAATACAAACGAAATGTACACTTTTTAAGCTTTATATGACCTGATTAAATGATTACGACAAACTATTGAAGCAACGACTCATTTTTTCGCAATTTGTTACCAAATTCATGAAGCGATGTCGAAAGTAGGTCAAAACAGTAGGACATGCGATTTTCTTAAATGACGTCACCACATACATGATGACGTCATATTGAAATTCAAGTATGAATCTCGTTTGAATCATGGTCCGCGCTGTATGCGCATGCGCAACAATTTAAAAATGATTCTAACCCCATCTGAGACAGGGTTGAATTTAGGTTTGGATTCTCCCTAAATTCGGCTATCTGTCTTGTAATTTCGGCTCATTCTCTGTCTGAATCGCATATTATTAACCATCCCGAGGTGGTCAATACAAAAGTTTTGCATATTTTTTCAAAAAATTTCATTTTTTGCAATTAGACCATCTGTTACCGTCGCCCTTTAAGTGACCGTATACTTAAATTGTCTGTGAAATTTTGATTGGTCCATAAATGTAGGCATGGCAGGCGGGGCTTATCAGAATGGCAGAAATCATGAAAAATTCTTTAAAAAATCAACCACAAAGCAAATTTTGACCAAACGCGGTAGAAATGTTCCTTGGATGTCCAATTACTTCAATTGGTAGTAAAATTTTGATTGGTCCATAAATGTGGGCAAAGCAGGACGGGGCTTATCAGAACGGGAGAAATCACGAAATCATTCTTTAGAAACAACCATTGGGTCAATTTAGTGCAAACTTGTCAGAAATGTTCCTTGGGTAATACTTTGTCAGTGAATTTTTGATTGGTCTATAAATGTGGGTTTGGCCGGCAGGGCTTATCGCAATTGGATAAACCATGAAATAATTCTTTAAAAATAAATCATTGGGCCAATTCAGACTAAACTTGGCAGAAATGTTCCATGGATGACCCTTTTCAAGATCTGGCAGTACGAGGCTTACAAGAAATCATGAGATAATTCTTTTACTTTAGCCAGTGGAGCGAATCTGGGCCTCTTGTTTATGGAGATATCAGTGCTGGACTTAAATACTGGGAAATTACACTTTTCTGGGCTTTCTTCTAAACACTTGTAGGTATCTAGCAGACTTTTTGGCATATGAGTAGTTTAATGACTACTACAAGCTTGAGTTTCGTTACGGTTTATTGATTTTTGAGGAAGATACCGATACTGGACATAGAAATTTACTGGGAAATTACAGTTTTCCGGACTTTTTTCTAAATGCATACATGTGTTGAGCTGATTTGGCATACGAATTCACAGGCGGCAATCACATGACTTTCTTAGATACAAATTCCACAGGACGCATTCACGTGATTTTCTTATGATATGCCTTCCGAACAGGTTTACAGATAACTCGCACCAAGTCAAACTCGCACCAAATCCAACTCGTACCATTTTAGTCAACTCGTTCCAAATATTAGTCAACTCGTACCAAAATGGTAAAATGCAAAAAAACTTATGTAAACAAATCGGTAAGTACACATTTTTTAAATCAAATACTTAAATCTCAGAATTGAGATACGTACCATTCGATACATCGTAATCTCCGGTTTATTTTGATACCAAGATCTTCCCTCAAATCCCTGTGAAAGCTGATAATGTTCGTGCAAAGTACAAACATTTCTTAAGAAAATATATCACTGTATTCAAAAATACTTTGCACGAATGTTCACAGCTTTGACAGGGATTTGAGTGAAGATCTTCGTGTCAAAATAAACCGGAGAGTACGACGTATCGAATGGCACATATCTCAATATTGAGTGTTAAGAATTTGATTCGAAATTTGAGAAAAATGTGTACTTACCAATTGTTTTTGTTTGCAAAGGTTAAGAAAACATATCAAAACAAAGTCACATGATTGCCGCCTATGGAATTTGTATAGACTACATGTTACAGAACAAATTTGAGTTTCATTCCGATCCATTGATTTATGATGAAGATACGGATGCTGGACTTCAAAGGTTACTGGGAAATTCGTTTTGTGTACTTTTTTATAAGCGCTTGCAGGTATTGATACATCTCTGGGAACATACATGTACAAACATATAGCCGCAAGGGACTTTGTATTGCTATGCAATACTTCAGAATGCTTATCATCAAATGTTCAGTTATTTATTTAAAAAAATCACTGGAGACAGTGGTAGCCTTTTTCAAAAAGTATTTAATATCAATATTTTTAGAGAATATTTAGATCTATACCACCACACATTAAAGAATTAAAATGGTGCTTTGGTAAATAGTTTCTTTTAAAAAAATGAAGAAAAAATATGATGTTCATTGATGTACTTCACTTAAATTAATCCACATCATTTGATAGCACACATTGATTTAAATTTGTTTGATATTGACAGTAAATTAATATTTATATTTACAGAAAAAACTTGTATTACCTGATTGAGAATCACAAACAGCAAAGAATGGACGTATCTAAGGATAGCCGTATCACAGATATGTGATGGATCTCAATACAAAGAATTGTTGCTCAACCAGAATGCAGACAATATCATCAATTTGACGTTTACAATGAATACAGGCAAGAACAAATCTTTAAAAATCTTCTTCTCCAAAACTACCAGACCGATTTCAACCAAATTAACAGGAGTCTTCCTTGCATGAATCTCTTCCAAATTCCTTAAAAAATTGATTTCCGTATAAAACTGAAATTTTATATAAATTGATCAACTTTTTTTTAAATCATCAAAATCTTCTCCAAAACGTCTTATTGGATTTCATTGTAATTTAGCCTTAATGTTCAATGTAAAGTTTTCCATAAGATTCTTTGGAAAAACTTTGATCGGATGAAAAACATGACCGCTGTTGGCTGGGCTTATTTTTCGCTATATAAAAGAAAGTGTAATTTTAAGAAAATTTTAAAAGTTTGTCTCCTCCATAACCACTTACTGGATTTCATTGTGGTGAAACACGAATCTTCTTTGGACAGATCTCTTTTGTATTCCTTGGAGAAATTCGTAGTCTAAAAGTCTAAAAGCCAGTCGGGCGATACAGGGCCATCATGGCCCTCTTGTTTTTCCCAGCTTAGGATACATGCTAAGAATCAAGTTAGTGGTTTGGATAAAATGTTATGTGTATTCCGGTATATTGATTTTAGGTTTTTGGATACATGTATGAAAGTGTTATGGGTTTGGGACAATCCCCCATATTCTATGAACTTTCATGAATTTATATTTGATATGTGTAAAATTTGAATACTTGTTAATCTTTTCAGATGGTGTGGCACTTTTTTGTTCTTCCAAAAAGGGACAATCTTTGGCCAATTTATATGGCAATAAATGAGATACCAATTAAACTTAGGTAAGATAGAACTTATATTTTAAGCTTTACCTTTCAAAGACCAGGTCGCTCACCTGAGATGGGGTTTTATAACAGATCAGATTTCATACAGGTAATGTAATAGAATAGATGCTATGCCCCTGACAAGCAGATTTTTACAAGAAGTCCCCCTTTTCTGTGACCAGGCTTCCATATTGAAAAACAAAGTAATTTACCTCTTAGCAATATCATAAAAAAAATCAAATATGAAGTTTTGTCAAATTTGGCTTTGCGGTTAGGGAGAAATTGCTACTGACAGATTTCCTGTAATTTCTCTTTTTGCTGTTGCCATGGCAACCAGTTGCTTTTTTTTATTGATTTCAATTCTTTTTTTCATTTTGTACAGAGGACCTCCTAAGGAATATTTCTGCCAAGTTTGAAATTGGCCTTAAAAGTTTAGGAGGAGATATTGTTCAAAGAAATTATTTAGATTTATTCAAATTTCTCCTTTTCTGTTGCCATGGCAACCAAAGTTTTTTTTTCAAGGATTTTTTATTATTTTAGCAATTTCTAATAGGGACCTCCTAAGAAATATTTTTGCCAAGTTTGGTTGAAATTGGCTTGGTAGAATAGGAGGAGATGTCGTTCAAAGAGGTTATTGAGATTTAGTCAAATTTCTCCTTTTCTGTTACCATGGCAACCAGAGTTTTTTATGGATTTAAATTCTTTCGGCAATTCTTAAAGGGGTTTAGCTAAGGAACATTCCTGCCAAGTTTGCTTGGAATTTGCCAAGTAGTTTGGGAGGAGATGTCATTTAAAGAAATTGTTGATGGACGACGCACGGACGCCGGACAAAAGGTGATTACAATAGCTCACTTGAGCACCTTGTGCTCGGGTGAGCTAAAAAGTCAGGAAAACTGTGAATTCCAAGTAATTTTCTAAGACCAGCATCCGTATCTTCCTCAAAAAACGTTGGACCGGAATGAAACTCAAACTTGTTCTGTAACTCATCAATGTAGGTCTACATACCAAAAATAAGCTTGAAGGGGGGCCAGCTAGGCTGTTGAAAATGCAAATGGCACAATAATTACAAACCGGAAATAACGTATGAAATTACCAACCTGGAGGGGTAGATCACTTATGTCCATTGTTAGCACTCATCAAGCTTTATTAAGTATTAAAATCAATTAAAAAGGCAATTAATAACGTGCAGGTTGGTTCATATTGTCCTTGTTTTTGTTTCGTAACGGTTACATATGCCCAACTTTCAAAAATCAATTACGTCAGAGGTACGTCATCTGTGCCCAGCGAGATTCAACACACCGTACAACCGGCTGCGTCGAAAGTTTGCCAAGACGGATTCGGCATCTGATGTCATGTGCATGGTAGGCCAAATAAATTTACTTTTATAAATAAACGAAAGGATCTTTGGTATTCTATAGTTGATAAATACGCGTATAAAAATTCATTGCTTGTACAAAATAAACCTTTCCACGTATCCCTCGCAAATAAGGTAACAGTCATCGACACAGCCGGGGTGTTAATACCGCGGAGGTGTGTCTCGTTGACCTTGACCTTGTTTCGTTTTGAAGTAAAAATAGAATGTGTATACACTCTTGTAAAGGATTGATCTATAGAAAAGGAAAGATGGTTATTTGCCGTGATTGAGGTTTTTATGCATTGTAAATTGTTTTTCCGTGCACAAATGAGTTCCCGAACAGTTCGGAAGCATAAACAAGAGGACCATGATGGTCCTATATCGCTCACCTGAACCAAAATGATATTAGCAACACTTATGTTTAATTCAATTGATATTTAAGACTTTAAGACTGAATATGAACTTATGGTCATAATGTTGTGAAAATCAAACTCATCCGAGCTCTTATAGTGCCCAACATTGGTGTTTTTTTTAAATAATTGTAGATTCTAGAGTGTAAACAAGGTTGCAAACAAGGTTGCAAACAGTCAAAAACAGCAATTTTATCAAATTCATAATCAGCAATATCACATATTCATTCAGCAATTTTATGCTATAAAACACACACTTTGAATCACGATAGCAATGTAATTCTTCCTCTGCAACTTTGTGTCAATGTGTGGGAATAGGTTTAGGGCCATAAAATCGATCTAATCGTTTGATCATACTTTCTGTCTTTGATGTACCATAACAGAGTGTGTCCAATATTATTAGATAAACAATAATATCTAAAAACAGTTTGACATCTGTTTATCACACTGAAGTGTTAAGTGTGAACATCAATCGTGTCCTTAATACCATAATTTTAATGCAAACAACTTATCATTCCCAGCTCTTTTTTCTATTTTGAAGACAGACAATTTGATTAAATTGTTGATAATAAAACAAGATGTGTTTGTGAAACGCTAATGTCCCCGAAATTGCAATTTTTCTAAAATGTTAAGTTTTTGTGTAAAGGGTTGATAAGGGTTAACCGATGACCATGAGGAAGGTCATATTGCATGGAACAGATGGCTATCATTGAAAGGAAGTGACATACCAAAATTGAGCTTCGTATGTAAAATGCGTTTGGAGAAAAGTCAAACAGTTTTTGGACAGACAGACAGACAGACAGAAAGACAGACAGCGGTTAAACAGTATACCCCAATCTTTCGTTACAGGTGCATAAAAACAACTTTTTTAGAATTGTTAAATAATGAGTGTTGATACACAAAAATATACAAGTAACAGTTTAGATATATTGATCCAAGGGAAGTAACTGTTGTATGAAGACTGTAATTTAAACAGGGTTATTTCCCTTAGACCAATATGCCACAAACTTAAAAACAGTATTTTTTTACATTCAAGGGCAGATAACTCCGCACTTTCTGGTCCGATCAGGCCTATAACCGAACTTGACCGAGAACTTATGATCATATTTGTTTTGGCCAAGTTTGATCAAGATTGCCTAACTTTTGTGGAAGCTAGAGAGTAAACACCCCAAATGTTGACGGACGGACGGACGCCGGACAAAAAGTGACCACAATAACTCACCTCGAGCACTTCGTGCTCAGGTGAGCTAAAAACTAGCATGGGCCCCTTTAATGCCTACAAGCGTTTTGAAAATAAGAGGACCCTGAGGGCCCTAAATCGCTCACCTGAGTAATGTTTTAATAATGCCAAATAACTTTGCATATGTTACGGGTCCCGGAGAAGAATTTGGCCATGTAGTTAAGGAGATGTTTACAGAAATTGATGAGCTTTTATGATATTTCCCATTTTCTGATGCCACAGCAACCAGAGTTTTTCATGGATTTCAATTCTCTTAGCATTTTATAAGGGATCATCCAAGGAACATTTCTGCCAAGTTTGGTTGATTTTGGCTGTAGTTTAGGAGGAGATGTCATTTAAAGACATTGTTGAGCTTGTATGAAATTTCCCCTTTTCCAAAGCCACGCCAACTAGAGTTTTTCATGGATTTCAATTCTTTTAGCAATTTTTATAACGGATCACCAAAGGAACATTTCTGCCAAGTTTGATTGATTTTGACTCTGTAGTTAAGGAAGAAATGTTGTTTAAAGACATTGTTGAGATTTAAAGAAATTTTCCATATTCCGGTGCCACGTCAACTAGAGTTGTTCATGGATTTGAATTCTTCTAGCAATTTCAATAAAGGACCACCCAAGAAACATTTCTGCCAAGTTTGATTGATTTTGACTCTGTAGTTTAGGAGAAGTCGTTTAAAGACATTGCAGAGATATAAAGAAATTTCCCATTTCCCGATGCCACGGCAACTATAGTGTTACATGGATTTCAATTCTTTTAGCAATTTTTATAAAGGATCTCCCAAGGAACATTTCTGCCAAGTTTGATTATTTTGACTCTGTAGTTTAGGAGGAGATGTCGTTTAAAGACATTGTAGAGATTTAAAGAAATTTCCCATTTTCCAATGCCATGGCAACGAGAGTTTTTCATTGATTTCAATTCTTTTAGCAATTTTCATAAGGGAACAGCCAAGGAACATTTCTGCCAAGTTTGATTGATTTTGACTCCATAGTTTAGGAGATGTCATTTAAGGACATTGTTGAGCTTTTGTGAAATTGCCCATTTTCCATTGCCGCGGCATCTAGAGTTTTTCATGGATTACAATTCTTTTAGCAATTTTTATAAGGGACCACCCAATGAACATTACTGCGAGGTTTGATTGAATTTGACTCTGTAATTTAGGAGGATATGTCGTTTAAAGACATTGTTGAGATTTAAAGAAATTTCCCATTTTCCGATGCCACGGCAGCTAGAGTTTTTCATGGATTTCAATTCTTTTAGCAATTTTAATAAAGGACCATCCAAGAAACATTTCTGTCAAGTTTGGTTGATTTTGACTGTAGGTTAGGAGGAAAAGTCGTATAAAGACATTGTAGAAATTTAAAGAAATTGCCCATTTTCCGATGCCATGGCAACAAGAGTTTTACATTGATTTCAATTCTTTTAGCAATTTTTATAAAGGGCCATCTAAGGAATATTTCTGCCAAGTTTGATTGATTTTGACTCTGTAATTAGGAGAAGATGCCGTTTAACCCTTTCCCGAACGGCAAAATTTTAGGGTGGTCAAATTCAAAAACTGCCACAAATGACAGGATGAAAGGTATTGAAGATAGAATTTGTGTAAAATTTGGCATAGAAAACATTGAGACAAAAGGAGAAACTGCTGGTTTTCAGCAGTTTCTTCTTTTGTTTCAATGTTTTCCCAAGCCTTTTCTATAAGGGACGTCAAAACCAGGTCTTGTTTGGGAAAGGGTTAAAGGCATTGTAGAGATTTAAAGAAATTTCCCATTTTCCGATGCCATGGCAACCAGAGTTTTTCATGGATTTCAGTTCTTTTAACAATTTTATAAAGGACCGCCCAAGGAACATTTCTGCCAAGTTTTATTGATTTCGACTCTGTAGTTTAGGAGATGTCGTTTAAAGACATTGTAGAGATTTAAAGAAATTTCCCATTTTCCGATGCCACGGCAACTAAAGTTTTTCATGGATTTCAATTCTAATAGCAATTTTTATAAGGGACCACACAAGGAACATTTCTGCCAAGTTTGGTTGATTTTGACTCAGTAGTTTAGTAGAAGATGTCGTTTAAAGAAATTGTTGACGCCATGACGGACAGACGGATGCCGGACATTGATAGATCACAATAGCTCCCTTCGTGCTCAGGTGAGCTAAAAAGTCCGGAAAACTAATTCTGCGGATGGACTGACGGACAGAGTGCAAACCTAAAGTCCCCTTCGGCTTTGCCAGTAGGGAACTAATAATTTGATACAACATACATGTATATATTTGTTTACAACAAAATTTATATTGTACACAATCAAATACACGAAGAACTCAAGTGAGCGATATCAGTGCCTTTCAGGCACTCTTGTTTGTTGTTGTCGTTGTCGTTTTTTCTCTCTTGTTTGTTGTGTTTGTGTATTGTTCTTGTTTTTGCTACATATCCTTTCTCCATAGCAGCGATTTTAAACAAAGAGCTACATTGCATGATGCGATCTATGCAATATTGAATATTTGGGGGATTTAGTCCTGCAAAACTATCACAAATCCCGGAAATATTTCGTCCATTTTCTCTGATTCATTTGGAACATTTATGGCATGTATGTCAATCTGCATTGTTTGGATGTGTTTTTTTGAATCCGACATTGGAAATAACCACTTTTTCTGTGTATAACTGAAAGCAGATCTGTCGACGTCGAAATCACTAATATACTGATCTGCCTTCTCCAGCAACTCGAATCTGTCGACAGAGGCAACATTTTTTAACTACATGTCGTCTTTCATGGCACAAAGTTCGTTAATTATTTTGAATTAAGGCTTTAAATTTTTGAAAAAATATCGTTGAGGGATTTTCGTTGAGTGATTAAACTTTGAATTCTAGTCAAACAATCACATAGTGATAGCTATGCGAAATATTCGAGCACAAAGTTGCGTCACTTTTTGTGGGAAACCTCTGAAATAATCAATGAATGTGGCCTTATTTGTGAGGAATACGTGGAAAGGTTTATTGTGTAGAAGTTTTGAACACGTGTATGCGTATTCATCTACAGTTGTCGCCACATCGTATGGCACAATGTTTATATATTGTTCAAATGTAATTGAACGTTAAACAAAACATAAACACGTGCCATACGATGTGGCGCCAACTGTAAGTATAGCATTCCAACGATAATGTGATGTTTAGAAACAAAGCGATAAATAACTCGGCATACCGGTAAGAAAGACTTCTTATATACGATTAAAATGTTACAGACATACTCGATAGCGCAGTGGATAGAACACCGGTGCTGCGTCCATTTTCTTTTAGCAAATGTGGGTTCGAGTCCCATAGAACGATGGATAATTACCAATCTGAATGAATCCAGATGACATAATTTCATAATGTTACATCTGAAGATCACGCATTAGGGGTCATCTTCTGTGACCTGGGAATTTCCATGTTTTCCATTTTTACACCAACCAATCAAAACGCTCGTTGCAAACGAAGGTCTGTTGTCCCTGACAACAACACCAAAATGGCTGCAGTTGATAGACATGCGCTTGGCAAAGAGCAAAGTCTGTTAGTTTTGAGAGCAAAGATATGGCATTTATTAATGAAGTGGATAGGTTTCGGTATATTTTTGGCACTGTGAGTGGCAGTTTTGTGCGGTCATTGTGCTAACCCGAAGTAGAGCGGTGTGTAATTTTGAACATAAATAAACTATATATTGACAATTTGTGAGTTATTTTCAGCAGTAGTCTGATTAGCTCAGTTGGTAAAGCTGCCGACTTTTATACCGTAGATGGGAGGATCGAACCTTACGTCGACTTCATCTTTTTGTCCCCCTATTTTTGTTATCTTATTAGATTACATTTTTCCATTCCAAATTATTTTAGAAATTGCAAAAAACGAAATAAAAATACAATTACCAATTATTTTTTTATTTCTCGATTTCTAGAATCTTTTAGTTTGAAAAATATAGTAGGAAAAAAAATATGAAGCCAATGTGGGAATCGATCCATGGTCATCAGGTTCATGGGTCGGACGCTCTACCGATTAAGCTAATCGGGAATCTTTTTACCCC
Source organism: Fragum sueziense (assembly GCA_963680895.1). Lineage (NCBI taxonomy): Eukaryota > Metazoa > Mollusca > Bivalvia > Cardiida > Cardiidae > Fragum > Fragum sueziense. The sequence goes on along the minus strand of OY804593.1, from coordinate 38,771,306 downwards.
TGATTCAAATTGCCAATATATAGTTTATACGTTCATAAGTTAACATCGCTTTGTTTCGGGTTTGCGTGATGATCGTGTTGAACTGTTGCTACCAGTGTTGGAGGTATGCAGAAGACTATCTGCTTCATAAATGCCATGTCTTTGCTTTCACAATTAACGGACTTTGGTCTTTGTCTTTGTAGTGAAATCACCACACTGGAGGCGGCCATGGCTACTAAAATCTTGTTATCGTTAGAAACGGAAGTGTAGTGCGCACGGTAGTGCGTATGCCCGTGCGCATGCGAAAAGTCTTTCAACTTTTCCAAAGTCATAGTCTGATTTGTCCAAAAAAAGGTCACAGAAGATGACCCCCAACGGGTGGTCGTTATCCTACTGAAAGATAGGATCTATATTTCAATTAGATTGGATAATTACATATTTTGTTTTACAAATATATTTTGTTTTATCATATAAGAAAAAAAGATCAGAAGAAAGCAGACTCTTTATGATTTTTATATAGATTTATAAGATAATTTCGGAAAATCGCCAATTTCAGTCTAGAAAACTTTAAAATTTGAGCAGTCTGAATGTTTGCCGTTTGGCGACAGTAAGAGTTCCACACCTTTATTACTTAATTTATGTTTTGTAATGTATTGCATCTTTACATATTGTGAATAAAAAACATTTAATCCATTTCCACATAATGATGCTTTTTGACAGTCCACAAAATAAAAGATCATGACGTTTTCATTTATCTATTCGAAAAAATGAAACTGCTTGTCATAAGCATGTTTTCAATTCACAAAATGTTTTCTACACAAAAAAAATGTGAAGCTCATTTAAGATCTACTTGCAATTGCAGCATTTTTAAATTTTATTCAGCCTATTTTTATGTTTGACAATGGTTTTCATTGAAAATAAAGAATATACATCTATTTACAAATGTGAAAGGAACAAAAATAAAACGCAAATAAGGGAAAAAATACACGGCCATGTGTGGAATCGAACCCACACAGATAAAAATAACTCCTTTCTTATAGTCAAGCGCCAACTGTTTAACCATTAGACCACAGACACAGGTATAAAGGAAAAACGATAATTTGATCATTTGTTTATTTGCATTGACCTGTCCATTGTTATTGAAAACAGCTCACTGGTTTCGATTTTAGAAAGTATTCGTTTATTATAAATTTATACAAACGTCAATGTGCAAGTCTGTCGTAGTGCAGTGGAAAGGCGTGGGACTTCTACTCGAACGGACCATGTTCGATTCCACTTCAAGACATGCAAAATCTGTATTTTACAAGGATTTCCATTTCTTTTTCTTTTTTTTTTCATTCCTTTGTTTAATGTTTGAAGTTTAACCTTTTTACAGATATCAATTATGTAGATATTCCCATTTTTAAGGTTATACAAGAAATGTGCTTGTGAAATTGAATAAGAAAAGGAGAAATATTTGGGGAAATAGAAGTGCTCGCTTTTTCATGCTTTTCTCTTGATGATATCTGTGTGAAATGTCAAACTCAAACATTTGTGGCAAAATTAAATGACACATCTTCATAAACCAGATCAACTTTGTTTGCATATTTTTCATTTTCTCCAAACATTTGTTGATATATGAAAAATATATGATTTGTGATTTTTGTTGGAAGACCGTTTAAAATAAAACATAATATTATGCCTATAATCGCATATTATGTTCGTCGACCATAATGAAAAATAAAAAAGAAACAACTTTATTATCTTTGTGTGCAATAAAAAAGAAATAGAAATGAAACAAAATATAGCCGACTGTGAGTTTCGAACCCATACCAAAAGACAAATTGAGTTTCATGTCTTTGACCGCTACCATTTGACCACGTTGACTTCATACCTTGCGTGACAAAAAGTATTTTTATACCCAATTAACATTAAATCAATCACCCATATCGAATAATTTACCTGGATTCCCGTACTTGACATCGACTCACCCGGGTCAGTGTAAAAATTATCGTTTTCAGTTTATATATGGAGAGAGTTATACTTACAATATAATCACTGTTTTCATTGCGATGATTGTGTTTTGATCTGTCTAACCTTTCATTATCAAATGGGTATGCTCTATATTTTTGGCGGGAACCTGATTATCGTGGGAGCACTATATAGAACACCATAGATCATTTTGTTTATTCATAAGTATAAATTAATTTTACCTACCGTTTACATGATATCCATTACCTAATCTGTCTTCGCTGGTTTATTTGAGTTTTACGCCGTTTTCAACTACTATGGTCATATCGCGTCGGATGGACTACCTAACCATGGATTCCTGTTGTTTCTCATACCTTTGAACGCATTTATTTTACATCGATTGGGAAGCAAGTTTGTTCAACTTATTTTAATACCTCTTGATTGAGCTTCCTGGAAATCCACCAGTACTCACGCCGAATGTGTGGGCCAATGAGAAGCCTGAACAACCCCCGCTACCGGGGATTGAACTCGGAACCTCTTAGTCGCAATGCCGACGCTCTACCCCTCGACTACTGACACCACACACCAGTACTACAGCAAATGCATTTTTGTCTTCGCAGACTCTTACCGAACCTCTCTAGTGAGAAGTAGATGCATTTTTACCAATTGTGCTATGGCCGCGGTATCAGGAGATAGACTTATGAATGATTCTGCTATTTGTGAGAGAAGAACACAGAACTACAAAAAAGAATGGGGTAAAGGAATTCAGGGTTCTTCCCAGAATAATTTGAAGCTGTAGTGGCAGTATCTTTAAAAGCGTACGATATAGTGTTTATGCAAATAGATATGCATAAAAACAATGGGAAAAGGAGAAATTGCTCATTTTGAGCAATTTCTTCTTTTCCCATAATTTTTTTATGCATATTTATTGCATAAAATGCCTTAACTCGTCAGTTTTTGACATGAAATAATTCATGTATTTGGTGAACATTTTGTAGAAATTTAGCTGTGGGATGCTTTTGAAGCTGTAGGGGCATAACATTGATTTAGATGAAGCTGTAGTGGGGCCGATACAGCTTATTGGGCTGGGGAGAACACTGGAATTTCAAAAAGCATAATATGATTTTTGTTCATCAACCCCTTTGTTTTGGGTACTCGTTTTAATCGCCTCATCGAGACGATTCAAATGAGCACCAGAATTATAGGGTTTGGGTTTAAAATAATAAATTTCGGATGTCTTATTCCCTTCTTAATTGTTGCTCTGTAATATCTTTCCATAAAAGCAGGCCATAAAAGCCGGAATCTGAATAACAATGGTAGTCCATGTATATATGCAAATAAAATGGTATAATCAAACAAAACACCTTATTTAATCCTATATAACCTTCATTTAATTTCTGTATAAATAAAACAAGTGAATGACTCAACAATATGACTCAACAATTTGATAAAATATACACGTAATTGAAATAATTCATCCATCACATGAAAAATTATTAAAACAATCTGACAAACCAGAAAATATTACATACAATAAATTCCTCATTGTTGGGATTATGTTGTTTGTAGGAGCTTTCACTTTGGACCATCCTAAATTTTCCCTGTTTCAGAAAGGGTTAACCCATTACTGTACAGTTACGCCTTTTGACTCCCGCACAAGAAAAGACTTCGGAAAACATTGTAGACAAGATGTGTTCGTGAAACACAATTGCCCCCAAAACGGCCATTTTTCTAAAATGTCAAGTTTTCGTGGAGTAAAGGGCTATTAAGGGTTGAGGATGACCTTGAGGAAGGTAAAATTGCAGGGAACAGATAGATATCATTGAAAGGAAGTTGCATACCAAATTTGAGCTTTGTATGTCAAATTCTTTTGGAGAAAAGGCAAAGGTTAAGTTTTCGGAGTAAAAGTTAAGTTTTCGTGGAGTAAAGGGTTATTAAGGGTTAAGGATGACCTTGAGGAAGGTAAAATTGCAAGGAACAGATAGATATCATTGAAAGGAAGTTGCATACCAAATTTGAGCTTTGTATGTCAAATACTTTTGGAGAAAAGGCAAAGGTTAAGTTTTCGGAGTAAAAGGTTGAGTTTTCGTAGAGTAAAGGGTTGATAAGGGTTAAGGGATGACTTTGAGGAAGGTCAAATTGCATGGAACAGGTAGATATCATTGAAAGGAAGCTGCATACCAAATTTGAGCTTTGTATGTCAAATACTTTTGGAGAAAAAGCAAAGGTTAAGTTTTCGGAGTAAAAGGTTAAGTTTTTGTAGAGTAAAGGGTTGATAAGGGTTAAGGGATGACCTTGAGGAAGGTCAAATTGCATGGAACAGATAAATATCATTGAAAGGAAGCTGCATACCAAATTTGAGCTTTGTATGTCAAATACTTTTGGAGAAAAGGCAAAGGTTAAGTTTTCGGACAGACGGACGGACAAACGGAGGGACAGATGGAAGGACAGACAGACGGACACGAGTAAAACAATATGCCCCCGATCTCTCGATACGGGGGCATAAAAATGAAGAAACTGCTTGTGACAAGCAATTTCTTCATTTACCACAATGTTTTCTAACCCAAAATGGAGAGATTCATCAACTTGAAATTGTTGTCTGCAACACCTTTCAAATTGGAACTGTCCAAGATTTTGCCGTCTGATATTGGGTTAAAAGGAAGATGGTTTACAGACAGTGTTTCCTGCTCATATCTAGTCAGACAGACAGAAAAATAGAAACAAATGTACCAGAATCTTTCAACACAAGTGCATGCTACTTAAAGACGTGTCAAACCTTATTTTGTGGACACTCATTCAATGGTTATATCAAAATCATTCAAAGTACCCACAACATAAGGGTTGACAAATAACAAATTTAAAAAGTCATTCCTTTCTCTGAATACTTAATATAATCCCAAACAGTGACACCTTTTGACACCTCTAAACAAAATGACACCTAAAATACAAGAGGACCATGATGGTCCTATATCGCTCACCTGAACCAAAATAGTATGAGCAAAACTTTCGTTCAATTCAATAAATATTTATGACATAAGACTGAAAACGAACTTATGGTCAATAACGTTGTGGAAATTGACCTCATCTGAGATCTTATGGTGCCCAACATTGTGTCAAAAGTTTTGTCTTGATTGATTAATAATTGTAGATTCTAGAGTATAAACAATGTCAAAAACTGCAATTTTATCAAATTCAAGGGTGAATAACTCTTGACTTTCTGATCAGATAGGACTGAAAATCAAACTTATCTGAGATCTTATGTTCCCCAACATTGTGTCCAAGATTTGTCTTGATTGGTCAATAATTGTAGATTCTAGAGTCTAAACATGGTCGAAAACAGCCGAAAATGGCAATTTTGTCAAATTCAAGGACACTTAACTCTTGACTTTCTGATCAGATCAGATCAGACTGAGATTCAAACTGATCCAAGATTTTATGGTCCCCAACATTGTGTTCAAATTTTGTCTTAATTGATTGATAATTGTAGATTCAAGAGTATAAACAAAGTCAAAAACAGCTGAAAACAACAATTTTATCAAATTCAAGGGCTCATAACTCTCGCATTTCTGATCAGATTGGACTGAAAATCAATCTCATTTAAGGGGGAATGCTCCAGTTTCCTAATTTTTTTCCCAATAATAGAATTTATTTATATTTTGTATGTTGAAATTACATGTTATTACCAATTGAAAAATAAAATAAAAATGGATGGTCAGCGATCTTGTTTGAGTTTTATAGGCATTTGTATCACATACCCCTACAGCGAAAAAGTGCGCAATTTCTTGCACCTGTCCAAGGTAACTATAATGCTAATAAAATACTATATATTCATCGTTTAGTCCCGAAAACGGATTTAAAGTAACGTCTTACATTTAATAAGAACAGAAAACCCAAAATATGTGCTACTATAAACGCGCAAATGTATAAAACAGCATGTTCACGTGATCGGTTAGATCAACGTAGCTGGAGTGTTTTATGTCAAAATTTGCATATTTTTGGAAATATTTCAAGTTCTACATAATAGAATTTGATAAAACTCCATCATTGTATTAAGGAACATGTCCTGGTAAAAATTCAAAAAGAAAATGTATGGGTCAGCGCACTTATTTGTGAATTACAGCAATTTTTATAAGCTACACGCGAATAAAATGACGCAAAACAGTGATAACTGCATACACATTTACGACTTTCTTGCTCTAATAATCGATTTCCATCTTTGGGAAATCAGTTTCGCATAATAAATACACTTTTACCGTCGAAAATGGTAAATTGTAATGATGTGTTATATTATTGAAAATATGGTAGCGAAACATATTGGTGCGAAACATTTAATTTACTACAGTAAAGACCGAGTCTTCCGAAAAACTGGAGCATTCCCCCTTAAGATATTATAGTTCCCAACATTGTGTCCAAGTTTTGTCTTGATTGGTCAATAATTGTAGATTCTAGAGTCTAAACAAGGTTGAAAACAGTCAAAAACGACAATTTTGTCAAATTCAAGGGCACATGACTCTCGACTTTCAGATCAGATCAGACTGAAAATCACACTCATTCGAGATCTTATGATCCCCAACATTGTGTCCAAGTTTTGTCTTGATTGATTTATAATAATAGATTCTAGAGTGTAAACAAAGTCGAATACAGCCAAAAACGGCAATTTTGTCATATTCAAGGGAAAGTAACTCTCGACTTTCTGATCAGATCAAACTGAAAATCAAACTCATCTGAGATCTTATGGTCTCCAACATTATGTCCAAGTCTTGTCTTGATTGGTCAATAATTGTAGATGCTAGAGTGTAAACAAAGTTAAAAACAGCATTTTTTGACATTCAAGGGCAGATAACTCCGCACATTCTGGTCCGATCAGGCCCATAATCGAACTTGTCCGAGAACATATGACCCTACTTGTTTTGACAAAGTTTGATCAAAATTGTCTAACTTTTATGAATGCTAGAGTGTAAACATCCCAATTATTGACGGACAGACGGACACCGGACAAAAAGTGACCACTATAACTCACTTTGAGCTCTGATGAGCTAAAAAGGCTTTGGAAAATGTTGAGGCAAAATAAGTTAATTATGATAACCAGCAATTCTGCTTTTGTCTCAATATTTTCAAAGGTATAATCATTAATGTACACATTTCCTTCTTTATAGTTTAGTTTATCATCTGCAACTTCTTTAAATTTGCCGGTCCAAAGTTTTGCTGTCTGGTAACAAGTTAAAGCTTAAAACAAGTACAAGAGAATATCAACAAAGCTTAAAGCTTTTTACATAATTATCATACCCTAGCCCAGCTAGGCAGCATTGCTTGAACCCTTAGGGTCAACCTATAGCCTTATTAAATATAGTAAAAATTCATTGTCTAAAACTGGTGTTCAACACCAAGAGAGTAATAAAAATATGTTCTGTCATCAAAAAGACCATCCTAAACTTTAACAAGAGCTGTCCATAAGACAGGGCGCTTGACTTTTGATCCCTTTGATAGTATGGAAGTCATTGATGTTTGAAAAAACTTTAACCTTGTTGCAATGACGACGCAGACGCCCGGGTGATAGTATAAGCTCTCATTTTCTTCGAGAAGTCGAGCTAAAAAGTGACATTGCATCAACCTTTTTAATTTGGTAACTTGGGCCTAGAATTTTATATTATCAAAGGTTTCTGTTGGCAAAACTTTAGACAAGTTGAATAACTGTGTTAAAGTTCTAAAGGAGATCTAGAAAAAAATTATTGAATTCGAGATAAACAAGGAACAAGACCAGCATGTGCACAATGTTTTCCAAAACCATTATATTATGTGGAGTCAAAAAGAGTCACTGCATGGTAATGGGTAAATAATTTCATAGAATTACAGGATGGACCTTTTAGCATAACAGTTCATATCTATAATAATTTAGAATATTAATACAAACAGTCGAATTCAAATAACAATACAAGAGGACCATGATGGTCCTAAATCGCTCACCTGAATCAAGATGACAAGAGTGATAATTGCAATTTTGTCAAGTTCATAGCCATGAAACTTATAAGGACTTTCTGTTTGGAAACAATTAAGAAATAATTTTGTTCCAATCGATCCTGTAAGGTTGGGTATGAATTAGCACAATTGTTGAGTTAGTTAATTATCAACAATTATTTCATGATTTCGCAATATACAACATAGGGCTAATTTTCAAAGCATACTGATCTGTTAGAGATTGATCATTTATGATAGGCTCAATTAACAAGATTTTGTCTGTGATTGATAGAATATAGTGAAAGATTATCATTACCATCTGATAAGCTAAAGCTAATCCCTTATTTGTTTACATAAGATAAACATGGGGTCAGCCTGAGAGCAACAGATAAGGGAAATAGAAAATTGGTCCAATGGTTGATTTTTAAAGAATTTTCTTATGATTTCTCTAAGTCTGATAAGCCCTTCCTCCCTGCCATGCCCTCATTTTTTGACCAATGGAAAAATTTGTGAACACATTTTGAAAAGAGTAACTCAAGGAACATTCCAGTAAAGTCTGGTTCAATTGGGCACAATGGTTGATTTTTAAAGAATTTTCTTATGATTTCTTTAAGTCTGATAAGCCCCTTCCTCCCTGCCACACCCACATTTTTTGACGAATCAAAAATCCGCGAACAAATTTTGAGAAGGGTCACTCAAGGAACCTTCCAGCAAAGTCTGCTTCAATTGGGCACAATGGTTGATTTTTAAAGAATTTTCTTATGATTTCTCTAAGTCTAATAAACCCCTTTCTCCCTGCCACAGTCAGAGTATTTTACAAATGAAAAAAACTGTGAACAAATTTTGAAAAGAGAGACTCAAAGAACATTCCTGCAAAGTCTGCTTAAAATTGGCCCATTGGTTGATTTTTAAAGAATTTTCTTATGATTTCTCCAAGTCTGATAAGCCCCTTTCTCCCTGCCAAGGCCACAATTTTTAACAAATGAAAAAATTTGTGGACAAATTTTGAAAAGAATGACTCAAGGCACATTCCTGCAAGGTCTGGTTCAAATTGGCCCAATGGTTGATTTTTAAAGAATTTTTTTATGATTTCTCTAAGTCTAATAGGCCCCTTTATCTCTGCCACGGCCATGTTTTTTTTTGTTTTTTTTTTCAAATGTAAAATTTCTGAACAAATTTTGAAAAGAATTACTTAAGGCACATTCCTGCCAAGTATGGTTCAAATTGGCCCAATGGTTGATTTTTAAAGAATTTTCTTATGATTTCTCCAAGTCTGCTAAGCCCCTTTTTCCCTGCCACGGCCACAATTTTTGACAAATGAAAAAAATTGTGAACAAATTTTGAAAAGAATGACTCAAGGCACATTCCTGCAAAGTATGGTTCAAATTGGCCCAATGGTTGATTTTTAAAGAATTTTCTTATGATTTCTCTAAGTCTAATAAGCCCCTTTCTCCTTGCCACGGCTACAATTTTTGACAAATATAAAAATTTGAGAACAAATTTTGAAAAGAGTGACTCAAGGAATATTCCTGCCGAGTTTGGTTAAATTGGGCCCAATGGTTGATTTTTAAAGAATTTTCTTATGATTTCTAGTCTGATAAGCCCCTTTCTCCCTGCCACGCCCACATTTTTTGACATATCAAAAATTCACGAACAAGTTTTGGAAAGTGTCACACAAGGAACATTCCTGCCAAGTTTGGTCAAAATTGGTCCATTGGTTTAAGAGGAGAAGATGTTGAAAGAAATTGTGGACGGACGGACAGATGGACGGACGGACGGACGGACAGACGGACGGACGACGGACAAAAAGCGACCACAATAGCTCACCTTGAGCACTTCGTGCTCAGGTGAGCTAAAAAGACATACATGCTCGTTATTTAAAGAGCTAAAAACAAATGTATCAAAACCTGTGTCATTCCAGAAACAAGAGTGCCATGATCACAATATACGCCGCCGAAGAGACTAAGTTATAAGGGGGCATAACTCGGGCAAAAATCAATGAACCAAAAAATATTTCTTTCATGCACATCTACCAATAGAGGTGATAACATTGACCAAGTTTCAAAAAGATCCAGCCAGAAAATTAGGAGGAGTTGCGCTCACGAGTAAAGTGGACGGACAGATGGAGAAGATGACGCCAATATACGACTGCCTCTGGCGGGCGGCGACATATAAAAATATATATAATTTAAACCATAAGAACAGTAAACAGACCACAGTTCATGCTGATAACAAGAGGCCCAAGAGGGCCTGAATCGCTCCACTGGCTAAAGTGGAAGAATTATCCAATGATTTCTTGTAAGCCTTACACAGCCAAATCTTGAAATTTGTGAATAAATTTTGAAGAGAGACTCAAAGAACATTCTTGCAAAGTCTAGTTCAAATTGGCCCCATGGTTGATTTTTAAAGAATTTTCTTATGATTTCTCTAAGTTTGATAAGCCCTTTCTCCCTGCCAGGCCACATTTTTTGACAAATGTAAAAATTTGTGAACAAATTTAAAAAAGAATGACTCAAGGCACATTCCTGCAAAGTTTGGTTCAATTGGGCACACTGGTTGATTTTTAAAAAAAATTCTTATGAATGCTTTAAGTCTGATAAGCCCCTTCCTCCCTGCCACGCCCACTTTTTTTAGACAAATGTAAAAATTTGTGAATAATTTTGAAAAGAGAGACTCAAAGAACATTCCTGCAAAGTCTGGTTCATATTGGCCCCATGGTTGATTTTTAAAGAATTTTATTATGATTTCTTTAAGTCTGATTAGCCCCTTTCTCCCTGCCACGGCCACATTTTTTGACAAATGTAAAAATCTGCGAACAAATTTTGAAAAGAATGACTCAAGGCACATTCCTGCCAGGTTTGGTACAAATTGGCCCAATGGTTGATTTTTAAGAATTTTCTTATGATTTCTTTAAGTCTAATAAGCCCCTTCTTCCCTGCCACGCTCATTCTCAATAATAAGGAACAAAAAAAATTCGTAATATGCAAAAAATAAAAGTTTGAAAACTTAAATTTTTATTCTTTTTCTGGATTACACTATACCTCTTGCAACTTCTGGTAAAGTTTTGTGTACATAATTGAAGTAATTTTAAAGTTACGAGCTTTTGAAACTGTATACTAAAACAACATAAATGTCTACGTTACCATTAACATGTTGCCTTTCATAATCTTGCACAGTTAATGCACCATGTTCATTTTTAAGCCAATTAATGTTAAACGTGTCACAGAATGCCCAAAGATTTGCGAAATGCTAACTTTTTCCGATTGAGAAAAGATATTGTCTGTTTTTGGGCCATTAAAAAGTAGAATAAGATTCTAAATATGTGATTTTTTCTACCAAAACTTGTACATAGTTTTTTCAACTTTGGTCATTTTCTGCTACTTAAGTATATATGTATGTATTTAGTATGTTCACAAAGTGCAACTTCACTGTTTAAAAAAAATACACCTTTGATACGTTTCATTTTCTTTTTAGGAAGATGTGAGTAAATTATGCTATCAAAGGGTAACGTAACGTAGGCATCACACAGAACCAAATATAACCAACACATTGAAAACCCTAGTCTTTAGCGTTTCAAACAAGTTAAATGATATAAATTCGTTTCGAAAATGACACGCCCGTTACTGAAGGAGACTAATTATCTTTTCTAACCAGGAAGTGTTCACATATTCTGATCATATGCGTGTGTAACGATATGCATGTATTTTGGATTGTTTGTGCGTATCGTACAGCTAAAGATGTCATAATAGATGATATACTGTAATTGCAGTTTGAATTATTCATTTGTTATGTGATCCTTTATTCGCTGCACATAAACACTTTCGATTTCATAGATCAAATACCAATTATATGGTAACGTAGGTACCAGGGGTAAAGAAGGTAAGATGTAATTCATACGTGGAGTATATTTGTGTGGTATTCATTTTATATTTACAAATGTTTGTATATAGTTATTTTGAAGGACTTAATGATTTCTTTGAATGATATTCGTAGCCGGCCCTTTCCTTATCTATACAAATATTAATCTCAACTATAACTTCCCTTCAATTAAAGTAATGGAATAACGGCCTTTCTGAATTCCTCGTTGTTTGTTCACTCATATTTCTTAAATATTTGTTATCTCATTCCTAGGTTGTGTCTTCGAGATACACTTTTACTCTATGTTTGTTTTGTCTTTGAATTGGGACATGTTACCCACACTTTAAGCAAAATGGTGCATGAACACGATCCCTGTTCGACGCCCAGCTCAAAGATTTATTGCATTTACATATTCCTAGATATTTGACCTTCAAATAGTGTGTTTATTGTTTATCGATTAGAATACTTTTTATTTATTATCTTTCATATATATAAACAAAATATCTAATGCTTGTTTAGACAAGAAATGGTGATTTTCTTGGATATAACAGTCGTATGTATCCTTTAGAGACAACGAATTCGTGTTCACATCCATTGAAATAAAATACGGCATCATAAAAATATCTTAGATTATGATTTATTCACACAAGTCTTTTTTTCTAAGCACACAACTCTTATTTTGCGGTCTAATAGTAAAATTTCGAAAAAAAGCCATTCTTTCATTTTCAAATCTTTTGAAAAGCATTACGGTACCTACGTTACCTCCATGTAACGTAGGCATGACAATTAAACGGCCAGCAAAATTATCGAACGATACTGATTCTGGTGAGTGTTTTCCTTTTTTCGTAGGGAAACAATATCCAACTATAGAACTACTGCTCGGAATCTTTATTTGAATAACCTATATCTACACTTTAACCTCAATCTGTACACTGGGGTCTACTTAAGTATTTGAGTCAAATGTAAAGATTCTACATCTATATCATGTAAGATCAAGTATTTTTGTATCATATTAGTATGGAGACAGTTAAATATGACGTCTAATGTATATTAAATCATCCAAAACAAGGATTTTTTGCATCACAATGTTTTTTCGGTAACGTAAGCACCGGTAACGTAAGCATTTTCGTGACATTGTCTGAGAATATTTTCCATCTATTACATTTTTATTGAAAGTAACAAATATCTGACTGTAGTTGACATGTTTATCTTTCATATTCAGTATCAAATACCTCGATCTTTCAAATAGATGAATCAAAAACCCATGTCACGTAGGTATCGCTTTAAAATCAAACCTATTTCCCACTGAAATAAATAATTACATGAAAATTATTTTTTTGGTGCACGAACGTCAAAAACTGATTTATCTTATAAAAATGTGGTTTGGCTAAATTTTAGTCAAAATATTTTACAACTTTATTTAAAATTCGGAAAAGTGATGCATGAAAAAGGACGACGTAACGTAGGCACTCTAAATTTTGAGACAAACGTTAATCGTATAATTTTAACAATAAAAGACACTGCATAAGAGTTTCAAGTATTTCTACAGGCAAACAAATATCTTAGTTTGTATTTCCGAGGGTAAGGTCAAGTTACACTGGTATCCCCACTGAAAATTAGGGCGTGCAATCATGTACCTATGGCTTGAGACAGGGGAAATAGGCATGAAATTACGACTTTGACACAATATAACTGACATATAGGAATTTCTTTAATGGCATTTTGTGTTTCAATCTTGAAATCGACCACCAAACTATCAATTAAGCCAATCAAAGCCGGGCCAGTGCTGTCTGCTTAGAAAAAATATCACTGAGACATGACTTTTGATGAAATGTTCCTTATTATTGAGAATGAGCGTGCCACACCCACTTTTTTTTTGAGACAAATGTAAAAATTTGTGAATAATTTTGAAAAAAAAAGACTCAAAGAAGATTCCTGCAATGTCTGGTTCAAATTGGCCCCATGGTTGATTTTTAACCCTCTCCCAAACAAGACCTGGTTTTGACGTCCCTAATAGAAAAGACTTGGGAAAACACTGACACAAAAGAAGAAACTGCTGATAACCAGCAGTTTCTCCTTTTGTCTCAATATTTTCTGTGCCATATTTTACACAAATCCTATCTTTAATAACATCTATTTTGTCATTTGTGGCAGTTTTTGAAGTGGATCACCCTAAAATTTTGTCGTTTGGGAAAGGGTTAAAGAATTTTCTTATGATTTCTCTAAGTCTGATCTGCCACGCCCACGTTTTTTGACGAATCAAAAATTCACGAACAAGTTTTGAAAAGGGTCACTCAAGGAACCTTCCTGCCAAGTTTGGTCAAAATTGGCCCATTGGTATAAGAAGAGAAGATGTTTAAAGAAAAAGTTAACAGACGCACAGACGCATGACGGACACGACGCCATGACAATAGCTCGCTAGCCTTCGGCCAGCGGAGCTAAAAATGAAAGTCATTTGACCTAGGAATTTCACCAATTCATTTTCAGAGGTATTAGAGGATAAAATAAATGTAAACAAGGTGTTAATTTTATCTTAAGGAGCTCTTTTGAAGTTGAATTTCCCTAAAAATCTGTAGAATTTTTAAAAGATGCCTGATAATAGTTCAGTTTTATACATAACATAAATACTGAAGGCACATTATTGCACTAGACAAAGCAATTTTGAGTCAATTAAGTCATTGATTGCTTTTGCAGTTTTAAACTAATAAAAGTTTTAGAAACATCCTAAAACAAATAAATCACAATCATTTGGTCAGTGATTTCTTTGTAAAGTTAATCAGTTAACAACAATCAGTATTCATTAAAATCATAACAATATGATAAAAGAAACTTTACTAGCTTAAAAACATTGAGACATGAAGATTTCTGTGTCACTGATGTTGGGCATATCAAGACTTGACCCTTTCCCAAACAAAATCTGGTTTTGACCTCCCTAATAGAAAAGGCTTGAGAAAACATTGAGGCAAAAGAAGACAAGAGCCGTCATAGACGGATTATGCTCCCCGAATAAATGTTTGTCACAAAATAAAAACTCATACATTAAGCCCCCTTTTTACCTGACAGACTTTTTGTACACACATCATTTATAAAATATGGTCTAAAACATCTCATTTATCACAGAAGTACAAAATTTCATTAAATTCTGCCCATTAGATGTAGAGAAATTAGAGAAAAACTAATTTTTACATTAAGGTCCCTTTTTCCATGACACAGCCTCAAATTAAGAAACGGAGAAAAATGGGTTTATCCTAGGGACTTCACATGTGAAGTTTCATTGAATTTGGTCCAAGGGTTGCTGAGATCTGGCTGTGGACGGACGGACACATGGACAGCATGGCGACTATTATACTCCCCCGAAAATTTTTCGGGGAGCATAAAAATGCTGATAATCAGCATTTTCTCCTTTTGCCTCAATATTTTCTTGGCTATATCAAACACAATTTCAATCTTTATTAACATCCATTCTATAGTCTGCAGCAGCTTTCAATTTGGACCACCCTACATTTTCGTCATTTGGGAAAGGGCTAATTCATCAATCAATAGTTTGACAGTGGCCATCTGCCGATTGTGTAAACAAGTGAATGTTGTAAGTAACAATGAAAGACGTTTTGAGAGCTCAAGATAGTCCGACCCTTATGAGATTCACACAACATAGGAATTATTTGGGCAACGTTAACATAAAGGAGGAGGAACATTCCACCGCTAAATGTTTACGACATTGCTTTGACCCATTACTGCACAAAGACGCCTTTTGACTACTTCACAAGAAAAGGCTTGGGAAAACATAGTGGAAAATGAAGAAATTGCTTGTGACAAGCAGTTTCTTCATTTTCCAAAATGCTTTCTAACTCAAAACAGAAAGAATTCTAATGTATCATCAACTTGAGATTGCCACCTGCAAGCTTTTCAAATTCGAATTGTCTAAAAATTTGCCATATTGGAATGGGTTAATAGGTTCAGATATGTAACAAATGTTAACGACAATGCACGAAAAATGTTGGTGAAAAATATTGGCGTCACATGAATCTCACAAGGGGTCGATTACCTTATAGCAAAACTATTGTTGGCGCATATTAAGTATTATGCACATTGGGGTCAGCACAAAACTATTGTAAAAGCAGTCATTGTTGGCTATGTTCCAAAATGCCGTAACTGCAGTTTATTCAAGCAGTAATTACCACATTTTCGAAAGTATACGAAAATACAATACTACATACCCTATAGCACTTTATTTCTGTGGGGTCCAAATTCTGCGGTTTTTCCCGAAATCAGCCGGGTTAAATTTCTGTGTAACATATTTCTTCCGTCTTTAACTTTGCTATTTTCAAGATTTTATTTCTGCGCAGTGAAAATAAATTTTGTAATCAAATACCTTTTACTGATAGGTGTGAAAGTAAAGACATGTCAAACTATTACCAATCAGTCTAAATTGTTAAACCATTGTCCATTGACGAACAAAATGTTCTAACTACACATGAATTTAAGATCTATGTAGTTACATCTTTTTGAAAGGCAAGCAACTCCATTACTATGAAAGTGTGATTTACATTAGATCGTTATTCTGTGTTTTACTTGTCAATGTACTGACTAAAATTATAGAACAAAAATAACTTTCACCTTCTGGGTTAATATTCTGCGGGATTTATTTCTGCAGTGCCGTTCATGACCACAGAAAGAGCAGAAATAAAGTTCCCCCAGAAATAAAGTGCTATACGGTACAACAGATTTGCGCTAACCCATCAACTTATATTAGTCTTGCACAAAGCCCTGGAGTTGAACAACAACTAATCTATAACAATTGTAGTATCTGTTAACTTTCTTTTCTTCTTGTTTTTGGAATATGAAGTCAAGCTTTCAGTCTGGCTGTCCTCCGAATCCTCAATAATGATACATTCCTGACTATCATCATCACCATTATCATCAAATTCACCACTGCCATCACTTTCACTATTATCACTTTGAGAATCACTTTCATTATCATCATTATCACAGCTTTCAAATTCTAGACTGTGTTTACGTTTAATTCCTCTAAAAGTCTGCTGGAATGGTTTACAGTCTGACATGGAATTAGACTCCACTGATGAAGAGCTCCTCACTTCCTGTACTGAAGCACTCTGGGAATTTATTGAATTGACTGATGCATCCTGGGAGTTTATAGAATTTGAAGAAGTTTTCTCCACATCTTGGCTGTTTAAAAATAGATCCTGGGGGGAAATGTCTGTAGCACTCTTATGACTAGAAATGAGGTCCGTAGTTGATGGAGGTTTTTGAGGCACAAAACCCAGACTGTGTGTTGAGCTATAGGAGGCTGAGGATGTGTTAGAATGATTAGAATTATTTGACAGATTCCTGACAGGTGAGTCCCTTAGAGGGCTTTGAGAGGCCAATCCAGACGACATAGACTGAGAATTGTTCAAACTAGAGCTAAAGGAATTATTACTGTCTGAAGATCCACTCCGTTCATCAGAGTCCTTTTTACGTTTTCGTCGTTGAGCAAGAGGGGCTTTATTGACATCCTGAAGTAAGAAACCTTCCCTTGTGGCTTTATGAAAGGCATCCATGGTGGCGGAGAGCTGAACTTGTAAAGTATTGCTAGTGTTACTCAATATTCCAGGAGTCTGTAAGGTTTTCTCTGAGAACATACTGTTGTTATTACGAAGCAGCCATTCATTTTTCTTGAGATCAGCCATAGTGAGTCTTTTCTTTGGGTCAACTGTCAGCAAGCCTGCAATTATCAATATGATTCAAAATTGCTTTGGAGTTCTAGAATGTTAATTTAAATTTTTAGCAGATTAAATTAAAATCATATATAACAAAGATATGTTTTTTTCATTAATAGTTAATTACAAAACTCCAAAATAGGAATGGTAATTTAGTCTCACATTCACTAGGTGTATCTAATGCATAATTGTCTATTTTGAAATCCATCTAAACCATAAATTCTAATTTGAGTGTCTTTGTGAAAAAGCTCCACCAATTATACAGTTGAACATCATTTTAAACAGTATTTAAGTCATATTTCAGAAGCTCATATTTCAGTCTCTCACCAGTATTACCAAAACATCCTTTCCTGGCCTCCAGCTGCTTATCCCACCTAGATTTACAATTATCCATCTGTTGGTGGGACACAAATGCCATAGGAATATTATTTGCGGCCTGGCATTGAACCTAGTACCCCATGATTGACAATCATGGCACGCTCCCAAATGTATCATGACCGAGGGGCATCTGGAATAAGAACTTGGACAAGAGACAGGGTGGCCTTTACTCCCTCAAAGTTTGTTTTCAAGAGCTTTACAAATATACATTATTCAACCCATTTCCACAAAATGACTATTTTTGACTACTCACTAAATAATAGCTTTAGAAAACATCATGGAAAATGAAGAAATTGCTTGTAACAAGCAATTTCTTCATTTCCCACAATGTTTTCTACCCCAAAAGGCCATTTTAAATTCCAGTCACTTGAAATTGTCCACTGCAACATCTTTAATTTCAGACCAGTCTAAAATTTTGTTGTCTTGAATTGGATTAAACCATACCTTGTATGAGAGATTTTGCAGCATCTGACACATCAACCCACTCTGCACCGTGAAAGTCGAAGTGGCCCATCTTAATCTCCTGCATTATTGCCTTGGCCTGGTCCTCCGAACTGCTCACTTGGAACGGGATTCTACCTGACAACATGGTGTACTGAAATATACCACAGGAGTATATATGATTGGCTTTAAGAGCTTGGCGGTGCGACACATATCCGCCCGAGAGGGGCTTGTCAGTAAAATTGGCCATTTTTTTCAATTCAAGGGTAGATAATTCAAGAGTGCTGAGAGTTTTGATAATTCTAATAAAGAAAAGCACGAATAGACACCATAGAGATTCATTGTGGCAAGTTTGATCCAATCAAAGTTGTAACTGTAGGACTCACAAGAAAATGTCCTTTTTTGTCAATTTAAGGGCAGATTATTCAAGAAAGAAAAGAGATCTGAATTTCATATTAAGTAGTGTAAACAACTAGGCACCATTGTGGCAAGTTTGATGAAATTGTAGGAGGACTCACATACACAAGAAAATGTCCATTTTTGTCAATTTAAGGGCAGATAATTCAAAAACAAAACATACAATACCCCGCTACAGAATCAAACAAGTTATTTAAATTCAATGTAAAGATTTGAAAACAATCACTGGAAACACCCTTTACTTACCAGTATAACACCAAGACTCCATAAGTCACAAGCTTCATCATATCCCTCCTTGTCTGTCCGTTTGGAGGCCTGTAGTAACACTTCGGGTGCTCCGTTGGGTAGTGTAAAACATGGTGTACTCAACTATTTCAATACTAGTTATAAACCTTTACTCACCAGTATAACACCAAGACTCCATAAGTCACAAGCTTCATCATATCCCTCCTTGTCTGTCCGTTTGGAGGCCTGTAGTAACACTTCGGGTGCTCCGTTGGGTAGTGTAAAACATGGTGTACTCAACTATTTCAATACTAGTTATAAACCTTTACTCACCAATATAACACCAAGACTCCATAAGTCACAAGCTTCATCATATCCCTCCTTGTCTGTCCGTTTAGTGGCCTGTAGTAACACTTCTGGAGCTCCGTAGGGTAGTGTAAAACATGGTGTACTCAGCTGCTGATTGCCAGGCTTCAGACGAGCAAAACCAAAGTCTATAATCTTCAGTTCTGCTTGTTCACTGTTGTTTTCAAACAATAAATTCTACAAAGAGGAAAATACACAACAGAATATTATTCATATCCATTCAACAAAGATTGAGGACCTTTCACTAAACAGTATCAATGGAAAGTATGTTTTAACTAGAACTGTCGCAAAGCGGACGAATACCCCCCACTAGGGCCTTGTCACTGAAAAAGTGCTATCGGTCAAAATGTTCTTGACTTAGAGCATGGAAAAAATTTTAAACAAAGTCCAACTGTGACCTTGACCTTTGACCTTGGTGACCCCAAAACAATAGGGCACCTCCATTGGTCATGGGCAACAACTGTGTAAAGTTTCATGATCCTAGGTCAAATGGTTCTCAAGTTAGAACACAGACACGAAATTGTAAATGACTACTTCCCCCCCCCCCTCATTAAAAACTTCAAAGTGGCATAACTCTGTGACTAATGACTGGATCAAGATGAAAATTGCAGGCGCACAACTTCATATGATAGGAAACATCCTGATAAAATTTCAGAAAAAATGGTCAAAAACTGTGAGAGAAGAAGAGGACACAAGATTATGTCCACCCCCCCCCCCCTTAAAAACTTCAAAGTGGCATAACTCTGAAACTAATGACTGGATCAAGATGAAAATTGCAGGTGCACAACTTCATATGATAGGGAACATACTGATAAAATTTCAGAAAAATTGGTGAAAAACTGTGGGAGGAGAAGAGGACACAAGATTATGTCCACGGACGGACGGACGGACGGACGGACAGACGGACGGACAGACGGACGGACGGACAACCTGATTCCAGTATACCCCCCCATAACTTTGTTGTGGGGGGTATAATTAAGAGTAATTTTCCAACCAAGAGTCATAATGATAATAAACTTTGACTTACTGTATATTTCAAGAGACATATAGTAAACAAGAGACATATAGTAAACAATCAGGACACGGTGATTACTAACGTTATGACTACAGCTTTACTAGACCTTTTTTATAGATACAAATGTTTAAGTTTCCATAACTTTTTAATCAATTTTGGAAAACATTTCCCTCGCAAAAGTACAAACAGCTGTTAACACTTGAGTAATTTCCTATAACAAAAGAAAAGATTCGAACATCCTACCTCAGGTTTGAGATCTCTGTGCACAACACCTCTATTATGCATAAAATCCACAGCAAGGACCAGCTTCAGCATGATCTCACTGGCCTCGGGCTCACAAAAACTTTTCTTCTTCCGGATTCTGTCTAGTAATTCTCCCCCTTCACAGAGCTCTAACACTATATAGGTGTGTAACTGAAGTCAGATGAAAATAGGGTTTGATTTTATCAAGTAAACATTGACGAAACTTCAGACAAACAATAGCGTTTTGTCAGTGTTGCTTTAAAATCCCCTAACAACAGCTTGATTGAAGCTGTAGTTAAGAAATTTATAACAACACCGCTGGTTTATCAAAACATAACTGTAAACCCAATATGGTTTTATCTCAAAATTGATTGCTATTCAAACAACCTCAAAATTTCAAATGTTAACATTTGATGAGAATGATATTAAAAGGAAACAAGAGGACCAAGATGGTCCTATATCGCTCACCTTAGAGCACCTGAGACATACTTTTTAACAAACCTTTTAAATCTCCGAGGATTTTGAAAAGGAGTCATATGACAATGGTACACACTTAATTTCAAAGCACAATTTGGGAAAAGATTGTCAAAGATTTTTCCCTATATCTGTATTTAAACCAGAAAATCCACAACATATTGCTGAATTTCCATTGCACATAGACAAATTGAAGCATTAATCTTGGAAAGATGTCATCGGGCTATAATATTTAGAAACCATAGAAAGACAATTTTAAACCTGTTCCCGCTTTTTCAAATCTAGAATACCTCATGGTAGAGCTTATTTTCAAAGCGAAATGATAACTTGAACTAATCTGTTGAACAAAACAATATGACACATACAACTTATATGCACTTTTTTCTGTACAAAATGCAAGAGCCTAAAGCATAGGAATAATTCTAAAAGTTCTTAAACGAGGAAAAAAAATTATCTTCAGGCCTTAACAAGTTGAAAAGATTGTCAAACATTGCCCTCTATCATTTATATGGAACCCACAACATAGGGGAAATATTCATTGAACAGTAAGGATTTGGTTATGGTTAAACCTTTTCCATACAACATAACATAAGAGCAGACATAATTAAAAGCTGCTGTAGATGATAAAACAGGTGTTGATAAAGACTGCATTCTTCATGTATAAAAATGCAGAGAAAATGATGAGGCAAAATGAGACAACACAGGCTATCAAGTTATCAACATTTTCTTCTTTTACCATATCATTTACAAGCCTTTTCTGTAGGTGAGGCAAACCTGTGTATGGTAGAGAAAGGGCATAATGCTTTCCCATACAGAAAGGTAAAGAAAGGAAATAGACTGTCGCAATTTGAAAGTTCAGAATACAAAATTGACAGCGGTACAAATAGGATTCGTTTACAATAAACTAGCATATAAAATATTGAATAAAATAAAATATTGAGGTAAAAGGAGAATCAGCACTTTCTTCATTTGACTCATTAATTTCCAAAGCCTTTTCTAATAGGGACTTCAAAACAAGGTCTTTCCAGGAAAGGGTTAAAGTATTTAGTTGATCCCTAAACAAACACAAGTGGATTAGGTGCCTCAGGGATACAGATAAAAGAGGGTAATGGCTTTCAGAATCATAAAATATCTTTTTAATATTTTAACACCCTATGTTGAGGGTATTCATTTGAATTCTTAAATCAAGACTATTCAAATGAGTACCCATAACAAAGCGTTCAGATTTTAAACATCAAATATAGAATGATTTACCTCCTTTTATCTGTAGCTCCATATGCATTCTTTATCAGATATTATGATCTGCATAATCTGATAATAGGGATATGATATCGCCGGTGGGGAGTCAAAACCTCGTAACTCCAGCTTATTCAAGCTGTAGTTACGAGGATTTGACTCCCCACCAACGATATGTGATAAAATCTACCTGGTCAAAACAATTCCTCACTTGAAAATTCCAGAACCCATAACATAGGGCTTCTTTCCTTGCAATGTGATGATTTTTAGTATTCTGTTAGAGGTTTATGAGATGTAAAGTCATGCAAAATTTCAAGACTCTAGGCCAAATAGTCCTTGAGAAAACTGTGTTTCAGTGTGAAACCTTAAACCCCACAACATAGGGCCAATTTTTCTATAAGCACAATTATTTGAAGTATTTTGGTAGAGGGCATTGAGACAATACTACATACAAAATTTCAAGGCTCTAGACTTTATAGTTTGGGAGGAGAAGATTTTTTAGTAATTGTGGACAGACAGACGGACGGACAGACGGACGACGGACGGTGAGCGATCACAATAGCTCACCCTCAGCACTTCGTGCTAAGGTGAGCTAACAAAAATTTCAAAATGCTTTTTCATATTCCCTCCAAAGAAAGCCTGCAATGTTTTTTGTGGGCTTCAGAAATATTAATCTAGATTTGTTAAAGGGACATAACATTCCGATTCCATTTTGTTAAAGTATGTCTTGATGCAAAGATTGGTTATTCTAATGCGTGGAAATGTTAACAGTTTTCTGAAGTTGCTATTTTTAAGCGAACAATATGCCATTAAAGTTGAGACAGTAATGACAAATTTCATATAAATCTGAACTGTTGTCCACAACAATCTGTTTTATTTCAGCACAAAAATACACATTTCTCGTAAATGGTTCAATATTTTGGCTTGAAATTTTCAGATTTTTCACAAGAAAATCTGCTCTTTCAGATAAAAATAAAAGTAAAATTTATGAAAAATATATGTGAAATGTCACCTTAAAAGACTAGTATTCCTGTAGCGTTATGAAAATTGATTAACCAAAATTTGTGTCAAATTGTTACTACATTTTCATGGTTTTCCAAGGCATAAGAATTTGGGGGTCATTTGGCCCTCTTGCTTTCAAAGTTGGAGGTCATTTCTCCAATTTTGTGCATCAAATTATACAAACACCTTAGTACTCAAGTTTCATGCAAAAATCTGGATTTAATAACTAACAGGAAAATTTGTTGTTAAATTGTGACAATTTATTTTCTTATTTGTTAATAAAATTCAAGAATATGCAAATCAATCTATGTACAGTCTAAACAATTACAATTTATTCATAATCCCAGATAACTTATTCAGTAGAATGTACACACCTCATCATGGTAGACATCCACCAGCCTGACTATATTATTGTGACCTTGACACAGCTTTAGTAGAGTTATCTCCCTGCTTACATCTATACGACGACTGACTATCTTTACAGCATACGATGAACGGGTCTTCTTGTGTATACACTTTCTGCAAAATATAGTATTCTACATAGTCTTGCAACACTGACAGTTACATCAAAGATCCGTCATCATGACACATTGTTCTCTTAATGAAACAAACACTAAATATAAGACATACAAAATCTTGTGTTTTGCTGACAGGACATTATTATGCTTGAAACATGATGAGCAGAAATCATGTTGATCTGTAATTTAAAGTGATAGCATTCTATTTTCTGAAATAACCACACTAAATAAATAAACCACAATAAAGCAAGCATCGTTTTTATCTTCAAAATAAGTTAAGCTTTGTCTTCATTAATTTTATCAACAAACTTGTCAAACTTTAACCCTTTCCCAAATAAGACCTGGTTTTGACGTCCCCAAATAGAGAAAGCTTGGGAAAAAATTGAGACAAAAGATAAAACTGCTGATAACAAGCAGTTTCTCCTTTTGCCTCAATGTTTTCTGACTGTGCCATATTGCACACAAACCCTTTCCTATTTAACAAATATTGTCGTCTTGAGCAGCTTTCCAATTGGATCACCCCAAGATTTTGTCATTCAGGAAAGGGTTAAAATGAGGGGCATTTTTAACAATCAAGAACTAACCTGCATACAGAGAAGCTGCCATCTCCTAGAGGCTTTGTCTTGAAGTCTATTTCATAGTGTTGAAAGAAAGCAGAATTCTGCAAGAAACAGAATAATGACAAAATTCATATTTGAAATGAAAATGTTGTCGTTGATGTACAAATTTTGCACTCATTTCATTGGTAAGAGTGGGTAGACTGGTTGTCAACTCCATATAGACAAAAAGCATACTTGTAAAACACAAAAGACATCCATCTTTTTTTATTTTTGCCCTAAGTATAGAACAAGTCTGTGCTAGAATTACATTATATACTGGAACAATACTAAAGACTACTAGATCTTTCCATTAAAGGATGGATTTTTAAAATACCAGTAATGTATTTGAATTAACCTATTACCAGATGAAAAAAATGTACACTTGTCTTAATTCAAGGATGTTGCAGATGACAATTCAAAGTGAATAAATTTTGCTGTCTTTTTGGGTAGAAAACATTGTATGAAATGACAAAATTGTTTGTCACAAGCAATTTCTTTATTATCCACAATGTTTTCCAAAGTCTTTATCTTGTGGGGCGTCAAAATACATCATTATGTGGGAATGGATTAATGTGCTGTAATTGTGTTATTTGTTAGTAACTAAATCTCACCTTAAAATGACTAGCATACATCAACTGTCTGTTGTCGGGTTGTAAATCCTTGTTTTGGTGCAGTAAATCACTACTTATTGTGTTGTCACTGAATAACACAGAGGGAGCTACATAGGAATAACCCTGAAATGTGAAAATGTTCAGTTTTGCACAAATCTATTTGCACAATCAACAAGCATGTTTGAAATAGATTTAAATAAATAAACAGTCCAATTCATAACATTATTTTGAACAGGTAGCGTTCCTACAATGTATCATCAACAAATGAACAGATCTTCAGTATGTTAATCAACAGAGAATGTGGCATCAAAAGGCTCCTCAAAAGTTTATCCCACGAAGCACAAAATACTAATTGGAAATTGTTACACTAAAGAACATTTCCTTTACATTGATGGAATACCTTTCCTTAATTCAATACTATTGCACATATGAAATGAAGAAAGAATATTTCTATTTCTTTTGGTTAATCTCCTGGAACCACACTTAAGGGTTAATGCAACACTGCTGTCAGTGCATTATTTTGAGCACATTTGCAAGTAATTCAGCATACATGTTAAATCCAATTTTAATTTTTCCTATAAATCTAATATCAAAATTTTTGGATTTGGACCTTACCTTGAAGAGTTTTTCACCATTTAGTGGTACAACAGCAGGGGAGTCAGTGGCCTGCATCAAGGTGAACTCATCAGCAAAGTTGCTTACATCTAACTCATGTTTTATCTTAGGCACGAATGGTGCGGGCATCACCTTAGCTGCTAGTTCATTCCAGTTAAACCCCTAGAAATAGGAAAACAGAAAATCATACCTTTGTTACATTTTTCAGTTTACACCGACTTATGCTCAGACTTTTACATATTGTGAAGAGCAATACACCATTCCCAAACAAGACCTAGTTTTGATGTCCCTAACAGGAAAGGTTTTGGAAAATATTGCGCCAAAAGAAGAAAATGCTGATACTCAGCATTTTCTCCTTTTGTCTCAATATTTTCCATGCTTATTGTACACAAATCTATATCTATCAGCAAAGTTGCTTACATCTAACTCATGTTTTATCTTAGGCACAAATGGTGCAGGCATCATTTTAGCTGCTAGTTCATTCCAGTTAAACCCCTGAAAACAGGAAATGATTAATTAATTTTACCCTTTTCCTAACAAGACATGGTTTTGATGTCCCTCTTAGGGAAAGCTTGGGAAAAACTTGAGACAAAAGAAGACCAGAGGCCCAGAGGGCCTTATCGGTCACCTGAATCAAATGAGCAGAAACAGCTAAGGAAAATGTTAAAAGTTAACTAATAGTGCACCCCCTAATCACCCAAGGCACCACCATTTCTTGACAGTCTTTTTTCTCTTGTACAAACTTATTTAAAGACTCAAATACCAAATGTGAATTCAATCCAACAGTAGAACATTTACCCCCTTTTGGGACCCCAAAGGGAGATAACTCCATGATTTGTAAAAATTTGAAGCAGCTTCCCATTGGAATGGTTCCTGCAAAGTTTGGTAGAAATCTGTCCAATGGTTCTCAAAAAAAAAGTAGAAAATGTTCAAAGTTAAGTAACAACGCGAACCCCTCCCATCCCCCATCCCCAGCACGGCCATTTCTTGACGAATTTTTTTCTCTTGTACAAACTTTGTAGTCCTTGCCCTAAAGACTCTAAATACCAAATGTGAATCCAATCCAACAGCCGGTTCATGAGAAGAAGATTTTTTTAAGATGTACCCTATTTACCCCCTTTTTGGCCCCTTACGGAGCCCCAAAGGGAGATAACTCCATGATTCGTACAAATCTGAAGCGGCTTACCATGGGGATGCTCCCTGCCAAGTTTGATTGTAATCCATCCAATGGTTCTCAAGAAGAAGTCGAAAATGTTAAAAGTTAACGCACGACGGACGACACACGACGACGGACGAAACACGGTCGCAATAGGTCACCATGACCTTCAGTCAGGTGACCTAAAAATGCTGATGATCAGCATCTTCTCCTTTTGTCTCAATGTTTCCCATGCTCAATGGTACACAAATCCAATATCTATCAGCAAAGTTGATTATATCTAACTCATGTTTTATTTTAGGCACAAACGGTGCTGGCATTACTTTAGCTGCTAGTTCATTCCAGTTAAACCCCTGAAAGCAGGAAATGTTTAATTAATTTTTGTACTTTTCCTAACAAGACCTGTGTTTTGATGTCTATAAGGGAAGGCTTGGGAAAACATTGAGACAAAAGAAGAAAATGCTGATACTCAGCATTTTCTCCCTTTGCCTCAATATTTTCCATGCTTAATTGTACACAAATCCAATATATATCAGCAAAGTTGCTTACATCTAACTCATGTTTTATCTTAGGCACAAATGGTGCTGGCATTACTTTAGCTGCTAGTTCATTCCAGTTAAACCCCTGAAAACAGGAAATGTTTATTTTTAACCTTTTTCTAACAAGACCTGGTTTTGATGTCTCTCTTAGGGACGGCTTGGGAAAACATTGAGACAAAAGAAAACAAGAGGGCCAAGATGGCCCTGGATCGCTCACCTGATAGAAGTTTGAAACTTTCTCCATGCAGAACAAGACCCATCATTTACATGACCTAGGTATCTCTAAGACAAGAACATGAAACTTAAGATGCGAGATTATGATCCAGCTGAAAACAGCATTCTTAATCTTTAATGATCAATATTTGTGGCTGTTAAAGTGAAAACTAAGTCGATAAAAAACATCAATTCTGTCATAATCCAGGGCACATAACTCTGTTCTGATAAAGATATTCTCGCCAACCTTATGTTCTAGTTGTTTTTTTGATTGGTCAATATTTATTGCTGTTTGAGTGAAATTAAAAACGAAATTAGCAATATTGTCACCATCAAGGGCACACAACTCTGGCTTTTTTAGTCCGATCAATATGAAAAATGAAATCATCTCATGGTCACCAACATTGTGACCAAGTTAAGTCTTGATTGGTCAATATTTGTGTTTTTTTAAGTGAAAATAAAGTTGAAAATGGCAATTTTGTGAAATTCAAGGGCCAATAACTCTGGTTTTTCTGGTTCGATCAAGCTGAAAATTTAATTTATTCAGCAGCTTATAGTTAACTTGGGACAACCTTGAAACAAAAGAAGAAAATGCTGAAACTCAGCATTTTCTCCTTTTGCCTCAATATTTTCCATACTAAATTGTACACAAATCTAATTGTCATCAGCAAAGTTGCTTACATCTAACTCATGTTTTATCTTAGGCACAAACGGTGCAGGCATTACTTTAGCTGCTAGTTCATTCCAGTTAAATCCCTGGAAAAGGGAAATGTTATATTCAAGATTGGGCATATGAGAAAATCATAGCTTTATTTCATTTTCCAGTTTACAATATTTCGTTGACTTTAATCTTAAATATTGTTAAGCAACTGCAAAGATGGATTTTTAAAAATTGTACAGAGGAAACTGTGACATAGTTAACATAAATCTTTGTGATAAATTGATGTTGATCTTTTTCAGGATTTTCCATAGCAGACAAAATTGTGCATTATGGCATAATTTTAACTTAAATGAACCTCTAAAAATTATCAGCTACGCCATGCAGAAACTGTTACAATAGACATGACCCCTTTATTTGAAGACAAAGGGGATAAAATAACCACAAGTCAAGGGAAATCCCAATTTTTTCTTCATTTTTCAATACCATGAATTGTCAATAATCATTTTGAAAAAAGTTACAAACCGAGTCTTAAAACTATTTAATACTGCATGTATTATAATAGATAACCACAATGCACATACCTTGTAAAATTTGTGCCTTTTCACCTCATCTGCACCTCTGGCACCCAATCTTTGGCTCGGATCCTTGGTTAATAATCGTTGTATGAAATCTTTGACGAGGGGAGAGAAAGTCTTTGGCATGGGTGGTTTAGCCTTTAACACTCTCCTGAAAAAGTCACATTCGTTTTTCAGTAACAACAGAATTACTTTTGTACAAAACTGCTAAAAAGCTGAATAAAATTGCAAAATACCAAATAAATAATTGCATAATTATGCATCTTTTTATTTGATAGCAAAGAAAATCTTTTGGAAAATGACAAACTTTGGATACCAACAATTCCATTTTAAGAGCTTGGACTGTTTGAAAACCCTTTACCGAAACTCAAATTTTGGCACTCCATTATTTGGAGTAATTTCCATGTAGTATTTGGTGAACAAACTCATTTTCTAGTTAAAATATCTTGACCATTTCCCATACAACATCTAGATTTGGCTGCACTTAGGAGTAAAGGCTTAAAAAAATACAGATGCAAATGAAAGAAATGCTCTGATTTCAATATTACATTTTCAGAACTATTTAGTAAATAAATCATATATATATATATATATTACAGTCTAACTGCAAGACTTAATTTTGCCATTTGGGATATATAACACAAAATAACATA
Source organism: Fragum sueziense (assembly GCA_963680895.1). Taxonomy (NCBI): domain Eukaryota; kingdom Metazoa; phylum Mollusca; class Bivalvia; order Cardiida; family Cardiidae; genus Fragum; species Fragum sueziense. Next base: position 38,741,907 of record OY804593.1, on the reverse strand, counting down.
CTGACCTAGATATTTCAGACTGTGTATTACTTTCTCCCTCTACAGTAAAAGGTGAGGCACCAGTCAACAGTTCATAGGTCAACACACCTAGTGACCACCAATCAACTGTCTGCAAATGGAATTTAAAAATACACAAGGGTTGTAGAGATTTGACTCATTCATGTCAAGAAATATTTGTAACATATTTAGATGTATAATCTTTATTTATAATCCCAAAACAGACAAGTTAATTATCAAAATTGACAAATCAAATTAGGTAATACATTTGCATGTTTAAGTAAGTACATTGCATCAGATTAGAGAGGGTTTTTCTTAGCTACAATTAAATTGGCCAAAATAATTTTTTCTCTCTTTTTTAGATCATGAAAGGCCTGGCTGTGCCATTCTGACCTAAATTCATCTGTGCACACTGCACATGTTTAGTTGTTTACACATTTTAAGTAATTAGTTAAGATAGATAACTCACAAAGTCATGTCCAGAGTGACCCCCCTCTACCACCTCAGGGGCCATATACTCTATAGTACCACAGAATGAGTAGGCCCTGTAGTGTTCATCTGTGGGAAGGAACTCCTTGCTTAATCCAAAATCAGTCAGCACTATATGTCCATTACTGTCCAACAAAATGTTTTCTAACTTTATGTCTCTGTATATTATGCCAAGCTGAAAATAGAGTCAAATAAAAAGTTTAAGAAATGGGATTTTCCCACAAATGAAGAGCTTGACATAGGCAGCTGTCTAGTAAAGATATTATTTTATAATAGAATAGCTTTTCATTGAAGAACTACATCCAAGTCCAATCTTAGAATACAAATGTCCACTGCATGACCTTTTCAAGCTTTAAAACTTGTAGAATTCTTCAAATTATGTTTGAAACATAACTAAACTTTAAAACTTTAGAGAAAATCTTTTATTCAGACTAAACAATGTTCAATAAGCCAAACTAAACAATGTTGAATTTATCCAGAATAAACAAACTCATTTACCTTGTGCAAAGTCTCGAGGGCTAGAACAATCTCCCCTATATAAACTCTCACTTCAGACTCTGTGAAATATTCTCGCTGGTTTAGATGGGTAAACAGTTCACCTCCATTCACATAATCTATAAGAGAAAATGCAACATATTCCAAAGCTAACTCATCTGAACTTTTAAACACATGTACAAACCAGAGCTGATCATTGGAAAAGTTTTGCAATAAGTACCCATGTTTGGAAAACAGAATTGCCCTTTTCAAATTTATACTTATGATAAATATAGATTTTAAATGGGCAATTTTGCTTTTTGAAAGAAGTGTAGCATTAGCAGATTAACCAGTACTTTAATTTCAATATTACTCACTGTTTATAAAATTAAAATGGTCAAACCTATCATAAATTTGGAATGTTGAACAATTTAGATGTATACGAGGGTTGTTCAAAAATTATCCGGACTGTGTCCAGTAAAAAAATATTTCCCACGCAATATTACTGAATTTAACATCATTTTATATCAGAATTCAATACACACATGTCTATACCTGTTTGAATTATTTTTCTGAAGAAACATGCTTACAATTACATTCTGAAATTATACCATGGTATTGTGTACCCTGCGCAGCCCAAAATATGATTCTTTTAGAATCCCTTCTGCTGTTCATAATTTGTCTGATGTCTTTTATTGCGAACAACGCGGAGTTTTCACAGAATACGTAATTTGGTGCGTATAACATCATGTCAAAGTTTTACATCACTCAGTGAATAAATGCGAGAGACATGCACGTTTGAATAGACGTGGGGTTGGCATTTTGACTATTGAATGTGGCGTCAATTGATTGTTTCGAAAATAGGTCTGTCATAAAATTCTGCAAATACCTCGGAGAAACGCTGACAAACTCCTACAAAAAGATCACCACGGCAAGGGGAAAAGATTGAGTCTCACAGACCCTACAGTTTAATTGGTACAAAAGTTTTAAGAACGCAGCGGAAAACATTGAAGCTAAGATGAACAAGACCGGAAAAAGAAAACAACGACGACGTCACTTACGACCATTGCAGATGTGTTATGCAGAGATCGGAGGATGACGGTACGAACATTGTCAGACGAACTTTATACAATGGTAGGCAGCATTCATTTGATTTTTATAAATGAATTGAAAATTACGTAGGTAATTTTGTTTTAATATTTTTAATTTCAAAACTAGTAGCAATTTACTACTTTAATCAAACTGTCCAAAATTTCCGTAATTTCCATTTACCAAATGGCGAACTTTAGACGAATCCGACTTATGAATTTTCTACAGCACATGGACAGGCCCAATGCACATCACCCCATACGGCAGGTGATATCGATCTGTTTTTAGCTTTACTTTGACTCGAAACCGTACCCTATCCACCATATTCTCTAGATTTAGCACCATTTGACTTCACCATATTCCCAACGATAAAAGCACAACTGATACATTAAAAGACTTTCATCCTTACAAGAATTGCGAAATTAAACAAGTTTGATTGCCAGACAATACGGGTCTGAATGGTATATTACGGTGATATTTACAAACAATAGTTGCGCTGTAAATGACACTGTATTGCCTTGTGATGAGTGACGTGCGCCGGTCCCTAGTACCTATGTGAATTTGACTCTTTGTAAAATCCATACCAGTGATAGGATTTTCAAATAATTTTCACAGAAGTGTGCATACTTAATCTTACTTCCGATGAGTGGAGTATCGTTGTTATTGGATATCCCATTTAAATTCTATAGACACAATCCGGATAATTTTTTAACATCCCTCGTATAGCTCTAACATTTTCAATCTAATTGAAAATGTTTAAATTTTTCACCGAAAGAGCATAGTATACATGTAACCACTGAAATGTCACAAGACTGACCTAATATAAGATGTAACTTGGCATCTGTCTGGAACGCGTAGTGCAGTGTAACCAGGAACGGAGACTGTCTGATGGCCTCTAGGACCTGTCTCTCTGTCTTCGTGTGCTCTGTTGTCTTTGTCTTCTGTACGATTGAAGCCTTCTTCAACACCTTCATGGCATACAACTTGTTCTTGTCTGGACCATTCAGTTTACGGACTAGAAACACCTTGCCATACGCTGTAATGATAATTGACTAAAAGCATTTCCAAAACAAATCTACTTTTATTAATCCAGAGAAAAGTTTGGAAAATCTTCGCCAATGAAATCTTTATGAAGTCCTAATAATGATTCCAACATGGCAGAATGTAAATTGAAACACAAAGAAACATAGTTATGGACAAAGAGATCTCTCAGCATATTCAAAGGGGGGGAGGGGGGGGGAATTTGCATAATTGGATGTTATCAGACCAATAAAGGAAAAATTAATCTTGAAAACTTATGATAGAACATTCACACATTTGCTTTTAACCCTTTCCAAAACACCAGGAATTCAGACTGTTCCAATTGGAAAGTTTCTGTAGACGACAAAATTAATGTTACTAGAGATAGTATTTGTGGATAAAATAGAACAGAAAATATTAAGGCTTAAAGAGAAAATGCCAAATCAGTCCCGATGTTTTCCCTGGCATTTTCTTTCAGGGACATTAAAACCAGGTCTAGTATGGGAAAGGGTTAATTAATATTATGTTGCCATAGTAACATTTTATATGCTTATTAAAATAGTGCTACTTTAGTACTTGATTTAGCAATATGTGACCTAATTCTAGTTCTACAACAAAGCCAGAATATTGTCATAATTAGGAAGTTGATAGTTGCTACGAAATTACTTTTAATGACTAAGTACAGGAAAAAAGTGGATTGCTTTTTAATAATTGATAATTCTTTCACCATATAAAGAGCACTAAATCTTTCTTGATACATCATCATTTCTGATATAAAATTTGAAAATTCCCAGAAATATTATGTCACAGTATTTTTGTCCTTTCAACAACATCTCTTGGTATTTCGATAAAACGTTGCAAGAAGTGATGTTCAAACCATTTAATATAGCGGTAATGCCTATGCTTCTCTTTCTTTCTTTCATTTTTCTAAAAATTCCCTGACCTTTCTTTCTCGCAATAAATTTTAAATAACTATTCACACCTGTAACACCTTTCAATAAAGACCTGCAGACGGAAATCTATTTACCTGAAGGGGTAAAAATTATGAAGATTATTAACCCATTAGCAAACAGCAAATTTTGGGTTTGTCCAAATTAAAAGACAGGCCCGTAGGAAGCAATTTCAAAGGGGGGGGGGGGGGGGGCTAAAGCCCTTGTCCTGAATATTGGGGGGGCTAATTTGGATTTTTCCAAAATTTTCAGTGTAAAATTAAGAAAATTAGGCATTTTTGGCCAACATTGGGAGGCGACAATTTCATGTGAATGAAATTTGACATTTTGTAGTCTTTTTTGGTAGAAAACATTGAGGGAAATGAAGAAATTGCTTGTCACAAGCAATTTCTTCATTTTCTACAATGTTTTCCAAATCCTACTTCTTCAATCTGTCAAAAAGTATCAACATGCGGGAATGGTTACTACAAGTTTTATTAATTAACTTACCACCAGTTCCGAGGACCTTCAGCAGCTCAAAGTCTTTTACAGTCACATGGTCCTCCTTGGACTGCATGTTCACTGAAAATACATACAGCAAGTAATCAGTACTGAGTGATGCATGTAATAATGATCTCAATTTCAATCCTAATTCATTCCTTTCCCACATAGAAAAATTCAAGTGTTGCAGACATTTTTTTTCATGTTGATGAATTTTTAAAATTTTAAGAATATCTGGGTTGGAAACATTGTGGAAAATTAAAAGAAATTGCTTGTCACAAGCACTTTCTTCAACTATCCACAATATTTTCTCCAGCAAGTATCTTATTGAGGGACATAAAAAGTATCAACATCTGAAAATGGGTTAAGGACAAACAGTTAAATGAGGAGAAATTGCTGATTATCATCAATTTCTTCTTTTCTCTCCATACCATTCCAAATTATTTATAATAGTCATTGAAACCAGGCCTTGTTTGGGAAAGGGTTAAAAGGCAATAGAAAATTTGTTGCAAGTTTTATCATTCCATGACATTATTTTATCATAAGGTTCATAAGGTTCATATTTGAAGTGTATTGAAAAAGATGGACCTAATGTATATTTCATGAAGTTCAGTTATATGTGTACAGAGTTCTCCCCAGAATAATTTGAAGCTGTAGTGGCAGTATTGTTGGAAGCTTACAATACACCGATTAACAGTTTTAAACCGGAAGCCGGAAATGACGCATGCGCAGAAAAATCGCGAGTAAGAAATCTACTCGCGTATATAATTACAATAGCGAGAGAACCATCAGTGACAAAATTAAACATTTTCTCTGTTCAAATGGCATAATAATTTTACCCAAACATTTTTTGTTGTTGTATGATGATCGGAAATACTGATTTAGTGTATGACATATTATGACACGCAAAATAATTACGAGAAAAAGAGAAATAGTTTCCAGCTAACGAGCCCTTAGAACTATCTTACATTTGCCATGAAGTGCGAGTGAACAAATCGTGATAAATAAAGCATTTTCTCTATTTATTTGGCATAATAATTTTATCAAAACAATTTTTTGCTGTTGTACGATGATAGAAAATGCTGATTTGATGCATGGAATATTATGATACGCAAAATAATTACGAGAAAGGGAGAAATTGTTTCCAGCTCACGGGCCTTTAGAACTAGATCTCCGATCTCGATACAAAAAATATACTTACTTTTCTTTCAAGCCATCGAAAAGGAAAATTAAATCCAAACGACTTTAATTTCACATTTTGTTAACCCATTAGCATGTAATGAAAGAGACACCTTTCGTAATCCAATTTCAACACAGATAGTTATGACACATGTGACCTCTTGAAAGCACCGGGCACATAATGAACACGGTTACCCAGTGGCGGATCCAGAGGGGGTTCGGGGGGTTCAAACGAACCCCCCTTTGTACCCTAAATAATTTCATTTTCATGCAGAAATTTGGTCAAAATTGCGTGATACTTGTAAAACGAACCCCCCTTTATGTAAAAACGAACCCCCCTCACAGAAATCCTGGATCCGCCGCTGTTACCGCACCCTTTTTATCTTTACCCGAAGGACATACCCCCTGTAAATCTTTGATCTGTGTCACATGGATTGGCTACAATAATTTTCAGACAAATCATAAAACATACATTAGAAAATTTCTGGAATATCCAGCAACCGTATTAACTTGTTTGAAACCTAAAAAAATCGGCTTACATTAATATTAATTATTAGTTTAAATATTAGACATCTAATAGCGCATCACTAGTAATCAATGATTAGATGCAGATTTTGATTTATTTTCTTTAATGAAATGTTTTACGGGCCGAATTCAGAACTGAGGTTGAAAACAGCCCTTTTCTATCATAAACATTATCAAGACAGCCGTTTCCTAACCTTAACATCATCATTTCTTTTATTAAGAATATCAAAATTTGTTGCAGACATGCAATTTATTTAGATGTATGATTATTTACTACATTGAAAAAAAAAAGAGGAGAACAACATTTTATGTAAATTTCAAAACAATTTAAACACTTTTTATGGAACTTTGCGAAGAAAAGGAAATATTAATTTTGTCCTTTTGTTGATTCGATTGGAACAGTCCCCAATCTTCTACCACGTCATAGTTAGTGACCTTCAATTAAGTTGTTTGCCAAAGGATTAACGGTTTGACGATTGACATGTTATTCCAATTAATTTGATACAATATTTTAATTCTCCCGACAAAGAGACAAGACGATTTTAAATGACAGTATACCACTATCAGAATGAGATTATGGGAAATTGCAATCACGTGTCAACACGTGATCTAATTAAAACAACAAGTCACAATCTGATATCATATATTTGGTAATTTTACGGCATATTACACACCTACTTTAAAGTGAGATAGATGTGGTGCTTTTTATTTTAGATGTTTTCGTATTTGATTAAATTATATTTGGGAAATATTGTATGCGAACAGGTAGGACAAAAATGATTGAATTAATGACCAAACGCAATAAAAAATTTTGCTCTTGAACGCACTCGCATGTAAAAACATTTTTTCACGACCTACAAGATATAGACGTTTGAAAATATTGTGGAAATGAAGAAGTTGCTTGTGATAAGCAATTTATTCAATTTCCAAAGCATTTTCTAGTTTCCCGATAGACCGATATGAGATCTCCATGTTAATCTATAGATTTTTTCCCAAAGCAGGTTTTTTAAGTTAGAAACAACAAATATCTTTACTTTCTATTCACATTCTCTTTATCAATCTCATCTAATAAATATCATGATTTGTGATCATTGCATGTCAAATCACGCTTTTCCACACTCCAAAACTTTGGCCATTCAAGCTATGTAGCTTGCACCATTCCATCAGTTATCCAAAGCAAATCCCGTTAAGAACATCAAAACTATAGACGTTTTTTTGGGGGGGGAAGGATTTATTTAAAGGATGCATGTATACATAACAAGAACACAATAAGCAAATAACCTTACCGATATCAAATACGGGTTTCTAACTTTCATGTAGCCCGTAAAGCTAACGTTCTGGGCGGGTGCCGTGTTAGAAAACAAATAATTATTGGGATATTTCCGATAATTACGGATTAAAACCTAAACCCTCAGTTGCCATTTCCAACTTTATTCTTTGTTTTGATGAATCACGGCTGTATTTTCCTTTTAATCGGCCAGAATACGTCGTTTGAAGCGCTATTTTACGTTACGCTTATATGACATTATAGTGGATGAAGAAATTTTACTCGTACTTTTCAGTAAGGTATTTTACGGCTTGCGCATGCGCACTTCAAAACTGTCAGTTGGTGTATTATACAGTATTAATGCAAATAATTGTGATTGAAAACATAATGAGAAAAGAAGAAATTGCTCATTTTGAGCAATTTTTCCTTTTCCATAATGTTTTTATGTATTTATATTGTACAAAATGCCTTATTCATCAGTTTTTGACATGAAATAAGGCACATTCCTCTATTTGTTGATCATTTTGAGGAAAATTAAGCTGTTGGGCACTTTTGAAGCTGTGGGGCATTAACCTGATTTACTTGAAGCTGTATTGGGGCCGATACAGCTTACTAGCCTGGGGAGATCACTGATATATTAGATAGAGGCTGTGTAGTATATTCTGTGTGAAATAAACATTCAAATGCGCACAGCGCATTGAATGTTTATATCGCTTACAATCTACTATACAGACTCTTTCTGACATAGTGTTCACTAGCTGTTCATTGGGGCCATTGTGGCTATGTATAGATGTCACATAAACTAGTCGGTAGTTTTGTTTATAAATGCGAAATATAGCAGCAAACTTTAAAAATATACTGCAATTCCATTGGTCCAAAAAGTAGGTCGAACACTAACTTATATTTATTATCTCCACTGTCAAGTCAGATTCCACAATGTCTAATGTCAAATCATTTTTAGGAAGCTTAGGTCTTGAAGAATTCTTCGTGACCGATCTTTAAATCTTTGGTATAATGAAAATAATATCATTCACATTTTTTTCTATAAAGTTTACTTAGTCATATACCTTAACAAACAAGAATGCATTAAATGTAAATATTTAATAATTTTCTTATTTCAAAGTTCCTACAAATGCATGTTGAACCTTATGAAGCATGACTTAGAGACAGTCCATATACATTTTAAAGCTGTGACTCAGTTTACTTCTTGTCTCCAATTCAATTTTGTTAATTTTAATAGTTATATTCGAAAGTCAGTTATGAACATGAATGAATTGCACGAAAATCGAAACACTGATGATGATGAGGTCAAATAACTAGCATTTGGGAAAGGGTTTATAATTTTGACAAAGGTTACAAGACAATTGCAAAAACATGTACAATTTTTATGCAAATATAAAAATTTACATTACCTCTAAGTAATTCTTGTCCCATTTTAAAATACATAATGTATCAATTTCACTCTCACAAAATATCACAAATTTCCATAACGATTGATCACTTGAAGTATAATACCTTTGCATAATAGTTTTATATATTAAATATGAATACATAAGCCTAGTCTGTCACTGAACTATGTTATATTAAAGGCTGATGACCTGGCATGACCTTAATATGAGATTGTTCAATCATATTGCAGACAAGGTCCTTCCAGGTTTTTTTTTATCTGTTGCCAATTAAGACATTATTGTAGGCAGTGTTGTAGTGTCAGGCTGCACAAATGTTAATTTAAAATTAACCCTTGCCCAAACGACAAAATATTAGACTGGTCTAAATTGAGAGCAGCTTCAGACGACATATTGAGCAGCTTAAGACGATGAATTTGTGCCTGGAAAACAATTGAGACAAAAAGAGGGCTGAATATCACCATTTTCGTCTTTTGCTTCAATGTTTTCTCAAGGGCTTTTTATATAAAGGACATCAAAAGCAAGTCTTGTTTTTGAAGTGTTACTATAATCAGACAGATAAGGAGGGTGGAGGAATTAATTCTAAATGTTACTTTAAATCTAAACCCTGTGTTGTGGGTACTCATTTGAATAGTCTCAATGAGACAATTCCAATCAATGAATGAGTACCCATAATAAAGGGTTTGATGAACCAAACATGAAATATTGCAGTTTGAAATGCCATTACCCTCTCTTATTTTAGCTTTGATCAGACTATTTTGGAACCATCTTTTGAACTTTTGTCACAAGGTCTCCATGGACTTTTATGACCAAATTGCATAATTGTTGCAGTGCTTGCTTTGTTAGTCTGAAAATGGTAAAAATTCAAGTAAATTAATTGTCAGAGTCATGAACCCAGAAGTGGAGATAATGGTCACAGAAGCATATGCAAAGTTTCAGAGCAATAGCATCAGTTGAAATAGAAATGTGACAATTGAATTAACCAAAGTATTACGCAGAAACTCAAGTGACCAGAATAACCCCCACCCCCACATTCTACAAATTTTCACCATGCAAAAAAGAAAACAATTAATATTGTTTTACCCTTTCCCAAACAGCAAAAATTCACAGTGGTCTAGTTTGAAAGATGAAGACAACAAATTAGTAGTAAATAAGAAAAGTTTTTTTGTAATATATAGCTCAGAAAATATTGAGACAAAAGGAGGAAATGCTGATTATCAGTATTTTCTTCTTTTGTCCCGATGTTTTACCAAGTCTATTTGGTCTTTTTAGGGAAAGGATTCATACATAGAATATATAGAAACATTCAGAGTTCAAACCAGGTTGTTGAATGCCTTGTCAATGACCCCAGTTTAACCCTTACCCAAACGACAAAATTTAAGGGTGATCCACTTCAAAGCTGCAGCAGACGACAAAATGGTTGTGGATAAACACAGGATTTGTGTATATTTTTGCACAGAAAATATTGAGACAAAAGGTGAAACTGCTGGTTATCAGCAGTTTCTTCTTTTGTTTCAATGTTTTCACAAGCCTGTTCTAGTAGGGATGTCAAAAGCAGGTCTTGTTTGGTAAAGGGTTAACCAGTGTAGACCATTGATTATATATATATATAGCTTTGTAAAATCTAGCTCCTTGTAATTGCTGTTTGATCTTTATTTTACAGCCAGGTTATATTTTAACAGAAGCATGTACACCTAACCATGTGTTTCTTTGATTTAAACCCAGTGTACATAACTTGCCACATTAATTGAAAGTATTAATTGTAATTATATAGTATATGATATACCGTATTTCACCTTATAGACGCGCCCTCCCTAATAGACGCGCCCCCACTATATTTACAATCTCGGAAGCCATGGGACACCACTCCCACCTTCACCCGACCTTACCTTGACTGTAGAGTAGACCGTAGAGTAGACGGTAATGACAAATTCCAAACTCAAACTCCACCAAACTTCATCTTTGTGATGATCATACTTGTGGAAAAACGCTTTATCTCAACAAGTAAAGCGTCTTATAATAGGGTATACGGCTCGGGTAATTGATTGAATAATTCAATTATGGTTATCCCTCTTTAGGTAGAATTGAAATTCATCCGGCCCCAGTACGAGCATTGATAAACTTTCCTTTATCATTCCCCTTGCAGAGTGACCGTTTATGCAGTTTATTTCAAAGCCCCGTAAGAGGTCGCGTTTGATTTGTAAATTAAGAAGTGGAAAGCGAATTGATAGTACACACACAAATGAAAAATAAATCATTTTTGCCGAAAATGAATTAATGAATATGGACAGATACCACGGGAAGTATGTTTTATTATTTTGTAAAGTGAAGAAGAAGAAGAAATCAAAACGTTCCGAAAACGAAAGTAGAACACACCCGCCTTTTCGAGACAAAGGACCATAATGCAATGCAGGGTAGAGAAGATTAGTGTTGATCTGATAGTGCTTTGAGTATCTTAAAATACATATTGTAACACACACCGGGTACATGTATAAATCAGCGGAGACGAAGCGATATAGACTATAGACTGGCAGATAACTGTAGACTGGATGACCTTACGCGACGGGATATCGCTTCGTCTCCACTGATTTATACGTGTACCCGGTGTGTGTTACAATATGTATTTCAAGATACTCAAAGCACTTTCAGATCAACACTAATCTTCTCTACCCTGCATTGCATTATGGGATTGTATTGTTGTTTTTCCCTTTCTTATCTACATTCAGCGAAGCACTTCAAAATTCAGGAAAAGTGGTACGAAATAAGTGCACCTCCTCGGCGCTTTGCATCGCGCCGGGGCGCGTCTATTAGGCGAAATACGGTAGCTCTGTAAAATCTAGCTCATTTCAATTGTTGTTTGATCTTTATTTTACAGGGTTATATTTATAGCAGCATGTACACCTAACCATGTGTTTCTATGATTTCAATATAGGCCTATAAATCTCAAAGCAGAAGTTTTAATTCATTGGCAATCATATAATTAACCCATTTCCAGACAACAAAATTTTTTAGACCTGTCAAAATTCATAGATGTTGTAGGCAACAATTTCAAGTGAATAAAATTATACACTTTTTGTTCTATTTGGGTAAAAATTGTTCTTCCAAAATGTTTTCCGACGCCTTATCTTGTGGGGAGTCAAAAAGAGTCAATATGTGGTAATTAGTTAAAGAAGTCCCAATTGACATGGAAGTACAAGCATAACAATGTTGAGCGTCTTTGTAAATGCACTTATAACTGTATGACTTTGTCTCCAATTGACTTATTAACATGACCAGCAAAGTACAAAAATAGACATCCAAATTCAGAGCTAATTTTAGTGTTAATTAAAGCACAAAGCCCCTGTGAGATAGATCTTTAAGCAAGCTCTAAGCAGTGACAAAGGTTGAGGTATACTGCAGTTCAATCACCTCCGGCCAGCAAAAACTATCTGAAATCAATACCACATAACTTTCTCCTAGCTGGCCTTAGTCCGACTTATACAGGGGAATTGTACTCTCTCCATTAATCTAAGGTTTCTTAATGGTATATGAGGGCTGAATTAAATGTTTGTGAAGTTTCTTAATATTTTTTTTTGTCTTGTTTTAGTTTTGCCTCGTTTTTATTTTTTTATTTTATTTTTTATTTTTATTTTTTTTTTTTTTGTAATAGATACGCATTAATGATATTTTAACATTGATATCAAGCAAAAAGCCCTTAGTTTCTGTAGTATGTAAATGCATATATATTTATTTGCTATTGCAACCGACAGCAAAATATATGGCATTTTAGCTAACTGGAAGCAAGATGACACTCTTGTAAACAAAAGACAAATCCTCTATAAAGACTTCGGACTGTTGAATGAAATAAGTAAAGACATTTAATCAACAAGACAGCAGCTCTCCCTCAACTTAAGCTTCTCCAGAGCAACCAATTACAGAGAGTGATGGCTTTTCAAATCAAAGTGCAATATTTCCTGAACAGTTCATGAAACACTATGTTATGGGTACTGTACTGTACAATGGTACTCAATGGTACATCTCATTGAGACAAACCACATGAGTACCCGCAACATAGGCCTAGCTTGGAATTCAAATAACAAAGAATGTCTTCATCCCCACTTTTCTGTTGCTCTGCTTTTCCATAAAATTCAGGTTGTCCACCAATTCTTAAATCTGGGATTACATATTGCTATTTTCAGAATGCTTGTACCCTTGCCCTTTCCATATAAAACATAGAAAGCTGATTGCAAAAAATATGGTGCAAGATTCATTCTGGGAGTAAAAAAGGAAACAAACATTGGATTTTTTTTTTGAGGGGGGGGGGGGGGGGGGGGGGGGGGGGGACTATGATATAATCCCATTACCAGACAGCTTAATATTTAGACTTGTCCAATTTCAAAGATGTTTCAGAGAGAATGAAATTGAATTTTTGGTCTGTTTGAGTAGAGTAAATGGAAAAAGAATAGATTTTCACAAGCGCTTTCTTCATTTTCCACAACATTTACTAAGCTTTTAAATTTATCTTATGAGGCGTCCAAGGATCAACCTGTAGGAATGGTTTAATTCGATTTACAATCATTTTTATGCATGTATTTGTATTGTAATACCACATGTGTTTCTTGCTGATTCTTTTTTTTATTATTATAAATTAATGAAATAAAATGTTACGTTTCAGACGATATTCAGTCTATCAGGTAATCAACCAAATCATCAAGTTTGTAAGTACTATAACACAGCTAGAGAAAGACATTTACGCCCTTTTGGGATTCGAACAAATGACACCCGAAACACCAGTTGGTTGCTTTATAGGCTATATAACCACCAGCGAGAATAATGATCCGCATTTACCCAAATGTACTTCAAAAGCAAGCTGTGCAGACTTCGCTGTTAATACTTTGCCAAACATGGCCTGGTATAGAAGTCTGTATTGGAGGTGTTGGAAAACATTGAGTCAAAAGAAGAAAATGCTCATTAAACTTCATTTCCGCTTTTGCCTCATTCTTATCTGAGCTATATTGCATACGAATCATATCTTCATCAATGATTCAATATAGATCTATGTATTGTTGTCTGCACTCTGCAGAAGCATTCAAATTGGACTAGTCTAAAACTTCTCCATTAGGGAAAGGGTCAAACACTTTCGATTAAGATATTATACCCCTAGTGAGATTTGCGCATTGTTGGAATTATTCAGGCACAGTAGAAAACGTTCTGCAATGGAACTTTCCACCGCCGAATGTTTACGGCCGCGCCAAAATATGTTCGGATACATAATGGTGACGCTCGAAAAAAGCGAATGTTTTAAATATGAATCTCGAAATTGCCACATTACGGGTATGTAGCTGTACTCTACCTTAATGTGACAAGTTATGTATGACACCTTTACACAAGTTTACAGTTGGAAAAACAAGAGCTGTCTGAAGACAGCGTGCTCGACTTTCTAAGTTGCTTAGTATAAAGGGGGCATAACTCCAAATATAGTGGAGCCAGGGTCATGGGCCCTGATAGTAAGGTAGAGGGTGTGATGGTGAATAAGTATTCCAAGTTTGGGTTGAATCCATTTGATAGTATGGAAGTTATTGATGATTGAAAAAACTTTAACCTTTGTTGCAACGCTGACGCCAACGCCTGGGTGTCCGTGACAGTATAAGCTCTCATTTTCTTCGAAAAGTCGAGCTAAAAATCACAACTGAGGGTGCAGATAAAATGAGGTAATCAATTTCAAAATATGAAATATATCATTTGTCGATAAAACCCTATACTGTATGTACTCATTGCACTCGTCTCCTTAATACGATTCAAATGAGGACATAGGATTCTCTATAAGATTGAAATTGGAATGTCTTTCCACCCTCTAATCTGTTGCTCTGCACTAACTGACAGCAGACAAAATAACCACCAATAAACTTATTTACCCTGAACTCTTTCCCAAACAAGACCTGGTTGACATTGTTAAAAGCCAAGGCTATGCGCCCATTCTCAATAAAACGGAACATTCGATGTTCCATTGATTATACTCTAAATGTCAAGATATATCTTTACATATTTGTCGTTAAAAGCAGCACACCGATTAGATGCGTCATGCCAAATTCCACTTTCCGTCAAATGATTAATCTGTTTAAATTTCATCATTTTGTGACCATTTTGATGCCAAAATGTAACATACGTTACTGTCGCCATTCAAAATATTCAGTTTCAAATTCGTACCCAGACAATTAACTACTTTTAAACACAGCTATAATGCATCTGTACCAAAGATTGACATTTCGGGCAACTAGAAATATATGCAAAGTTGTACAAACAAGTTCCCTTTCAATTTTGTTCCATTCTATTCGATGTCGCCAAATCCTGAAAAAATATTTTCCCTTTAATCAGATGTTGTTTCTTTCCTAAAAATAAATAAGGAATATGATGTAAACCACTTTTTATGCATTATATCAGCGTAGTATATGATTATTATCAAGTTAGTAATTTAAGCTTTCAATCCACAAATCTAAGTTTTAAGAAAATAAAGCGATTACTCACTGGATCTGATTTTGCCGTATCAAACTGAAACAAACGTTACCATGCTTTTATCCATAGATACTAGAGATAATGTAACCCCAGAAGGTTCCTGTGTTTCACTATAAAGTCTATTTCAATTCACAATAGAAATCCCCCTTTTTGTTGAACAGTGTATCACTATGGACGTGTTCCAAAATTGAATGAAACGTACATGATGAAACGTATGTGACCTCTTAAAATATAGTTTATCTCTTAGACGACTGTGATATGGTCATACATGCAAATTCCTATTTCCCATAACTCTGGTGATGTCATTTGCTATCTACATCAACTCTAAACCAAGTTTTAATGACATCAACGGTTAAAATTTGTGAATGAAAATGTAAAAATCAATCAAGCTTCGTGTGTATGAAGGAATCTGGATCTTGCAAGGTGGTTTACGATATTTCGTTCATGTACTATGAATCATTTAAGTAAGGGATGGTTAATTGTTGTTCTTAAAACAAATTACACTTACCAAGTATATGTTATACTTATATTGAAGCTTCATATCACATGGAAACGTACGTTACAATAGTTAACGTATGTTTCGAATAGGGAAATATTCAATTAAGCCAATTATGATTCTTTATTTTTCATTTATACAAGAAAACGATTTTTAACTAACTGTTTGAATATTAATTAAAAAGCTATGAACAAATTCGTCAAATCCATAATTGTTCTTTTAAAAGAATCGAAACGAAATATATACTTTCCTGAAAACTAATTTTATGAAACCCATTTAACCCAAGTTTTACAGTTTCTGCAAGACTCTGATTACATGGACATTGTTGTTTTAAATACTTACATATCAAAACTGTATATGAAGCAGTTTTTAACTACGGTAAATGTTTATATGAAAATGAAAACGCTTTCATTAGGCTTTGTCCTGCCGTTGAAAAAGTGTCTCTGGCCGAAATATGCGATTTTTCCAAAGTAAATCAAGTGAAAGAAAATGCATAGAAACCAATTCCAATGAAATAAATACCACTTTCAAATTCATTATTTGACACTGGAGTTTACATTACTGTTATATATGATGACGGGAATAAGTTCAGTTGACAAATTTTGGAGATAGATTATGACACTGATGGAGTTGACAGTACATAATGTTACTTTCATGCAGAAAATGAAGTTTCGTTTTAGTGTTGAAATAAAGAGTATCGTGCGGCGAAAAAATATAAATTATCGTTGAGGTCCTTTATCATTTGCAAAATGTACCCATGCAACATCCAATGAATCTAGAAGCGGATATTCAAACGTTAGAAGGGTAATGTAGACCAGATAGAAGAGTTATTTCAAATATTTGAAACATACGTTACCTCATTACCTTGTTTTCCTTTGTTCTTATTTAAATTCAAACTATGCAAAGCTGTCAAAATAGTAATATATTGTCCATTTCATAACAAGGATTAGGCCATACTTGATATATCTTCAGGGGTTCTTTTTATGGTTAGGGGAAGGGGCCCGGGGCCCTTCATTTGGGGAAAAATGCTTCGGACGAGTCCTTGTAGGGGAAAAATTTTCAAGCATATTTTTTGCTTGAATACTGAAAATGCTTCAAATATTTTAGAAAACACAAAGAAAAAGATTTGGATAGCAATTTATAAGCTGATAAACTGAAGATCTTTAATTATTAACATAAATACTCCCATGGGAGAACATTCAAAAGGCTGAAACATTGATTTATGAGGGGAAAATTACAATTTAGGGGAAAAATTCCCAGAGGGGAAGGGGCCGAAATTCGGCCCCAATTTTTTAGTAAAAAAAACCCCTGATCTTAGACAGTTCACATAGATGGCCAATATGCAAAGTATTTTCTTTAAAATGAACTTTATCCAATTTCAATCAAATCTAGAATACATTTCATCAGCGCACATACTCAAACATGTATATTTTTTCATCCGGAAATATTAGATTATGTAATACAAAATATTTTTGATGGAAAAATCTTCACATTTAAGTCTGGGGTGTAAAACAAAATGATAATCAGCTATCTAAAAATGTGTTCGAAACGTACGTTACCACATGATGCCTCTACTATACAACAACTATATTTACACATTTGATAAAAATCACAGTGAAGACGCGTTTATTTATTTACTGGATAGTTTATATAAGTGTTAAACTTGTAGTTTTTAACTAGATTAGGAGAAAAGATGCTGAAATCATATTTAGAAAATAAGTGAAAGATACTTTTGACTAAATTTTCCAGTTCTCAAAAACATGTTCAAATTCAACTTGTGTTTATTACAAATTAAAGGCAAAGTTCTTTTATATTTTGGAGTTTTTGATTTCTCAGATGACTTTCCTAAATAGAAAATGGGCCCTCACCTTTGTAGACTTGGACCATGGTTAAAAAAATTATGAGAAAGACATTACTATCGAAAGAAACGTACGTTACCCTTGAAAATCGGTACCCTCAGTAAATCATGATTTTTTCTGAAGTGATATTGATAATGTTCGCAGTATTTTGGGAACTCACTCAGCTTGGGTTTACCTTTGAATAAAATGGCATATTGATTGTAATTGAAGTTGTCACTTTTTCGATTTTTCCTTCCCCTGGATGTTCCATTTTATTGAGAATGGGCGTATGGAGATCATTGAGACAAAAGAAGAAAATGCTGATAAAAAATATTTTCATATTTTGGCTCGATATTTTATTTCTGTGCTAAATTGCAAGCAACCCACTGCTTTATTGGCATACACTTGTCGTCTGCAACAGATTTCAAAATGAAAAATTGACTTAAGTCTACAATGTTGTTATTTGGGAATAGGTTAACCAATAATCAGATACCATAATCATACTTTTTGCCATAGTAATGATCTATCTATTGTCATTTTCTACTTTCAATTTCCAAAACTTCTTTTACAAAATAGATCTACTTTCATTTTTCATCGTTTACTAAAAGTCATATAGATCTATCACAGTATCATGGACAAACAATGACTTATTGATGAACCTTGAGCTCGATTTATCTCCCTTGATTTTCTATGAATGAAATCTGGGTTTCACCGAATTTCCTTTTTACGCATTATTTTCCTGCAGTCCGATGCTTTCGTA
Source organism: Fragum sueziense (assembly GCA_963680895.1). Taxonomy (NCBI): domain Eukaryota; kingdom Metazoa; phylum Mollusca; class Bivalvia; order Cardiida; family Cardiidae; genus Fragum; species Fragum sueziense. The sequence goes on along the minus strand of OY804593.1, from coordinate 38,723,445 downwards.
GACTGAGTTTGCTTTGACACAGCCTTTGCTATCAACGAATTACACATCGTTGCATATTGCGAGACGTTTTGACTCTTTCCGTATTCCCCACTCCCGTTTTGTAACGTTTGACAGTTGTTGATGTCAAGTGTCTATCGAAACAAGAATTCTAGCGATCGGCGTTGAAGTCGGAGTGTAAGCGATCTAAGCTGACTTACCGTGTTTCAGCTCGTGTGTGACCGTGTTCGACCCCGCGGAGGAAGCATGGCCGGCCGAGGTGGACGCCATCACCCCGGTTTCTGCAATATTTGTCTCGATATTCAGCCTTCCTGCACAGGTGTCTGTCTAGTAATCTAACTGTAAACTCTACCCACAATGCAATAACCACTTGAGCGGAACTGTCACGTTCGTGCTATATTTAGTAACAAACCACGTGTTATTTGTAAATAGTGCGGGAAAAGGAAACGAAATGAAGTGATTGCAGTCTTTCTTTAGTCCGTAATCCTTTCGACACGACAAAATTCCACGCGGTGCGAATTGATAACTAAAAATCGAACTAGATCTAGTAAATGAATCTAGTCTAAAGATATATCGTAGATCTACAATTGAAGAAAAAAATTGTGGGAAGAGAAAAAGAAAAAGTTAGATCTAATTGGAATTCGCAGATGTTACAGACGAGTCGACAAAAATAACTTAGATATCGAGCAAATATAGATCAAGATCTAATTCTATGTAGACTAGATCTAGATCTAAACTAAATCTAATTAGAAACTATGTAGATCTAGATACACGTAGGCCTACTAGGTTGTCCTGAAAGTTCGTGGACACACAATTTATTTTGCATCATAATACTTAGTGAAAAAAAACTCATTATCACATGCAAGCTAAACATCTATCAAGTACTTTTCCGGCAAAAAGAAACAAATTTATTATGCAATTATTTTACAATAGGGCCCAACAAAACCCTACAAATGGGTACTCGGAGCTTGGTTACCCATGTCTACGTTTTCAAATATGATTCAATTTTAACTTATGAAATTGGCGGGAAACGTAAAATTAGTAGATTTCTAAATGTATAAAAATGTGGCCTCACATTCCGACTCTATATTGTTTTGATTTCAATAATGTCGCGTATAAATTGACAATTGAGGATAATCTAAAGAAGTTTGGTATGGAAGGAAATCTGTCAAAAACGACGACATCGGACGTTTGGGTGGAAAAGCGCGTTCTTGTGGAATTTTGCGTGGAACTGGGAAAAACGTCTGCAGAGACCAGGGAATTCGTTAATTCTTCTACGAAACTACCAAGTGTGTCCCATTCTCTCGTTTGCAAACGACACAGACGTTTCAGGGAAACCAATAGCAGGTTCGAGGTCAGAAAGATCGAGTGTTATAACGGATAGAAACGTTAATTTGATGAGTCACGTCGTGAATGACGATTGGCGAAATACGGTAAGATATATCAAGGTACCACCTTTAAAATCGTAGTTTTGTGTTTTTTGCTGTAACATACCCACAATGATAAGATTCTTGACTAAAAAACACATTTCGGTACATTCCATGGGTAAAAGAAGATTTGATATGACTGAGGAATGCTTATTTTACACCGTTTGGGACGGATTTAAAAAAAATACTTTCAGCGTACTTCAATTACAATGGCATTTTGGTGTTGTATTGATGTTAAGTACGTACAAGATAATGATCCTTGACTGAAAGAATCAGTTTTTTGGTACATTCCATGGCTAAACGAAATTTTGAAATATTGAAATTTATTGTTTACTTCGTTTGGGAAACATTTTTCAAACAATTCTATTTTGCGAGATACTATACTTTAAAATGGTATTTTTGTGTTGTATTGCTGTTATGTGCCTAGAATTTCAGGATCCTTGACTAGAACTCTCTTCGGTACATTCCATGGCTAAAAGAAGATTTGAAATATGGACAGTTGATTTTACTCCGTTTAGGATTGATTAAAAATCTTTTCAGCATACTACTTTTAAAACGGTATTTTTGTGTTTAATCGCTGTTATAAATAGGCTATACATACAATATCAGGATCCTTGACTAAAATACTTTTCGGTACATTCAATGACTAAAAGAAGATTTTAAATTACGACAGCTGATTTTACACCGTTTGGGACAGATTTTCCCAAAAATTCTACATTTTCAGCGTACTACCTAGAATGGTATTTTTGTGATGTATTAATGTTACATACGTACAACATAAGAATCATTGACTTCAAAAAACGCTTTTCGATACATTTCATGGCTAAACGAAATTTTGGAATATTGAAATTTCATTGTTTACACCGTTTGAGAAACATTTCTTAAACAATTCCTTTTTTTTTTCAAGATACTACCTTTAATATGGTATTTTTGTGTTGAAATGCTGTGACATACCTAAAATATCAAGGTTCTTCACTGAATAACTCGTTTCGGCACATTCTATGGCTAAAAGAAGATTTGAAATTAAGACAGCTGATTTACACCATTTGAGAAAGATTTTTCAAAAAAGTTTTTCTTTTCAGCGTATTACCTATACAAAGGTATTTTTGTGTTGTATTGATGTTACATACGTACAACATAATGATCATTGACTAGAAACAAACAATTTTCGATACATTTCATGGCTAAATGAAGTTTTCAAATATTGAAAATTCATTGTTTACACAGTTTGGGAAACATTTTTCAAACAATTTTATTTTTCAAGCTAAGGCTTTAGAATGGTATTTTCGTTTTTTATTGCTGTCACATACCTACAATATCAGGATCCTTGACTAAAACGCCTTTCGGTACAAGGCTAAAAGAAGATTTGAAATTAAGATAGTTGATTTTACAACGTTTAGGACAGAGTTTTCCAAAATATTTTACTTTTCAGCGTTCTACCTATACAATGGTATTTTTGTTTTGAATTGATGTTACCTACGTACAATATAAGGATCCTTGACTAAAAACAGTTTTCAGTACACTCCATGACTAAACGAAGTTTTGAAATATTGAAAATTCATTGTTTACACCGTTTGGGAAACATTTTTCAAACAATTCTATTTTTCAAGACACTACCTTTGAAATGGTATTTTTGTGTTGTATTGCTGCTACATACCAACAATTTCACGATCCTTGACTAAAAACACATTTCGGTACATTCCAAGCCTAAAAGAAGATTTGAAATTAGGACAATTGATATAACACCGTTTGGGACAGAATTTTCCAAAAATTTTACTTTTCTGCGTACTAGCTTTACAGTGGTATTTTTGTGTTGTATTGATGTTACATACGTACAACATAAGGTTACTTGACTAAATAACAGTTTTCGGTACTTTATATGCCTAAGCAAAGCCTTTATATACTTAGTACATTTAAAAACGCAGAGTTTTCAAAGCCTTAAATCAAGATGCTATAGAATGTTATAAGAAATAAAAATGTTTGTTATGAATCTCCCACAAGTTTTTAAACGTGAAAAGAAAAGATAAGAGTTAGTAAATTTGGAACATTTTACAGCGCCATAGCAAAAGCGTTAAACACGTTGACGCTGCGTTCATTTGATGCACGTGAAACTCGCTTTAAATTTTAACATGTTTATAAACTTTGTCTACAGGGACACTATAAAAACACGTTTCAACGAAATATTCTCAATTATATCAGTATACCCCGTCTTCTTGAAAATGTGAGGAACCAAGCTTTTGGAACGGATATGCTTTGTTTATCAAACTCGGACATTTCACGGTACGTAGGATGACGTAACTCATTAATATCACGACCAACATCACGATGATTAGGCGACATACTGTTTTTACACACTACTGGCTTGTTATATACCCTAAAGAACATGCTTGGGGCGGCCTGAAGAGACGCATGTAATCACGTACCCTACCACCCAAAACGTTACAAAAACTTCGTATTCCTCTCATTCAAGAGCGGAACAAAATGCCAAAAGAGGCTGCATTGCGAGAAATGTCCTTTCTATGCGACGACGATGTCAGGCCTTACACAAGTTTTAGTTGGACACTCTCGTTATTAATTGATTTGATCCATATCAGTAAAAAAATCATCAAACTTAATTCCGACGTGTGTTTAAAACATGTTCTACCTTTAAAGTTTATGGAAGTAGATAAATCAAAGCAAATAAACCCGAATTACGTAGCCTTTGCTTGCCATTTCCATCCTGTAAGCGAACGATGTATCTCTGCGGAATTAAATGTACTCAGTATATATTGAAATTTCTTTGTTTACACCGCTTGGGAAACATTTCTCAAAGAATTCTATTTTTCAAGATACTACCTTTAAAATTGCATTTTTTTGGGTTGTTACATACCTACAATATCAGGATCTTTGAATAAAAAGCACCTTTCGGTAAATTCAATAACTTAAAGTGGTCAGTCGATTTTACACCGTTTGGGACAGATTTTTTTAAAAAAAAATTCTACATGTTCACAGCACAACCTATAGAATGGTACTTTTGTGTTGTATTTATTTTATCTACGTACAACATAATGATCCTTGACTAAAAAAACAGTTTCCGGTAACTTCCATGGCTAAAAGAAGTTTTGAAATATTGAAAATTCATTGTTTACACCGTTTGGGAAACATTCTTCAAACGAGTCTATTTTTCAAGATGCTATTTTTAACATGGTAATTTTATGTTGTATTACTGTTACATACCTGAAATATCATGATCTTTGACTAAAAACACTTTTCGGTACATTTCATGGCTAAAAGAAGATTTGAAATGTGGACAGTTGATTTTATACAGTTTAGGACAAATTTTTCCAAAGAGTTTTACTTTTCAGCGTACTACATTTACAATGGTTTTTTGTGTTTTCGGTACATTCCATGGCTAAACGAAGTTTTGAAATATTGAAAATTCATGGCTTACACCGTTGGAAAACATTTATTAAACAATTCCTTTTTTCAAGATACTACCTTTAAAGTGACATTTCGCGATATTTTTTCACAAAATTTACTTTTATTTTTATCTGTGAGAGCATAATTATTTCCTTAGGAAAATTCTGAAAATTTCAAGCCAAAATATTGCACCGTTTACGAGAATTATATATTTTTGTGCTAAAATTAATCAAATGGTTGTCCACAACAGTTTGGATTTATATGTAATTTGCCATTTCTGTCTCAACTTCAAAAGCGTATACATTTTTCGCTTATAAATAACAACTTCAAAAAGCTGATAGCAAATGAAGACATTTGCTTTTACACCATTTGGGACAGATTTTTCCATTTTTTTTTACTTTTGAGCGTACTACCTATCCAATGATAACTTTGTGTTGACTTGTAGTGATGTTATACCTGCGTACAACATAAGGATCCTTGCCTAAAAGTTTTCGGTACATTTTATGGCTAAACGAAGTTTTGAGATATTGAAATTCATTGTTTACACCATTTGGGAAACATTTTTCAGACAATACTATTTTTCAAGATACTCCCTTAAAATGGTATTTTTGTGTTGCATTGATATTAAATATCTACAATATCAGGATCCTTGACTAAAGAACACTGTTCGGTACATTCCATGGCTAAAAGAAGATTTGAAATATAGACAGTTGATTTTTCACCGTTTGGGACGATTTTTTCTAAACAATTTTACAGTTCAGTGTATTACCTTTACAATGGTATTATGTGTTGTATTGATGTAACATACGTAAGAAATAAGGATCCTTACATAAAAAAATTGGTATATTCCATGACTAAACAAAGTTTTGAATATTCAAAATTCATTGTTTACACCGTTTAGGTGACATTTTTCAGATAATTCTTTTTGTCAAGATACTACCTTTAAAATGGTATTTTTGTGTTGTATTGCTGTTATATACATGGCTATGTATTCAATAAAGTGCTACCATACTTGGGACATTTCAAGTCATTAAAAAAGTTGAACATTCAGTCTTTCTGAAATGATTTACTGGTAGAAAAATTATTCTAGTTTTTGGATATTATCATTAAAAGATAGTTAAGTGGAAGGAAGTTGTCTTTTTTTAACTGAAAAGAGAGTTGATAACCAGACATGTTGGACGTAACAGGACATCTTTATTTGCAATTTTTAACCACCCAATATTTAAAAACTTAATTTTTTACAGTTGATTCTATTACAGGACTAGAAATCTTCAGAAAAATCATGTGATTTAATGGAATAAAACAATGTATTCTTAAAATTTTGGAAAAAACATGAAATATGTTGGACGAACATGGACATTTTGAAACGAAAATTTTTCTGGTTACGGCTTCTCTAGCCTAAAAATTGAATATGATACTGATTAAATGGACTATGATACATTTAAAGTCCACATTGTGAAAAGCTAGTTGTGGTTCATTTTTGCACAAAAAAAATATAAAAAACACCCTAATATGTTGGACTAACAGTTGGACACCACCAGGGGCGGATCCAGAATTTCTTTGAAGGGGGTTCGGTTTTAGAACAAGGGGGTTCTGTTTCATTTTATTACACAATTTTGACTGAATTTCTGCATGAAAATGAAATAATCAGTTGTATGGGGGTTTGTTTGAACACCTCCCCAGTCCCCACCCCCCTGGATCCGCCACTGACCATCCATGAAATGTTGGACAAACATAGGACATCCATGTCGGACGTAACAAATATTCGGACGTAACATGCAGAATTGGGTTGGACAGACAAAACATTACACCCATTTTTTCGGCTTCCAGACAGATAATGAAATCATGCGTGACTGCTTACCAGAAACTGGTCTCGGTTGTCGTAAAATTAAATGTCGTAAAGGTAAGGGAGATAATCTACCCAAATAAAACGAGAATTAATGTCACAGATGTTCGGACGAACAGTTGGACAGACATTCACTCAGGTAATTTAAATTAGGACTTTTATTTAAACAACTAATTCTTAGATGCATACACCATGCAATTTATTTTACAATGATATTCAGATTCGCCATTAAGTAGTAAGATACAGCAATATACTGACCTAGAATGACATAATCAACTTGTTTTAGAAAAACCTTTAACAGGACAGACAATGTTACGTCCAACATGCCTGACTTAAAAGTATTTTTTCATCCTTTTGTTCTTGCAATTTTCGTAATTTTGAATTAGTTTATACAATTTCAATTCTTTTATTTCGTCTTAGTACAATTTTGTTTAAATGTGATAATAAGAATACTTAGAAAAATAATACTCTTTTTTGATAGTAATGGCTTGTCCCAAATTTAACATGAAACAAGAGCTGTCACTGTAAGATGACAATGCCCCCGACACCGCTTTGATCGTCATAAGGTCAAGGTCATCCAGGGGTCAAGGTCACCAAAGTATGTGCCTACAGAAAGGTAATGTACCAAGGAATGTTGTGGTAAAGTGTGAAGCGAATATGTTAAGTAATAAGGAAGTTATGGCCAATGTTAAAGTTTTTGGACGGAATGACGGACGGACAGACGGACGGACAGACAGACGGACGGACAGACGGACGGACGGACAAGTCAAATTTATGATGCCTCCCTATCGGGGGCATAAAAAACCCACAAATCCAGGGTTTCCGTTTGACCCGGGAGCTCGGGTTTTGACGCATGAAAAATGAAAATGACCCCAATTTGACTCTCAGAAATTTCAACTGATGCATCATTCTGACTCTTGATTTTTACGACCCATGCGTCACCTACCATTCAAGATCAAGGGATATCTACTAATTGACCCATTATCTAGGTCACACCTTTAGTTCAGAGCAGTAAAAAAATCGATAATCTGTGTTACGCAATCTTTCGCTGATTTGCAAGTCGTGTAAAGTGTTAATTTGACATCAGTGATGCATGCGGATTATCAGTCGTAAATCCATTAATCAATCTGTCACAGCCCTTAATTTGATTTGAAGTAGCTGTGTGGCAATAAAATACACAATCTGCTTGTAAAAATACCAAGAACTTTGAAGAAGTTTGTCATCAATCAACAGGTAGCTCTCCGCGGCGGCCGTGAATTTCTGATTACATTATCATTGAATATCAAACAAAATCCCTCTTACCTGTAGCAATTAATGTTTAGTTTTCTTACTTATTCGAAATATAATTGATCTAGCTGGTTTAAGTTCTTAAAGAAAAGGTAAAATGATCAGATATCGTAATTGTCATGGGTTTTCGTGGTTTAGACACGGCATTATCAAAGGAAAATTTAAAGGTACACTTTATCAAAGATAAATATTTTTCTACGAAATTTCCTTGGCATAAATGAAAAATATCAGCTTTTCAATATCAATAACTTGATAAAATGGGGGGGGGGGGGGGGTAAAATGGGGACAAATGCATTCTCAACCTTTAATTTCAAATTCAACCTTCAAAATAGGGTCTGATAACAACAATGCTTTTTGAAAAGTCAATATCCCTTCTCTTCTGTACAGTAGGACTCTAAAGGTTGAAAAGGTGTTACATTTACTCTTAAAATAAGCACTTTGGTCTTATTGAAATATTTTCATATAAATCAGCATTTTTTTCCTTTTCCCCAATATTTTCAAAAGCAGTTTAACCTTGTTATGTTTGGGAGAATGTTACAATGAACTCTAAAGAGTTAAGAACATACCTTAACATTGCCCCCCCCCCTTCCCCCTTTATCAATCGATTACCGTTTGATTTTTCTCACGCTTCATTTTGACTCTTGGGATTTGGGCCTCAAGGGTCAATGACTCTTGGGATTCTTGTCCTAATGGAAACCCTGAAATCAGTTATAACATTTTAAATATTTTATTTAATATTTCAGATTTTCCAATAAAACTGTTTATTCTATCCCTTCATTATATTCTTTACCCATCTAAAACCTGAAAATACATGTATAGTCCGGCAGCCAAACAGCATTTTTAAGGTGAACCTGGATTTGCGGTATATAGAAAATGTTTTGACTGATTATGGTAGCCAACACCTTCAGGAACGAAAATCCGGTTGATGCCACCTTGGCACCCTTGGGCAACTCTCAGAAATCAAGATGGCGTCCAAGATGGCGGAATGACATGGTACATGATCATATTTCTGTTAAAATCTATAGATACATTATGATATAGAAACGCTTTGAACATGTTCAGAGATGTCAAGAGAGAATGTTCAACGACAAAAAAGAGTGATATTCACAATATTTCATCATATTTCTTCCAAAATCTGGTAAATCTGTAAAATCTTACCCCACCCACCCCATTTTACATAGAAAATAAAGTTTTACAAAACATTATTAAAATTTGCTGCATTCTATGTTATTAAATATTCTAATCACAATTATGAGGGAAGAATGAATATTTGAAATGACAAACCTGGCAATATGGTGTCTCTAAGAAATCAAAATGGCGCCAAAGATGGATGGATATAAGTGATCATTATATCGAGTATAACATGTTTAACTAAAACATGGAATATGTTTGAATGTCTTTAACAATATGACAATTGCACTTTTATTTATTCATGTAAATTTGCAAGAGCATCTAATATATATTGGTTGTATTAATTAGTTGTATTTCTACCGGAATCTTGGACAGTCGTTAGATCTTACCCCACCCACTACAATTTGCATAGAGAAAATCTTGAATTATACACCTTAAATGACTATGTCTTTATTGTATGCAATAAATACTCTAAAATAGAAAAGTACGCTATATACTAAAAATATGAATGATTGATTGGGGCTTAACGCCTCTTTTATGTGTTTTAGTCTTGTTGCGGAGGCCGGAATACCTATGTAAGCATGGATGTACATGTACGTCGTCTTCACCTCAGTCCTAACACATCAATCCTTACAGAGTTTCCCTCTGATCCCCACATATCGTAAATGTTTATTTCCGTAAAACATTTGCTAGTCTATTCAAAACTTCAAGGCTGTATCATATTACCCACCTTCTACATTCAGGTCATTCCTAGAAAAAAATGAAGATATTTGTCCTTGATACAGTGTTTTCTTTATAACTTTCAGATTTGACGCTGATAATGATCAACATCTTATCCAGTCCCATGGAAAATGATTGAATGCAAATGCGAAAGAATACAAATTTGACGGAGGGGATGGGGGAATTTTAAGGAGTCGGGAGGAGGGCCCAAATGTCGATGTTCAAAGTAATTATTTGAAATTCGTTTATACCATGTCTTGAATATTAGCACTCCAATAATACAAAAGCATGACAATTTGGTAGATCTACTATATTGAATTAATGTTTATACTTAAAAAATATATTTGGGCCGATATAATTCCTATAAATGCCATATATTCAAATAAGCATTTACCAAACAAACCATTATTTTGACAACCCTACACACTATATCGCGACAGAACATATCAAAATGCGAATAACCCGCATTTGTCTATTCACTTAACACATTTTTTGTTATAAATTGTAGATTTCTTTTTATTTTCATTTGCGATATTGTTCTGTCCGGAATTCCTTATGATTTAATCTGTATGAAAGTTTGTCATTTTGGAAAGAGTCTAAATTAAGTCAACATTATCTGCATCCTAAAAGTGTACATGTATGACACCCCCCCCCCCTTTCCATTAGCATTCATTTGCGTTTTCTATGCAAACAAAAAAATCAAAAAGAAAACAATACCTCAGTTCTACCAATACTTTAATTGCTATGATTGCTAAATATACAAATGGAACAGGACACATTTGCAAGTAGTAACGGGATGAAACTGAAACATTGCCATCCAATAACCAACTTGTACAATTACTGATCTCTGACTTGGAGCGAGCTCATCAGCATGCGGCATCAAAAATTGAGAAACTTCATATTATATATTACCCATGAGTTTCGGCTAAGTATGCTTCTTCGGGTGGAGGGAAGAGAGACCCATGACTATTTAGTCTTTAGATTTCAGGGCAATATCATCCTTTTTCTCCAATCACATGATGTTATGTACTCGTACAATAATGGACAGACGTCACAACTAGTATGCAACACAACCATGTGTTGTTTGGGAAAGTATTTAGAAAGAGAGAGAAGTGTTTGACTGTCTGAAATTACAACGAAAAAATCCAATTTTGTATTATCTTTTTTAAATAGATTTTAAGTGTAATTGTTGAACGAATATTCTGTAAGTTGTGGTTTAAGATTCGAAGGGTTTTCAGATTATGCAAATTTGAGTGGGTGGGGTAAAATAAGAATCTCTTCTTTACTCTGTAGGTCAATAGGGAAATACAATAAACTAATAATGGTACATAAGATGAATATATATACATACTCGCATATTTGTAGCACATTGTTTGGAAAAAGTTTTCAAAGAAAAAGACAACCGTTGTGATTTTTGTAAGAAATCATGTATTTCCCGCCATCTTGGGTGCCATTTTGAATTCTTAAGAGACACCATTTTACCAGGTTTGTCATTCAAAATATTCTTTCTTATATCCTTAATAATAGTCAGGATATTTAATCACATTGAATGCAGGAAATGGCAATGATGTTACGTAAAACATTATTTTTCTATGTAAAATTGGGTGGGTGGGGTAAGATTTTACAGATTTACCAGATTTTGGAAGAAATACAATGAAATATTGGTGGTATAATACTTCATTTTCTTTGGACATATTCTCTAAGCATTTTTAACATATTTCAAGCTATTATATGTCATAAATGTATAGATTTTAACAGAAATATGATCATGTACCATGACATTCCGCCATCTTGGACGCCATCTTGATTTCTGAGAGTTGCCCAAGGGTGCCAAGGTGGCATCAACCGGATTCTTATTTCTGAAGGAGTTGGCAATAATAATAAGTCAAAACATTTTCTATATACCGCAAATCCAGGTTCACCTTGGAATCTGCCGGACTAGTAAAGCTGTTGTAAAATATGAAAAAAAAATCATTTTATTGCAACACACAGAAAAGTGGCACCTTACCGAATACATACCCACATACAATATCAGGATCATTGACTTAAAAAATCTTTTCGGTACATTCCATGGTAAAAAATAGATTTGAAATGAGGACAGTTGATTTTACACCGTTTGGGTCAGATTTTTCCCCAAAATTATCAGCGTTTTACTAATGGTATTTGTGTTTTGTATTGATGTTACCTACGTACAAAATAAGGATCTTTGACTATAAAACGGTTTTCGGTACATTCCATGACTAAACGAAGTTTTGAAATATTGAAAATTCATCGTTTACACCGTTTTTTTCCCAAACAATTCTTTTGTTCAATATACTGCATTTTAGATGAAGTCATTCAAATGTTTGTGTTGAAATGCTGTGATATATACCTACAATATAAAGGTTCTTGACTAATTTCACTTTTCGGGACATTCCATGGCTAAAATTTTTTAAATGATAACAGTTGCTTTTTCACCGTTTGGGACAAATTACTCAATAAATGTCTATATTTTCAGAGTGCTACCTATAAAATTGTATTTTTGCGTTGTATTTATGTTATCTACGTACAACATAAATCTCCTTGACAAAAAAAAGTTTTCGGTATATTCCATGGCTAAACAAAGTTTCAAATATTCAAAATTTATTGTTTACACCGTGTAGGTAACATTTTTTTTAAACTGTTCTATTTGCCAAGATACTACCTTTGAAATGGTATTTTTGTGTTGTATTGCTATAACATACCTTCAATATCAGGATCCTTGACTAAAAACAATTTTCGGTACATTCCTTGTAGTGGAGCGGCTTAATGGGATTTACTGTGAAAATATTTCAAATGATGATACAAGCATGAAATTTGCACCATATATTCTTCAGATCTTACAGATTTCAAAACAATTTCTGGCCACTTCAATTCCCGCCATTTTCAAGATGGCCGCCGAAATCCAAAATGGCCGCCACTTTGGAACGGGGTATACTCAGTAAATCAGTCATATCTTCGCTTGTGGTGGACATAAGATAATAAAATTGGTATCAAATTAAAGCTTACATAATTTCTAGTTTTATGGTTAATCCAATATGCAAATGATCTCATTTGCATATTATTAATATTAATGAGATATGTTCTTATCTATGATTTGAAAGCAAAAAAATCGGCAAAAATAAAGAAAAAAATTTGAATGTTGCATTTTATAGAAAGAGATATATAATACATTGTATTTTCTTTGACCTTGTCATACTATTAAGCATCATTAAAAGATGGCAGCAACATGTAAATAGCCATTTTCAAGATGGCCGCCATAATGCCAAAAGACCTCCACTTTAAAAGAGGGTATAAATAGCACTGTGTAAAAGCGTACAGTCGCGTGTATCGGAAGTTGCGCCTGACTGTACGCAAAATATCACTAGTGGTGGTAAACAAGTTGATGGGTATAGCTTTTTACAGGTAAATAAGTAAAAATCGGAACAATCTTTCTTGATGGGGGTTTCAAATTTGAAGAGAGAACTGGATGGGCATTACCTAGAGTAGTTACGGTTTCTAGTATGTCAACGTATTTTGTGTGTAAATTCGTGTCAAACTGTCAAATCACTGGTTTTTGCTATTTTTCGACCTGCTCACTGGCACAGTATGGGCTAAAATCTCGCGATCTACACCATATTGAAAGCTTAAACTTGCATCAGCTAATAGCTAAACCTATCCGCTATGATTTGCAACAGTTGTTTACACACATACGGTATGTTACACAAAGATATCGGCTTTTGAATGAGAGTGGTGTATTTTTTCCGACTGTACGCCTAGTGCTAAATGAAAAATGTATTCTGTACGCCTAGTGCCATTTTACTTGACCTGTTGTGGCAAAATCTCTGTTCAGAAAATGTCAATTACTAGTTTGGCTACATATACACCATGTACAAGGGTGCACTTGAATAGCTCATTAAATCATTTAAAGGGTTACGCTCACTTCAAACATACGTAAAACTTCTTTATGCTGCACAAGTATAGCGGTCGAATTTATTTGTCTGTCCACAATGCATATCTATAGAGATTACGAAGTAAATGGTCTTGTGGACATAGACCAACTACATTTAAATAAAAGAACACCAATAGGAAACGATTTTATCAAGTAACCCGTAATATAATATCGAATATGCGATAAAATTTCGTCAGTGTAATTCTAAAACATCGTAACTACAACGTGATTTAAGTTGTAGTTACGAGGTGTTTTAACTACATCGATAATTTATCAATATAGTCATGTAAGTAGCACAAAGTTCATTACTTTTCCGAAATGAACGCAGATTTATTTGTCTTGGTAAATAACTACGGGCAGCCACATACACTAAAAGGCTTATCTTGATTCTTCCTTGTGCGATACTAAATGTACTTTTGCATGCGTACTTGTGTATGTGTGTGTATTTCCGTGTGTGTTTGCTAATGTGCACGTGGTTGTTTGTGTGTGTGATAGTATGCATAGCTTGTGAGTGTGGTTGTATCACATACATGCGTGTTAGTGTTGACTTATATAGTTTGTCGTTTTTGGAAGCAAATATTGCAAAATTTGCTTCTCTTAGCAGCCACCTGTCTCTGCACTTTACCATTCTCTGCAAACCACACAACATCTTCCGGTCCTCCTCACTATGAATAGTTCTATCAAAAGCAAATATTAATGAGGCAACAGTAATTCGAATAGTCAAAATGTAAGTCTGAAGTCATGTGTAGATATTGAATTGTGTGACTGGAAATGAAACATTCAATTAATCATGTCTCTAAGAGAAGAAAAGATCGACGTAGTAATTTGCTTTATTATGGTTCAAAGATCAGTCCAATGGCTTTCCTTGTAAATGGGTCAGTCAAATTTACTGAACTATGAAATATATTCAAAGCTTACACAAACGATTAATATGCATGAAGTTGTGCTAAAAATAGATACAGCTCCAGCATGGAATCAAAGTGTTCAAGGTATTCTGGACAATCAAAGTACCAAATTAAAGTATTCAAGGTATTCAAATAAATAATCTTAGTACCTAATCAAAGTGCTCTACTTCTGGACAGGCCTACATTATTGACAAATTTGCTTCCACACAGTAATTTCAGTACTTTGATTGCTTTCTTGTTGTTTCCGCGGTAACTGACGTATTTATCTCCATCTTTAAATGCCATTGTGACACGCTGTTCAAGTTTGCTTTCATGAATATGAGTGTTATAACATACTCGCAAAACTGCTAACGCACCACTTAGATCTTTGTTAGTATTTTTTCATCGAATCTACAGAATAGGTTCAAACTTTACACATGCCGACTACCACCTTTTGAACAGAATCCTATGAAATTTCAAAGTGAATGCGACAGTCTGTCCTAGAAAATTGAACTGTCAATAAGGATATCCTTTATTTTAAAATTCCAAGATGCTGAAATTTGGTTCAAATGGGAAATTCACACATAATTTCCTAACCTTTTGTATTGGCTGAAAGAGTTCCCGTGTTTAAAAGATATCTTCCTTAAACAAACCGACCGCTTTTAACTTATCTGCCTCATTGTACTAGTATCATGAACTAAATTGTACAAAAATACTATAATTTTGTCGTCTGTAGCAGTTGTCAAATGGAACAGTTGTCAATATAAATTTTGCTAGTTAGAATAGGTTAGGTTTATGGTTATAAAAACCTTGAAGAGCAAGAAAATACTGATCAATACATGTAACCGGCGCTTAAGTCTTACCCAAAGGATATCTATGCTGTAATTTTCAAATCTTTGTCGAGTTCGCTAGTCGATGAGTTCGACAAAGCTTTTGATATTTCGCTTGGGCAGGGCAAAACCCGAAGTCAAAAATGACCGTTTGAAATTAATGTTATCACAGCCCAGCTTGTTACTGATTGAAATCAATTATTTCCAGATATCATTGGTCTCTTTAGTCATTCATTTTCAGTGGAATCTCTGACTTTCCAATTCTCTGATTTTCCCATCAAAAACCGTTAAAGAGACACCCCATAAATATTTTCTCACAAATTTAACTTCTTTTTTATTTGAAAGAACATATATTTTTATGAAAATTCTGAACTTTCTAAGCCAAAGTAAGTATTTCACCGTTTACGATGATATGTTTTTTTTCTTAAAATCAAATTAACTGTGATTTGTCACAGAACATATGTTAATGGAACAGGCTCGTAAAAATTTGGGGGGGGGGGGATCGTACTCCCCTAAGTGGGTTAAAAGTGCTGAATTTTCTTTTTTCACGGTGAAAATTTAGAGAAAATCCAAATTAGCCCCCCCCAATATTCAGACACTGGGGCTTTAGCCCATATAAAATTGCTTCCTACGGGCCTGTGGAATATGCCATTTTCATCTCAGCTTTCAGAGAGTTTTGGGCTTATCAGCAACAACTTAAAAGGACTGATACATGTATCATTTAAATGAATTAGAATAATCAATCCTGGCATCAAAATATACATTAGAAAAAATGAAATAGGATGTCTCTTTAATAAATGTAGGAGATGGTGGAGTGTCATGCGGCAAAACCAGGCAATATACGTATCGTCAATTAACTAGGAACGTTCTGTTAAAAACCGGCCATAAATCACGGTGGATGATTGTGCATCATGGGAAGGATAACAAATACGGACAAAATAATCTCGATTCTTGTAAGATAATTTGCAATAACTTCCTTATTTGTGCGTCAATTTTAAAAAAAGGTTTGTTGCATGTACCCCGCCTTACCGAACTCTTTCGTCGGATGTATGACATATTAGATAACTCGTGGTACTTTTTCCAAAATATTGTCCCAACCGACCAGAAAGCGAAATGGTAACGACTTCGGCCAAATTAACCACGCTTCAGGTAAGAAATTGTGCAATACCTTTCTTATTTCTGCGTCAATTTTCATGCAGTTTGTTGCATGTACTCCGCCTTACTGAGCCCTTTTTTCAGATATATTACTTATCTGGAAACTCCATGTACTTTTCTCAAAAACCGATCCCAACCGACTAGAAAAAGGACTTGGATTTTTTTGTCGTTTTTCCGGTCGGTTGGGATCAATTTTTGGACAAAATTCAAAGATTCTTCAAACAAGTCATATATCTGAGGAAAGAGCTCAATAATGCGGGGTACATGCAACAAACCGCTTGAAAATTGACGCAGAAATAAGAAAATTATTGCACAATTTCTTACCTGAAGCGAGGCAAATTTGTCCGTATTCGTTATCAATCCCATCATGCACAATCTCCACCGTGATAAATCTAGGTGTGTAAATGAACTTTGTAGGGACGTATGGTGACAGGTCACTCAGATTGGCTCCTATACAACTATGTAAAATCTCCTTTTTCAACACATTTTAACACCTTTTTCCAACATCCCAATGAGCAAAACTACACGTAAAATGGCATAGATATATGCATCCTTGTCTTGTATTTTTTTTTTCACAAAATGGACCCACCTCATGCGATTCGGTTTTTTTTCACAATTTTCGCTCAAACATGCGTAAAGTGTATTTGTCCGCGCCAAAATAGACACATCCGTAATGGGGACCACGTGTATCCCTGTACCAAAACACACAAAATAGTCCTGATGGATTCTGGCTAGAAAATGAGAAAACATGTCATCCAAAAGCATCAATGAAAACCTAATCTAAAATCATTCACGGAGAGAGAGCAATGCATAACCAGAAAAAGAGCCATTTTTTAAAGAACTATCTAAGCACCCCACAAACCGGAATGACTTGTCTGAGTGACCTTACGCCGAATGAACAAACCAAGATGATACCAATATACGAACACCTTCGATGGCGTACATATACCATAGCAACGGGATTTCAAACTGTTGTTGTAGAGCGTTATAATCCAGACTCAAATGGGCAATAAAAAATGAAAATTATCTAAACTTTTTTTTAAAATACGACCTGACTAGCTACCATCTGTCGCTTGATCCAATAAATCATTGAATGATCTTGGTTCAAGGGGTTTGAATCCCGACTCTATCAATATCCTTTCGTCATTTTGACTAGAATGATTGTCTCGACATAGGACGAATCGGCTAGGTAGGATGGTTAACAAGTGGTACATAAGGTTTGGGATGTTGCTTTTGTGCTGTTGAGAAAATTGCAAGGAACACATGGCTTTGAATAAACCAACGCATAGTAACTGCAGTAGTATTTAACGGAGTGCTAAATCACTGAACCAACGATTTCTCTGATTTGTCGCTAATATTTACTATTTAAACTCATCCACAGAACATCTACTACGTCTACGCCTACGTCTGTCGCTTTTACGCGTGTTTGGACAATTGTTTTCTAGCAATTCGTGGTCATATTTGCTGTCGACTTGTTTGAGACCAGATCGTTTTAATGTTATTACATGTAGTAATTTGGAATGAACACGCATTACAAATGTTCTGTCTTTGAAAAAAGCAATGAATGGTTGATCAAATGTCATCTCAAAGCTTTTCAAACGAAAATTGATTCCACTTTTTCAATCGATTATAACTTATACGGAATGACATAATTGCACTAGGCGTACAGATACATGTTCCTCAAACTGCACTAATGATGCTGTACAGTTTGCACTAGGCGTACAGTCGGAAGAAATACACCAGTCTCATTCCAAAGCCAATATCTTTGTGAAACAATGTGCATACGTGCATGCAGCTGATGGACGCAATAGCAGAGAGGTTTAGCTATTACCAGGTACAAGTTTAAGCGTATAGTATTGTGTAAATCACGCGATTGCAGTCAAAATTGCACGAGTTAGCACGATAAAAAACAGCACAAACCAGTGATTTGACAGGTAAAATCCAATTTTATAAACAAAATAGACACCGATCGAGAAATCGTAACCACTGAAGTGAAAGTACATTTAGTCTACCCCACAACGTTGAAAATCGTATAAAGAAAGACTGTTTCGATTTTTACTTATTTACTTTTAAAAAGCCAAATTATCAACTTGTTTATCAGCACTAGTGATATTTTGCGTACAGTTAGATGCAACTTCCGATACACGCGACTGTACGCTTTTACACAGTGATGGACATGAAACACCAAAATTGGTACCAAATTAAAGCTTACAGTTACATGATAAATGTAATATGTGAATTGTCTCATTAGCATATGCATGAATATTAATGAGATATTATAATTAGTATGTTTTATCTATGTTTTAATTTTCCAAGCAAAACGCATCGAAATATAATTAAAAAAAACAGTCAAAATATGAATGTTTCCGATTATTGAGTGACACATAACAATTGCCTGAACTTGTCACCCTATGATATACCATATCAAGATAGCAACTAAATAGCATAATTTTATGTATGGACAAACACTTTCAAATACTATATTAAGCAAAAGTAAAACTGCTACTTAAACTTTAAACGCTTTTTGAAGATAGGCAACCTTGGAAATCCCTTTTATCCCAGATTTGGTAATATATAAACATATTTATCTCCAAATTGAACCTGAGTCAATGTCATTTTTCTTGAGTCCAAATTTGCAAATCAAGTAATTTGCATACTAATGAATATTAGTGAGTTACTCAATTTTAATCCCAAAAATTGTCGGCAAGAGCCGTGAAAGTCAACTATTCGGTAAAATGATAACTACCATAGAATTGTTCCTTGTCATGCTAATTCATTCTTGACCACCAGACCTTTTAGTATTTCAAACAATTTTATGGATATTATCTTATGTAACCAATGTGTTAAGTACCTCAAAATATGAGTCAATTATAATCTTATAGTCAATTATGCCCGATGGCTACCAGTCCATCTACGGGACATGCTTGTTCTGGAGAAATTGCATCCTGGTGTATTCATAGAATAGCAGGCCATTTTGCTGTTTGTAAGACCGAAAAATCGTTTTCCATGATTGCTGTTAATAAGCAAGATATCGCAGTTGTTAAAGGCGAAGCAGGTGCTATCGGCCTGACCGAAGATAAGGCAACTCTTACATGGTGGATGGTGGCTGGAACAGAAATAAGTAGAATGGTTCGCGATTTTCAAGTTTTACAGGAAGGCAGAAATCTAGAAGGAGTAACAAACATTTTGGGTCATGTTTCATTTTCTAAAGGATATCTTGAGCAAATTCATTAAGCTTGAAATGTACCATTGTTGAATTTTTGGAATCTTTTTAAAGAGGAATAAGCTGACATGTAGGCGCTTCAGAAGTAGCAGAATGTTGCATTACAGAAACTATGTAGCAGTTAGTTACTACAAGTCAAAAACAATATGAAAAAATCCTAATGGACATGATCCATGCACAAGAAGCATTTGTTAAATGAGTCTTTTTCAGTCAAAAAGTTAAACCAGCTAAGAATAAGCTGAATAGATTAAAAGATGATTATCATTTATTTTCCAGATTTATTATTAAATTTTCATTTCAAAGCCAAAAATGTGACTCGGAAAAAAATCTTCCAAAATGACATGCTTTACTCTGGAGTAGAGTCACAACTACTTCAATAATTCTTTGTCATGGTATTGATATGACATATGAACAACCGCATGCAGACGCTGTTATAATTGATGGAGTAGTTATGATAAAATCAAATACAGCCAGTACAGGAAAATCATTTGATGATTATACCATAGATGTGACTGTACCTCATACTGAGTCATGTGCTTGGAAATATTCAAGGGTTGATATTGTCTTCGATATATGTCTTCGAGATATTCTGAAAGGTAAAACCAGTCAGAACAGTAATCTGGTGTTTGTCGAAAGTAGTTTTAAATAGCAGAATTTTCAAATTATTGAACAGCTTCTTTCTCAAACCACTGCACAGATGCTACTAACAAAAGGAAATGGCATTCAATGTAAAAAGAACATCTGCCAGAATAATCTATTAACTCCATTTAATCAAGAAGATGCAGATTCTTACATGCTTGTTCACGCAAAGCATGCAAACCATGCATCTTAGGAAGAATGTCAAACTCTCATTATTATCACAGTAATTCTGATAACGAGGCTGTTCTTCTAGGCTAATTATAGCAGCCAACAGTGATCTGAATATTGACGCTTTATGATTATCTTCTGGGACGGGAAACAACTTTTGATGGATACAGATTAATGTCATTTGCAAGCCTGTTGGTTCCCGTTATTACGCTGCCTTTCTTCCATGCTTCTCAAGATGTGATAGAGCCTACTGTCTACGTTTTTGTTCACAAGGGCAAAAAGTCAGCATGGCAAGCATGATATTTGTTCGACTAAGCTTTCCGTAACCTAAACACGACCAAAGAAAATGTATCGCAATAGAAAATGAACATTTGTGATAATCATGCATGATCGGTTGAGCACATGTTGTAAAGTAGATGATGCATGCTTTGATTTATTTGCTTGACAGCAAAGAGCATAAGATGTTATTATCTCAACTAGAGATGCAGCTATTACGGGACATGTCATGAAAGCTGTTTTTCAGGCAGGACGTGTATTATGAGGGTCAATCAATAGTATCACAACAGCAATTACTGTCTCTGTCGAATCCTGTCTGCAAATGCTCGACACTTGCAGCTATAGCTGAATGCTGCAGACAGATTAAAATGTTGTTGCAAAAAGTCTTATAGCACAGGGAACTGGTTTCGTGCACATCTCTTTGTTCATGAAACTTGTAAGATATTGATGCAAATAATTCAAGGACGTTTGTGGTCTAATTCATATTTCAATCAGCAACTTTAAACCTTGATTACGTTATAAAACCTAATGTCAACTCAACGAAGAGGTGAGTATTGACTTAGAATGACACAAATGGTGATCTCGTGCTATTGACAAAATCCCTTCAACACAGTCCGTTTATTCTTACGTTCGACACCAATCTATTAGCAATGTCCCAATACCAATGATTTCTAAGTTATATATATATTTTTATAGAAAATCTGATTCCCATACTTGTTTTAGGAATGACAAAATTGATATGTAAAAAGACACTAATTAAAATCTACCCCAACGGGTTGACCAGTTTTTACAACCTGTTTGTATATTTTTACCTATTTGCATTTTCTACATGTTAGTATCATTTTAGTCATATTAGTCATATGATTAAAAGATAAGTACTTGATCACTATTACATTGTGTATTAAGATGGTGTCAAAATTTTCATAGTAAGTTTTACAGTAGAAAAAATGCTCAGATACTAAGTTCGTATAACGTTTTCATATCTGCTAAGTATAAACTGCAACATTCAAATTTTGATTTTTTAAAGTTTAACCAAATTATTGCTATTAAACCATTAATAAAATATCTCATTAATATTCATACACGTGCTGATGATATTATTGGCCTAATGGACTCGTCATCTTGATATGGTATATTATATAGTGCCATTGTGACTAGATTAAGCAATTGTGACGTGACACTCTCTAAACTGCAACATTCAAATTTTGACTATTATTTTAATTCCATTTCAATGGGCTTTGCTTGAACAAAAACATTGATAAGATAAAATATATTACATCTATTTATCGCATTAATATTCATACATGATTATCTAGTTTGCTGATGAGATAATATACATGTACATAATACATAATGATTGCATTTACCATATAGCTCAAAATTAACTAAACTTTAATGTACAATTTTGGTGTTTTATGTCCATCATAAACAAGGATATGAAAAAATTACTATTCATAAGGTCATACCCTCTTTTAAAATGGCGGTCATTTTATTTAATGGCGGCCATCTTGAAAATGGCTATTTAACTGCCATCTTTTAATGATTCTTAATAGTATGACAAGGTCAAAGCAATTCTTATATATCATTAACTATAAACTGCAACTTTAAAGAAAAAAAATCATTTTTCTTTATTTTTTATCGATTTTTTGCTGTAAAATCATTGATAGGAACATATCTCATTAATATTCATAATATGCTAATGAGATAATTTGCATACTGGATTTACTGTACAACTAGAAATTAACTAAGCTTTAATTTGATACCAATTTTGTTATTGTGTGTCCATCAGAAGCGAAGATATGACCGATTTACTGAGTATACCCCCATTCCAAAGTGGCGGCCATTTTGGATTTCGGCGGCCATCTTGAAGATGGCATAAATTGAAGTGGCCAGAAATTGTTTTGAAATCTATAAGATCTGAAGAATATATGGTGCAAATTTCATGCTTGTATCATCATTTGAAATATTTTTACAGTATCCCGCTCCACTATTGTCTAAAAGTAGATTTGAAATGAGGACAGTTGATTTTACACCGTTTGGGACAGATTTTTCCAAAAATGTCTACATTTTCAGCGTTTTACTAATGGCACTTTTGTGTTGCATAGATGTTACCTACGTACAACATAAGGATCCTTGACTAAACAGTTTTCGGTACATTCAATGGCTATACAAAGTTTTGAAATATTGAAAATTCATTGTTTACACCGTTTTTTCAAACAATACTTTAGTTCAAGATATTACCTTTAAAACGAAATGTTTGTGTTGAAATGCTGTGACATACCTACAATATAAAGGTTCTTGATTAAATACACGTTTCGGCACATTCGATGGCTAAAAAATTTGAAATGAAGACGGTTGCTTTTTCACCATTTGGGACAGATTTTCCGAAAATTTCTACATTTTCAGAGTGCTACCTATAGAATTGTATTTTTGTGTTGCATTTAAGATATCTACGTACAACATCGAGATCAGTGACTGAAAAAGTTTTCGGTACATTCCATGGTTAACTGAAGTTTGAATTATTGAAAATTCATTGTTTACACCGTTTTTGGAACATTTTCAATTTCTATTTTTCAAGATACGAGGGACGGTCGGAAAGTAGTTGGACTTTTCGTGCTGCTGTCTCTCCATTTGCAACTGTATAAACACATTATATATTGGTGAAATCTACTGCCATTTGCCAAGAATGTGGTCAGTTTATTTTCAAAGAAAGTTGAATATATGCAATATTCTGTCCACTTATATGTGATAGGGGTTTTATGTACCATAGGCTATTTGTTACAGGAACAACAAGGGTAACCAAAACAAAAGAGCAGTCTAGTCATTTAAATCGCGAAGAATTTGAGTTTTTAAACTACATTATCACTGAAGATTGAATTATGGTTCATAATTCCGAAATTGGGATAAAAACTCAGTCACAGCAGTCATAGAAACGAGCTGGTTCCCCACCTCTGAATAGATTAAGCTTTTACATTCGGCTGGTAGTCATGTTTGTTGCTTTTGTGGATTCATGAGGTCTGATAGTTAATCATTTCATGTCAAATGGTAAAAACTGCCATTGCTAAGTACAATTCTGAAGTAATTCAGGAAAAAACAAGATGTGTTTGTGAAACACAAATGCCCCCGAAATGGCCATTTTTCGAAAATGTTAAGTTTTCGTGGAGTAAAGGGTTGATAAGGGTTAATGGATGACCTTGAGGAAGGTCAAATTGCATGGAACAGATAGATATTGTTGAAAGGAAGTTGCATACCAAATTTGAGCTTTGTATGTCAAATAGTTTTGGAGAAATGGCAAAGGTTAAGTTTTCAGGTTAAGTTTTCGGACAGACGGACGGACGGACAGACAGACGGACAGACGGACAGACGGACAGACAGACAGACAGACAGACGGACATGAGTAAAACAATATGCCCCCGATCTCTCGATACGGGGGCATAAAAACAAAACAAAAAAAAAACAAAGAATAAATGCTGAAGTAAACGCGTCCCAGATTAGCAAAGAAAATGTTTTCTACTTTACGATTACGCACGCTCCCATACCACCGCATCTACAGTGGAGATTATCAAATATTACCCATGACAAAAGTTGTTTTACTCTTCTTATAGCCCGGGCCCTACCCCACACGACTTTTATTTGTGTCTAGGACTGATGAACATGCTTGCTTAGAAGAAATTTGAGACCAGGGCGCCTTTGATACCGGTGGTTACACAGTACCTAATACAGTGGGTCTACGTCATGGTTAATAGTGGCGATAGTAAAGCTCCTACGAAGATGGCAAAAATGCATAGACATAGATGGATAATTGCTTTAAACAGTGTAGAAAGAATTTTGTTAAAAAATTAAATGGTTTTAGAGAACTAGTCAAAAGTCCAACTACTTTCCGACCGTCCCTCGTACATGTTTTACATTTAAAGTGGTATTTGTGTGTTATATTGTTGTTACATGCCTACAATATCATGATCCTTGACTAAAATACTTCGGTACACTCCATGGCTAAAAGAAAATTTGAAATGTGGACAATTAATTTTTTCACCGTTTGAGACAGATTTTTTCCATCTTTTTTTTTTTTTTTTTTTTTTTTTTTTTTTTTTTTTTTTTTTTTTTTTTTTTTTTTTTTACTTTTCAGCGTACTACCTTGACAATGTTTTTTGTGTGTTGTATTGGTGTTACATACGTACAACATAAGGGAATTTGACTAAAAAACTAAAAAAAGTTTTCGGTACATTCCATGGCTAGAAGAAGTTTTGAAATATTGAAAATTCATTGTTTACACCGTTTCGGAAACATTTTTCAACAATTCCATTTTTCAAGATACTACCTTGTAATTTTATGTTGTATTGCTGCTACATACCTACAATATCAGGATCCTAGATTTTTTTTTTTTTTTTTTTTTTTTTTTTTTTTTTTTTTTTGTATATTCCATGGTGAAAAGAATAATATGTGAAATAAGCACAATTAATTCCACACCGTTTTGGAAAGTTTTTTTCTCTCAAAAATTTCTACATTTTAGGCGTACTACCTATAGAATGGCATTTTTGTGTTGTATTGATGTTACATACTTACAACATTAGGATCCTTGACTAAAAAAACGTTTTTTAACATTCCATGGCTAAACGAAGTTTTGAAATATTGAATTTAATTGTTAACGTCACTTGGGAAACATTTTCAAACAATTCTTTTTTTTTCATAATACTACAATTTAAAGAGAAATTTTGATATTATTGCTGTTACATACCTACAGTATCAGGTCTTTGGCCAAAAACACTTTCCGCGACATTCCATGGCTAAAAGAATATTTAAAATGAGGACAGTTGATTTAACACCTCTTTGAGATAGTTTTTCCCCAAAAAAATTCTAAATCTAAGCGAACTACCTTTACGCTGGCATTTTGTGTGGTATTGATGTTGCATACGTACTACATAAGGATCCTTGACTAAAAATAAAGCAGTTTTCGCTACATCCAATGGCTAAACGAAGTTCTGAAATATTGAAATTCATTGTTTTACACCGTTTGGGAAACATTTTTCAAACAATACTATTTTTCAAGAAACATGCGCAGTGGGCATCTATGGTACTGTCACCATAGCTTGAACAAGCTATGGTTAAAACACAATGGTCGTCCTATACTGAGCTAATGCCATGCCCGAAACTATATACTTCTATAATGTTGCCATAGTTTGTCACTTTTCTTTCTACTGTTTCTATTGTTTTCATTTTCTTGTACTACTCATAGTACGGTGCGTTGTGTAATTCTGTTTGATGTAAATGAAAGAGGTTTAAATCAAATGGATTCGTAAAAAGGATAAGTAGACATCACCAAAAAAGTTTGATGGACAGCCGTGGGCCTTAAAATGAACTTTATATACTCAGCAGAAGAGCTAACGCATCACTTTTTAAAATTGTATAACTTCTTTATTGTCAAAGATTTCGATTTGTAATTTGGCAAATGTTTATCCCACAAGTTTTTGCACTCATTCATAAAACTATTTCTAAGTTTTCTTTCTTATGTGACCGTGTCATACGAAAGGGGGCCAAAACAGTTTTTCGGTTCGTGTAACTTATGATCTTTTTCCATCATTTTTGTTTGAATTGATTTTGAAAGCTGGTTTATTGTAAAATTAAAGTCTGAAAAAATTAATTTTCTATCTAACATAACAAGGACCGTTCCGGGACAACGTAGCTCGCATAGACGCACCTTTTGAAAGAAAATGTCAATTTTTCAAGGTCAAGGTCACAAGGTCAAATTATATAGTGTCCGGTGAAAGGTCTTGCTGGGGCCTGTCTATGTGTGAAATATCAAGACTGCATCTTATACAGTTAAAAAATAAGATACAGACAGATACTTTTTTGTCTACGTAACCTACGTCGCCGTCGACGCCATCAATGATACCTACGGCACTAGTGATGTAAAAATGCCTCTGTGGGAATACATTACGCGCCCATAAAAAATTAAAGCCGCCGGTTTGTTTTTCGAATGGTAACTTTTATAAACAGAAACTCTTTCAGCCTATACAAAAGGTTTGAAAGTTATGCGTGAATTTTCCATTTTAATCACATTTCAGACTTTATGAATTTTAGAACTAAGGGTGTCCTTATTAAAAGTTCAATATTTTACAAGATACGGCAACATTTACCATGAAATTTCATAGATCTCTTATCAAATGGTGGTTGTCAGCATGTGCAAATTTTGAAGGTGTTCTGTATATTCGTTAAAAAAATATTAACAAAGATCTGAGTGATGCGTTAGCAGTTTTGCCAAGTAAATATGACGTCATAGAAGTTACGTTTTATTTAACGCATTTTTCTTTAGTTTTCCCATATAATTTCGTATCTGATCTCCCCATATGACATATTTGTTGATTGATCGAAGCAGAAAATCCTGAGTTATTTGCCCTTGAATGTAAAAAATAAGTGTTTTGTCTTTTTGTTCGCTATAACATCTACAAATTTTGAAACATCTTGACAAAGCCTTGATACAACATTGGTCATGACAAGACCTTGCATGGGTGTATCTTTCAGCTTGATCTGAATCTCACATCTGGCGTTATGTGTCCTTGAAATTGACAAAAACTACCGTTTTTCACTCTATCTTCGCCATAATAGCAACAAATGTTAACCAATTATTGCAAAACTTTTTTACAAAATTTTGGTGACTGTAGAACTTTGATTCAGATAATGTTTTTGTTCAATTGCAATTTCATGTCTAGATCTCGAGTTATGGCGACAAAATTTCCATTTTTGACTTTATTTTCCCTCTTTCAGCCACAAATATTGACCAATTGAAACAAAACTTGGACAAAACATTTGTGACTATAAGACCTTGCATAAGTGGAATATTTAGCTTGATCGGAGTCTAACATCCATAGTAATGTATATATAGTTATATATTATGTTGATGACTATAAAAGCTTGCATCAGTGTAATTTTCATCTGAATAGCAATGTCACGTCTAGAGTAATGTGCCATTGAATTTTTCAAAATTGCCGCTTTCAACAAAATTTTGACAAAATGTTGGGGACCATCTGATCTTGCATATGTGCATTTTTTTGTTGATCGGGATCACACATCTAAGTCAATATAGAATGTGAAATTGCCTTTTTTTTTTTTACTTTTCTTTCACTATAATAGCTACAAATATAAACCAATCAAAACAAAACTTTACTGAATTGTTTGTGCATGTTTTGTCATTGACCTGTTTAATGTTCTGATTCATAAAGTTCAGTTTATTGAATAAGTATAATGGCCAAACGTTATATAAACTAAATAAAACACAATTATTTACCCCACCCACCACTTTTTTCCTCTGTGATTTGGTCATGCGCATTTTTAATGTCATGAGATTTAGTTTTTCATCAAGGTCTAGCCTTTGTCTTACATTTCGTGGGACCTAGATTATTATTAATGCACTTATCTTCAGCTCTACGTGGATTTTTTCGTCTGATAGAATAAAACACCACGATTTCCCCACCCACAAATCTTTTTCTCTCTATTGCAGTCTTAGTACAATACACAATGTCACGATTTTTTGTTTTTCTATATTGTCCGGCCTTTGGCTAATATTCTGTGACAATTCAATTATTTCAAATGCAATATCTCGAGCTCAAACTCGAATTAGAGCTTTTTGAGCTTTGCTTATAGAGCAACCTCTAAATATGAAAATTGCCGAAAATAATTATGACAATCGGTGTGTTCTATTTCTGTAAATGTACATGTCAAATTTTGTAAAGGTATAATGATTATTAAAAAAGTTATGCCCATTTGTAAAATTACGGGTTCGAAATTTTGTAAATTTAAGTCACCATTTTTCCTATTATTTTTAATTTTACAGCTGTCCATCAAAGTTAAATGATTAGAACAATGTCTTAAGATCATGAAAACGTATGATGGAAACCTCTTTCACTTACATCAAGCAGAACCTAAAAAATGGACATAACGCACCATACTATCATGTTTATATTAACATATATGTAGTCTCCCTTGTGGAGGAAGATTAAATTAAATAAATAAACTGTTTACACCGTTTGTGACACATTTTTCAAACAATTCTATTTTTCAAGATACTATACTTTAAAATGGTATTTTTGTGTTGTATTGCTGTTATGTACCTACAATCTCAGAATGCTTGACTTAAAACACTCTTCGGTACATTCCATGGCTAAAAGAAGATTTGAGACGAGTACAGTTGATTTTATTCCGTTTGGGACAGATTTTAACAAAAAAATACTTTTCAGTGTACTGAAGTTTTAAAATATTGAAAATTCATTGTTTACAACGTTTGGGAAACATTTTTCAAACAATTTTATTTTTATTACCTTTAAAATGGTATTTTTGTGTTGTATAACTGTTACATACCTTAAATACTAGTATCAGTATCCCTGACAAAAAGACACTTTTCGGTACATTCCACGACTAAAAGAAGATTTGAAATGGCGACAGTTGATTTTACACCGTTTGGGATAGATGTTTCCAAAAATGTCTACTTTTTAGCGTATTACCGATACAGTGCTATTTTTTGTGCTGCATTGATGGTACATGCGTACTGCATTCGGATTCTTGACTAAAGAAAATTACGGTACACTCCATGGCTAAAAGTTTTTGAAATATTGAAAATTGATTGTTTACACCGTTTTTGAAACATTTTCAAACAATTCTATTTAACAAGCTATTACCTATAAAATGGTATTTTGTGTTGTATTGCTGTCACATAACTACAATATCAGGATCATTGACTAAAAAACTTTTCGGTACATTCAATGGCAAAAAGAAGATTTGAAATGAGGACAGTTGCTCTTTCACCGTTTGGGACAGATTTTTCCGAAAGATTTTACTTTACAGCGCTATATCTATACAATAGTATTTTTGTGTTGAATTGATCAGTTTTCGGTACATTCCATGATTAAACAGTTTTGAAATATTGAATATTCATTATTTACACCGTTTGGGAAACATTTTTCAAAGAACTCTATTCTTCAAGATACTACCTTTAAAATGGCATTTTTGTGTTGAAATGTGACATACCTACAATATCAAGGTTCTTAACTTGAAAAAAAAAAAAAAAAAAAAAAAAAAAAAAAAAGAAAAAAAACTTTTAGGTACATTCCATGGCTTAAAGAAGGTTTGAATTGAAGACAGTAGATTTTACACTGTTTGAGACAGAATTTTCCAATTTACTTTTTCAGCGTACTACCTAAATACAATTATGGTAGCTTGTTCTGTATTGATGTTACAAACGTGCAACATAAGGATCCTTGACAGTTTTCGCTACATTTAATGGCCAAACGAAGTTTTGAAATATTGGAAATTCATTGTTTACCCCGTTTGAGAAACATTTTTCAAATAATTCTATTTTTCAAGATACTACCTTTACAATGGTATTTTAGTGTTGAAATGCTGTGACATACCTACAATATCAAGGTTCCTAACTAATAAAAACTTTTCGGTACCTTCCATGGCTAAAAGAAGGTTTGAAATGAAGACATTAGATTTTACACCGTTTGGGAAACATTTTTCAAACAACCTTACTTCTCAAGATATTACCTTTAAAACGGCATTTTTATGCCCCCGATAGGGAGGCATCATAAATTTGACTTGTCCGTCCGTCCGTCCGTCTGTCCGTCCGTCCGTCTGTCCGTCTGTCTGTCCGTCCGTCCGTCATTCCGTCCAAAAACTTTAACATTGGCCATAACTTCCTTATTACTTAACATATTCGCTTCATACTTTACCACAACATTCCTTGGTACATTACCTTTCTGTAGGCACATACTTTGGTGACCTTGACCCCTGGATGACCTTGACCTTATGACGATCAAAGCGGTGTCGGGGGCATTGTCATCTTACAGTGACAGCTCTTGTTGGGAAGCAAATTTTGCAAAATTTGCTTTTCTTTGCAGCCGTGCTTCTCTGCACTTTAACATTCTCTGCATACCACACAACATCTTCCGGTTCTCCTCACTATAAATAGTTCTATCAAAAGCAAAAATAAATGAGGTAACAGTCATTCGAATGTTCATATGTAAGTCTGAAGTTATACATGTAGATATTGAATAGTGTGACTGAAAGTGAAACATTCTATTAATCATGTCTTTAAGCGAAGAAAAGACCGACGTAATAATTTGCTTTATTATGGTTCAAAGATCAGTCCAATGATCTTCCTTATAAATGGGTCAGTCAAGTTTACTGACCTATGAAATATATTCAAAGGCTCAAAGCTATAAATAGACAATTTACACACCGATAAACCGTAGCGTGTATACTATGTATTTACAACTGGTAGTACCTGGCAAACCGCGTCCATTGATTGGTTAGTACTAGTATACACATAAAGGTTGTCAACTTGTGCTAAAAATAGATTCAACATCACCAGCATGGAATCAAAGTATTCAAGGTATTCAAATGGATAATCAAAGTACCTAATCAAAGTAATCTACTTCTGGATAGGCCTACATTGTACATTATTAACAAATTTGCTTCCCAACAGTACTTTCAGTACTTTGATATACCTACAAATTCGTTAGGTACACAAGGGTGGGTGCTTGGTCACCGAAAGAATGCCTGAATTGCCTTTGCTAGACTCTGACGGGCAAGCCTTAAGCGGTAGAATATTTAATACTATTATGCCGTTAAGCCTATATTACTTTCCATTTCCCAATGAAAAGGTTAGAGTCTCGTTCTGGACCGCAACCGTTGGAAGTAACTGCTCTTCTCAGATTCCAACAAATCACTCAGAGGTCAGAGGCAAAACTGGAAAATTGGACAGATGCTTTAATACGGTCGTCTCGAGGTATGCTGAGAGCTCTCAAACAGCCGAAAGGTGGTGTTTGGTGTGAAAAATTTCACCTTTTCATCTACAGTCTCTGACTTTAACATTCATCGACTCTCTAGTAGAAAATATAGAATCAAGGTAGGTAAATGTTCCTGAATTTTGATTGATAATTATAACATTGATAACCAAATTATCAAGAAAGTAATACTGAAAAAAAGCTAATAAATTCTGTGTCCTTTTGTGTCTCTGAAAAATTAGCCCATTACCACACAGTGACACCTTTTGATGCATTTTCAAGATAAAGGGATTAAAGGCTATGGAAAACATTGTGAAAACATTTCTACATTGTTTTCTACCAGGAATGACAAATAGTGTAAAAATATTCCCCTGAAATTATCGTCTGCAACATCTTTGAATGTGGATCAGTCTAAAATTTGGCTGTATGATAATGGGTTAAATTTTCAAACTGAAATAATTTTGATTAGATTTTCTCCTTCAGGTTCCCACGGGATAATTTGATGACTGCGTTCAGTGTACTATCCATGCGACCAATCACTTATCTCCAGGGGTCTGAACTAGATGACTACGAGAATAACGAAATCCAGACACTTTGCCAGTTCTACGGTCAGCCACAGACAATGAAATGGATAGAAGATGGAACTAAAAAAAAGTATACATCAAGAACATTGTGATTGATCGATCCAGACCAAACAATCAATGAATGGTAACTTCTCAAGAGGGTGGTGCTGGCTGAGAAGTATCCAAGGTATTCTATGTGGAAGCTTTGGCAGTTGATTACACAGTTTCATAAAGAGTTTCCGAATATGTCTACTCTGGCTCAACTAGATTTAACATCCAGTGTTCACACTGCAGGCTGTGAAAGGGGGTTTTATATATAGAATAGGATTTTGTCTACATTCAGAAACAGACTTGCAATAGATAAACAACATAAAATGATGATGGTGAAGATAGATGGTGCATGCACATTGAAGGCTGTTGGTGAAAGGGATAGGCATCATGCTGGCTTTGACTTTGATAAAGCAGTATTAAACAGCGATTTTGTTACAAATTTGTATGGAAGAGTCCTGGGACCCACTTGTTCCCGAAACAATGAGTCCAATATTGAAACATGCGAGTCTTTGAAAGACAATGTCGATTACACATTGAAAATGTTAGCATTCTGGGACTCACTGAATATTTTTCAATGAGTCCTGAGAAAAAATGTGAGTCAGAGACTCGGGACTCGCAGGTAACAAAATCCCTGATTAAAGTGGAAGAAGTCCAAAGATAGGATATATGAACTAAAAAACTAAAATGATTGAACTTCTTCTACACATACTGCAAGTGCTAAGAGAGTTTGTTTCTGAATGTAGACAAATTCACTTGTCAAACTTCATCTGAGACTGAATGCATTCTAGTCATAATGTCAAAATTCTAGTCATACTAATACATGTGTCACAATCATGTGTTACAACTTAAAACTCATGTTAGTGGTCTGTGGAGTTCTAGTCTGTTTATTAACATGTTTGCCTAGTTCTCAAAATTTTGTATTCAAAAACACTTTCATTTGTTGTTGTTTTCGGCAGTTATCGAAAGTTGTCAAAATTATGGAACTCAAAAATTTCCAAGAGGACTCATGAAATTTTTGGGTAGCGACTCCAAGAACTCGCTGTTGCAATTTAGTAAAATAATCACTTCCCTTGTATCATAAAGTGAACGAGATCTAAAATCGTAAGATAGGTATTTTTCGTGAATCAGTCACGCTAGCGTGCGCCAATGGCAAGCATTTCAGCAACATTCTCGAATATCGGAATATGTAGTCGAATCGTTCCGCTTACAGTAATCCGCCAATGTCCTATTCGTAATGACGTCACATTACGCTGATAGTTCAAAGTTGCGTCCTACAGAAGTGTGTCTATATAACACCCCAACATATTTTTGTAGGCATTATTTTGATAATGGAATGTTATTGTGGTAAAATAATTGAGCCTATTAAGGTATATGGTTGTCTACAGAAGATCGGCATTAGTCTTAGCCACAACGACATGTTGGAACGAATGTATTTAGGTATTTTAATTCTGATTTAAATGAAAGTGCCCGGAATGGTAAGAAATTAAGATTAATTTGGAGACAATATTAGTTTTAAGGCGGGTGCGGGTGTTGTACATGAAAGACAGAACATTGGTAAGTAATGTAACATCGGGTACTGGTTGGGGTCTGTTGCCATTATCCAAATAATGCAAACGCACGAAAAATTATTAATATTATTATTGTACTTTGCAAATTATGTTGATGTGTGTCTGGAGGTTTTTTTTTTTTTGTGTGTGTGTGTTTCTATTATTATTATTATCATTGAGATTATCTATATGATACCATTTCATGTGTGTGTACATATTATTTTGTTGTTCTTGTTGTTGATCTATTTAAGGCACTCATTCGCTGCCTATGACCTCATGGTGCTGAAAAATTAACACTTGTGCATAACGAATACTCTGTGCAATATTAAACGTTTTCTATTGTCCAAAAGCACAACAAATGCGGACACGCCGAATAAAGATTGTTGAGTTGACTCAGTTGAGTTATGAACTAAAAATTTTACAACCCAACCATAATTATGTTAAACCACAGCAAGACTTACGGTGTACAAATTGCCAATGGTCTCTTGTCACAAATGGACTTTGAACAAGAGGTCTTTCATATGTCACACCTTGCTGCTCAGATTCTGAAGCCGGTATTATCAATGGTCGTACGACCGATTTTCGAGATTGTACGATCATGGCAGATTTTGTCCAATATCTCACGGCTGGGTAGGAACAGTCGTAGACCGAAAAAATACGGCGACACTGCTCTTAAGCAGAAAAAATATTTTACGACCGGTTAACAGATTTGGACATTTTTTTTCATGAAGAAAGGGTCGTCGGGCGGTATCGTTTACATCCCTGGTTGAGAGTGGACTTGGTCCCTAGAACCAGCGGAACAAGAAAGCATGGCTGAAGTAAAGTGTACCAAATAACAGTCCAGCACTTTCCTTGGTAAAAATTTGCTCTGGATCCAATGAATGGTGATCGTAACATTTTTCCAGTATAGAATGTGAATAATAAGGGAAACCACTGCTACTTTTGAACATAAAATGAACAAAAATATGCCGATGTTGTTGAAATTTTAGATTTCTATCGGGAACTTTGCGAACAATACTTTTGACAGGATTGAAATGCCAGCTATCAAAGTTAAGGATGGTGGAGATCAACTCACTAGAGAGATATTTACTGGTGCTAGAAGACAGGAGCTTAAACTGAATTCGAGCGTTAGGAAGCGCTTGGTAGTGTTACATTAATTTTCATGATTTGAACTTTTTCCTCACAAATGACTGTGTTAAATATGTTCTATCAAATACAGACATTACTGAGCCCTTTACGCTGCACTATCAGAAAATTATAATCGAGAGAAAGGATGCCGATGGCACGGATGTTAGAAATCACTATGATAGGAAAAATTAAGAGCGTTTTATTTCATTCTGGACTACATCCGTCTATAGTTAGAATGTTATGGATAACCCATTAAAAGAAAAATCATTATTTTGAAACTTATTCATACCTACCGACCAACAGAAGATAAAGATAGGGGTTGACGTCTTTTAGAATTTCAGGACATGAAATCGAAAGAGACTTTGGGACAAAAGAAAATGAGAGGTTATGACTTTTTGTCATGTGTTGAAGACGAGATTCGTTTCTTATGTTTTAGTAAAAAAATCAACGTTCAATTATGTACAAGATGGCCAATATTAATCATTTAGATACAACACAAAGTCAAACGTATTTCATAAAACTTAATAGATAATAAAAACTATTTAACTATAAAAACAATTTATAATTTATCTAATTATGTAATATTACATAGATTGCTCACGATATTATATATTCCGCTGATTTGTTTTAACGTATATGGCGTTGCGCGCTGCTTAACGTTACGTTTTCCGGGGCGTGACGTCATAACCGTTTTTAAATCTTTATCCCAGATGAGGCCCATAAGAGCGAAACGTTGGAAAAGAAAGGGACATTTTAGTCCAATTTCAATTTTTTAAAGTATGTCTTGATGCCAAGATTGGTTATTCTAATGAGTATAAATACTATTAGTTTTGCCAATAAGCGAGTAACACGCGTTTAAAGTTGAGACATAATCGATAAATTGCATATAAATCCGAACTGTTGTCCACAACAATTTGTTCAATTTTAAAACAAAAATATAAATTTCTCGTAAACGGCCCAATATTTTGGCTTGAAATTTTCAGAATTTTCATGAGGAAATATGCTCTTTCAGATAAAAATAAAAGTAAAATTTATGACAAAAAATTCTGAAATGTCACTTTAAAGAAAAAACTAAATAACCGTGTTTGTGGCGTGTTTTTCTAATAGTAATTACGACGTCATATTATGTTTGACATGATTGAGTTTTATACTTCGTAAATATTGACCTGAACCTGTTGAATATGTAATGAGTAACTGTGATGCAAAATAATCACCTTTCGACATATATTGACACTACGAGCATGTGCAGAATACGAAGTCCCAATGCTTATGGAAACTTTCGACTCTGCTCGACAGTGAGGAGTGCTGACGAGTATTGATTATTTCGCATCACAATTACTCATTACATATTCAACAGGTTCAGGTCAATATTTACGGAGTATACAATGCTAATAGAGGTAGCGCTCAATCATGTCAATCTGCAAACACAATAATACACATTAGTAATGGCTGCATAATGGATGTTGCAATGTAGAATAATATTATCTGTTGTGTTTCTCCAGAGAATGTCACGTGACCGAAAAGTAAGAAATTGAGTGGAGAATTAGTAATAAAGAATAAAGAAACCTTTCCCTATGGGATTACCATTTAAAGGTAAAATTTTGCTGTTTGGTAATGTCTTAAAGATAGCCGGGCATATGCATGCATGATGCTAGTAGATATGCATGTACGGTTAAAAGAATATGGTGGAACAGAGTTTGTAGGTTTATATGTTCATTACCTAGGGGAAAAAGGTTTAACTTACTATAGAGGACCAATATCACTTCCGACATTAAAACATGTTATTTATCTTTACAGATGTTGTGCACCCTGATTGCAGGAAAAATGGAATCTTGTAGGAGTGAGCCAGTCACCAAAAAGATATTGTGCACCATCTGGCTGCTGGCCAACACTGAGTCCTATCGGAGTGTTGCAGACAGATTTAACGTGAGCAAGGGACAGCTTCATGTGGCTGCTGGCCAACACTGAGTCCTATCGGAGTGTTGCAGACAGATTTAACGTGAGCAAGGGACAGCTTCATGTGGCTGCTGGCCAACACCGAGTCCTATCGGAGTGTTGCAGACAGATTTAACGTGAGCAAGGGACAGCTTCATGTGGCTGCTGGCCAACACTGAGTCCTATCGGAGTGTTGCAGACAGATTTAACGTGAGCAAGGGAAAGCTTCATGTGGCTGCTGTCCAACACTGAGTCCTATCGGAGTGTTGCAGACAGATTTAACGTGAGCAAGGGAAAGCTTCATGTGGCTGCTGGCCAACACTGAGTCCTATCGGAGTGTTGCAGACAGATTTAACGTGAGCAAGGGAAAGCTTCATGTGGCTGCTGGCCAACACCGAGTCCTATCGGAGTGTTGCAGACAGGTTTAACGTGAGCAAGGGACAGCTTCATTTGGCTGCTGGCCAACACTGAGTCCTATCGGAGTGTTGCAGACAGATTTAACGTGAGCAAGGGACAGCTTCATGTGGCTGCTGGCCAACACAGAGTCCTATCGGAGTGTTGCAGACAGATTTAACGTGAGCAAGGGACAGCTTCATGTGGCTGCTGGCCAACACTGAGTCCTATCGGAGTGTTGCAGACAGATTTAACGTGAGCAAGGGACAGCTTCATGTGGCTGCTGGCCAACACCGAGTCCTATCGGAGTGTTGCAGACAGATTTAACGTGAGCAAGGGACAGCTTCATGTGGCTGCTGTCCAACACTGAGTCCTATCGGAGTGTTGCAGACAGGTTTATCGTGAGCAAGGGACAGCTTCATGTGGCTGCTGGCCAACACTGAGTCCTATCGGAGTGTTGCAGACAGATTTAACGTGAGCAAGGGACAGCTTCATGTGGCTGCTGTCCAACACTGAGTCCTATCGGAGTGTTGCAGACAGATTTAACGTGAGCAAGGGACAGCTTCATGTGGCTGCTGGCCAACACTGAGTCCTATCGGAATGTTGCAGACAGATTTAATGTGAGCAAGGGAAAGCTTCATGTGGCTGCTGGCCAACACTGAGTCCTATCGGAATGTTGCAGACAGATTTAATGTGAGCAATTTATTTTTATCCATGCCATTGCTCACTCTCTCTGTCATGCTATGCTATGAGTATGACTGAAGGACCTATTTAACAAATGACCGAAAAATAATGATTTAGGAGATATGTCGACTTTTTAAAGCAAATATTCAAGTAATCTCGCTCTAAAGAACGCACCTCTGTTCTGCTATGAACAGCTTTGGTTGTTTTGACGGTTGTTTTGACCTCCAACCGACGAAATGCAATTCTAACGATTTCAATAGGTCGGGCTAGCGTGCGCCAATGGCAACAACATAGTCGAATTTGTTCCGCTTACAGTATTCCATGAATGCTCTATTCGTAATGACGTCACATTACTTTGATAGTTCCGTCAGGACTACAAACTACCCAATTCCTACTTTTGAACAAAAATTGAACAAAAAATAATTATGCCAATGTAGCTGAAAATTTAGATTCCTATCGGAAACTTTTTAATTATACTTTTGACAGGGCTGAAATGTCAATAATCAAAGTTAAGGTTGGTGGAGCTCAACTCACTAGAGAGAGATTTACTGGTGATAGAAGGCAGCAACTTAAACTGAATCCGAGCGTTTGGAAGCGCATGATCCTATTATTTTTGAAAAATTTCATCTACAAATGACTGTGTTAAATATTTTCTATCAAATAATTTATCATACAGATAGTAAGTTGAGCCTTTAACACTGCACAGACAGAAAATAAGACTTGAGAAAAGACGATGATGGCATGGATGTTAGAAATCACTACATGGGTAAAAGTTTTCAGGCATATGCCTAAAGTTCAGGTTTTTGAGTATTCCAAAATGCCCTATTTTCTCGATTTTTACTATATAAATACAGACTTTTCCAGGTTTTCAGGTTTTTCAAAATTTTCAACTTTTACCCCTGTCACTATGATAGATGTAAAGTTCTTGCAGATTCACTAATTAAAGCTTTATCATTTATGTTGTTGAGGCAGTTTGCGAGCTTTTGGTTTAACTGAACCAGTACTGGTCCCATGAAATCTTCCTGATCAGTCACAAATGTTCCCTGATTAAACAAGTATCTGGTGTTGTATGCAACACATAAAGTCCCCTACCGGCTTCACATTGACTCAATATGGTAATCGATAATAGATTAAGATGAACAAGTCATCAAAATAATTGTCAAACATATGAAATGTTATGCCCAAAATTTCGGAAATATAATTCAAATGACTTGAATAAAGTTACTGGTTTCATCAAGTTAGCTTGCTTAGTTATTAAGTTATTGCAGGATCCATTTTTTGCCATATTTTCACTATTTCCGTTACCATAGCAACCGCACTTTTCGTCAAAGAACAAAGATAAAATGATGTGCATAATCTACACATTGCCATCTAGTCATATACCAAGTCTCATCAAATTAGCTTGCTTACTTATTAACTTATCGCCGGATCCAATATTTTTTGCCATATTTTCACTATTTCCGTAACCATAGCAACAACAATTTTAGTCTAAAAACAAAAATAAAATGATGTGCATAATCTACACATTGCCATATAGTCATATACCAAGTCTCATCAAACTAGCTTGCTTAGTTATTATCTTATCGCAGGATCCCATTTTTGGCCATATTTTCACTATTTCTGTAACCATAGCAACCTCAATTTAAGTCGAAAAACAAAAATAAAATGATGTGCATAATCTACACATTGCCATCTAGTCATATACCAATTTTCATCAAAAACGCTTGCTTAGTTATTAAGTTATCGCGGGATCCAGATTTGAGCGGACAGACAGACGGACGGACGGACAGACGGAGGGCAAACCTATAGTCCCCTCCGGTGTGAACACCGGTAGGGACTAACAACTGTCCACGTGCCTGGAACACGCACGTTAAAATACGCAAAAGAATATGTTGCACCGGGGAATGTGAACTGCCTGCAAAGAAATGTGGTTTATGGAATTACTTATTCGCATTGTGACTGTATGCATTATGTAGGCGAGACGGAGAGAAAGGGTGCGGGACTGTATGATGGAACGCCTGTGAGATGTGCGAAACAACAACGAAAAATCATTCTACAGCAGATATATGCGGCAACGATTACTACATGAGTCAGCCTGGATCCATAGACTATGCATGATCCAACCGATGGGATACAGCGTAAAAGATGCGCTGCACGACGTCGCGTTATTTGATGGGCAATGGTAGTCGGGAATACGTTTACGTCCGGGAATGTCGTCGAGGTCGTTCCCGTTGTTTTAAATGGCGGTGCCCTTTATATTATTGGAGTACTTTGACTCGTCTTCACTAATATGTAGTTTGAAGGAAAATTAAAAGAACGTGGATATAGACTACAGGG
The DNA here is from genome assembly GCA_963680895.1 of Fragum sueziense. Classification (NCBI taxonomy): domain Eukaryota; kingdom Metazoa; phylum Mollusca; class Bivalvia; order Cardiida; family Cardiidae; genus Fragum; species Fragum sueziense. The sequence goes on along the minus strand of OY804593.1, from coordinate 38,683,098 downwards.
GTAAAAGTTGAAAATTTTGAAAAACCTGAAAACCTGGAAAAGTCTGTATTTATATAGTAAAAATCGAGAAAATGGGGCATTTTGGAATACTCAAAAACCTGAACTTCAGGCATATGCCTGAAAACTTTTACCCCTGTAGACTACATCCGACAGAATGGAATGGATAAACTAAGACCTTATTTAAAGATAAACAAAAAATCATTTTGTTTTAAAACGTATTTAAATTCGTTTACGGACAGAAGACAAAGAAGGGATTTGAAGTCTTTTAGAATTTCAGCAAATTAACTGGAAATTGGCTCAGTTTATTGGGGTTTTGACGCCGTTTTCAACGGCGGCGGTTGAAGCAAGGTCTAGCCATGGATTCCTATTGTTTCTCATACAAATACAACCTCAAAACCATAACCGAGCCTCCAGCTGCTCGCCCGCATACTGTAGGTTTACGATATCATACCATTGGTGGGTGACATTTTGTCCGAAAGGATATATGCCGCGCCCGGGGATCGGATCAGCCACCTCTCGAGTGAGGCGCAGATTTGGCCGCGGCGAACTCGGAATTGAAAGAGATACTTTTGGGGGAAAAGAAATGAAATGTTATGTTCTGTTTGTAATGTTGTTAAAGACGAGATTCATTTCTAGCAATCTACAACAATTATGTACAAGATCGATAGCCAATATTAATTTTTTGTCCTTTAGACATAACACAATTTTTTTTCTACAGCTTCATCATGTAATATTACATAGATTTCGTATGGTATGGCTCTTGTGTATCTATCCCATTGATATTTTTTTATCAATTTAGTGTTTGTGTGAAAACGTGTGTATGCGTGTGTATGCGTTATTTGTGTGCTTCTCTGCTGTTTTGTCCTTCTCATTGTTTTTACTTTAATCACTTAAACCGTAAGAATAGTGATATCTGTATTGAGAACTGCCATGTTGCTGTTGCAATTCATGGTTTCAGTACCTCTTCGTTGTACTCTTAATAACATGTTAATGCTACTTTTGTTTATGCTCTTTTAACTTTTGTCCAATTCATGTAGATCTATTTGTGTTTCCTTTATGTATTTGCAAGTAGATCTGTGCAGTAAAATATTCTTAATCTTAATCCAGAATTGACGTCACAAGGACCCCTACATGTAGATCTATCCGACTTTCATAGAGCCAATCCCAGCAATATCCGAGCTATGGAAGAAGAGGTAAAGTAACTCAGCTTTGGTAAGACTCCATAGCCCCTATTTAAATCTCAGTAGATTTCCCATGTTCCTTTTGGCCATTGTAGTTGCGGAGTTACACCCTCTATATTCAGGGGTAAAAGTTGAAAAACCTGAAAACCTGGAAAAGTCTGTATTTATATAGTAAAAATCGAGAAAATGGGGCATTTTGGAATACTCAAAAACCTGAACTTCAGGCATATGCCCGAAAACTTTTACCCATGTATATTCAGTACCAGGTTGACCATCGGACCCTAGTATTTCCCAGTCCTGATACATAGTGCCGGACCTACTAGTAGACTACCCACAGATGCAACTCTAAAATTTTGCTGTTTTGTAATGGGTTAAAGAGAGCCGCACACAGTCATGTAAACTATGATGCTAGATAAGCATGCACGGTTAGAAGAACATGGTGGAACAGAGTTTTTTAGGTTTACATGTTCATAATCTAGGAAAAAAAGTTTTAACTTACTAAGGAGGACCAATATCACTTCCGAGTTCCGACATTAAAAAAAGTTATTTATTTTTACAGATGTCATGCACCCTGATTGCCGGAAAAATGGAATCATGCAGGAGTGAGCCGGTAGCACAGAAGATGCTATGTACTAGGCCTACTATGTACTATCTGGCTCCTGGCTAACACCGAGTCCTATCGGAGTGTTGCAGACGAATTTAAGGTTTACGAACTGAGAATGAAAACACCACTTTCTAGCCATACGAAATGCACCAAATTACACACACTTGTAAATACACTTCACATAAGTTGATTCACCAGGCCGGATTTCAAGATTATGCTTCAAGAAGAATATAATTTACAAATATCATTTTACTCTTTGTTCAAATGCAAGGGAGGTAATTTTGAACATTTTTGTCAAATATTTCCATAAGTATTCATTAATTCAAAATTCTAAACCATACAAAATGGTTATGTTTGTATTTGGAATGATAAAATTAACACAGTTTAGGAATTACTGGCACTTTTATAATTTCGCCTCTGGCTCTGCATTTCATTCTCAGTTCGTAAACCTTAATGTGAGCAACGGACAGCTCCATGGCAATGTCCGCTCTGTCTGCCATGCTATGCTAGATCTATGACCGAAGGACCTATTTATCAAATGGCCTAAAAATAACGAATTAGAAGATATGTCGACTTGTTAAAAGCAAAGTATTTAAGAAACCTCGCTCTAGAGAACGAACCTCTGTTCTTGAAAATTCTGGAGTTACGAGGTTTTGACCTCCCATCGACGATATGCATTTCTCTTGAATCGGTCACACTACCGTGCGCCATATGTCAACAACAAAGTCGAATCGTTCCGCTTACAGTAATCCACGAATGTTCTAATGACGTCACATTACGTTGATAGTTGCGTCAGGACTACGAAAGTTTCGTTTTTGTCTATCGTGGATTGACCGGTTTTCGATACCCTTACGGTTCTGGATAAATGATGAGGAACATAAGGGTTTACCCAACAAATTCAAACTGAATCACAAAAATTTTACCTATTCAGTCTCCAAAAATCTTATTTACGTAGATATTTGTCAAAATAGAGTTCCAAGGAAAAACAATGACCTTACAAAACAAGGTAAAACGGGTCATTTAGAAGAAATTGATAGAAAAAAATGAGATTTTTTTTTATTATTTTGGATTAGATCTATATTTGATAAAAAAAATAATTTTATGTGATTCTGAGGTCTGAAACCCAGATCAAAATTCAAAAAGGTTTCGGTTACATAATTTGCAACTAGGGGCAGCAGCCCCAATAAATAATTTCAAGATGGCGAAGTGAGTGGACGCCATTTTGGTAGGGACCGCTAAACTGGAAGTGTTCCTAAAGAATCACAGACAATGCAATGCACCACATAATGCAACCACTAACGCGGGTTTCTACTAAAAGATGTCACAGCAATCCATGCAAACTAAAAACTAGGTCAAAAGAAAAGTCACGTCATGATGACGTCAAATCTCACATTTTGAAATTCTACTCGTCCACGGACAAGCGTAGATCTGAATTCCACTCGTCCGTGTCTAAAATGGACTTGTCCATGATAGATCTACTATAAACCTTGTGATTTGTATACTGCATTTCATCATGTTTTATGACTGTTTAAATAATGGATATCCAATAATTACAACAAAATCCCCACATTTGATTATCAGGAATAACATTGTATTGTACAAAGATATTGTGAGAAAAAGCAATAAAAAGTGCTTCATTATAACCAAATTATTCAATTGTCTATGGAAAACACAGCAGCAAAAACTGGTTTTCGGGACATGTAAAGGTAACTCGGGCAGGCAGCATATTTCAGAAACACTACACAAAATCCAGTAGGGGTGGGTATCGCCTCCCCAAAACCGTATCGCGATATATCGCGATTTGCAGGGTTGAATCAATGTAGGGTTTGGTTCTAATTCACTGTCAGATTCACTTTTAATTTTAGGCATATTGATAGGAGCAAATTTGACTGACTAAAGCCGAATCAACATCATGCCTTTCCTGATCGGCGAGGTAGGGCAGATTCTTAAATCTTGGGTCGAGAGCAGTTGACATATTCAGACCATCTGATTGGCTTGCATATCTGGACTCAATAATAGTTTTCATTAGATCTATAGTTTTCATTTCTGATACAGTAGCATTGTCGTTCTCATTGCTGCTCAAACATGGTCTTTAATTGGGACAAGATTGGCATAATAGGGGCCCATACACGATTGATATTATTGATAATATTATTGTCAATATTTGGTATAATAAATATTGAAGGATTGTCAATACTATTGACGAATCTATCTGCGATCGCTGAAATATTTTCTTCAATATTTTTATTGACGTTATGTGACCCATGGTTGATTGTATTATGACTCAATAATATTGTCAATGCTATTGATCGTGTATGGGCCGCTTTCCAATTGCAATTGTAGGTTCACATTCTTGTTGCGATGTCTTTCATTGGTTTCAGGCAAGTGATAAGATCCTCAGCCAAGGAGAAGTCTTCATCAGACAGTGTTCAGATCCTTCTCCTAGGAAATACCCTTACTGATCAAAGTTGAGTAAACAGCACACTGCATCTCAATGAACCTCAATATCATTGCCATAAGCGCTGTTCCATCGAATGATAACATCAATAAATAATTTATGATTGGGCAAACCCAGAAGTTCAGCTTTTGTTTGTAGCAGTTTATTTCCTGTTGCAATTCGATGAAAAAATGCTACGATTCTTCTCACTCGAGAAAGAAGATGTGATACATGCTTGACTTTCAGTGACTTTTGGACAGCAAGGTTTATTGTATGGGCTAGGCAGGGCATGTGAAACGTGGACTCTGTCAGCTGAACGGCTTGTGTCACGATGGCGGCATTGTCAGTAACAACTTTCGGAAAACCCTGGCTGGTCGGGATGTTCCACTCAGCAACGCAGTCCCTCAACACCTGAAAGATTCTCCGCTGAAAAAATAAAATAAATGTTGAATCAAATTTAACTCTTTTCAAAACAAGACCGGGTTTTGATGGCTTTGAAGGTAAGAGGGTCTGAAAACATTGAAGGAAAAAGAAAATCCAGACCAGAGCTACAGATAAGTTACATCTTTCAATGTCCATCCAGGGTTCAACATTTATTTTTTGGTTACTAGACAGTCGGGCTTGTTACTGCCAGATGCTGCTAGCCCTGACCATGTATGAACTGGTCCTGACCAAAAAAAATGTATCAGAAGGATAATATGGAAAAGGTGTAAACAACATTAATCCTTTCATAAGCTAAACGGCCAGTTTTGAATCACAATTGAATGAAATTACTAAAGTGCTATGTTCTTGTTGTGTCACATATCCTTTATTTTCATTATAGTAATTGTGCAGTGATTATTTTACCTGCACATCCTGCTACTTTTACTCATAATTTGGTCTCTGGTATGCAAAGTTTTAATTCAAGTGAGTCCAAGGATGCAACAATTTTTACAGATTTCCTATTGGAAATAGTGTATTGGACTCACTAAACTAGTAGCTGGACTCATTGATACGGAATCCAGCGAGTCCCCAGGACTCACAGTCTGGAAATTGTAAAAATATCTCTGATTGTGACTGAGATTTGAAATGAGGTCCACGAGTCGGTCCTGCATCTTCGGGATCTAACTAGACCTGACCAAGCAGTAGGCAGGTAATGTATGTCGGACACAGGTTAATGTTGAACCCTGTCATCAAACCCTATGTTGTGGGTACTCATTCGAATTGTCTCATTTAGATAATTCGAGAGAGAACCCACATCGCAGGGTTTAGATTTGAAATAACAAATTTAGAATGCATTCATCCCCTCTTATCTGAAGCTCTACTTGATTAACATATACATCATTTTCTCTGTTTCTTTCTATCTTTTCTCCAATAGCAAAAGTTACACTAACACACATTTCATACTTATGGCGTATCTTGTCATTTGCAACTTATTTGTTATTTCAAATTCAAATTTCCCATTTCTTTGCTGTTCAGGAAAGGGTTAATCAAAAATGAGAAAACAAGATGTCATGCGTTTGAGAAACACAATTGCCAATGTTTTAGAAGTTTTACGTTAAATTTCAGAATGACAGCCAGTCAGACAGACAACCGTTAAAGAATATGAAACACCATGAAGTATGGGAGCATGAATGTGCCAAATTACCTGTTCCGCCTGTTGCAAGGCTTCTTTAACGCTAACTTTGGTGATATTATACAGATTTGGTATGGTCATCTCAGAGAACTGCTTCCTCGGAGGATAATGGTATCTGGGGTCCATGGCAGCGATGACACCTCGTAAATTTGGGCTATCAACGACCCTGTATGGAATGAGGTCATTGGTTGGTTTGGGTCTTTTAGTTGGCTGACTGGCAGTAGGGGTCAATAAGCTGGGATGGTGCCGACGAATGTGAGTCACCAGGTTTGTCGTTCCGCCACCTGACGTTTTGGGTTCCATTTTGCATATATTACATACAGCAATACCTTTGACAATTGTATTATCGCTGCGTCTTTTTAGCTCAGCTGAGCACAAAGTGCTCAAGGTGAGGTATTGTGATCGGTCGTTGTCCGTCGTCCGTCCGTCCACAATTTCTTTAAATATCTTCTCCTCCAAAACCAGTTGGCCAATCTTCATGAAACCTGGCAGGAATGATCCTCGGGTAAAAGGATTTTGAAGTTGTTAAGGAATTTGATTCCATCAAAGACTTACTGCCGCGGCATGAGAAAAGGGGAAAATAGCCAAATCTTAAAAAAATCTTTTCAGAAACCATATAGTCAAGAGCCTTGAAACTTCACAGGAATGATCCTTGGATGAAGCTCTTTCAAAGTTGTCAAAAGAATTTTATTCTCTTACAAACTCTAGGTGCCACGGCACAAGAAAAGGGGCAAAATTGCAGAAAACTTTACAAACCGCTTCTTTTGCCTACTCAGATGTCCAATTTTCTTGAAACATGGCAAAAATTATTATTTGGTCAATGGCTTTGAAATTTGTTAAAGAATTTGATTCTTGTAAAAACTGTGGCTGCCACGGCACAGGAAAAGGGGACCCGCAATAGCTCAATATTAAACAAAAAGCTTCTGCCAGTAGACCATTCTTGAAACTTGGCAGGAATGATTCTCACAGGAAATGCTTTAAAAGGAATTTGATTACATCAAAAACTCTGGCTGCCGTGGCATGAGAAAGGGAGGGGGTTGATGATTTACTACGCTAAACTTGCAGGACTGAATCACTCCAAGCCATTCTCCATTCCAAAGGTTGCAAGATTCGAACCAACACGTGCAAAATTTCGTCGGGATAATGAACATTTTAACAAGAGGACCAAGAAGGTCCTATATCGCTCACCTTAGAGCACACTGAGACATACTTTTTAGCAAACCTTTTAAATTTCCGAGGATTTTGAAAAGGAGTCATATGACAATGGTGCACACTTAATTTCAAAGCACAATTTGGGAAAAAATTAGTCAAAGATTTTTCACTATATCTGTACACTGTATTTAAAATCAGAAAATCCACAACATATTGCTGAATTTCCATTGCACATAGACAAATCGAAGCATTAATTTTGGAAACAGGTCATTGGGCTATAATAATTAGAAACCATAGAACTTAACATTATACAACCCATCATTAGCACCAAAGAGCCAGAGGCTAAATTTGAAAAGTGCCATTAAGTCATAAACTGTGTTATATTTCCATTCCAAATACAAACGTTAGCATTTTGAACGGTTTAGAATTTTGAATTAATGCATAATTATGGAAATATTTGGCAAAAATGTTATAAATTACCTCCCTTTCATATGAAAATAGAGTTAAAGGGGGAATTACACTTAACATCTTGCAAATTTTCCGAGAACTTCGTACAAAAAAATCAATATATATTAAAATATGGTCTTTAAATTGCATATATGCCAAGTCTTAGCTTTCTACCTTGTGTATTGGCTTAGATGTCGACGGATTTAAAACCCCGTGATTTTTTGTCCCGGGGATAATATTTACAATAATGGAACATATGGGGTTTTAAATCCGTCGACATCCTAGCCAATACACGAGATAGAAAGCTAAAATTTGGCATAGATGCAATTTAAAGGCCATATTTTCATAATACATAGTTATTTTGTACGAAGTTCTCGGAAAATTTGCATGATTTTAAGTGCCATTCCCCCTTTAAAAGATATTTGTAGATTATTTCCTTCTTGTCAAAGCATAATCTTGAAATCCGGCATGGCCAATCAACTTATTTGAAATGTATTTACAAGAGTGTGTAATTTGATGCATGCCCCATTGCTAGAAAGTGGAGTTTTTAATGATTGATCAAATACCTTAAGGTTTGGAAATTCTAAACCTGTTCCCTCTTTTTAGTCCCCTACCGGTGTTCACACCGGAGGGGACTATAGGTTTGCCCTCCGTCTGTCCGTCTGTCCGTCCGTCCGTCTGTCCGCTCAAATCTGGATCCCGCGATAACTTAATAACTAAGCAAGCGTTTTTGATGAAAGTTGGTATATGACTAGATGGCAATGTGTAGATTATGCACATCATTTTATTTTTGTTTTTAGACTAAAATTGTTGTTGCTATGGTTACGGAAATAGTGAAAATATGGCCAAAAATGGGATCCTGCGATAAGTTAATAAGTAAGCAAGCTAATTTGATGAGACTTGGTATATGACTAGATGGCAATGTGTAGATTATGCACATCATTTTATTTTTGTTCTTTGACGAAAAGTGCGGTTGCTATGGTAACGGAAATAGTGAAAATATGGCAAAAAATGGATCCTGCGATAAGATAATAACTAAGCAAGCTAGTTTGATGAGACTTGGTATATGACTATATGGCAATGTGTAGATTATGCACATCATTTTATTTTTGTTTTTAGACTAAAATTGTTGTTGCTATGGTTACGGAAATAGTGAAAATATGGCAAAAAATATTGGATCCTGCGATAAGTTAATAAGTAAGCAAGCTAATTTGATGAGACTTGGTATATGACTAGATGGCAATGTGTAGATTATGCACATCATTTTATCTTTGTTCTTTGACGAAAAGTGCGGTTGCTATGGTAACAGAAATAGTGAAAATATGGCAAAAAATGGATCCTGCAATAACTTAATAACTAAGCAAGCTAATTTGATTATTGATTACCATATTGAGTCAATGTGAAGCCGGTAGGGGACTTTATGTGTTGCATACAACACCAGATACTTGTTCAAATCTAGAATACCTCATGGTAGAGCTTATTTTCAAACGTAATGATATCTTGAACTATTCTGTTTAACAAGACAATATGACACACACAACTTATATGAACTTTTTTCTGTACAAAATGCAAAGGCCTACAGCATAGGAATAATTCTAATAGTTCTAAAACAAGGCAAAAAATTATCTTCAGGCCTTAAAAATTTGAAAAGATAGTCAAACATTGCCCTCTATCATTTATATGGAACCCACAACATAGGGGAAATATTCATTGAACAGTAAGGATTTGGTTATGGTTAAACCTTTTCCAAACAACATAACATAAGAGCAGACATAATTACAAACTGCTGCAGATGATATAACAGGTGTTGATAAAGACTGCATTCATATATAAAATGCAGAGAAAATGATGAGGCAAAATGAGACAACACAGGCTATCAAGTTATCAACATTTTCTTCTTTTACCATATCATTTACAAGCCTTTTCTGTTGGTGAGGCAAACCTGTGTATGGTAGAGAAAGGGCATAATGCTTTCCCATACAGAAAGGTACAGACAGGAAATAGACAGTTCCAATTTGAAAGTTCAGAATACAAAATTGACAGCGGTACAAATAGGATTCGTTTACAATAAACTAGCATATAAAATATTGAATAAAATAAAATATTGAGGTAAAAGGAGAATCAGCATTTTCTTTATTTGACTCATTAATTTCCGAAGCCTTTTCTAATAGGGACTTCAAAACAAGGTCTTTCCAGGAAAGGGTTAAAGTATTTAGTTGATCCCTAGATAGAGTAAACAAACTTAAGTGCCTCAGGGATACAGGTAAAAGAGAGTAATGGCTTTCAGAATCATAAAATATCTTTTTAATATTATAACACCCTATGTTGAGGGTATTCATTTGAATTCTGAAATCAAGACTATTAAAATGAGTACCCATAACAAAGCAATTAGATTTTAAACACCAAATATAGAATGTTTTTACCTCCCTTTATCTGTAGCTCCACGCATTCTTTATCTGATATTATGATCTGCATAATCTGATTATAGACCCCAAACTGTTATTTTAGGGATGAGATATGTGATAAGATCTACCTGGTCAAAACAATTCCTCACTTGAAAATTCCAGAACCAACAGCATAGGGCTTCTTTCCTTGGAATGTGATGATTTTTAGTATTCTGTTAGGTTTATGAGATGTAAATTCATGCAAAATTTCAAGACTCTAGGCCAAATAGTCTTTGAGAAAACTGTGTTTCAGTGTGAAACCTTAAACCCCACAACATAGGGCCAATTTTTCTTTATGCACAATAATTTGAAGCTTTTTGGTAGAGGGCATTGAGACAATACTACATACAAAATTTCAAGACTCTAGACCTTATAGTTTGGGAGGAGAAGATTTTTAGTAATTGTGGACAGACAGACGGACGGACGGTGAGCGATCACAATAGCTCACCCTCAGCACTTCGTGCTAAGGTGAGCTAAAATGTTCAAAAATGATTTTTGCATTGTTTGCAAAGTTAGAATTTGTAGACATAAGCCACAATATCAGGACCGGACTATAAAATCTGAAAATGTTAAATTTAGATTATTACAACAGGGAAGTTAGAAAAGTAAATAAACGCTGTCTCTAAAAGGCGATAATGCAAATTTAATGTCATACATCATAATACAAATAAGTACAGATAAAATATCAATTAACCCTTGCACAAACAATTATGGATTGAAATACATCAAAAGAAAACTTTTTTTAAAAAAATCCAAACTGATAAAGAATGGGCCTACCCTGAAAGCGACTAGTTTTATTTTTCCATCACTGCTTTTCATAATACGCCTAATTTCTATCATGGTATCAAAATGTGATGCTGGTGTTTCTTGTTATGGAGAATTAGTTTGTCGTAAAATTTGAAGAAAACAGCTTTCTTTACTAACAAATTTAAGCCTTTCCATTACAATTCCTTTTCATTTTACATCTCTAACTGGAATCGCGTGAGATTCGTTTGAAATATTTTCTGTGCTTTTACAAGGTAGGGAACCACGTGACACATGACGTCGATATAACGAGTGTCATTTGTATAAGGCAATTGTGCGTAGCTGAGAAATCATTGAAAGGACAGACGAAAATACTTATAATTATCAATTAGTATCTTCTATTCACTCAATGCCTTTCTTTCTCAAATGTGATGACTATACATTCATCTATATCATCTTATATTGACTTCTCAAATTGATAATGCTAACTTGATAATTGTAGACTATTTAAAATACTTATTAATTTATCTAAAAAAGATAGCTGATAAAATAATGAATAATTGAAAAAGATAACGTAAATTGTGTTATAATTATACATATATAATGACAAAGTTAATCGACCCGGATGTTGATAATGGGCCCTAATTACTATTCAGACCAACGTGCATCCAGATCAGTATGTGCATTCACACAGTCTGAATAAGATCTAGGTTGTTCTCTAATAGATCTACATGGCATGTGGAAATTATAATTAAAAGAGCAGCATGGATCATGATCAGACTGAACTGTAAAGACTCATACTGATCTTGGCAATTTGAAATGCTATATTCGGACTTTTTCCATATCACGGTTGATGACGTGCCGCGGCAGGCGCAGTTGGTAGCGCATCTGCCTCTCATTCGAGAGGTCGCGGGTTCGATACCCAGCCGCGGCAAATATCCTTTCTGACAAAAATGTCACCCATCATTGGTTTGATATCTTGAACCTAAGTGGGGGAGCAGCTGGATGCTTGGTAGGGGTTTTGTGGTAGTACTGGTATGAGAACAACAGGAATCCATGATTAGGTGCTCCAGTCGCGCGATATGACCTTAGCAGTTGAAAACGGCGTAAAACCCCAATAAACCAAACCAAACTTAGGCAAATTGGGGATACAATTATGCAAAGAAAATGTTATTTTCTGAAGCACATATGATGCTCTATTCATCAACACATTTGGCCAAGTTATTGTGCAAGTCCCGTTATCACAATGTTAAATATAATCGTTACACATAAGTAATCTCCCTTTACATTTTATACGCCCGTCGAAGACGTGACGTATTATGGGATCACCCGTGGCGTTTGGGCTGTGTCCACTTTTTTGTCCGGAGCATAACTCTGTTACCTTAAGTCCGATTTACTTGAAACTTGGCAGTTATATTCTTCTCACCATTACGGAGTTCAGTGCAGAAGAATCATAACTCTACCTGGCCTATTGTTTGAGTTATTGCCCATTGTTGTTTTTCATCAGCAGTGTAACGGACGTATCTTGTGACAGTTTAAAACCTTGTTTTGAAGTTACAAAGAGACTAGGAGTTTTTTCACAAACCAGTCAATTCGCACAACAATCAATGCTAGATGCACCATATTTGATTCTCTCCAACACGACGAAAGGACAAGGTTCACTTAAGGCCAAAAAATGGCCCCATCTCAAATTTTGATGAACTGTTGGTATTTGATTACTGCAGGCACTTTATGTGCAAAAAATATGAACCAAACATGTACAATGTTCGTGGTTGCCATGGTAACCACTTTTATCATTTCCCTAACAATGGCACAGGTAACAGACAAATTAATCAAGAATTCTAAGGAGTAACGCATTTTCTCATATCTAATAACATGCTTTTAAAACAGAAATGATATATGAAAGTTTTGGAAATAAGCAGGCAGAGAATATTATGTATTTTCGTGATTATTATGGTATTTCCATGGCAACAGTATGTGAGAAAATGACTCTTAAATCACAGAATTGGCCATAACTTGGAAATGATACAACATATTGCTTTCATATTTGACACAAGTGATGTCACTGATAGGGTCTATCGGTTATGCAACAAGTCGAGGTCATTGGTGAAGGTCAAGGTCATTTGTCAAGGTCACATTTTGTAAATATCTTTAAAGAGAACAAAAAGTTCTGCGGTCAATAGATAGGACAATGGCATGCCTAATGTATATTATCTATCATAGTAAGATACTGCTTCTGTCATCAAACAAATGTTACTGTTTAAGAATAAAAGTGGAAATCAAACATATTTGACAAGAACAAATTTTGAGGTAGCATGCTGCCAAGGTTATAATGAGCGATGTCATGGAATTTATTATATTTCCATGGTGACTGCTTTGTAGAAAATGGTTTTTTTTTTTAAACTTGGTAATAACTTTCAATTTTTAGATTTTGTGAACAGATGTTAGTTTTGTTTTCCTTCAAAAGACACAAAGTTTCTCTAATTATAATCATCCCATTTTACATGCGAAATATAAATTAGCTTGTGAAACGTAAATATTTTAGCATTTATAATCGATAACTCTCAAGCACAAAATTAGCGTTACACTTGGGACATTGAATTAAGGTTGATGTAATTTCACAACAGCGGTTCTTTTCAGATCTAACCGCTGCAGATCTTTCATGTGGTAGATACTTGTAAAAAATCAGGATAATTTTCAATTTCATATGACAAAAATACAGGTTTTCTAACACAAAATGTTACACTTGGGACATTTTGGAAGTGTAAAGACAAGACATCAGGAGGACTTGCTTACATAAAAGTAATTGCATAAAACCATACTAATATTCAACAAATGATATTTATCTATCAAAGCATACCTATTTTGAGATAGAAAGATGCCCAATAGCAAAATCCTTTGATTTTCCAGGTTTTGTAATTTTATGGCTTTAAGTTTTTGAGGGTGTATCATTTCATGGAAATGGTTCCCGGACAATCTTTTTTTTTTTTTTTTTCAAAAAAAAATACTATCGGAAAACTGTGGTATTGCTGCAACAGTTTGTATAATTGTATGTCTTTCAAAAGAAGTACTCTCTAGGATTAATACTTAAGACTTCAATTTTGATACAAATGTCATGCTAAAGGCGTTCCACTTGGTACAATTTTGGACACTTAAAATGGTATAAGATTAAAACGTAAGTAGATATACTCCTTAAATTTTGTACACAATTCAACAATAACAAAACACATTCCTGGTGTAAAACAGCCATTTAGACACCTTTTCACATGCACTGTAGATCAAGTTTAAGAAAATATGCATTATTTTGAAATCACCAAATTCTGTTCATAAAAGTTCAATTTTCAATGTGGGCGCACTTGAAAACCAACTTGATATTTTGACAGTGTATCAGGAATAAGTCAAACTTTGTCCCAAAAAAGTATTTTTGTGGTTCTCGAATGCGCTCACATTCAATTTTGAACAATAATGCAGAAAAAATAGCTAAAATTGAGCAAAACGGCAAAATACCACATTTTTGCCGTCATTTTGCAGTACTACTAGACCGAGGAAAAAATCAGTAAAAGTCTGTTTCTGACAGTTAAAGGTCTACTGCTATCATATATGGCATCAAAATAATAAAATTATCTAGTTCATTTTTTCTCAAAATTTTTGGCCAATTTCATGGGTTAGTGAACCTACTCCTTTAGCCTGTTCCAATATGAAAGGTACTACATATTACACATTTGATAACGATTAAGAATGGATTATCAGTACTTTCTTCTTTTGTATCAATGTTCTCAGCCATTCCTACAAGGCATGTCAAAACGTGGTCTTGTTTCAAGTTTGGGAAATGGTTGACCCATTACCACTCAATGACTCTTTTTGACTCCTTACAATAAAATGGCTATGGAAAACATTGTGGTAAATGAAGAAATTGCTTGTGACAAGCAATTTCTTCATTTCCCACAACATTTTCCATATAAGTTTAGTTTACAACTTTATTAGAAAACAAAAGACAATGTGTCCATCTTGTACATTAACGAAAATTAACGAAAACTAATTGAAAGAATGGTTCCAGGTTTGTTAAGGACCAAAAATGCACTATTTCATTCACTTGAAATCGCCGTCTGCATCACCCTTGAACTTGGAACAGTCCAAATTCTTGTCGTTTGGTAATGAGTTAATAGTTCATAGTACTGTAGAAATTACTGCACTTTTATAAACCATTATAGATTTAACATGTATGCTTTAAGATAAATCATTCTCCAACTAAACCTTTTGTCCCAAACAAACATTTTGTTTTGATGTTCCCAAACAAGAAGGATTTGGAAAGTATTGAGAGAAAAGAAGAAAATGCTGAAAAGCGCAGCATAAATTTGCTACTTTTCTCTGAATAATTTCCATGTTTTATTCTTTGACGATTATGAATGTTGTTTACAGAGTCGTTAGCTTTGGAATTGGAGTATTGGAATTCGTGCCTATTGGGATGGGGTTTAATAAACAATAAAATGTTCATGTCTCGATCTCCATCTGTCTGCCTGTCTATACGTCGGTAGTATGAAATAATGCACTGAACACAATTAGTGATGCGGCCTATTGCAAGTCTGTTGTCCTAAGAGTTGGCCTTTATAAACTTTGAAGCCTTTTCGTGAGCTCGCTTACAGTTGTCTACAAATTGACCTGCAACGAAAATCAAAAATATTTTGAGGAATATAATAATGTAAATTTGTCTTGCTCTGTAGATCTATTTAACCCATTCTCTGATTTTGACGTCCCAGAGAGAAAAGGCATGAGAAAACATTGAGACTAAAGAAGAAAACGTTGATAACTAGCATTTTCTCCTTTAGTCTCAATCTTTTCAAAGCTATATCATACACACCTCCAACCTTTACCGACATATACTTTGTCATTTGCAACAGCTTTTGAATAGGCCACCGATGATTTTGCTGTTTTGGAAAGGGTTAAATAAGCATTTTTTGACATCATGACAGTCTAACATAAAGGTTTTGACTGACGACAGATGTACAACACATAATGAGCTATGGCATGAATATATTATTATTCGAAAAATATCGACCATAGCGGATATCCGAGGCTGATTAGGTTTGAATCTTTTTTAGCTTTTATGTGATATCCTGTATCTAGAATGTTTTCACAAATACGTTAAAACTTTGTTCATTTTCGAAATGTGATGTATTATTGACCACTATTTGGTCGTATACTTTTACCATATCGTCGCTTTTCAATACAACAAAAAATGTCGTAAATTAACTACAGCTTGAAAATAAACCATATAGTGATTTATCAAACTCCCGGATGGTTCTTTTTCGTATTTGGGTCATATACTTTAATATATGTTACTATACCTGGGAATTTCCAGAACCCATGTGGCACACCTTTAAGAGTCATGATCTGTGCTTTAACACCGGTTCTTTTACACTTCTCATAATACGCTGAAACAGAGTTAGAACACAGTTTCACTTTAAGGTAGAATACCCGTAATAGGCATGCCCGTAGGAAAAGGGGGATCAAGTTTGGCTAAGCCCCCAAGAGTTGGTCAAAAATGTTAAATTTTCCTTATTTTACTCCGAAAATTTATGTAAAATCCAATTTAGCCCCCCCCCCCCCCCCCCACCTTCACCAATAATCAGTCAAAGGGGCATCAGTCACCCCAATGTGACATTGTTTCTTACGGGTGTGTACATTCTATTCCTCTTTGTTACTTATGCGTATAGATCAGATATCGCCGAATGTTAACGACGTTGTCCGAAAAATTTAGGTCTTGAATAGTGTTTGAAAAGTTTGTTAAACCTTGAACGTTGTCATGTATGGTTATGTTATAGAAATATAATATTAGGCATACCCTTCTACAAAAAGACTCGACTATAGAAACATATTATACGAGAAAACATTTGAGTAAAGGTCGCCCAAATAGTACCTGACTTTGAAAAAGTATCTACTAGGATTATAATCTTAATTTTATTCTCAAATCGTAAAAACTGTCTTAGTGGCATTTGAGACCAACATTGATCCAGATCAGCTTGCGCATTACCGATGTCTGGTTAAGATCCATTATCTGCTACCCATAGATGTGTAGAAAAGCGGCATGGGTCCCGATCAGACTCCGAATATGCACATGCTGAACTAGTCTGGTGTCAGACTCTGAATATTTGTGTTATGTCTAGAAAAAATCAAGGCACGCAACCGTGAACAACCTTCAGAATTATAGTAAATTATCTTTCCTTGGTCTGAATATTCAGATAAATAAGAGAATCAGAGACTTGTATATAATTTCATTTGATGTCATTGTTTGACTTCAAAATCTCTATTTATCAGACTGTCACAAGTCTAATGCTGAACTTGAATATCTGTAGCCTGAAATACCAAAATGACCCCTTTTCCTGGTCCATCTTTGCATTGTATATAGTCGGTTACGTTAAAAAATGTCGTAACTACAGCTTGAATAAGCTGTAATTACGGTATTTTTAATGTTACCGAGATTTGAAAGGGGTTAGCAACATACCGTAACAACCATCTCTAAGTGGATCTAATTCAGCTACTATCATTAATGTAGGCGGTAACTTTGAGAAATCTTCATAGAGCAATGGCGAGGCTCTGGGCGTCTGTGAGTCTTTCTCTAATACGTAACGGGTTCGAAACCTGGAACAAAATCATGATGTTGGTTTATATAATTGGTATAGCTCATGATAAATGGCCTGGCAGATACTATCATAATTGTTGGTGGTAACTTGGAGAAATCTTCATAGAGCAGTGTTGAAGTTCGAGGCGTCTGTGAGTCTTTCTCTAATACGTAACGGGTTCGAAACCTGGAACAAAATCATGATGTTGGTTTATATAATTGGTATAGCTCATGATAAATGACCTGGCAGCTACTATCATTAATGTCGGTGGTAACTTGGAGAAATCTTCATAAAGCAGCGGTGAAGCCCGGGGAGTCTGTGAGTCCTTCTCTAATACGTAACGGGTTCGAAACCTGGAAAATACATTAATTACGACGTTATATTGGTATAGCACATGATAAATGACACGGCAGCTACTATTATTAATGTTGGTGGTAATTTGGAGAAATCTTCATAGAGCAGTGGTGAGGTAGGGGACTCTGTGAGTCTTTCTCTAATACGTAACGGGTTCGAAACCTGGAAAATACATGATGTTGGATTATATAATTGGTATAGCTCATGATAAATGACCTGGCAGCTACTATCATTAATGTTGGTGGTAACTTGGAGAAATCTTCACAGAGCAGTGGTGAGGCTCGGGGGTCTGTGAATCCTTTTCTAATACGTAACGGGTTCGAAACCTGGAACAAAATCGTGATGTTGGATTATATAATTGGTATAGCTCATGATAAATGACCTGGCAGCTACTATCATTAACGTTGGTGGTAACTTGGAGAAATCTTAATAGAGCAGTGACAATGCTGCAGTGGTCAGGCTCGAGGCATCTGTGAATCTTTCTTTAATACATAACGGGTTCGAAACCTAGAAAAATATCACACCATTGATTTAGGCACGGGTATAGATCATTATAATGACCTGGCAGAGCAATAATAGCTAAAGATGCTCTGCCAGGTCATCTATCGTGAGTTATATTTTCATGAAAACTGTCATTTCCCATAATAAATGTACTTCAATTTTCAAGATATAAGAATTCACAATAAAACATGTATCGACCTAATAAATGTGCATTGGACTATCCATGGACATTTAAACACAGTGTCTTAGTAGTATAGGAATGGATTTGATGGAAAGGAAATACTTCGACTTCTAGCACAGAGGTAGCCGATACGATTCACTTCCACTATTCTTACACTTTGAAACAATACCATGTCGTCAAAATAAGAACAATAAGAATTGGGAAGTAGCGAAAAATTTAATCTGGTGCGAAAATGCATTCATCAGCATATAGCGGTAATATCGACTTTGTTTATTAAGCCGATTGCAATGATGAAAGTAACACCAGCGTTTATTCAATAATCACCCTGAAAACTATTGCAATTATGTGCATGCAACCGCTTTCCTGTTCCGTATTGGATAGATTTGATGGTGTGCGCATTTCTCTTATTGATATCCTTGCAGACAAACTATGTGATTTTGTGAAATACCCATGTGTGGCTTTTTTGCCTTATCTGTCATGACCAGTGCTACAGATAAGAGGGATTTTTGGCTCTTTAAAATGCAAAACAGAATTTGTTATGATAAACCCTATGCTGTGGGTACTCATTAGAATCGTCTCGTCGAGACGATTCAAATGAGTACCCACAACATTATGGTTTGAATTTGAAAGAACAAATTTAGAATGACATCTACCCCTTCTTATCTGTTCTAATGATGACGATTTCTTCCATCAAATCAAATGTGGATAGAAATGAAACTGCTTACCATTCTCTTGTTTCTTTAGACAACACAGGCCCAGTTGCGAATTCGTCGTTCGACTTGAATTTACTCATGAAATGGACCACAGGGTAAACTAATACCTGCAAACATACACGAATCAAAGCAGTGATAATTACTGATAACTGGAACATTTCAAAACCGGGAAAGCTGTATAGGGAGGTTATCTAATATTTGAAATAGATAAATTTTGAAA
This sequence comes from Fragum sueziense, assembly GCA_963680895.1. NCBI lineage: Eukaryota > Metazoa > Mollusca > Bivalvia > Cardiida > Cardiidae > Fragum > Fragum sueziense. The sequence continues at coordinate 38,663,885 of OY804593.1, read as the reverse complement.
ATGATAAACACACTTTTAGTTTCAATCAAATCTTTACTCAATTCAGGCCCGTAGTAAGCAATTTCATATGGGGGGGGGGGGCTAAAGCCCTTGTTAAGAATATTGGGGGGGGGGGGTAATTTGGATTTTCCAAAAAATTTCAGAGCAAAATTAAGAAAATTCGGCATTTTTGGCCAACTTAGGGGGGGGGGCTTAGCCCCCCTAGCCCTCATGTTCCTACGGGCCTGCAATTACTTGTAATCTACGAATACGGAACAGAACAGAACATAGTTTAATACAACTTAAGCATATACAGCTCATCGTTGACAAACATACAATATAACATTTGCGTCGAAATGACGTATACATATAAACAAATTTAACAACATGGAAAATCAATCGAAATACGAATCTAACAACAATAAATTTAAATGGTGAGACTGTTAAATACATTTTTCCTATATAAATAGTGGATATTAAATATTTTCTTGGCGTAATTTGAATGCTTTTGTGCAGTACAATGCCAAATTATTTAGGGTGGTTCTTTTGTCAGAATTTAAAAGCTGTACAAATTTAAACATGCTAGGTCTATTTATATAGTAATTTTTAAGATGACTTTTTCTAATGTCGTTATAAAAAGGACACACCAAAACAAAATGGAATTCATCTTCTACTTCATTTGAATTACAAAGAGTACATGTACGTTGATTTCTCTCAATTTTTTCATGTCTGCCAGTTTCTATTTTCAAAACATGCGAAGATAGTCTCAATTTGGCTAAAACATTTCTATATTTAGAACAGTTTAATATTTCTAAATAAGAAGATCGTTTAAAGGTCGGTTTCAAATTTATGAACAATGACAATGATGGGTAATATTTAACATTTTCATGCCAATTGCTAATATACATGTCTCGTAAACGTTCTCGCAATATAGGTATGAAAACAGTACACTTTACTGATTCTGGGTACATCCAAACATCGGGAAATCCTGCAGACTGCAGGATTTCACGAACCTTGGATGACCAATTTACAACATTTTAATTACAATCAATGAGAATCCTTTGCTCATTTGTCAATATATTTAGAATACAATTTTGCGATTTTTCGTGGTACAACTTCAGCCAAAATTTGATAATGCGAATATTTCTAGAGATATAAAGGGGATATCTTTCAAGTTCTGCATATAAGGCGAGAGATGAAGTGCTATTTTTGACCTGTAAAATCCACTTGCAAAATTTTCTATGAATTGCTTCTAAATTTTCGGCCTTCAAGTGGCCCCAAACTTCACACCCATAATTAAGAACAGAAAGTACTTGTGAATCAAACAAATTGAACAAAATGTTAATTGGAGGATCGAGATCTCTAGTAGAACTTAGTAGTGAATTCATCGCTCGTAGAGCCTTACTGCGTATTTCATTTGTCGCTTGAACAAAGGAGCCATTGCAAGAAAACAAAATGCCAAGATAATTAAAACTGTCTACTTGTTCGATAGTATTCCCGTCATACAATATATTAAATTCTTCTTTTATGTTAGCCCTTTTCCTGAAAACTAGGATTTTCGTTTTCTCTACATTAACTGTAAGTCCCCACTTCCTGCAATAATTTTCCAAACATTTTATTTGCTCTTGCAATGCCTCCCTTGTTTCTGCACAAATAACTGCGTCGTCTGCAAATAAGAACAAATAAATGGAAATCTGGTCTATTATAATACCTGGATTATTACTATTTTGCATGGATAACTCTATATCATTAACAAAGAGAGAAAACATCATGGGCGATGTTATCTCCCCTTGGAATAACCCCACCTCGCTATTGAAGTAGTCTGATAATGTGTTAAGGTGGCTTACGCACAACTTAACTTCATCATACATGGAGCGAATAACTGAAAAAAGTTTACCGTTTACTCCCAATTTTAACAATTTATACCAAAGTGAGCTTCGATCAATTAAATCGTAAGCCTTTTTAAAATCCACGAAACAGCAATATAATTTACCTTTAGCTTGAAATTGACGTTCAATCAACATGTATAAACTATAAATGGCATCGACCGTTGAATGATTTTTTCTAAACCCGAATTGCGAATCTGTTAAGATATCATTTTCCAGTGTCCAAATTTTCAATCGTTCATTTAAAATAACTGTAAAGAATTTTGCAAAACAACTGGTTATAGTAATTCCTCTATAATTGCTGGGATCTGAAGTTTCCCCCTTTTTATACAATGGTTTTACTATTCCTGTAGACCAACAGCGAGGAAAGGATTTACTATCTAAAATATAATTAAACAACAAGCATAGTGAATTACTTAAACAATCAATATTTTGCGTAAAATATTCATACATAATGTTATCTAATGAGCATGATTTATTATGACCTAACTTTTTGCTGGCAGACTTTATCTCACTAACAGTGATTGGCCGATCCAATTCGTCGAAATTATAAGCACTTTCTGGTTCATTGTTATGAAAACTTTGCATAAATTCCCTACCTTCTACGAATATAAATGCCCATAAACGTTTTGGGAGCACTTTGTTGAACAAATAATGGCAAGTAGGTCTATATACATAATTTCAATGTTTATTGGCGTTATCTAAATATTTTACTTTTAAATTGTGGGCTCTCAGCCCTCTACACTTAAAGACACTTCTAACGCAACACTTACCTTTTTGGTAATAACTTGAAATTTAATGAACCATTTTTCATCAAATTTTCAACAAATTGAATTCATTCACAATTGCATAATATCTGTAATTTTCATAAAGAAACATTGAGTAAAATGATTGATTTTGCAGTTCATATAATATGACTAGAAAACAAAAAGTCACAGAAAAGCTGTGCGAGCTGATAACGTAAATTCATGTTATTCATGTAACAGCAGTAAAGTTTATGACATTCTGCTAACATTCTGTGTGTCGCCCATGGACCTAAATGACACGAAGACACTCCCTTCTCATTGATAAAGCATAATTGATGATGAATCTTTGCAGGATCATTCTTAACTCGTCCTTTTAAAGTTCCTGTTCCCGTTGTTGAATATTTCTCGGAGCAAAAAGGCAAAAATTAATGTCTGGTAACAAATTTGATGATTTTGTGCAATGCTGACACATACAAAACATTATTTCTTAAACAAAATAGATGCAACTGAATTCTAGTATTGTTTCGCACGTGAAAGCATGTTATCAAATCTTATGAAGCAGTGGTATGAGATATTAGCATGATTTGGTGACGCTACTTTGATACTATTGAATTTTGCAATTGCCTGGGGTTTTGTTACTTTTCATATTTGAGTCTTAGTGAAAAACCTACATATTTTTTTATGTTCGGATCAATCGATTTTGATGAAATTTCCAGAAAACATGTACACGTAGTTGATGTATATTTGCTGAAGATTTCATAAGATATACTGCATCAGTTATTTAATTTTGATTAAAATGTAAGTGTTGCGTTGGAAGTGTCTTTAAGTGTATTGCCCGTTATAAATACCCAAATATACAACCTTTTCAATCAATTGATAAAACAATTGACGAAATGAAATTACTGACTGTAAATTCTACGGCATCATGTATGTGACTTCATGGCCACGAATGGACCAACTGTACTATCAATCAACCAATCAAACAATCAATCAATCAAATAATCAACTTAATTAATCTTGCTTAATTATCTAAATTTAATTAATTAAACTTACTGTAAATCCAACTACATCATGTAGCTCGTGTGACACTGTAGCTGCTAATCTACCCCCTGCACTATCACCACATACACCAACAACGCTCTTATTTACACCGCCTACAATAAAGCAATACACAATATAATCAAAGTACTGACAGTACTGTTTGGAAGCAAATTTTTCAAAATGTAGGCCTGTCCAGGCTCCGGTTTCTCGAAAAAACTTAAGTATATTCTCATGAGAACATGCTCAACTTCAAAGGGATACTCTCCAACGTTGAAGGGCATTCCATTGAAGTTCACATGGATTTCATGCGATTTGAGCACGGTGCTCAGATTTGAGCATGAGAACGTACTTATAAGTTTTTTCGAGAAATCGGGACAGAAGTAGAGTAATTTGATTAGTTACTTTGATTATCAATTTGAATACCTTGCATACTTTGATTCGTAGGTACTTTGATTATCTAGAATACCTTGAATACTTTGATTCCATGCTGGAGTTGTATCTAATTTTAGCACAACTTCATGCATATTAATCGTTTGTGTAAGCTTTGAATATATTTCATAGTTCAGTAAACTCGACTGACCCATTTACAAGGAAGGCCATTGGACTGATCTTTGAACCATAATAAAGCAAATTACTACGTCGATCTTTTCTTCTCTTAGAGACATGATTAATTGAATGTTTCATTTTCAGTCACACAACTCAATATCTACACATAACTTCAGACTTGCATATTGAACATTCGAATGACTGTTACCTCATTAATCTTTGCTTTTGATAGAACTATTTATAGTGAGGAGGACCGGAAGATGTTGTGTGGTATGCAGAGAATGGTAAAGTGCAGAGACGCGTGGCTGGTAAGAGAAGCAAATTTTGCAAAATTTGCTTCCAATAATATGAATATTAATTTTGTAACAGTTATTTCGTTCAAATGCATTGGAAAGGGAATGTTTATGTCGGAAGATCGGGGCATATTGTTTTAATCGTGTCCGTCTGTCTGACCGTCCGTCCTTCTATCCGTCTGTTTGTCTATCTGTATGTCCGAAAACTTAATATTTGCCATCTTTGGGGCATTCGTGTTTCACAAACACATCTTGTTTTTCCAATGATCATCACATCAACTGCGTTGGAAAGAAAAATTGTGTTGTTTAGAAAGGTAAATTTTGTAAACATGTGTAATTATCTTGTGTCCGAACTATAGCTGTAGTGCAAGATATTGGAGCAGCATGTTGCGGAGTTACAGTTATAATACATGTCAGTCTGCCCTTAGCCGCTCATCAATCTAGTAATGACTAATTCCGAAGCGGCTGTTTCCTCAATTATAACGGCTTTCAACAAGTAACTTAACGCTAACAAGTGTTATTCACTTATAATTGGTATACTTTATGATGATATTTTCTTTCGTCTTTCAACAAAACCTCTGTGCAGCGAAATTGGATCGTTCGTCTGGTTCTCGTGGAACAGAACGGGAAACAACCATTTAACTTAGGACACAACACGTAATATGTCTTTCAAGAAATCAAGACATGCAACTATGACAAACCTTCAGAATTATAGCATTAACTTCTCAGGTATAAACCAGTATTTCAGAACATAGAATTGCGAATATATACTGAGAAGCAAAATTAAGTATACACCCTAGTTCTTTCACGTTTTCGGAGAAACCGATTAATAGATTGCGTACGATTTTTAAACGCCGCCGAAGGTATTCGTCTATTGATGTAACCTTCTCAGCCAATCCGTCCATATATCTTTTCTTTTGATTCGACTATTTTTTCATAGCATACAGCGTCATCGAAAAAGGTGACTTAATCGCTAAATTAATACAAGCATGTACGTTGACACATCCCGTACATTTATGAATGGATTTTGATAGAATTTTCATAGAAAAAGTCTAGTCACCTAGGACTATGCGTACATTGTTAGTGCTTTCCATATAACGGTGCGGCATGACAAAAGGGGGCTTGACACAAACAAGTTATCTGACGTAACATCTTCGAAATTTATTGACGGATTTTGATAAAATTTGCGCAGAATGTTTCTCGCTACCTTACTAAGTGTACAGAGTGTCACATTTCTTTCGCATCATGCTGCGTCATAGAAAAATGGGTCTTAGTACAAAAAAGTGACATATTGATCAATTTCAACCAGCCAGCGAGAATTGTGTGATAATGTAATAGAAAATTTAACGTTGTGATTTGTTGTGATAAGGAATAAAGAAATTAAAAACGGATTGACAGCAATGTTTGATGCTCCACTAAGTCGCACGTGCAAAGTTTGCAAAATCGGCATGTAGTAAGAGTATGGGCAGTCCAGCGATTTCAGGTAAAATTTATCAACACTGTATTATTGGTCTATATGTAGAAATAAAATGTACAAAATTTTGCGTCGATATGGTGGAAGTTAAGAGAGATATTTAAAGACAAAAAGTGTATACTTTTTTTTGCCTCTCAGTATATAAGTACAATTAATGATATTGTGTTACTTACCCGTAATGTCGCCATTTTGAGATTCATAACAGATCCGCTTTTTTCGAGCGGCGTCGTTACATATCCGAACTTATTCGGGTGCAGTCGTAAACATTCGGCGGTGGAGACTTCCGCTGCCGAATGTTTTCGATCGCACCCGAAAAATTCCGACGTCATGCGAATGTCATTTGGGTCGACTACCTTAAATATATAATCATCAGACTGACACAAGTCTAAATAACACTTTGTCATCTTTTGATTAGCCTAGAGTTGTATAAAGGCGAGCCAAAAGTTGTAACGGTCATAACGGTAACTTTTCTTTTGTTTTTCAATCTTTTTCTCTCTTTGATGAAGCACAGCGGATTTCATTTTTAGTTATAATGTACTTACCTACAAGTGATTTGTTCATGGCTACCCATCGTACAGCACACTTTGCGTCATCGTGGCTGGCAGGAAATCTGTGTTCAGGAGCCAATCTATATTCTACGTTAACTACTACACAGGGGGCGTCTCTGAAATTGAAAAAATACCATCGCATTTACTTATGGTTTAGTTTATTGGTGGGTTTCTTTTTCTGTCTTTCTTTTTTCTTCGAGAAATGGAAAATAAATCGATCAAACACAGAAACTCACACTATTCTTGATAAAATCTCCCCAACTTACAGCTAGATGAAAGCATTTGCGTTTATGTCGCATTTTTCCAATTGATTTTCAATGTATCGGCATCACCAAGATTTTGTTATTTTTGCTGCTTTGTTAGTCATTCAAATAGTTTTATGAAATACGTGTGTATTTAGTAAAATGGATTTACAAGTACGTGTTACTGTACATAAAATTCGATGACCGTCATTTACTTTTTTATTTCTAAATCTAAATATTTCAGATTCAGATTACCCCCTCGTACATAAATATTAAACTATATTGATAACGTTTTTGGATTTGAGAAGAGGAAGTCAATTGAGTTGTTTGGTAAATGGTTAAACATTGTTTAGTTGTAAGTACTTCCTGCTGAAATAATGAGTTTTGACGAGTACATGCATTAATTCTCTGTTAACACTTGAAATAGGAATATTGAGATGTTTGGTGAACATTGCGTCTGACAGGAATTGCATGTTTAACCCTTAGGCCACAGACAGAAAACTAGCCTGCCTTAGGGTTCTGTATTTATGTCAATTTAAGGCGCAAAACCAAAGGAAACCTTCAACAAGAGGACCAAGATGGTCCTATATCGCTCACCTTAGAACGCCCTGAGACATACTTTTTAACAAACCTTTTAAATCTCCGAGGATTTTGAAAAGAGGATTTTGAAAAGGAGTCATATGACAATGGTACACACTTAATTTCAAAGCACAATTTGGGAAAAGATTGTCTAAGATTTTTCACTATATCTGTATTTAAAATCAGAAAATCCACAACAAATTGCTGAATTTCTATTGCACATAGACAAATTGAAGCATTAATCTTGGAAAGAGGTCATTGGGCTATAAAATTTAGAAACCATAGAAAGTTTGGAAATTCTAAGACAATTTTAAACCTGTTCCCGCTTTTTCAAATCTAGAATACCTCATGGTAGAGCTTATTTTCAAAGCGAAATGATAACTTGAACTAATCTGTTTAACAAGACAATATGACACACACAACTTATATGCACTTTTTTCTGTACAAAATGCAAGAGCCTAAAGCATAGGAATAATTCTAAAAGTTCTTAAACGAGGCAAAAAAATTATCTTCAGGCCTTAACAACGTGAAAAGATTGTCAAACATTGCCCTCTATCATTTATATGGAACCCACAACATAGGGGAAATATTCATTGAACAGTAAGGATTTGGTTATGGTTAAACCTTTTCCAAACAACATAACATAAGAGCAGACATAATTAAAAGCTGCTGCAGATGATAAAACAGGTGTTGATAAAGACTGCATTCATGTATAAAAATGCAGAGAAAATGATGAGGCAAAATGAGACAACACAGGCTATCAAGTTATCAACATTTTCTTCTTTTACCATATCATAAACAAGCCTTTTCTGTCGGTGAGGCAAACCTGTGTATGGTAGAGAAAGGGCATAATGCTTTCCCATACAGAAAGGTAAAGAAAGGAAATAGACTGTCCCAATTTGAAAGTTCAGAATACAAAATTGACAGCGGTACAAATAGGATTCGTTTACAATAAACTAGCATATAAAATATTGAATAAAATTAAATAAAATATTGAGGTAAAAGGAGAATCAGCACTTTCTTCATTTGACTCATTAATTTCCAAAGCCTTTTCTAATGGGGACTTCAAAACAAGGTCTTTCCAGGAAAGGGTTAAAGTATTTAGTTGGTCCCTAGATCAGTAAACAAACACAAGTGGATTAAGTGATAATGATATCGTCGGTGGGGAGTCAAAACCTCGTAACTCCAGCTTATTCAATCTGTAGTTACGAGGATTTGACTCCCCACCAACGATATGTGATAAAATCTACCTGGTCAAAACAATTCCTCACTTGAAAATTCCAGAACCCATAACATAGGGCTTCTTTCCTTGCAATGTGATGATTTTTAGTATTCTGTTGGAGGTTTATGAGATGTAAAGTCATGCAAAATTTCAAGACTCTAGGCCAAATAGTCCTTGAGAAAACTGTGTTTCAGTGTGAAACCTTAAACCCCACAACATAGGGCCAATTTTTCTATAAGAACAATTATTTGAAGTATTTTGGTAGAGGGCATTGAGACAATACTACATACAAAATTTCAAGACTCTAGACCTTATAGTTTGGGAGGAGAAGATTATTTAGTAATTGTGGACAGACAGACGGACGGACGGACAGACGGACGACGGACGGTGAGCGATCACAATAGCTCACCCTCAGCACTTCGTGCTAAGGTGAGCTAAAAACGTAGTATCTAAAATCTTCAAAAATGCAATAGGGCCTACTAAAGGGTGGTCGAATACACTAGAGATATGGAAATTTTATTTGTTTTTGATGTACATGCTCCCCGCTCCTTCAAACGCGTTCGATAGATCAAAATTTAGCTAATAACCACTCATATCAATGCATGGCCTAAAGACGCTCGTTGAAAAACACTGAAATATTGTAGTATGAAAAGACGCTTGTGATCAGCAAATGTCTATTTATTCTATAATATTGTGTACATTTAGGGATTCACATTTAGATACTTGAATCACTAGTATTGTATCGTTCGTAGGCATAATAGGGCCTGTGCCTTCTTTTAGATGCGTCTACAATGTCCTTATCTGTCAAAAGAGAAATATTGACCGTAAGCATATTTTCCGGATACATATGTGACCCGTCACGCTAAAAGGGACCTTATCCGAACTCTAAAAATCCAAATTTTGACAAACTTGTCAGACTCGGTACAGGTCAACCAGATCCCGTACGCAACAAATGAACATATAGTAAGATATGGAAAACATTCAGGATTTAGAAATTTACATAAAAGTGAAAAGTGTCGGCCCTAGTCTGGCTGCGCGGACTGCGCAGACTGACTAGGGTCGATATTTTTCACACACCCGATAAGGTCACTTTTAGCGCGACGGGTCACATATATGAAACCAACTATTTAGATATCAAGTTTTGATATCTGGCTTTGTGTTGCCATTTCCGTGCTTCAATCGAAATAGACATACCGGTACGTAGGCCCAGTGCCCATTTACCAATTATATCTGCTAAATTTAACCCAGCATCATCATTTATTAACCCTTTCCCAAACATCAAAATTTTATGGTGGTCCAAAATGAATGGAGCTGCAGTCGACAAAATAAATTATATATCAAAAGTAGAACTTATGTATACCACAGGCCATTTTCTTCTTTTGTCGCAATATTTTCCAAAGCATTTTCTAACATGGACGTCAAAACCAATGTTGATATTCACCAACCAATCTTATTCCATGTACAGCTTTAGAATTACACAACAATTAATACGGTTGGTCGAGACATACGTCTTTTCCAGCCAGATGGCTCGTGTTGTAATTCGGATTTAGAAAATCTATTTGGACAAGTTAGTGAATGCGGTCCCAAGTCATGTTTGGGAAAGGGTTAAATGTTACTGTGATCGTCTAATAACAGTCTTCGATTATTTAGTACCAGGCTATTCTCAATTTCAAGCTGAATAAACATTTTGGCGGTCGATGGGGGTCAAGCATCTTCATAAATACCGGACCGAAAAGTAATTACAGTATATATCTGATTTTATCAAAGTGGAGTTAGAAGGTCAATAAACTCATCTTCTGTCTTCCCATTCTCACAAATACGTACTAACTCATAAAATGGCCTCCGGTATTCCTTTGTGTCTCTTGTTTCGATATGATATGTCACTCTAATTCATACATGTATACATGTACGTTTAGACTCAAAAGAAAATTGATGATCATCAAAGTGTTTACCCAAGAGACACTGAAGAATATTTCGTCGACGTGATTGTAAAATCTCTAATCAAGTTACAATATTCGAGGGTTTGCAATAACACCGACGATTTCTAGTAAGCGAAGCCATTATTGCATAGATGCACAACATTTACTGCGTTTTGTACTTTTGTAAGTTGAATTTGACAAAAAAAAAAAATGTTTTATTTGATTAGCCTACTATAACGCCAGAGATTTTAACGATTAAGATCAAATGAATTCAATTTAAACGTTTGAACCTTTTAATATGGCTCGTTATGTCAACATCCCTTTTCGCGTGTCGCATTCTATACGGTGCCCACAGCAGTGATGCGTAGTATTTCGTCGTCTGTGACGACTCTTCCTGTGTCATAAACAAAAGGCCAATGATTTGATGAGACGTATCATATTGATTAAGGTAGTGTAGTTTTTGAAATTGTAGAATGAATTTCGAATTACCGCCTATGTCGATTTTGCTTCAGTTTATCAGATTACAATAAGACCCATTCTCGCTTGCCACATCCCATACGGTAACCCAATCGAGATATGCCAAATTGCCTATCACCTGTGATAACCCGAGATTTTAATCTACACGGTTCCCACAGGGTTCCAAGGAATGCTCTGTTTAGATCTTATCAGCCTGGCATCCAACGATAGATAGATAGCCAGCCAGGGCCAAACTCGGCATTCTAACCCTTTCCCAAACAGTGAAAAATTATATTGATCCGATTCAAAAGATGCTACAGACGATAATTGGACATTAAAGGGCGACGGTAACAGATGGTCTAATTGCAAAAAATGAAATTTTTTGAAAAAATATGCAAAACTTTTGTGTTGACCACCTCGGGATGGTTAATAATATGCGATTCAGACAGAGAATGAGCCGAAATTACAAGACAGATAGCTGAATTTAGGGAGAATCCAAACCTAAATTCAACCCCATCACTGATGGGGTTAGAATTATTTTTAAATTGTTGCACATGCGCATACAGCGCGGACCATGATTCAAACGAGATTCATACTTGAATTTCAATATGACGTCATCATGTATGTTGTGACGTCATTTAAGAAAGTCGCATGTCCTACTGTTTTGACCTACTTTCGACATCACTTCATGAATTTGGTATCAAATTGCGAAAAAAATGAGTCGTTGCTTCAATAGTTTGTCGTAATCATTTAATCAGGTCTTATAAAGCTTAAAAAGTGTACATTTCGTTTGTATTTGACAATTTTTGGGTCCAAATCTGGGAAATAGTAGCTTTAATATAGATATGATTGATCTAATATTAAGCACACAGATAATATTGAGACAAAAGGAGAAAATGCTGATGTTCAGCATTTTCTCTTTTGTCTCAATATTTTCCAAAGCACTTTCTATTAGAGACCTTAGAATCAAGTGTTGTTTGGGAAAGGGTTAACCCTTATTGTATTTATAAACAAATACACGCGTGAAATATTTCTAGGATATTTTATAGGTCCTGATAAATGACCTGGCAGAGCATCTCCAGCTAATAGCTAGAGATGCTCTGCCATGTCATTATCGAGACATATATTAACACTCCCTAAAATTATTCGTTTTCACCTCTTAAAAAGATCAATTGGAAACTTTTAGACAAAAGAGGATAATATCGACTAGCAGTATTATTTATATTTCCCTCCTTAAAAAAGTAAGGTGTGGATATCATGTTCAAAGATTTTAAAATATCTTTTGTTTTTGTCTGCAAGATAATATCGAGTTGAACTAGTCTATATTTCCGTATATTTCTTTCTTCTTTCTGTAATGTTCTTTTTTCATATAACAGGACCGTAGGAAGCAATTGGAAAGGGGGGGGGGGGGGGGGGCTAAATTCGATTTTCCCTAAAATTTCAGTGTACGATAAGGAAAATTCAGTATTTTTGCCAACTTTTGGTGGCTAAGCCCCCCTAGCCGCCCCTGATCCTACGAACCTGCATCACATACACAAAGGGGCATTTTTGTGAACTACAAAAAAATATTGACATAAACTGACTTCGAACAATTTGATTATTCTGACGCCCATAGCAAAGGACTAATTAATTCCAAAGAAACAAACAAATATGACAGACGGCAACTAATGTCGAAATCAAAGCGCTGGTGATCCTGAACGTAGCAAATCTTATTATGAATATTAAAGCTGCAGTTACGACATTTTAGAGCGTAGCTTTTGTTATATGTACTGACAATACAATACAAGTTGACATACCTCGACAGTATTCTACAGACGTTACTATGAGTTTGTCTGGATCCCACCACGTTACCCCCACCATGGAAATATACCACTATAGGTGGACAAACTATACCATCACAGGCCTTCGATCTGTACGTTGTCACAGGGACACCCTCTGTAAAATAAATAAACAAATTCGTAAATATCAAACGCCAATGATTAATATTCAAAGCTTTCATATGATTCGAGTTAGCCTGACTCCGTATGTTAACTAGTGTCTCAAAAATCAATGCATCTTCGGGGTCAACCGTGACAATGGAAATGAACGAGAGATACACTCGCCAATTTTTGGGCAGCATTCGCGACAACGGAAATTGACGAGCGATGTCCTCGTTAATTCCCGTCACCACGATTGACGCCTGAAGTTACACGCAGTGTTTTGTAGGTATTGATAGATGGAATGTTGTGGGTACTCATTTGAATCGTCTCGATGAGACGATTCTAATGAGTACCCACAACAAAGGGTTTGTTACATAATTAATGAAGTATTGCATTTTGAAAATCCAATGCCCCCTTTTATTGGTAGTTCTGACTATAGCCACCAAACGAGGCACGTCTATGAAATACCAGACAAGCATAGCGTCACTTTTCAACAAAAACCTCGTAACTGCAGCTTGTTTCAAACTGCAGTTACGAGGTTTTTGTCGCAAATCAGCGACAAATTACGTCAGTGGAAAACACAGTAATCAGTAAATCGAACTTGACGTTTCCTAATTGAAATCTGTTTGAACAGAAGCCACGTTCCTATTACGTTATTAACCTTTACTGATCTCTACTGTCTAGAAAACTAATAGAAACACAAAATTTTAGAGCAGTTTTTTCTTACTTCGCTGCTTTTCAACAAAAACCTCGTAACTACTGCTTGAAACAAGCTGCAGTTACAAGGTTTTTTTTTTGTTGAAAAGCGATGTTATGTTTTACTCTGAGGTTTACGATTTTGGCTTCTCTTTCGTAAAAAGACGTTTCAATTTACAAAGAGCTACATACTATTTGCATTCAGACTCGTACTAATTGTTGTTTTTTAAAACTTGAGATGAAAATTTTATATGTAACTGAAAAAAAACGTAATTGTATCGAACTTCCGGGGTTGACTATTTATATGTATAATCCGGTCACGACATATGTGCAAAATTTACCTAAGTAGACGTAATTTTTGTAATTTTTCATGAGATGATTCGAATATTGCAGGTGTCTCAAAATTGCCAGATTACAGAGTGCCCCCCCCCCCCAAAAAAAAAAAAACGGAACCCTATTTAAAAGTCAAATATTTGAAAGCGTAAGCAAAATATCTAATTTTTGAAATTGCAGTACTGAAGATACATTATTTTTGCATATGTGTTCTAAATTTCACTTCAAAATATATATTGGTTATAAAGTTATATGCAATTTAATAAAGGCACTAAAAAAATCCGTTTTAACACGAAATCGATTTTTGCGCCTTTTTTGTTTGTAACAGCGCGCTGACGGTCATCTGTTGAATTCTTCACCGTTGTACATGTACGTACAAATTTCCTCAAAATTTGATATATACATGTATAGTGGTCCCACGATATTCTGATTCTCACCAGACAATAAAAGACCATATTCATTTATTATGTATAGGCTATACCGGTCAAAACGAAATCATATCGATGACAGTCAGTGATTTTATGTATTATTGACGAGATGATTTGTGCGTGCGTCTCTATAATAACATGTATTATATGTTCAAAGTTTGGTTAAAAATATCTGGGACCACTATACAAGTACAGCATGTGCAAATTGAGTCCAAATGGTGGCTGTTTGAAATAATGTTAAAGCACTTGTCGTTTGAGCGCTGACCGGCATATTGGTCAGTAATAAAATAAGTGCATTGTGATTACATGTACATATATTATGAATCGATATGTTGTTTGTATTCATTTTTGTTTTGGTTACATCAGAGCTCTAACAGTTTATTTATTAGCAGAAAAGATGAAATGAATATGCACTTTTGTAAGTAAAATGCTTCAAAATCACGTTTGTATTGTCTGAATATATCAAACATGTGTGACGCGTCAATGTATTCGATGAGTATAGGTCCCCGCTGCAAAACGGAAAATCGATATCGTGTCAAAATGGTTTTCTGGGCGCATTCATTTGATTGCCAATATTTTCAAAAATAATAGACATTTTTCAACCAAATTTTAACTGTAAATAGAAAAATGACGTTTCTATTGCATATCTTAATTTGGTTGAAACATATTATTTGATATATGAGCAATTCGCTTTCAAAAATGGGTTCCGTTTTTATTGGGACACTCTGTAGAACCAACACATGTACATATGCAAAATTGTATTGTAAATTGAGAACGCATTTCGCTTGTTTATATCATTAGGTAAAGTATGTGAACATGCCATAATATCGCAACTGGACTATAAGTATGTTCAACGAATGGTAATAGTGGACTTAGTGCAAAATTATTGTTATAAAATTCATATGAAATTATGTTACAAGAGGACCATGATGGTCCTAAATCGCTCACCTGAATCAAGATGACAAGAGTGATAATGGCAATTTTGTCAAATTCAAAGGCATGAAACTTATAAGGACTTTCTGTTTGGAAACAATTAAGAAATAATTTTGTTCCAATCGATCCTGTAAGGTTGGGTATGAATTAGCACAATTGTTGAGTTAGTTAATTTTCAACAATTATTTCATGATTTCGCAATATACAACATAGGGCTAATTTTCAAAGCATACTGATCTGTTAGAGATTGATCATTTATGATAGGCTCAATTAACAAGATTTTGTCTGTGATTGATAGAATATAGTGAAAGATTACCATCTGATAAGCTAAAGCTAATCACTTATTTGTTTACATAAGATAAACATGGGGCCAGCCTGAGAGCAACAGATAAGGGAAATAGAAAATTGGGCACAATGGTTTATTTTTAAAGAATTTTCTTATGATTTCTCTAAGTCTGATAAGCCCTTCCTCCCTGCCATGCCCACATTTTTTGACCAATGGAAAAATTTGTGAACACATTTTGCAAAGAGTAACTCAAGGAACATTCCAGTAAAGTCTGGTTCAATTGGGCACAATGGTTGATTTTTAAAGAATTTTCTTATGATTTCTTTAAGTCCGATAAGCCCCTTCCTCCCTGCCACGGCCACAATTTTTGACAAATCAAAAATCCGCGAAAAAGTTTTGAGAAGGGTCACTCAAGGAACCTTCCAGCAAAGTCTGCTTCAATTGGGCACAATGGTTGATTTTTAAAGAATTTTCTTATGATTTCTCTAAGTCTAATAAACCCCTTTCTCCCTGCCACAGTCACAGTTTTTTACAAATGAAAAAAAAACTGTGAACAAATTTTGAAAACAGAGACTCAAAGAACATTCCTGCAAAGTCTGCTTAAAATTGGCCCATTGGTTGATTTTTAAAGAATTTTCTTATGATTTCTCCAAGTCTGATAAGCCCCTTTCTCCCTGCCAAGGCCACAATTTTTTACAAATAAAAAGATTTGTGGTCAAATTTTGAAAAGAATGACTCAAGGCACATTCCTGCAAGGTCTGGTTAAAATTGGCCTAATGGTTGATTTTTAAAGAATTTTCTTATGATTTCTCTAAGTCTAATAAGCCCCTTTATCCCTGCCACGGCCATGTTTTTTTTTTCAAATGTAAAATTTCTGAACAAATTTGGAAAAGAATGACTTAAGGCACATTCCTGCCAAGTATGGTTCAAATTGGCCCAATGGTTGATTTTTAAAGAATTTTCTAATGATTTCTCTAAGTCTAATAAGCCCCTTTCTCCCTGCCACGGCCACATTTTTTGACAAATATAAAAATTTGTGAACAAATTTTGAAAAGAGTGACTCAAGGAATATTCCTGCTGAGTTTGGTTCAATTGGGCCCAATGGTTGATTTTTAAAGAATTTTCTTATGATTTCTAGTCTGATAAGCCCCTTTCTGCCTGCCACGCCCACATTTTTTGACAAATCAAAAATTCACGAACAAGTTTTGAAAAGTATCACACAAGGAACATTCCTGCCAAGTTTGGTCAAAATTGGTCCAATGGTTTAGGAGGAGAAGATGTTGAAAGAAATTGTGAACGGACGGACAGACGGACGGACGGACGGACGGACAGATGGACGGACGGACAGACGGACGGACGACGGACAAAAAGCGACCACAATAGCTCACCTTGAGCACTTTGTGCTCAGGTGAGCTAATAACAGCAATGATTGAGGAAATGATGATTACTATCACTTTGTATTTCCTTAGGTCTTATCAGCATGGCAGTGTCAAATTCTTAAAGCGGAAAGATTAACAAAGAATCATAACATGACGATAGAGTTTTATGACCCTTTGGATTTTGAAGCGCGGGGTATCTTCAATATGTACAAATTCAATGAAAATAATGCAGTTCTCGTAACGAATTTAAAACATTATGAGTCTCCTTTTCTAGAAGTAGGCCTATGTAATGTTGACATTGCTCACCTGAAAACCAGCATAGACATTGAATTTATTTTGACGTCCATCCATGTTACAAGGGCATCATTGCACTCCTTATTCATGGACCAGGCACAAAATTCATTGCCATGAGTCCGACATTTTGAGTGAAGGAAGGGGTTGATCTGACATGTAATTTATACATGTATACGGATATCCTCTTTATTGTGATTGAAGTAGATTATAACAGGCTCACTTACAACTTTTAAATACAGTAGCAAATGCATTAAATCGTATCAGCTTCCTTTTCATTAAAGATAATCCTTTCCCAAACAATACCTATATTGACGTAGGCCTATTTGATAGAAAGAGTTTGTGAAAATATGAGGGAGCAGAGGAATATGTCAATAGAAACTAATTTCCTCCTTTTGCCTCAATATTTTCTTGGCAA
The DNA here is from genome assembly GCA_963680895.1 of Fragum sueziense. NCBI lineage: Eukaryota > Metazoa > Mollusca > Bivalvia > Cardiida > Cardiidae > Fragum > Fragum sueziense. The sequence goes on along the minus strand of OY804593.1, from coordinate 38,646,271 downwards.
TGCTGTAGACAAATCCTGTCTTTATCAACATCAATGTAATCATCTGAAGCAGCTTTTACGGCGGTCCAATCTAAAACTTTGCCGTTTGGGAAAGGGTTAATTGTGTTACCCGAATCCGACCACACCTCTTTAACCAATAAGCAGACGGCAAAATTGTAGACTGGTCTAAATTCAAAGATGCTGCAGACGAAAACTTCAAGTGAATGAAATTTAAAATAGATTAGTCTTTTGGGAGTAGAAAACATTGTTGGAAATGAAGAAATTGCTTGTCACAAGCAAATTATTCAATTTCCACAAAAGGGAGTCAAAATGAGTCATTGTGTTGGTATGGGTTAAAGTATACAGTAGCCTAGTATACAGTTTAGCCTGGATCCGAAAAAAGTGCCCGTATTGTATTATAGACCACCGTGGATTCAAATTACGCTGCTTTTCAATAAGAACCTCGCAACTCCATCTAAATGCACACTGTAGTTACGAGATTTTTGTTGAAAAGCGACGACTAGTTTGCTCCTGGGTGTAGTCTGATCATTATAAGAATCCATGCTGCTATCTAACAGCTGCTCTCTAACAGTTGATACTGGTAATTGTCATTTGACAATTGAATTGTGGTCGATTGATTGGACAGGGTTTAACGTGGCACTCAACAATTTTCTGATCATATATTACAGCGGAAAGAAAGAGAAAGAAAGAAAGAAATTGGTGATAACTAGCAATATTCTCCTTATTTAATTATTCATACTTTCCATAACATAGGCCTACATTCGTTGTTATTATCTTTTTGAAACATTTATTCTATCGTAAGCCTCCTCCTGTTTCTACGAGCCAGATACAAATGCTAATTTTATTTTGTATGGCATGATTCAAGGCTCTGCTACATTCCTGGCATTTTTTCTGGACTTAACAGTGACGGATGAGCGAAATTATAGGAGTAGACTACTAATAGATAATAATCCATCTATCATTTATCAATAAATTATCTAGGGACCATCCTATAGCTTCAATTGGAGGGAAATACAAAACAAGAGGACCATGATGGTCCTATATATCGCTCACCTGAACCAAAAGGATATGAGCCACAATTTTGTTCAATTCAATTAATATTTACGACTTTAAGACTGAAAACGAACTTATGGTCAATAACGTTGTGAAAATCGAACTCATCCGAGATCTTCTGGTGTCCAACATTGTGTCCAAGTTTTGTCTTGATTGATTAATAATTGTAAATTTTAAGGTCGAAAACAGTCGAAAAAGGCAATTTTGTCAAATTCAAGGGCAAGTAACTTTCGATTTTCTGATCAGATCAGACTGAAAATCCAAATGATCAAAGATCTTATAATCCCCAACATTGTGTCAAAGTTTTGTCTTGTTTGATTCATATTTGTACATTCTAGAGTGTAAACGAGGTCAAAAACAGCCGAAAATGGCAATTTTGTCAAATGCAAGGGCACATAACTCTCAACTTTCTGATAAAGATCAGACTGAAAAACAAACTCATCAAAGATCTAAGGGTCCCAAACATTGTGTCTAAGTTTTGTCTTGATTGATTTATAATTGTAGATTCTAGAGGGTAAACAAGGTCAAAAACAGCCTAAAATGGCAATTTTGTCAAATTCAAGGGCACATAATTCTTGTCTTTCTGATCAGATCACACTGAAAATCGAACTCATCCGAGATCTTATGGTCTAAAACATTATGTCCAAGTTTTGTCTTGATTGATCAATATTTGTAGACGCTAGAGTGTTAACAAATTAAAAAGTAGCTATTTTTTGACGTTCAAGGGCACATAACTCCTGACTTCCTGGTCCGATCTGACCCAAAATCGAACTCATCCGAGAACTTAAAGTCTTAAACATTATGTCCAAGTTTTGTCTTGATTGATCAAAATTTGTAGACGCTAGAGTGTTAACAAGTTAAAAAGTAACTATTTTTGACGTTCAAGGGCACATAACTCCTGACTTCCTGGTCCGATCTGACCCAAAATCGAACTCCGAGAACTTATGGTCATACATGTTTTGTTTCAGTTTGGTTAAGATTGGTCAATATTTGTGGATGCTAGAGTGTTAACAACAAATTGTGAACAGACGGACGGACGGACGGACAGACGGACGGACGCCGACGGACAAAAAGCGACCACAATAGCTCACCTTGAGCACTTCGTGCTCAGGTGAGCTAATAACTATGCTTTTCAATAAAAACCTCGTAACTGCAGCTTCAAACAAGCTGCAGTTACGAGGTTTTTGTTGAAAAGCAATGAATTAATGATTTTTGTGAATGATTTGTGTTAATACACGGAGTAAGTAGTCCATTGCCAGACGGCAAAAGTTTGTATTTATCCAAATTCAAATATGATGCAGAAGGCAATTTCAAGGGAATGAAATTTCAAATTTGTTTATCTTTTTTGTTGGAAATGCGGGAAAAGAAGGAATTGTTTGTCACAAGCAGTTTCGTCATTTCCATAATGCTTTCAAAAAGACTTTATTTTGCAGAGCGTCAAAAAGTGTCATTATGTGGGAATGAGATAGGAATAATAGGCCTACAGACGTTTATAAGTAGGATTGTCCTTAAATGATGCCAATCTTTTTTAAACAAAAAAAATCTAATGATATATGCATTCAACATTGTTACAAGCCTACAGTACAAAGGATATGCATATTTGTATTGTGATTAATTAATACACTATCCTAACTGTAAATAGATATTCAAATGAAAAAAAAATCTTATCATCGATGATTGCCTAGCCTAACCCTTGTTATCAAAATGGAAAAAAGAGGCCCAAGAGGGTCTGAATCGCTCCACTGGCTAAAGTGGAAGAATTATCCCATGATTTCTTGTACGTCTTACACAGCCAAATCTTGTAATTTGTGAACAAATTTTGAAGAGAGACTCAAAGAACATTCTTGCAAAGTCTGGTTCAAATTGGCCTAATGGTTGATTTTTAAAGAATTTTCTTATGATTTCTCTAAGTCTGATAAGCCCCTTTCTCCCTGCCACGGCCACATTTTAGACAAATGTAAAAATTTGGAAACAAATTTAAAAAGAATGACTCAAGGCACATTCCTGCAAAGTTTGGTTCAATTGGGCACACTGGTTGATTTTTAAAGAATTTTCTTATGATTTCTCTAAGTCCGATAAGCCCCTTCCTCCCTCCCACGCCCACTTTTTTGACAAATATAAAAAATGTAAATAAATTTTGAAAAGAGGGACTCAAAGAACATTCCTGCAAAGTCTGGCTCAAATTGGCCCAATGGTTGATTTTTAAAGAACTTTCTTATGATTTCTTTAAGTCTGATAAGCCCCTTTCTCCCTGCCACGGCAACATTTTTTGACAAATGTAAAAATTTCTAAACAAATTTTGAAAAGAATGACTCAAGGCACATTCCTGCCAGGTTTGGTTCTAATTGGCCTAATGGTTGATTTTTTAAGAATTTTCTTATGATTTCTCTAAGTCTGATAAGCCCCGCCCTGCCACGCCCACATTTTTTGACGAATCAAAAATTCGCGAACAAGTTTTGAAAAGGGTCACTCAAGGAACATTCCTGCCAAGTTTTGTCAAAATTGGCCCACTGGTATAAGAGGAGAAGATGTTTAAAGAAAAAGTTAACGGGCGCACGCACGCACTGGCGGACGCACGACGGACACAACGCCATGCCAATAGCTCGCTGGCCTTCGGCCAGTGGAGCTAAAAACGTTTTAAGGTTGAAGACCCATAGCGAAAAACACCACTTTCTAGCCATACGAAATGCATCAAATTGCACACAATTTGAAATACACGTCACATAAGTTGATTCATAGTGACGGATTTCAAGATTATGCTTCAAGAAGAAAATAATTTACAAATATCATTTTACTCTATATTCATATGCAAGGGAGGTAATTTTGAACATGTTTGTCAAATATTTTCATAAGCATGCACTAATTAAAAATTCTAAACCGTACCAAAATGCTTATGTTTATATTCGGAATGGAAATGTAACACAGTTTAGTAATTACAGGCATTTTTCAAATTTCGCCGCTGGCTCTTTGGTGCTAATTATCGGTCTTCTACCTTAACTTCCAATTTGAAGGCTGTCGACAAAACGAAAGTATATTGATAAAGATAAAGATTGGAATCGTATATACAATATGTCGCAGAGAATAGTTTTGATGGTTCGTATGAACAGTGGTGGAGCGACCGGTTTCGATCGCAAGATTAACAAATTGCAAAACATCGGCGTTATTGAAAACCTCGTAACTCCAGCTTAACTAACGCTGGAGTTATTAGGTTTTGCAATAACATCGACAAATAAGAAATGTCACACAACCGAATTCATGTGAATTGTAGTCATAAACCCCGAGTCTTTTCTAAATCCATCGAATGTCCCTTTTTACGTGCATCTGATATCATACTAGTATACAAATGTAAGTCAAAGAAATATCCGAATACTTCATTAGTCTCGTTCTTACACCTGGGACTAATCACACATAATTGACTCCAATTTACGTCGATTTACAATTTCAGTCGATTTTGATTCAAGCTAAATCGCACGACAGTCTCGCCATAGAGTTTGACTTGAGCAGTGTTGTCGGTCAAGGTTTTCAAGCAGTAGGTATTTTCTAAACACATCCCAGTCGCCTTACTTTAAGTCTTTTTTCGCGTGGCAGCTAACAATTCGGTGCTTTTCAACGAAAACATTGTAACTGCAGCTTAAACAAGCTGCAGTTACGACGATTTGTATTAGTCAATGAAGTATTCGGATATTCATTAGTCTCGTTGTTACACCTGGGACTAATCAGACATAATTCTCTACAATTTACGTCGATTTAGAATTTCCGTCAATTTGTTTCAAGGTAAATCGCGCGACAGTCTCATCATAGAGTTGGACTTGTGCAGTGTTGTCGGTCAAGGTTTTCAAGCAGTAGGTATTTTCTAAACATCCCTATCGCCTTACTTTAAGTCTTTTTTGCGCATGGCAGCTATTATTTTGGTGCTTTTCAACGAAAACCTCGTAACTGCAGCTTAAAACAAGCTGCAGTTACGAGGTTTTCGTTGAAACACGACGATTTGTATTAGTCAAGGAAGTATTGGGATATTCATTAAGACTCGTTGTTACACCTGGGACTAATCAGACATAATTCTCTTCAATTTACGTCGATTAGAAGATAATTATTGTATACACGAGTTACCTAACTTGTAAGAGTAACCGGTGCCTAATTGCAGTGATTCATTCGATAATTGATAATTATGACCGAAAATAAGGAATGTATACATTTTATGCCCACGCTAATTTTTCTACAATGATCCCGACTTTCGACAAACCCATGTCACGAAGCATTTGCATCCAGCACTTTCCGATTTTCTGTTAAATTGTTCATTTCATCATGTTCGTCAGTGAAAAAAAAAACTCTTTATATAGGCAACAAAATTAATGTGTTTTTTTTTCCTTCTAATTTTCAATTTTCGTGAGCTTTTGCAAAGTGAAAATAGATCTATGAATGTAAGATCCACATCGATTCTGTTTCTATCAAGTTTTGTAGGCAAAGTTATTACATTATTATATTATAATTGTTCAAACTTCGTTACTTTGTTTGGGTCATTATGTCATGCGAATGGAAGGACGGTTGGTCGCAAAATGCAGTGTCTACAAATAATCGTAAATGCTATAGGCCTACAACCATGGATAAAAGTGTTTGTCTTTTATGTACAGGACACTTCGAGCCAACGTTCCATACATTGTATTTGGTTTCTTATATAACATTGCATGATGAGTACTATTTATTCCAAGGTCTCGACTGTATTCCTTAGAGAAGTAAGATGATATCGTATCTGCATACATGACGCCTACGGCACAAGTATACATTTTACGAAGATTTTAGTAATACCGATATTCTGAAGCTTGACGACATTGCGTTGAAACTCAAGAGCTTTTATTGGGACGAAAAAGTCCTTAAATCTTACAATTGGTTAGAGGGACACATGCTAGTTTTATGAGGTACTAGCGCAACAACGGGATAGTCCGACTTTGCATTGTTGTGTGGTGCGTTGCATTAACTAGGACCGAAGAGAAAGGAATTTTAGCGTTTTAACGTTCACTACATAATTATGCAGGTCCGGTTTCCCAAAACTTTTACTAGATCTACAACTGTAATGACTTAGAAGGACTAAATGAACTTCATTCGAAATTCTCTTGGACAAAAATGACTTATCTAAGCCTTTTGACCATTCCATACGATATTTCTTGAATATATTTGTACCTGTTCGTATGTCAGACAACCTAGCAAATGACCCTGTAAAATTTAGCAGGGAATGAAGCAGTAGTAACGGCATTCTCGAATGGTGCCAATAAAATGTTCAATGCAACAAGAGCGGGTAGCAAATCTTTACACAAATGGACAAACGGAAAACAGATGCATGCTATGACCAGTGGCGGATCCAGGAGGGGGGGGGGTCAAACGAACCCCCCTCTTTGGCCTGATTATTTCATTTTCATGTAGAAATTCAGTCAAAATTGTGTAAAAACAGGAAAACCGACGATTCTTTCGAAGTCATAATGATTGATGCCCAATACTACATCTTTCTTTTAGTCAAAGGTGTAATGAAACATAAGGGTTAAATTACCTTATATCGTCGGTGTTATTGCAAAACCTCGTAACTCCAGCTGTAATCAAGCTGGAGTTACGAGGTTTTGCAATAACACCGATATCTGAACTATTGATCGCTGTCTTTTATTGAACTTCTATATTGACTAACATTATCGGTGAGGCTCGATACACTTGAAAAAATATTTTGTTTTGCTGATATTTTAATCAACTCTTCAAAATATCCTATGTTGTGGGTACTCATTAGAATCGTCTCGATGAGACGATTCTTATGAGTACCAACAACATCGGATTCGTATCAGCAGTGACTTAATTTAGATTCATTTGAAGGATGCCACCAGGAGCCTTACTCCATTTCAATTAGCACACTTTAGTTGTAAAAGAATTGACCCATTAGATCAAGGATGTTATCGGAACAATATTATAGTGCTATAAAAGATTTCAATAGACCCCTTTCCTTTACTTTTGGAAATTGAGGGGGGGGGGGGGGAGATTTGACAATTCGATTTATAACTAGGTCGAGAAGGTATGGACACATTCAGCCAGAAAATAAAGCAGATAAACGGGTTGTGAACACAAACACGAAAAGCAAATGAACAGTCAGTTGCAAGGGCAGATCTAGATGGAGTCAGGGGTGGGTATGGGGACCCGTCATTGAGTTGAAAAAGAGTTTCGATCCAAACGATCGAACAATTCGTGTGATCTGATGTGGGTAATTATTCTACTGTATACAACCTCGAAAATGTCCCTTTTATGACGGAACTTGGGGGGGGGGGCATATCTCTTACTTCCTTACAGGCCCGTAGGAACAGGGGGGGCTAGGGGGCTAAGCCCCCAATGTTGGCCAAAAATGCCGAATTTTCTTAATTTTACACTGAAAATTTGGGAAAATCCAATTTAGCCCTCCCAATATTCAGGACAAGGGCTTTAGCCCCCCATACGAAATTGCTTCCTACGGGCCTGCCTTAAATAAAGGATTCATAAGGATTCTAATTAAAGTGCATTCAGATGGACCATATAGCATACACATTGAGGAGACAGTACATTTTGAAATTTCGCCGAAATATTTCGCATAAACGAGACTGTCGGCTAGTTTATGTGACGTCTATACATAGCCACACCCCCGTCTCCATTGAACTGCTAGCGAATTGCTAAGTAAGATAGAGTCTGTATAGTAAATTCTACGCGATATAAACATTCATTGCGCTGCGCGCATTTGCATGTTTATTTCGCGTAGAATCTACTACACACCCTCTATTTAATACTTAAGGTTTACGAACTGAGAATGAAATGCAGAGCCAGAGATGAAATTTGAAAAGTGCCAGTAGTTCGTAATCTGTGTTACATTTCCCTTCCAAATCCAAATGTAAGCATTTTGTATGGATTAGAATTTTGATTTAATGCATACCTATGGAAATATTTGACCAAAATGTTCAAAATTACCTCCCTTGCATATGAAAATAGAGTAAAACAATATTTGTAAATTATTATCTTCTTGTAGCATAATCTTGAAATCCGGCCTGGTGAATCAACTTGTGTGAAGTGTATTTACATGTGTGTGAAATTTAATGCATTTCGTATGGCTAGAAAGTGGTGTTTTCATTCTCAGTTCGTAAACCTTAAGTAAGCAAAAACGCTCGATCATTATAATGGTACCAAAGTAAACAAGCAAACAAAGAAGCAAAATTATTCCCTATGTGATTGGCTTCATTTTCAATATCAGTCACGCTACTGAATTCTTTTGATATCGGATAAAATGCAACAGCGCATCCTCTGTTGAATCATCGATTGGAAAAAAAATCACGGACGATAGATTGGCATTCATAATTCAAGAACTGATTGACTTTTATTTCGTTACCATGGAAACGTTTCATCAAACAGGCTTTTTTGTCTGGGTTGTCAATTAATTAAAAGATGATAGGATCAATGACAAAATATTGTCTCCAAATTCCTTTCAAAATCAATAGATCTATGCAAATGTTATAAATGAAGTAATTTTGATTAACTCTTTTGATTAACGGCAAAAAAAATGGTGTTTTTATTTGAAAGCTGTTGCAGATGATAAAATGTATGTTGGGAAAAGGAAGAATAAAGCCCAGAAAATATAGAGGCAAAAGGGGAAATACTGGTATTCAGTATTTCTTATTTTGTATCAATGTTTTACCAATCCTTTCCTAATAGGGATATCAAAATCATGTCTTGTTTGGGAAGGGGCTAACTTACCGCAACACTTATTTTGCCACGTGTATCTATTTTCCGAAAAATGTCTTATTTTAAAGGGACATTTCATCCTCATTTTGATTTTTTAAAGTATGTCTTGATGCCAAGATTGATTTTTCTAATGGGTATAAATGGTATCAGTTTTTTGAAGTTGTTGATGATAGGCGATAAACACGCCTTCAAAGTTGAGAAAGAAACGACAAATTCTATATACATCTGAACTGTTGTGGACAACAATTTGTTTAATTTTAACACAAAAATATATATTTCTCGTAAACGGCGCAATATTTTGGCTTGAAATTTTCAGAATTTTCATAAGAAAATATGCTCTTTATAATAAAAATGAAATTTATGAGAAAAAATTCTGAAATGTCACTTTAAGGTAACGTCAAGAAAGAGCTTTGACAAACATTGAAGTATTAAGAAGAAAATGTCGATTTCTGACATTTCTCATTTTTAGGTATGCTCGATCTACAACATACACATTTCGTTGGTGTTTATTGCAAAACCTCGTAACTATAGCTTTTACGAGGTTTTGCAACAGTTCCGATGATTTGCAAATTTCGTCTCGAGTTTACTATTGTTTTGTCTGTTGCAACACATCATTGTCTTTTGTAACCCTTTCAATGTTAAAGTGAACAGTCTAAAACTTTGACAGGAGAGGACTATTGTGTCTGTCTAATTCATTTTTTACAAACTTAAAACCATTTTGTTGTCTAGTAAAGGGTTGGCCCCTTTCTTGTACATTAAAACACTCATAGCGTTCAAAATGTCATCAAACTGTCGAGCGTATGCAGTTTTACACTTTCCAAAACGGCAAAATTTTACACTTGTCCAAACTCGAAGCCATTGCAGATGACAAGATAAAACACTAATCACAGGCAAAAATTTGTATGTTATTGAATGTGTAAGTTTAGAAACATCGAGGGAAACAAAATGCTGATAATCAGCATTTTATTCTTTTCCCTGTATGTTTTGAAAGCAGTCAGTGCAAGGTGCAAATAACATCAAAGCCAAATACTGTTTTAGGAAGAGTCAAAAATATATGCAATACCTTTCAAGTGCGAGACCAAAATATTTTATCGCGTTTTGATATGTTTATTTTAATCTTAAAAAGTCAGGACGAAACACTAGACCTTGATTGCTTCATATCCGCCCTCTTGAAATTTCCGCATGTAAAAGTAATTTTACGTGTGCATATAATTTAACAAACTCACAGAAACAAACTTTGATTTACTGCTCGATACAAAGTACAATTTTGTATAATACTCAACCCAATGGAGTTTGAACGAGTCATATTTGTTCATCTTAGCTAACTTGTGTTCGAGTCCCGGCTCAATCAGTACCCAGTGCTTTTGTCAAATGCCCCTTCCCCTCGAGTTATCGTCAACAATGCATCTGAGCAAAATTTAAATTGACGCCTTTATCGAGCTCGAAGTTTCTTCATAACTTTCAACTTCAAAACATTTCAACCAATTGATCTTGTTGCAGTTTCTGGCCAATATAGAAAACAGAACTGACAGAATTCTGACACCCGATCATTAGAAATGGTACTGGGTAATTTTCACCCGATTTGCGACATCCGAGGCAGATATCCGACTACTATGTAATTTCACACTTTGATAGTTTTCAATGGGATGCATGCAGCGATAGGGCGAATCTTAACCTTCTTTATTTTTAATCTTGTGGTCACAAAATAAGTTACATCGGCGGACATTGACAGGTGGCTAAATCCAGTACAAACTGAACAATTTTACTAGCCTTAGTTAAAATATGTCCAACAAGTTGAAATCGGTAATATCTTACAGCATATTTTGCAAGAAAAGAGCACAACGACTTTGGTTATTTCTTACGTTTATACGTAAATGCAAAAATTCGTATATTCAAAAAGTTTAAAAGAATGCTTAATCCTCACTGGCACTAATATTATATAATCATGCTGTTTTTCTATTGCACATCGCTGCTCTTCGTCGAAAACATAGTAACTGCAACTTTAAAGAAGCTGCAGTTACGAAATTTTAGAAGAATGAAATGAATTATCATATCGCTGCTTTTCAACAAAAACGTCGCAACTGCAGCTTAAAACAAGCTGCAGTTACGGGGTTTTCGTTGAAAAGCCACGATATGGTCTTTTTTCCATGATGGGTCAGATATTTCAGAATACAAAAACTATGTACCATAAAATCGCTGAGTGAGGTATTTTGGGCGAGACATAACTCAGATTATATTGACATATTTTTGCGCTATGGTAAATTTCACATAGTTTTATTGTGACCGATATCATATTTATTCATGGTTTGTTCTATCAGTAAAACGACTTTATTGTCACTTTTTAACAAACACCTCACAACTGCAGCTTGATCAAAGCTGCAGTAGCGAGGTTTATTTAAGAGCAGCTAGTATCCATGGCATGCCTTGGTACACATCGTGTGAAATTTGGCTGACGGGCTTCTGAGCTATAGGAATCATTGTGGGAGAGGAGAACTTGATTGTAACAAACAATTTCTCCTTTTCCAATAACGTCCTACATGCGGGTTTGTGAAAGTAGAATCACTTGTTAGTTGTAAGTTAACAGCTTTTACCCCTTTCCCAAACAAGACCTGCTTTTGACGTCCCTGACCCTAATAGAAAAGACTTGGGAAAACATTGAGGCAAAAGAAGAAAATGTTGATGATCAGCATTTTCTCCGTTTGCCTCAATATTTTCTTTGTATATTCTGCACAAATCCCATGTTTATCAGCATCCATTTTATCAGGAAAGGAGTGGACTCCTATGGCTTACAGATATGCTTATAAATCCTAGAGTTGTACATTTAGCTGGGCTCTTAACCCTTTCCAGAACGAGAGGATTGTTTACTTGTTCAAATTGAAAGGAATTTCAGACGACATTCATTTATAATAATGTGTACGGAATCAGTTTGTCATAGCATAGAATTTATTGAGAAACGAAAAAACTGCCTTTCGACCAAAACATCGTAACTGCAGCTTAAAACAAGCTGCAGTTACGAGGTTTTTGTTGAAAATCGACGATATATAGGCCTACATATAGATGATAATGTTCATGACATTTATACCTTTATTGTAAATGGACGGGACCACAAATTCCTTTTCAATTCCGCCCTCAAAATCCACAGTTCCGCCGAATTTCTTAGAATCCTCGAGACAATTTGCACGTGCTACATCTATATCCAGTAAATGATAGGGCTGAGAGCCCTCCTCCTGCTTAGCCTTTAGAAATGACTCGGTTTCAGCGTGCATTTTGCGGGATTTCGCAAATTCCTCCAAATTAAATGCCATGGTTTGATGCAAATATTCCTGATGAGAAAAATGTGTTTTGTTTCACTTTATTATTTATAAATGACACGCTATACTATACCCCTTACATGTAATCTAATACATGAAAGCGCAGGGGTTTTGATTTGAAAACGAAACAAACACCGAATTTTCGTCTGTTAGTTAACTAGATCTAGATCTATATCTAATGCACTATTGTAAATTCAATTATATCCAATAACACGTTTGCTGTGGATACTCACAGAATTATCCACTTATTTGTGAACCATAAAACACTGACATTAGAGCCGATTACACTTCGCTAACATTGATAAAAGCATCTGAAGCAGTATCGATCTTTACCAGACGAGAAATACATGTAGCGCGCTGCTTCCTACTCGATGTGTTCACGCTGGTGCCCAAATTAAATTATCTATAGACGAGAACCAGCACAGTCTGTCAGGATAGATAACTGCGTTTGGAGTGTCGGAATTCACTAAATTATTTATCTCCCTTAATTTCGTCTTTCAGTGACGCTGTCGAACTATAAAGTTTTAGAGCAAACTTGTAAGCAATTAAATACGCGACGAATAAAAACTTTTATACCAAAATGGGAAGATATGGATAAAAAAGAAAGACAAACTTGTACGAGTATTATCATTATTTTGTTCTAATCTCTTAATGTTTTCAAATGAAATTCAATATACGAGGGGATATGGACAATTTTTGAGCCTCACTTATAGAGGAAAATAATTGACCCGGCAGAGTGACCTTTACTGTACAGAAAAGTGGAAAAGTTTATTGTCCAGTTTAGATGGGAATGGTCCGTCGTTAATTTACGTAAAGGCGTGCACTGTATCCGTTGTATACAACATTTTGCCGCCATGGGAAAATAAGATTTTATCTAATCTAGTCGAATAAAAAATGTTAAGCTACCGTGGTCCATTTGGATCAAAATTTTCAGTAAAGTTCATGATTAAAATAAGCGTAATCTCCAAAAACAAATTAAAAACATTTAAATACAGTTAACATCCTGGCCATACCGTACAGATGGCACAGGCTGACCAGGATCGGCATTTTTGCATATTCAGTTCGCCAATTACCCTTTTAAGGTTTACGAACTGAGAATGAAAACACCACTTTCTAGCCATACGAAATGAACCAAATTTCACACACTTGTAAATACACTTCACATAAGTTGATTCACCATGCCGGATTTCAAGATTATGCTTCAAGACGAAAATAATTTACAAATATTATTTTACTCTATATTCATATGCAAGGGAGGTAATTTTGAAAATTTATGTCAAATATTTCCATAAGTATGCATTAATTCAAAATTCTAAACCATACAAAATGCTTATGTTTGTATTTGGAATGGAAGTGTAACACAGTTTAGGAATTATTGGCACTTTTCAAATTTCGCCTCTGGCTCTGCATTTCATTCTCAGTTCGTAAACCTTAAGATGATGCGAAAAATGTATGCACGTGAAAATACTGCTAAGTCGTCGAATAATATGATAATTAGCTGTAAAAAGTGAAGCATGCGAAGTGTTCGGCAAATCACGAGAACCTATCACCCCTGGACGATAAGTCTGTTGACCTTTCCGCTTGGTCTGCTCTGCCGGGTCAAATCTCGCCGTCTATAGAAAGAATCACATATTTGGATTTAAAATGCTTTGTTTTAAAATTTAGTCATCTTTCATCCCAACACACTTGTTCATTCTATACTGACTGTCATAAGAAACGCCTCAGTCATATTAAATGTCCGATTTCTCAGTATTTCTGATTTGAAATAAAAAAAAATCCACCCGTAAATCTTATAATCTGTTCCTAAATAATGACGTTAAAGAAATTATCAATTTTTTACAGTATAGAAAAATATCACACTTAAACAGAGCTGTATCAGAATTTCCATTTACAAATCAAAAGCGCGTGGTTCAAACTTTACTTGCGACAACAGTAGGTACCGTTAACGTCTTATTTGGCGACCACAGTGAGGGAATATTAAACGATATATATGTCGATCCCAACGTCTCAAACCTAAAACGCATTTGACGTTAACGTGAGAAATCTTCTTGTATGACAGGTGCTACATGAGGTCTATCCGACTATGACCAATTGTAAAATGTTCCGGTAGCTCTAACTCGTCGATAAAGATGCATGATTGTGCAATTAAAGACGTCAAAACGTCCGACGGCTTGTTTTGGAGTTTCCCGTATTCGAAAATGACTTATTTACGAGCTCTATTTTCTGAATAACGTATTTGTTTCAAACTGTACTTGCAACAACAAGAGTAACCACAAAAACACTTATTTGGCCACCACAGTAACAGACTACTCGATCCCAGCGTCACAACCCTAAAACGTGCATGACGTTGACGTGAGGAATAATCTTGTTTTACAGGTGTTACACAAGGTCTACTTGAGCGTGGCCGATCCTTAAAAGTTTTTGGAACTCTAATTCGACGATCAAAACACCGAATCGAAAAACACAATTCGTTAAACTGTCCGGCGACTTGTTTGTGCATCTCTCACATTCGAAAACGGCTATATTACGAGCTCCGTTTTCAGATTTAGCCCGGGTTTCCTTCAATACGGGTGTTTGATAAGAAAATCTTTAATTTCGTGATTGCCTATCCACTAACACATGTTACTGTGTAAATTGTGATCAATTTTATCACGTGGTAGACATACACGAAGCACACGTAGAAAACGTGATCAGTCACCGGAAATGGACATCTTGATGAATAGAAACGCATATTTTTTAATTAACGTAATTGTCGGTCAAAATGATTATATACAATATACATTTCACAAATATTGTAATAGGCTTAAGGAAAATAACGACAATTTTCGATGGAGCGTTTCTTATGGCAGTCAGTATAGTTCGACAATCACTGATACCTGATCTACATAAGTCAACGTAGGGCCTACTGGTCAGCCCTTCTCGGCTCTGGTTCGCTAGAAATCCCTCACCAGGTACACACAATAGTCAGGGCTAGAATTTCCCCTACAAAATTGGCTCGCAAAATTTAGATAGTGGCTTTTGAACCCACTAGAAAAAGGCAAATTCACTCGCAATCTGGTTTTAATACTATCAAGGTTTTCATTTTGAAAAATAAAATCATAAAATGGTGTATGATTTAAAGGACATGCTCCTAGATCTAGTCAATATTTGGAAGTTGTTTTGTAAGCCTTTTCAGGCTGCTTTGATAAAACTTGTGTGTGGGCAATATTTTTCCACTTGCTCAAAAAATCTAGTGTTAGAATCGCTAGCAATTTTTAATTTTAAATTGCGGGTATGTTGGTGGAAATTCGAGCCCTGATAGTTGGAAACGAAGGAGATTACGTATAGGCGAAACCGCAGTCAACGCTCGTCAACATGTTTGTCAGCCTGATAGCTTGTGACTATCCAGGATTAGAAATCTCGATACAACCCTGCTCTCAGCATTGTCTATTTTCCAGGCATTTTCGGGTGGATATTTCGCTTAACCCTTTCTCAAACAAGACCCGCTTTTGACGTCCCTAACAGATATGGTTTGGGAAAACACTGAGACAAAAGAAGAAACTGCTGATGATTTATGTTTTCCATGCTGTATTATAAACAAAATCTATCTTTAACAACATCTCTTGTCGTCAGCGGCAGCTTTAAAATTGGATTACCCAAACATTTTGTCATTTGGGAATGGGTTAAAACTTCAAGTGACTAAATCATTACATCTAGCAATATGATTCTTCATGAAATCTGTATTTGAAACATTCATGTTCATAACTATGTAAAGTATTAGCCTATATAGTACCTGAATGGTAGAAATACCGGAGACTCAAAACTTTTTGATATTCCCGTACTGCCCATGATACACGCCTTTGGAATTAGTTTTAACTAAATTCCATTCATAGACCGGAGTTTTATAAAACATTGTAAAAAAAGAAGGAAAAGCAGATGGTCGGCATTTCTATGCTATTTTGTTCTCTAGTCTTTCTGGTAAAGCGATGTAAAAACTTGGGGCTCTTTTTTTCTTGAAAAGGATTAAATCCGTTAGTGGTACTATAAATATCTAGGATGATCTATCAAATATGATGAATTTTGCAAAATCATAATTGAGTAGGGATATGGATAACTACTTTTCAGCAGCTTGTGTACCTAACCATATATTTCTGGCCAGTTGAATCACATCATCTAGTCAAGACCAACAGATTGTAATCCCACATAGATGATTAGTAAATCTTTTATCCCTTAGTAAGGGACAACTGACTTATCAAATTCAGACAGGATATTGTCCTTGATGAAGTTCCAAAACCATGTCTTAGAAGTCTGACGACAAAGGGCTTTTGAGAATAATTCCATATTTTTGAGAATGATAGAGAAAAACAAAATAAGATGTTGGTGTAAATATAGTTCCTTTATTATAAATCAACAACACAAATACACAGAAATTATTATAAATATATCTGATCTAATAAGCAAGTGTGGAATGATAGTTAACAGAACGTTTGTTTGAGTACATGTATTTTCTTGCATAGAAGAGGGGTGTTTATATTTTCCTCTTTTAATTCATTTTACTTCAATAACATCATTTCTAAAAAAGAAAATGCTTAGAGCTCAAAGCAGAAGTGAGATTCCCTTTTTTATTTAGAAAAGCATAGTGCAATTTCATAAGAATATGTGGCAAGTGTTCTGTCACTTAAATAAATCAACAATTTTCCATTATTCCTGTATTTTACATTGAAAACAACCTTACATTCACCGGACATTGATTTGATTTTATCAAAATCTAATCCTATTTATCAAATTGTAGCTTTTCAACAAAAATCTCGTAACTACAGCTTGTTTTAAGCTGCAATTATGAGGTTTTCGTTGAAAAGCAACAATATGCTTTATAATAAATAGTTTATCAAAGCTATTCGTTTAGATACTGAAAAGTGCCTTTTCAATTTCGTATTACAAAAGCTGCACCAAAAATAGGATTCAAAGTGGCATTCTTCTCCTTGTTATCATTAAGGGTCAAATTTGTGGGAAATATTCCCAGCAATGACAGAATAAAGGCCAACAAGTAAGCAAGGAAGACAAAGTCAACAATGTTTCAAACACAAATCAACAATTCAACATACAACCCTTACACTATATCATAAAGTGCAGAAGAAATAAACTTTGTAATATTTTTTAATGTATACATGTATACGCATTTCTTAACAAATGGCACTCAGTCAAACAAAATCAAAACATATTCGCTATAGGCACAGTTCAACAGATTTTCTAAAAAAACGATCTATATTTGTCCATTTTTTTTTAAATTGATTCTTAAGCATATTTTAGAATCGTTTTAAACAAAAGAAAAGTTAAAGAAGGTATGACTACCTGTAATTGAAATAACTCATTAATTTATCAATGATTTGAGAAGTTTTCTATAACAATTTCAAGACAGTATGCCTCTTTTTAAATAAATAAGTTCTTACTAAACTTGGTAGCAAAACATTCAGTCCCTTGTAAAAAGGGTCTCAAAAACTTAATAAAAATTGCATTTTTCAAAAATCTGTTGAATGCACCTTTAAGAAAGACAACACATAATTCAGCAAAAGCCATTGGCTAAATGCACCACATGATCATTTTTACTAGACAGTAAAAACTTGAGATATCATAATTCTCCTAGTTGCATCACAGATAATCTATTTTATATCAAGAGTGAAAAACTCACTTTGTTTTCAACCTTTTAATTTCACATACAACCTCTTCAATATATCATGAAGTATTTAAAGAATATACAAATGTGTCAATAATTAACATGCAAATGATAATTCACCATTTTTCATAGAAAACAAAATTCAATACACCATTAACAACTTTTTTTAATCCAACTATCAACTTTATTTTTTAGGTACTCTTGAAACGTGCATTTTTTCCAATGAAGGAATAGATCTATCAATGTTTTGTATGTAACAGGTGACATTATGTACAAGTGGATTTCGTTCATGATATGTCTTTTATTATATGAATAGAACTCTATTTACCAATTTTTTTTTTCCATTATAATATGCCATTTAATAATTATATACTTCTAAATTTTCTTAAAAAGCAGAATGTGACATGAAAAAATCTGTACTTCTAATATTAAATGTGAAAAATTGTCCTTAAACCTGGCATTTATCAAAATGTATCATTATTGCAAATGAGATATTAAATTACGAAAGAAATTCTCCAAGTTTGTCAACATAACACTATGTAGGTGTCCTTGGTTATTAATCAGAGCAATATATATGAGATGGTAAAGACATTTTAAATATCTTAATTCAAATCCAAATCCTACGCTGTGCGTACTCATTGGAATCGTCTCGATGAGACGATTCTAATGAGTGTCCTCAGCTTAGTGAGTAATGAAAAAAATGAAATATTGTATTTTGAAAAGCCTTTACTCTCTCTTAACTTTAGTTGTTAATCTATGTTTAATTACTACACCAGGCTTCAGAAAAGTTTGCCACATTGCACATTTATATGTCAATAGAGCAGGCTTTCATGGCAGAACTCTTGATGAAATCCCTCGGAATTCTGTTTTCACACATGTTGACGATCATGTACAACTTTCTCAATGCATAGTCATTCTGAAATGAAGGAATATTCAAATGTCAAATTAAAAAATCTTGAAAAGGCTTTAAAGGTAGTTGGATTTTGATCCTATTATGGCTTGTATTCTAATGTTAAAGCAGACTCATGTTTGTATAAATCTTGAAAATGCTTCACAAAATGTTGCATTTGATCCTTCTTAGATGGCTCCTTATATAATGATATGGTATAGCTCATTATAATTTATATTGTACAGCCAGTTATGTATCTTGCAATAATGCTCTTGCAACTAGCTTTACATGTTTCAAGCACAAAAAGACTTCGGCAATCTATGTAACTGGCCTTGGCCAATTTTGTAAAAGCATTTAAGCTTTTATTCATCTTACCAATGTCCTTTGAAACCTTTTGGGAAAAATGCCTTTCCCAGGCATTGAGAGATTGATAGTATGATATTCCTAAAAGTGTCTATAGACAAAGACAAAAATATGTCTTAAATACTTTAATGAAACTGGCCCATGTTCTTTACATGGCACTCACAGAGTGCCCTCATGGCTCAAGGCAATCTCACAGTTCTGGGAACTGATGCACCACTACTCTCGATTTTTTGGTAATCAAAAACAAGGTTTAATTCTTGTGGAGATGACTTATGGTGTGAAATATAGGGTAAAACGTCACATTTCAATGAAAACCTCGTATCTGCAGCTTGAAATAAGCAGCTTTACATACCTGTGGCAGACCCAGATGATCGGGGCAGTATTCGATGAGGAAATCTACGACATCTTCGTAACAATCCCAGTCCTTGATCGTATTACGATGCTTCATCATATTGGTACTCTGAACGTGATTTTCTGTTGCCATACCGACCATTATCTTCATTGTCATATCTACAACCTCTCTCTCCTGTAAAGGAGACGAAAGAAAATTTTTACAAAAAAAAAATAATATTTTTTTACTTTATCACATCAAGAACTTTGAAGAACAAGATGTGTTTGTGAAACACAAATTCCGTCGAAAAGGTCAATGTTACATTTTTGGACAGACAGATGGACAGACAGACGGACACAAGTAAAACAAGAAGCCCTGATCTTTCGTTACTGGGGCATAAAAGGGAGCAAATGCTTTATATGAGCAGTTTCCTTTTTTCCCTCAAAGACTTTAAATGTATCATCCTGTAGAATAGTCAATACCAGGTTTGTTTGAAAAAGGGTTAACCTTTTTTCCCAAACAAGACCTGGTTTTAATGTCCCTGAAAGAAATAGCTTGAGGAAAACATTGTGGTTAAAGAAGAATGAGTTGATAACAAGCATTTTTTTGTTTTGCCTAAACATTTTCTTTGCTATTACATACAAAAATCCTTTCTTTATCAACATCCATTATGTCGTCTGAAGCAGCTTTTAATTTTGACCACCCTAAAAATATGAATTAACCCTTTCCCAAACAAGACCTGGTTTTGATGTCCGTAATAGAAAAGGCTTGGGAAAACATTGAGACAAAAGAAGAAACTGCTGACCAGCAGTTTCTCCTTTTGTCTCAATATTTTCTGTGCTATGTTGTACACAAACCGCTCCATTTTATTGTCTACAGTAGCTTTGAAATAGGACAGTCGTAAATTTTTGTCATTTGGAAAAGGGTTAAATTGACAATCTTCAATTTCCGTTGCCACAGATGATGACAAAAATTGAACTGAGGTTGCACTTTGATATCTAATGATGGATGGAATACCTTAATCAATTTATCTAGCTGGGCCTGCACAGCATCTTTTCCCTTTTGTGTGGTCTCCAAGTCCAAACTTCTCTTCAGAATTTCTATTGGAACATCTTCTGACTTTACTGCGTCTTCCTGTAAAATAGATTTGATTGATTTGGGTGAACCTCTTCCCAAACAAGACCTGGGGCCGGTATTCACCAACGTGTCTAAATTGATTTTCTAAAGTAAAGTTACACACCAACCAATCAGAGTAACCGAGACATTTGTCTACATTAGTCCCGACCACTCTGAATGGTTGGGATCTAATTTTACTTTAGAAAATCAATTTAGAAACGTTGGTGAATACAGGCCTAATAGAAAATACTTGAGAAAACATTGAAACAAAAGAAGAAACTGCTGATAACCAGCAGTTTCTTCTTTTGTCTCAATATTTTCTATGCCATATTTTACAAAAATCGTATCTGTAATAACTTCTATTTTGTCATTTATGGCAGTTTTAGATTTGGAACACTCTTAAATTTTGCTGTTTGGGAAAGGGTTAAAGGCTGTTTTAAATTAAGGCTGTTTTCAACTACTATGGTCATATTGTGGTGGCTGGAGCACCTTTCAATGGATTCCTTTCTATTCTCATTACAGTAATACCACAACATTCTAAACGAGCCTCCAGCTGCTCACCAAACTGGGTTAACAAAATCAAACCATTGATAGGAGACAAGTATGTCTGAAAGAATTTTTGCCAAGACAGGAGATTAAACCCGGGACCTCACGAGTGAAAGTCTGATGCGCTACCAACTGTGCCATGGCCGTGGCCTTGTAAAATGGCCTTGTAAAGCCTGAACATCATGTGCAAGATAGAGAAAATGAGATGTCTTTGTAAAACAAAAATGCCCTAGAAATGGCCAATGTTTTTAGCAGACAAACAGACAAATGGACCAATAGACAGACAGACACAAGTATAACAATATGCTCCCGATCTTTCAATATGATACAAATGATTACACACAACATAGGGTTTGGATTTGAAATGACAAAATTTAGAATGCCTTTACCTCCTGTTATCTTGTGAGAATGAAGTTTGATAGAATTGTAACTTACACAGGCATCATGAACGCCGGCACGAGAGTTGCCAGACAAAGATTTGACGGCAGACTCGATGGGACCATTAAATAGATTTCCGAGAAAATCCTCGACGGGTAGCTTACCCATACTCTGAAAAGATAAGATTACCCATTACAAGACGGCAAAACTTTAGACTTTTAAATTTAAGGATGTTGCGGACGACATTTTGAAGTACATGTAAATGAAATTCTAAATTGTTACTTCTTTTAGGCAGAAAATGTTGTGGAAAATTAAGAAAATTGTTCACAATGTTTTCGAAAGTGGGGTGTCAAAAAGCATTATCACATGAAAATGGGTTGATATCCATAGTCACAAATTACAATTTGCTTAACGTAAGGAGTTTCATCCTAAAAGAAATGTCCTGTTAACTCATTGCCGCATACTGACGCCTTTTGATGCCCTTCAAGATCAAGGTTTTGGAAAATATTGTGGAAAATGAAGAAATTGTTTGTTTAAATTAACTCTTAGATGTATGAATTAACAAACCACCTACTAAATTATCAAATTCATCAGTCAATCACTGTTTTCATACATAGAAAGCATTAATTGATTCTACAAACATGAGTTGTCCGCAGACAACTTAGCTCGCCTACACAAAAGCTTGTCGCAAAAAAGGAGTTCAATGTCATAGGTCAAGGTCACTTGGTCAAAGGTCATGGTCTTAAGGTCAAGCTCATGGCATGCGGTACCATATGTGAAATATCAAGGCTCTATCTAAATTAGTGCATGAGATATAGGCCAGATTAAAGTTTTTTTAAAAGAACTCCAAGGTCAAGGTCACAGGGTCAGATGTCATGGCTCCAAATGAAAGATCTTGGAAGGAGGTATTCATGTGTGAAATATCAAGGATCTATCTTTAATAGTGCAAGAGATATTGGCCAGGTTAAAGTTTTTAAAAGTAGGTCAAGGTGACTTGGTCATGGTCTCAAATGAAAGGTCCTGGCAGGAGGTATCCATGTGTGAAATATCAAGACTGCATCTCAAATAGTGCCCTAGATATAGGGACGCGACACGACGCCGACACTAGGGCTGTGACATAAGCTCCCCAGACTTTAAGTCCCAGCTCCCCCAAAATCAAGCAATGACAAAGTTCAAATACTAAACTTTAACCCATTCCCAAACAACACCTGGTTTTGATTTCCCTAAGCCGTCTTGAAAAGACTCTTCTTTTGTCTCAAATTTTGCTTTGTTGTACACAAATCCTGTCTTTACTATTATTCATTTCTTGTCCTATGCAGCTTTCAAATTGGGATGGTCTAAATTTTTGTCATTTGTGCAAGGGTTAAGTAACTAACCATATCCCCAAACTCTTGCACATGACTTGTGTTGGTTTCTTCTTTTGTTATCTGGAACTGCTTCTCAAGTGATTCAGTTGCAAGATCTTCCTGTGAATAAAAATTAAACATGATGTTATTGCGAGACAACACAAGATGTCCGCCAAAATGGCTTTTTTTCTAAAATTATGACCTTAATTAATTTTTGACCTGGAAATACAGAGCTAACCATGACCTAGCAACTAAAAATTATCAATTGATGATCAGCAATTTCTCTTTTAGCCTCAATATTTTCTGTAAAATGTTGTTCTTAAATTCTATCTTAAAATAATATCCATTTTGTTGTCTGCAATATCTTTGAATTTAGACAAGTCTACAATTTTAGTAATGTCTCCTTTTGCCTCAATATTTTCTGTACAATGTTTTTCTTAAATTCTATCTTTAATAATACCCACTTTGTTGTCTGCAGAAGCTTTCAAAATGAACAAGTCAAAAAATTTGTCATCTGGTGATGGCATACAACATGGTGACACTTTTAGATGCCTTTTGAGGAAAATACTAGAGAAAACATCGTTGAAAATAAAGAAATTGCTTGTGACAAGCAATTTCTTCATTTCCTACGTTTTCTACCAGAAAAGACCAACAAATGCAGACATTTGAAATCTTTGAATTCGGACAAGTCTAGAATTTTGCCGTCCAGTAAAGGGTTAAAGATGCCTACCCTATCTGAGTCCTCCATCCATTTGATACTGTACACGTCTCCCAGATATGTCCTTCTAGTTTTGTCGAAGTAACAGGCGTATGATGACTCGTGAGCGTTGGCTGCTGTCGTGGCAAACACTGTCGCAAAATAGTACAAGTAGATGTTAACAATGTAGATCTCTGGTCAATTCCTACTAATGAGAATTTTCTAAATTTGAAATCATTTTAATCCTTTCCTAAACAAATCCTGGCTTTGACGTCCCTAATAGAATTGGCTTGGGAATACATTGAGGTAAAAGAAGACAAGAGGACCATGATGGTCCTATATCGCTCACCTGAACCAAAATGATATAAGCAACACTTTTCTTCAATTCAAAAAATATTTATGACTTTTAGACTGAAAACGAACTTATGGTCAATAACATTGTGAAAATCGAACTCATCCAAGATTTCATCTTGCCCAACATTGTGCCCAAGATTTGTCTTGTTTGATAAATAATTGTAGATTCTGGAGTATAAACAAGAACGAAAACAGCCGAAAACAGCAATTTTGTCAAATTCAAGGGCACATTCAGGGTTTTCCCTGAGCATGAGAATTTGGGGGTCATTGTGACCCCCTTGCCTTCAAAGTTAGGGGTCATTTCTTCTATTTTGTGGGTCAAATGCCCTTCCACTCAAGTATCATACGAAGATCTGGATTTTAAAACTTGCGTCATTAATGACCCCAAGGTAAATTTCTAAGGGGTCATTTGTTTTGAAATTGCGACAATGACGCATGATTTGTGCGTCATGGAAAACCCTGACATTACTCTTGACTTCCTAGTCAGATCAGGCTGAAAATCAAACTCCACCGAGATCTTATGATATCCAACATTGTGTCCAAGATTTGTCTTGATTGGTCAATAATTGTAGATTCTAGAGTGTAAACAAGGTCTAAAGCAGCCAAAAACGGCAATTTGATCAAATTCAAGGGCACATAACTCTCCACTTTTTGTCAGATTGGACTGAAAATCAAACTTATCAAAGATCTTATGGTCTCAAACATTGTGTTCAAGTTTTGTCTTAATTGATAAATAATAGTAGATTATAGAGTATAAACAATGTCAAAAACAGCCGAAATCGGCAATTTTATCAAATTCAAGGGCACAAAACTCTCATCTTTCTGGTCAGATCAGACTGAAAATCAAACTCATCTGAGATCTTATGGTCTCCAACCTTGTGTCCAAGATTTGTCTTGATTGGTCATAAATTGTAGATTCTAGAGTGTAAATAAGGTCGAAAACAGTCAAAAACAGCAATTTTGTCAAATTCAAGGGCTCATAACTCTCAACTTTCTGGTGATCAGATAAGACTGAAAATCAAACTCATTTCAGATCTTATGATCTTCAATATTGTGTCCAAGTTTATGATTGATTGATCAATAATTGTAGATTCTAGAGTGTAAACATCGTCGAAAACAGCCAAAAAGGACAATTTTGTCAAATTCAAGGGCAAGTAACTCTCGACTTTCTGATCAGATCAGACTGAAAATTACACTCATCCGAGATCTCATAGTCCCAAACATTGTGTCAAAGTTTTGTCTTGATTGATGAATAATTGTAGATTCTAGAGTGTAAACAAGGTCAAAACCAGTCGAAAATGGCAATTTTGTCAAATTCAAGGGCACATAACTCTCGTCTTTCCAGTCAGATCAGACTGAAAATCGAACTCAACCGAGATCTTATGGTCTGCAATGTTATGTCCAAGGTTTGTCTTGATTGATCAATAATTGTAGATGCTAGAGTGTAAACAATGTCAAAACTAAGTAGTTTTCGCATTCAAGGGCAGATAACTCCTGCATTTCTACTTCAATCTGACCAATAATCAAACTCATCCGAGATCTTATGGCCATACATGTTTTGACCAAGTTTGGTCAAGATTGGCTTATATTTGTAGATGCTAGAGTGTAAACACGAAATTGTGGACGGACGGACAGACGGACAGACAGACGGACGACGGACAAAAAGTGACCACAATAGCTCACCTTAAGCACTTCGTGCTCAGGTGAGCTAAAAATGCTGATTATCAGCATTTTCTCCTTTTGCTCATTATTTTCTTGTCTGTATTGTACACAATTCTTAAAATTCACAAATATCATACACCATATATACAGAACAACCACATATGGCTCTTTTACAACCCGCCGTGCGTCCTTATAAATCATGAGTCTTCTGAGATTTTTAAGTATCTCTGAAGAAGCATAAGATTTGTAAGCAAGCACAACAGGTTGTAAGAGAGGCTCTTGCATGCTCCTGGCAGACGCAAAATGATCATAGCAAAGAATTGTCTGGTTAATTCTTTACTTCGTCCATTCTGCGTCATGTTTGTGTCCACCAAAGAAGTACTTTGTATGTGCAACGTACGGCTGGGTCTAAAATTTAGATGAAGACCACTCGCAGGAGAATGTACAACCGGTTGTTAGACTAGCTATACATACCATTGATATCCTTAGGTAAGAGGTCCAGGAAGATAGATCCAGATTCACAGGCTTCAACATAGAACACCATCTGAAAGGTATAAACATTTAAAAATATCTATCAAAATGGCAAAGTTTTCTACAGCAAACACCACTGCTTTCTTAGTAGGATACGACTCCCATATTTGATATTGATGTATCACTTTAACATCAAAAACATTCACTAATAAGACACAAGGATTATGTACCAGGATATGTACCTTCTATAAATAATAACATTTTCGACTAGAATTGGTCAGATATCAGCCGAGCCGAAAAGCTATATTCATGTGAGTCCTAAGTAGTAAGCCAATATCGATATAAATCTGTTGTGCGTCTTTATAAATTGTGTGTTTTAAAACGTATGATTTATAAGGACGCACAACAGGTTGCAAGAGAGGCTTACAGAATTGTGCGGTCAATTCTTTGCTACGTACAGTCTGCGTCTCGGTTGCGTCCACCAAAATCGTACGCTGCATGTGCGTGTATCACATGACTATGCCTAAGTTTTAGACGCAGACCGCACACAGGAGCACATACGACGGGTTGTAAAAGAGGCTAAAGGAATTCATTCTAAAAACTATAGCTACAGATCTTTTTCATGTCTCAATGTTTTTCCAAGCTCTCATGTTTTCTCTTAGGGACATCAAAATCAGGTCTTGCTTGGAAAAGGGTTAATACTCTTACCTTAGCATACTTTTGATTTTCATGCATGTACATTATGGCATCGTTCAAAACACTGGCCTTCAGCTGTAACAGAAATACTAAATTAAGGTAGTCCATCCCTGATGAGATTCAAATGAAGTTGGAATTTTTCTTGTGACGTGGTTAACATTTGCAACATATCTGATTCAAATGTTAACCATGTCACAAGAAGACTGAATTTTTTCAGGCGACATTGTAAACATTCGGCACAGGAACGTTCCACCACAAATTGTTTACGACGTTGCCCAAATAATTCTGATATTGCATGAATCTCTTTGGGAGTGGACTATCTTAAACGTAGAAACAGCTTGAAAATGTCAAAAATTGAAGAATGCATCAATCAAATGCCATAAGGCAAAATTATAGACTGGTTTTGCATATGAAAATTTTAAATAAATGAAATTTTACTTTTTTTGAATTTGTGGGTAGAATACATCATGGGAAAAGAAGAAAATGCTTTTCACAAGCAATTTCTTCATTGCCCATAATGTTTTTCAAAGCCTTTACCTTAATTCTAAAGTATCATTATGTGGAATGGCTGAAAGTAAAATTTCAGTAAAATTTCGAGTGTGATACTGTAATAAGTACTGCATAAAATTGTATTCTATGTACAGAGATTATGTGATACTGGTAGTTACATAATTATATAGAATGGTTAAAAGTAATCAAACAATTTATGATAATGATCAGCACATACATGTATTTATTATCATATAAGATATTAAGATAAAGGATATAAAAATAATCCCAAAAGAAATCATTCCAGAAAAAGCTTGGATAGTCTATATGACATAAATACTTTAACTGTCATATAAAATATACTGTCATATTCCATAACAATACTAATAGTCATATTTGTGTTGGTGTTTTGTTTGACATATTTTAGTAAATAAGTACAGAACTCGACTTTCTAAGTTGCTTAGTATAAAGGGGGCATTATAACTCCAAATATAGTGGAACCAGGGTCATGGGCCCTGATAGTAAGGTAGAGGGTGTGATGATGAATAAGTATTCCAAGTTTGGGTTGAATCCCTTTGATAGTATGGAAGTTATTGATGTTTGAAAAAACTTTAACCTTTCTTGCAACGCCGACGCCCGGGTGACAGTTTAAGCTCTCATTTTCTTCGATAAGTCAAGCTAAAAATTCAATGTCAAACTGAACATGCTAAATAAAATGAACTATTCAATAAAAGGGTAGAAACAGGTACAAAATTTCTATCCGGGTACCCGTTTAACCCTTTCCCAAACATGGCCTGGTTTTGACGTCCCTAATAGAATAGGCTTGGGAAAACATTGAAATAAAAGAAGAAACAGCTGAAAACCAGCAGTTTCTCCTTTTGTCTCAATATTTTCTGTGCCATATTTTACACAAGTCATGTCTTTATTATAAACAATTTTGACGTCTGCAGCAGCTTTCAAGTTGGATCACCCTAAAATTTTGTCGTTTGGGAAAGGGTTAACAATTACCCGCGGGTACCCGGGTACTCGCACAAATGGATAATTCATTAATTTGGATAGCTAAATCCAATTGTAGTAAAGGAGCAATCCACCGTAGGTGGATTTCGAAATGAGACCCCTATCTGATGTGATCCTTGGTAACATGTTGTGCATTACTTTCATCATTCCTGAAGTTTTTGACTGTCTAGATATGTTGAAGCCAAAGATTGAAGCCAAAATTAACCATAGGGGAACATGTAATAAATCTGCACCCGGATACTAGCAACTATGTACTCTACCTGTGGGTACCCGGGTACTCATTTCAGCCCTATTTTTTTTTTTTTCAATTCATCTTGGCAGTAGAAGTAAATGGTAAAATGTACACTAAATCTTAAGATAGATGTCTAATAGGAAGCATGTATATAAAATGCAAAGCAACAGATAAAAGGGAATGAAGGCACTCTAAAATTTTTGCTGGTATTTCAAATCAAAACAAATCCAAACATGTTGTGGGTACTCATTTGAATCTTCTTGACAAGATGACTCCAATGAGTACACACAACATAGGGTTTGATGATCAATAAATGAAATATATGCATTTGGAAATGCCTTCACTCTCTCTTATTTGCAGGTTTTGGGTATAAAATGGACAAGAGGTACATACAAAAAGTAGCTTATATATTAGGTAATAAATAAATAAAAACATGAAAGTCATGCAAAAGATAATTATCTCAAAAGCAGCTAAAAATGATTGGTCTTTGAAAATTTGTTGACATGTTGAAAGTTTAAAAGGTAAAGACATTTCCTAGAGTGGCTCCTTAATAAGTTTCTTTAGAAATACATAAGTCTTTCACTCTTTTGTTAACAACAAAATTATACGGATAAGATGAGACCATTCTCATGAGTACCTTCAACATAGGATATCTTATTTTGATAAGCCATCCCCTCTCATAATGTAGGTCTAGTGCTGGGCAACTATTGATTTGGGTGAGGTGGAGACTGGGACAACACAAGGATCGAAGGTTGGGCAAAACTTACTGATTCAAAGAACAATTAACCCTTTCCCAAACGACAAAATTTTTGGGTGATCCACTTCAAAAATTTCCCCAAATGACAAAATGGGAGTTATTAAAACGATAATTTGCGTAAAATATGCCACAGAAAATATTGAGAGAAAAGGAGAAACTGCTGGTTATCAGCAGTTTCTTTTTTTGTTTCAATGTTTTCCCAAGCCGTTTCTATTAGGGACGTCCAAACCAGGTCTTGTTTGGGAAAGGGTTAAGGATTAAGCGGCCCATACACGATCAATATTATTGACAATATTATTGTCAATATTTGGTATTGGTAATAATATTGACCGTGAATGGGCAATATTGAAGGATTGTCAATACTATTGACGAATATCTGCGATCGCTGAAATATTTTCTTCAATATTTTTATTGACGTTATGTAACCCATGGTTGATTGTTCTCTAAATTAATATTGTCAATAATATTGATCGTGTATGGGTGTCTAGAAAAATATTGTCAATATTATGACTCAATAATATTGTCAATGATATTGATCGTGTATGGGCCGCTTTATAAACCATCATTAGATACCAAACACTTCATGCATCTTCGGGCGTCATCCGTCATGCCCTCATCAACTTCCGGGCATTATCCATGGCAACGGATGACACCCGAAAATGCACAAAGACTTCTTTAGTTAATGATAGGTTGCAATCCGTTGTGCTACAAATATTATGCAAGGTTTTCAAAAAAAAACCTCATTACAAGGGCTGTCAAATTGTTTGTTGTGAAAGTTTTAAAATCCGGATTGTTTAACAATTTTTGTGCACTTCTTACCCGCCTCATTCCAAAGCCTAAGATTCCCGGACCACCATGGTCTACGAAGTTGACAAAAACGTAATCGTTGTGTCCACTGTCAAGAGGAGAAGATATTTATCGTCTAGTGGGAACAGATTTACTTGTTGAATATCATCATGTTTCCATGATACACAAATGATGTCATTGTCACCATTTCAAAACAAATGACCCATTAGAAATTTTACTGAGGGTCATTGATGATGTAAGTTTTAATATCCAGATTTTGGTATGATGCTTGAGACTTTATACAAAATTTGACCCACAAAATTGAAGAAATGACACCAAACTTTGAAGGCAAGGGGGTCACAAGATCTTATGCCCAGGGAAAATACTGTGACATCACTTTTCAACAAAAACCTTTAACTAGTTACGAGGATGTAATTTTTGTTCAAAAGGGATCATATGTAATTTGATTTCTTCATATTCTGCTTAACAAAAATGCCTGTCATAGATTCTTGAGGATCACAAATGTTTATGGAGTTGACCTTGGTGACAAAAAAGTCGCAGAAAATCCAAACAATTATTGAATTATGGCGCATTCAGGTAACCCCATATTCAGCCATTTATTGAATGACATAACACCTCTCAAATCCAATTAGTCAAACATTTATTCGTTAGTTTAGGGTAAAGATTTAACCCATTACCAAACGACAAAATTTCAGACTGGTCCAAATTCAAAGATGTTGCAGACGACAATTTCAAGTGAATGGAATGTTTAATATTTCGGTCTTTTGGGATGGAAAACATTGTGGGAAATGAAGAAATTGCTTGTCACAAGCAATTTTGTCATTTTCCACGATGTTTTCCATGGACATTATTTTGTGGGGAGTCAAAAAGAGTCATTGTGTGGTAATGGGTTAAACAATTATTAGTAAAACCCCATGATTCATAAAAACAATGTGACTGTCACATGTTTAAACAATATGTTACCATATTAACCCTTACCCAAATAAGTCCAGGTTTTGACAACTCTATAGAAAAGCACTTACAAAATCCTACAAAAGGGAAAAAGACTTTACTGTTGACCAGCATTTTCTCCTTTTTCCTCAATGATTTCTATGTCAGATCACAAACATTTTCTTGCTTCAGTATCTTTTATCTTGTTCAATGCAAATCTTGTTCAATGCAAAAGTGTTTTTTTTTTTTTTTTTTTTTTTTTTAAATCTGACACAATCAGATATTTGGGAAAGGGTTAATCTGTCACATGGCGTCCACATGTTGCCCAAAAACAAAGTCAGCTGACCCCTGGAAGGTATTTCAACATCTTCGAGGAGTTATTATCTATCTTAACCCTTTCCCAGACAGTGAATCTTAGGGCAGTCCTAATTCAAAACTGCTACCAAAGACAAATTGAATATTACGAACAAGAAATAAAGAACAGAATTATAAAGAATAAAGAAACAAGAAAGGATTTGTGTAAAATACATGTATTGCACAGAAAATATTGAGGCAAGAGGAGAAAATGCTGATAATCAGCATTTTCTTCTTTTGTCTTAATGTTTTCCCAAGCCTTTTCTATTAGGGACGTCGAAAGAAGGTCTTGTTTGGGAAAGGGTTAAATATCTATAGAATGATTTATTTATCAAATGCAGAGCTACAGATAAGAGGGTGTAACGGCTTTTCAAAAAGCCATATAATTCATTGTTCATCAAACCCTATGTTGTAGTTAGTCTAGTTACTCAATGGCATTGTCTCATTGAGACAATTCAAATGAGTCCCAAAACAGGGTTTCAACTTGAAATAAGCCTCCCTCTACTTTCTGTAGTTCTGCAAATGTCAAAGAAGTAGGGAAAGAAAAGCCAACGAAAACCAACAAAAGCTAAATACAAAAAACATGCATAACATACGTACCAAAACCAACTAAAATCATGCAGTTTACAGCAAGAGATAAGAAGGGGTAAAATTTTACACTTGTAAATTCAAACCAAAACCCAATTAGTCCCTATGTAGTGTGTACTTATTCGAATTGTCTCGATGGACCAATTCCAATGAGTACCCACAACATGGAACAAAGTGGGGGCATACTGTTTTACTTGTGTTTTACTGTCTGTCTGAAAACTTCACATTGTTCATTTTGGGGAAATGCCTGTTTCACAAACACATCTTGTTTGCTTATTTAAAAGCATTTACTCCCTCTTATCTGTAGCATTTTTGTTAGTAACTACACGGTAGATATTTACTCCCTCTTATCTGTAGCATTTTTGTTAGTAACTACACAGTAGATAATCACCTGATACAATATTTTCAGAAAATCTTCAATAATTTTGCAAGTACTAGGCCAATTTGAATTCAGTTTGAAGCAGAGAATGTGGACAGACGTCACGCATTAGATGGACTTGGTTGATTTTTGAAAAATCAACTGATAAAAAAGTTATTGAAGATAAACCAAAATTTTGGTTTATCTTCAATAACCTTTTTATCAGTTGACTTTTCAAAAATCAAACATGTCCAGCTTATTCCTGGCATTTTCCCACATTCTCTGCTTCAAACCGAATTCAAATTGGTCAAGTATTAAAAAAGATATTGAAGATTATCAGAAATTCTGAGTCACGTGATTATACACCGTGAACTAGTTAGTAAATAAGTCAAACCAATACACTACAAGCATAATCTTACAACATTATCCCCAAATCCAAGGATGGCCGGAGCTCCGTGGTCAACAAAGTTGACAAAAACATAGTCGTTCTTTGTGCTGTGCAAAAACAAAAACATTGGTTATTTGAACAAAAGTTTGCTTTTACATTTGGCTTTGAATTTAAAGTATTATAACATTGGCAAAACAAAACAATGAAAGATGTTTTTATTTCATGTCACTTTTAATGACCTTTCAAGCATAAAATCTTAACCCTTTCCCAAACGAAAAAAATTTAGGGTTATCCAATTCTAATGCTGCTGCAGACCACTAAATGAATGTAGCAAATGGTAAAAGTTGTGAATAATATAGCACAGAAAACATTGAGACAAAAGGAGAAACTGCTGGTTATCAGCAGTTTCTTGTTTTGTTTCAATGTTTTCCCATGCCTTTTCTTTTATGGCATTAAAACCAAGTCTTGTTTGGGAAAGGGTTAACCCATTATCAGATGGCAAAATTTTAGAATTGACCAAATTCAAAGATGTTGCTGAAGACATTTAAAGTGTATGAAATTTTACATTTTTTGTAATTGATATAGTATAAATTTGGGAAAGGGTTACTAAAATTAAGAATGAATTTATGAACAGATTGTTCAGTATTGTGCTAAATAATTATCATATTGTACATACCTCTGTAGAACTTTGCCTCCTGCATTTGAATCTCCTTTTAGTACAGAGATGAAAGTCTCTGGGTTCACTTCCTGTGGAAACATTGTAATCAAAGAAAATTGAATATCCTCACTTCGTTTTAACAAAAACCTCGTAACTGCAGCTTTAGAGAAGACGACTGTGACAGGTCAGTGTTATATTTAGACTTGCTTTTGGTGTTCACACAGTTTAAAAGACATTTTGTTCGATCACAAGCGTGCTCATACCTTTAAATCGGCTGAACGTGATGATGTCAAGCGAGTAGATATTCAACTTTGAGCCATTGTAGCAGTCAGACAGCATTACCCACCCCCAAACAATTGCATTTTCGTTGTAGAAAATATGTTGGCTTTCAGT
This sequence comes from Fragum sueziense, assembly GCA_963680895.1. Lineage (NCBI taxonomy): Eukaryota > Metazoa > Mollusca > Bivalvia > Cardiida > Cardiidae > Fragum > Fragum sueziense. The sequence goes on along the minus strand of OY804593.1, from coordinate 38,612,700 downwards.
TAACGAAAGATTGGATAGATTATCTGTTTATTTGAACAAGAGTTGTCCGCGGACAACGTAGCTCGCCTATACGGGAGCTTGTCACAAAAACAGCTATTTTTTTAAAAGTAGGTCAAACTCTAAGGTCAAGGTCACAAGGTCAAAGGTCATGGTCACAAATGTAAGGTCTTGGCAGGAGGTATCCATGTGTGAAATATCAAGGCTCTATCTATAATAGTGTATGAGATATAGGCCAGGTTAAAGTTTTTTAAAAGTAGGTCAAACTCCAAGGTCAAGGTCACTAGGTCAAAGGTCATGGTCCCAAATGAAAGGTCTTGTCGAGAACTATCTAAGTGTGAAATATCAAGGCTGTATCTGTAATAGTGCCTGAGATATAGACCAGGTTAAAGTTTTTCAAGTGAAGACGCGACAGGACGGGACGGTATGCGACGCCGACACTAGGGCTGTGACATTAGCTCCCCGGACATAAAGTCCCGGCTCACTAAAAAGTAACATCATATTTTGTGATAGTGAGACGATAATCGAATTGAACGAACAAATTTCCCTTTACTAAATAAAGGTTCTGATAGGTGCTGGGAGTCAAATTATAGACCCCTATGGGTAAAATGGACAAAATTGTTCCATCTTATCCCATTACCACACGACAAAATTTTGGACCATTCCAAATTCAAAGATGTTGCAGACAACAATTTCACGTGCATGGAATTTTACATTTTTTGGTGTATTTGTTCAGAAAATATTGTGAGAAATGAAGAAATTGCTTGTCACAAGCAATTTCTTCATTTTCCACAATATTTTCCAAAGCCTAAATTTGGTATGGCGTCAAAAGGCGTCACTGTCTGGGAATGGGTTAAATTATGAAGTCAAATCAAGCAGCAAAACTCACCAATCCTTTATAATCTATCTTCACACCTTCATAAACATTTGTGCCATTGGGTTTGTTGATGATGTTTCCTTTTACTGGGTTTCTGTAGCGAAAAAAGGAAGAATAAACCCAAAACCAGATGGCAAAATTTTAGACTGGTTCAATAACAAAGATGATGATGATGACACAATCAAATGAATGAAATTTTATATTTTTTGGTCTTTCTCTATAGAAAACATCATGAAAAATGAAGAAAATGCTTGTTACAAGCAATTTCTTCATTTTCCACAATGTTTTCCCCTGAATTTCTCTTGAGGGGCATCAAAAGGCATCATTAGTAAAAACTATTGGATCTTTTCCTAACATTTAACTTTCCAAGATGACAACTACTGAGAGAAAGAGAAGCAAACAAATGCAAGTGCTATTGGGCCTGTTGATGATGTTTCCTTGAACTGGGTTTCTGTGGCAAAAAAGAGTTATAGAACAATTAGAACTTTTCCTAAATTTAACCTATTATCAGATGGCAAAATCTTTGTCTGTTCTAACTTCAAAAGTTGCAGACGACAATCCCAAGATCATTCCAGATTTGCACAATGGTTTGGCAGAAGATTGCAATTTTCCCACTTTAACCCTTTCCCAGACATTGACGCTTTTTGACAGCCTTTAAGATAAAGGATTTGGAAAACATTGTGGAAAATGAAGAAATTGCTTGTGACAAGCAATATCTTCATTTCCTACAATGTTTTCTACCCAAAAGGACAAAAGAACATAAAATTATACTCACTTGAAATTGTCTTATGCATCATCTTTGAATTCGGAATAGTCCAAATTTTTGCCTTCCAGTAATGGGTTAAATGCCATGTCAGTCATGTCAGACTTTTTAATCACATCAAAATCATTTTACAAATTTGAAAGCCCATCAAATCAAAATCCTTGGATCACTTCAGATTTGCATGATGGTTTGGCAGAAGACTGCAATTTCCCCACTTTCGATGTCATGTCAGATGTTTTGACCAAATGAAAATCTTTTTACAAATATGAAAGCATTTTCTCCTTTTGTGCAATACTTTCTAAGCTATAATCTACACATTTACTATAATTTTAAGCCACTACTTACTCTCTGTTGAAGGCAATATCATCGTACATCATGGTGATAATGTTGTCCGGATTGAACCCCTGTCTGATGAGTATTTGGTAGGCGTGGCACACATCAGCCTGAAAATGGAGGTGAAATGTTGTTTATTGTCAGAGTTACAAATGTCACTGGGCACAAAATATTGTTGTTGTTGTAGTCATACATCATGGTGATAATGTTGTCCGGATTGAACCCCTGTCTGATGAGTATTTGGTAGGCGTGGCACACATCAGCCTGAAAATGGACGTGAAATGTTGTTTATTGTCAGAGCTCAAATGGCACAGGGCACAAAATATTGTTGTTTTACATCATGGTGATAATGTTGTCCGGATTGAACCCCTGTCTGATGAGTATTTGGTAGGCATGGCACACATCTGCCTGAAAATGGACGTGAAATGTTGTTTATTGTCAGAGCTCAAATGGCACAGGGCACAAAATATTGTTGTTTTACATCATGGTGATAATGTTGTCCGGATTGAACCCCTGTCTGATGAGTATTTGGTAGGCATGGCACACATCTGCCTGAAAATGGACGTGAAATGTTGTTTATTGTCAGAGCTCAAATGGCACAGGGCACAAAATATTGTTGTTTTACATCATGGTGATAATGTTGTCAGGATTAAACCCCTGTCTGATGAGTATTTGGTAGGCATGGCACACATCTGCCTGAAAATGGAGGGGAAATGTTGTTTATTATCAGAGTTACAAATGGCACTGGGCACAAAATATTGTTGTTTTATATCATGGTGATAATGTTGTCAGGATTAAACCCCTGTCTGATGAGTATTTGGTAGGCATGGCACACATCTGCCTGAAAATGGAGGGGAAATGTTGTTTATTATCAGAGTTACAAATGGCACTGGGCACAAAATATTGTTGTTTTACATCATGGTGATAATGTTGTCAGGATTAAACCCCTGTCTGATGAGTATTTGGTAGGCATGGCACACATCTGCCTGAAAATGGAGGGGAAATGTTGTTTATTATCAGAGTTACAAATGGCACTGGGCACAAAATATTGTTGTTTTATATCATGGTGATAATGTTGTCAGGATTAAACCCCTGTCTGATGAGTATTTGGTAGGCATGGCACACATCTGCCTGAAAATGGAGGGGAAATGTTGTTTATTATCAGAGTTACAAATGGCACTGGGCACAAAATATTGTTGTTTTACATCATGGTGATAATGTTGTCAGGGTTGAATCCCTGTCTGATGAGTATTTGGTAGGCGTGGCACACATCGGCCTGAAGGTGGAGGTGAAATATTATTTTATTCTCATGGCATAGGGCAGGGGCTTGGAGGAAATCCCTATTAGAAAGAGATTTGGGAAAACACCAAGGCAAAGGCAGAAAGATGCTAATAATAAGCATTTTCTCCTTTCGTCTGAATATTTTCTTTGCTATATTGTACACAAATCCTATCCTTATTAACACCAATTTCTACTTCGACAAAAGTTTTCAAACTGGAACACGCTAATTCAATATAGTTCAGGAAAGGGCTAAAGTCTTGCCTTGTCAGAATCTTGGGCCTGCATTATAAACGATCTTACGACCATGTTTTTGTGTTTAAAAACTGTGTTAGAAGACATCCAATTGCAAGAGAAATCAGATTGGGCCAATCAGGCTAGTTACAAGAAATTACGCAAAAAATAATCGTACGATCGTTGATAATGCGTAATAACATCCCTGGTTTATAATTGTCACATGTTACTACCACACTTTTCTTCTCAAGCCAGGGACTTGTAGATAAAAGTCCACTCAAAGATCTACTATTCCATCCTTGAATGAACCAAAGTACCGTTGAAATGTCTTACAATCAGTCAATTACACCATTCCCAAATAATACCTTTCCCATTACCAGAATAACAAAATTTTAGGCGGGTCCAATTCAAAAGCCACTGCAGACGACAAAATGAATGCTAATAAAGATTGAAATTGTGTGATATAGCCAAGAAAATATTTGGGGCAAAAGGAGAAACTGCTGGTTATCAGCAGTTTCTTCTTTTGCCTCAATGTTTTCCCAAGCTTTTTTCTATTAGGGACGTCAAAACCAGGTCTTGTTTGGGAAAGGGTTAAACCTTTCCCATGACCAGAATACCGGTAACAAAATTTTAGGCGGGTCCAAATTCAAAGATCTTGCAGACGACATTATCAATTGTATGAAACTTTACACAAAGGCAAGTTTGAGGACAAAGGAGAAAAGCTTTCTACCTTTTCCTTCAATGTTCTTGACAATTTTCACAAGCTGGATTGTCAAAACTAGAAATATTGTTTGTAAAGGGGTTAACCCTTTCCCAAATGACAAAATTTTAAGGCGGACAATTTGAAAGCTGTTGCAGACGACAAAACAGGTGTTGTTAATTATCAAATTTGTGTATGATATAGCGGTGAAAATATTGAGATAAAAGGAGAAACTGCTGAATATCAGCAGTTTCTTCTTTTGTCTCAATGTTTTCCCTGCCATTTCTTTAACCCTTTTGCTGCCAAATATCCAATATTGGACTGTCCTCTGGATGCCAAATTAATTCGAAGAAATTTCCAAGAATCATACCCTGTAGACAAAAACAAGCATAACTTTTGACTCATTTGATACTTTTCTTTCAAATTTTCAGCACATACAGAGAGATAATGAAGATATTATATTACAGAAATTTCAAAGTTATTTATGATGTGACAATATCTATTCATTTTGATTTTATTCGCAAAATGTTGGAATCGAAAAAAGTGGATGAAGAGACCTCAACTAGATGTTTCCGTTGAAAGTATTATGTTTTGGTGGAACAATTTGTTGAAATTGTCAACTAAACATAATTTCGAACTATCCCGAAGCCTTTTCCAGCATTTTCGGTGTCATTCATGGTGATATTTACAGCTTCTAGGCATAAATAGTAAGTGCGTTCTAATGGCAACCATATTTTTGTCTTTTGTTTGAAAAATTCCTCAGAAAAACACTTATAGTTTACCGATTTTAACACAAATTTCACTGTTTTATCTGTCAAACGCAAGTACTTTGATTACTAAAACGGTGCTATAAGAAAAAGACTGTGTGAAAACCACTTAGCTGGAAAAACTATTCATATATTTCACCCCCCTAAATTTGTCGAGAAAACTCGACTATGGCAGAGACCCCCAGAGTCGAGTTAACTCGCCTATGGCAGCAAAAGGGTTAAGGGATGGTAAAACTAGGTCTTGTTTGGGAAAGGGTTAAAGAATAAACACAAGAAATTTCATCCACATTAACCCATTACCAGACAGCAAAATTTATAATAGACTTCACTTGTCCAATTCAAAGATGTTGTAGATGACAATTTCAAGTGCATGAAATTTCATACTTTTTTGTCTTTCTAAATAGAAAACATTGTTGGAAATGAAGAAATTACTTGTCAAAAGCAATTTCTTCATTGGGAGCCAAAAGGCGTTATTGTGAGGTATCGCCTATTCAGATGTAGCAATTGGCATAACTAAACACTTTCCCACATTACAATATTTTAAGCCAGTTCAAATTGAAAAGGAGGAGAGCAAAATTAAGGCTAACTCAAAGTTATAGCATAGAAAATCTTGATAGAATGGGGAAACATAATTTCCTTCATTTCCAACAAGGTTTTCTAAACCAATGACAAATGAATTAAATATGCCACATTTCAGGAAAGTGTTTTAACAATAATTGGAATATTTTTAAAAGTTTATTTTTGTCACAATATAAATTAAGTTAAATTTAGGATATTGCTTTTTGGTAAAGTTATTTATTAGAACATTCTTATGCCCCTAGGTTTAAAAATTAAGAGGTCGGGATTGGCTCATTGATACAAGGTTTGCCATGCAATGTTATCATGCGTCTATTGACTGAATGTTCATCTTACTTTTTGTAAAATTTTGTATCAACCCTTTCCTAAACAACCCAAGTTCTTAATCCTTTGTGAATATAACTTTGAAAGTGATAAAAGAAAAGAAGAAAATGCTGATATACAAGATTTACAACTTTTCTCCCAATACTTTTCATGCTGTGATATACACCCTAATACACTACAGTGTACCGGTAGATCAAGATTGAACTGCATGCTTTGGTTCAAGGATTAATATTGATGAACACTACAGAACAAAATTAAAATAGCTCATTAATTAAGACTATGTTGAATGTTGAAGTACTATACTTTGAATTCTTTATCATTTCCTTTGTAAATTTAAAGCAGCTACTTCACTCAATTTAACGCTCTTCCATGTCACAAAATCTAGGACATTCTTCTTTTGCTCTCATTGCTTTCCATGTTATAATAGATCTAAACCAATTCCATACATTAAGTAGCCATAATTTCAAACCTTTTCAGTATAAATTGGTTTAGATTTGATAAGCAATTTTGAAAGGAAGTTTTAATGTTTTGTCAACATAACATCAAAATCTTTTCATATATCTTATTTCCTTCTGATAAGGGTCATCAAAGCCAGGGCTTGTTTGGGAAAGCCTTGGTGTAACTAAGCATTCCGTAACAGTGGAAATAACCTGAACAGTTTCCCAAACAGCAGAACTTGAGGGCAGTTAAATTTGAAAACTACAACAGGCAGCAGAATTGATAAAGATAGGATAAGACATGTGCAACATAGTGCAAAAATTAATATTCAGGTAAAAACCTAAAGAAGAAAATGCTGGTTATCAGCATTTTCTTCTTTTGTCTCAATATTTTCCAAAACATTTCTGCATTAGGACATGAAATCCAGACATTGTTTGGAAAGAAATCAAAAGGGTCAGTGACTCAGTATTTAATTAGCACTGATAATGAAAACAATCTCAATTAAGTTAAGACAATCTTAATTATCATTCAATTTGCATCTGATCAGTCCTGTGCCATGAGATTCTATGCACTGATCAATCCTTTATCTAACCACAAATATTTAAGACAGGTCCAAATTGAAAGCTTTTCTCATTTTATATCATACAGTAACACTGACAGATTAACCCATTCCCAAACACTTAACAGCAAAATTATAGGGTACCCCAATTCCAAAGCAGCAAACATATTCAATATTTATACAGATAGGATTTGATTTTGATTTTATTGGGGTTTAACGCCGTTTTATAACTTCTATGGTCATATCGCGGAAGCTGGAGCACCTAACCGTGGGTTCCTGGTATTTCTCGCACCAGTACAACCACAATATCCAAACCGAGCCTCCAGCTGCTCTCTCACATAGATGATTCACACCCATTGGTGAGAGACAAATGACTTTTGTCAAATGTCAGAATGGATTCTGGCCGAACCGGGGTTTGAACTTGAGACCGCTGGATTGACAGACTCTGACGTAACTGACTGAGCTATCCGGGATCGGCGGATAGGATTTGAGCATGAAATGGTACAGAAAACATTGAGGCCAATAGAGATGATGCTGGTGATCAGCATTTTCTTCTTTTGCCTAAATGTTATCCCAAACCGTTTCTAATAGCGACCCCTGTGTTAAAAGTCCAGTGTGTTACCACTGCACAAAATCTGCCCCTGAGTAATACTTGAAGCACATAAAACTTTAAGCCATTACCAAACAACAAAATTTTAAACTGGTCCAAGTTCATAAACTTTGCAGACGACAATTTGAAGTCAATGAATTTTAAACTCTTTTGGTCATTTTGTGGATAAAACATTTTGGGAAATGAAGAAATTGCTTGCCACAAGCAATTTCTTCATTTTCCACAATGTTTTTTTAAGCCATTATCTTATAGGGAGCCAAAAAGAGTCATTGTGTGGTAATGGGTTAAAAAGGGGGAAAAAAGATGCTGGTGTTCCCGTCCTGTCTCCTAGATCTTTTGCTATCAGGTGCAGCAATACCTTCTTCAGACGTTCCTTTGAACGCTATTATTTTACAACAATTGGGAAGCAAGTTTCCTTCAACTTATCAATCCTTTCACAAACGACAAAATTTTAGGGAGGTCAACTCAATAGCTAGCTGCTGCGGACAACAAAATGGATATTAATGAAGATTGGAATTGTGTGTGATATAGTCAGGAAAACATTGAGACAAAAGGAGAACTGCTGGTATTCAGCAGTTTCTTCTTTTGTCTCAATCTTTTCCCAGGCAATTTATATCAGAGACATCAAAACCAGGTCTTGTTTAGGAAAGGGTTAATCCCTCTCTATTGAGATCAGGGGTCTTGCTACCAATTTTTGTTTGGGCCAGGGGCCAGAGAAATTGGGAAAAATAGTAATGTTTTTACCTAAATTGGGAAATACTAAAGCAAGGTTGTATTCATAGTTTCATACTGTCACTCAGTTTCAGCTGCAAATTAGACTGTAGTGATGTAAAATGCATTTGTACATACTCTTGTTTAAGAATCTACTCCAAGACTGTCTTCAAAATGTTTGTAAATGAAGATGAAGTCTAAACATGGGGCATTCTGGGTCCTCATTGGGAATTTTCACCATAGAATAGGAAAAAAAAAGATACTTTTTGCCATTGGGAATGGGGCCCAATAACAGCCCCAAATTTTGGCAAACGAGACCCCTGGAGATTGTTACAGAGCTACAGATAATCTTGAGAGCGATCATTATGGATTTTCCAAATGCGAAGTATTTACTATTTCTCAAGCTCTCAACAGAATCGTCTCATCTTCAGTATCCACAAAATAGGGTTTCGATATTAAATAATAAATTAAGAATTTCTTTACATCCTCTTACCTGTGCGTTCTACCCATTCCCACAAAGTGGCGCTTTTTAACATCCCTCAAGAGAAATACTTGGGTCCAATTTGGGAAAACATTGTAGAAAATGAAGAAATTGCTTGTTACAACTTACAAGCAATTTCTTCATTTTCCACAATGTTTACCAAACACAAATGGAAAGATGTCTGAAATTTCATCAACTTCAATTTGTCGTTTGCAGCATCTCTGAATTCGAACAAATCCAAAATTTTGCCGTCTGACAATGAGTTTATGTTTATGTCTAAATGAGTAAATCTCACCTGGTGTCTGTAGTTGAAATAACCATTTGATCCAGCCACCAAAACAGCCCAGTGTTGTCGGTCCGCTGTCGGATCTGGTTTATCCGCCTGTTGAAACTCGAACACCTGCTTAGGCAGGGCGAATGCTGCTGCCACTACCGCTAAAAGAATTACAACCTTTTCCATCTTTAGTCCCGAAATATTCACGTCTTTACTCTCGCTTGATTGTCTGTCTTGTGATTTCAATAATAACACGGGTCACATGATTTGTCACATGATACGTTGCCGAATTTCTCCGGAGATTTCCGAGGACTTCCGGACGATTTTTTTCCCGCCATTGATAAAAACTATGGTGACTTAAAAAGGCCATTGTAGGCTACATGTATAATGTATAGACTAGTCTATTATAATAATCATATCGTGTCGGTTTTTTCCTCCAAAGATTTTAGGTTAACACAGACCCGTAGGAACAGGGTGGCTATGGGCACTGGGTCCGGGCACTTAGCCCCCTGAAGTTGCCGAGTTTTCATTATTTAGAAATTACATTTTTGTAATTTTTACACTGAATTTAGGGGAATCCAATTCAGCCCCGACACTGGCTTGGACAGGGGCTAGCTTTATCCCATAAAATTGCTTCCTACGGGCCTGATTCACAATGAAAAAAAATATATACGAGGATAAGAAGCATAACAGCGATTTCTACACGATCTCACACAAACACCCAGGTGTGGGTTGACGTCTCAAATAGAGAGCTCTATAGTTAAGTTTTTTTTTCAATTTAAATCACTGGGGGAAAAGAAGAAAGTAGCCTAGTGTTAATGTCAAACAGTTGCTTCTTTTCCCTCAGTTATTTCTATGCCTGATCTATATAGATCTATATATTGTTCAAATATCCTGATCTTCGTTACATTTAGGCCTATATTGCAGTATGTAGGCTACATCAATGTTCTGCCTTTACCAAATTGGATAAATCTATGTCCGATATTTTATCGTTTAGAAAAACGCAAATCCTATCACAAAAAGACAAAATTTGGCTATTTTAATGGGGTCCTGATTCAAAAACGTTGCAGAGGACAAAATTAACACGGACAAAAACTTGAAAAGACAAAGTAGATCTAGATCTACGCCACTAGATCTAGTCTAGAATTGGCCTATATAGGCCTATAGATCTAGATCTAACCTTTTAGGGAAAAGGAGAAAACTGTTGGCCAACAACAATTTCTTTCTCCATCTTTTCATTATATTTTCCCAGAGAAGTTAGGTATGAAATGGTTGTCAAATACAGATGTTACAATATTTGGGAAAGAGTTAGATCTGACAATCACAAATTTGAAATGTTAAAATTTGAATGAACTTGGAAATGGCTAGATCTAGCCTACTTTTGCTTTCATCCTCAGTTCCCTTTTTAACATTCACATCTGAAAATGGATGGGAAACATTTTGAGAAAAGAAGAAAATGTCGAGTCAGCATTTTCTTCTTTTCCATCAATTCCTATGGCTTCGTGTTACTAAATACGCTTCATCTTGGTTTTTGCGCCATGCCCAACAAGGACATTATAACTTTTAACCAATAACCACATGATGACGCTTTTTAGCGCCTCACAAAATAAAGGCTTCTTTACAAATCAAGACAAAACTTGGGCGAACTGCTGTTGAGCATAATGATCTAGAGTAGGACGATTTTCAGCCTGATTGGAAACGCACATTAACCCACTAACAGACAGCAAAATTTTAAAATGGTCCAAATTCAAAGAAGTTGCAGACTATTTCAAGCGAACAAAAATTTGATATTTTAGGGTCTTTTCTAGAAGAAAACATTGTGGGAAATGGAGAAATTGCTTGTCACAAGTAATTTCTTCATTTCCCACGTTTTCGAAAGCGGCAAAAAGCATTATCGTGTATGAATGGATCAAGCTTTTTTTTATCAACAATTACACTTCTCCACAATGGCAGTTACAGGCAATGACTCCAAGAATATAAATGGCAGAGTAACGATTCTTATGCACTGCACCTCTAATTTTAATATGAAGTTTCGCGATTCTACCTTACACAGTGCTTGTGTTATGCTCCGAACAAAAAATAAGTATTAACATCAACAAAGGGCAATAACTCCAAAATTATGAGTGGCAGAGTAACAGTTCTTGAGATCTGTCCACCTATGAAGTTTCATGATTCTACATTACATACTTTTCAAGTTATGCTCCATACAAGGTTTGGTCTATGAACCGACTATCCGACCAACACTTGCATTCTTCGAAAGGGGGTATAATTATATCAAAATTAGTTCAATCGTATGTCATAACGCAGAAATATTGAGGGAAAAGGGGAAATGATTACCAACACTTCCTTCTTATCTATCAGGGGCGGGGGTGGTGCAGTGGTAAGGCGCTTGACTTATAACACAGGGGTCGCTGGTTCGATCCCACGCCTCACCAGTCTTTCGGGTGAGACTTTAAAACGAGGTCCCGTCTCCATATGACCTTAAGCCTCTCTTACAACCCGTCGTGCGTCTTTTTAAATCGTACGTTTTAAAACGCTGCAAAATCGCACGATTTATAAAGACGCAGGACGGGTTGTAAGAGCGCATAAAGAATTGTCCGGTCAATTCTTTGCTGCGTGCAGTCTGCGTCGTGGTTGCGTCCACAAAAGTCGTACGTTGCACGTGCGTGCATCGCACGACTAAACGTACGTTTTTGACGCAGACCGCACGCAGGAGCACGTACAACCGGTTGTAAGAGGGGCTAAAAGCTGTTGAGTGGGACGTAAAACTCCATTCCCTCTCTACTCTTATCTATCAATGTTTTCACAACCTATTTCTACAACGGATGTCAAAGCCAGGTATCTTTTGGAAACGATTAAGTAACCTATTCCCAATTGACAAGTTTCTGGATTTGCTGAATGCAAGTGATGCATGCAACTCAGTAAAATTAAAGAGTGAGGCGAAATACTCTTGATATATGATCAATCTAATAATTAATTGAATGAGGTGTCATGCCTCTTTTTAACAACATATGAACACCTAACCATTGATTCACGTCCTTTCTCCCACCAGTACTATACCAAAACATCCTGCCAGAGCTTCGAACTGCACATCCCACATAAGTTTTACAATAATCCACCCATTGGTACAAGAGGGCCAAAATGGCCCTATATCGCTCACCTGAAAGAAGTTTAAGACAAAGAGTCACCCAAGGAACATTTCTGCCAAGTGTGGTTCAAATTGGGCCAATGGTTGATTTTTAAAGAATTTTCTTAGAATTTTTCTAAGTCCAATAAGTCACGCCCTGCCACACCCACTTTTTCAGACGAAACAAAAATTCACATTTTTTTAAAGAGTCACCAAAGGAACATTTCTGCCAAGTTTGGTTCAAATTGGGCCAATGATTGATTTTTAAAGAATTTTCTTATGATTTCTCCAAGTCTGATAATTGCTGACCTGCCATGCCCACAATTTTGGACGAATAAAAAATCCGCGAACAAATCTTAAGGAGGGTCACCTAAGGAACATTCCTGCCAAATTTGGTTCTAATTGGCCCAATGGTTAAGGAGAAGAAGATTTTTGAAGAATTTTTTAACAATTTCTCTTGGTTAGATAAGCCCCGCCCTGCCACACCCACATTTTTTGACGAAACTATTAATTTATGAACAAATGTTGAAAAGTGTCACTCAAGAAACAATTCTGCAAAGTTTGGTTCAAATTGGCACATTGGTTGATTTTTAAAGAATTTTCTTATGATTTCTCTATGGCCGAAAAGCCCCTTCCTCCCTGCCACGCCCTCATTTTTTGACAAATGTAAAAATTTGTGCATCAATTTTGAAAAGAGAGACTCAAAGAACATTCCTGCAAAGTCTGCTTCAAATTAGCCCAATGGTTAATTTTTAAAGAATTTTCTTATGATTTCTTTAACCCTTTACCAAACAACTAAATTTTAGGGTGATCCACCTCCAAAACTGCCACAAATGACTAAATGGATGTTATTGAAGATAGGATTTGTGTAAAATATGGCACAGAAAATATTGAGACAAAAGGAGAAACTGCTGGTTATCAGCAGTTTCTTCTTTTGTTTCAATGTTTTCCCAAGTCTTAAGTATTAGGGACGTCAAAACCAGGTCTTGTTTTGGAAAGGGTTAAGTCTGATAAGCCCCTTTCTCCCTGCCACGGCCACAACTTTTTACAAATGAAGATATTTGTGAACAAATTTTAAAAAGAAAGGCTTAAGGCACATCCCTACAAAGTCTGGTTCAAATTGGCCCAATGGTTGATTTTTAAAGAATTTTCTTATGATTTATCTAAGTCTGATAAGCCCCTTTCTCCCTGCCACGGCCACGTTTTTTGACGAATCAAAAATCTGCAAACATGTTTTAAGAACGGTCACTCAAGGAACAATTCTGCCAAGTTTGGTTCAAATTGGCCCAATGGTTGATTTTTAAAGAATTTTCTTATGATTTCTCTAAGTCTGATAAGCCCCTTTCTCCCTGCCACGGCCACGTTTTTTGACGAATCAAAAATCTGCGAACAAATTTTAAGAAGGGTCACTCAAGGAACAATTCTGCCAAGTTTGGTTCAAATTGGCCCAATGGTTGATTTTTAAAGAATTTTCTTATGATTTCTCTAAATCTGATAAGCCCCTTTCTCCCTGCCACGGCCACATTTTTTGACGAATCAAAAATCTGCGAACAAGTTTTGAGAAGGGTCACTCAAGGAACAATTCTGCCAAGTTTGGATCAAATTGGCCCAATGGTTGATTTTTAAAGAATTTTCTTAGGATTTCTCTAAGTCCAATAAGCCCCGCCCTGCCACACCCACATTTTTTGACGAATCAAAAATCTGCGAACAAGTTTTGAGAAGGGTCACTCAAGGAATATTCCTGCCAAGTTTGGTCAAAATTGGCCTGTTGGTTTTGGAGAAGAAGATGTTTGAAGAAATTGTTGACGGACGGACAGACGGACGGTGAGTGACCACAATAGCTCACCTCGAGCCCTTTGTGCTCAGGTGAGCTAATAAAACAATGTCAGTAAGGATATTAGCCGCTGTCAGAGATCAAGTCCAGAACCCCCATGCAGGCGCTGTAGGAACAGGGGCAAGGGGGGGGGGGGGTATACCCCCAAAGTTGGCCAAAAATGCGGAATTTTCCTTATTTTACTCTGAACATTTATGTAAAATCCAATTTAGTCCCTCCATTATTCAGACTCTGGCCCGGACAGGGGCTTTAGCCCCCGCCCCCCCCACCTCCCATCTTCCACGTAACGTCGTTTCTGAATACAAACATAGATGGGTTCAACCTTGGCTAGTGAAGATGCCCCGCCCACAAAATGGCTTCCTACGGGCTTGTCAGGTTTAAAGTCCACAACAACCTCAGCTTTGACCGTGGCGATTGGGCGTATAAATCATAACAAAACCTTGGATATATATGAGCAATTTTAATAACTCAATTTACTTGTATTGAATAATTTTAGTATATTAAATAATAAAATACAATTGTTTCTATGCAAATAACTCATATCAAATACTCAACAACTTGCGAAACAAAATGATAGAATAATTAATCCTTTGCCGGAAAAGAAAGATTTAGACTGGTCCAAATTCATAGAGGCTGTAGATAACAAAAGATGTATTTCAAATAATTGACTTGAAATCTAAAAGGATAGTAATTATTGAGGGAAAATGATCAAGTTTTGCCCTGCAAATACAGAAGGTGAATTTTAACTCTTTCCCAAACGGCATAATTTTAGGGTTATCCAAATTCAAAGGCGTTGTAGACGACCCTATCAAGTGCATGGAATTCAACATTTTTTGTGTTTTGTTGTAAAAAACATTGTGGAAAATGAAGACATTGATTGTGACAAGCAATTTCTTCATTTTCCACAATGTTTACCATTTTAGTCTTTGTTTTATAAGGCGTCATTGTTTGACAATAAGTTAAAAGCTTTGTCAACTTTAAAAGTCTTTTCCAAACAATTGTTTGTGTTTTATTGTCACAAGATACTTTGACAAACATTGGGGGAAAAAGACTAAAATATTGGAAGATTACATTTTCTACTTTTTCCTCCCATCTTTTTATAAGGAACTCACAAATTTTGTAGTGAGTAATTCAAAATTGTCTACAGATGCATGCATTTATACCTTATTGGCATAAATGTCGTCTGGCAAAGGTTAAGTAAGCTTTTATCAAAACAATGGTTTAAAAGTGTTTTCCCTCTCCAAATAGGTCATGCTGTGCAAAAGTGAACATTAAACTTTGATACATGCATAATGTCTAAATTAACAATCTATTTCTTAATCAAGACAAAATTCAATGTTTCATTCAATATCATTGCTTTAATCCTTTCACAAACAAGACCTGGTTATGACATCCCATGTAGATGTTTTATGAAGACATTGAGAGAAATTAATAAATTGTTGATAATCCGTAATAATCAGTAATTTGTCCTCTTCCCTCAATTTCTATGCCATAAGATAAACTTTTTCTACAAGTGAAATGTATTGTCATCTGCATCTCCTTTCAAATTGAATATTAATAATAATTAATTTGGGAGAGCCTCAGAAGTTTTTAAAAATGGCAATTCTTTTGAAAGTTGAAGTATCACTTTTGCACAACATGTCCAATTCATTCTTTTAAAATATAAAACAGCGAAATAAGAAAATAAAAGGATATTCGTCTAACAGTATTCACGGTGAATAATCATGTGATGCAACAATTTCAGAAAATATTCAATAATTTTATTAAAACGGGACCGATTTGAATTCAATTTAAAGCAAAAAAGGTGGACATACGTCACACATTAGATAAACGTGTTGGATTTTTGAACAAGAGTTGTCCGCGGACAGCGTAGCTCGCCTATACCGGAGCTTGTCACAAAAACAGCATTTTTTTTTAAAGTAGGTCAAAGTCCAAGGTCAAGGGTAATGGTCCCAAATGAAAGGTCTTGTCGAGATGTATCTATGTATGAAATATCAAGGCTGTATCTCTAATAGTGCCTGAGATATAGGCCAGGTTAAAGTTTTTCAAAAGTAGGTCAAACTCCAAGGTCAAGGTCACTAGGTCAAAGGTCATGGTCTCAAATGAAAGGTCTTGTCGAGATGTATCTATGTATGAAATATCAAGGCTGTATCTCTAGTAGTGCCTGAGATATAGACCAGGTTAAAGTTTTTCAAGTGAAGACGGGACCGGACGTCGACACTAAGGCTGTGACATTAGCTCCCCGGACATAAAGTCCCGGCTCACTAAAAATCAATTGATAAAAAAGTTATTGATGAAAAACCAAAATTTTGGTTTGTCTTCAATAACTTTTTCATCAGTTGATTTTACAAAAATCTACCACGCACAGCTTATTTCTGATTTTCCCAACTTCTCTGCTTAAAACCGAATACAAATTGGTCAAGTACTGACAAAAATATTGACAATTTTCTGAAATTCTAGGTCACGTGATAAACCATCGTGGTATTACCCTATCCAAACAACAAAATTTCAGGGTGACTCAGTTTCAAAGGTGATACAGACTACAAAACAAACATAAAACATCATCCTAAAAGGCTTGCATTTGGGAAAGGGTTAACCCATCCAAAAACAGTGACACATTTGGATGCACCTTATGAGAAAACATTTAGGCAAAAGAAGAAAAAGCTGATAATCAGCATTTTTTCCCTTTTGCCTCAATATTTTCTGAGCTACAACATACACATTTTCTGCTTTTAAGATCAATTATTTTGTTGGCTGCAACTCACTTCCAATTGGAACACTTAAATTTTTGCCATTTGGGAAAGGGCTAACAGATCATTCACTTCAGCAATAAAGATTCTCAAAACAGAAGGGACATAACCATAATCATTTTTTTTTTGTTTTTGCAAAACCAGTTATCTCCCTTTCTATATCCAGTAATCCTGGTAATTCTGTGACTTTTTAGGAAAAACCTTAAACCCAAACAAGCACTGTTTGTGACATCCTTAATAGGAAATCCTTTGTAAAACACTGAGGCAAAAGAAGAATATTGATTGTGGGAGGTCAAAATCTCACAACTATGGCTTGAAAAGGCTTTAGTTACAAGGTTTTACTCTCCTACTGATGATATGCTGATAACCTGAAGTTCATTAATGGTAAATCAAAACCTCTTAACTTCAGCTTGAAAAATCTGGAGTTACAAGGTTTTGATCTGATTCTCCCAATAATACACTCCATTGCCTCAATATTTTCCAGGTTATATCACACTCCAATCCCATCTTTAACAACATCCAATTTGCACACTTTATCCTCTTTAAAATTGGACCAGTATAAAATTGTGCTGTCTGTTAAAGGGCTAAGATCCATAATTCCATACAGTAAGTTATGTCTAAAAACTGATGTTTCAAACATCTAAATCAACATGATTCTTAAGTAGAAACAATAAAATCAAAATCAAAAACAATTTCCAGCATAACATATACAAAATCACTGCTTTTCTTCTAAAAATGTCTTAACTACAGCTTATCTTAAGCTGTAGTTACGACATTTTAGAAGTAAAGTTGCAAAATTCTTTTGTACCTGCTCTTCCCTATGAAACAAGCATGGTACAAAATTGTGTAATATCTATAAAAAAGAAATCATAATGAGTAATATCTAAAAGGACAAAAAAAGGATAAGACCCGTCACACAGAAAGTAGACTTGGTGAAAGCCAGTAATCTTAAGCCAGTAGTACATAAATTTGTATGTATGTCTGTAAGCAGCGTTCAATTATTATCTCAAAGATTGAAAATGCTCTTTCACCGTTTTCATTTTTACTTCCAACTTTGATTTTTGAAACACCTTTGAATTTGGACCAATCTAAGATTTTGTAGTTTTGGAAAGGATCAAAGACTGTGTGGTAAATTTGTCTCAAAATTTTGTGACCGAGAGGATAATGTATTGCACTGAATGTATAGCGATTCCTAAACATTGGCACACCTATTTTTTCACAATCAGAAGTGAGATGATCCACATCAACAAAAGAGAGCTGATCCAAGTCTACGATTTCTGTGTGCCGCGTCCCTGGTGTCGTGTAGTCTCCAGATATAAGCTGCCTCGTGTAGGAGGTGACACTTTTGGGTAAAATACGTCAATATGTTCTGAATATCGTCCAACATTGTGAGTCTGATATTGTGTAAATCTTCTAATAGATCTACTTGAAAAACATTCAGAATTCAAATTCTTGTTTAAATCAGCATTTCAAAAACATTGAATGAAAGGCAAATATTATAGTTTGACAGACAAGAGTGACCGCTGTTTACATGAATTTACTTTGTAACCAGCAGTCACTCTTTGTCTGTCAAACTATAGTAAGTTTTAACGCTATTTCATCATTCTAATTTGAAATTTTAATCTTTTTGGCAAAGGATTTATTTTACCTATTTTCACTGAATCATCTTCTTGATAACAGTTTGTACATACTATACCTTGACCAAAAGGTCACAAGCATGTGTGGTAACAAATAAAGACAATCCTGCTTATGCAATTATAAAGGATGTAATTAAAGTCTTAAAGCTACAGAAAATAGGGTGCTAAAGAATTTTTAAATTTGTTATTTCAAGTCTAAACCCTATATTGTGGGTACTCATTTGAATCGTCTTGATGAGACGATTCAAATGAGTATCCACAATGTAGGGTTTGATGAACGATAAATGAAATATTGCATTTTTTCAAAAGCTATTAACCCACACAATGACAGAGATGTTCAGAACACAATATGACCCATTCTACACAACCACATGAACCGATCACATGTTATACACCCCACTCATATCACATGCTGCGTACCACTCTCAACCACAGCCGCGTCCATATACTAGACATATTCTAGACCTTGATAGCCTACATCATCTATCAGTCTAACCCATTGACCTAATCAATTTAATGGTTGATCTAATTAAAACATTGATTTTGATAACATAGACAAATGGATTCATCATGACTTAACCCTTTCCCAAACAAGACCTGGTTTTGACGTCCCTGAAAGCAAATACTTGAGAAAACATTGAGACAAAAGAAGAAACTGCTGATAACCAGCAGTTTCTCCTTTTGTCTCAATCTTTTCTATGCCATATTTCGCACAAATTCTACCTTAAATAACTTCCATTTGGTCATTTGTGGCAGTTTTGGAAATGGATCACCCTAAAATTTTGCTGTTTGGGAAAGGGATAATATCCCTTTTTTTACATCTGCATGACATGTGTGTATGTTTGTATATTTAAATGGCAAAAATATTATTTTATCAAGTGTTTTGGAAAAAATATGACCCCATCACCAAACAACAAAATTATAGAAGGGTCCAAATTGAAAGATGTTGCAGGCTACAATTTAACATGAATGAATGACCATTTTTTGGTCATTTTGTGTGGAAAAATATTGTGGGAAATAAAGAAATTGCTTGTCACAATTTCCCACATTGTTTTCCAAAGCCTTTATTTTTGGGGCGTAAAAAAGCATCATTCTGAAGTAATAGGTTAATTTCATCATTCTTTTTTTAATATTTTGACATAACCTTGTGTCCTTTAAAGATTAGATAATGCAAAGGATGAGTATGGAAATACACTAATCAGGACATAATAAACAATCCTTCAAACCTCTTTTTTTCTGACGTCACAAGGTGCATGACTTATTGGCTTAGTCAAGTACCAAGTACATTGTGTATGTAAATCATTGACGCCCCTTGAGAAAGATAGTAGTTTGAAAAACTCAAGATTTACACTGCTTTATATTACACATATCATCGGTGTTATTGCAAAACCTTGTAACAGCTTGATTAAAGCTTGATTAACAAGGTTTTACAATGACATTGCAGATATGATATTAAGGTACATTAAAAAAGATCATAACTTCCGCTTATTATTTACAAGTAACGATATACATTGGGTTTTTTTTGCATCATGTATTATTTTGACCACTAAAAAAGCCCTTTATTTACTAGTGTGACTGCGTTAGACTAATATTCTGAGAATCTCTAGACGTTCGCTGTAATGAAGAGCTGTGGTTCGAGAGGGGGCATGTGATAAAGAGGGCGGTATAGTCCGGCAGATATCCACTTATACCTTGCAGTGGAGTATAAAGTTTTTTTCTTTGTTGATTCCTGGAGTGGACATCCTACTGTTAAAGATTCCGACGGGTGCCATCGTGTCACCCTTTAGCATTTTGAGAAATTCAAGATGGCCGCCAAGATGGCGGAAATTACTTAAAAAGTCAATGTAAGGGATTTAAATTCATATGAAAGCTGATACATTTTAGGTAAAATATCGAAAATACACTAACTGTTGCTCAAGGAATGAAAAACAATAAAGATAAGACATATTTCTACCATTTCAGTTCATATTATTGTGTAATTTACGTTACATTATGGGATAATTGCTTCATTTATTCACTTATCCAATATTTTTGGACATACGTCATTCAAACACAACAGTGAGTGGTTTTGTTATCAATTCATTCACTTGAATCTTTTGGTGAAAGCAAAATAAGAGCTGTATAAATGTATTATGTAGTTTACGTTACTTTGATAGTAGCATAATAATATTAGCTTCATTCATTCAATTATCTTCTATTATTTGATCAAATGTCATTTAGACACGACTATGTATGGTCTGGTTATCAATTCATTCCCTTTAAAGCTTTTTGTAATAGCAAGACCGCATGTTGTATAAATGTATTATGTAGTTTACGTTACCTTGATATTAGCATATTAGCTTCATTTATTCATTTATCTACTAAAATTTAGCCATACGTCGTGAAAAACATTAGTAAATATTTTGACTACCAACTTTTTTACTTGAGGCTTTTGGTAAGAGCAAAACAACAGTTGTATAAATGAATCCTGTAATTTACGTCACCTTTATTTCGTGTACTGTTACATATTTATAAAAATAATTATCATAAATTGAACAGAATGCCCCTAACAGCTGGTTATAGTGGGCTAGAATAAAGTTAACAGTAATTTAAACAAGATACACCTGTAGTCTCATCCCATCATGTTCTAGACACAAAAGAATAGTGAATTAAACGTACCCAGTTAGGGCACAATGACTAGTATTAGCAAATGAAAATCCGTTGACTAGCATAAAAAGAAGTGCATAGTGACCTACTTTTGGTGCAGGACAAACCTTGTCTGAGTCATGACTCATCCATATACTACATTCTGTGTCTCTAGACCAAACGGCACGAGAAATGGAATGGAAAGGTTTTTCAAAGTTAAGCACAAAAAGTAGGTCACTCTATCAGTCTACCCTGATTTTGGTATATGACATAGCTTTTAGTCATTGTACATTTGCACATTAAACTTTGTATCTCAAATAGTACATGAGATATGAAACAGAAGGGAACTTCGAACTAAGTAACTTAGACTCAAAGTGAATAGTAGGTCACAGTGACATCGTTTTGGTACATAATGCTTCTGTTGGTCATGGTGCGTCTTACTCTAGGTAAAATAGTGCAGGAGATATATAGCGGAACAGGAATGTTCGCAGGCTGCCCGATCGCCTGACAAAGAGTATACGATAATACCCCAGCATTTTTCTTGACGACTTAAAGAAACTAAATAATTGTGCAAGATTAGATATCAATTCCTATCAGCTGATCAAAATTAACATTCTTTGTAAATGATGTGTATAATATGTAAGGTGCTTCTCTACATTGTTCCATTACTCCAGGTTTGGATCACCGGTCGCGGAAAATATCCTTTCAGAAAAAATGTCTGCCACCAATGTTTTGTTATCGTTAACCTATGTGGGCAAGTATCTGGAGGCTTGGTTAGGATGTTGTGATAGTACTGGTATGAGAATGGCGTTAAACCGCAATGAACAAAACCAAGCCAATTAAAAGATGATATACATGTATAATTTTTCTCCGTCAAAGTCTTGTATAATACCCGTGGTACATTGCTAAGGGGCCAAAACTTGCATGCATGTTCTATATAAAATAGTAGATTTCATTGTGTATTTGTATTTCTTGGTTTTTATGCTTTTATTGTTACATAACACTCCTCTTTGGCATTTACTAAGCAATCCACACGCCTTTCTAGCATAGCACAACTACATCTAGTTGAAGAACATGGTCCATCACTTCATCACTGCCATTTTGTCATTTTCGAGAAATCGTTATTTCCAGGAGCTAGAGCTACACACTCCGCTTGGGTACAATCAGTTGTACTAGCACTTGATCCCTTGATCCCACGTCTAGTTGATCTTGTGCAAGAGTGTGTTTCAAATTTTGTGCTCGATTCCTTTTATCATTTATCAAAATGCTTGTATCTGGAGAGAATGATACTAGCTTTTGACATCCTACCAACTATGTACTGCATGCAACGTGACAATACAGCTTAAGTAGCCTACTAGTATCAATGATTGACCTCGAAGTTGAAGGTCTAGCTCTTCAAAATTACTAAATGCAGTTGTGCTAAGGCTAGAATGGGATGTTACAAAGCACATGCCGAGGAGGTGTGATGTGTTACACTGAATACTGTAGGAAACCAGAATTACACATTATGGAAAGCAAACGTTTTAACTCTTAGAAAACGTTTTAACTCAATCGATAGATCGTTCCGCCCTACGAAAATTTTAAGACAAATAATGGATGTGTGGCATTTTTCTAATCGTCCATGGGTTTATCTATGGTTTTGATTGACAGCCGGCGTTTGGTCAATTGAAGGGGCGTAAGGTTGCCTGGTCCGTCCGCTTCTGTTCCGCTCCATATCTCGTACACAATTTGAACTACAGAGACCAATTTTGATGTGTGTCCCATACCAAAAGTAGGCTGCTATCACCTTCTTTTCACTTTTGTTGCTCTTAGTTAGAAATTTTCTTCCGCTCGAAACTCATGTACTGTTTAATGTAAGGGACGCCAAATTTGTTGAGTAGATGCGCCATGACCCAAAGCTTTGTCGTGTATCATTGTACCAAAACCAGATCGCTGAGACCTACTTTTTACGATTGTGTGCACTTAGTTCACTACTCTGCTCTGTATAAAACATAATGTGTGTGCATCAGTGGCTACATCGAATACATGTAACAGTACATGAAATTAAGGTAACGTAAGTTACATAATACATTTATACAATCTGCTGTTTTGCTCTTGACATAATCTTCTAGTGAAACAATTGATAAGTAAACTATTCACTGCTGTGTTTAAATGATTTATGGCAGGTTTGTGGCCACATTATAGTAGAAGTAAATAAAAGAAGGTAATGTGCTAATATTAAGGTAACGTAAATTACATAATACATGTAAAAAACCTTAGATTTGCCGTTGAAAAAAGTGTCTAGTAAAAATATTGATAGACAAACCATTTGTCGTTGTGTTTAAAAGACTTAAAGTCAAATAGTAGTATTCTAGTGAATACATGAAGCCAATTATGCCATAATGTAACGTAAGTTACACAAAATTATCAACTGAATTACATTCATACAACCCATATTTGGCTTTCAACAAAAAATAAAGTGAATCAATTGATAACAAGACCACGTGCTGTTGTGTTTGACTGACTTATGTCCAAATGATAGTGGATAAGTGAATAAATGAAGCAATTTTCCCATAATGTAACGTAAATTACACAAAAATGTCAATTGAAATGGTAGAAATATGTCTTACCTTTATTGTTTTTCATTCCTAGAGCAACAATTAGTGTATTACAGATATTTTACCAAAAAATATTTCAGTTCTAATATGAATTTAAAACCCTTACATTGATTATTTAAGTAATTTCCGCCATCATGGCGGCCATCTTGAATTTCTCAAAATGCTAAAGGGTGACACGATGGCACCCGTTGGAATCTTTATCAGTAGGATGTCTACTTCAAGAATCAGCAAAGAAAAAAACTTTATACTCCACTGCAAGGTCCAGCTAAAAAATGGGGAATATCTGCCGGACTAGTAGTTTATGTTTGCACAAGATAAAGTTCGGACATAGAGTATAAACACTGGGCACAATCAATGGTATGAAGCTGTAGCAAAAAATGTGAGATAAAACGTAGGGAAACTGAAATGTTTTGAGGTGACCTTTTCATTTCTTATTCATAAACCTAGATTTATTCTGATGCCTTCAAAGAATAAAGTCACAGTTGTTATGTGATGTTATAATACTTGTGACATTATTCAATAGCATCTTTTTAATTAAGCTTTAAATATTTTAAAAGATCGTCAGAATTTCAGACTAGTCCAAGTTTTGAACGGTATTTAACGTATACAACCCATCATTAGCACCAAAGAGCCAGAGGCGAAATTTGAAAAGTGCCAGTAAATCCTAAACTGTGTTATATTTCCATTCCAAATACAAACATACGCATTTTGAACGATTTAGAATTTTGAATTAATGCATAATTATGGAAATATTTGACAAAAATGTTATGAATTACCTCCCTTGTATATGAATATAGAGTAAAAAGATATTTGTGATTTTTTTTTCGTCTCGAAGCATAATGTTGAAATCTGGCACGATGAATCAACTTATTTGAATTGTATTTACAAGTGTGTGTGTAATTTGATGCATGTCCCATGGCTAGAAATTGGTGATTTTAATGGTGGGTCATATACCTTAATACTGATATTGGAAGTTGGTTAATCATATTATTTTCTCCATATATCATCCAATTCTAATGCACCCTTAAAATAGACAAAATATATATAGCCTGTTTAATTAAATGAGTTAAAAGTAAACCATGGGGGTTACACAATGAAGTAGACATTAATTATCCCCAGGGTAAACTTTAAACTTGGTTCATGCAAACTGCTCTAAGTTTTGGTGAATTTACAAGAACTAGCAGCGAGATACAAACATTTCAGTTCCCCCACAAAAATACTGATATAACAATTGAAAATATAATTTCTGAGAAATGAACTTGTAAAACCAGGCCATCTTTAATCTTTGTTTATTCATTAACCCATTCCCAAACGACAAAATTTTGGGACGATCCAATTGGAAAGCTGTTCCAGACGACAAAATTCGTGTTAAAAAGGAAAGGGTTTGTGTACAATATGGCACAGAAAATATTGAGACAAAAGGAGAAACTGCTGGTTATCAGCAGTTTCTTCTTTTGTCTCAATGTTTTCCCAAGACTTTTCCACTTCTGACGTCAAAACCAGGTCTTGTTTGGGAAAGGGTTAAACCATGTTTTTTCTTTTTGGTTTAAACTGTTTTAGATAAATAAGTCTGAATTTCATATCATTATGGTGGCTAAAGTTCTAATTGATCAAAAGAAAGTTGTTATGATTCTTCAAGAAAAGAAAATCTCCAAAGATGGAGCATTTTGCAGCCGAAAAAGAAGAATCTTTCATTTCTTTCTGATGAATCAATGGGAAACAATGTTTATATATATTTCTTTTTAGCTGATAGCAAAACTGAAAAGAAGTCAAAAGTCATCAGCATAGTGTGCATCATATTGGTCAAAATTTGTAATGAAGTTCTTGTGATATTTCCTTGTATTTCCAAATTCCAATAAATTTTCAGAAGTTTTCACAGAAAATTGAAGACCACCTAATTTTCAAGCCATAACCTTTTTTCAAATTCTATTATACAAACTCTGTGTCTATATACAATTTTATCTAAATATTTCTTTCCCAAGTATTGAATTTCTTTTTTATCACTTTGAAACATTGCCAGGAGACAATATTTCAGACAGGACTTGATATCGTATCTTATCGTAAAATAATTGGTAAATATTCAGGGAAGAGGAATAAATTGTCATTTTTCAGCAAAAATCTTGTACCTACAACTTGTTTAAAGCTGTACATATGAGATTTTTGTTGAAAAGCAGCGAAATGCCATTAACCAACAATTGTTCATTTGCACCAAGAGTTTAATATCTCAAATTTTGGGAAACAAATATTGAGATAAATGATCTAAATAGGTCAGAGGTCAAATATGTATCGCCATGACAACAACCTAACATAGAATTATCTCTAGGAGAAACTGTCAAAAACGAATAAAATGCAACAAAAATGTACAGTAACAGTCTTCAGATAAAATTTCATAAACTGTAAAATGTAATAAAGTAATTCTAACCATGATAGCCATCTATTTTTATTTCATTGTAATTTAGATGGCTTAGCCCAAAAATACCGTTAGTGCATTATAATATTTATAAGCATTTGCAATAGTTTTGACTAAACCATCAATTTTCTATTTTGTCCCTCAGAGTTTATCTATTGTCATGCTAAACAAAGATAAAAGTATTTTATAATTTCTTCACATGAAGTGTCAATTTGATAGAACAAGCATTTAAAGACTTATGCATTCTTTAGGGCGTAGCACAAAACATTTGTAAGTGTATATTATCGCTTTTCTGCAAAAACTTTGTAACTGCACCTTGTTTAAAGCTGCAGTTACAAGGTTTTTACAAGAGAGATGATAAACAATAACATACATTAGTTTTGTACACAAAAAGGTAGAGCATTTAAAAGAAGTCTAAGACAGCATTGCAATGTTTCTCACTTTTCTCATCGCTGCTTTTCATCGAAAACCTCATAACTGCAGCTTAAAACATACTAAAGTTACGAGATTTTCGATGAAGAGCCACGTTATTCTGATTTTATTAAACTAATTGATAAATCATAACAATAAATTACACTATGAACAAGAAAAGTACATAAAACATGGTATAAAAATATGACATATAAAACTTAAATGCACAATCACGGATGGCTATTAACACAATGACATTGTAACAACGACCTTGTAGATCGTCATGTGAAAAGGAGTCTTCTTGAAAAGTAACAAGAGTCAACTTATAACAGGCAAAAAATTATTTCTATACTATGTCATCGCTTTTATGCAAAAGCCTCATAACTGCATCTTTTTTTTAGGCTGGAGTTACACAGTTTTGAAGAAATGAACAATATAACAAAGAATATTTTTTCTCCAACATGGATAATATCGGAGCAAACTGAGAATATGTTACTTATCAGCATTTTCTTCCTTTGCCTCAATGTTTTCCTAAGCTTTTTCTATAATGACCATCAAAACCAGACTTTCTTTAGGAAGGTGTCAAATATCTTGTTCTCTATATACTAAAATAAGAATGGACTTTGCTTCACTTCCAAGAAATTTCCTTTTCACACAATGAAACCACAGTTATAAATTCTCTGTACAAAGTGTATTAACCCATTACCACACATTGACACCTTTCGACACCCTTTTAGATAATGACTTTGGAAAACATTGTGGAAAATGAAGAAATTGCTTGTGACAAGCAATTTCTTCATTTCCCACAATGTTTTCTATGTCAAAAGACCAAAAAATGTTAAATTTCATTCACTTGAAATTGTCGTCTGCAACATCTTTGAATTTGGATCACCCCAAAATTTTGTCGTTTGGAAAAGGGTTAATAGGGTTGACCTCTGACCTCTACTTACAACAACTGTCGCCTAGCAACCAGGTAACCATGGCGACAGCATTTGCATATTAATGAATGGGTAAATAGGCATCTCTGGATTATTTATAACAATGACAAATCTATCCATAGAAACAAACAAAATCATCCGTAAAGTAGAAACAATACCATTTAAGAACTACATTGGATACCAAACACTACATGCATCTTCTGGCATCATCCGTGACAACAGAAATTAACGACATGTACCCTCGTCAATTTCTGGTCATCATTTGTGGCAATGGAAATTGACAAGGGATACCCTCTTCAATTTCCATTGCTATGGATGAGGCATACAGATACACAAAGTGTTTTGTAGTTGATGATGGATCGTAATCCATAAAATCAATTCTCTGATATTGCTACCATTTCATCCAGTGACATTGATCTTTTGGAAGTATCCTTCAAATGAGACCACATTATAACGACCTTTACACAATGTTAATTCTTATAGATGTACCCAATATTCCTTGAAAGATTTCAGCCAGGAGAAGTTTTGCAAGTGTTTAAGCCTTTCCAAAACAAAACCTGGTTTTGACATCCCTAAAAGGAAAGGCTTTGGAAAACATTGAAACAAAAGAAGAAACTGCTGATAACCAGCAGTTTCTCCTTTTGTCTCAATATTTTCTATGTCATATTTCACACTTCAATTTTGTCATTTGTGGCAGTGCTTGAAGTGGATCAACCTAAAATTTTGCTGTTTGGGAAAGGGTTTAAATCTGAAAATCATTTGGTTATTGTGTCTAGTCAAGGTAAACTTTCGAGCCTCTTAGCCTATAATTTGTGCCTAATGCCAAAACAATAACATTAATTAATCTAAATTTCATTAATCCAACTTTGTCCTTATGAGCAAATTCACTTTTTGTACTTTTACATGATATAAATACCTTTGAATTTTTTTATCTGCAGAGAATTTCAGAGTCGATATAGGAATAGCAAATCAAACAGTCTTAATAATGTGAAAACAGCCAGAATAGTAAGATCAATGTATTCAAAATAGAATGATAGCAATAACATAGAATCAATTTTAATGAGTTTGCTTTAAACAAAAGTGCCCACCAGGCGCGATGTGAATCACACCAATCATAACTATCTTTTGTGTGTCTCAACGGAATAATCATGAACATTTTATGTGTCAGTGTAAATTTGAAATGGGTAAGCATACAGTGTTTCAAGATTCATTCTGTATTTTCACTAAAAGTAATTGCAGATCATCAAGTTGTATTACATGTAACATGCCTATAATTGTACCTTAGCATTTTGACACTTTCAGGGCTTATACATGTATATGACAAATTAATCTGAACTACATTTTTGAATTTGATATGCACTTACATTATTCTTTTGCTAAGTCTTTGCTTTACATCAAGATAGTTTAGAACAATGTTTGTAAGATGATATTCATAATTTCTTGTGACTGAAAAATGTGATAACATATATTTCTAACAAAACAATGGCTTGTGAACAGCAAAGTATACCGAGAGAATTCAACATAAAATCACTTTGAATAAATCACAGTGTATAATCACGTGACTCAGAATTTCCGATAAACTTCAATATCTTTTTTAATACTTGACCAATTTAAATTCTGCTTGAAGCAGAGAAGGTGGGTCAATGCCAGGAATAAGCTGGACGTGTTGGATTTTTGAAAAATCTACTGATAAAAAAGTTATTGAAGATAAACCAAAATTTTGGTTTATCTTCAATAACTTATTTATCAGTTGATTTTTTCAAAATTCAACCACGTCCATCTAATGCGTGACGTTTTTTCGCATTCTTTGCTTCAAACCGAATTCAAATCGGTCCAGTATTTACAAAATTATTGAAGATTTTCTGAAAATATTGTATCACGTGATTATACACCGTGTAAATGTCAACAACGATAGCATAAAAGGTAAAAGGTGAAACGGAACAAAAATGTGTAGTTTGCAAAAATACTTCATTTTTAAAGCACTATGAATAAACAAAACAAAATGATATTAAACATAACACACAATGAATTGAATTACTTCCTACCTAGCCTGCTCATTTGACACCACTTCCATTCAATTTAAACATCTCTTTTCTTTAACCCTTTTCCAAACAGCAAAATTTTAGGGTTATCCACTTCAAAAACTGCCATAAATGACAAAATGGAAGTTATTTAAGATAGAATTTGTGTACAATATGGCATAGAAAATATTGAGACAAAATGAGAAACTGCTTGTTATCAGCAGTTTCTTCTTTTGTCTAACAGTCCTCAGTCCAAATAACTTTCACAAGCTAATTGTTCCGTTACACACAATGTGTTTTTCAGTCATCTTGAAAGTGAGTTTGAATCTAAAATAAGAAGTGGATCAAAAAATGAGCAGACAAGGCAGAAAGTTATATTTGGCACATAAGCATGATAATAAAAGAAAAACAAAACAAAAAGTAACCAAAAACAGTGAAACTGTGAAGCACTTCATTAAGCACTGTAAAAATATCGAGTTGCATTTAAACCAGTAATTTAGTCAAGATTATAAGAGAGTCAGTAATAATTTGAAATAACAGATACCATTCGGAAGCTGAAATGTCTTAATAAAATTCCATTATTTTGACTTTGTCTTGAAATATCATACCAAATCACTCAGGGTTCTCCGCAGAATAATTTGAAGCCGTAGGGGCAAATTAAAATTGTGTCCATGCAAACAATTGTGAATAAAACCATAATGCGAAAAGAAGAAATTGCTCAATTTGAGAAATTTCTTCTTTTCCCATTTTGGTTTTTACACGGAATTGTCACATTTTAATGTATAAGAATGCATTATTTTTCAGCATGTCTTTACCCCCTCTTACCTCTAGTTCTAAGGGGCTATTTTCAATTCACAGTGACAAAACAAGAGGGCCATGATGGCCCTAGATCGCTCACCTGAAATTTCTTGCCTTGTTGAAATAAACATTTTGACCTGTATAGCAGCAAATTAAGAATTTTGCAATAAAGCCCCTTTTCCTTAGTTTTTCAAAAGAATGAAACAAAATTCAGCCTTTTCAAAAGTGTTTGCTCTTTTACCCTTTTTCTGATGCCACTGCACTAAGAGCTTTGATATCAATCAAATTCTTATAACAACTTTGAAAGCCCTTCACCCACAGATCATTCATGTGAATATTGGCCCACTACATGTAGTAAGCCAGAAGATTTTTATAAGATTTGGCTATTTTCCCCTTTTCTCATGCCACGGAAGTCAAAGGCTTTGATGGAATCAAAGTCTCTCAAAAACTTTGAAAGCCCTTCACCAAAGGATCATTCATGGGAAGTTTTAAGAATATTGGCCTACTAGTTGAAGGCAGAAGATTTTTACAAGATTTGGCTATTTTCCCCTTTTCTCAAGCCGCGGCAGCCAGAGTCTTTCATGGAATCAAATTCTTTTAACAACTTTGAAAACCCTTCACCCAAGGATCATTCATGTAAAGTTTCCAGAATATGGGCTTGCTAATTAGGCAGAAGAAGATTTTTAAAATATTTGGCTATTTTCCCCTTTTCTCATGCCGCGGCAGCCAGAGTCTTTCATGGAATGAAATTCTTTTAACAACTTTGAAAGCCCTTCACTCAAGGATCATTCATGTGAAGTTTCAAGAATATTGGCCCACTGGTTAGGCAGAAGAAGATTTTTAAAAGAATTGGCTATTTTCCGCTTTTCTCATGCCGCGGCAGCCAGAGTCTTTGATGGAATCAAATTCTTTTAACAACTTTGAAAGCCCTTCACCCAAGGATCATTCCTGCCAAGTTTCAAGAAAATTGGTCTACTGGTTTGGGAGAAGAAGATCTTTAAAGAAATTGTGGACGGACGGACGGACGGCCGGACGGACGGACGGACGGACGACGGACAACGACTGATCACAATACCTCACCTTGAGCACTTTGTGCTCAGGTGAGCTAAAAATTGTGACTTATGCAGGTCAAAGAATTGGCAGAGATCAGACTTAAAGCAAGTAGACCGATACACTATGCCTATGCCTTTGAAAATCTGGAATTTTTAACAGAAAGTAGTGAAATATAAACAGATAAAGCTTAGGTTGAGATACTACATTTTTTGAGATACTAAATTAAAAAGATAAACTGGTCGATTTTTGTATACATGTGTTCACATAAGTTGTTAGTATGACCTTTAACTTGTATTTTAAGTATTTGCTTGTTGGGTGTTATACATTAAAGGCACTGGTTAAAAAGTCTATAAGGAACACACCTTATGACGGCAAAGAAATTCTTTAGACTGGCCAATTTAAAGACTTGACAAGATTTTCCATTACATCAGCCAAACTTAATCAATTTAAAATAAAGAACAAATACTTAACAAATTAAAAAAAGTTTCATCTACAGAAATACAATTTTAGCAATTTTCTTTTTTGAAAATATCATCTATGACAAGATTCTTTGAATGGTTCATAGTGACTAAATATTAATTACATTTTGTAGATAATTTGAAGTTAATGTCTGAACAAAAAGGTTTTTTTTCCACTTTTCCCTATGTTTTACAAAGAAAATCAGAGGCTTTTTGACAAAATTGATATGAATAAGACGTTTAATTTGGTGAATAAGCGCAATACAACTCTAACAGCTTTTATATCATACAAACAGTTATCCCTCTCCCAAACAAGACCTGGTTTTGACGTCCCTAATAGAAAGGGATTGGGAAAACATTGAAACAAAAGAAGAAACTGCTGATAACCAGCAGTTTCTCCTTTTGTCTCAATATTTTCTATGCAATATTTTACACACATCCTATCTTTAATAACATCCATTTTGTCATTTGTAGCAGTTTTTGAAGTAAATCACCCTAAAATTTTGCCATTTGGGAAAGGGTTAAAATAGTATTGCTCTCATAATGAACTTTTTGCAGTGTTTGAAATTAAAACCAAGAAATCTCAATTCCATGGGTATGTGCACGATTGTTTCCAGTGCACATACATAATTACATGTGCACTTAAAAAAATAGACTTGCAAAAATCCCTAGTATTTGAGAGAAAATGAAGTTTATGGTAAACAAAAAGCCAAATCTCAACGGATAAGTGCAAAACCTTTTTCAGCACATTTTCAGGAGTAGACCAAATCAAGCATATCATCATATTTCAACAAAAACCTCGTAAGTGCAGCTGCTTAAAACAAGCTGCAGTTACAAGGTTTTTGTTGAAAGGTGGCCATATACAGAATTATATGCACTTATAATATTTAATAGTCCTAGGACTTATGCAGTAAAACAGCTACTTCGAGTAGCTCTGCGTTATCAGTGGATATAACAAACGTTTCCAGTCAACTCGGGCTTAGTCCATGGAGTGTTAACCCCTCGATTTGAAATCATGCACTAGAAATGGTTCTGCATTTCACCCTTGCATGTGGAGATGTATAATGTGTCGGTAAACTAAATAAAAAATAATCTTACTGTATCAACCCTTTCCAAAACAAACCGAATATTTCAATGTATCTAACATAGGAGGATTTGGAAAACATTAAAGCAAAAGAAGAAGATGCTGATGACCAGCATTTTCTACTATTCCCTAAATACTTTCTTTGCCATAACATATCGCTGATTCACATTTAAAACCTCATAACTGCAGCTTAACCCTTTCCCAAACAAGACCTGGTTTTGACGTCCCTAATAGAACAGGCTTGGGAAACATTGAAACAAAAGAAGAAACTGCTGATAACCAGCAGTTTCTCCTTTTGTCTCAATATTTTCTTAACTTAATTGTACAAAAATCTGTTCTTTTTCAATGTCCATTTTGTCGTCTGCAGTAACTTTCAAATTGGATCACCCTAAAATTTTGTCATTTGGGAAAGGGTTAAAACAAGCTGCAATTATGAGAGTTACCATGAAGAGCGATGATATTTATCATTAATTTTGTTATCTTCAGAAGTTTCTAACTTTCATTTAGGACCAGTGTAAATTTTTGGTGTTTGGGAAAGGGTTCTATAACTACATAATTCTATTTCCACAGTTTCACACCGCCTTGTGTCTTCCGCCGCAGCATCCACACGAGACTCCACACATATGACAAGCCTTGAGGGGCCAATAGCACCATAAGCAGGGAACAAAAAGGGACAAAACTGATAACATCGTCCATTTCTTGCAGTTGTTTTCATCCGATGAATCACAAACACACGGGTGACCGTACTCCCCGTCGGCGTCCGACAGACAATGATACATTAATGCTTTCGCACACCACACGCACGTGACTATTTCTATACACTTTTCCACACCGTCGGGGGCTTCCTCACAACTCCCCCGATGGTTATCCTCGTGCGTGAAGTTCTCATGGCAGTGTTTGCACCGTGATTTATTGATAAGCCGTCCCGTCGGCAAGTTTTTATGTTTATCCTTCTCCTTTTTCTTTTTAACGGGTAAGGGAGGTTTCGGTTGAGTCGTTATTTGAGAGTGTTTTCGACTGCTTATAGCCTCTCTTTTAGTAGGGGGCTTGTGTACTGGTTCTAAGTTCGGATAACTATATTCATGGGGTTGCTTTTTAGCGAAGATTACATATGAATACTCCTTTAGTTCTAAATTATCCGAGGACATAGAGTCTAGGAGTCCCTGATCAGACTTCCCGCTCAGAGATGTGGGGTCGTCGTGTTTGACCCAGATCTCTTCCTTGGAGTCAAAACTGTCCTTACTACTACTGCTCTTATCACTCTGCGGTGAGGTGCGTTTGTGCTTGGCGTGCGGCGAAGATATATAATGAACACGATGAAGGTGATGATGTGACGTTCCGTGAGAGTTGTACACCGAGTCCGGCAACGCCGTGATGAAAGACGTGGGAGACTGAGGGCTGCTCGTCGTCGTCGACGTTGTGCTCTGTGACGAACTGCCCGTTCGGGATATCGGAAGATCGAGTTCCTGAAATAAACAATATTTAATGAGCATTAATGAGGCTTAAGTTATAACATTTACTTTGAACAACAGGAATTATTCACCATTCAATTAAACTTTCAGTGACATAAAGGGACAATGTTTTAGTCGTATTGTGATATAGTGCTCCCACAATATTCTGAATCCCGCCAAACAATAAAACATAAATCGATTTACTAATCATAGGTTATAAAGATCAAAATGAAACCATATTAATGATAATCAGTTTTTTGACGTAATATTGACGAGACAATTTGCATGTGCGTCTCTACAATAACACGCTTTAATAGGTTTAAGGTTTGTTTATAAACATCACAAAAGTGTGGGACACCTATATCTACATTTTCATTCCATTGGAAAGTCTTCTCCTTGCCTCTCTGAATGTAACAAATACTTTTTTAAAAACTTGATAATTCATTTGTCTCAACTAAAGAAAAGTTGATGTGGCAATTTATTTTTCAGCCGTGCTACAGAAAATGTACAAAGTCACTAGATCTCAATGCACAACCATTAAGAAGTTTTATCTTCCATTATGTTCAAAGGGAGGTAATAATGTCTAGGAAACTTGAAAACTATCTTGAGTTATCTCCTATTAATAAGCAACATGGGGCTTTTTCATTCATACAATTTCTAAGCCTCTCAATATAAGGTCATTAACATCTCTCTACTGTCAATGGCCTGATTCAATTATAACACATTGACGCTTATTGACGCCCCTCAAGAAAAATGCTGTGGAAAACATTGTGAAAATGAAGAAATTGCTTATCACAAGCAATTTCTTCCTTTTTCAGTATGCTTTCTGTTCAAACTGTTCAATAGGAGCAATAAATGTAAAACTCCATCTGCTTGAAATTGTCATCTAAAACATCTTTGAATTTGGACGAGTCTAAAATTTTATTGTTTGGAAAAGGTTAAACACTAAACTACATCAAGGGAGTTGGAGCAAGGCTATTGTAACTAAATTCACATTGAATAAGCAGATACTATTGTATAGCACTAAACCATTGACAGTAAAGTGCCTCTTATAACTTTATCTTCCCTTTTCCTTATCAAAACTTTCCCAGCCAATCCCTGTTTTCTGTAACCATTTTAATCAAAAGACAAAGCCAAATATGGAAAACATTTAGGTAAAAGGAAAATATTTGATGTTCTTTATGAAAAAAAGTTTATATTAGTCAAGGATTAGACCTCTACATTGATTTAGAAACATTCATCTTATCTGAAACATTTTTATATTGAACAGGCTTTTGTTACCATTGTCGAGTTTAGGGTGTT
This sequence comes from Fragum sueziense, assembly GCA_963680895.1. Lineage (NCBI taxonomy): Eukaryota > Metazoa > Mollusca > Bivalvia > Cardiida > Cardiidae > Fragum > Fragum sueziense. The sequence continues at coordinate 38,577,282 of OY804593.1, read as the reverse complement.
GGCGCTAAAATTAGAAATGATATCATCATTTATGACACTTGCTGCAATGCTACAAAAATAGATGGAAATGACAAAATTTCATATTCAATTTTCACAATCCTAACTTGTAGGTATTTAACCCCTTCGCTGCCCCGTGACGGCCTGAGCCGTCATGCGAAAATGTCGCTATACTGCCCCGTGACGGCCTGGGCCGTCATGAGGGGAAAACAATTTTTTTTCAAAGTTAAATAACAAAAAATGTAGTTTCCAAAATGAATAAAAATATATTCACTGAATAGCATTTTCAATTATCTTTCAGAAAATATAAGGTTTTATATAGTTTTATTGAATAGTTTTTTTTAGTTATAAGTTAATTTCTTACACTACCGTCAATTTCTTGGAAAATAGCTTGGCAAATAGGAACCAATTTTCCAATATTTGTCTGGCAGCGAAGGGGTTAACCCTTTCCCAAACAAGACCTGGTTTTGACGTCCCTTATAGAAAAGGCTTGGGAAAACATTGAAACAAAAGAAGAAACTGCTGATAACCAGCAGTTTCTCCTTTTGTCTCAATATTTTCTGTGCCATATCTTACACAAATCATGCATTAATTATAATCATTTTTGTCGTCTGCAGCTGCTTTCAAATTGGATCACCCTAAAATTTTGCCGTTTGGGAAAGGGTTAATGATTCTGTTATATGCAGATGACTAAAATGAATACCTGCTAGATCATAGAGTTTGGTGAACTATCATCTTTTAAGAAGTTATTCTCACTATTTTATGCAAAATTTCCAAAGCCATCAGTCATATTCAACTTATAAGTACATGTATGTTGATTTGCAATGACCTCAACCTAGCAAAGTACATTTGAGTTGGGAGAAAATTTTGGAGCAAAAGAAAAATCGTGGTTATCAACATATTCTTCCACTACCTAAATATTTTAGGAAGCATACTAACCCTCCCTTTCCCACACATTGACACTTATGGACGCCCACAAAATAAAGGCTTTGGAAAACATTGTGGAAAATGAAGAAATTGCTTGTGTCAAGCAATTTCTTCATTTCCCACAATGTTTTCTACCAAGAAAGACCAAAAATTGTTAAATTTTGTTCAGTGAAAATTGTCGTCTGCAACTCCTATGAGTTTGGACTAGACTAAAATTTTGTTGTTTGGTAATGGGTTAAGTGCACCAAAAGGCATCATTGTTTGGGAATGTGTTCAGTTTCAAAAAGACCCCATATCCAGCGCCTGGCTTATTGTTTACCTAATGATGTCACAGATGAACTGATATACCCTTTAAAGTGACGCCCCACTTAACCCTTTCCCAAACAGCAAATTTTCAAAATTTCATTTTCAAAAGCTGCTGCAGATGACTTGTTTTAGATAGAAATTGCGTACAATATAGCAAGGCAAATATTGAGACAAAAGGAGAAACTGCTGGTTATCAGCAGTTTCTTCTTTTGTCTCAATGTTTTCTAAATCAATTTCTGAAATGGATGTCAAAACCAGGTCTTGTTTGGAAAAGGGTAAAATTCCTTCCCAAACGTTTTTTTTCTCTCAGACTGATCCAAATTCAAAACAAAATTTAACAAATTCAATATTACTATAGAAGAACAGTTGATGTTTCATTATACAAAACATTGAGGGAAAAGGAGAATAGCTTGCGAAAAATCACCATTTTCATCTTTACTTTTTTTTTAAGTTTTTTTTTCCAGTAGTCTTTCTGTTAAGGTTGTCCCAACATGTTGTAATTAAGGAAAAAGTTTAATAACAAGACACTAGGCTTATCTGTCAAAAACAAATGTCTATCAGTCAAATTTTTAAATGATCAACTTCCTACACTGAATTCGAACTTCCGAAATTAGATCAAAACTAGGTTGCCTCAATGGTCAACCTTTAAGTGCATTTGTATCGAAATTTTAATGAAATTAACCTATTTGTATCAAATGAAAGGTCTTAGCAAAGGTCTTGGCAGGAGGTATCCATGTCTCCAAGAGCAAGGCTCTATCTCATATAGTTTATGAGATTGATTGAGGTTTAACACCTCTTTCAAAAGCTATAGTCATATTGCACAGCTGGAGCACCTAACCATAGATTCCTGTAATTTTTCATACCAGTACTACCACAACAACCTTACAGAGAATCCAGCTACTCCACCACTTAGATGGACAATTATCAAATCATTCGTAGGAGACAATTTTGTCAGAAATGACGTTTGCCGTAGCCGGATTCGTAAGATATAGTTTAAGTTTTATTCTATGTGACTGACGCCATTGACAATTATTAGCCTTTTCTTTTTTTCTGTCAACAATTTCCAGTCTATTTTCTCAGGGACATCAGAACCCTAGGGGTCCTCAATCTGACGACCAGCTCAGGTGCTGGGAGTCATGATAGGGCCCCTAGGGTCAAAACCTGGCCCCGGTTTCTCCAAAAAACTTAACTATGTTCTCATGCTCAAATCTGAGGATCGTGCTCAAATCGCACGAAATCCATGTGAACTTCAATCAAATACCCTTCAATATTGGAGAGTATCCCTTTGAAGTTGAGCATGTTCTCATGAGAATATAGTAAATTTTTTCGAGAAACCGTGGCCTGGCCTTGTATGGGAAAAGGTTGCATTACTGTACAGACTAGCTGTGATTGTACTGTGCGACTACTTACACCAAAAACATCCTCATCCCCTTCTATCTTGCCATGGTCATGACCTGAAAATATATTGTACACAATCATAACAAATAACATTTGATCTACTGACCTCATTTGGGACTTCTTGTCTAAAAGTCACTCATCAGAGCAGGGACAATTTTGGGCCAGGCCATTTGGCTCTTTTTTCCTAAAAATGGCCCATTAAATTTCAAGCTATGGGCCAAAATGGCTAACATATATATGAGTCTAGAAATTAACGCCTTGTCCTTACCATGTTTACAATGAAACTTGTACAATCTTTTACTAAACGAGTCCAACTTGACAAACAAGAACTTTCAATGGATAAAAAACCCTGGCTGGGGCACAAGCCAGGATACATAATTGATGTAATCTGGCTTACGGCTACGTTTTTTCTAATGATGAGCCATTGGCCCACGAGCAAAAGTTTATAAATAGATCACTGTCAGCGCAGAATTGATATTTTCTAAAAATTCAAAGGCTGTAAGAAAAGTGATGTGCTTGATTAATAATGAAGGAAAACATGTATGTCTGTCAAAAAATCTGCTGTTGGCTGATGGTTGGAATGACAGACAAACAGAAGGACAGAAATGTAGAGACAACTCTTAACCCTTCCCCAAACAAGACCTGGTTTTGACGTCCCTATTAGAAAAGGCTTGGGAAAACATTGACACAAAAGAAGAAACTGCTGATAACCAGCAGTTTCTCCTTTTGTCTCAATATTTTCTGTGTTATATTGCACATCAATCTTTCTTTATTGACTTCTAAATTGTTGTCTGCATCACCTTTCAAATTGGAACAGTCCAAAATTTTGTCGTTTGGTAATGGGTTAACCCATAATCAGGTAGCAAAATTCTAGGGTGATTCAATATCAAAGATGGTGCATACTGCAATGTCAAGGAAATTAATGATACATTTCTTGGTCTTTCACAGTAAAACCATTGAGGGAAATGAAACAATTCCTTCATTTCCCTCAATGATATCTCAAGCTTTTTTTATCGTGAGGCATCAAAAAGCATCATGTGAGAATGGGTTAAAATCAATGTATGACAATGACATGGAAATAAACATGTACAAAATGATAACAAGAATTGACCTAGTGACCTAATTCACAACCTAATGAATTCTAATCAAACGCCCACACAATCATTTTATCTTGACAAATATTCCAGAGTGTTTCCAGTAAATTGTGTTCAATAAAGACCATAATGACAGGTCAGCGAAAAACTATTGTAACCCTTTCCAAATTATGAATTTATGATTTGGTTTTGATGTCCGTCATGGAAAAAAGCTTGGAAGACTTTGCAGCAAGAGAAGAAAATGCTAATAGCCAACTTTTCAAAAGACCATAAAATGAATGTTGATAAAGAATGAAATTGTGTACAATAAAGCCTAAAAAATATCAAGGCAAAGGGATAAAATGCTGATAATTAGGATTTTCTCCTTTTGCCTCAATCTTTTCTTGACTATAGTATACACAAATTGAATCTTTATTTAAAGTTTAACTTATATTTTGTTTCAGCTTTTGATTTGGAAACCCTTAAATATTGTTGTTTGGGAAAGGTTAAAACCCTATGTTGCAAGTACTCATTTGAATAGTCTCCATGAGATGATTCCAATGAGTACCCACAACATATAGATCTAGTTTGCTGAACTATAAATGAAATAATACAGTTTGAAACGCACTCTCTTTTCTGTAACTCTGTCAAAGTACTAATTGAACCCTTTCCCAATTGGGAATTTTTTCGACTGCTCTAATTTGAAAGCTGCTTTGGACAACAAAATAGGTGTTGCTTAAGAGAAGATTTGTGTATGATTATAGCACAGAAAAAATTGAGGCAAAAGGAGAAAATGCTGATAATCAGCATTTTCTTCTTTTGCCTCAATTTGTTCCAAGGACTTTATAATGAGGTCTTTTGGGGGGAAAAGGGTTTAAGAATGAAGAGCAGGAACAATGTATCTAGCCACTGCACAACGGCATAACAACAACAATTTCATTACATACCAAATGTACACTGTGTAGGAATTGTAGACTCAACACGAGTGTACCACACTATTTATCCATGCAGCAGAAAAATAAACAGAGAAAAACAGAATGGTTTAGTTTACAAATCAAAACATTGCAATAAGCTGAAAAGTAATATACAATGTCAAAGCTGGTTGAAATTTAGTCACAGTGATTTAAGGATTACAACCCATCATTATCTATAAAACACTTAACCCTTTCCCAAACAAGACCTGGTTTTGACATCCCTTGAAGAAAAGGCTTGGGAAAATATTGAAACAAAAGAAGAAACTGCTGATAACCAGCAGTTTCTCCTTTTGTCTCAACATTTTCTGTGCTATATTTTACACAAATTCTATCTTTGATATGATGATATCATACCTTTTGTCGTTTGCAGCAGCTTTTAAATTGCACAACCCAAAAATTTGTCGTTTGGGAAAGGGTTAATACATCTTGTCATCCGTGAAAACGGAACATAATGAGGGATACTCTTGTCAATTATCAGGTGTCATCCATGGCAATGGAAATTGACCATGGATACCCTCACCAATTTCCATAGCCATGGATGACACCCAAAGATGCACAAATTTTTTTAGTTAATTATCTGTGTAATCCTTAATGAGAGTTATACAAAAGTCAGCATTATCTATTTCATGATTGTTTTCTTCTATTTGACCCTTTCCCAAACGACAAAATTTTAGAGTGATCCACTTCAAAAACTGCCACAATTGACAAAATGGATGTTATAAAAGATAGGATTTGTGTAAAATATGGCACAGAAAATATTGAGACAAAAGGAGAAACTGCTGGTTATCAGCAGTTTCTTCTTTTGTTTCAATGTTTCCCCAAGCCTTTTCTATTAAGGACGTCCAAACTAGGTCTTGTTCGGGAAAGGGTTAATTAACCGTTTGTAAAATTCAAGACTTGGTCCTGGTCAGATTGGACTATCCACAATATCTACACATATTATTGGATCTGTACTCTTTTAGCACATATTTTGTTTACTGGTATATCAAAGTTGCTGTTCAAGTCATGATACATTTACTTATTTAGTCTGTAAATATTGACCCGAATCCAACGAATATGCAATGAGTAATTGTGATACAGAATGATTAATACTCGCCAGCAATCAAACACTGTCAAGCAGAGTCGATAGTTTCCATAAGCATGCAGACTTTTTATTCTGCACATCCTTCTCGTGTCAATATATGTCGGAGAGTGATTATTCTTCTGCATCACAATTTCTTATTGCATATTCAACAGGTTCATGTCAATATTTACAGACTATACTACATGAGAAATGAACTAATTCAAGTAATTCTATTATAAACTTCAATTGAATTTATTTCAAACTTCTTTTTAAATACATGTACTTGTATTTCGAATTCACAAATCTTGGTTTCTGGTTACAAATAAACATGGATATAATGACTTTACGAAAACATTTTTCTGAATTTTGATTAACTTTTTTTTTAAATTCAGTTGAACAGCACCTTTTAAAGCATTTAAATTCAGACCCATTTCCATGTAATGGTCAATATGAGAAAGTGTTTGTGAAAATAGTGAATACAAGGTTATACTACCTATTCTCCTCCATAAAATCTCACAATGTTTTTTGCTAGAATACATGCATAATAAGCATTTTCCTCTTTTTCCCTTGATGTACTATAAAGTTTAACCACGGACAGCCATCAAAACCAGCCTGATTAGGAAATATTTAGAACAAATCATTACTTTACCTTCCGTCAAGTCAGCCACAGCTTTCCGTACTCCCCTGTCAAAAGCCCTCGCGTCGTCGTAACGTTCGAATGTCAAACCAAACCGTTTATTGTCGATGAGCCAATGGTGGAACTTTGGATTGGGTTTTGTGTATCTTATGTCCTTTTTAATATCACATTTTAGCACAACCTGCACAAATAATTTAAGAAATATTTGACCAATTACCAGATGGCAAAACTTTAGACTGGTCTTAATTCTTAGATGCTGTCAACGAAAATGTCAAGCGAATGAAATTTTAGATAACACAAGTTAAAGAATATGCCCTCGATCTTTCCATACAGGGTCATAAAAATGTACATCACAGAAAATATTGAGAGAAAGGACAATTTCATTGCGGATTATCACTAATTCCTTCTTATGTCTCCATATTTTCCTGAAGGGTTTCTAGTAGAGACAGCTAAATCAATTCTTGTTTGGGAAAGGGTCAATATCAAATTTTAGTTTTAATAAATGTTACTGAAAATAGAAAATCTATTTTTCATATCACACAAATCCTCAATGTAATAGGAGAAAATGATGATCATCTACATTTTCTTCTTTTCCCTAGAGGGTTAGTAGCAAACATTATATCCTTATTCCTACATGTTTTTGTTTTCTTAACCCATTACAAGATGGCAAATTTCTAGACTGGTCCATTTTCAAAGATGCTGCAGTCGACAATTTCAATTGATTTACTGGAAAATCTTTAGGTATTTTTGGGTAGAAAACATTGTAGTGTGAAATGAAGAAATTGCTTGTCACAAGCAATTTCTTCATTTTCCACAATGTTTTCAAAAGTCTTTATCTTGAAGGGCGTCAAAAGGCGTCATTATGTGGCAATAGGTTTAAGTTGTTATTTGGGAAAGAATTTTACAATTATTGTAAACATGCCCTTAAACTTTATAAAATAGCAAAAAGCTGCATGAAAATAAAATATTTTCTAGGTTAATTAATGTTTATTTTACAATTTACATAAGAAAAACATTCTTTTTTCCTCGCTTCAAGTTCCTATTATTAGCTCTCCATATATAAAACATGATGACATACATTACAGATTTTTTCTTTGGCAAACAGCATGGAGAAAGATCAAGCGCCCTAATCTAAGTGGGTACAATCTGTTCCTTCTTTTTCTCGAATTTTTTATACCAAACACAGAAAAGGTTCTTACATTACATTCAAAAACATAACACATCTATAGACATTAATCACCAAAATAAAAATTAACAGGGGTTTCAATAACTTTTTGGCCACCTGGGCCAGAAGCTAAAGTAGGCGGGGGATTTTCTATGTATTCCCTATTAACCGCATACAAATATTTCAAAAGTAGCAGGGGGATTGTACTAAATTTCAGTCAAATAAGAGGGGGAAATCCCCGCCCCCGCCTCTTAATGAAACCCCTGAAAATAGCCTGCATAATTCATTAACCCTTTCTAAGTTTCCAAATAGTGACCCCTTTTGACGAACCTAAATTTTGAAACTTTGGCAGAATATAAAGGCGAAAGAAGATAAATGTTCAATGTTGACAACCAGCATTTTCTATGTTTGACTTTTGTCTGCAACTCTTTTCAATATTGAAAACAGTACAAAATGTTGTTAACACTTACAGTAACCCTTTCCAAACGACAAAATTTTAGGGTGATCAGCTTCAACAACTGTCACAAATGACAAAATGGATGTAATTAAAGATAGGATTTGTGTAAAATATGGCATAGAAAATATTGAGACAAAGGGAGAAACTGCTGGTTATCAGCAGTTTCTTCTTTTGTTTCAATGTTTTCCCAAGCCTTTTCTATTAGGGACGTCAAAACTAAGTCTCGTAACTGTTTGGGAAAGGGTTAAACATACCTAAATTCACACCTCAACAGACAAGGGATAATTTAGGTAATGGCAATGAATTTTGTGCTAAAAATAGACTTGGTTTACTGCTTTTTTTTTTTGATAAACTGTCGGTGTCGTTAAAAAATACCGTAACTACGGCTTGAGTCAAGCCATAGTTTGTAGTTTCAAGATTTTATAACAACACCTACCAAATAATATTATTTGTCTGAAATTACATCACAGTTAACTGGATAAAATCACTCCCTATTGACCAAATAAGGTCTTTGGCAGTTTCAAGATTTTTTTTTTAATCATTGACAAATTAATATCTAAGTTTACAAAACAGAAAGCGTTCTTACTGAATTATCTGCAATTCTTTGACCAAGTATCAAGTATTCATTTTTGCGTGAGCTTTCCTCGATTGTGGGTCGTATCCGTTTGAAGAGTCCGACATGGCTAAGCCCGCCCCCTTCCATCGGGACCCATCCCCCGCTCGAGTCGTCACGGGTCATCACCTGTGCTTGAACACGCACAAGTGTTTCATCACTGTAACGAGAGGAAAACAGACATATTGTATGTGAGATTCTTTGCAAGAGCTATATCTATATATTTTAATACATTTATTACAACACAGTGATGCCTTTTGACACCCTATAAGATAAAGCTTATAAAAACATTGTGGAAAATGAAGAAATTGCTTTTGATAAGCAATTTCTTCCATTTTCCACAGTTTTCTACCCATGCAGAAGGACTAAAAATGTATAATTTTAGTCACATGAAATTGTTTTCTGCAACATCTTTCAAATGGAACAGTCTAAAATTTGTCATTAATTTTGGTAGTGGGTTAATGCCAGGTGTAAAAAAGTTTTTGGTCAGAGAGATGGGCGGAAAGACAAAATAGTGTGGCAAAATAAATACTGCATCATTATATGTGGCCAATTTAGAGAAATTACCGACCATACTTCACAAAGAAACATATGGAAGAAAATCTTACCTGCATTTTTTTCTTACCACATTCTTCTTGCAAAATGATAATAGATATAATAATGATGATATTCAAACCCAATTATAAGACAGCAAAAATTCAGACTTGTCCAAATTCAAACTGAAAGATGTTGCTAACGACAATATTAATGAACGATAGTTTACATTTACTAGTCTTTTTTGGTAGAAAACATTGATGAACAAGAGCTGTCTGAAGACAGCGCGCTCAACTTTCTAAGTTGCTTAGTATAAAGGGGGCATAACTCCGAATATAGTGGAGCCAGGGTCATGGGCCCTGATAGTAAGGTAGAGGGTGTGATGGTGAATAAGTATTCCAAGTTTGGGTTGAATCCCTTTGATAGTATGGAAGTTATTGATGATTGAAAAAACTTTAACCTTTGTTGCAATGCCAACGCCGACGCCCGGATGACAGTATAAGCTCTCATTTTCTTCGAAAAGTCGAGCTAAAAAGGAGAAATTGATGTGACAAGCAATTATTTCTTAATTTTCAACAATGATGTCCAAAGCCTTTTTCTTGTAGGGTGTCAAAGATGGCACATCAGTGATCATTTCCTTTCATCTAGGAAACTATAATATGATGATGAACTAGAACTGTCGCAAAGCGGACAAATACCCCCCACTAGCCCATTGTCACTGAAAAAGTGCTGAAGTTCAAAGTGGTATAACTCTGAAACTACTTCCTGGATCAAGATGAAAATTGCAGGTGCACAACTTCATATGATAGGAAACAACCTGCTAAAATTTCAGCAAAATCGGTCAAAAACTGTGGGAGGAGAAGAGGACACAAAATTATGTCCACGGACGGACGGACGGAAGAACGGACAGACGGACGGACAACCTGAATCCAGTATACCCCCCCATAACTTTGTTGTGGGGGGTATAATGATTTGATCAGTATTACAAAACATTAGGACTAGTCAAAAACTTTTGTGGTTTGGTATTTGGTAAAGGGTAAATGGTGGCATTTTTATTCAGAGAACAAAAAGTAAACAATACATGTAGATTAAAGGATGATTCCTCTCATTAGCTACAGATGCGGTAAATAGGAGTGACTTTGGGATGGAATAATGAGGTTTCAACATGGTAGGGAATCTTAACGGCAATGAATAACAATTTTGTGCTAAAAATAGAATGGGTTTACGATTGGGTATTGATAAACCATCGGTGTTGTTGTAAAATCCCGTAACTGCGGCTTGAATCAAGCCGTAGGTACGAGGGGGACATCCCAGTTGGTCTAATCCCATTTGGTCTAAAATTCAAATTTCACATTTCGTCTAAAACAATTATTTCAAGAAATTTCCATTTTCTTCTAAAAATATTTTCTCAGTTTGTCTAATATATATATTTATTTATGCAAGTATTAGGCCTATAGATCTATATTGTTTAACAAAGTCTTTTTATTTAAGTATTTTAGCACATGAAACAATGTCTGAAAAGTATTAGACGAAATGGGAATTTTTCGTCTAATCCAATATTTTCATATAGTAGACGAAATGGGATTAGACCAACTGGGATGTAACCGGTACAAGATTTTATAACAACACCTACGAAATTCTGTTGTTTGTCCGAAATTATGTCACTGTTTACTTGATAAAATGGTTCCCTATTGATCTAGTTTTTAGGTATATAGTGTTATAAAAATAGTTAGATTTTTATTAAAAACCAAATATAAACAATACCTGTAAATTAATGGATGAATGCCTTCATTAGGCAATTTAGCGTACAAATGTAGTAACAAGGAGTGACTGGGAAGGATCAGCCCTTCCTCAATTGGCAAAAATTTAGATTGTTCCAATTCTAATTAAATCAGCTTCAGTCTTCAGAAAACTGTTGGGTGTTCATTAGATGAAGAAAGTATTTTTGCACTAGTCTACATAGAAAAGAAAATTTTGATGCAAACGGTGAAAATGATGGTTATTTTTTAAGTCTTCATATGATTTTCTTTATAATTTTGAAAACCAGGTCGTGTCTGGGAAAGGATCAATGTATTCATTTATGGAAGGGATTTCGGGTAGATTAAGGTGAAAAAACGCGATGGCCGCGGCAAGCGCGGTTTTCCCACCCGAAATCACAGGAATCGCAGCGATTTTCCACCGCCAATCGCGCGATTTGCGCGGACAGGTAAAAGTGTTTTTTTGGCTGATTCTTTTATTATTAAGTTAACATACATGTATTTGTATGTATATATTTCAGGTTTTCAGGATTTGATTTGAACACATTGTAGGAAAAATATGTTCTAGCCAAACCCCATTATTGTTAACTATGAAACCTTGTGCTAAGTGGGAAAGATTGCATTAATATCACATACATTTAAATAGTTTCCTTTTCTCACCTCAACATTTTCTATAATAAATTCTTCTCATCGCCTGTCATTAGCCCCGCGCAATCGTTGGAAACAGTCTAAATGTTGAGTAGTCAAAATATTACCGTTTGGGAAAGAATTAACCAATTTCAACATAAGTGCCTAATATTTTTGTGTTGGTTTGCTGCAACATACAAACGATATCAGGATCCTTGGCTAAAAAACACTTTTCAGTACATTTCGGGCTAAAAGACAATTCGAAATCAGGACAATTGCAGAAAAAATCATTCTATATTCTATAATAGCCTATAACTGTATAATTTAATTCACAGAACCGATGCGTTATTACCGGACTTTATAGAACTTTATAATTTATGAAACATTGAAAATGATTTTATCTCTGAAATAGATCTATTAAAGAACTTGAAAATACATTTACACTCAGGATGAAAATAATAAAAACTGTACAAAAATGCATTAAATACTGAGCGCTGTAGGATAATATTGGCTTTACCTGGCATTTCCACCCGAATGTGGCGATTCGCCGCGATTTTCCCCCATCACCACGATTCACAGTGATGAGCGGAAATTTCCAGAGGAAAAACGCGGTGGCCGCCAGACCTGGTGGCCGCGATGGCAAATCGCCACGATTTTCCACCCGAATTTTTTTTGACCGCGGTGGGCGAGTGTTCTGAGCAAAAAACGAGCGAGCTGTACTGTATTTTAGTACGGTTAAAGGGGCCCATACACGATCAACAATATTGACAATATTGTAGTGACCTAGTGCTCGATCTGCCAAACAAGGTCACTTGCACTCAACTTGCATCAAAGCTAAAATCCCTTAGAACAGTCGTAGACAGTTGTTAATACACAAATCAATAGTTTTATGTTCATATTTTACGAAGATGCATTAATTACCTGTTGCCATTCATTAGTTTATCTGTAAAAAGAAAAAATTGTAGTATTTTTGCTTCATCAGCGCTTGAGAAAGTTTAATGGCCGCCATGTTGTTTGTTTACATCTCGCATTGCCTGATGGGATTTGTTTAGACTAGAACCCAACGACGAAACTTTTCTAGAGCTGTCATCTGTCTTTGCAACTCGTTTTTAGCCTTATTACTAGTCATTTTCTTATGATTTTATGCTAGAATCGTAGATTAACCATTTTTCTATGTATGTAGTATGTAATTTGCGTAACTTTCATTGAAAAAGTCCCTAGAAATGCACTTTTACTGCACTGGGTATCAAATTCCCACCATTTCCCACATGATGCGGGAATTTTGCTGGAAATGCGGGGTCTCTTCCAGCATTTTTCCCTAACACTGTGGGAAGAATTCGGCGTCTTGATTGGCTTATAATGATAGACGACACTGTCGGAACCTCGTATTAATCCTAGTATAAATACGGCCTTCCCACAGATTTTTTCTGACTTCACTACAAATTTTTGGAAAGGAAACATGTAGAATTATTTTGAGGTATTTGAAAACATTCTTTTTTAGTTTTTTTTCTTTTATTTTGACTTTGGGAATAAATTCGAAATTAGTTTTAAGCATCTAAATTTGCAGTCGTATTTATTTTGTCTTTGGTTTTGTTTTGGAATTAGGATAAATTTGCAGATAAGACTTTTTGGCACTGACTTTGGCATTTATTGTTGATTTTTTCTGAATTGTTGACTTAGATTTAAATTGTTATTGAATTATTGTTGTAATAATTAATTATTTTGGTAAAGTTTAAACTGAATCTTTGTCTTTTGCTTCTTGATTTTAGCCCTGCATTTTGAGATTGAAATTAACCCTTTCCTCTTTGGCAATTATTTTTTTTGTGAAGTCCAACCCCCCTTATTTCCCGCTAGCCATCCCACACCATGAAGGTCGAGTCGTCGAGCCACCATCGCAGCTTCCCCTAGAGCGCGAGCGGACCACTTGCGCGCTACATAATTCTGGTGTCAGAAGTGGGATCAGCATACCTTTCCACCCCGCTGATCCAGAGAGCCGAATCCAGGCCTATCCAAACCGGGGAAGACAGAAACCGACTCAACCATGTACCCTGATCCGGGCCACGATCCAGCAGACCAAACCACACCATTAGTCCTGTCCAGCCTGCAGCACCTGACCATGGGCCACTTCCAAAAACAGACAGGAGACCATAGACTCAGATCAGACTCAGGTAGGAATAATTTCTTTAATTATTGCCTTGTCTCTCCTCCCCAGTGTAGACCCCCTGTAGACCAGAAAGCCAGGGCACCCAATTTGGGCCATTACCAGGGCAGCCTGACCAGAGAGAACACCACCTACCATAGAGGGCAGTCTGATCCGGATCCGAGTCCTTTCCATTATTCTACTGACTTTCCTGACATGAGTAGATACCAACCCAGGCTTACCAATGCCATGCTAAATTCCTTAATCTACCAAGATCCAAGCTACCCCTTTCAAACCCTTTATTGTAGCAGGTATCCCCATCCTAGCGCCAGTGAGCAGCCTGACATGGGTAGAAGTGAGCCGTGCTACACAAAGTATAGAGACCTCCCTAGCCAATGCCATCCTATGAGACCAGCCCGTTCCCCCAAGGGCACCAGCAGACCAGCCAGTATGGTAGCAGACAACAAGTCATTCCAGAATGACTACCCACAGCATAGGCCCATCTATGACGCGGCAGGACCGTTGAAGTATGAATCCCACCAGAAAGGTGCCAAAAGGGTCGAACTTATGCTGACTTATAATAATTGTTCTTTAAGTTCTATTTCAGGACCGCGATCCTATGAAGGGCCAATCAACAGTACCCACCGAGAAGTCAAAGCTTCTAAGCATCTGAAGCAGACCCATTCCAACCTGCACAGACAACCCCAGGGCCATGCAGAAATGTTTGCCATAGAGGTTGAAGAAAGTGGGCCAGTTCAAAGTCCAGCAAACTGTGACCAGCCATTCCAGAATGACTACCCAGAGCGTAGGCCCCTCTATGACATGGTAGGACCAGTGGAGTATGAATCATACCAGAAAGGTGCCAAGAGGACCAAACTTATGTTGTCTAACACTAACTTTTCTATGAGTTTTATTTCAGAACCACCATCCCATGAAGGGCCAATCCGCAGTAGCCGGCGAGAAGCAAAAGTTCCAAAGCACCTGGAGCAGACCCAGCCCAACCTGCACAGACAAACCCAGAGGCAAGCAGAACCCTTTACCATAGAGAGTGAGCTAAGCAGCTGCAACCAGGCAGACTGTAATCCTTGCCCCGATGTCCGCCCCCTTGCTGTATGCCAAATACCACAGAATCCAGACCAGAATCCGGCCAACCATAACCCTGACCATGCTGTCTCTGCCATTACCACTTGGAACCAGCCAAAGCCACCAGGCCAAAGCTTGGCAGTCAGCAACAATGACCAAAATGTCTGCGCCGACAACCAGCCGAAACCTCCAGACCACAATTCAACAGACCATAACTGGTGTCCCAGCGTCTGTGCCTTCGCTGCCTGCAAGAAGCCTAGACCTCCAGACCGATATTCAGCGGACCATAACCCTGGTCCCAATGTCTGCACCTTCACCCCTTGTGTGAAACCGGAGCCTCCAGACCAAAATCCAGACTGAGAGGACCCTAACCGCGATTCCAATGTCTGCGCCTTCACGGCCTGTGAGAAGCCAAAGCCGCCAGACCAGAATCCAGGGGGCCATAACCGCGATCCATGTATCTGCGCGGCCACAGCCAGTGAGAAGCCCAAGCCACTAGACCAAAATCCAGCAGACCATAACCGTGATCCCTATGTCTGCATTTTTGCTGCCTGCAGGAAATCGAAGCCTCCAGACCAATATCCGGCAGACATTGACACAGGCCCTAATGTCCGCACCATTGTAGCCTACAGAGAACAAAGGCCTCCAGACCAAGTACCACCACCATTTAGAAACTACCAACCCAGCGACATGATGTGGTTGAAGAGAGCCCGCTACGAGCACCTCCAGTAAAGTTTACCAGACCAAGGGCCAAATTCTATAACAAATTTAGTTTTAATTTTTACAGTTGTTTATTTGCTTATAGTTATACAGAGTTCCATGACATTACCAGTCATTTGGTGGCTGTCCGCCGTTACCAGTATTACCATACCAGTGTTGACCGTCCATTCCAGCATTCCGTACCAGGTCATGAGATGACTATCCAGTCCAGTGTTCCGTATCAAGTCATGAGATGACCGTCCAGTCTAGCATTCAGTACCAGGTCAAGAGATGACCGTCCAGTCCAGTGTTCTGTACCAAGTCAAGAGATGACCGTCTAGTCCAGTGTTCTGTACCAGGTCAAGAGTTGACCATCCAGTCGTCCAGTGTTCTGTACCAGGTCAAGAGTTGACTGTCCAGTCCAGTGTTCCGTACCAGGTCAAGAGTTGACCGTCCAGTCCAGTGTTCCGTACCAGGTCAAGAGTTGACCGTCCAGTCCAGTGTTCCATACCAGGTCAAGAGTTGACCGTCCAGTCCAGTGTTCCGCACCAGGTCGAGAGTTGACCATCCAGTCAGTATTTTGTACCAGGTCAAGAGTTGACCGTCTGTACAAGAGTTACCATTCATGAGTTGAACATCCATCGTTTCCGCACCAGGTCACAAGTTGACCATCCACCAGTGATTCTAGTCTCCTCAAGAAGACCAGAGGCAGGTCTCGTTATCATGAGTTGATGATCCGTTGATGAAGTTCCATCTGTTATCCGATGTTTACATTCTGGGCCATGGGATTTGGCCATCCGGTTTATTGGTCATGGGTTGACCGTCTGAGTGACCATCGGATGTCGTGTAAGGTCAATGGTTGACCGTCTGGGAACAGCAACCGATCGTGGGCTATGTCTGCGTTTTTGCTGCCTTCAGGAAGCCGAAGCCTCCAGACCAATATCCAGCAGACATTAACCCAGGCCCTAATGTCCGCACCATTGTAGCCTACAAAGAGAAAAGGCCTCCAGACCAAGTTCCACCACCATTTAGAAACTACCAACCCAGCGACATGATGTGGTTGAAGAGAGCCCGCTACGAGCACCTCCAGTAAAGTTTACCAGACCAAGGGCCAAATTCTATAACAAATTTAGTTTTAATTTTTACAGTTGTTTATTTGCTTATAGTTATACAGAGTTCCATGACATTACCAGTCATTTGGTGGCTGTCCGCCGTTACCAGTATTACCATACCAGTGTTGACCGTCCATTCCAGCATTCCGTACCAGGTCATGAGATGACTATCCAGTCCAGTGTTCCGTATCAAGTCATGAGATGACCGTCCAGTCTAGCATTCAGTACCAGGTCAAGAGATGACCGTCCAGTCCAGTGTTCTGTACCAAGTCAAGAGATGACCGTCTAGTCCAGTGTTCTGTACCAGGTCAAGAGTTGACCATCCAGTCGTCCAGTGCTCTGTACCAGGTCAAGAGTTGACTGTCCAGTCCAGTGTTCCGTACCAGGTCAAGAGTTGACCGTCCAGTCCAGTGTTCCGTACCAGGTCAAGAGTTGACCGTCCAGTCCAGTGTTCCATACCAGGTCAAGAGTTGACCGTCCAGTCCAGTGTTCCGCACCAGGTCGAGAGTTGACCATCCAGTCAGTATTTTGTACCAGGTCAAGAGTTGACCGTCTGTACAAGAGTTACCATTCATGAGTTGAACATCCATCGTTTCCGCACCAGGTCACAAGTTGACCATCCACCAGTGATTCTAGTCTCCTCAAGAAGACCAGAGGCAGGTCTCGTTATCATGAGTTGATGATCCGTTGATGAAGTTCCATCTGTTATCCGATGTTTACATTCTGGGCCATGGGATTTGGCCATCCGGTTTATTGGTCATGGGTTGACCGTCTGAGTGACCATCGGATGTCGTGTAAGGTCAATGGTTGACCGTCTGGGAACAGCAACCGATCGTGGGCTATGAGAGACGAAAGCCGTGCTGCGAGTCAGGAGTTGATTGTCGCTCCGTGATGAGGAGTATCGATCCGTGATGAAGGTATCGATCCGTGGTGAAAAGTATCGATCCGTGGTGAAAAGTATCAATCCGTGGTGAGACTACGTGTAGTGGATGATGCTGTGAATGTGTTTGCTAGAAATTAACATTTCTAAAGACTATTCCGCGTAGTAATCGCATACCGTGTGTATATCTGATGTTTGGACAATTGCGTTATCAACAGTGTTGTAATTACCAGAACTTTAATAATATTTCATTACAGTGTTGCCCCGCGTAATTCACTAAGCCCCTTTTCATCAGAACACTAATTTTCCCCTTTTATTAGTCAATGATGTATGAACTCTCGTTTACTTCGCGACCGTAATACATACTAATGGAGAAGTAACCTACCACCAGAGACATTCGAGGGACCTCAACGTTTACTTAAACTTTGTAACTTAAATGTCTATGTATAATGTAATATGTATAAGATTTAACCCTTACCCCAGCATAAGCGCACTGTCGTTATTTAGTATTTGTTGTTTGAGTTTACTATAGAAATGTGATTTGATTGTCCCAGGAGAGAGAGAACCTTTCTATATCGAAAGATCTCACTCCCTCTTGTGTCAGTCAAAATCATTGCGGAGTCGTCTACCAAAAACTGTGCTTTTCATGTAAAATGTTATTTTTGCTCTGACATCCAACCTTTTGTTGTCTTGAATAAATTCATTTGATTGCTCCAGGAGTTAGAAAGAACCTTCCTGCCGAAGGATCCAACTTCTCCTGCGTCAGTGGAAAATAATGTGTCATCTGCAGTAAAATGTTTAAATATTTGTAATGTTTAAATTAATATGTTTTTGACCATTATGTGTGTTTTAATTTGTGTAAACGACTGTAGCCAGGAGAAAATTTATTTTGCCACAGCAGAATAAACTATCTTCTCGCAACATTCAAAATTTAAGATGTCCAAGCTTAACAGAAGACTTTGCCACTTCTCACTGAAATTAATGTGAATTTTGCTTGCTTATTTGTAAATGAAAATGTTTATTCATTAATTGTTAGTGCTTCAAGCATGATAATTTAGTCAAAAAAAAATTTAGTCTTTGTAATTGGATTTATGCAATTACATTCCAAGCATTGCTGAGAAGAAATTGACTGGCATGTCAGCTATTGTCAATCCTTTTCCACAATGTTTTGTTCATTAAATTCCATGCATGAAGGACTTGAAATGTTACATGTTTTCCAAAATGTAATTGTTTGTCAATTTATTTGTTGTCAAAAAAAAAAAAAAAAAAAAGGCTCACACATGTATGTTGTCCTGTTATATTAAAAGCATTATTGAGGAAGAATTGATCTACATTTGCATCAGCTCTTTTTCTACAATGTTTAAGTCACTTAGTTGAATGCAAAAATGTACAATAGCATTTTTTTGTAATAATAATTTGCCTTTATTGTTAGCATTTGTTCGTTTAGACAGGTTGTTGTACGTATATAATGAATGTTAATAAGATTTCTCTGTGCACATAGGAAAATTGGAAATACAAGTTTTGCGTTTCCATTTTTCCTCTTTACGCAGCGTTTTTCTTTAACCTAATACAGATTAGAGTGTATCCTTAACCGCAGTCAGGAACACGACCTTACTAGCATTGCATTTCGTCTTTGTTTGTGTGCCAGTCGGAGCTTTGGCACACCAACAGGGGGGTAATGTAGTGACCTAGTGCTCGATCTGCCAAACAAGGTCACTTGCACTCAACTTGCATCAAAGCTAAAATCCCTTAGAACAGTCGTAGACAGTTGTTAATACACAAATCAATAGTTTTATGTTCATATTTTACGAAGATGCATTAATTACCTGTTGCCATTCATTAGTTTATCTGTAAAAAGAAAAAATTGTAGTATTTTTGCTTCATCAGCGCTTGAGAAAGTTTAATGGCCGCCATGTTGTTTGTTTACATCTCGCATTGCCTGATGGGATTTGTTTAGACTAGAACCCAACGACGAAACTTTTCTAGAGCTGTCATCTGTCTTTGCAACTCGTTTTTAGCCTTATTACTAGTCATTTTCTTATGATTTTATGCTAGAATCGTAGATTAACCATTTTTCTATGTATGTAGTATGTAATTTGCGTAACTTTCATTGAAAAAGTCCCTAGAAATGCACTTTTACTGCACTGGGTATCAAATTCCCACCATTTCCCACATGATGCGGGAATTTTGCTGGAAATGCGGGGTCTCTTCCAGCATTTTTCCCTAACACTGTGGGAAGAATTCGGCGTCTTGATTGGCTTATAATGATAGACGACACTGTCGGAACCTCGTATTAATCCTAGTATAAATACGGCCTTCCCACAGATTTTTTCTGACTTCACTACAAATTTTTGGAAAGGAAACATGTAGAATTATTTTGAGGTATTTGAAAACATTCTTTTTTAGTTTTTTTTCTTTTATTTTGACTTTGGGAATAAATTCGAAATTAGTTTTAAGCATCTAAATTTGCAGTCGTATTTATTTTGTCTTTGGTTTTGTTTTGGAATTAGGATAAATTTGCAGATAAGACTTTTTGGCACTGACTTTGGCATTTATTGTTGATTTTTTCTGAATTGTTGACTTAGATTTAAATTGTTATTGAATTATTGTTGTAATAATTAATTATTTTGGTAAAGTTTAAACTGAATCTTTGTCTTTTGCTTCTTGATTTTAGCCCTGCATTTTGAGATTGAAATTAACCCTTTCCTCTTTGGCAATTATTTTTTTTGTGAAGTCCAACCCCCCTTATTTCCCGCTAGCCATCCCACACCATGAAGGTCGAGTCGTCGAGCCACCATCGCAGCTTCCCCTAGAGCGCGAGCGGACCACTTGCGCGCTACAATATTATTGTCAATATTTTGTATTGACAATAATATTGACCGTGAATGGGCAATATTGAAGGATTGTCAATACTATTGACGAATATCTGCGATCGCTGAAATATTTTCTTCAATATTTTTATTGACGTTATGTAACCCATGGTTGATTGTTCTCTAAATTAATATTGTCAATAATATTGATCGTGTATGGGTGGCTAGAGAAATATTGTCAATATTATGCTTCAATAATATTGTCAATGATATTGATCGTGTATGGGCCGCTTAAAAGATGCAAATAATCTTCCGAACCTATTTGGCAACACCATAAAAATTTGGCATAGATCATTTCACCGGCAAATGTTTATGTTGTCTCCTGAATAGTTCCGACATTGTGTAATACTCATTAGCCTATATAGGGTGGACTACCAAAGGTTGAAATATCCATAAAATTCAGCATCATGTAACTGAATGAAGATGATGGCCAACTTTCAAGTCAAAACAATATTATTGCTATCACATTCATTATGGAATTGATTGGAACTGTAAGATTGTACGGATTTTATCATTATAAATTGTCTAAACTATAGAATCTATGGAAACTATAGCATGACGTCATAGCCTCACTTTCACTTTTTCATCAAGGGTACTTCCTCGGTCTTTATCGTTACTGGATGCCATTTTTGAGGCAGAATATTTCAAAATCCATAGTTAAAATTCATAAACAAATCTCTTTCTTTAATAAAGAATGTGATTTAAACTTTCTAACTACCAACGCATTTTTAATAATCAGGCGTAGTCGTCGAGATATTAATGCTGAAAGTTGGTAATGCTTTAACGAAAAAGACCGAAGCTTTCACCTCCACCGAATGAGTGCAGGTCCGCACATTATGACTGACGACATTTTTTTATTTGCTGAAAGGATTGGGCCGACCGAATCAATGATAAACTACAGGGGTCTTGTTTGCCAAAATTTGGGGCCGTTATTGGGCCCCATTCCCAATGGCAAAAAGTATCTTTTTTTCCCAATTCTCTGATGAAAATTCCCAATGAGGACCCAGAATGCCCCATGGTCAGATCTCATCTTCATTTACAAACATTTTGAAGACAGTTTTAGAGTACATTCTTAAACAAGTGTATGTACAAATGCATTTTACACCGCTACAGTCTAATTTGCAGCTGAAACTGAGTGACAGTATGAAAATAAACTTCTATAAGTTTTTTTCCCAATTTAGGTAAAAACTATTTTTCCCAATATTTTTTTTCACTGGCCCCTGGCCCCAAACAAAAATTGGTAGCAAGACCCCTGAACTATATTGCAACTTTGCAAGTATTTTTTTCAGCATGTGTAGTTTCTGCTAATTTATTCAAATTTGTTTTTCACACAGGTCTGTAGTCCATGTTGAAAGTCAGATAATGTTATTAATCATATGAGAGTTCATTTTACTAAATATATGCAAGCAAAAAAAGTTAAGCTGCAGTGCAGATCCAGAATTTCTAAACATACAAATGAGGAGTTTTGTTTGCTAAATATTAAAAAATTTTGACTGAATTTGGAAATGAATTATGAAAATGGAATAATTAGGTATCAGAGAGGGTTCGTTTGAAATGAGATTCACTAGATGTTGGAAATTTTCGTGTGACTCATCCAAACCTATTCAGACGTCGCCATAATGGCGGTGGAATGGTCCATCACTGAATATTTGACATCATCCCAATAATTCCGAAGTATTGTGAATCCCATCCGAGTCAGGTGGACTACCAACTACACCAAATTGCTTCTCTCATTCAATACTTTAGTACTATGTTCGTCAGAGTTTCCATTTACGACGTATAAGTATCTGTATACGCATGAAAATCAGCTCGGACGCAAAATTTTTATACTCGTAGCGTCCATGGGACGCAAAATAAAATGAGAGGCAAAAACAGTGTGTTTTCATAAATCTTACGCTGAAATGTCAGATAACTAGCGAAGACAATCCAAAAGATTTCAAAGTACGACAGATTTGAAGCAAAGTCACCAGTTTTCCAAAGTTACTATAAATAGACTTCGCCAACGTCTAACCGAAAAGTTGCAATTGTTGGGATTCTCGCTTTTTCGTCTGGTACCCGAACTGTCTAAAATATTGTTTGTGGGCAATTTGATAGCCGGAAACCAACTGTTACTTTCATATTGTAAATAATAATGGCTTCTCAAACAAAGAAAAAGAAACACTCGCGGTCTTTTCAAGACCAGTGGCTTGCCGATCCGTCGTTCAAAGACTGGCTGATAAAAACTGCTGCAGATCACAAAATTTGTTATAACTTAGGTATAAAACTTGAGAATATCTCGGAAAACATTGAGGCAAATTGAAAAAATGCTTATTATTATCAGCATTAGCACTTTCCCCAAGCCACTTTAACTGGGAATATCAAAACTAGGTCTTGTTTGGGAAAGGGCTTTTAAGCCCGTTCAAGTACAACAATTAATTTGAAGATGATTTGTGGAAGTCAAAATTGGACTCAACTGAAAGTGGTTGGGACTCAACTTTTTCTACTGCACTGGGTCCAAGGGACTCAATATTTTTTTATGTAAATGGAAACACTGGTTCGTCAATATTTCAGAATAACAAATTCCTTAGATCACAATAGTTTTCACTCTATTGCAAACTCTAATACTGATAACTATTAATTACTGGAGAAAAAAAATGTACTTGAAATCAATCTGAATTACGATTACTGATTACGATTACCCCAACCCTGCTACTGCATCGTCCCTAATCTTATTAAGACAATGTTCAAGTCTATGAAATTTCCGCCGTCTGAAATTATTCACTCATGGAATTTAATTTTTCGATTCTTTTCGTCAACAAATCATTTACAAGTTAGATCTAATTAAGTGAAGAGTTTACAATATTTTACATGAAAATAATCTTCCAAATACATTTAAATGAAGCATTGACATTGCCCTGTTTATGTCTTTTGATGATTGTGTGCAAACATGCGTCTGGCCGTCTGCTTTCACTCGTTGCTGAGTCTCTTTGCAATTATTCTTAAAAGTCACTAATGTTCAACAGAATGAATGTTTGGCATATGAAACAACTTTACTCAGTCTATGCCAATCCTTAATTTGTTTGTATATGTAGCAATTGTCTGTAACTACAGGTTTATTTATTTCATATGACGAGATAAATAGGAACATTCAAATAAACAAATGGTTAAACATTAAAATTGTAAACAACACGGTGGACCGAAGTGTCCGGTTTGACCAGTGTGACGTAAAAATACCATTCATCCAAATTTATGAATGAACGAGTTGGGCCGACTTCCTGTCAATGGCAACACGGTTAATTGACCCGTCCATGATCCGATTCATAAAATCGCCGACATTCAGACGGTCATGCAAGGGAATGTCAACTTGTCATTATCAAAGCAATGCGTGAAAACGATGGAATAAGCTTGCCAAGCTTAAATGAGGCATTGAAATGAAAACATAAAGTGCCACCATTATAAAAATATGAACGAAAAAACAACACTTGAGTGACATTGAAACTCCGAATTTGTAACCAAACCACCAAGATTGTGGAACTTTTCCACCAGAACTTACTCTTTAGATAGGGTATCTGTCATCTTTTGCTATCCATCTTTTATTTTAAGGCTCCCTTTGGCTATCAATTCCTTAAATTTTAATCCCAATATTCCACCTAAGACAGGAAATGGTTAGCACACATGCAGATGTAGTCCTCCGCCAAGAATATAGTTCTTAATGGTTTTTGCACCCTGGTAAATGCTGTGGGCTAAAGATGGTAACATTTTTATCATTCTTCTTTTATCACACTTGTTAGGGTACATAATTTTTCTATCGTAGAACAGATTTTCGGTCGATTCGGTTTGTGTTAGGAATATGCGGATTGATCGCTGAAAGATGGCGACACTTAAAGAATATAGTACGGACCCCATTATGCAAATTGCTTTGCAAAGTTGGATTCACACGCATTCAAAGACAACATTGCTACTTTTCAAAAAATAATTTTGATCTAAGATAGTTATTTCAAAGATGGACAAAGCTTTGCAAGCTTTTTATTCTGTCTTTTTGTGTTAATCAAGCGCGTCGTCTATCAATACACAATTACATTGATAAAATTAGCACGTGAACTACAGCGGACCAATGAGGTGAGAGGTCAAATCTGCAGCTGTCAATCAACCGCTATGAATAAAATGTCACCCTTACTGAAGCTCTGTTCACGAGGCGTGACGTCACATAAATTATGTATAACAATAGGAGACTCCACCCATCCTCATACAATATGAATGGGGAAAAGTTTAAAATAATTATTATATATGAATGAAGGACAGGTAGTCTCTAAATACACAAGCTGACCTAGATAGGCCAGATTAATGTTAGGTGAATGACACACATAATTATGTGTAGTATTGTTGATGGGGATTTCCTGTGTTTATTAATTATCTCGTTTTTACACAATCGTTGACCTAATAGAGCCTTAAAATAGGTCTGTATTATAATGAAGATCTACAATTTAGATCTAGTGCGAACGTTAATTTAAAATAGCCTACCTGTTAAAGAACGACTTAAGTAATCAGACTTTTTAACCCTTTCCCAAACAGCAAATTTTGGGGTGGTTCAATTTGAAACTGCTGGAAATGTCAATATTGGTGTTCACAAAGGTAGGATTTGTGTGCAATCTAGCGCAAAAAATATTGAGACAAAAGGAGAAAATGCTGATTATTCTTTTGTCTCAATGTTTTCACCAGCCTTTTCCATATAGGACGTCAAAACCTGGGGTTGTTTCGGAATGAGTTAAACCCTTTCATTGCCAATCCAATTCTTTTGATTGGTCTTGTTTAACCCTCGCACAAAACCAGTAATGACACCCCGTATGAGAAACATTGGGTCAAAGGACGAAAATGCTGATGATAAGCATTTTCCAAGCAATGACCACTTCCAGCACTCAAGATCTTTTTACCTTCATTGTTTTCCATGGGGAACGGAAAAGCTCACTGGACATAAGTATAAGCGCACTGGACAAAAGCCAACTCAACTAAGAGAAAAAGAAGGGATATATGGAATTCTTAGGTTCTGTGCCCTGGTGAAATTTTTTAGACCTATCAATTGAATGATGATCATACATGATAGATCGATTCATAATGACTTCTATTAAGCAAAACTGGGCAAAATTTTGGGTGTTAGACTAAGACTCACCTAGGCTAATCCCTATTTTTATGGGTTTCTCTTCATTAATTTTTGTGGTGCTATCTTGCGCGCGGTTCCAGGGGTAAGGACACAGACTCCCTCTCGAATTTGTAAAAAGCCTTACCAAAGTACATTTTAGAGGAATTTGCATGGCCAATGCAGGTGCCCTCCCCTCCTTGGAAAACAAGGACCCTCTGGAAAAATGTCTGGATCCGCATGGTGAAATCACGTTCTATCAGATTGTTATGTATGGCCTAAATATTTGTCATCTTAATTTTGGAATTTACCCTTGTATATTTTTAGAACTGGATATTTTGTCAACAAGTATCTTAGTAAACATTTTGTTTACTATTTACAGATATCATTTAAGAACATTCTAGAAACTAAAAGAAACTTGTTAGAGTCAGATATTTGGTAAACATATTATTTATTTTCCATTTGGATTGTAGAAACTTCTAGAATGATGTATTGGAAACTTTAGAACATTCTCAACTTTCTGGCATATTTTATATTATACAAAGAGAACAGTCTAGAAAACAAACCCCAGTTCAATATTGTATAAACAAATATTCTGTTGTTTTCTCAAACCTTCTGGAATATTCCCAAGTAGCATATATATATAGATGAGCAAATCACTCATTTCGTTCATTAGTTTTGATTTGGTCACTAGTTCTTACTAATTCATACAAAATTGTCAGACTAAAAGGGGATTACTAAATTTATATTTGTGTGTTAAAATTCTTGTGCATTGTGAATTATAAACTGGATTTAACTTTAGGACTCTGGGGCCTTGTTTTTGACTTACCGATGGCTTATAAATCGCTTAAAACAACAATCTCATAACCCAGGTATCGATAAATTGGCGATACGCGTTTCTTGCCCTATATTTGTCGTAAGTCACCGGTAAGTCAAAAATGCGTCTTAAATATTTTGATGAAACTGGCCCCAGGACTTTACATACAATTAATGTAGTGCATCTTTTATCATCTTTTAAAACAAAACTTTGTAATTATTGTTAATAAAATCATTGCTCTTTGTAAAGTTTGTTGCTGGCTTCTTAGTTCTTGTTACCCTTGGGCCGTAACAAGATCTTGAATAGAATTTGTCGTCTGCATTCTATCTTTTGGGAAGGGCGGTTAACAAAGTGATGTATACAGTAACATAACAGACAATATTGCATCATCAATTAACTTTTCCCCAAATCGACAAATGTATGCAGACGACAAAATCGATGTTGCCAAGTATGGGAAGTGTGCATCGTCGGTGTTATTGCAAAACTTCGTAACTCCAGCTTGATAAAGCTGGAGTTACGAGGTTTTGCAATAAAACAGACGGCATGCTTTTGCATCGATACTTACAGGGCATCTGGAGAAAAAGAAAAACGCTTTCTTATTCTCTTTCTCTCACAATCTTGTTTCAAAGTTTTCTCAAACAAGCTTATGTGTACGCTGAAACAAGACAGACCCGCAGGTAGCAATTTCATATTGGGGGGGGGGGGGGGGGGGGAGGCTAATTTGGATTTTCCCAAATTTTCAGTGTGAAAAAACGAAAATTTGGCATTTTTAGCCAACAGGGGGGAGGGGGCTTAGCCCCTCTAGCCCCCCTGTTTCTACGGGCCTGTAAGAGCCATTCTTAATGTTACAATTTCACGACAGTCCAACTATAAAGCTACTTCAGACGACCAAAATTGTGTTGATGAAGATAGAATTTATGCACAATGCAGTCTAGAAAATATTGAAGCAAAAGAAGAAAATAGGCTTCTGGTCATCAATATTTTCTTCTTTATCCCAATGTTTTCCCGGCCTTTTCTATAAGTGACGAAGCACGCCAAAAAGGGACTTGTTTGGGAAATGGTTAAGTAGTTACAATTTGTTTACAACAGATGAAAAGAACTCGTAACATTTGGTAAGGGAGTGTCAATATAATATTTTTCTTTGCGCTAAAAGTACATACAAGTAGTCCAAAAAGGTTAAAGACGCAGTGACTGGTTAGTAGGTCAAAGGAATTCGATTGATCCAATGTCGACATAACGAGTCTAAGCTGTATGTAAATCTTTTAGGCCTATATGTTTTCGCGAGTACTGGACTTTCATAATGGTGAATGTGATTCGAGCAATTTTAACCGAATGTCTGCATGAAAATGAAATCAGACTACAGAGGGGGTGGGGGGGGGGGGGGAGTCGTTTGAACCCCTCGATCCCACCCTGGATCCGCAACTAGATGCTTTCCGAGGAACGTCAAAATTAATCCGAATTTTCTTTGATGAAATTCGCTCTTTGATATGCTGATGTCGCTCATGTAAGTTTTCTCTGATGGAATTCGCTATTTGATAACATTTATTATGTTGAAGAGCGAATTTCATCAGAGAAAACTCAGATTACGTTAAAATAGGTCTTGTTCGGTAAAGGGTTATAGTTCCTAGTACATTGTATTTCAGATTATTGGGGAAATAGGCTAGCAGTTTGACCGATATTCGAGGAAGGAAGCCTTACCAATGGTTCGGATATACGACCTCTAATAGGAACAAGAGTATCGGAATCGTCCTGATTCGATCACCCGGAGCTAGAAAAGTAATAAATTCGAGAAACGGACACTTTTAAATAACTTCGAAAAATATAATGTAAAACAACAACGACGACGACGTCGACGACAACAACAACAAGACAAAACTTAAAGAAAATCTTCAATAAATCTATCTACATGACCGATTTGAAAATGGTTTGAAGCAAAGAAGGTGCAATCCCAAACGACCAAAATACCCGACGTTTGTTTGTTGTTTTTGTTTGTTTGTTTGTTTTTGTATTTTATGCTTCAAACTTTTTTTTCAAATCGGTAACGTATTAGGTGTAAGGTCACCAAGGCAAGTACTATCTATTATGCTGTAGGATGATAAAATTGTTCTTTTGAAAAATTTGGTCACTGTTTTGGTCATACCTTGCTCTCTACAAGAATGATTTTGAGCTAATATTTCATTTTATGCTATTGAATGACATAATCATTTTCTCAGTTTTGAGTCAGAATCCATCTTTCCTTCCAGGACTATTTGATGCCTGGGTATGCAGAAATACACAAGCCACCATTTCCGGTGTCTCTTTTTTTGGCTTGGAAAAATACACGGTACGTAATGTTCGAGTAAAAGTTGTGAAAAATCCCATCTCATAAGGTGGGTCAATTTTCTGAAAATACTGGACAAGGATGGATCTAGATGTTATTTTAGGCGCAGTTTGGCTCAACGAGATGTTACGAAAGGTGTGACAACGCAGTGAATAATGGGAGTTTACATAGAATTATAGGATCATGCTGCACCTATGAGTGATCTGCAACCATTAACATATTTATCGAAGGTTTTCTACAATAACAATTTTCTGCTGTTCATGTGTTGTTATTTTTGTTGTGTCACGTGATTCCCCGCCGAATACCCCTCTCCCCCATGAAGCGAACTTTGACGAATCTAATCCCATATATGATATAGGAAGTTATCAAGTCAATCTTTCTGGTGCTCTGTGTCTGTCTTTCTATTTTTGCTCCACTGGTCGTACGGCCAGCTGGCTATTGTCATGGCGGGGTGGCCGTCGTAAGTGGGTCCGTCTGTCCCTACGTCCGCGAATTTTGTCTTTGAAAAATATCCTCCTAGGAACCTACTACACGCATATCTACCAATTTTTATATGAACATTCCAGGCCCGTGGGAACAGGGGGGGGGGGGGGGGCTAAATTACCCCCCCCCCAAAGTTGGCCAAAAATGCCAAATTTTCCATATTTCACACTGAAAAATTTGGGAAAATTCAATTTAGCCCCCCCCCCCCCAATATGCAGACAATGAGGCTTTAGCCCCCTCAATATGAAATTGCTTCCGACGTGCCTGCATTCCTTGGTGGCCCTCTATCAGTCTCTTTCGAATTTTGGTTAAACCAGAAAGCCCAAAAGTTTAATCATTGATGTTTTTTTTACTTTGCTTTCTATTTGTCGTTGAATTTGATTTGACCAAACATGAATGTAAATTTACAGGAAATTCAGGCATGTGTAGCAACTTCTGCAATTCAGGTCTTCAAGGTGTCTAGTTTAAAATTAGCCCACAAAATAAAGAGAGAAATTGTATATCGCTGCTTTCCAACAAAAACCTCGTAACTGCAGCTTAAAACAAACTGCAGTTACAAGGTTTTTGTTGAAAAGCGCAAACAAACATAGTAGCCTAACTGCAGCTTAGTAGTTGCAAAGTTGTTGTTGAAAAGCGCAGAAATCTCGTAATTGAGTTTAAAAGAAGCTGCAGTTACGATGTTTTCGTTGAAAAGCGACGTTATAGCGTGTCAAATGAAGATTTGTACAGTGGCAGTACTGCCTATGACAGAGTCTATAAATAAATCACAAAGGAAGCATGACACTTGATGGGATTCATAAATGACAAATACGCTGCTTTTCAATGAAAACATCGTAACTGCAGCTTAAAGCATGCAGCACTTACGAGATTTTTGTTGAAAACTGACGAAACGACAAATAGCTGGTTATAATTGGTAACAATACAGTAAAATGGATGTGCGAAAATGGATGAACATTAATAAGGCTACATCATGAGAAAATTGTCGACCAGCATCCGCATGACCGTATTTGTCTACCCACTCCGTAATCCGAGTTTTCTCTGATGAAATTTGCTCTTTGATTTGTTGATGTCGCTCATTTAAAATGTAAATGAGCGACATAAACATATCAAAGAGCGAATTTCATCAGAGAAAACTCGGATTATACCCACTTCGTTTTGTGATGGTATACTGGAGTCAGAAAAAACTGTCCATGTCTATCGCTGCTTTTCAACTTTCTTATTCATGCGTTTATTTTCCTTGCGGTTTGTTGTATGTACCCCGCCTTACGGACTTATTCCCTATGACGTATGATTTATTTGTAGTCTAATCCTTTTACTAAAAATAAGAAAGAAAAAATGATCCTAACCAACCAGAAAAATGACAAAAAATAAGATCGTTTTTTTCTGGTCGGTTGGGATTAATTTTCGGGTAAACTGCAAAAAGTTTTCAAATAAGTCATATAAATTATGCAATAAACCGCTCAAAATTGATGCAGAAATCGAAAAATCATTGCACAATTTCTTAACTGAAGCGGCCGGGTAAACATTATCCATCCCATGATTCTACCTTGCATACTCTTTGAGTTATGCTCCAGAAAAAAAAGGTTTGAAAATCAACAAAGGACAACGACT
Source organism: Fragum sueziense (assembly GCA_963680895.1). Classification (NCBI taxonomy): domain Eukaryota; kingdom Metazoa; phylum Mollusca; class Bivalvia; order Cardiida; family Cardiidae; genus Fragum; species Fragum sueziense. The sequence continues at coordinate 38,546,626 of OY804593.1, read as the reverse complement.
TCATAAGTATTATAGGGAGAGTTAATTAGTGCTTATGCACTACACTTTTCCATAATGACAATTTGTTTTATTTTAGCACAAAAATATATATTTCTCGTAAACGGTTAAATATTTTGGCTTGGAATTTTCAGAATTTTCATAAGAAAATCTGTTCTTTCAGATAAATAAAAGTAATAGTAAAATTTATGAAAAATAAATGTGAAATGTCACTTTAATGCTTCGGACAAAAATGAAGTCTGAAAACAAACAAAGGGCAAAAACTCCAAGAATATCGCAGACAGAGTTACATTTATTACATACTTCACTTTTTCTAAATGAGTTCTGTCCACCCATGAAGCTTCATTATACTACCTTGCATACTTTTTGAGTTATGCCACGGACAAAAATTAAGTATGAAAATCAACTAAGGGTGATAACTCCAACCGTATTTCCAGGAAAGTTAGGTTATTGTGTATTGCACGTCTTCAAAATAAGATCTATCCACCTATGACGTTTCACGATTTCATCTTACATATTTATATATTTATTGAGGTTTACTCCGGACAAAAATTAAATGTGAAATAAAACAAGAGGGCCAGAATGGCACTATATCGCTCACCTGACTCTTTTGTGATAAATGTAACATGTAATTTCTTTTTCTCATACCTCGCTCAGGTCCTGGTCATTGGGACAAAGCTAAAGGTAAAAATATTCTCCAGTTGGAGCACAGATATGGATTTTAAAGAAAGACCTATGCAACCCAAAATCTATAGGACACTTTGTTGGGTCAAGGATGACAACTTTGTAAACAGATCAAATGGTTTGTCTAAGTCCAATAAGCTCCGCCCTTTCAAACCCATATTTTTTTTTACCAAACTAGAAATGTATGAAGAGATGTTAAACAGAGTCACTCAAGGAACTTTCTGCCAAGTTTGGTTCAAATTTGCCCAATGGTTGATTTTTTTTTAAGGATTTTCTTATGATTTCTCGAAGTCCGATAAGCCATGCCTTGCCACGCCCACATTTTGTTTAAGAATCACAAGCTTTGAAAAAGGGTCACACAAGGAACATTTCTGCCAAGTTTTGCTACGGACAAGCTTGGTCTACGGATCGACCGATCGATTAACCACCCGATCGACCGACCGACGCATGTAAAACAATGTACCACATATTCTCTTCGAAAGGGGGAATAATTATTGAAGTGGTTCCCACTCGTGAAAATGGTAAATTCGCTGCTTTTCAACATTTAATCATCGTAACTGCAGCTTTAAACAAACTGCAGTTACGAGTTTTATGTTGATAAGCGACGTAATGCTATTCTAAGTATATATACAGAGTGTCCCAAAAAAAACGGAACCCATTTTTGAAAGTACATTTCTCATGTATCAAGCAATATTTCTCCACCAAATTTACATATGCAATAGCAACGACGGTTTTCTATTAGCAGTTAAAATTTGGTTGAAAAATAATGATTAGTTTTGAAAATATTGACATAAAAATGAATATACCCGGAAAACCATTTAAACACGATATCGATCTTTTCGTTTTGCAGCGCGCGCCTACACTCATTGAATAAATTAACGCTATACAATTGGTCAATGTATTCAATACAATACAAAAATGATTTTGAAACATTGTATTAACAATAGTGCATTTTCATTTCATCTTTTTTGCTAATAAATAAACTGTTAATGCTGCGAGCTGCGAAGTAACTAAACTGAATACAAACAAAATATCCAAGTGCATCACATACTCATGAATAATAATCATAGGCACTTATTTTATTTCTGACCAACATGCCGGTCACCGCTCAATTTAAAGTATTACGGGTTTCATTTAACCTGACACTGACCTTTATGCAAAACATAAATACACAAAATTAACCAAAAAGAATTAAATCATAGTCCACAGAAATGTATACTATGCAAGAAAATTAAGACTGGACTAATTTTAGGAAGCATGCCAAGCTCGTAATTTATGAAAATAACAGTTAAAACTGCGCCATGTAAAATGAATCACATAATAATTTGAGATTAATTCAAACAACCACCCTATGGACTCAATTTGAACGTACAGAACGTGTATATATTAAATTTTGAGAAAATCGGTACATACATGTACAACGGTACAGAATTCATTAGCTGACCGTTAGTGCGCTTTCGAGAACAAACAAGACGCATAAATCAATATCATGTCAGATCGGTTTTTTAGTGTCATTATTAATTTGCTTATAACTTTTGAACCGATGCATATTTTTAAGTGAAATTTGGAACACAAATGCAAAAATAATGTATCTTCCGTATTGCAAATTCAAAAATTAGATTTTTTGCTTACGCTTTGAAAGATTCGACTTTGAATTAGGGTTCCGTTTTTTTTTGACACTCTGTATATCGCTAAAAATTATCGACCGATTTCACTTCCGTGGTCAGGACAGTAATTCGGTAATACGAGGGCTGTTAATAAAGTATCCGGAATAGTATCATAACTTTTTAACTTTTACACCAACTGAGATGAAATTTTCAACACAAATACTTTGAAGAATTATGCATTTTATCCTGCAACAAAAACTAGGATGTTTGCATTGAGGCGCATTCGACAGTCGCTATGGAAACGTAGGGTCACGATGAGCGGGGCAACTTTGGATAATTGGGAAAAATGTGACTTATCAATCGCTTTCGAAGCGATCATATTTTGCATTTCTCACGTCAAAAGTTGTCAAGATGCTAGTAAACTTTCAGCGTAACATTTTCTTGGCAAACGTAATGTCATTTAAAGGGACATTTCATTCCAATTTCAATTTTTTAAAGTATGTCTTGATGCCAAGATTGGTTATTCTAATGAGTATAAATACTATTGGTTTTTTGAAGTTGTTGCCAATAAGCGAGAAACACGCATTTAAAGTTGAGACATAATCGATAAATTGCATATAAATACAAACTGTTGTCCACAACAATTTGTTCAATTTCAACACAAAAATATAAATTTCTCGTAAACGGCGCAATATTTTGGCTCGAAATTTTCAGAATTTCCATAAGGAAATATGCTCTTTCAGATAAAAATAAAAGTAAAATTTATGACAAAAAATTCTGAAATGTCACTTTAATGACAAATGACGAAAACTTCCGTAATCAAACCGTTGGTGAATATGTTATTTTGCTGATATAGTAAATATGGTGCTTGAGCACCAGTATTCAATAATGTTTTGCATGTTAACGGGTAAATCAAAGTCAGAGACATTCTTATGATATTGAACACGTAAGACAATAGTCCTATAAAGATAATTAAGCATTCAGAAGTTGTTTGACGCATTCAAAAACGATTCTAAGCGTGATGTTGCTGACCTCAAAATATCTGGACGTCCCAACACGACATCAGTAAAACGTTCATGACTTGTCACGTATATCCGATAATCTGTCCATAGAATTTTCCAGGTACAGTTCAGATCCTTCTTTGACAAATGGATTCATAGTTGGGAGAAGTGGATATGCTGCAGTGGCAAATATATCGAACAAATGAAAATATAAGATGTATGAGACAGACTTTTCTGATGCTGTATCCGTCCATGAACTAAGTTGCCCCGCTCAACGTGACCCTACGTTGCCATAGCGACTATAGTAAGAAAAATAATTTTCAATTTGTACACACCGTATGAATATTTTACACGAACTCTTTCCTAAGCAACAAATATGACTGATTCGGGTATAAGTTTAAAGAAGTTACACGCGACAAAAATATTAATATGTAGGCTTACCTTCTAAATACACATAATACCGCTTTAATACGGAAAACATTGAAAGAAAAGGGGAAAATGCTGATATAAGAAATGTCGTATTTTCTTTTACTGCTTTCTATTTAGACATATAAGTAATATACATTAACTATGTAACTTTTTCAGACACTTTCATTCCGTATTTCATTTCTTATATGGTCCAGCAACATTAACCCAGGACATCTGCATCTGGAATTACCTTACTTCGGCAATGTTTTGTTAACAGGCTCATCTACACACCGTTCATCCAGATACAAAAAAACACGGATTGGTCTTCCAAACGCGGATGTGAAAAACAACACCGTGGGAATACACAAGGTAAGAAAACATCAACATATAGCCTTTTAATTGCTGCTATATAAAATTGTTTGTGCAGAGCTGATGCAAAATGGTTTATCTTGAGGGTGCTGCAGTTCCATAACAAAAGATTCAAGCGATTTTAAAATCACTATTTTCTCGGATAGATCTACTTCCCGTTTTGTTTTATATCTGTAGAAATTATTTAACTGGTTTCGAGCAAATATCTCTTCAAAATAAGTTTTTGACATCTATGGAATAAATCTATACCATTCATCAAACTGGGGAAAAAATTGGGTGTCTAAAGCCATGTTTACAAATTAGCCTAGTTTGCTTCAAGGTACAACTTACCACGGATGTTGATACCACACAACAATAGAGAATTTGCACTGTGGTATGTTGCACCATAGCAACTGACAGTACCCAATTTTAAATAGTTCTTGTTCTTTTTCTATACTTTTTTATGGGTTCTTGTAAAGAAAACACTTGAAGCGATCCCCAAACCTCCGTGAAACATCAATTTGACAATAATTATGTGCTTTAATAATGATTTACAGACATTCTTACCAAGATTTTTCTCTTTTCGTGCATCAAAGTCAAAATCAGTAGCATATATTTCTCTTACTAACAGATTTTATAAGACAGGATTATAGGTAAACATTGGCAAAGTTATGTACGTTTTCATTGTATGTCAGACAAAAATCAACTCAGCCGATATTCGTTGTAATTAAAGATAATAAATACTCACTCTTTTTTCCCGCCGTTCAAAATAAAATTGTTTACATCCGCGTTTGGAAGACCAATCCATGTTTTTTGTATCTGAATGAATGGTGTGATCTAACGGACTTTGTACACGAAAATTAAGTTGTCCTTGGTTAATGTTGCTGGACAATACTATTTTGCATTACATGTATTGTGTTTGTCATATTTGTCTACATACATGTATGTTTATTGGACAAAAGCATTGTTTGCTGATTTGCCGAATGAACGAATTTGAATCTAAACCAGTTTTAATTAGTAACGTTAACACTAATTTATTATGGGAATGATAGAAATATAATCCAGTCACGATATTACGAAACACGTTTAACAAATTTTACCTATTTAAGTGCTTGTCTCAGAGAAAATCATGCAAACAGTCCACAAGCACTTTTCACCGATCTTGATGATTTTTGGCATGGTGAACCACCTATAGGCGAAATGTCCATTTGCAAAATATTTTGTCGATATCTCCATGGATACCTGTTTTATGGAGCGCCATCTATGCCAGGCACATTGAATTTAAGGACCCAGAATTTTGACTAAAATTCCTATCATTTTTAGCCATTTTCAGCCGAGGAAGTCAGACTTATCCCTATATGACAGTGTAATATTATACCATTTACTAAAAGTAACTACTCCCTTCTTCTAATTAAAAGAAACAAATCAAGAAAAGTGCCTAATATACCGGTACTCGAGTGATGCCCCCTATGTTGTAGGTACCCAATACAATTTTGCTGAATAAGCACTTTTTGGCCTTTTTCAAGGCCTTAAATCTTCTAAGGTAGTGTTTATTGATAGTATTTTTTTACATTTATGGATAGTCCTGCCTTCGGTTAACAAGTTAGAAAAATATCTAGCTTGGCCCGCCATAATCGTTACCATGGCAACGCATAGAATAGGGGCATTGTGGTGGAATTTTGAAAATCATTTTATTTCCTCACAAAACCCCCCAAATAGTGTAACAAAATATTTAACTTCCAATTTTGACAGCCAATGATGTGTTTTATCACTTACAAAAAAGTAAGCTCAAATATGATGTACACAAACTGGTAATTTCCAAGATGGCCGCCAAAATGGCCGCCAAAAGCATTGAATTTGCCATAACTTTTGTACTGATAACACCAGCAGAGTAAATTTGGTGTCTAACCCTATGTTTTTGGGGTCAAGGAATCTAATTCAGACATCCTTAATTAGATAAAACAAATATTTATTTAAATAAAGTGAGAACAAGAGGTCTATGATGGCCTTCGGTTGCTCAACTGAGCGAGAAAAGTCAAATTATTTGCCTTATTTAGCCATTTTTAGCCAAGGAAATCAGTATTATCCATATAAGACAGTATAATACCATACCGATTTCTGAAATTAACTACTCCCTTCTCCTTATTAAAAGAAACAAATCAAGAAAATTACCTGATATACTCGAGTGATGTCCCTATGCTGTAGGTACCCAATGCAATATTGCTGAATAAGCACTTTTTGGCTGTTTTCATGGCCATAAATCGTCTAAGGTAGGGTTAATTGACAGAGTTTATTTACATTTATGGATAGTCCTGCCTTCGGTTAACAAGTTAGAAAAATATCTAGCTTGGCCCGCCATAATCGTTACCATGGCAACGCATAGAATAGGGGCATTGTGGTGGAATTTTGAAAATCATTTTATTTCCTCACAAAACCCCCAAATAGTGTAACAAAATATTTAACTTCCAATTTTGACAGCCAATGATGTGTTTTATCACTTACAAAAAGTAAGCTCAAATATGATGTACACAAACCGGTAATTTCCAAGATGGCCGCCAAAATGGCCGCCAAAAGCATTGAATTTGCCATAACTTTTGTACTGATAACACCAGCAGAGTAAATTTGGTGTCTAACCCTATGTTTTTGGGGTCAAGGAATCTAATTCAGACATCCTTAATTAGATAAAACAAATATTTATTTTAATAAAGTGAGAACAAGAGGTCTATGATGGCCTTCGGTTGCTCAACTGAGTGAGAAAAGTCAAATTATTTGCCTTATTTAGCCATTTTTAGCCAAGGAAATCAGTATTATCCATATAAGACAGTATAATACCATACCGATTTCTGAAATTAACTACTCCCTTCTCCTTATTAAAAGAAACAAATCAAGAAAATTACCTGATATACTCGAGTGATGTCCCTATGCTGTAGGTACCCAATACAATTTTGCTGAATAAGCACTTTTTGGCTGTTTTCATGGCCATAAATCGTCTAAGGTAGGGTTAATTGACAGAGTTTATTTACATTTATGGATAGTCCTGCCTTCGGTTAACAAGTTAGAAAAATATCTAGCTTGGCCCGCCATAATCGTTACCATGGCAATGCATAGAATAGGGGCATTGTGGTGGAATTTTGAAAATCATTTTATTTCCTCACAAACCCCCCCCCCAAATAGTGTAACAAAATATTTAACTTCCAATTTTGACAGCCAATGATGTGTTTTATCACTTACAAAAAGTAAGCTCAAATATGATGTACACAAACCGGTAATTTCCAAGATGGCCGCCAAAATGGCCGCCAAAAGCATTGAATTTGCCATAACTTTTGTACTGATAACACCAGCAGAGTAAATTTGGTGTCTAACCCTATGTTTTTGGGGTCAAGGAATCTAATTCAGACATCCTTAATTAGATAAAACAAATATTTATTTAAATAAAGTGAGAACAAGAGGTCTATGATGGCCTTTGGTTGCTCAACTGAGTGAGAAAAGTCAAATTATTTGCCTTATTTAGCCATTTTTAGCCAAGGAAATCAGTGTTATCCATATAAGACAGTATAATACCATACCGATTTCTGAAATTAACTACTCCCTTCTCCTTATTAAAAGAAACAAATCAAGAAAATTACCTAATATACTGGAGTGATGTCTAGGTACCCAATGCAATATTGCTGAAAAAAGCACTTTTTAGATATTTTCAAGGCCTTAAATCTTTTAAGGTAGGGTTAATTGACAGTATTTATTTACATTTATGGATATTCCTGCTTTTGTTTACCAAGTTTAAAAGAATATCTAAATTGGCCCGGCATAATGGTTACCATGGCAACGCATAGAATGGGGGTAGTGTTAGGATATTTTGAAATTCATTTTTTTCCCTCACAAAACCACCCAAATATTGTAACAAAATATTTCACAATCAATTATGACAGAAAATGACGTGTTCTATCACATACGAAAAATTAGCCCAGTATGAAGTACAGAAACTGGTTATTTCCAATATGGCCACAAAAATGGCCGCCAAAATCACTGAATTTCCCATAACTTTTGTACTGATAGTACCAGCAGAGTAAATTTTGTGTCTAACCGTATGTTTTTTGGGTCTAGGAATTGCATTCGTCTGTAACTAATATCAACAATGATGCGACAATGATATTGAAATACATTGTTTGCAGTTCCATTGTCCTCTCTCTCACCCCAAAAATGCCTTTTCGGCAATATTGTAGATGGTACTTACCGCATAAGGGACCGCACCCAAGTATGATATAGATATTTCTTGATTTGTTTCTTTGATTTAGAAGAATACATATATTACATTTACTAAATGGTATGTTGTCTTTCTAAGACTTTCTTGCATGTATGAATAACTAGCCTTTTAGTGACCAAAATCAAATCAAAAACCTCTTGTTCTCATTTTATTTTGATAAATCTTTGTTTTATATCATTTACGATGTTTGAATTAGATTCCTAGACCCAAAAAACATAGGGTTAGACACCAAATTTACTCTGCTGGTACTATCAGTACAAAAGTTATGGGAAATTCAGTGATTTTGGCGGCCATTTTGGCGGCCATATTGGAAATAACCTACAACATAGGAGACATCACTCCAGTATATTAGGTAATTTTCTTGATTTGTTTCTTTTAATAAGGAGAAGGGAGTAGTTAATTTCAGAAATCGGTATGGTATTATACTGTCTTATATGGATAATACTGATTTCCTTGGCTAAAAATGGCTAAATAAGGCAAATAATTTGACTTTTCTCACTCAGTTGAGCAACCAAAAGCCATCATAGACCTCTTGTTCTCACTTTATTTAAATAAATATTTGTTTTATCTAATTAAGGATGTCTGAATTAGATTCCTTGACCCCAAAAACATAGGGTTAGACACCAAATTTACTCTGCTGGTGTTATCAGTACAAAAGTTATGGCAAATTCAATGCTTTTGGCGGCCATTTTGGCGGCCATCTTGGAAATTACCGGGTTGTGTACATCATATTTGAGCTTACTTTTTTGTAAGTGATAAAACACATCATTGGCTGTCAAAATTGGAAGTTAAATATTTTGTTACAATATTTGGGGGGTTTTGTGAGGAAATAAAATGATTTTCAAAATTCCACCACAATGCCCCTATTCTATGCGTTGCCATGGTAACGATTATGGCGGGCCAAGCTAGATATTTTTCTAACTTGTTAACCGAAGGCAGGACTATCCATAAATGTAAATAAACTCTGTCAATTAACCCTACCTTAGACGATTTATGGCCATGAAAACAGCCAAAAAGTGCTTATTCAGCAATATTGCATTGGGTACCTACAGCATAGGGACATCACTCGAGTATATCAGGTAATTTTCTTGATTTGTTTCTTTTAATAAGGAGAAGGGAGTAGTTAATTTCAGAAATCGGTATGGTATTATACTGTCTTATATGGATAATACTGATTTCCTTGGCTAAAAATGGCTAAATAAGGCAAATAATTTGACTTTTCTCACTCAGTTGAGCAACCGAAGGCCATCATAGACCTCTTGTTCTCACTTTATTTAAATAAATATTTGTTTTATCTAATTAAGGATGTCTGAATTAGATTCCTTGACCCCAAAAACATAGGGTTAGACACCAAATTTACTCTGCTGGTGTTATCAGTACAAAAGTTATGGCAAATGCAATGCTTTTGGCGGCCATTTTGGCGGCCATCTTGGAAATTACCAGTTTGTGTACATCATATTTGAGCTTACTTTTTTGTAAGTGATAAAACACATCATTGGCTGTCAAAATTGGAAGTAAAATATTTTGTTACACTATTTGGGGGGTTTTGTGAGGAAATAAAATGATTTTCAAAATTCCACCACAATGCCCCTATTCTATGCGTTGCCATGGTAACGATTATGGCGGGCCAAGCTAGATATTTTTCTAACTTGTTAACCGAAGGCAGGACTATCCATAAATGTAAAAAAATACTATCAATAAACACTACCTTAGAAGATTTAAGGCCTTGAAAAAGGCCAAAAAGTGCTTATTCAGCAATATTGCATTGGGTACCTACAACATAGGGGGCATCGCTCGAGTATATTAGGCACTTTTCTTGATTTGTTTCTTTTAATTAGAAGAAGGGAGTAGTTTCTTTTAGTAAATGGTATAATATTACACTGTCATATAGGGATAAGTCTGACTTCCTCGGCTGAAAATGGCTAAAAATGATAGGAATTTTAGTCAAAATTCTGGGTCCTTAAATTCAAGGTGCCTGACATAGATGGCGCTCTATAAAACAGGTATCCATGGAGATATCGACAAAATATTTTGCAAATGGACATTTCGCCTATAGGTGGTTCACCATGCCAAAAATCATCAAGATCGGTGATAAGTGCTTGTGGACTGTTTGCATGATTTTCTCTGAGACAAGCACTTAAACAAGGGAATAACATCATTAATCTTTAATACAATTTTGCATGCGTTGGTTTGAATCTTGCAGGTGTCTCACACCTGCAATATTCGAACCATCACATGCAAAATTACTGCAATTTCGAGTTTGTTATTGTGTTACTTAAATTCATGTATTGTTGGCGCAAGATCACATGTTTACGTTTTGTTCAATTGTAAACAAAACATTTTTCGATAAAACGCAGAAAACTCTGAACAGGGAACAGACCGCTCTATCACTGTATCTAAATTTTCAACATATCTACGTCACTACTTATAAAAAATTTATTCATCTTTTATACAACACTGTTTTGTTTACATTTGGACAAAATGTAAACATGTGCCATACGATCTTTCGCCAACAATCGGTAAATTTTGTAAACACGTGGCATAATATCGTGACCGGACCGTAGTACGTCCGTACTGTTTCATATAAATACGACTTGACAAAATATGATGTCATAGATTTGTGCCAAAAATGCATCATAGATTAAATGCAAGAAACACGTAACATCATATGATATTGCATATGCGCTTAAAGCAGTCTTGCACTATTTCCCCCCGATATTGTTGATTAATGACACACGTTATCCAAAACAACAATATTAGTATATTATAAAACATTACATAATGAGGGAGTGTGCTTATTTTTAGAAACAAAAATTAATGACGATCGTCGCTTTTCTTCGCAAACCTCGCAACTGCAGCTTTAACAAGCTGCAGTGACGAGGTTTTTGAATAAAAGCGACGTTAATATAAACGGGTATATGGGACAAGGTCCTTTGTGGCAGTTCACACCAACCTTGATCATGATCAGCCTGCGCGTGTCTGGTCAAGTCAATATACATGTATAATTATGCTGTTCTTCAAAGCTTTATGTATATATGCCTATGAGTATCACTTGTTTGAGAGCAGTATGATAGACTACATAGAGACACTCCACAACGGGAAATGCTTCCGGGTCGGGTCTTAGTATACAAACATAGTCCCGTCAAAAATGGATTCGCTCCTTTTGTTGCATTGATTCTGTGTCTATAGAATAGGCAGATGCATGAATTGTGGTTTTATACACTGGCAGAACATCAGTGTACTGCTAGGATGTGTTTTAGTGAATTTGTCGGGAACTAGTTTCTTGCGCGGTCGTGACCTTCCATGGGTGTGTGTCACATGCAGATCCTGAAAGAGATGGCAAATTGCAAGGGTGGCTGTGTTCACGGGTGCGTCATTTTAGCTGATGGTGCTATTGATACCACTTTCTTGGTAGAAAAGTAAAGACAAAGGAATGGTCTGTCAGGCAGACTAAGTAAAATGTGCCACAAAGACTTCTGAGAGGAGCTAGAAGCTGTCAAATTGACACATTTTGCTATATATTTAATAGGTCCGTTTCGTTGAGGAGTGACACCACATGTCTTCTTAAAAATACTCAGTGCCAATATAAACGCTTCATATACATGTATTTACGACATGCTTTTCTTTTTGTTAATGCGTATTTGCGGAGAATATTCCCGAATTACAATTGACAAATACGTAATTCTACGACAGAACTAAGAACAGATTTCGGAGTATTAGGACTATCTATTTATCCTATCACTTACCTGTTCGTGAAGTTGTCGTATATTTCCGTTTTTACTCGTAACCAATATTTATCAAAGAAATCGCGAATTCTTACAATATCGTAACAAATCGTAAAACAAAAGCTTACGGTACTAATAGATTAATAAGAGCTATTTACGAGTGAATAACAAAAGAAAAAAAAAAGTTCTGGACACCCGGAAAAATGTTAACGAATATCCACGTGTAAATACGAAGTGTCGCTTCGAATAGGCCATGCAAAATGAAATATACTGAGCAAAAAAAGTTTAGCACCCTCGGAAAATGTTTGTTCCAAGTCAAAAACTATTCCAAAATCCTTAAAAAGAAAATACTAATGTGTTTGTAAATTCAATTTTCTGGCGCTTCCTGAAAATTTTGTTTCAAAATTCTAAAGCGTTGATTAGGTATTTTACGTTAAAGTGCACAGGGGTCAGATGCCGAAAGTCACGCAAATTTCAATGACGCGAATGTCCAGCATTAGCAGCTAGGACCGCAGTTCAATGTCTTCCCATGTTGCAGAGAAGCTTCCTGACCACACAGAAAGGAATTTTGCCCATTCATAATGCAGATGACGCTCAAGGCCACTGACGTTACAGACGTCATTACTTTCTCTACCCTGACGTCCACAACAAGGTTCTCCATATGTTCTTTTGCTGGTTATTAAGCAGGTCAGGCGTAGATCATTCTGTATGTTCCTTTGAGTAAGTGGGCTGTGGTTATCTTACTAAAATATCACAACGTTGTGTCGTTGTAAGACGGTCCAGTAACAGGTTGGATGATTTCATTGCAGTACCCTTGCACCTTTTGGTAGCCATTAAGCGAAATGAGGTCTGCTTAACTGTTGCCACCCATTCCTGCCCAATTAATGACACTGCACTCGACGTAAGAGTCTCGCTGATGACGTTATTGGTATCCAGTCTTATGCATCTTCTCCAACCACAAATCCTGCCGTCAGTTAATGACACGTAAAATGAGATTCGTCCGGACATCAGTCAAGTATCTCCTGAATCAATATCGATATGTCCATACCCACTGACGCTTTGCCTGTTGATGCTTAACGTCATTGGCGTAAGATCGGAGGACCTGATGCTAATTGTGCGGAGCCTGTTCCGGACAGTCTGGTCACTAACGGTATACTCTGTGACGTCATGGAGGAGTAGCACTAAATTCTTACTAGACAGGAATCCGTTACGTCGTCAGGACGTCGCTGTGAAACGATCCTCACTGAACGTCGTTTTACACGGTCTGCAAGATTTAGGTCGGTCGTTGGTGGCTAAAAATGCATACACCAAGTGCCACAGGCGCGTAATTGTCAATTCGGGCCAAATGAAATGCAAAGCGACATCTCTTACAGATATACCTGCTTGGAGCATGCAAAGAGCTCTCTGACGTAACAACAAGATATCATTATCTCCGTATCATCATTTAGCAACTGACATCGAGTAAGGCAACATTTCATACATACGAGTTATTTAAGACTGTCATCGAATTGTTTACGTGAGGGTGTTCACGAAGGTCATACGGAGACCAATTCGTAAAGGTTCGCAAGGAAATTACTAGACTAACCCTAATCGTTTCTGTTTGCGTTATTTGCAGAGGGTTCAAGACTTGCTTGTATGATCCAAGTCCAAGGTATTTATTGCTGACAGAATTCTAGTATTATAGACTAGGATGTCATTTAAAAAGGGTATTTGTATTTATACTATAACCTGAATACAAGGGTCTGGGCCAGACTAGGAAATAACGTCAGTGTGAACCCACCTTAAGGTTTACAGACCCACAAAAAAATTACCACTTTCTAGCCATACGGAATGCATCAAATTACACACACTTGAAAATATACTTCAAATAGGTTGATTCACCGTGCCGGATTTAAAGATTATGCTTAAAGAAGAAAATAATTTACAAATGTTATTTTACTCTTTATCCATATGCAATGGAGGTAATTTTGAACATTTTTGTCAAATATTTTTTATAAGTATGCATTAATTCAAAATTCTAAACCACTCAATTTGCTTATGTTTGTATTTGAAATTGAAATGTAACACAGTTTAGGAATAACTGACACTTTACAAATTTTACATCTGGGTCTTTGGTGCTTTTGAGGGGTTGGATACCTTAAGTGTGACTCGTATAAGGACTCGGAAAATATCCGTGAATACGAACGTTCTAACCAAAGAGGCATTTTGAACACCATGGTGTCATAGAAGCCTATCATAGCAAATACATCCTAGCTTATTTGAAGATATAACAAGTTAGTAAGTGAAAATTGCACCTTTTATACAATGTATACTTCATCTGACACTAGCAAAATATAATGACACTGGTCTGGCCGTGCACAATGAACAGTTTGATCGGAGTATATAGTACTTGTGCAAATCCGAGACCCCCCCCCCCCCCCCCCATCATTTTTGCGTGTCGGGTTCCATGTACATTTCCAAGCTCTAAATCTATTTTTAGCCCAGAGCTCGCAGAGGTTTATCATAAAAATAGCATCGATCAATAAGCACAGTCTAAGAATAGGCAATCGGCACTCAAAAGTTGCATGGTTCTATACTATATTTAACCGATGCTTTCTCTTATTGGAAAGCAACCAGTTATTCATAGAAAAGTTTGGAGGGAGAAAAAAATAATCGATTTCGGATGATTTTTCGGATAAGCCTGTGAGTAATCAGTGATCAATCTTTGACGTGGAAAAGTGAACCCTGGGTGTCAGGAAAGGTCACCGGAAAAATTTACATGTACGTCATAGCGAAATTAGTTTTTCGTTTCCATTGGCAACAGAATTGCGTAGGCGGGTCGAGGAATCGATATAGTGGAAAGAGTCTATGCGCTAGGGTGTAAAATAATGTCGTTAGTTTTCTATGAATTGCCTTGCAAACTGTAAGGTAAATTTACTTATGTCAAAACGGATATTATCTCTTGATAGGTGAGCTTTAATAAAACCATTTCTCTTTGTGCAACGATATTGTTTTTGTGAACATTTGTAATAAATATGCATTTTGCGCTTTTGAAAGAAATAAAAGCTTTTTCTTATTGTTATTTATCATTTACTTTCATCTTATTTTTTTCTTTTTCAGTGTATATTTTTTCCCAGTTTTGTTATAATGCATATTGTGTAACCAATTGAATGTTAACCCATTACCACACAATTACTCTTTTTGACTCCCCTCAAAATAATGGACATGGAAAACATTGTGGAAACTGAAGAAATTGCTTGCGACAAGCAATTTCTTCATTTCCCACAATGTTTTCCACCCAAAACGACCTAAAAATTATAAATTCCATTCACTTGAAATTGTCGTCTGCATGATCTTTCAATTTGGACCACCCTAAAATTTTGTCGTTTGGGAATGGGTTAATCAGACGGCAGACTTTTGAACTGGTTCAAATCAAAAGATGTTGCAGACGAAAATTTCAAGTGGATAAAATTACATTTTTTTTTCTTATTTGGTAGAAAGAATTGTGGGAAATGAAGAAAATGCTTTTCAAAAGTAATTCCTCCATCTTCTACATTTTTACAATGTCTTTATTTTGTGGTTAATATGTGGTGATGGGTTTTAAGATACTTTTGGCGACAACACAATAATTGAAGTGCTTATACGTGAATGCTTTTATACATCATTTGTCCGTAGACATCTATGCGACAGAAAACTTTGTTGTTGTAGAAAAAGAAAATGTTGCTTGCAGACATTTCCTTCTTTTGGTTTCCTTTTTATGTTATATTTATTTAATCCTTTCTGCACATTGTCAAAATCGTTGGTGGGGTATAATGTACTCGTTCTTGGATATGACATGGTTCTTTGGAAAAGGCAACGATCATAAAAATAAGAAATTACAACAACAAATGTGTAGTTATTACAAGATATTTTGGTAGATTAGAAACTAACCTTAAATTGCAATTGATTATTACTTGTGGTATTGTCTATATGATCTAGTTTTGATTCATATTTTAGACTGTTATATCTTTTTGTCACGTTTTACATTTTCCCTTAAACGTCCTTGTAGATTGATTATTGTGTTGCTTGCTTTTGTGACTGTAAAGAGTAAATTCGCCATTTGCCTCTTGATTTCCTATCTACCCGGTAACATAGAGAACAAAGATGCGCTCCTCTCTTTTATTTTAGAAATGCATTTATTGAAAATCTATAGAGAAAAAAAGATATAGCGATGTCATTGTATGACATAGTTATTCCAAATAACCCCTAGTTATATCAGTAGTAGCAGCAGATGCATGACTTCGGTAAACAACATACATTTGAGTCGAGGTCTGGAAAACGTCCCTTATAGCATTTGATACAGATATGTCTCAAGAATAGGCTTTTCCTTGATGCAGTCTAACCAGCATGATCCATGTTACTCTTAAATGGTTGCTACAGGCCATGAGGAAGCTATTGGAGAACAACATGGTTCCTGGTCAGACTGCGTGTGTACGCAGGCTGAGCTGGAATCATGTTGTTCTCAAATGCTATAAGGGACGTTTTTCCAGATCCTGGCTCATTTATATTTCCGCTATCTAGTTTATTTTTCTCCCTCCCTCTTCAACATGGATTCAGAAACATCGTACAATAAGATCCATTCTTAGTACAGCGTAGGATCTTATCGACATTTGGACTTGTTTACAATCAGGCTTTTGACGCTAAATAATTTTGTTATTCATTTAGAGCTCAAATAGCATCTTCAATTTTTTTGACAAAATACGTTAGAAGAAAATTGTCGCATGTATAGTATGATTACATAACTTTTAAGACGTTGTTCGCCTTAGCCTTCGACATATATTCGTCTCTGCTTGAAAGCAAAAGGGTTGTAAATGCCTGACATATGCTCCGCTATATATCGTCTTCTATCATTGACCGTTAGAGATAGTAAATTTTACGTTGCTTTCGTAATAACAGACGATTGATTCCTGATTAGACGGCATTTTCTGTTATTATGTGTCTATTTTGGGAAAATATTGGAAAAATTGGAAACAGAAAATGAGTTCTTAGATGTTTCAAAGCGAGTTGGTGACGTTATAGGAAAATTTGAGATATTTTGAGGTTTTGCTTTGTGCGTTTCCGTGACTACTGCTTGTATTGATTTTTCCTGTTAGAGCTGCTAGCGTTACGTCATTTTGAATGGGTATAATATTATATGGATTGGGTTGTAAGTTTGAGCCTTGCAACGTCATAAATGCAGAAAAATGACCGTGTCACGACACGCGTTGTTTTTCATCTATCGCAAATAAAAATAAATAAGGGAGTTTGTAGATCCCAGGAAGGGCTTTGGGGTATATACCGTTTCAGAACTACAGAATATATACTTTTGGGAAATAATGACACACTGAAAACTAGACAGAATATATCAATGCTAGATATGAAAGCTCTTACACCATGGGGTGATTCTTTAAGATTTTGTATACCGTTGAAGACTTGGTCCAGTTTTACATGTACTATAATTGCAAAGAATGGATGTTGATTGAAGAATACTTTCTTTGCAACCCCTTTGTGTTTTACAAATGTATGTGGAAATAATTAAATAAATAAATGAATAGATAAATAAATGAATAAATCATAATGATGATGATGATGATGATGATGATGATAATAATAATAATAATAATAATAATAATAATAATAATAATAATAATAATAATAATAATAATAATAATAATAATAATAATAATAATAATAATAAATAATAATAATAAATAATAATAATAATAATAATAATAATAATAATAATAATAATAATAATAATAATAATAATAATAATAATAATAATAATAATAATAATAATAATAATAATAATAATAATGATAATGATAATAATAGCACAATCAAATGAATGAATGTCAACGAATAAGTAACGTAATGATTATGCCTTTATCTAAATAAAATACTAGTCAATTTCATGTACACGTATATTGAAGAAAATCAAAAGAAAAATTACAACAGCAAAAACATTGAAATTCAGATTCTACGTTTTGTGGTACATTCAAATTTCGACGCTCCTCATAACAATCTACAAGAATGATAATTGTGAATGCATCTGACCGTAGTTCCACTTCCTTTCCTCTACATGTCACGACATTGCTGGAGATAAATACTTTGCGTCATTTAGTTGGACATGTCGTATTTATCGCTTCCGTCCTGGTTAGACATCAGCCCATCCCCGAAATCATAAGATCATGGGACTACTTTTTGGCATCCCAACTTTATATATGTTTTACTTATCGTCGCTTTTCAACAAAATCATCGCAACTTCAGCTTTCTTAAGCTGCAGTTTGATTTAGAGTCTACCAGATTTTTGTTGAAAGCAGCGTTAACGGTTATGTCATCGAAATTCTGAAGGACATTGTCGCTTTCTCTCCACAAAATCGTAAGCACAACTTTGATTCCAATGTTTAGGGAGAAAAGTAAGCCTACGGCAAATAGATGTTACATTTTTTATAAATACGAGTAAGTGTATGGCATGTTTTCTCGATAAGATTATTATAAATACATGCTGCATCCAGATTAGATACATGTAAACATGAAACACAACTGTGAACATTACAATGGTACGTGTCTCCAGGATGGTGATATTCATGTAGACAAAATCTCAAAAATGATATCTAGTAATGATAATTTAATTCATGTATTTATATAGATCTATATACAGTCGACACTCGTTGTGTCGAAGTCAGAGGGGCCATCAAAATACCTCGACATATCCGGAGTTCGACTAATCAGATTTTGATTACTGTCGATGAAAACGATATTTTGCAATTTTTGATTGGCATCATATGTGTCCATGTTTGAAATATAGTAGGAAAAGGAAAGAAATTGCTCGAAACGAGCAATTTCTATCCTTTTCCTACTAAATTTCAAAGGCTGTATTTGTTTCGAAATTCATTTTGATATCCATATGTTGAGGATGGGACATGACTTTCACTTCGACTTAAGCGGAATTTCGACTTATCCGATGTCGAGATAACGAGTGTCGACTGTAGATCTATATAGATCTATAAAGGCTTTTGAAAGATATGCTTCACAGAGATTATAAATCACCCCACACAATGAATGTGACATAAAAAAAGAAAAATATATATGAGCCAGGATCTGGAAAAACGTCCCTTATAGCATTTGAGATAACCAGGTTTCAAGGTCAGTATGTGCCTAAGTGCTGTCTAACCAGCATCCATGTTACTCTGAAATGGTTGCTACAGACCATGTGGAAGCTATTGGAGAACAATATGGGTCCTGGTCAGACTGCGTGTATGCACAGGCTGATCTGGATCTATGTTGGGCTCAAAACCCTTAAGGGACGTTTTTCCAGATCCTGGCTCATATATAAATAAATAAATGACTTATGAATTAAACGAATTACACAAAATCATTAATCAATACCAAGACATACGAGATGAAATGACAATAAAAAAGACTAGAATTAGAAAGTAAAATAAACTGTTTTAGAATAAATAGAAAGAAAGATGGTAAAAATATGATTAATCAGATACGCAAGCAATGGAGTATTTTGAACTAAAATAATTTTATAAATTTCTGAAAATGAATGGATGTATGAATGATTAATTAATTAAAATTGATAATAACACAATGCATATAAATAAATTATATAAGACTTCACCATATAGAAAGCATCGACAAAGATATAGCCTATCATTACTAGTTTCGATTTTATTTTATCTATATATTATTTTAATTTCATTTTTTTTTCGTCGTGGACATTTTATTAACCATAGTTTTACTTGACGCCATATAGCTGCCGTAGCAAGCTGGGGGTATCGTCAATTTCCATCGAAAACCTCGTAACTGCAGCTTGTTTTAAGCTGCAGTTACGAGGTTTTTCTTGATATATTTCAATATAATATTGATCTGTACGTGCAATAAGAGTCTGCTTGAGTACTCTTTAACCACAATGACACTTAAACTGAATCTGTACTTTTCTTTCATAAAATGAGTCAGTTTTAGAGAATGCCAGCTAAAATCGAGGAATTCTGAGCACACCTGTGAGTTAAATGAGTCAAAGTGGCTGCCAAACCTTCAATTACTCAAAAGTAAAGAATGTAGGCCTATCATTTACTTAGCATTTTCTAATTTAGATTAACGGGCAATGCAGAAGTATTTTATTCTTTAGAGAATATAGGTTTGATATTAAGTGGCGCAAATTAGAAATTCAGTGTTTAGAATGTTTGGTATATTTAGAAGAATGGCCTTTGTAATAAAGAATACATAAAAATGACTTTTTTTCTAATTGCAGTTTTTAATGCTATTTCTGACCGATAGTTAGAAACTTAAAAAATGATCTTCCACTTCCTGTCTTCCATTTGTGGTGAAAGTTTCGAAAAAGCAACGACATGCATTGATCAAATAACTAATTAATTAAGTTTAATAATTTTTTCTTCTTTTTTAAATAGCTTAAATGCAGTCATTTCCCACAAAGGTAACAATTTACATTCACGAAATTTTCTCTCCAGCAAATTAATCGAAGAGCCAGTTTCTGAGAAATAGCTATTTTCCCATTTGCACGTTTTCATTCATTAGATTATAGTTTTCCATTCACGGAATTTTATTTTGCATCCATTCATAAATGCATTCATTGATAAAATGACTTTCCATTCACAGATACGGGGGTAATTAACTGTTTTCCAGAACAAGACATTGTTTTGGCGTCCCTAATAAAAAAAGCTTGGTAAATTCTTGGTAGAACAGACTTAATGCTGATCAAATTGGAACAGTCTATTTGTTTCCTTTTCTGGAAAAGGTTAAGTTATATTGTTCCATTCACGGATTTGAACAACTTTGTGCCCATTCACGGACAGATACTAATAAGTACCAGTCATTGATAAAAACTATCCATTCATAAATGAATCATTTCCGGTAGCAACCAAACACTCACACCATGAATGGCACTCAACATTAATGAGCAAACCAGGAAATTTATCGCCTTTTTTTTAAACAAAAATCGCGTAACTGCAGCTTGTTTCAAGCTGCAGTTACAAGAATTTTGTTGAAAAACATCGTAATGTTACTAAGTCAGATTAGTGCAAAACTGCCGTAAATGCATATGGGTTCTTTATGCACCTACGGCAGTGTTCCACTAATCCAATGACATTGCCGGATAGTGAAAATCGATTCAGCCCGTTACCATAGAGTCCGTCAACTAGATAAGCGATATTCCTTTTATGGAATGAGTGTGACACATGAATATTTTCGCCTTTTTTTCAACGAAAATCTCGTAACTGCAGCTTGAAATAATAGTTTCTACTTTAAATATTCGTTTATATTACATTGTACATGTATACATAAGATGTATCTCACTTTTTCTAAGATTTATCAGACAAAATATAGACAAAAGTCACCAAACACAAACACACTCTTTGAAAAATAACGAAACAATTCTTTGAATTGCTGTATTTTCCATCCTCCAAATGCAAATTAGAACAGATTCGTCATTTTTTCTGTAAACTTAGACGTTTTTTGACAATAGACAATACTTTTATTGACGTCAACTTTCTTGCCAAGAAACAATAAGATAAACGAACAATAAACAACATTCGTCTGATTTTGTTTTTAAAAAAGCATGGAAAGTAATTTTGAATGGTCAGATCAATGTAACACTAAATATGAATTCAACGTGCACTTACAGCAATGCAAGACAAAACCAACGAAATGGACGAAAGCATTACGAGGACAGAGCGAGTGTCAGGTTGCAAAAGTACTTAACCCTTTCCCCAAAACAACAGGAATTTGGGATTATCTAATTTGAAGCTTGATGAGAAGAATGAAATATAATGATGATATCGTTAGGATCTTTTACTATAAAGCAAAGAAAATATTGAGACAAAAGGAGAAAATGCTGGTAAACAGCATTTTCTTCTTTTGTCTCAATATTTTCCAAAACCTTTCTACCGGGGACGTCAAAAACAGGATTTGTTTGGGAAAAGGTAAATCAATATAGCAGCCACAACGAACCTGGAAACCTGCGGCCAGGATTTTCCCTCCATTGATAATTTTCAGAATCAATATTAGGGTTACTCGCAGCTTTTGTGGCCAAAGGGAGATAAATGCGGACTTCACTAAGCAGCTTAATGTAGTACTATATTGCTTGGTTTGGCTTGTAGGGATTTTACGCCGTTTTCAACTGCTATAGTCATATCATGGGGGATGGAGCACCTTACCATGGATTCCCGTTGTTTCTTATACCAGTACTACCACAACACACTAACCGAGCCTCCAGCTGCTCGCCTACATCTATAGATTAACGATATCATACCATTGGTTGATAGCATATTTGTCACAAAGGATAATTGCCGGGGCTGGAGTAGTAACTGTATTGCTTTCGTGATATTGCGGCACATGTTTACAAAATTTACCTTTGTAAAAATACAAAAAATGATACTCAAAATTACCGTAATTGTGCATGCGATGGTTCGAATCGTGCAGGTGTTACACCTGCAATATTCGAGCCAACGCTTGCAAAAAATGATTGAGATTATGAACGTTTTTTTTTTCATTTTTACGTAAACGTATGTTATGATGGCTTCTCACATTAATTGCTTAAAAAATACTGCATTGTTTTTACTCTGTCCTCAATCTTGCTATTGTCCAGCAAGATTAACCCGGTACATCTGCATATGTAATGACCCCACTTCGGCAATGTTTTGTTAAGACACTCAACTAACGGACTTTGCACACGAAAATTAATCAGTATAAATAAACCATGACCTCTGGACAGACGAGTCAAACTGAACAGGTAAACCAGGTATGTAAACGTCGTTGTTTTAAGAAGGCGTGTACCGTTAGATGTAATCACAACACCCCTCTCACGTAGGAAAGTCAATAGTTAAAAGTACACTTGAGTCTCAATGTTGATGGTACCACTATATCAGTTTAATGTGGTCAAACAATACAGTTGTCGCCACATCGTATGGCACGTGTTTATGTTTTGTTTAACGTTCAATTATAGAGGACGAGAATTGACCTGGCAGAGCATTCCATTCGATTAGCATGGGCTGCTCTGCCAGGTCATTTATCGTGAGGTATACATTTGAACAAAATATAAACATTGTGCCATACGATGTGGCGACAACTGTACTACCCAATTTTCAATCCCGCCATTGATGCTTTCTTGAAATGTTACATTGTATTAGTTATTGTTATTAATTTTCAATAAAATGTTGCATACGTTGGTCGAATCTTGCTGGTGTATGACCACTGCAAGATTCGAACCAACACATGCAAAATTACATTACTTTTGGTCCGATATTGTATAGTTTAAATAGGCAAATTTCACTGGTGGACGTGGTGGTGAACTCGGCAAAAGCGAGGGACGTTTTTTCGCGATCAATGTATTCCATGGCATCAGTGTTATTATATAATATCGTAACTACGGCTTTATCGAAGCCGAAGTTACGAGATTTTAAAACAACACCGACAGTTTGTCAATACAAAACGGTAAACCCGGTCTGTTTTTAGAACAAGTTCATTGTCATTAGAAAAAAATCTACAAACTCACATTTAAACGCAAAATATCTATACCTTGTTGTCGCGAAAATTGTTTTAGTTCACCACCAGTGATTTTGTAAACTTGTGTCTCAATATCGTGACCGGACCATAGGTATATTAAAGTGACATTTCACATTTATTTCATTTTAAAAGTTTTTTGAAGTTGTTATTTATCAGCGAAAAATACGCATTTAAAGTTGAGACAGAAACGACAAATTCTATATAAATCTGAACTGTTGTCCACAACAATTCGTTTAATTTTAGCACACAAATATATATTTCTCGTAAACGGTTCAATATTTTGGCTCGAAATTTTCAGAATTTTCATAAGTAATTATGCTCTTTCAGATTAAAAAAGGTAAAATTTATGTTAAAATAATTGTGAAATGCCACTTTAAGACAGTGGCCAGCAAAACAACACAAATGACTATTGTTGGTGCAAGATCGTATGACACATGTTTACATTTTGTCCAAATGTAAGTAAAATAGTGTTGTATAAAAGATGAATAAATTCTTTATAAGTAGTGACGTAGACATGTTGAAAATTTAGGTACAGTGAACAGTCTGTTCACTGTTCAGAGTTTTCTGCGTTTTATCGAACAATGTTTTGTTTACATTTGAACAAAACGTAAACATGTGGCATACGATCTTGCGCCAACAAAAGAGGTCGTGATGTTCACCAACTATTGAAAGGATGGGACAAAACCTGTTTATCTTCCATATACGCAACTAAAATATGTAAGTTATAATCTTTTTGTCAATAAGGATAGGCGAAACTTTCTTTCCTTTTTTTATTCATTATTAATAATTATTAAATGATCTCAAACAAGACATACTGTACATGTGTAGTTTTGATGTCAGTAATAGGAAATGCTTTGAAAATTAATAATTAATAATGCAAACTCAGACAATGCTAACTATTAGCATTTTCTTCTTTTGTGCAAATGTTTACTGTGCTTGATATAAATTGTAATAAAAATATATATTCATAAGCATACATTTTGTAGTCTACAGCAGCTTTCAAATTGAAACTTTAACCAGTTCATGCAGAATAGAATTGCGAACAATTTTTAAATAGACTTCAATTTCATTGGTCCAAAAAGTAGGTCGAACACTAATGAAATAGAGAATCGTGCATTAATGAAATACTGTAACACTGTTATATTTGAGATGAAGGCTTTATTTGAACCCGATTACATTTCGCTGCTTTTCAACAAAAAACCCGTAACTGTAGCTTAAAACAAGCTGCAGTTACGAAGTTTTCTTTGAAAAGCGACATTTTATTGAGCGTGGGTGTTTGTTTCATTCAAATCCAGACGTATTTGTGGTTACAAATAATTCTGCTGAACTTGGAAATCGTCGGTGTCAATGCAAAACCTCGTAACTACAGCTTGATTAAAGCTGTGGTTACAATGTTTTGCGGTAACACCGACGAGATGAAACTTTCACTATAAAACGGAATTGCTATCATCAGCAATTTTGTGAAGCGTCACCCATAGATTTTCCAGGATCACAAACCCGTGGTAATGACGCGCAAAACCCGCGACATTGACGCAAAAATCTGCGGTAATGACGCACAAAATCACTACCACTGGTATTCCTGCAATGCTGACGCAGCTTCCATTCATATGACCACTAAAAAGTTAAATGCAATCTGGTGCATTTTAAGTAGATTACTTTCAAACCGTTACAAAAGCGGGGTTTTTAAATAGAATAGAAAATAAAAAAAGGGGAAAGAAAGAACGAAAAACAGAAAAGAAAGGCATAACGAAAGAAAGAAAGAAAGGAAGAAAGAATGCGAGACATATAAGAGTCTTATATAAATTACTTGTCACCAAGTTGAAGCAATCAGTAGTTAATCCCCCTTTTCAGTTCTTAGTTGCTTTCAAATGATTAAGGTATTTCCATCCATCATTATATACCAAACACTTCTTGCAACTTCGGGCGTCATCCGTGGCAAGGGAAATTGACGAGTGATACCATTGCTTACGCACCATCACGAATGAAGCAATGACTCGCAATACATAGTCGCGGGTGTAAACAATATTTTAAATAACGTTAAATTGTGTGGTGACAAAGATACGAATATCTACATTTATGCACTTGTTGTAGGTAAATCGCATGGGTAGGCCCAAGGTCTAGATATATCGTCTATTTGCATCGGTAATGCACTTCCGGTATTATCGTTATATTTCGACTTCTTCTTCTTCCTCTTCTTCTTCTTCTTCTTCTTCTTCTTCTTCTTCTTCTTCTTCTTCTTCTTCTTCTTCTTCTTCTTCTTCTTCTTCTTCTTCTTCTTCTTCTTCTTCTTAAAAACGACTTCATAATCATAAATGCATTCGTAAACACATCTTTCAGTATGTGCGTTATTCAGTAGTGCGCTAATTTCATTTTACACGCACACAAAACTGATTTCAGAATATTTTTTCAGTTATAATCGACCGTTATTTCTCACAAGACAATATAATTAGGGTATCTTTATTTAGGTCAAAGGAAAATGTAGGACAAACACATACATGCAATTTCAATTTTTCAGGAATAACATAGAGGTCCAATGCACTAAACTGGCTTTGTACAGATATTTTTATCTGAAGGAACGTACTTTCTTGTGAAAATTAATGTATACAACAATTCAGATGTATTATGGAATT
Source organism: Fragum sueziense (assembly GCA_963680895.1). Classification (NCBI taxonomy): domain Eukaryota; kingdom Metazoa; phylum Mollusca; class Bivalvia; order Cardiida; family Cardiidae; genus Fragum; species Fragum sueziense. The sequence goes on along the minus strand of OY804593.1, from coordinate 38,520,436 downwards.
TGCCATTTGTGATTTTCGCTTACCAGAAAAAATTGCTGTCTAGTGATGGCTTAAATTTTTGGTTTTGTTTTGACATCGTACTGGATGGTATTCAGGAATCTCTCGAAGAAAAAGGAGAAGATTATATTAACCATTTTTCCCATTTTCCCACAAGGAATTCTATGCTATTACATCCAATTGTATGTAGTTTTGCATGTTTTTTCTTCTTTTTTCCTATTCAGTTAGATTTTATCTTATATTCTTATATTTAAGTTTGGGTCAGTCTAAAATATCGCTTCTTGAAACCCTCGTCAATTTCCGTTAACCGTTTCCCAAACAACAAAATTTTAGGGTGATCCACTTCAAAAACTGCCACATATGACAAAATGGATGTTATTAAAGATAGAATTTGTGTAAAATATGGCACAGAAAATATTGAGACAAAAGGAGAAACTGCTGGTTATCAGCAGTTTCTCCTTTTGTCTAAATGTTTTCTCAAGCACTTTCTATTATAGACGTCAAAACCAGGTCTTGTGTGGTAAAGGGTTAAATGAAGTAGAAGTTCGCTACCTAGCTCAGCTACTTTTTACATTGCATGCATGTTGAGTTCGTGTGTTCTTGTTTTGAAAAAAAGTCATTTTCTAAGAAGAAACTCTATATCAAATGTCAGGTTCCAAGACTTTTCTGCACTGAATAGTTCTCGCTTTGCACTCTATGTATTAGATAGAGGCTGTATAGTAGATTCTACGCTAAATAAACATTCATTTGCGCGCAGCGCATTGAATGTTTATATCGCCTAGAATCTACTATTCATGCTCTTTCTGACTTAGTGTTCGCTAGCGGAGATGTGGGTGTGGTTATGTATAGACGTCACGTACACTAGCCACCGACAGTCTCGTTTATGTGAAATATAGCGGTGAAATTTTAAAAATATTCTGCGATTTCATTGGTCTAAAAAGTAGGTCGAACACTAAATGTTGATGGTCGATGACCATGTTACACCAAGACAATGCATGACATACACGGAGGGAAATTACGTGCCAGAGCGATTTCATGAAATCTTAAATAACTATGTTAATACCTGACCAATTTGAATTCGGTTTGAAGCATAGGTGGTGTGAAAACACCAGGAATTAGCTGCACGGTAGACATTTTACAAATCAGCCATTGAAAAAGTTATTGAAGACCTACCAATTTTTTGGTTGGTCGTCAATTGCTTTATAATCAGCGGATTTAAAAAGATCTAATATATGCATCTAATCAGTTATCACTGACGTATTTTCACAGTGCCTGCTTCAGATTTGTCTAAAATCGGCCACATACTAACAAAGCTATTGAAGATTTTTCTGCATCTGTTGCGTCACTTGAGTCTCTACCGTGACACAGCATGTTGCAAAGTATGAAATGTCTAAAAGAAGGTCAAAATAGGCAGAGCAACATATAAGAGGGTAAATATATTCTTGATTTGTTATTTAAAGTGACATTTCACATTTATTTCATTTTTTAAACGTATGTCTTTATGCAAAGAGTGTTTATTCTAATGCGTAGAAATACTATCAGTGTTTTGAAGTTGTTATTTATAAGCGAAAAATACGCCTTTAAGGTTGAGACAGAAATGACAAATACTAAATAAATCTGAACTGTTGTTTACGACAATTTGTTTAATTTTAGCACAAAAATATTATATTTCTCGTAAACGGTTCAATATTTTGGCTTGAATGTTTCAGAATTTTCATAAGAAAATATGCACTTTCATATAAAATTAAAGTAAAATGTAAAAATTATTGTGAAATGTCACTTTAAAATCCAAAACATATATTTTTGGTATACCCCACAAAATTAACCCGGGACAACTTAAATTTCGAGCGCGAAGTCCGTTAGTTCAGCGTCTTAAAAAATACCGAAGTGGAGTCATTACATTTGCAGATGTCCCGGGTTAATGTTGCTGGACTATAGGCCTACTCAATGGAATCCTCTTGTTGTTTAAAGAGCATTATCAAAATGCTAGCATTACACATATCTTATTGAATTTTATCATTAAATTGTAATTTTATGGTTCTTAAATAATAGAAAACTTTCTTCAAAACTGTTTCTACTCAAGACAAAAATATAGATCAATGATTTCTTTAACCCTTTCCCAAAACGACAAAGATTTAAACTGTTCCGATTTGAAAGTTACTACAGACTTCAAAGCGGGTATCAATCAACAGGAAATTTGTTTATATTGTAGTACAGAACTCATTGAGACAATATGGAATAGTACTGATTATCACCATTTTCTTCTTTTGCCTCAATATTTTCCCCAACCTATTCCAGCATGGATGTTAACCCTTTCCCGAACAAGACCTGGTTTTGACGCCCCTAAGAAATGTCTTTGGAAAACATTGTGACAAAAGAAGAAACTGCTAATAACCAGCAGTTTCTTCTTTTGTCTAAATATTTTCTGTGCTCAAATATACACAAATCCTGTGTTTATCCACAACAATTTTGTCGTTTGCAGCAGCTTTGAATTTGGACCACCCTAAAATTTTGTCGTTTGGGAAAGGGGGGTTAAACCAGGTATTGTTTGGGAAAGGGTTAATGGCGACATTGTTATTTATGAAATATGTGTTTCTGAAAGAAAATGTGATCGGGTCAGGTACACCCCTCCGCAAACCTGCAAAATGTAGAAGTGTTAGGGAAGTCACGATATTTTGGTCCATGTTTACAAATGTTACCAATATAAACAAGGAAAATGGCGTTCTTAATTTTCAACACAATTTTGCATGCGTTGGTTCGAATCTTGCAGGTGTGAGACACCTGCAAGATTCGAATCATCACATGCAAAATTACAGTAGTTTGGAGTTCGATATTGTATTGTTTACATAGGTAAATTTTGTAAACATGTACCATAATATCGTGACCGGACTATAGGGACATGAGAATCAGCGTCATGCACAGAAAACTGTGTATGCCGTCGTATCGTCATATAGAGCAAAAGTGTTTCTTCTTCTCTCTCTTTATTTTTTAATGCTTTCTAACGTATAAAACAATGTGTTATTTTTGGAATGAGTTAAATCAAGCCTTTTCTAGACAACAATATTTAAGGTCCGTATTACGCCCAAAGTGTGTTAAGATTGAAACAAGTTCTATAGCATATGAACAAGACCAGAAATTTCGCTAGAAGGCTCAAATCAAACGGCCAATTTTGAAACATGCAAATTAAAAAAAAGAGCAAAACTCTTTAATTATTGGTATGTCATTTTACTTATCTTGGAAGTTGTATTTTAGCTTACTCTAGTACGATGTGTTTAAGGCTATGTATAGTGATCGCTCATCATCCGTCATCGGTTTGTCCGTTCTTACCAGAGCTTCATTATGGGGTTATTTTTCAGTACGAATGATACTTGTGGGGTAATTTAGTCCTTGTTCGGTTAACCTCAAAGGAGCCTTGTTTATGTACGAGTATAAGTGTCTTTTATCTATAATGTCAAAAACACGAATTTACAATTTAACCCCACTATGTTTCTCAATATTTTTGTCTATCGATGATCATTTGTCCATAGCGCTGTCAAGTTTGATGTTAAAATTTGTGTCACACAAGTTTGCGAAAATATATTGCCTACTTTCGCCAATGATCATTGTATGCACGATTGTTAGGTTGTTGTGAAAATCGCAACTTGATAAGCATGGGCCGAAACAGGCTGTGATTTGTTATTTTACGTGTTACCCACAATTACCGCTTGTGTCAAAACAAAAACAAACTATAGTATTTTTTCACAGAGCATTTTTCGTTGTTTTGTCCTTCAAAAACTTTCTTTCTCACAATCACTAGGCCAATGCGACTTAAACTCGGCATGCATTGTCCATGGGTTAAGTTTTACCACACATCTGAATCTTTATCAAATGGTTCAAAGTACTCAGGTGAGCTATAAAGGACCAACATGGTTCTCTTCTGGCATATTTATATCGTTTTCCGTAATTGTTCTGATTGCAATTGGCTCAGAGCTATTTGAGTTTGTTTAGTATATTACCCAACACATTTAAAAGTGTAATCTGAGCACATATAGGACCTAATACATGTATTTTGTGTATCACTAACCATTTCCTGGAAGTTCGTTTTCGTTGCGTTAATATATTTTAACCACTTGTTTTGTATATCAATGCAGAACTCAAGATTACATATACAAATGAGATAATTTTTTATTTTTACACATTTTGAAAAAAATGCAAAATATAATTCGTCCATTATTGCCTAGATTTCGATGAGTTAATCATAGAAATGTCATCTTTTTAACGAAATAGATAGATAGATAAATAAATAAATAAATAAATAAATAAATAAATAAAAAAGGTAAAAAGAAAATAAATAAATATAAATAATGAACAGCCAAAAGTATATCCGCTGTATGAAAAAATTCTTCTTAATTTTCACTGCATTTCTGATTTTGATGTCACTTTAAATGATGATGATAAATACAGTCTTATTTTCTTAGAAATAATTTTCGATTTGAGTCCAAAATTCATGGAAGAATATTTAGAGGCGTACTGAATTTCCAAAACTTGGATTTGAATTAGCGTTATCCCAAACAAGACCTGGTTTTGACGTCTTTTGGTGAAAATAGTTAGTAAAACATAGAGGCAAAAGAAGGAAATACTGACGATGAATATTTTCTCCTTCTACATTTAAATATTTTCGGTGCTAAATTGTGCACAATACCTATATCGATCATTATCCATTTTGTTGTCTGCAGCAGATCTTAAACTGGATAAGTCTACTTTGTGTCGTTTGGAAACGTGTTATAGTTCAGTCAAATTAGGATTTAACCTGGAAAAAATTGCAACGGAAATATTTTCTTTTATATGTTTGGCATTTGTAAACATCATATAAAAATGTAGTAAAATCTAGCGAGCGGAAATCTCCAGACTTTGACAAAATAAATTCGGATAGATGTATTGTCCGGTTATTAAGCGTCTTGCGAGTAAGAAAGACATAGACATCCATATTATTTTCTTTAAATAACATAGATCTACATGTCAATTGATGAATAAAGAGATGAATTAATAAATGAATAGATGACTAAATAAATAAACAAACATATTTATTTCCACGGCTATGTGTGTTATGAAATGTTCTATTATTTATTCCACCTGCTAATTGTATGTTTAAAATATTAGCGCATATAGATGTCTAAAACAATTTAAGGATAAAAAAATCTAAATTAAGTGCACTCATTTATGAGGATTTACTAGTGAGATACAAAATCAGAGTTGATAAACAAAGCCCACGACCACGGAAGGGGCGGCCACGACGATGATGACGACGACGATGACGACACCGAAAACAACAACATCATCAACAACAAAGAAATCAAGGGTGTGTTCGCGACACTGTTCCGGACACTCTGTACTCTCTGAAGCCATTTCGAATGAGCCTTCATGGTTCTTTTGTGACAAACATTTAAGTTGTATAAGCGGAACAGCAGTGATGCTCAACTTAGGGAATACAATAGGGAACGATTTTATCAAGTAAACGATGACGTAATTTCGGACAAACAATGGTATTTCCGTAGGTGTTGTTATAAAATCTCGTAACTACGGCTTGAATCAAGCCGTAATTACGAGATTTTATAACAACACCGATGGTTTATCAAAACATAACAGTTAATTAAATATATTTTTAGCACAAAATTCATTGCCATTCATTACAATTATAATATACCAAACACTTTGTGCCTCTTCGAGCGTAATCCGTAGCAACGGAAGTTGTTGACGAGAGTATCCTTCGTCAATTATCGTTGCCACGGATAACGCACAGAAATTGGCGAATTGTCACGGATGACGCAAGAAGATGCACGAACGGTTTGGCATCTAAGGATGGTCGGTTGTAATCCTTTATTCATGAATATGACCTCAGAATTATTGTCACACAAGTTCAATATTATAATACTCATGCCTGTACGAAATTCATTTTCTAGAAGAGATTTTCATTACTTTATTGAAATTTAGCTTTAATAGATGAAAACATACATAAGTCTTGATATAAAAAGGTAAACAATGTACCGCTTCTGTTCATTCAAAAGTCAACAGACAGAACATTGCCCAGAGTAGCCGTTACGAACACACCCCATATACTAGCCAAAACTTTCTAACGCATTTGTGCATATTTTGAAAAGTGTACAAGTGAATTGAAGATTACATGAGAGACAGGTATCTGCATTTCGAACTTTACCCAAAGCACCAAATTCTGACCGAAACGTGAATTTCGGACACAATTCCATGGTGAAATTCTTTTTTGGTTGTCTAAGTTGAACTCATAAACATTTACGAGATATCCTCAAAATTCAAACCATTATGAAAGGGAAACGATTCTATAATATATTATGCGACTTTCAGAAATAATTGCCCTGCAACAAAGTCCGTTCAGGTCGTACTAAACAAAACATCTCCATAATTGACCTTTAAGAAAATTAGAGTTATATCATCATAAAGTTAATAATAATTTACGTAAGATATCGCTCTGTCGTTTGTATTTCCGAAAGGAAGGATGCATTATTAAGAGGCTAAATGTGTACATTCCTATTTCAAATCCGGAAATGTTGTCACTATTTGGAAAGAACACTGATTTGTGAATAGAAAAATAAGTTAAAGAATGATGATGATAAATGCTTTGTCCCCATGCATGGTTCCAAAATTTGTACCCCCATTAAATAAAATTGTATTTTATCATGCTTTCACAAATATGTCGTCATTACTGTACGCAGGTCGTCCATTTTCTTAAAAAAAAAAACACATCTAAAGCTTGTTTAAAGCTTTAGCTACGTAGTTTTGGACGAAAAATCAAATCTAAAGCTTGTTTACAGCTGTAGCTACGTAGTTTTGGACGAAAAATCAAATCTAAAGCTTGTATACAGCTGTAGCTACGTAGTTTTGGACGAAAAATCAAATCTAAAGCTTGTTTACAGCTGTAGCTACGTAGTTTTGGACGAAAAATCAAATCTAAAGCTTGTTTACAGCTGTAGCTACGTAGTTTTGGACGAAAAATCAAATCTAAAGCTTATATACAGCTGTAGCTACGTAGTTTTGGACGAAAAATCAAATCTAAAGCTTGTTTACAGCTGTAGCTACGTAGTTTTGGACGAAAAATCAAATCTAAAGCTTGTTTACAGCTGTAGCTACGTAGTTTTGGACGAAAAATCAAATCTAAAGCTTGTTTACAGCTGTAGCTACGTAGTTTTGGACAAAAGAGCAGTAAAATGGTTTTTAACAGAATAGAAAAAAACAACAAAAAACAGTTCAATCACTCGATGTTCATTCGATTGAATTTGGTTTGAAAATTGTAACAAACTCGTAATTTTATGGGCTTATTAACTTGTACTAAGTAAGACTCAAAAGAAATAGATCTCAAATATATTGATCATTATTTACCACATGTTATCATTTTTTGTATATTTGTTGTCCTTATACGAATTATTGCTGTGCAATTTCCTTCATTCCTATTACGCTAGTATTTCAAGTTTTATATTTATTAGTATATATCTAAGATAACGACATCATTTGTTCAAAATGAATTTCAGATAGGCGATGCATAAAGTCAAAGTAAAAATCAGTCCATTTACATAAAATTGTATTTAGTGTTGTACACCAAATCTAAATATCTTATGAAGCTAATTTATATTTTCAAATAATGCTATATGCGAATAAGAAAATACACAACACATCAATTAGAACCACTGACTCCAAACACAAGTCACAAAAGACTGACCTTGGTCTGCATGGTTTCCTTAAAATATCGCATACAAAGCATTGATTTAATAATGGTATCATTATATTAATTTGGATTTTTGATACAGGAATATGCTTAACAAGTATCAGATTATAATTGTATGTTGGTTGGCCTATGAATATACCTGATAAGATTAACAATACAATGTTGTTTTTGTTGTTGTTTCTTCCACAAGAAAATTAGGGACGAACATTTTATTTTCAAACCCGAACTTTGTGAAGATGAGTTTTCATTTCTGTATTTCTGTCAGTAAACTGTCGATGGAAAATACCGAATAGACAGAAATTTAATTCTAACGCCGTTTCTGATATCTTGAAATTAACTCTTCCGAACACGTAGATAAATGATCATAGTGTTCCCATTTTCCCGACGTGTATGGCACTACATTGCACTTCGAATTGATGTCACAAGTCTCTCAATTATAGTGCAAAACCCTAACGAAGCGAGCGAGTCTCTACAGTCCGATATAAACAAAGTAAATGACTGGGCAAAGAAATGGCAAAGAAATGGCTAGTAAAATTTAATCCTTCAAAATCCGAATCTTTAGTCATTTCCCGAAAGCGTAATAAGCCTGATCATCCTATTCTACGGATGGAAAATGTCCCAATTCCATCAGTTGAACAGCATAAACACCTAGGCATTACTTTTTCTTCTGATGGTACATGGGAATGTCATTTTCAAACCCTCATTAAAAAATCCTGGAACAGAATAAACGTTATGCGGGGTCTGAAATTCAAACTGGATCGTTTATCGCTGCAGACTATTTATTTTTCCTTTATTAGGCCTATCATTGAGTATGGCGATGTTATCTGGGATAACATAAATGAGCAACAAAAAATTCAATTGGATAAGTTGCAAAATGAAGCAGCTAGAATTGTTACTGGATGCACAAAACTGGTTTCTATTGAAAACCTTAACAAAGAAACCGGGTGGGAATCTTTAAGGGATCGAAGGAGAAAACATAAACTCATATTATTTTTTAAAATGGTTAAAGGCCTAGCACCGAATTATCTATGCTCCCTCGTCCCTCTTGCAGTCGAAAGTCGCACTAGGTATAATTTTAGGAACTCTGGAAATCTGACTGGCATTGCTTGCAGAACCACTCATTATCAGAATTCTTTTTTACCGTCAGTCATAAATTCTTGGAATTCGTTACCCCAAAATTTTAAAGATGCGGTATCTGTTTCTTCGTTTAAATATCTTCTTAACCAAAATAAACCAACACCTAACAAACTCTTCTTCCATGGACAACGAAAACTTCAAATTATACATACACGTCTGAGGAATAACTGTAGCTCATTGTGCCAACATCTTTTTCTGAAAAATGTTGTCGACTCTCCCTTGTGTGATTGTGGACAAGTGGAATCAAATTACCATTTTTTTCTTGAATGTACGCGTTATGATGAGATAAGGCGTAACTTGGTCAGGGTACTTAATGAGTTGACTGTGGTTAATATCAACATCATTTTATACGAAGACCAAAATATACCTCAGAATGAAAATGAACGTCTCTTCGATGCTGTGCATGAATATATTCGTGATAGTGGCAGATTTACGTAGATTCCTTTTTAATATATATTCTAATATTGTCTGCAACAAAACTAGTACAATATTTACTTATGACAGGATGACCCTATCAGTCTTTGCTCTGCTCTCTGCATTCCAAGCCTTTGCTTACTTATGATGATAACAACATTTTACACCATCTTTCATTTATTCTTCAGTTTGAATAATGTATCCACAAATTAAATTTGAATATGTATTTTAAACAGTATACAATTGATTACGGAATCCCTATTCGGGAGAGGAACTTTATAAGCTTCTAGCTTTCGTTCCAATCCTTTTCATTTGTGTTATTGTAAATGTATACTTATGTATAATATTTTGAATAAAATATGTTTAAACTGAATTGATGTCTGTTACATATAATATCCTCGTCGCAAGCCAAGGATTCAAAGTCGAGGTAGAATCCTGACTTGCAAGATGCATAATATGTTTACATGAACAATTGTTCTAATCTTTCAGGCTAATGGTTGCATTTTAATTGTGGCAATTTCATTCCTTTGACGCATCATGTACATCGCATGTACTTTCGGAACTTTGTATAATTATTCTATATTTACCATTTTTAACGCGATATTGCATATGAACATAAGCGATATAATAAAATCATATTTAAAAAAGGAGAACGAACTCTGCAGAAAAAACTAAACGTATAAAAGAGAGACAAAATTATATATTTATCAATCTAGTATGTGAAAAATTCGGAAAGTGGTGGCTTGTTGGTCCTTGACGTTCACGCATTTTAGTACATTTTTGAAGTATTTAATCTGGTTTTATGTTTCCAGTTTCTGTAGAAATTGCTTTGACTTATTTACTTGTAAATGATGGATTTTATCATGAAAATAAAACTAGCATTTTTTACATATATCATTATTTTGTCAAGTATGATATTTACCAGAATGCAAAAAATGCACAAACGTAAGGAACAACTTAAAAAACATCACTTAACATTATATAATTCTTTATAAAGAAAGACAAGAGAATACGATCGTATATATTCATTTTGCAAACCATATTGGCCACTCACTCTTTAGAAAACTGAAAATGGACAAGTATTAGATTCTTCATTCTTTTTTGGCAAAGGAATGTAGCATTAGTTTCTAAACATTTTGGTGTTTCTGAAGCCAAAGGTTGCAATGCAATTTGGCGATCATAGATGTCCCGTTTACTGTTTTGATTTTCGACGTAATTTTCAAATTGTAATTTTATTTTCAGCCCATATAGGCAAAAACATGTTTTTGAATGGTCTTATACTTGTGGTCGATGAGCAAGGAGAACACTGTCAACATCTTTCTGGCTGTAGTTTCTATATTTGATCTCATATTGTCGATCTTTACAGGCTTTCCTTACGAACCCATTGTGGCAACACATACTGTTTACTTTATTTCTTATACATGTATATGCCAAAATGAATAAATGCTTGACCGTTATTTTGTGACACAATCGTGCATAATTATTTACAAATGTCCTAATTGCCATACAGAACACGATAACTCATTTGTTTAAAGGGTACAGATTGGAAAATGTAATGTTAAATTATAAGCTACCTCGCCCACGCATTTATTCAGCCTCTGCATAAAGTTAGATATTGATTTCCCTCGCCCAAACACCACAAATGGGAACTTTGTTTGTTAGATATAGGCTAAATGTATGTTCTTTTTCATTTTAAAGAATGTTTAGTTTATGAAAGGAGTATAACACGTTCTTGGAAAGGACGCATGCATGTCTATAGATAAACATGGTTAAATATTTTCATATTAGGTAGGTGTTCTCTTTGTTTATTGTTTTGCCATTTTATTTACCCCCTCACTTAAATCAAAGCCTTTTTATGTTATTTTGTAACATATGTTCTAAATCTTAATCATGTTACTGCTACATTTCCGGTATGCCACTTGGCAACACTATTAGAATTGCATATTGAAAATGTCTGCTTCAAATTTTGTTTGGAATAAAACCTTATTTAGGTCACCGAAATTTAGTGAAACTTTCTACCGTCTTTGAAATACAAAACGAACACAATGCTTTACTAAACCATGTCTTTATGAGGAATCATATTCACAATCCGCCAATTCCTTTGTCAAGAAAAATTCAACAAGTTTGTACACGGAACTAGATTATACCGAATGTAAGAAATAACATTTGATATATCATGTCATACCAGACGAAATAACACCTGAAGGTCAACTTAGAACACATATCAAATAAAAATGTCTACAAGAAATACATATTATCAACACACAGTGAAACATACTCACAATGTAAGGTGATTGTCTTCGGCCGTGTAACTGTCATCTGCATATTTTGATGCCATGGAATATAAAAACACGGATATCAGGCGGAAAGCAGCAACAAATACCAAAAATGTTAAAATTGTGCTTTCAAACAACTGGTAATTTGTCGACAGTGCATGATTCTATAATAAATCACCGTAACTCACGCAGAACCTCGTCGCTCACAACTATATACAAATATGTCCGCCATTTTGTATCACGTGATATCTAAATAAATTTACTTCCTCTGTATCACAGCGCGCAATGGCGAGAGTTTAGTGAAAGAAAGTTCGCGTAAAATATATGTTGAAGGAAAGTGATTGTATATTTTATTTGATAAATAGAAACCCAGATAAGTAGTAAATGTATAGTGTAGGCTATGAATTCTAAATTTACATGGATAAGTTTACTGATGACAAAACTTTACAAACAAGGCCCGTCATCCGCACAGTTAAGAACAGATAGGATGCCTGGTTTTGATTTATGGTGCATACTCATTTCTTCCAATAGTTTAACCCTTTTCCAAACGACAAAAACATGGAGAATTCCTATTTGAAAAAATGCAGTTTTTATTCATTCTATTTCATTATTATTTTTTTGTATTGATGTTGTTGTTTCTGTACCACATGTTGGGCAAAAATCATACTTTTACCAACACCAATTTTGTCGGTGGCCTGTTGCAGATTTGAAAATGGTTTATTTCATTCTTTTGCTGTTTGGAAAGGTTTATGACACTCCATAGCTTCCGTTGTTTACTATGATAGTTCGCTTCACCTTAATTACGATTTTTTTAAACTCCTTTAATAACAGAGTGACATTTACCCTTTCTCAAACAACAATTTTTGGGCGGGTCCGAATTCCAATTTCATGCAGACATCAAAATCAGTATAAGAAAGAGGTGAAAGTTTGTATCATATAGCATATACAGTCGACACTCGTTATGTCGACATCGGATGAGTCGAAATACCGCTTAAGTCGAAGTGAAAGTCATGCCCCGTCCTCAAAAATGGATTATGAAAAAGTTTAATCAAAATTATTTCGAAACAAATACAGCCATTGAAATTTAGTAGGGAAAAGGATAGAAATTGCTCGTTTCTTTCCTTTTTCTACTATATTTACTATATTTAAATCATGGACACATAATGATGCCCATCAAAATGGTTAAATACCATTTTCATCAAAAATGATGAAAATCGGATGAGTCGAGCTCCAGATATGTCGAGGTATTTTGACGAGCCCTCTGACTTCGACACAACGAGTGTCGACTGTACATTATGTTAGGAAAATGAGAAAATGCTGATCATCATCTCTTTCTTACTTTTTAGCTCGATGTTTTCCAAAGCTTATTTTATTTGGGACGTTGTTGTTGTTCTTCGGGAAAGAATTAAAATGGCACGAAATGGGCAGTTTGTGTGTAAAGAACTTTTAAATCTATATAGGGTATTTTTGCTTATATGCTAATACATCCTTTTGTACCAGTTATTTGCAAGTTGGCAAGTATATATTACATGTATACATTTTTCAAGAAAAATACTCATTTAGACAAAAAATGAGATGAAATATGTGTGGTTCAGGTTACCCGACTGACCCCAGCAAAATAGGTCCGATCCTATTTTTTGCCATCCAAGTGTAACAACCAAGGAACAACAACATAAATAAATAAATAAATAAATGAATAAATAAATAAATGGATAGTTAAATGAATAAATAAATAAATAAATAAATAAAAGATAAAATAAATGAAAAATAATAAAAAAGAAATGAATAAAAAAAAAAAAAAACTGACTCTATTATTTGTTAGTGTGTAACCTGAACTACACATATAATTTCTTTTCTTGGCATTAGCAAATCAAACATGGATGGCATTTGAGATATGCGTACCATGTTTCCCAATCAGTCTGTGTCTACGTAAATGTGGTCGGATCCGAGCCGCGTTCTTTAAAGCGAGATTTTTAAAGATTTCTTAAGACGTTTTGGATAAAGCGTTTTTAAGACCGAGACTTTGACCGGGCTGTTCCGAATGCTCCATATTTATACAAATGACGTCATCATGACGTTATTTGTATTAAGTATGAAGCATTCGGAACACCGCGGTTTAAAGATTATGGACCTTTCGGAACAACTCGGTCAAGTCTCTTTTATATTGTTTCTACAGAATTGACCGAGGTGTTCCGCACGAAGTATAGGGTAATGGCGCCTCCCATTGAGCGTCTTAAAATCTTGCTCTAAAGAACGCACCTCAGGATCCATACTGTTAACACATTTCTAGAGTTTGCGAAGAAGTTATTACAGAACAACAAGAGTCCTGACAAGAGATTTGAACAAAGCTGAATATAAACAATACATATAATACATTAATGGTCAGCACTTGTTTTTAGAAGCAAAGAACAAAACTCATTTTTTCCATTTTTCGTAACCATGGCAACCAAACAATGGAACAGTCATCATTTTTTTTTTAAATGACATTTTCAAACACAAATACCAGGTACAAATCTATGACAAGATGTTTGTGTATGTAGGGCCTAAGATCTTGGACTATTTCGATTTTCGACCTGGACCGAACAGAAATTCCTGATTTATTTGCCCTTGAATTAACCTATTTACTATTTTTGAGCTTCTCATCTTAGTTTAGGTGAGAAATTTAGGACCATCACGGTCATCTTGTTGCATAATTTTGCTTGGTTACCATGGAAACTAAAAAGAAAAGTTCCTTGTACATACTGGTTACCTTGGTAAGCAATGTATTTATATTTGATAAGTTGATATTTGAAAAATGGTAAATCGTTTAATAAACAATGTGAGAAAAATATATGTAAATTTGAAATTTTATGCAAAATACAAAAAATGATGCTATGGCAACAGTGTCTATCAGAATGTGTTTACTTGTTTTTAATACATTTTAATGCTTTGTGTTTTATAATTTATTATAATTGATAATATTTTTGATTTTTAATGAATTTACGTTTAACATATATTCCCTTTAATGAGGCTTTATGAATGAACAAAATAATTATGAGATTTTATGCAGTGATATCCATGTTGCCATGGAAAACATGAAAACTGAGACACAAAATCAAACATGCTAGTGGTGTGCACATTTTCTGGTTTTACAGATGTTTCAAATATCATATCAATTGATGCTAATTTTAATGTGGTTTGATTTGCAGTTTTACTGCTTAAATTATCTCAATATTCCAATTTTGCTAATTCCATGTCACTTTGGTCACCATGGATACCATGAATCTGAAACATTTTTGACTTCTTATTTTATCATTTATGACATGATACATCAGTGTACATTCCCAATTCTGAAACTTTGTATCATAGCTTTGTTGTTAGGAAAGAAATGAACAGAACGTTTATGTAATAGCGAAAATGCAAAATATAGTCCCTACACACTTCCATGGTTACCAGATGAATAAAATATCTTGAGTATGAAAGTTTTTTTTCCCCATTTAGTATGCATATTATAATTTGATATCTCTAAGCTGGAACTAATTCAATTCACTCAACATATTCACTTCAATTGGGCTTTACAAACGAGCAAAAATGATTTTGTGCTTTGTGGTGATATTCATGTTGCCATGGAAACCATATTAAGACACAAAATCAAACATGCTAGTGTGCACATTTTCTGATGTGTACTGATTTTTCAAGTGTCATATTGATTGGTGCTAATTTTAATGCATTTTTTTGCAGTCTTACTGCTTAAATTATGTCAGTTTTCCCTTTTTATGTAAATCTTTTTTATCACTGTAGTTACCATGGTTACTTGATTCTGAAATGTTTGGACATTTTTTTATCATTTCATTTATAATACGATACATAAGTGTATATCACCAATGCTGAAACTTTGTATCCTTACTTTGCTGCTGGGAGATAATTTGAACAGAAATTAACTAAGTTTATATGGTAGTGAAAATGTAAAATACATGACCAAAATATAACAAAAATCAGGGTAAGTTTCCTGACACGTTTTCGTGTCAGAGTTATCTGCCCTTGACTAGTAATGACCATTTCCGCAAAATTGTCCCTATGTTTTAAAGTCATATAGCAAGTCATTCTGAATGGATAATTTCAAATGTTATATCAATTTAGAGACTTAACATATGCACAAATGTGATGAAATGATTGAAAGAAATATTTTAAAACCATTTGCTGGAATTTTTTTTCAACTCGCCCAAAAATACCCTATGAATATTTTTTGTTTTTTGGATATTTTGAAGATAATACTAAGAGCTATTTTTGCACAAAAAATAAGCACACCTTTCCACGCAAATAAAAGATATTTGACTTTATCTTATCCCACACATCCTGTTTTAGCCAAATCATGACAAAAATATCTATATTTCCAAAAAAATCTATTTTTTTTTTTTGCATATTTTTACATTTAGAACAATAAAATACTTCATTTGACATTCACCATCACAAAAGGGGGAATGTTTCGCGCTAAAAAATTGATGAAAATTATAGCATTGGCATTTGGTGCCGCAGAATAAACACAAAATTTGTAAGTCACATGGCCGCTCTCCAAACTTACCTTAAATTATGTCAATGTTCCATTTTTACTAATTAAACGTCACTTTGGTTACCATGGATACCATGTATCTGAAACATTTTAGACTTTTTTATTTCATCATTTAAGATATGATACATCAGTGTATCGTCAGTGGGGAGTCAAAACCTTGTAACTACAGCTTTTACAAGCTGTAGTTACGAGGTTTTGACTCCCCACCAACGGTATATTCACAATGCTGACCCTTTGTATCCTAGCCGTGCTGTTATGAGATAATTGGAACAGAAAGGATGGTTTGCAACAACGGCTCAAAATTGCTCAAAGAATAGATTTTCTTTAAATTCTGTGAATTGATAGGGTTACGTAATATCTTAAATTTTTATGTGTAAAAAAATCTGATAAGGCCTTAATTTTAGAGATAATGGCTAACAAAGTGGGTGGGGTAAATTGACGTGAGAAACAAATTGTTGCTTTGAAGTTAAATAACTTTTTTTTTCTGTATACATCGGATCAAAATGAAATTTTGCATGTACTTTCAATGTACTAAGGACAGAATATGGGATGAATCATTATTCATGCATACCAGTTTGTTGTTTTTCTGTATTCGTCCTTCTGTTAATCTCAAATGTTGATTATTTTTGATGTACTAAGTTTACGAAACTATCTCTATAACCAATATTTTTGTATGAATTGACATGATATTTCATGAACATGATCCTAAATAATGTAACTATATATGTGTAAATCCATTGCATAGAACCAAAGTTATTTGACCTTGATCTTCAAAGGTTATTCTAAAATATTAAATTTTAAGATTTTGAGCTAAAATTCATCATGAAAATTGGTATATGAAGTAAATTTGACACAAATAAAATTATTTTCATAATGACCTAGTTGTAATTAGTTGGTTCAGTGGAAAATTGATGATAGATGCTGACATTTTTTTGCACATAATAACAGCGATTTTTGAAGGGGCAAGTGGACAATTTCCTTTTCAATACTCATTATTGTTCTGTATGTCGAGGTAAAAGTCTACTGTGAAATTAGCATTGAAAAAAAATTACAACAGCAAGTTAATAACATGCTGACTTAATTTATTGAAAATGTCTTTTATATTAAGATATAGCTGAAAATTATAAAAAAAATTGACTTTTTAGAATGATCTTCAAGGTCAAATAACTTTAGTTCTATGCAATGGATTTTACTATAAGTTTGCATATATTTAGTTACATAAGATCATGTTCACGAAATATCATGTCAATTCATACAAAAATATAAGTTGTAGAGATAGTTTCGTAAAGTTAGTACATCAAAAATAAGCAAAATCTGAGATTGACAGAAGGACGAATACAGAAAATCAACAAACTGGTATGCATGATTAATGATTCAAGAAATATTATGTCCCTAGTGCATTGAAAGTGAATGCAAAATTTTAATTCGATCTGATGTTTAAAGAAAAAGTTATTTAACTTCAAATTAAAAATTTGTTTCTCATGTCAATTAACAATACAATACAATACAATACACTTTATTCACTCAGTTCCTTTTACAGAAATCAAGAGGTATACATGCACATGAAATACAAAAAACAAACGAGGCTAATATGCCGACTAAGCAGCCGGACAGACATCAGAATTTACACATGATAATTTTTATAAATTTACACAAATTCACAATTTCAGACTGGATTTTTGAATTCATTAGAGACTCGAACTTTAAAATGTTACATCTTTTTGAATACTTGACAGGGATCAATCGTTCACGTTCTTCTTTTAAAATACTACATTCGAATAAGTAATGATACTCGTCACCTATGTTGTTGTTACAGAGGGTACATATTCTATCGGGTATATCGGTATTCAACCATCTCCCTGTTTCTATTGGTAATTCTATTGTTCGTGCGGAATTTAGTAAGTGCAGAAGGAGTATTTATTAGATATTGTTCAAAACCAAATTTCTTTTTAATTAGTTTATAGGTGTGACAGCTGTCGTTATTTTCAAGTATGCTAAACCAATCATTAATAAACAGATCTTTTAATTTTTGCTTTGTAGACAATTTTACCCACTTTTCGTTGTGAAAATTCTGACTATCCCAAATGTTATTCATGCCACATCTATAAATAATGTTTTTATGTTATCTATCCATTTGAAAAGGGGAATATTTTGAACAATTTCTGGTGTAACGTAAAGATTATACAGAACATTGTAGATGTCGGAAAGCAGAGAATTGTGTTTGTTCGAAATAATTTTTGACCAAAAAGCAATTTGCCTTGTTTCAATCTCAATCGATAAAGGATAGACACCTGTTTCGCCGTAAACGATGTGGTTTGGTGTAGATTTTTTAACATTCAATATATACTTGAGAAATTTAAGTTGTACTTTTTCTAAAACTTCATTACTTTCAAATGCCCAAATTTCGCTACCATACAATAATATAGGTTTCACAGTTTTATCAAAAAGATCAATTTGCATATCAATAGGAAGAGATAACTTCTTGATTTTCCTAAGTAAGCTGTACATTGCACGCGTTGCCTGTTTAGAAATTTCTGATTTGGCTTTATGGAAAGTTCCATATCGACTAAAAACGATTCCGAGGTATTTGTATTCTGTTACCGTTTCGATTGGAGCGTTGTTAAATGTGAAATTGTATATCCTTTGACGACCTTTTGAAAAAACAAGAACTTTTGATTTTGACGTGTTTACCGACAGTTTCCAAGTTGAGCAATAATCATAATAAAGATTTAAAGCATTTTGTAAGTCTTCGGCAGTGTCTCCTAATAAAACGGTATCGTCTGCATATAGTAAAACGAATAATTTTAGAAACATCCTTAATTCATTTTGACCATTTTCTAGTGGCACGTCGACGCCGTTAATTAATCCTGAGTTGTAAAAATACTCGTGCAAATCATTCAAGTAGAGGGAAAATATTATTGGGGACAGATTTTCTCCTTGACGTAACCCGTTCATGCACGAGAACAAATTGGAGCACGTGCCACCTACGCGTACACATGATTTAACGTCTTCGTACATGTTTTTTATTAAACGTAAACATTTGCCATTAATATTAACGGATAAAAGTTTGTGCCATACACCGCTCCTCCATACGGAGTCAAAAGCTTGTTTAAGGTCAATAAATGCGCAGAAAAGTTTATTTTTGGATTTAAAAGATAATTGGATTAAAGTGTGAAGGATAAACATATTGTCTGCGGTGGAGAACCCTTTCCGGAATCCTGCTTGATAATCATGGATAATGTTATTTGATTCTACATAATTGTGTAACCTTGTGTTAAGGATAGCGGTAAATAGCTTCCCGAGGCAGCTTAGCAGTGTGATGGGGCGATAATTGGACGGATCGGTAGGGTCACCTTTATTTTTATAAATTGGATGGATAACTCCTGTAGACCATGACTTTGGGAAAACCCCTTTATCTAAAATTAGATTGAATAGTTTATGGTATACATGTTTAAGTAAGGAATAACTGTATTTAATATGCTCGTTTATTATTTTATCTATGCCACTCGCTTTATTATTGTTTAAATTTTTAACGGCTTTCTCGATTTCGTCATAGCTTATTTCATGGTTGAGGAGATTATTAGAGTCATCATCAACAGCAGTATCATTGATAACCGTGTTTATATTTGGGTTTAAATTAGTTCCATCCGTACCAGAATTAACTTCTTTGAAGTGATTATGCAGTTCCGTGAGACTGCATTTATTATCACTAATAGAACTAGGGTTTAATATTTTCCAGAATTTTCGCGGGTTTTTGCTTTTAGTGTGTTTTAATCTTTTGATGATTTTTTCACTTTCGATTTTCGAGTATTTATTCAAAGTTTGTTTATAAGCATTGCTCTTTTGTTTAAGATTTTGTTTATTTATGTCAGATTTGCGTAGCTTATAATTGAATTTAGCTCTGTGAAATTGCTTACGTGCAGTCTTACAATCCTTTTTAAACCAAGTTGGCAAGTTTGGATTTGAGTTATAATCGTTATGAATTGGACAATCTTTATATATTGATTTGGGTTTTGAGTAACCGAAACTTATTTCTGCTGTTTGTATGAATAAATTTGCAATATTGTCGACAATAATATCAACATTTTCTTGGTAATTTGAACAATTATTACTTATTTGAGAGATATGCTCGAATATTTGATTTACACTATTGATATCTATATTTTTACTAAAATCGTCTTTTTTAGAGAAATCCCACGTATTTATCTTTGGGGTTTCCGTTTGCTTACAAGAGCAGATTTCCTTCAAATTGAAATTTAAAGAAAGCGTTACTGGATTATGAATGTCGGACAATAATGGACAAAAATCTAAAACATTTAGACTTACAACATGTTCAAAAATATTTGGACTACATATATAATAATCAATAGTACTAACATATCTAGAAGTAGTGTTAAGAGCAAGATCACCAGTAGATCTACCATTTAGTATATAAAATCGCTCTTCTATCAGAAAATCAAGCAGTTTATAACCTAGGTTATTAACTGACTGATCCTTATTTGTTCTATTTAGACTGACATGAGAATTCTCAAAAAATCTCATTTCTTCATTGTATTCATCAATTAATTCATCTGAGTTTAAAGATTGTAAAATGGATTCATCAATAGGTATATAATCTAATTTTTGCTTTGTTCGTGAATTGAAATCCCCGAACAATAAAATATGTTCATATTTATTTTCAAATGAATCGATTTCCTCTTTTATCACTGAGTATGGGTCGTTGACGGAGTATGGCGAATTCTCCGGGGGTATATAAAGTGACCCGCAGAGAATGTCGCCACACTTCGTCAACTCCTTGGATACTGTAAACCAAATTGCATGTTTACTATTACATTTTAATATATTTACATGTTTCAATAAACTATTACGTACTAATAATCCTATACCACCAGATTTTCTGTTGGCCAAGGATCGTCTATTATTACAGTAGAATGAAAAACCTTCTAAACAGAAGTAATCGGTATCGTCCATTTTGATTTCTTGCATTCCGATTATATCATAGTCTCTGATCACATTTTTAAAATCAGGATTTTTCTGCTTGCTTAATAAACCACATACATTCAAACTTAAAAATCTAAGATTTTTATTTTTGTCTGTATTTAGTTTATTTTTGCTTCCTGTTTTTTCATACTTTGACTGGTCAATATTTGGTTCATTTCTATTAAAAACATTGTTTCCCATTTTTTCACATTTTGTCTGGTGAATATTGTTTTTGTTTTGATTGCTGACGCGATCTTTTGATTTTGAACGAAATTCACGTGAGCTTTTCAACTCCCCCGCACATTCCTAATCGTCAGACGACCCCCCGCTGAGGACTGTGCACGTGCTGTTCGTGTCAAGCGGATTTTCCAATACCGAGTGCGCTTGACCCAAAACACTAGATACTGTAACGGACTCACACACTCGCACGCACAGACACTAAGGTAATAAACTTGAAAGTCGTAAAGGTCTAGAACCCTAAACTTGTTTGACGGCTGTTTGTGTGACTATCCGGTTACTGGGGATCGTCCGGGACCCGGCTTCTGGATAATAATATTATGGAATATGGTAGTTTGATTCTGGTACTCGGAATAAAAGAACAAGTCTGATATTCAATGACACAAATTAATCTATTAAGGTCTAATTTTTACAGAGAGAGCATGTTAGTACAAAGAAGATTCAATTTGACAAAGATTCATAATAAATTCTAAAAGCCTACGTTAAAGTTACCAAGAGCCAATGAATGGAGAATATTGGAGAATATTGGAGAATTCTGGAGATTGACCAATACTGGCAAATCCTCCAGAATTCTCCAACAGGAAGAAAGAACTCTAATCCCTTAATACCTCTTGGGTCATCCTGGCAGGTTAGTCTATATATACTAAGTGGCTCAGGATTAATTGTAGGTCGTTGGGAGTATGGTCCTAACTTGAAATTTACTTTGGAGTGAGCGATGTACGCTGTACGAGAGCAGAATGAACTCTGAGAACGGATTCGAACTTTCGCGGTATTTATACAGTGTGACGAGAGTTGTGACGTCACGTCTCGTAAGATGCGAGATTTCAGCACGCGGATAACAATAGGCGGAACGCTTCTATTGTTATCCTTGCTTTCATATAAAAATCTCCATGCAAAATCGCAGTATCTTGGCTAAAGACTGGCAAAGGCTAAAATTACTATATGCAAAGAAGGTGTTGAAAAATCTTACGAGAAACTGTGTAAAAACAGCAAAATAAGCTCGAATAACCTATTCTCAAGGTAAACATTGACTAGTTCAACCTTATAACAATATGTTACATGTATAATTCTACTGAGAAATGTATCCAACACTCATAAAATGGTAATAACGACGTAATTTAGCTTGCGCTTGTCAGGCCTGAGTTTTGACGACTAAACATCGTAAGAAAACGAGAATATAGTCGAATGATAATGGTACGAACGTTACATTGCCCCCTTCCAAGTAAGGAATTTGACCCCAAATTGGAATGCACAATGCACGTAAATGGACCAATGAGTAGGATACTCAGTAGAACTTAAATTAACAATTACATGTTATATATCAATTAACATAACTTATATACAAGTTAAAAGTTCTATGACTGCTTAAATGTTAAAGTTAAATACCCCAATTAGGTTCAGAACACTATTTACCTATATATTAGAAAAAGTGTCAACTTACAGTGCTTTCAGTACTTTGAATTTTTGCTTATTTAGAACTGGTCGTATTTTATTACAGTTTGCTGAAGACAATTGGTATACTTGTATGCAAGAAAACATTTCCTACAAAATTATCAATTACCATTTAGGTAAACATCACTTAATAACCTTAAATATACATAAAAGGCTGGGAAGTAATGTTAACAAGTATCCATTAAGTTTAAAACTTATACTATCAAATAACGCCTTCTGAACTTAATCAAGCAAACACACCTGATAAATAGACAATGATTGTCCCGGAATAGACCTGTTAAGCTGTTCAAGTAATATAACCATAACGGTTGTTTTACTAGAACTATGTACTATTTTATTCGCCTGCAAAACAATAACATAAGCAAAATGTCACAGAACATTAAAATCTAGAATTGAATTATTCTAAACAATACCAGTAATTTTAGAATTAATAATTCAAATACCAGCATTAATGACCATGCTCGATTTACCAATCTGTACAAATTGTGCAGATGGAGCATGAACTCTCAGAACTTAATTTAAGTTTTTGAGACAAGTTGGGATTTATGCACTTTATAAAAACATATCAACAGGAAAATACAGCAAAGCACTTCTGAAAACGGAAAACTTGACGACCCTAACCAAATTTCTATTTGCAAAATGTTCTGCAATTATTAAACTGAGAGGATTCAAACAAATTCTGGAAAATGATTGATTATGACCACACTCCGAGTACTTTGATCCATACAGACAAACTAGTAAAGTGCGGTAAGATAATCAATACTTGGAACTTGGTAAATTTACGAGACTTAAGAACAATTTATGAAACCAATACACCGGAGAACTTTGGAAAACATTGTGAAAAGAGAAGTTTCACGAACGGAGGACTGCATTACGACTCTAATTATTACAGACAATTGGACCACCCCTTGGCGAGAACTTAAAATATACACTTGAAGTGCTCGTGAAGGTGTAGTCTGTAGTTAACGAATGCAATAAGTATCCCAGTTACATTGATGTCACTTGTACAGTTCCATCAATACAACTCGGAATACTTAAAGCTGATACACATGCCTAGGACCGCCTGGTAAACTAACATCCACAACGTTGATCTGATCTATTTTCGCGATAACGGCCTCCATGAGAGTGTTCATGTGGTAGTATTCAGCTTCGTAGAATAGTTCGTACAAATATCGCGCGTCCTTCGGGAGTGTCCTTAGATCGATCCTGCATCCGCTCCTCAGGTAGTTGAGAATGAATCGAAAGTGTGATGGGTCCCGATCGAAGAAGAATTGATTCCCAACCGGCCTCTCCTGTCGCTCGTCCCCAAAAATCTCCGCCAGAAGGCTATTAGGATCCTTCTGCAAGGTTTCCCGGGAGCACTCGAAGCGAGCCCCACCCACGTTCAATACGACCCTCTGCCCCTGTGCCGTTTTGAAGGCATCCACTTTGGCACTTAGGCCATTGGATGAAGGCTTGGTCTTGACTGGAGGCTCGAACGAGACCCCCGGGAACTCCTTCTCCAGGTCCACCTCCACGTCTGGACCATTAGTGGCGAGCTCGAGCTCCTCCTCGATCCCGTCCGTGGTTTGGTCCTCGTTGTTCTCCGTTTGTTTTTCCAGTTCATGTTTTTCACTTTGTCTTTCTGGTTCAGGTGTTTCCGTTTTCTTTTCAGTTTGTTTTTCTAGATCACGTTTTTCACTTTGTTTTTCTGTTTCATGTGTTTCATTTGGTTCACTTGGTATTTCTGTTTCGTGTGTTTCGCTCTCAGTGTCACTACTACTGTCGCTACTTTCTACACGGAACTTGTTCCTCCTACGCTTTGGGGTAGGCGGTAGTGGCGACACGGGCCTGGCAACGGCGAACTCCCCTATGTCTTCCTCCAGTTTCCGTTTAGAGGGTCCAGGAACGGGGTCATGGTGGACTTCTTTTATCAAGGTTGGTTGAACCTCGTTTTTCCACTTCCTGTACAATGTATAGGCCTCTTCGCCTCTGACTCCTCTAGGGGAAACTAAATCTATATCGTCTTTCCCCAGTTTGCCACAGCCATGCTTGTAGTTTTTCCTGCTAAAGAGCTTGCGGCACCTCAGACACTGGTAGTTGAAGCCTGAGTGCTTCTCTTGGAGGTGACGCTGGGCCCGGTGGTATTTTTGGAACGTGTTATTACACACCTCACAAGCAAACTGAAAAGAAAAGAAAGTTTGTCAGTTTGATACACAACATACTGACAGTACTGTCAGTGCTTTGATTCACCTAACCACGAGCTTTTTGACCCTTCATATCGCTTTATTCGATCGTGATGGACCACACGTGGATTAGAACGAGGTGACTTTTGTATCCTGTATATGACATCATTGATACGTTTTATAACAACCCAGGGGCCATCCCAAGGACACCTGAATTTAGAACTTTTGCCGGGTTTTGGTCTAGGGTTATATAACCATACCAAGTCCCCTGCATTGTATAAGTTTTGGGCTATCTTGTGATCATATGTTTTCTTTTGGGTATTACTTGCTAATGCTATATTTTTGCGCACTAATTGATGGA
The DNA here is from genome assembly GCA_963680895.1 of Fragum sueziense. NCBI lineage: Eukaryota > Metazoa > Mollusca > Bivalvia > Cardiida > Cardiidae > Fragum > Fragum sueziense. The sequence continues at coordinate 38,495,136 of OY804593.1, read as the reverse complement.
TTTGCGAAAGCTTTTCTTCGACGTCTATCGCGTATTCGCTGGTCATTTTAGATGACACAGATGGCCTACCATACACAAGATCTGCGGGTAAATTCAGCTCTTTACAAAACATAAGTTTACATGGACTAAATTTTGTACTTTCATGTACGGACGTATTATACGCCAAAGTCACTAACGGCAAGTACTGATCCCATTTATCCGGATTTTGGGATACAAACTTGGCTAACATGTTTTGTAATGTTCGATTTGACCGCTCAACGAGGCCATCAGACTGAGGTCTGAATCCCGTAGTCCTCGTTTTGTCAATTCCGAGTAACTCGCACGTTTCTCGAAACAGAACTGATTCAAAATTTGTACCCTGATCTGAATGTAATTGTAAAGGTATACCAAGAATCGAGACAAATCGGTCTATAAAGCTTTGAACTACCGTTCTAGCCTCTTGATTTTTCATCGGTACCGTGACAACGAACTTGGTGAAATAATCGCAAATGGTAAGAATGTATTTGTGTCCATTATTACTCAAAGAAACGGGTCCGACTATGTCAATCCCAACCCTTTCTAGGGGTAACCCAACGTTATATTGCTTTAAAGCAGAACGTGGTTTGGGTTTCGGACTTTTACGCATTGCGCATCGGTCGCATTTTCTACACCAATCTTTCACATCTTTTCGCATTCCATACCAAAAGAATCTAACGCGTATTTTACTTAGCGTTTTTGTTATGCCCAAATGTCCTCCCGTAGGACTATCATGAAATTCTGCTAGAATTTCAGGAGCTTAAGATCTAGGCAGGATTATCTGAACTTCGGTTGAATCGCCATTTTCACTCTCCCACTTGCGACATAACAGCCCGTCGCTTATTAGTAACGAGTCTAATCGATTCCAGAAAAACTTAACTTCTGCCGAATGTCCAGATATATCCGACCATAAAGGTGTGAAATTCTGAGATTTCCACTCCTTAAGGAGAATGATAGTTGAATCATTTTCCTGTGCTGATTTAATGAATGAAAGCTTATCGTCTGTGTTAAAACAATCAGTACTACAACACTTGTACCCTACGTTGGTACTTTGATTAGTCTCTTTATTTAGACTGTCTGACGACAAATTACGATTAACGCTTTTCCGTATTTTTCCTTCCGACGTTTTGTCTATCCTACTCATGTCATTGCGCTCGAAAAACGGTTTGTTCGCGCTTAACGATAAATCGTTTTGAGAATGCTCATTAATAACCACTTTTTGATTAAAAGTCTCTCTGTTATTAATCTCTGTCACATTCCCCTTCGCACTAGACTTCGATTTCGCACGTTGTCGCTCACAAGTCACCCTGCCAATTATATTAGGCGAACATTCGGTACTTGTAACAAAACTTTGAAACTTTGGTCTAGGGCTCGAGTTATGCTTACATGCGGACGCAGGGTCCAAACAGCATGTAACTCGTGCACAACTGTCTGCGCATTCAAACTTTGACTCGGCTCTATCGCAATAACTACAGCCGTCAATCCCGCAGGGTCTACGAGATAACGCGTCTGCATTACTATGGGACCGTCCCACTCTATGTTCTATTCGAAAATCGTATGTCGACAGAAGTTCTATCCAGCGAGCTAACTGACCTTCAGGGTTTTTGAAGTTAGTCAGCCATCTTAAAGATGCATGGTCTGTACGTACCAAGAAATGCTGGCCATAAAGATAATGGTGAAATTGTTTAACCGAATTAACTACGGCGAGCAGTTCGCGCCTTGTTACACAGTATCGTCTTTCGGTTTTCGATAAGCATTTGCTAAAGTAAGCAATTACTTTTTCCTCATTATTTTGCATCTGCGACAATACTCCTGAAATGCCAAACCCGCTAGCATCTGTGTCTAGGATGAATTCCCCGCCACTTATCGGGTATGATAAAACAGGTGCATTGACTAGCTTGTTTTTCAATTGATTGAAAGCGTCATTACACTCTTGTGTCCAGCAAAATTTCTCACCCTTTTCCGTCAATTTATGCAACGGCTTGGCGATCGTTGAATACTGGTACACATATCGACGGTAGTATGAACATAACCCTAGAAAACTGCGTACGTCTTTAATGTTTTTAGGAATAGGCCAACTTTTGACACTCTCTATTTTCGCGGGGTCGGTTGCGATCCCAGACTCGCTTATTTCGTGTCCTAGAAAACTCACGCTCTTTTGAAACAAATTACATTTTTCGGGATTAAGCTTTAAGTTAGCTTCTTTTAAACGCGCAATAACAGTCTCTAAATTCTCCACATGTTCCGTGAACGTTTTGGAGTAGACTATAATGTCGTCTAGATATACTAGACATAATTGCCACGTCAAACCAGACAGCACTCTTTCCATTAAACGTTCGAATGTGGCCGGGGCCGAACAAAGTCCGTAAAGCATCACCCGGAACTGCCAAAATCCTGAACCATGCTATATGGAAAAGCTTGTCTTTGGTTTGTCCTTTTCGGACATTGCAATTTTCCAAAACCCGGATTTTAAATCAATAGTGCTAAACCACACCGAACCGGACAGAGCATCTAGCGTGTCGTCAATTCTAGGTAACGATTGACTATCTTTTATAGTCACGTCATTTAATTTCCTAAAATCGCAGCAAAAACGGACGGATCCGTTAGGGTTTTCTACCATCACGACTGGACTATTCCAAGGTCCAGAAGAGGGTTCGATTACACCACTCTCTTTCATCTTTTTGATTTCCCGTTCCGCGACCTCGCGTTTAGCAAGTGGTATACGGTACGGAGGTAGTTTAACGGGTCTCGCATTACCCGTATCAATGGTATGTTCTACCAAATGAGTACGACCTATGTCGTCGGCATCCTTAGAAAACAAGTTCTGATGCTTTACAAGAAACTGCTTGACAGTTTGCTTTTGATTGTCTGACAATTTATCGTCTATTTTAGCGTAAATTTGAGTCCGGAAGAGACTCTTGTACTGTAGAGTTATTAACCGAGATCGCGTCGTCAAGACATTTAATGTTCGGCTCAGCTACGGACTCGTAGATCGCAGCGACAGTCCCCTTGTACACGGTGCAAGGCTCATAACCCAAGTTCGCTACCCTTAAAGGTACATCACCGTTTTTCAGGTCTATCAAACTTTTCGCTACTAGCAGTCCACTTTTCGACACGAACTTTTCGGACGGTTCTATCATACCTACGGAATGTAATACAGGCCCTGATATTTTGCCTGGTAAGATTATTTCCGTTTCGGGCGGTATAACCACGTTTTCCTTAACCGTAATCCGACAACAAGTAGAATCTCCGTCATTTCGTAAAGAATAACAAGAAATGTGTTCGCCGCCTATTTCTATGCAGCTTTTGTTAAGCAAAACATTGCATTTAAACTTTTGGAGAAAATCAATACCCAAAATTCCATCATTGTTTATGTCTGCCAAATACAAACAATGTGTAAAAATCTGAGATCCCATGTTTAATGAAAGATTGACTTTGCCGTAAAAAGGTGCTGTTTCACCTGTAACAGTGACCAAGGATTGATATACCGGTTCAATGACTAAGTCACTTTTATTTGACCATAAATCTACTATATTTTTGTTCAAAATAGTAATGTTTGATCCAGTATCAATCAGAAAAGAAATTCGTTTTTCTTTAATTTCGGCATTTACAAATAAGCCATCTTCTCTTTTGCAATGTACGGGTTTTACTGGGATTGTTTCGTTTGGGGACTTACGGCATTCGGTCGAACTTCGGTCCCTGTCGAACCCGACCTTTGCCCGTTTCCCTCGTTCTTTTTGTTCCAATTTCGATTTTTAGGCTTATTTGACCATTTCTTGTCATTCTGAGCCGGTTGATCACGGTGATTTTCCACTTTCGGTTTATAGTTCGACATTTCTTTCAACAAATCCGACATTTTGTTGCAAAGTTCAGACAATTTATGTTCTACCTCGGATGTAGGACTTACTACAGGCTCAAGCCCACGTACATGATGGCCATCGCGACTTCGATCCGCGATTCTATGTGCCTCTAAACGCACGGCGATTTGTTCGGCCTCAGATACGGTTCTAGGTCCTACTTCGCGTAGTCGGAGTCGTATGTCGGAATTTGGAATTGCGTCTATGAAATGATCCAGAGCCAAAATTTCTATCACGTCAAGCGACGCACATGGATATGCCTTTCTAGCTAAAGACTTTATCGATTGAGCAAGCTCTGGTATACTTTCATTTTTGCCTAACTTCCGTGATTGCAACTTTGACCTAAATACTTCCGCTCGGTTGACTGATCCGAATCTATTTTTCAAGATTTCAACTAATTTCACAAAATCTCTTCGCTGATTTTGGTCTAATTCATCAAGGAGCGCTCTAGCGGACCCACCTAAACTGCTTGCTAAATAGAGCGATTTTGTCTTATAATCCCATTGATTCAAATCGGCTATGATATTGAATTGTGTAAGATATTCGTCGAGATCGTCCGAACCATCAAATATTTGCGGTCTTATTTTGTCCCTACCCCTGGGTACAAGGTTGTAGGTAGACGGTCCAAGATCACCAATACTGGGATCAGATACCGCATTTTGGCTCCCACTGTTATAAGGGCGATTATCTACACAATCAATGTGATCGGGCGTACTGTTTCTACGCCGATCACCATGCTCAGCATATACAATGTATGGAGAAACAGGTCCGTCTGGGTTCGAACTGCGTATACTACTTTGTCTATTGTTTGAGCTATAATTCCCAGAATTGGGCTGCACTTTAGATTGCAAATCATACAGTTTCTGGTCAAAATCACTCAAACAACTTTGAACTTCAGACTTTAAAATTTTAATGTCATTGGCCAGTTCTGACTTTATTTCCCGCATACATTGGCGAATTTGGTCAATAGGGTTTCCAGATTCTCCGTTCATGTGGCTCTGTGAATCATTGCTACTTACATTTCGGGACATATTGCCAATTTCGGCCTCGTCTCCCGATTCTTGATTAGAGTTTGGTAGCCTATCTAAATTAAAGGTGACAGTTCCAGAATCTTCCATAATTTAGAACTTAGAAAGTCTCTAATTTTGTCCTATCAATACAATATAGGGTTATTTAGACCAGTCTGATTATTATCCACCGATTCCAGGATGATTTATCCCACCGCTGCCACCAAATATGTAACGGACTCACACACTCGCACGCACAGACACTAAGGTAATAAACTTGAAAGTCGTAAAGGTCTAGAACCCTAAACTTGTTTGACGGCTGTTTGTGTGACTATCCGGTTACTGGGGATCGTCCGGGACCCGGCTTCTGGATAATAATATTATGGAATATGGTAGTTTGATTCTGGTACTCGGAATAAAAGAACAAGTCTGATATTCAATGACACAAATTAATCTATTAAGGTCTAATTTTTACAGAGAGAGCATGTTAGTACAAAGAAGATTCAATTTGACAAAGATTCATAATAAATTCTAAAAGCCTACGTTAAAGTTACCAAGAGCCAATGAATGGAGAATATTGGAGAATATTGGAGAATTCTGGAGATTGACCAATACTGGCAAATCCTCCAGAATTCTCCAACAGGAAGAAAGAACTCTAATCCCTTAATACCTCTTGGGTCATCCTGGCAGGTTAGTCTATATATACTAAGTGGCTCAGGATTAATTGTAGGTCGTTGGGAGTATGGTCCTAACTTGAAATTTACTTTGGAGTGAGCGATGTACGCTGTACGAGAGCAGAATGAACTCTGAGAACGGATTCGAACTTTCGCGGTATTTATACAGTGTGACGAGAGTTGTGACGTCACGTCTCGTAAGATGCGAGATTTCAGCACGCGGATAACAATAGGCGGAACGCTTCTATTGTTATCCTTGCTTTCATATAAAAATCTCCATGCAAAATCGCAGTATCTTGGCTAAAGACTGGCAAAGGCTAAAATTACTATATGCAAAGAAGGTGTTGAAAAATCTTACGAGAAACTGTGTAAAAACAGCAAAATAAGCTCGAATAACCTATTCTCAAGGTAAACATTGACTAGTTCAACCTTATAACAATATGTTACATGTATAATTCTACTGAGAAATGTATCCAACACTCATAAAATGGTAATAACGACGTAATTTAGCTTGCGCTTGTCAGGCCTGAGTTTTGACGACTAAACATCGTAAGAAAACGAGAATATAGTCGAATGATAATGGTACGAACGTTACAATACACTATAGACTGGCTCGTTTGTGGTATATTCTGGGTCGACTGTTTTCGGCTTTTTATTGTTTTCCTCTTCAAGCGGTGATCTGTCTTTATTTTTATGACCCTGTGTGCTTTTATTTGGCGTATTTCTGTAGACACTGTGGTTCATTAGGCTTTCAAAACGATTTGATAGGGGTAAAGGTTGTGTGTTTACCCAGACTTGATTGTTTTGTGCCGGTCTATAGTTGTTTACCCACGGTGGATTGTTTTGTGTCGGTCTAAAGTTGTGTTGTCTTGGGGGAGGATGGACGGGTCTATTTTGGGGTTTATCTGGGTTGTATAGTTGGCCGTTGATATACAGTTTATCGCGAACAAGTGCCACTTTGTTTGCTTTGTTCTCCTTATATTGTCTCATAACAGGGTAGAGAGCTTTGCGTTTTTGTTCGATCTCGTACGGGAACTGCTCCCTTACCGTATACCCGTTTCGCTCCTTGTTTAGGTCGAACGATCCCTTTCTAATGTATTCTCTGTCTGTGTACTTTTCAAATTTTGCCACTATTGGTCTATTTTGACCGTCATTTTTCTTATAACCTAATCTGTGCACGCGGTCAAACACTATCTGATCTATGGATTCAGGCTCATTTGGTACCACTCTATCTTTTAGAAAATCTCTTAAAACCGACTCTGTATTTTCATCTGTGTGTTCTTGGATCCCGAAGAACAGAAGGTTTTCTTGCATTGAACGGGTTTTCAATTCGAGCATTTCATTTTGAAGTTTCTCATAGTTTTCCGTCATCATTTGCATGTTTGCAGCTAGGCTATTATTGATACTAGAAAGTTCCTTTATTTCCCTTTCAGTCTGATCCTTTGAATCCTTATAGGTGTCAAACATGGCGCCCATTGTCTCGCAAGATGTTTCAAATTCTGCCATTTTGGAAGAAATTTTCTCGTTTTCCCTCTTTAACTGTGTCACTTCTAAATCTACTCTTTCCACCATGTTTTCAATTTTAGACAATTTTGACACGCTTGTTTCAATTTCGGTGAACCTTGATAAAACACTGTTATTTGTCAGCTGTGTTTGGCGGAGCTCGTGTTGTATTTGTTGTAATACACCGTAAATACCGCTATTTTGCAATTCGTACTGTGGGTTCATGCCCTGTGTGTTCATGTTATTGTTATATAACGGTCCAGGCATTGGGTATTGTTGATATACATTTTGCCCATTTGTGTCGAAAGTGGGTGGGGGCATGGAAGAGAACTGTTGTGTCGTGATTCTAGGATTTTGGTTTATTTGGCTTACTTGCGTGTTCATTGTTGTTGTCGACGTTGCAGATGCTGTTACTTTTTGTCCCAATGTGCTTTCATGGTTAGCTTTTTTGCCAGTGTCAGATTGTGAAGTTCCATTTCCCGCCATATTTGGTCCTTTGTCTGCAGATTTTTTGGGTTTGTTGGGTTTGTTGCCCGTCATTTCGCCAAGTTTTCACGCGATATTTCCTCAATAAACAAACCTCTGCTATTTCTTAGTTGATTTGGTAGTGTTCTGTCCAACTTCTTACTTCTTCATATGAAAAATAACTGATTTTCTAAAAATTTATCGAGAGCTGTGTGAAGGTACGTCCATCTTGGATAGCCTCGTTTACACCCACTTTGTTAACCATTTTCTCCAAAAATAAGCCCTCATCAGATTTTTTATACGTACAAATTAAAGATATTATGTAACCCTATCAATTCACGGAGTTTTAAGAAAATCTATCTTTTTAACCCTTGTTGCAACCCATCCTTTGCTAAGTTCATATAGTAGTGAAATTGCAAAATACATCATGTGTTCCTTTGTAACATATTTTGTGAAATAATTTTTGCTTTTTCCATTCTTGAAATTTATAGCTAACATAAGCAGAAAAGTTCTGAATTAGAAAAAATCCCTTGTAGATCTATATCAAAGGGTAAATATACACTTCAATTTTTAAAATGTACATTTTCCCTTGTTTCAAAAACAGGAAAACTTGCCATTTTGGGAAGATCTTTCCTTGGCCGTTGCCATGGTAACGACACAACTGCGACACTTTCCTTTTGGCTTTCCAACTTTTGTGACAAATGGAATCAATTGGGCAGCAATTTTTTTGAATTCTGAAAAAGTCACTTATTACCTTTTCTATAGAACATGCATGATTCTTAGTGAGAGTGCTAATTGAATGTGTTAAATATGTGACGTTTTACAAATGGTATATCGGCAAAATTTAATTTTCGGCCAATGCCAGGAGGATCCGGACCCCCATAGATCCACCCTTGATTATGGTCGTCAAAGCAGAGAATGAAAAAACGAGCAAACACAGAAACTTTCTTGTCTTGTAAACAATATGTTCAAGGTAGGGTGAATCGTAAATTAAATCTACAATTTTTATTCCACCCAACCCGTTTGACATTTTACATCTTGTTCCTCAATTACCACCTCTCCTAACTTGTATATTATGTGTTAGATAGAGGCTGTATAGTAGATTCTACGCGGAAAGAAAACATACAAGTGAAAGAGGAATCATATTTCTGTACAACTATATATATGAATTGGCAAATCAAACGTACAAAGTCAGTCATCAATTCTTTACATCTATATTTTGCTACCGAAAGTTATTCTATATTTGGAAATTGTATATATATATGACGAAATACACGTATCTGTATGAGTCAATAAAATACATGTATATCTATCTTTACCTCACGATAAATGACCTGGCAGAGCATCCCAGCCTATTGGCTAGGGCTGCTCTGCCATGTCAATTATCGTGAGCTATACATGTATAGTAGATTCTACGCGAAATAAACATTCAAACGCGCGCAGCGCATTGAATGTTTATATCGCGTAGAATCTATTATACAAACTCTATTTCACTTGTGTTCGCTAGCGGTTCATTGGAGACGGGGCGTGGCTATGTATAGACGTCAGATAAACTAGCCGAGAGTCTCGTTTATGCGAAATATAGCGGAGAAATTTTAAAGTATACTGCAATTTCATTGGTCCAAAAAGAAGGTCGAACACTAATGGTAGATATATTTTAAAACAGGATTTCGGGTAAGGGGTGCATTAAAGTATTTGTTTTCGTGGCTTTGTTTTAAATATTTAATTGGCTTTGTTTTAAATATTTAATTAAACTGTTACAGTTTTGAATAACTTTTAATGTTTGAAATGGTACTGTTTTCCATTATTAATTTTTGGGCATCATCTCGGAATGAAATTTGAATTTAGTTTATAATTTGTGATCATGTTGGAAATTGTTATCATTATTGTCATCAATATTAAATGCCATAGTAATCATTAATCACATCATATACGTGTAAATTTTAAACGGGGTGAAGGAGTCAGAAAATAGTCGGACGTTTGACCAGTTCTCGAAAACCATTCAATATTTTAACAGACAATCTTTCTACATTGTTTCAATACATTTATCGTCTACATCTATGCAGCTTTGCCATCTTCATGTGAGCTTTTATATTTCCACTGTTAATTAACCATGACGAAGATCCATGTTTTGGGTACAGTGTAGCGGCAGTTATCAAAGCCTCTCTGATCTGCTGTTTCTTTCCAGCAAGCATTATTCTCAGTTCTGTGATCATCGTTTGCTTCAGAATTTCTCTTACATTTTTCAGAATTACTTTAGAATAGTACGTGGCGGTTACAATTCGACCCTTTGGCATGGACTGGCCGTCCCTCGTATATGTTTATTTACTAATTATTTCTACATTATGTTTACACTTATGTTAGGTTTGTTTTAGCTATCTGTAAAAAATCGTAATTGCCTTGGGGAAATAAAGTTTATAATTAGATGTCTATTTTGTGGTAGATCTTATCTACTTGCTCATATTTAATTAATGCTGCAGAATATGGATAAATATATTTGTTTTTAATGTTGCAAAGAAAACCAAATATTGTGGCAAAATAAGAAAATGCTGCTTATCAGCATTTTTTCTGATGCGTAAATTATTTTCAAAGAATATGTTTAAGTGAAATAACATTCTCATTTCATGTTTTAAAGTATGCTTTGATGCCAAGATTGGCCTACCCTAGTTCCCAAGGATAATATACAAAATCGTCAGTCCCGGGTTGGGAGTTCATTAGAGGCTAGGAGGTTATCCGATGATTAGTTTTCATTTTTAACTTTTTTGAATAAATTTAAAGCATTTGGAGAACCATTATCGACGAAATCACTGAAATTAGTATTATTCGTTTGCATCATTAGAATTGTCCTATCGGTATTTCGCATAAATTATATTTTTTGTTTTTGTTTGACACACCTTTTAGATATTTCTGTACATTGACAAATGTTGCCAGTGTATGTTTCTTATTCGAATAACACTTATTCACTGAATAAGGGACATACCCAAATTTAAAAAGAAGATTATATTATCTTTTTTCTCGGGTACTTGGGTACCCGCGGGTAATTGTCTAACTAGCATATGTGTTAACTTAAATGACTTATTAGGAAAATGACATGTTTCGTTTAAAGTGACATTTCACAGATATTTTTTCATAAATCTTATTTATTTTTATCTGAAAGAGCATTATTTTGTTATGAAAATTCTGAAAATGTCAAGCCAAAAAATCGCGCCGTTTACGTGAAATGTATATTTTTGTGCTAAAATTAAACAATTTGATGTCCACGGCAGCACAGATTGATATAGAAATTGTAATTTTTGTTTCAACTTTAAAGGTGTATTTTGCGCTGATAAACAACAACTTTAAACAACTAATAGCATTTATACGTATTAGAATAACCAAACTTTGCATCAATACATTCTTTAAAAAAGGGAATGTTATGTACCTTTAAATCTATTTTCAATTAAATTAAATATATTTTCAAAAGAAGAAATTTATTATGTTCCATTGAATTACATAAAATTTGATGTTTTGAACAAAAGGTTAAAGAACCAATGGCTGCAATTTAATCAAAATTAGCTGCAACAGATCTACAAACTCAATTTTCACAATTTGTGTACATACTGTTTTATTGTATGTTATGGGGGAGGGAGATAATAATTGCCAGCTTTCTACCTTTAAGATATTTAAAAAAATACAGACAAAAATAGATATTTTCTCTTAAACTACAATGCAAATTTGAAAGCCAGTAATACAGTAAATTATTGAATATTTATTTATCAATGTCTACAACATATCCAACTTTCATCTATAAAGACAACATATCCAACTTTCATCTATAGAGATCTATATGTTATAAGTGCTTGTTCCAATTACAGTTCCGGAATCTTATTTTTTTTTCAAAATTTCCAATCAAGACGAAACATCGACGGAGTAATAGTGTCCATTAATCTTGGATGACTTCAGGATTACAACCCATCATCAATTACAAAACACTTTGTATATCTTCGTCAGTCATCCGTATCAACGGAAATTGATTATGGTACCCTCGTTAATTGCCAATGTCACGGATGACGCCCGAAGATGAACGAACTGTTTGTTATCTAACGATGGGTTGTGATCCTTAAGACCATTTGGAATTGTACATCCTGAATTATGTGCGCTAGAGTTTCACAAAACAACCTTTTAAAACTTTGCATACACCTTTCTGAACTAAAAAAAATGGCAAACCAAGAAACAAAGCCAAAGAAAAAGTATGACTATAAAAGATCTTGGATGAGATTAATTTTAATCCTTTTTGGTATCACACATTCTGAAGTACGAGCCACAATCCTAGAATAACTTCAGTCATGTGTGTGTGTAAGTGTGTGGACGTTGACGCACACTTTAAGATTAGACTGATGCAGGGGTTGGCCCAAACCAAGACATTTCCGGATTTAATTCTGCAATGACAATTAGGTTTGTTCCCAGATTTTACAAAAAGTTATAGAGGGAAACTTTTGGAAATGTGTGTGTATCATTTTGTAATGGCCCATTACCAAAAGCACTTTTTAATTGTACATGTAGTATGTTCCAATTCCCTCTCTGAGAATAGACATAGTGTTATCTTATCCTTCTCGTTTGTGTTAAGTATAATTCTAGTTATGTTTGAATGTCTGTCATATCTTACACGGTGATTTAGAGTTACGTGCACTTGCATGCCACAAATCACTGTTTTAGGCTTTATTTAAAATCTAGCCGTCACAAATATCAACCGAAAGAGTCAAAATATAACAGATTATACTTATCCTCTAGAAATTTCAGTAGTTCAGTTGGGTTGGCCTGATCATTTTTAGAATCCTGATCCGAAATAAAACATGGCATTGACGTCCCTATTCAAAAAAAGTTTTCGGAAATATTGAGACAAAATCAGAAAGTGCTAATAGTCAGCATTTTCTCCGTTTGTATAAATAGTTTCTCTAATATGTTTACATATTTCGAAATTATCAGAACGCTATTTTGTCATTTTCGAATGGGTTGTCATTGAAAAAAAAATCAAACTTTAAGGTAGAATATCCGTAATGTCGCCATTTAGAGATTCATAAAACATCGGCTTTGGGCGACGTCGTTACTTATCCGAACCTATTCGGTCGCGGTCGTAAACATTCGGCAGTGGAGAGTTCCACCGCTAATCTCATTAGAGAAAGACTACCTTAAATACATTTGTTTTTGAAATGACTTTTCTTGCCCTTTATCTTTAACAAATATTGACCAATCAAAACCAGATGCTATGATATTTTTTAAAAGAGATAAATGTCATCATTTTGGACTACCATACTTTTATAAACTGTTAAAGATATGGAAATGAATTATTATTGGCAGAATGCAGAATAAGATATTGTTCAATATACATATATAGCTTCTGTCGATGGAAAGTTCGAATCAAGTTCATTTATTTCTTTTCAAGCCAGTAGCAATTTTTACCTACTCGAAAAACTAATTTCTACGAGGGGTGTCCAAGAAATTCGCGAAAAATGTTGTCATTTCGTCAGATATTGTATGTCTAATTTGATTCGAACTTTCCTTGGACAGAAATGATTTACTCAGACAGCAAACATGATATATATCCTGAAAATATTGTTCACCTGTTTGTATGTTCGACAAGGGCCGCGTTATATTTGAGCATCTTAATAATATTTTGATAGCTTTTCTGGAATGGGGTGTTTGTTTGGTTGGTTTTGATTGTTTGTTAATGTTTAAATATAGTAAATGTATATTCTATACATAAATCGGTTTTAAACGTTTATTTCCAGGTTGTGTATACAAAGAAAAAGCACTGGTCACCTTACAAGGCATATTCTCATAAAGATAAGTACTTCATTTCTATACAATGTACACGTATTTTTAACCTGACCCATACGAGACCTGTCAAAATAGAAAATGCTGATAAGTAGCACTTTCTCTTTTTCCCCCATTTACATGCTAAAACTCACGAAAATCCTATCTCCGTCAACATCTATATATTTCGGTTTGTAGAGCATTCTTCAAAGTGGGCCAGTCTTAATTTTTGCTAATAGAGGAAGAATTTGAAGTTTTATCGACACGGCGAGTAATCGCATTACACCACCACCGCCACCACCACCATAACAACAACAATTTTAGAGAATCTTCAAAAATTGTAAATATATTGAAGATTTGAATTCGGTTTGAATCATAGAAGGTGGAATGACATCGAGGATTCCCACATGAGGTAGATTGTTACTTACGAGCAAAGAAGATTTTCTTCACTGTAAATAACTTTTTAATGAGCTGTTTAAAAGATTCCTGATATGATAACATTTTCTCTGCTCCAAACCAAATTCAAACTGCAAATGTATTAATTAATCAGCTATTTACTGTTTTCTGTAATATTGTTGTTGTTGTTGTTATAGTTCTTGTGTCAAGTAATTCACCGCCGTGATCAGTTACGTCCTAAAGCTAAATAGAACTTTGGCACTAAATAAACGTTTTATACACTCGTATCACTGTACTTCGTAACATTTTGCTCCGAAAAATCAACCTTTGCATTTTCTCCAAAAGTATTTGACGTACAAAGCTCAAATTTGGTATGCAATTTCCTTTCAATGACATGCAATTTGACCTTCCTCAAGGTCATCTGTTAACCCTTATCAACCCTTTACCCTACGAAAACTTAACCTTTTACTCCGAAAACTTAACCTTTGCCTTTTCTCCAAAAGTATTTGATATACATTTAGCTCAAATAATATGCAACTTCCTTTCAATGCTATCTATCTCTTCCATGCAATTTGACCTTCCTCAAGGCCATCCCTTAACCATTAATAGCCCTTTACTCCACGAAAACTTAACATTTTAGAAAAATGGCCATTTCGGGGGCATTTGTGTTTCACAAACACATCTCATGGGCGGATCTAGAGGGGGGGGTCGGGGGGGGGGGGGGGTCCGGACCCCCCCCTGGCATTGGCCGAAAATCGAATTTTGACTATATAAATCGAGTGAAACGTTACATATTTACCACATTTTAAGCCATAATTTGGGCTTGGACCCCCCCCCCCCTGGAAAAAAATCTTGGCTTGTACCCCCCCCCCTGGAAAAAAATCCTGGATCCGCCCTTGCATCTTGTTTAAACATAGTTTCGTTCATTGTTGACTCAAATTCACAGAATAGTCGAGAATATGTTCAGACAAACTTGACATCATTTTGCTTGTTACCTGCAATAACGATTTCAATCAGAAAATAAAAGAAATGCGAAGTTAAAAATCTATATAAACAACATAATATATTATATTTATTCAGAATAAAAAAGTGCATTTTTTTATCTTTGTTAGATCTAGGTCTTATATATTTGATTGCACAAATTATCTGGTTGGTCGTACTCAGAGACTGCCATACTTTTATTATTCGCGGCAATCGCCTATATTTCTGTTTTATAGTTGCTTTCCAAAACAACAACTTTTTGAAATGAAAAACAATATAACCTGAAAAAATAAAAGTCTGTATTCGTAGGAAAGAAGAAACTGGTGGTATTGAGGACTTTGAACTAGGTCTTATTCTATCCATCATACGATTCCAAATACTTCGTCATCCGTTGCAACGGAAACTGGTGAGGATATTCCTAGCCAATTTCCGTTGCCACAAATGACACCCGGAAATTGCCGAGGGTATACATCATCCATTTCCGTAGCCACGGATGACGCCTGAAGTTGCACAACGTGTTTGGTATCTAACGATGTATGGAATGTCTTAATGTTCTCAATTTCCTTCTTTATGAAAAGGAAATAGAAACAGTCAAAATATCCTGGCCCTAGATGATAGGGTTTGTTTTTTCTTGTGGTTTTTTTTTTTTCTTGTTCTTTTTTTTTTTCAGATTAGAAACTAGTGAACTCCATGGAGCTACTCTTCCGACAAAGGACCTACCTTAAAAGATAAATAACTATTAGAAATTAACATTTACGGTATTAAAGCTAGAACATTCAATTGCAAAAGAATGGGAGAAAACGTTGTGAATACGAAAAGTCTTTGTAAGTAATGATTAAAAAGTTGCTACATCTTTTCTCTGGCACGTGCTTTTATTCATTGGACGGTAAGTAATATCACGACGTGGAATAACGTGAAATAATGATAAAAACAACAACTGGAGTAAATCTACATTAATTCTGTTAAGACATGGCCAATTTGAAAATGGTTGATAGCAAAGAAGACAAAAACGCAAGGGATTTTCTATGTGTACTATGTCACGGTGTGTAACCCACGTGACTTTTGGGAAGCGTTCACACCGAAAAATTGTCCGCTTCAATGTATGTTTTGTTTAATTTCTCAGCTTATACTCTATTGATTTTGATGAGATAAAGTACACGGAACGCGCCTTTGAGATGGCTGTTCCCGGCTCTAACTCACTCTGCTCCAAATCCAGTGGTTTCTTCAAACATTCGAGCCAAAGTGTTTTTAAGTGCAAAATGAAAATGGGAAGCGTTCACATGCACTGAAAATTTTTTCGCTCGAATGTTTGAAGAAACCACGGGATTCGGAGCAGAGTAAGTTAGGAACGGGAATGGCCCTCTCAAAATTGCATACGGTGCACTTTATCTCGTCAAAATCCGTAGCGTATAAGCTTAGAAATTAAACAAAAAATATCTTGAAGCGGACGATTTTTTCGGTGTGAACGCTTCCCAAAAGTCACGTGGGTTTCCCACCGTGTATGTGATATGGATCTTTTATACAACATCTGATGGAACAATTTTTGCTCGTGTTTAATCGCGTGGTGTTTAAAAGATCCATCACATCCATCAAATCTTTGACATGTTTACACCTCTGCTTCAAATCAAATTCAAATCGTTCACGTATTATCAGTTTTGTGGAGACTTTCTGCAGTTTTTGTTGTTGTTTTGTCGTCGTCACGTGATTCCTGGCCGTGAAGACAGCCACTCATATTATTTGATCCATGAAACTGCCATTGTTTACAAATTAAAGTACAATAAAACTCTCTTATACTTGATCATTGATTTACTTATATTATTTTTCTCTCGAAATACTTAACACTTTCCCAAACGATACCAGTTCAAATAGCTAGACGTAGACATTTAACTCACGATAAATGACCTGGCAGAGCATCTCTAGCCAATAGCTAGAGATGCTCTTCCATGTCATTTATCGTGAGCTTTACCTTTGATTGTTTGTTTTATAGGTGACATTGTGGCATACTAATCTTAAATAAAACTCATTTGTCACGGCTTGTGAATAGGACTTACAGAAAACGATCCATTTCAAAGGCTGCTAAAGACATCAATAGGCTGGGCTGATAAAGATAGGATATTTGTACAATATAGCAGGGAAAACATGAAGATGAAACGAGAAAAATGTGGGTTGTCAACATTTACTTCGTCTGTTTAAATGTTTTCCTAAACCATCTCTATTTTGGGATGTCAAAACCTTTTTTTTGGGGGGGGGGGGGGGGGGGGGGAGAGAGCGTTATTTTTTTTATAATGCGACCAAAAGGAAGGAAGAAGACATAACATTGGTGAACTTTGGCTTTTCAGAATTCAATACAGTCTACGAAATGATGTTTGGAGGAAAACGACAGATCAGCAATTCGCTACTTTGCAACCTCGTAACTTCAGCTTAAAACAAGCTACAGTTTCAAGGTTTTCGTTAAAAAGCGACGAATTGCTTACCTCAAATTTAAGAACAATTCGTCATACATCCAAAACATCAATCTAATATGACATGATTCTTTTTTATGTCTGACTTTTCGGTTCCATTGTTACAGGACCTTCCCCGGACAGTCATTTTCACTGTCTTTTTCACAAAATACACCTAAAATGGCGTTTGAACTGTCGGAATGTTCTAAATTCTAAAAAAGAATTACTGCAATTGTTTGACAGAATATCAACGTTTATGAAAATAAATATTAATTCTAAATTATTTCATTATTGACCAATCGAACTCACACAGATATTTTGTTTATAGTGCGGACGAATCTGACAAATGCCGGGAAACTGTAATATACTTCTGCCCAGCCATGATATCCACATACCTTCCCACAATGCAGTATCTTATCCCCGGAATGATACAGTTACGTTGATTTCCGGTTAAAAACACCAACCACACAAATGAATCTTCATTGACATATCAAAGGAGAAACCGTTTGGACAATGTCTTGACTTAACCCATCACCAGACGGCAACATTTTGGAATGTTCCAAAATTCATAGATATTATAGACGACAATTTCATGTGTGTGAAAATTTTACATTTTTGACCTTTTTAGGTAGAAAACAGTGTAGGAAATGTAGAAATTGCTTGGCACAAGCAATTTCTTCATTTGCTACAAAGTTTTCCAAAGCATTTATGTTAGGGGTGTCAAAATACGTCAAAGTGTGGTAATGGGTTTTAGATAAGTATAGGTCCCGATAGATCTCTACTCTTTTTCCACCGGAAATGCGCTTTTGCATATCTATATGCAACAGTGTGCGGATAATCAGCCAACAATCAAGCTTTCTCTGCAGAGAAAAAGTCGCGAAAAGAAAAGACTGATAAATTTCTTTTAACCGGAACTCATTTTTGGGTACTACGACCCGGAAGCACTTCCGTTGTGGACTGTCTCCAAAGATTTGTGAATGGCGGAAGTATATTTCTGAACACTCAGAAATCAATCAAGCACCGCGCATGCGCTTGTAGCAGAATGTGTGGGCGATATTTGTGATACAATTTCGTATCCCCGGTTGCCAGTTTTATATCGAGCCCCACTCTCCTAGATTCTAATCTACGAGTCTGGCTATATATAGATTTTTCCGGAGCTCTGTTAACGCGCGTAGGCGTTATAGTGCAGATTTGGGAACTGTTTTTAATCTCTATGTAATGGTGTTAGAAAGCATGCAAAATACCGTAACTTTTCTTCGAAAGCCTCTTAACTGAAGCTTGTTTCAGATTTGAACTAAAATAGAAAAATATATAAACAAAATATAGTGATAGATCTAATACATTTTTAACATCTGTCAACTCGTCTGGTTTCGTGAGCCCGTAAACACGCGAATGTGCCAAGCAACCAGCCATATTTGTGATTATACCGCCATCATGTGATTTCCGCGGAAGCATTGGTTTATGCTTTGCACATCCGCTATTTGGAGATTGATATATGGACATTTGTAGTAAGTTTTTTTTCGGTAAACATACCTTAAGTATTTTCAAAACTATATTATTATTATAGTAATGGCGCTTTTGTAGCCAAACGAGTATATAAGGAGACACTCCACAACGGAATTGCTCCTAGGTCATAGCAGGCCTACTTTGAATAACTTTCGGTTTAATTTGATTTCCTTCTCTTTGTCATTGTGTTTCTGTGTGTAAAGAAGAGTAAATGGCTTGACATGCAATTCTACTGTATGGTATATCATTTCTGTAATGCCATTAATGTTTACAATGCGATGGAACTACTTGTTGTCAGGTCGCGACCTTTGGTATACTGTCCAATAGACATAAGACGGACGCTGTGTAAACCCGCGGTGTACCCATTTTGCTTCTTAAAAGTCAATTTAATTAAGGAGTAACACCATAACTGATCCGGGATCTGGGTGGTATTTATCCACCAGTCTGATCGGATCATCCGATAGTACCTTTAGAATCACACAACAATCCGTTTGGTTGTTCGAAACATACGTCACGTCCAATCTGATGGCTTTTAATGCATTTTTGCTTCAGACAATCGATTTAGAAATGTTGGTGAATAAGACCCCTAGAAAACACGGTGGATAATCACGTAATATAATATTTTCAGAATATCTTCAATAAATTTGTAAATACTGGACCGATTTGGATTCGGTTTGAAGCAATGAATGTGGACAGACGTCACGCATTAGATGGACGTGATTGATTTTTAAAAAATTAACTGATAAAAAGTTATTGAAGATAAACCAAAATTTTGGTTTATCTTCAATAACTTTTTTATCAGTTGATTTTTCAAAAATCCAACGCGTTCAGCTTATTCCTGGCATTTTCCATCTTCTCTGCTTCAAACCGAATTCAAATTGGTAAAGTATTGACAAAGTCATTGAAGATTACCGGAAATTCTAAGTCACGTGATTATACACCGTGGAAAAGGGACCGTTATACAATTTGATATCTACCATGTGTCCACATCTGTATGGGCGTACGAAGGCGGGCGGGCGGTTGAAGCGCAATGATGTCGATGCTTTCAACAAACCCTCGTAACTGCAGCCTATTTCAAGATGCAGTTACGAGATTTTCGTTGAAAAGCGGTGATGTTCTCTTACAATTTGCTACAAGTCATGGATAACAATTTCCCCACTATGATATCCCATCCAACTTGGTAGTATAAGATCATTGACTTATTAATTAAGACAAATAAAACAATGTTTTAAGAAAACTGTTTTGAAATAAGATCGTTCAGGTATAAAGGGAAAAGAAAAGAAATCTGGGTTTTAATATCTTTCCTTTTTAGCAGGACTTTAAGTCAGGGGAGCTAATGTCACAGCTCTAGTGTCGGCGTCCCGTCGCGTCGCGTCGCGTTTTCACTTGACAAAAACCCCTTAAACTTGGTCTATATCTCGGGCACTATTTGATATACAGCCTTGATGTTTCACACATGGATACCTCCTGCCAAGACCTTTCATTTAGGACTATGACCTTTGACATAGGGACCTTGACCTTGGACTTTGACATATTTTTAAAAACTTTAACCTGGCCAATATCTCATACACTATTAATGATATAGCCTTGATATTTCTTTCACACATAGATACCTCCTGCCAAGACCTTTCGTTTGGAACCATTACATTTGGCCTTATGACCTTGACCTTAGAGTTTGACCTACTTTTGAAAAACTTTAACCTGGCCTATATCTCATGTACTATCATAGATAGAGCCTTGATATTTCACATATGGATCCCTCATGCCATGACCTTGACCTTGACTTAGTGACCTTGACCTTTGACATTGGACTCCTTTTTTGCGACAAGCTTTCGTATATGCAAGCTACGTTGACCGCAGACAACCCTTGTTTCTACTGTATTTTAATTATTCAACTTATCAGAACCAAAAATGGTAATATATATAATAATTTAGGTCTATATCACCTGAACAAAAATCGGACGAGTTGGACTCGGATATCTCGAGAAATTGCGATGTTCCATATGACTTTGGCACATCGAGCTTAAGGATTACAACCCATTATTAGATACATTACGCTTCGTGCATCTACGGGCGTCATTCATGACAACGGAAATTAACGAGAGATATCCAGAGGTGCGTTCTTTAGAGCGAGATTTCTTAAGATATCTCGAGATTTTTTAAGATATTTTAACATAAAGCATTCTTTAGATCAAGATTTTTAAGTCGTTCAATGGGAGGCGCCATTACTCTTTACTTCATGCGGAACCCTCGGTCAACTCTGTAGAAACGGTATAAAGAAAATTGACCGAGTGGTTCCGAACGCTCCATAATTTATAAACCGCGCTGTTCCGAATGCTCCATACTTTATACACATGACGTCATTATGACGTCATTTGTATAAAGTATGGAACATTCGGAACAACTCGGCGAAATCTCGGTCTTAAAGACGCTTTATCTAAAATATCTTAAGCAATCTTAAAATATCTCGGTCTAAAGAACGCGCCTCTGGTCCATTTACGGGCGTCATCCATGACAACGGAATTGACGAGGGATACCTTCGTCTATTTCCATTGCTACGGATGAGGCCGAAGATGCACGAAGTATTTCGTTTTTAATGATTTTTCCAGGGGGGGGTCCAAGGCCAAATTTTTTTCCAGGGGGGGTCCAAGCCAAAATCATGGCTTAAAATGTAGTAAATATGTAACGTTACACTAAATTTATATAGTCAAAATTCAATTTTCGGCCAATGCCAGGGGGGGGGGGTCCGGACCCCCTTACCCCCTCTAGATCCGCCCATGTTTAACACTCGCAGAGGATTAAGTCTTTCCAAAAGAGGAAAATTTGGACAGGTCCAAATTTTAAAAAAAAATGCATATTATACTTTGAAGTTTGGTGAAGTTGGAAATGGTTAGCAAATTAGTACTTTTTAGATAGAAAACATTGCGGGAAATGAAGCAGTTGCTTGTCACAAGCAATTTCTTCATTTTCCTCAATGTTTTCCATAACCGTATAGACTCTTGTCGGGCGCCAAAAGCATCGTTATGTGGGAATGGGTTAATTAGTTTGTTTTTGAGTTACTATCGGCCTTGAACGGTAGCTCAATCGATTTCTCCATAGCTCAGGGAGCCTCATTCAGTCATTGACAAATCGCGCAGAGCTTGAATTCGCACAGTGTTTTAAAAATGCAACGTGCAGACGTACTCTGTAGGTCTACGATGAAAAATGTCAGAACATCGTGATCTCGAAAATATTCTGTGGTTAAAATCGGACTGCTCGCTAGCTAGATTGGTGCAACTCCATTTCGGCGCAGAGATGAACTTTGGGTGACCTTAAATCCAGAGCTATCCTAAATACCGGTATAACTATTACTCTAACGACAAAAAACAACCAATCTGATTGGCCGGGACATACGTCCCGTCCAATCAGATGGCTTGTAGTATAACCTAATTCATAAAAGTCCCAGAGTTGAACCCTAGATGACCTTTACTCCGGGAGCTCGGCCTATATTTAGATGCCCACGCTCACTCGTTCACACAATATTTGATATTGAAAATCCATTGATGGAAATATTGGAATGGGTGCTGTAGAAAACGGCTATGTAGCGACTCTATGCCATCTGTAAACATACGCAGTGGTAAAACTTGGCCCTGCTTGTCGCTGCTTTTCAACGAAAACCTCGTAACTGCAGCTTAAAACAAACTGCAGATACGAGGTTTTTGTTGAAAAGCGACGTCATACATTATCCCGTTCCCAAACAAGGTGACGCTAGCTAACAGATGCTGCTTTTCACTCAATTTTTGATATTGAAAATCCATTGATGGAAATATTGGAATGGATGCTGTACGAAAATGGTCGTGCATAGGCAGTGGGTAAAACTAAGCCCTGAGTATTCATTTAACGTACCAAAAAAAAAACAGGATGGCACTAGATGGCAGATGCTGCTTTTCACACAATATTTGATGTTGAAATATTGGAATGGGTGCTGTAGAAGAAGGTTGTGTAGTGGATCCGCGCTAAACATATAAAAACAAGAGTGCCATCGTCACAATATACGCCGCCACTTATAAAACTTGAGACAAAAAAATGACATTGACAAGGATTTATAAATATTCACTGAAAAACCTTTAAAAAATTGTGTTCACAAAAAGGTTTTTATAAATATCCAGTGAAAAACCTGGGAGGAATTGCATTCACGAGGCTGAAATATCATTAAGCCCCAGAGACTAAGATTGAAGGGGGCATAATTCTGGCAAAAATCAATGAACCATGAAATCCTTCCTTCATGCACATCTACCAATTGAGGTGATAACATCCACCAAGTTTCATTAAGATCCAGCCAGAAACTTAGGAGGAGTTGTGTTGACAAGCCTGCAATTTCAATAAGCCCCAGAGACTAAGTTTTTAAGGGGCATAACTCAGGCAAAAATCAACGAACCATAGATTCCTTCCTTCATGCACATCTACCAATTGAGGTGATAACATTGACCAAGTTTCATTAAGATCCAGTCAGAAACTTAGGAGGAGTTGTGTTGACAAGCCTGCAATTTCAATAAGCCCCAGAGACTTAAGTTTTTAAGGGGCGTAACTCAGGCAAAAATCGACGAACCATAAAATCCTTCCTTCATGCACATCTACCAATTGAGGTGATAACATTGACCAAGTTTCAAGAAGATCCAGGCAGAAACTTAGGAGGAGTTGCGTTGACAAGCCTGCAATTTCAATAAGCCCCAGAGACTAAGTTTTTAAGGGGCGTAACTCAGACAAAAATCGACGAACCATAAAATCCTTCCTTCATGCACATCTACCAATTGAGGTGATAACATTGACCAAGTTTCAAGAAGATCCAGCCAGAAACTTAGGAGGAGTTGCGTTGACAAGCCTGCAATTTCAATAAGCCCCAGAGACTAAGTTTTTAAGGGGCGTAACTCAGGCAAAAATCGACGAACCATAAAATCCTTTCTTCATGCACATCTACCAATTGAGGTGATAACATTGACCAAGTTTCAAGAAGATCCAGCCAGAAACTTAGGAGGAGTTGCGTTGACAAGGCTGCAATTTCAATAAGCCCCAGAGACTAAGTTTTTAAGGGGCATAACTCAGGCAAAAATCAACGAACCATAAAATCCTTCCTTCATGCACATCTACCAATTGAGGTGATAACATTGACCAAGTTTCAAGAAGATCCAGCCAGAAACTTAGGAGGAGTTGCGTTGACAAGAAAAGTGGACGTACGTACGGACGGACGGATGGACGGATGGACGGATGGACGGATGGACGGATGGACGGACGGATGGACGGACGGACGGACAGACGGAGAAGATGACGCCAATATACGTCCGCCTCCGGCGGCGTATAAAAACCGTTGAATATTTTGAGAGAGCCCTGGGGTATACAAGTGTGAATGAATTCATTGATTTGAGTACGGATCTGAATGAATCGAAAATGTGATTTTTGAGACCAACATGGGTCATGATCAGCCTGTGCAACTACACAGTCTGATCAAAATCCGTGTTGTTCTCTAACAACTTCTTCGTTACCAGTATCAGTATGTAGCCTACGACACGTCAGCAGCATAGATCTTGATCATATAATCCGAGTTTTCTCTGATGAAATTCGCTCTTTGATATAAATTATGTTGATGTCGCTCATTAACGTGAATGAGCGACATCAACACATCAAAGAGCGAATTTCATCAGAGAAAACTCCTCGGGTTATTGATCAGACTGCATCTAAACATAATCTGATCTGGGTCCAAGATGATCTAATCTGTAATGTGAGAGTCCCCTTTCCAAATCCAGGCTCATTTTATTGTTGCCCAGCCCCCCCCCCCCCCCCCCCCAAAAAAAAAAAACTTGCAGAAACGAGGTCATTGATTCCCCGTCCTGTGTTCGCACCATTCACGAATGATGTTGACTTAACCCTTTCCCAAACAAAGCTTGCATAGTTATTGGCTCATTCATTAGAAAGGTATTGGGAAAATATAGATACAACGGAAGAAAATGGTGAAAAACAGCATTTTCTCCCTTTGCCTCAATATAGTATATAGTATAATAGTATTTTCCATTCTACATTGTGCACAAATCATATTTCATTTTATTTAGCATCAATTCTGTTGTCTGAAGCAACTTTCATACTGCGCCTCGCTTAATTTTAGTCGTTTTGGAAAGAGTATAGAAGTCGGTCGGTCCCGTTACTAGGTAACGTCATGTTTTGACGTCCCTAAAAGAAAAGGCTTGAGAAAACATTGAAACAAAAGAAGAAACTGCTGATATCCAGCAGTTTCTCCTTTTGTCTCAATATTTTCTATGCCATATTTTACACAAATCCCCTCTTTAAAAACATCAATTTTATCATTTGTGGCAGTTTTTGAAGTGGATCATCCTGAAATCTTGCCGTTTGGGAAAGGTTTAAAAAGTCAGTCGGTCCTGTTACTAGGTAACGCCATGTTCCACAAAGTTCGTCTGGAACGATATTGTCCCGACAACAAATAAAATTAACCCTTTCCCAAACAAGACCTGGTTTTGACGTCCCGAATAGAAAAGGCTTGGGAAAACATTGAAACAAAAGAAGAAACTGCTGATAATCAGCAGTTTCTCCTTTTGTCTCATTGTTTTCTGTGCTCTATTTTTCACAAATTACACCTTAGCCGTCATCCATTTAGTCGTCTGCAGCAGCTTTCAGATTGGAGCACCCGAAAATGTTGTCGTTTGGAAAAGGGTTGAATTAATGTCGGCCTGGAATCTTATCCAAACATACAGATTTAATTGATAATTAGTATGCCCCTCCTACAGGTAAGTATTGGTTTTTCCCAAAAACGTTTACAATATCGCGTTGGAGTTATACATGCCTTTATCATTAATTTTTTTATAGTTTTAGTTTAATTGCAATCATTTATTCATAGCTGAGTAGAAAGTATTGTGGAAAATAAAGAAATTACAGTTTTGTTAGTTTATAGTTTATTAAAGTCTCATTCATATACAAAGCACACTTACAATACAAACAGTTAAAACATACAAGCATAGTATATGACCATTCTCAATAAGAATTATAAGAGACTAAAAACGTAATTACAGACACCATGCATATCTGTACAATAACATACACATACAAGCACACACATGAACATACACAAACATACGAACATACATACACGCAAACATTCATCATATTTCCACATTCGTTTAGTATATGTCGAAATTACACATACAATGCACATGGAAATTAATATATGTACCTAAGAGAATAAAATACATGTGCATTATATATATTTATAAAAAACATAAGAAGCAATTTAATGAGTAAAAATCCAAACGCTTATTTTTGGAGGTAAAAAGACCTGCGTTTTACAAGTCACAAGCCGTTTCTTTATGCTCCACAGTGTTTTCCAAAGCCTTTAATTGACGTCGTTAAAAGCGTCAATGTACGTGTGGGAATGGGTTAATGAGTGATAAAAGATAATTAACCCATTCCCAAACAATGACTCTTTCATACCCCTTTGAGACCATAAGAAAAAGGCTTTGGAAAGCATTTTGGAAAATGAAGAAATTTCTTGTGACTAGTGAGTAACGACATCGCCGATGTGTACGTTGCAAGGGAAACAACTCGTGTTATATGACTCGTTCTAAAGCAAGAGTTCTCTCCTGTATAACATAAAATATGTTTGAGTAGGTTGCAAAGGTTTTGATGAGGTTAACCTTTCCCACACATTGACGCTTTTGGACGCCCCACAAAATAAAGGCTTTGGAAAACATTGTGGAAAATTAAGAAATTGCTTGTGACAAGCAATTTCTTCATTTCCCACAATGTTTTCTGCCAAGAAAGACCAAAAATGTTAAATTTTGTTCAATGGAACTTGTCGTCTGCAGCACCTATGAGTTTGGACTAGGCTAAAATTTTGTTGTTTGGTAATGGGTTAAACTTTCGTTAAAAATGTAAGCATATACCGTCGATTTTATTGCCATACCTCGTAACTACAGTTTGATTAAGGCTGGAGCTAAGATGTTTTGCAATAATACCGACGATATACAAATGCCGCCTTTAGGACCTTTTCATGGCACAGTCGAACTTTGCAATACAGGTCTTGACCAAATCATGAAGAAAACATAAAACAGTACTTTTATGAGAATTTTAACTATCCTTTTCGTGTTTGATCCATTCGATACTATACAAAATACAAATTAATGCATCGTTTAACATTTTAAAGCAATTTGTTGTTTGTGTCTTCGGCTATCGGAATCTTGTGTTTTTATTTATTTATTATATTTTTTATTTCTTTTTTTTTCTTTTTTTTTTTTTTTTTTTTTTTTTCTTTTTTTTTTTTCGGAAAATGACTAAACAATTTTGAAAACCGGACAGTAGAAAATCAGTAGAAAATCGGATCGGAATTCATCCGCATCTCAAAGTTAATGGCTTAGTCGAAACGATATCTCATGATCTCTCTTTGCAGACTGCATTATTCGGAAAGAGAAAATGGCGGTTTTGATAGGCATTTTGTGAAAATTAATCTCTTCCTCCCCGCTATAAATTCTATCATTTGCTTAATACTATCTTTAAAAAAGATATCAGACTTCTTATTTATTATTATAATCAGATTTCATTTCACTCGTTATTTTCTGCATATGCCATGGCATTGATTGAAATAGAATTTTAACTAATAAATGCGCATATAATTGCATAATTATGTAGACCAGAATCCATATCTAAAATGAACCAACTCCATTATAAATGTATCGTAGTTGCGAGATTTTGAACACAGACTTACTAACAGTAAGAAATGACTCCCTGTAACCCGATTACCAAAATGCCAATAAACAGAATGCTATTATGTTTATTATCTCTACAGTGACAAGATATTTGACGATACAACACATCCCGATCTTTTGTATATCAGATTTATATTATACCAATGGAAAAATATAAATATCGATGCTATTCAACAAAACCTCGTAACTGCAGCTTATAACCAGCTGCAGTTACAAGGGTTTCGTTGAAAAGCGACGATATGCAATGTTAGCCTTCCTAGCATATAGGCAGCCAATTTATCGTCCGCCTACGGTGACGTCACGCTTATTTGACTTTCTCAAAGCCTGTACAGGTAAGCGATTAGAAAATTGTGAATTTCTCCCTTATTATAATGAATATCAATTTTTCAAATATTGCGTTGTTAATATTTTTCATTCGTCTTAATAATAAGTGTAGATTATTTTGACGTTACATTTGACCTTTAACACGTGACAGGGAATGACCTGACACCACAATTTCAGAAAATCACCAATAATTCTTTTAACCCTTTCCCAAACGGCAAAAATTTAGGGTGACCCACTTCAAAAAAACTGACAAAAATGGCAAAATGAAGGTATTGAAGATAGAATTTTTGTAAAATAGGGCATAGAAAATATTAAGACAAGGGGAAAAACTGCTGGTTATCAGCAGTTTCTTCTTTTGTTTCGATGTTTCAATATCATTTTCTAGAAAGGACGTCAAAACCAGGTCCTGTTTGGGAAAGGTTAACACGTATCCAATATAAATTCGGGTCGAAGCAAAGAAGATAGAAAATATCAGGAATTTGCTGGATGTGATCTTTTAGATTCAGCTTTTAAAAAGTTGTTGTCGCCAAAGTAAAAATTTACTTGGTCGTCAATATCCTTTTCATCGGCTGATTTTAGAAGATCTACCATATCCATGGATCTAATCCCTGACGTATTTCCACCTAAGTCTTCTCTCTACTTATTAACGCTTTCAACAACAGAAACAAAAACTTATTTTTGCCATTAGCGAGGCGTACCTGCTATGGATTTAATGGACAGAACCAACAGTGAAACAGCAATCATGTATTACCAGAAAATATGCAAATGCAAAGATAGGTAAATCCACGTCAACATCGAAACGCGACGTCCAGTCAAAAAACAGAGAGGTTGGCTCTGAAAAAGATGGTAAATAAATAGTAGGACCGAATGCTTCGGTGCGCTCGCTAGAACTGACTCAATTCTATGCAATCTACCCGCCTATTAATTGTGCTCCTTTTTGATTGGTCAAAACTCTCATAACAATACCATAACAACTTTGTATATTGTCCAGCAAGATTAACCCGGGACATCTGCATATGTAATGACCCCACTTCGGCAATGTTTTGTTTAGGCGCTCAACTAACGGACTTTGCGCACGAAAATTAAGTTGTCCCGGGTTAATTTGGGTGGACAATAGAGGAAAATAATTGACCCGGCAGAGTGACCTTAACTGTACAGAAAAGTGGGAAAGTTTATTGTCCAGTTTAGATGGCAATGGTCCGTCGTTAATTTACGTAAAGGCGTGCACTGTTATACAACGTCGTGCCGCCATGTGAAAATAAGATTTTGTCTAATCTAGTCAAATAAAAAATGTTAAGCTACCGTGGTCCATTTCGATCGAAATTTTCAGTAAAGCTAATCATTAAAATAGGCGTAATCTCCAGAGCAATGAAAATTTTCAAATACAGCTCACCTCTTGATCATACCGTACAGATGGCACAGGCTGACAAGGATCAGCATTTTTGCATTTTCAGTTTACCAATTACCATTTTAAGATGACGCGACGAATGTATGCACGTGAAAATACTGTTAAGTCGTCGAATAATATGATTATTAGCTGTAAATAGTGAAGCATGCGAATCGCGAGGGGTTCCGGCATACCTATCACCCCTGGACGATAAGTCTGTTGACCTTTACGCTTGGTCTGCTCTGCCGGGTCAATTCTCGCCGTCAATACATGTGCGTAGCAAGAAGACAACCTGTTTCCGCTAAACTGCGTAACGCGGAAAAGAAATATTCTCTTCTTCAAACCATTCTCAAATCGCTGCAATTGTTGTGTCACTTGGTTCCCCGCCTTGTCAACAACAGTAAAATCATGTTGGTATATTTTCAGGGGTCACTCAGAGAACTTGCTCTGAAGCACGAAGCGTAATTCTGGATACATTTTTAAATTCTATAATCGCCGATGTTAATGCAAAACCCCGTAACTCCAGCTTGATTAAAGCCGGTATTACGAGGTTTTGCAATAACACCGACGATTTGCAACTTTTTATAGACGAATGGACTGATATACTTTTTACTTGACTATTGAGAAATAACTTTATGTAAAATAGTTCATTTAAAAAAATCAAATTCCGAATACGAGGAAAAATTTATTTGACATAAATTGATCAATTTCTTGATCAAATTCCTGAAATTGATCAAAATCTGTGATATAAAGGGTTTGATTCGGTTATCATTTAGTGTGTGTATTGGGTCCGAGATATCTACTGAATTTATCGACATTTTATTCAAAGCCGCGTATAGATTCGTGGTTTTAAATCGAACCTAAACTTTACAGATCAATTCAAGTCAATGGGAATCAAGGATCGGTTTAAAATCATCTAATTTTAGGTAAGTTTAAATTTTCTTTGATCATTTTACCGCCAGACATGCTTTGAGCCCCTTTTCCATCCATTTTAGACTGCTTCAAACTCAAAGGTGTTGTATTGTATTTCACACTATAAAAATAATGTGTCTAAACAAACAAACAAACACTTAAAAATAGATAGATATAAACATTGAGTAGAGAGGAGAAATTGATGGCAATCAACACTTATTCTTTTCCTTCGATGTTTTCCAGAAGCTAGATTCATCGAAACCTTTGTGTATTTGTGAAAAAGTTAACCCTTTCCCAAACAAGACCTATAGTTTTGCCGGCCTTATCTGAAATGCTTGGAAAAAAATGATACAAAAGAGGAAAAATATGATAATCAGCATTTTCTCCTTTTGCTTCAATGTTTTCCAAAGCCTTATCTACAATGGACGTCCAACCCAGGTCGTGTTTGTGATAGGGTTAGAATTCCAATCTTACATTTCATTTTCCAAATGCTAGGACTACATCTGCTATTTTTTTTGTAATTCACAGAAGATCCCTTTTAGAGTGACGGGTCACATTATCTTGTTGGAGCTGCAATTTCGATACTGTAACTGCATTCTTTTTCAATTCTTCTCCAGATCAATTTAACCCTTTCCCACACAAGACCTGGTTTTGACGTCCCTTATAGAAAAGGCTTGGGAAAACATTGAAACAAAAGAAGAAACTGCTGATAATCAGCAGTTTCTCCTTTTGTCTCAATATTTTCAAAGCCATATTTTACACAAATTTTATCTTAAATACCTTCCATCTTGTCATTTGTGTCAGTTTTTGAAGTGGGTCACCCTAAAATTTTGCCTTTTGGGAAAGGGTTGAAATGAAAGGTGTTCCAGAAGACAAGTGAGTTTGCATGAAGACTGCTAATTTCAGGTTCAAAGGACGGGACGTATAAATATTTCAAAGTTTCAAATGTTGACCATTGCCCGCGTAATGTTATTATTTTTTCCCCAAAAGCAGGACTTTTTCATCTTAAGATTTTCAATACCAAAAAAGGAATATAGATCTAATAGGAGTTTTCTAATAAATTAATAATAAAAACAGGATATGGCCTGCCTATTTTGCAGGATTAACTTAATCGAATGTTCGTGTTTTGACGTATATTTGTAAATACTTAATGATAATATTAGTATGAATAATAATGAACGTCATTGTACTTAAAATTGGGGCCAAATATTCACAATACTTAAACTATGTAATTATGTTCACAAATAACTACAAAATATTTTTAGTATACGTACGTTCTTTGCAATCATTATTTAAAAACAAATTTTCTTTTTGGAAGAATCGCAATCCGTTCCGCGCATTTAGGCATATTTTTTGCTCTAATCAAAAATCCAAAATGAAACTTGTAAAACGGAAAAAATGGTTTGAAAAAGTACGGGATGCATTGTTGCAATATGTCGACGGCCTTTTCACTGTAAACATAAAGCAAGGCAAATGAACAAGTAGATCAGTTTTGCCCTCACATTATTGTATACTTGACGAATATGAAAATCTGCCTCGTTTAAGGTATATGACCCATCATTAAAAACTCCGCTTTCTAGCCATGGGACATGCATCAAATTACACACTCTCGTAAATTCACTTCAAATAAGTTGATTCACCGTGCCGGATTTCAAGATTATGCTTCAAGAAGAAAACAATTTACAAATATCTTTTTACTAGATATATTCATATGCAAGGGAGGTAATTTATAGCATTTTTGTCAAATATTTTCATAACTATACGTTAATTCAAAATTCTAAACCGTTCAAAATGCTTAAGTTTGTATTTGGAATGGAAACTTTTATATAACACAGTTTAGGATTTACTTGCACTTTTCAAATTTCGCCTCTGGCTCTTTGGTGCTAATGATGGGTTGTATACGTTAAAATCTCAGTACAAATGCTGAAACATCAGGAAATCAGTTTTCCGAGAAATGTAAAGTCCCTTTATTAACCCTTTCTCAAACAGCAAAGACTAGCACTGTTCCCATTTGTAAAGATTACAAAATTATTATTAATCATAATTGAATATGAACATGATATAGCACAGAAAATATTGAGACAAAAGGAGAAAATGCTGATAATCAGCATTTTCTTCTTTTGCCTCAAAGTTTTCCCCAAACCTTTTCTAGTACGGACGTCAAAACCAGGGTCTGTATTCACCAATGTTTCTAAATTGATTTTCTAAAGTAAAATTACATACCAACCAGTCAGAGTGGCCGAGATGAACACAGACAAATTCTTCGGCCACTCTGATTGGTTGTATTGTAATTTTACTTTAGAAAGTTAATTTAGAAACGTTGATGAATACGGGCCCAGCAGGTCTTCTTTGGGAAAGGGTTTTAATTGATCTTCGAACATGTCCGTACGTACGAGGGGTGATCCAGAATTAGCGGTACTGACGCTCTAAAATTAATATTTGTCTGTTTTTCTTGATGCAGTTTGGCATAATAAAGGTACTATTTATATTTGACATGATACCGAAACATTGGCATTGTCTTCTAATTACGTCTATGTTGGACGCGTGTCCATAGCAACCAAGGTACGGTTAGGCGGGGCAGGGGTAGAGATTCTTAGCCTTTTCATATTCTATATGTTTTCTCAACCCGTTCTAACGCGCCAATTTTACAGAGACGTTGTGGATATCAAAAATACTTTCATGCTATTCTATGACCAAAATTTCATCGTTATTTCTGGCTAAATGGGAAAACTATGGACCAGTCTACTTTGGTGATAAAAGTCAACTATGACGTTGGCAGAGTATTCGAATGTGCGTAATTTTTAAGTTTTGCGCAGAACATGGATATTTCCCATTCGATACGTACAAAATACTGTAGAAAACTCATAAAGCATTCTTTATTTGAAACTTTCACAATTGTTTGGTACCGAATGCTCAAAAAAGAAAGAACATTGCTGCAGGAAAAGAAAGGGAGTAGTGGCTAGAGGAGCAGTCTGGACGCGACGTCAACTAAAGCTGTTACGGGCGTCAACGCTTGTGATCGCCGCTTCACCATCAAAAAAATTGTTACAAGGCAAACCTAAGTTATGGTAGTGAGTTTTGAATACTAACAGATCATTTAAACATGAATAGGCTAAACTGTCAGTTGATCCCATATCCACTGAATACGGATGATTATGGGAAAACGTGTTCGGACATTGAAGAAATTCTGGACCAAAGTATTTCGTTTAGAAGCAAACTTTTTGATAATATAACAACAAATGCACTTCGATGCACTTGTATGACCCAGAAAGCAAGGAACAATCACAACAACGGACGTCACCTGTCTCATTCCCCAATCCAAGAAAGCTTAAATTGTTCATTCTCATCAGACTAAGCTCATGTGGAATTTCGGGTAGGCCTACATTGTATTTCCCTGTATGAAATCGGTACTGATATGTCACAGTTTCAAGGACTTCGACGATGAACAAACTCTAGACATTCAACGGATGTTTTCTGCATTCGACTATCCATGGTTCATGGATATGCAAAGTGGATGAATTGAACGTCACAGTAAATGAATTGCAACTCTAGGTGACTATGTGAAGGAGTAACGTCATTATTTTAACGTTACGAACTTGTGACGTCGTGACGTTCGTTGCCTACCTGCCCCGCCTTTGCGTTATATACAAAACTAATTTTATTGTAACTTTGTTGTTTTAAGTTCGATTTTGATGATAATTGGTGAACTGATCAGTGATAAATTGCATTTCATGCTGTAAAAATGCATTCAACTTAGATGGATTCATATTGAAGTTATAGAGTCAGTACCGCTAATTCTGGATCACCCCTCGTACATCAACCCTTGAAATGACAATTTAAATTCTAATGCTATTTAATTGATTGACCGCAGTAATCCATTGTACGCTTTCGTACAACTTTGTCGCAATAAATAATTGATTATTGATTAAATGGATTAATCCTTTAAATCAGACAACAGACTTCACGCCAAATGATTAGTCTAGTCTACGCGTATAGCCCGACCAAAATATTACGACAGATGTTTACAAAATTTACATTTGTAAACACTACAATATAGACCCCCCCCCCCCCCAAACTACTGTAATTTTGCATGTGATCGTCCCATGTGATTTTCCTTTGCAAGATTCGAACCAACGAATGCAAAATTGTACTGAAAATGATCGATGATTTACGTAGACATAATACATTTAGGTTTGGTTTATTGGGGTTTTACGCCGTTTTCAAGTACTAAGGTCATATCGCGGCGGCTGGAGCAACTAACCATGGATTCCAGTCGTTTCTCATACCAGTACTACCACAACACCCTAACCGAACCTCCAGCTGCTCCCCCACATAGGTTTACGATAAATACATTTAGGCACTGGCGTAAAAGAGCAGGTTTTGTTTGATAAAAGATTAGCGGATTATAAACGATTCAAAATCTTTTACTAATGAGGGAATAGACCGATAACGAAAAATAGGGGTGGAAGGGTGTATATTTGACTATTTATACTAACAACTTATACACACTGATACCTGTTCAACCCTAAAATAAACCAAAATATTTGTATCGATTCTCGTTTAACTTTGAATGTATAATACAATGTCACTGCCTGTTAATGCGATCACAGAAAACATAATAAGATCGGATTAAAATATTACATATATCATAACAAAATGACGTAATGATTTTCGCTGCTTTTCAACGAAAACCTCGTAACTGCAGCTTAAATCAAGCTGCAGTTAAGAGGTTTCCCTTGAAAAGTAATGATTTTCCTGTCTTTTATAGATGACTGACACTAACATTGCCCTCAATGCCCGAGTGGAAGATGTCCGAACAAGTGTTTAGAGTGGTGAAGCTAGCGCGAGAAGGCAATTAGATGACAGTGGTTTTGCGGTTGTTCCATTCTTACAACTTGGAATAATATTCTGATACTTCAATTATTTGCTGAAACGTTTTCAAAAAGGAACTTTATCTAGTGTTTAAATGGTCTAGTTGTTTTTAAACATTAGAATTTTAAAAATACCGATAGTTCTACATCTAAGGATTCATTTCATAAACTTTCAACTAATGCTATATAGTGGGCTTATTGTCCATTTGAGAAACAATTGAAATTTCCAAACTTTGGACTTAATAAGTGGGTAGTTGTTCCAGTTTACCAATTGTCCACAATGTTTATCCTGGTAAAGTACGGTGAGAATCAGACATTATTGTGCAATCCTAGCTGTGCCGTGATTAATCTACTCAACAGTATAAAGAAACGTGCTGGTTACGGGAATACGGACGTCGTCGTCGATATAGCGGACGAAACGGGTGAGTTGGTGAACCCAGAAAACGTTAAACACGGAAATGTCTTTGTAGACAGAAATCAATTATCATAGAGTTTAACGTTCTATTTAGAATTGGCCATTGAAATGATAATGTTGACTGCAAATTTAATAATCTTTTGCCTATTTCTGAGAGCAATGAAAAAAATATGCTTATAATCTAAGAACCATCCACCGCGAACTGTAGACATATTTAGTCAATTTTGAATAAAATGAAAACTATTTTAAACTAAAAAACTGTCAGGAGAGCATGGTATGTTTTCAAAATTTACCTATGTAAACATGTGGAAATACGTTACTAATTTTCAATACAATTTTGCATGTGTTGGTTCGAATCTTGCAGGTGTGACACCTGCAAGATTCGGACCATCGCATGCAAAATTACAAGATTCTTAAAATTTTGTATCCTGTTGTTAACAATAGTAAAATGTGTCAATATGTGCCGTGCTAGCATGACTGGACTATACATGTCAAAATCAAAACTAATTTTCAAAATATTTTCTTTTTACACAAAATATGTGTAAAAATGGTCTATTTGCGTCTAGATAGAGACCTGTTTTATTCAGGGTTCAAACAGTGGCGTAGTGTTTACCTAAGGCAGTTTCGAGTGCTCTTTAAATCACAAAACACTCAATATTCTTGTTTGCAGGAGACAATATAAATATAATCTGGGCCCATAAATACGGTGTTTTATCGCTAATCTATTCGCGCCTGTAAACGACAAACGACTGTCTGAAACATTTGACAATGAGTTGACATACCGTAACCATTTTCAGACAAAAATAGTTTAAGACAGGCTGGAATTAAAAGCTAGTGTCGAATGGTCGACAAAATGAAGGCGTTATTTCACTTATATTTAGATCTATATGTTTAGCATAGAAATTTTGATATAAATAGACAATTGCTTTGCCATTGAAATTATGTATCGTTTTGGGAATTGATAATAACGTGTGTTTCTAAATCCAAGAGATATATGGCTACTGCAACGTCAAAGTTCAGCCTACGTCTTTCCAACGTACACAATAACGTAGGCATACGTCGACGACTCTAAAGCAAGCATTTTATATGATTAACCTGAAATTGTTATTCGATATGCTTACTATCAAAACCGGACATATCACCTTTAACCCTTTCCTAAACAAGACCTGGTTTTGACATCCATAATAGAACAGGCTTGGTAAACTATTGAGGCAAAAGGAGAAAATGCTGATAATCAGCATTTTCTCCCTTTGCCTCAACATTTTCTATGCTATATTGTACACATATCTTATCTTTTCGTCCTATGATCCATTTTGTCGTCAGCAACGTCTTTCAATCAAATTGGACCACCTTAGAATTTGCCGTCTTGTAATGGGTTAATAGCACATGTATAGATCTTTCTTGCTTGCTAAATAAAAACATTTTTTTGTTTATTTTTAGGTCTTGTAAAGGAACTTGACCAACACAAGTATGACCACGCCCACAGACACCTGACGTCACATGCCACGTACGTCTTGGTGCAAAAACAGCTGACCCCGGACTTCAACGAGTCCATCTCATCACAGATGCCAACCTACAGTTACGTCCCTTTGTTGGAGAAATACGAGGACATGTATCCAAACTTTTCTATCCGCTCCTCGGAAACGCAGAAAAATCTGTTAAAGGCCAAGTCACGTGGGGGCAAGTCTCCCAGTCCAGCCGGAAGGTTCCAGTCTAAAGGCGGAACCGGAAGAAAGACACCTAGCGGAAGGACTTCGTCTAGAAAGAAATAGACTAATTACGTGCTGTTACATATACATGTAAACCCTTTCCCGAACGGCGAAATTTTAGACTGTTCTTATCTAAAAGCTGCTGCGTAGGTCATAATTGTTGTAAATTTAAATGGAAATTGTTTATTTTATAGCTTGGAGTATATTATTGAGGTCAAAGGAGAAAATGCTGATTATCAGCATTTTCTTCTTTTGCCCCAATGTTTTCACAAGCCTTTTCTATCGGAGACGTCAAAATCAGGCATTGTTAAGGAAAGGGTAAAATAATTGTTAACGAATTATGTCGGGCCAAAGTTATATTTTTTTTCAAATGTTTTCATATATTTTATTATAGATCTAGAGTTCATCTTTTAACCACAGACAATAAAAAAATCACACAAAGGAAAAAAAATGAATAAGTAAAAGGATTCGTT
Organism: Fragum sueziense; assembly: GCA_963680895.1. NCBI lineage: Eukaryota > Metazoa > Mollusca > Bivalvia > Cardiida > Cardiidae > Fragum > Fragum sueziense. Next base: position 38,457,663 of record OY804593.1, on the reverse strand, counting down.
GATATATATCTAAATATTAGATCTATTGCCATGAATTCTGGCCGTTGATTCGGAGGGGTTCCTAGTTTAAAGTTAAAGGGAAAATCGAGGGGAAAGAAAATAGTGACAGAAATTTCTTTCAAATCGATGGAAATTAATGATTGTTTTTGTTTGAACTAAATTTCTATTATGAGCATTAAATTTTCTATCCCAAAACACTTTTGAAATTCGTTTTCACTTAAAATTGTCATCTGCTACCTCTTTGAATTTGGACAAGTCTAGAATTTTGCTGTCCGGAACAATTTAAAAGCCACAGAGACCATTTTGCATATCGATACTTTTCAACAAAACTGTAGTAAATACAGCTCGTTTTAAGTTGCAGTTATGAGATTTTTCCTTGAAAAGCGACGATATTGTATATCAATCATTAACGTATACAACCCATTATTATGCACCAAAGAGTCAGAGGCGAAACTTGAAAAGTGCCAGTATTTCCTAAACTTTGTTACATTTCCATTCCAAATTCAAATATAAGCATTTTGAACGGTTTAGAATTTCGAATTAATGCATACTTACGGATACATTCGACAAAAATATTCAAAATGACCTCCCATGCATATGAATATAGAGTAAAACAGTATTTGTGATTTTTTTCTTCCTTGAAGCATAATCTTGAAATCCGGCACGGTGAATCAACTTATGTGAAGTGGATTTACAAGTGTGTGTAATTTGATGCATTTCATATGGATAGAAAGTGGTGTTTTAATTGATGGGCTGTATACCTTAACCCTTTCCCAAACAACAACATTTTAGGGTGATCCAATTTTAAAGCTGCTGCAGACGACAAAATGAAAGTTAAAAAAGACTGGATTTGTGTAAAATATAACAGAAAATATTGAGGCAAAAGGAGAAACTGCTGGTTATCAGCAGTTTCTTCTATTGTTTCAATGTTTTCCCAAGCCATTTCTATTTGAGAAGTCAAAACTAGGTCTTGTTTGGGAAAGGGTTAAGCACCACATTTTGACCTGACACGGGACCAAAAGTCGTCTCTGCTAAATGGGAAAGCACTTGATCTCACCATATTTAAAATGAACCCATTAAAGTTAATCGATCCTTCATTTCATTATCGATTAAGCATTACACAAACATTTTCTATTAAAAAGTTATTGAATACCTGCGCATTTTCAGTATGAATTAAAAACGTTAGATAAAAGACATATCCTCGTCTTATTATAATATCGCTGCTTTTCAACGAAAATCCCGTAACTGCAGCTTGTTTTAAGCTGCAGTTACGAGGTTTTTGTTGGAAAGCGACGATATACATTACTAAACCTGAATATTCTGACCATTTAACCTTGTCCCATAGAAGACAAGGTTTTGCCGTCCATATTAGAAAATTACCTAGTTCTATACGTGACACTAAACAGCTCCCAGGGCCGTTTGCATCAAAATCTAGATTCAGAGTATGATATCTGGTAGTAAATTTACAAAAAACTATTTCTGTAGGCGACACTAAATAACAACAACCCAGGCACGTTTGCACCAAAATCTGGATTCAGAGTATGATATCTGGTAGTAAATCAACAAAATAAGCTACTTGTATAGGCAATACTGATTAACAGCTCCAAAGCCCGTTTGTTCAAAATTCTGGATTCAGAGTATGACTTCTGGAAGTAAATCAACAAAATAAGCTAGTTCTTTAGGCGACACTGAATAACAGTTCCCAGTTCCGTTTGCACCAAAATCAGGATTCAGAGAATTATATTTGGTAGTAAATCAACAATATAAGGTAGTTCTGTAGGTGGCACTGAATAACAACAACCCGGGCCTTTTTGCACTACAGAAAAGACTCAGATTATGATATCTTTTAGTAGATCAACAAAACAAGCTAGTTCTACAGAGTGTCAAAAAAAAACCCAAAATAAAACGGAACCCATTTTTGAAAGTACATTTCTCATGTATCAATTAATATTTCTCCACCAAAGTTACATATGCAATAGCAAAGACAGATTTCTATAAGCAGTGAAAATTTGATTGAAAGATAATGATTAGTTTTGAATTTATTGGCATTCAAATGAATATACCCGTAAAACCATTTTAACACGATGTCGATCCTTCCGTTTTGCAGCGCGCGCCTACACTCATTGACGCTTTATAATTGGTTGATATATTCAATACAATACAAAAGTGATATTGAAACAATTGCAATGTATTCATAATAGTGCATTTTCATTTCATCTTTTTCGCTAATAAATAAACTGTTAAAGAAGAGCTGCGATGTAACTAAAATGAATGCAAACGAAATACCCATGTGCATGACAGACTCATGAATAATGATCATGGGTACTTATTTTATTTCTGACCATTGACCAACATGCCGGTAACCGCTCAATTGAAAAGTATTACGGGTTTCATTTGACCTGACACTGACCTTTATGCAAAACATTTTCATATATGACAAAAAACACAAAATTCGCCAAATAAAATTAAATCATAGTCCACTTAAATGTATACTATGCAAGAAAATTATGACTGGACTAATTTTAGGAAACATCTTAAGAATATAAAAGTTAAAACTGCGCCATGTGAAATGAATCACATAATAATTTGAAATTAATTCAAACAACCACCCTATGGACTCAATTTGAACGTACAGCAGGTGTACATATCAAATTTTGAGAAAATTGGTACATACATGTACAACGTTACAGTAGTCAACAACTGACCGTTAGTGCACTTTCACGAACAAACAAGACGCAAAAATCAATATCATGTCAGATCGTTTTTTTAGGGCCATTATTAATTTGCTTATAACTTTTGAACCGATGCATATTTTTAAGTGAAATTTGGAACACAAATGCAAAACTAATGTGTCTTCAGTACTGCAAATTCAAAAATGAGATTCTCTGCTTACGCTTTAAGATATTTGACTTTGAATTAATGTTCCGTTTTTTTTGGGACACTCTGTATAGGCGCCACTGATAGACAGCTCCCGAGCCTGTTTACACCAAAATCTGGATTCAGAGCATGATGTCTGGTAGTATATCAACAAAAAAAGGTAGTTCTGTAGGCGACACTAATTAAAAGCTCCCAGGCCGTTTCCATGACAATCGGGATTCAGAGCATGATATCTGGTTGCAGATCAACAAAAAAGCTTGTTCTATAGGCAAAACTGATTAACAGCTCCAAGGAGCGTTTGCACAAAGTGTGGTTCAGAGTAAGACATCTGGTAGTAAATCAACAACAAAAAAAGTTCTATAGGCGACACTGATTAACAGCTCCCAGAAGCGTTGGCACAAAATCTGGATTCAGAGTGTGATATCTGGTAAAAAATCAACAAAATAAGCTAGATCTATATGCAACAATGAATAACAGCTCCCAGGAGCGTTTGCACAAAATCTGGAATCAGAGTATGATATCTGGTAACAAAAAATCAACAAAATAAGCTAGTTCTATATGCAACAATGAATAACACCTCCCAGGCACGTTTGCACAAAAGTCTGAATTCAGAGTATAATATCTGGTAGTAAATCAACAAAATAAGCTAGTTCTAGTGTATATGCAACAATGAATAACAGCTCACAGGCCCGTTTGCACCGAAATCTGGATTCAGAATATGATATTTGGTAGTAAATCCATAAAATAAGCTAGTTCTATAGGCAACACTAATTAACAGCTCCCAGGACTGTTTGCACCAAAATCTGGATTCAGAATATGATATTTGGTAGTAAATCATCAAAATAAGCTATATCTATAGATTAAACTAATTAACAGATCCCAGGCCCGTTTGCACTAAATTCTGGATTCAGAGTGAGATATCTAGTAGTATATAAAAAACCCTAGTTCTATAGGCGATACCGATTAACAGCTCACAGGCCCGTTTGCATAAAAATCTGGATACAGATTATGATATCTGGTAGTAAATCAACAAAATAACCTAGTTCTATAGGCGACACTAATTAACAGCACCCAGGCCTGTTAGCACCACAATTTGGATTCAGAGTATGATATCTGGTTGTAGATAAAATAATAGGCTAGTTCTATAGGCGACACTGATTAACAGCTCCCGAGCCTCTCTGCACAAAAATATGGATTCAGAGTATGATGTCTGGTAAAAAAAATCAAACAAAATAAGCTAGTTCTGTATGCGACCCTAATTAACAGCTCCCAGGCCCGTTTGCATCAAAATTTTGATTCAGAGCATGATATCTGGTAGTAGATCAACAAAAAAAACTAGTTCTATATGCGACACTGAATAACAGCTCCCAGGTCCGTTTGCACCAAAATCTGGATTCAGAGTATGATATCTGGTAGTATATCAACAATATAAGCTGGTTGTATAGGCGACACTGATAAGCAGCTACCACACCTGTTTGTTCAAAAGTCTGGATTCAGAGTGCGATATCTGGTAGTAAATAAACAACATAAGCTTATTCTGCAGGCGACACTGATTAACAGCTCCCAGGCCGTTTGCACCACATTCTGGATTCAGATTATGATATCTGGTAGAACATCAACAAAACAAGCTAGTTCTATAGGCGACACTGACTAACACCTCCCAGGCCCGTTTGCACTTAAATCGTGATTCAGAGTATGATATCTGGTAATAAATATCAACAAAATAAACTAGTTCTATAGGGGACACTAATTAACTGCTCCTAGGTAGTAGATCAACAAAAAAGCTAGTTCTATAGGCGACACTGATTAACAGCTCCCAGGAGTGTTTGCACAAAATCTGGTTTCAGAGTATATTATCTGGTTAAAAATCAACAGAATAAACTAGTTCTACATGTAGCACTGAATAACAGCTCCGAGGCCCGTTTGCACAAAAGTCTGGATTCAAAGTATGATATCAATCCACAAGCAAAAATTGACAGTGACGTAGTTTTGTGTTAATCGTTTACAACCAATTAACCTGTTCATTTATCATGTGCACATTGTAAACGGTACAAATGAGAAAAGTTTATTGGTTTAGAAACAGTAAACACAAAACCACGTCACTGTCAATTTTTGCTTGTGGATCTATATTTGGTAGTAAATCAACAAAATACGCTAGTTCTGCTGGCGATACTAATTACAACTCCTAGGCCCGTTTGCACCGAAATCTGGATTCAGAGTATGATATCTGGTAGTAAATCATAAAAATAAGCTAGTTCTATGGATTACACTAAATAACAGATCCCAGGTCCGTTTGCACGAAAATCTGCATTCAGAGTATGATATCTGGTAGTAAATCAACAAAGAAAGCGAGTTCTATACGCAAAACTAATTAAAAGCTCCCAAGCCCGTTTGCACCAAAATCTGGATTCAGAGTGAGATATATAGTAGTAAATCAAGAAAATCGGCTAGTTCTATAGGCGACACCGATTAACTGCTCTCAGGCCCGTTCGCACCAAAATCTGGAACAGAACATGGTTTCTGGTAGTAGATCAATAAAATAAACTAGGTCTATAGGCGACACTGATTAGCAGCTACCAGGCCCGTTTGTTCAATAATCTGGATTCAGAGCGCTATATCTGGTAGTAAATCAACAGTATAAGCTAGTTCTGTAGGCAAAACTGAATAACAATCCCCAGGCCCTTTTGCACTGCATTCTGGATTCAGATTATGATATCTGGTAGTAGATCTACAAAACAAGTTCTATAGACGACACTGATTAACAGCTCATGAGCCTGTTTGCATCAAACTCTGGATTCATAGTTTGATATCTGGTAGAAGATCAAGAAAAAAAAGCTTGCTCTATAGGCAACACTGATTAACAGCTCCCAGGAGCGTTTGCACAAAAATCTGGATTCAGATTATGATATCTGGTAGTAAATGACCAAAAAAAGGCTAGTTCTATAGGCGACAGTGATTAACAGCTCCCAGGCCCGTTTGCAAGAAAATCTAGATTCAGAGTGTGATATTTGGTAGTAAATCAACAAAACAAACTAGTTCCATAGGCGACACTGATTAAGAGCTCCAAGGCCCGTTTGCACCAAAATCTGAATTCAGAGTACAATATCTTGTTAAATCAACAAAATAAGGTAGTCCCATAGGCGACACCGATTAAAATCTCCCAGGATCGTTGGTACCAAAATTTGGGTTCAAAGTATGATATCTGGAAGTAAAGCAACAAAATAAGCTAGTTCTATAGGCGACACTGATGAACAGCTGCCAGGTCCGTTTGCACCACATTCTGGATTCAAAGTATGATGTCTGGTAGTAGCCTGGAACCCCATTGTATCGGTCTACTTAGCTAAAACTAATTACAGCTATGAAAATAAAAAAAAATGTCCTTACTCATATCATGTCTTCTTGTAAAATAACATTTATACATCTGTTATATCAAAAATCGCAGCCAAACTCCCAGTTCTATAGTACAAAAATGTCAAAAATCGACATCCATGTCAAATCCGGTGAATAATGGCGTCACCCCATTATATCAGTGCATTGTAATTGAATGTTGAAAAAGTTAAAATAATGACTGACAAACAGCAGCAAAACGTATTTAAATTGAATCCGCTGTTTCTTTTTGACAAATAGGGGTACACATTTTTGGAAAATAACAAAGTTTCAATACTTTTTATCACTTTTAACAATGACTACCTGTTTAAATCAATCAAAAACTTCCATTCGTCAGTTCAGTTTTAAAATGTTTCAATAATTATTACCTGATGAACAGATGTTTTATAAAATCGGTGCTGGAAAGATTCAGTGACCTAGTTGTTAATGTAAATATCAGAATGTTGCTCTACCATCACTGTATTACGAGATTTGCAAATAGATTGATACTGGGGATAGACCGATACAATGGAGTGGTAGTATAAATGAAAAAAGGCTAGTTCTATAGGCGACACTAGTAAATCAACAGCTCCCAGGCCCGTTTGAAGCAAAATCGAGATTCAGAGTGTGATGTCTGGTAGTAAATCAACAAAATAATCTTGTTCGTTTGCATGAAAATCTGGATACAGAGTATGATATCTGGTAGTAGATCAACAAAAAAGCTTGTTTTATAGGCGACACTGATTAACAGCTCCAAAAAGCGTTCGCACGAAATCTGGATTCAGAGTATGTAATCTGGTAAAAAATCAACAAAACAAGATTGTTCAATATGTGACACTGAATAACAGCTCCCATGCCCATTTGCACCAAAATCTGGATTCAGAGTATGATATCTGGTAGTAAATCAACAAAATAAGCTAGTTCTGTGGGCGACACTAATTAACAGCTCCCAGGCCCATTTGCACCAAAATCTGGATTCAGAGTATGATATCTGGTAGTAAATCAACAAAATAAGCTAGTTCTATAGGCGACTCTGATTAACAGCACTCAGGCCCATTTGCACCAAAATCTGGATTCAGAGTATGATATCTCGTAGTAAATCAACAAAATAAGCTCTGTGGGCGACACTAATTAACAGCTCCCAGGCCCGTTTGCACCAAAATCTGGATTCAGAGTATGATATCTGGTAGTAAATCAACGAAATAAGCTAGTTCTGTGGGCGACACTAATTAACAGCTCCCGGGCCCGTTTGCACCAAAATCTGGATTCAGAGTATCATACCTGGTAGTAAATCAACAAAATAAGTTCTATAAGCTACACTGATTAGCAGCTTCCAGACCCGTTTGCACCAAAATCTGGATTCAGAATGAAATATATAGTAGTAGGCGGGGGCCAGTGGGGCCTACCATGCACCCCCAAGACTTTTTGCCATGGGTGCCAAATTGTTCCTTAGGTCCTACTTGTTGAAAATCTGAGGTGCCCCCAAGAAAAAACTCATTCCCGCTATATGAAACAGCACCGTTTCCATGGCAACCCTTATGCGCTTTTGAGACAATGACAGTAGTTGAAAAAACATCAATATCTCTGCTTACAGATATTGTAGATCAATAATTTTGGTATCAAAATGAAGCTTAGACATTGTTCTAGTGAATTTTTTTTTTAAATTTTGACGAAAAATTTGCATATATATGAATATTTGAAAGCCTTATAGAAGGACTTACTCACTTTGTATTTGTAAAACTTCATTTACAAAATAGAATTAGGCATTTTAATGTCATTTACTGAATCAGAGTGCATTAAATCATAATCTAGGGTGCGGTTTCCATGGCAACATATATTGAAAAGGGGGTTTAGAGGGTATTATAGGAGAAAGAGTTTTGTTCACTAAGTCCTGGATGTAGACTGACAATTAATGTTTTAGATTGATGTTTAGACACCCATCTTTACTTTTTAGAATAGTTATGCAAATTAGCTAATTTGCATATGCATAATAATGAAGAATTAATTAGAATAATCAATTTAATTAGCATCATTTTTCGCGAGTGTAGCTGGAAAATCAGATGTAGCTCTCATCGTTCTGAACATATATTAACACTTTTGATATCAAAATAAAGCCTGAACATTTCTCTTTATTTTCCAAAGCAGTTGTGCAAATTAGCTAATTTGCATATGTACGAATTTGAAGGTTTAATCAGTATTTTTCATGAACTTTTCGCAATTTTTATAAAGAATTTAACAAAAGATTAAGCTATAGCTAATTCAGTTGATGGTGTACGGTTACAATTTAGGTTTCAAAAGGAAGCCCATACATTCATTCTTAATTTCAGGCATGCAAATTAGCTTATTTGCATATGCTCATTTTTTTAAAGAAATATTTATGAATATTTCACCAATTAGGGAATATCTAATACATACAGCGTTTTAAACTGTATGGAAAGACTAAATCATATTTTATGTAAAATTTCATGATAACAAAATAATTAAGCATTTTGATGCTTTTTTTTACAGAATTAGTTTGAATTACAATACTGAGGCCTTAGTGCAAAACTATTGTAACTATGTTTTGTAAAAAAATACAGGAGAGTGGAAAAATAGAGAGTTTCTTAAAATTAAACATTCAAACAGTTTTGAATTCTAAATAACATTTTATTTATACAGATTTGAAACCAAATATTAGAACACATTAATTGTATTCCTTTCTTAGGCTTCAGAAAATTAAAAAAAAGGAAAATTCTCAAAATTCCATTTACAATAGTTTTGCATTAGGCCTGGATATGCAAGAAGGTGTCGTTTCCACGGAAATATGTTTTCTTTTTAATCTAAAAGCAGTTAGGGGTAGCAAGAGAAAAAGCTATAACTCACCAAGTTCTTGGTGTAGACGTACAATTGGGGTATCAAAATAAAGTCTGTCCATCTTCTTTTTAGTGTGTATGCATATAAGCTAACTTCTGAGATAAAAAGTGAATTTAAGATTCAAATTATTGAATGACTTGATTATATTGAATATATCATTCAGCCCTAAAGTCAAGTGTTAACAGTTTGTATATTAATCTTTTTATATATATCTTTTTATGTATACCTTTCTAGCTGCCTGTCTGTATTATTTGTTGTGAAAAAATAAGATTATTTTTGCTTAAATTTTGTACATGCATGTAGGCACATACCACAAACACTCACTATTTAGTAACAAAATAAATGGTATGAATGTCAAGGTCATACATCAAGGTCCGAACAATTGCTCTAAGACCCTGCATTGATACAACAGTGTTGCATCCTGTAAAATGGAAATTGTGCATTTTTTTCTTTATTGAAGGAAAGAATAATGGGACAATAAAAGAATATCTTTAATTTCCTTAATAAAACCTGTCAGTCTTTCTTCTGTGTTTGATAGGGTTTCTCGTTAGAAGAATATTGAATGTGTTCTTCTCGTGCAAATCTCCAACTTGATTACCCGATATTGCTTTCCCGTATGATGCCTACAATCGTTTATGTCTCAGATCCATGAAGTGCAGATGTCAAAGTGATACATTAAAATATCATGAACCTCATAACCCTGGCTTTCTATCAAATGTTTGTCAGACCTCAACTTCTTGCCTCTCTGAATCTGAACTTGTATGTCTCTTATGAAATTTATCCTCTGTCTAAGACTAAAAGCATATTCAGTCTCGATTACAACAGTCATAATGCTGTCTTCTCTTTCATATTTGCTACAATATTTCAACTATTCATAACTTCTTGTTCAGGTTTGGAATACAGCCCATACGAGTAGAACTTTGAGTGAGTCCTTTCAGATCAGTAGTCATCTTTTATAGGTACTGTGATTCAAATGACTCTACTTTTTGACTAAGCAATTGTCACACTCATAGTCTTCACCATCTACTAACCTATCAATGGTCTCAGAAAAATCTGTTTCTTTACATTGTCAGACACTGTTATCTCTTTAGAACCCTTTATCTTCATCCCTTCTTTCATTTAAGATAAGAAATCTCCATTCATCTTAGCTGCATCATAGGCCTACTCAGACCATTACTTGGCCGATTGATCCCCTTCTCTCTAAAAATATGAAACTCTATGATAACTCTATGATCTCTTATATCTTTTGTAAGATTTAGTGTGATGGTCGAGACGGAAAAATAAGTTAAAGGCGCCAATTCTCCTGCCTCATACAGCCGATTGTCTTCTCCTTTCACACAGGATGACTTCTCCAACTGTATACATAATTCATTGCTCCTTAAAAAAAAGTCATACTCTTGACACGTTATAAAATTCCAGCCCTGTCTCTGCACATAAACTCACTCATTTCTAAGTTTTCTATTTAACATACAGGTGTAGAAGCATTGACCACTTCAATGAGCTGCCTTCCAGCTTGCTGTCTTGCTGCACATGTATGGCTGTTTTCTCACTCCCTTTTTCAATTTACTTTGCATAGCCGAGATAGCTCAGTCGCTAACGACCGAGTCTATCAATTCAGGGGTCGTGAGTTAGAATCCCTGCTTGGCTAATACACATTCTGACATTTGTCTCTCACCAATGGGTGGTAATCATCTTTGTGAGAAAGCAGTTTGAGGCTCCAATTCTATATTGTGGTAGTACTTGTGGAAAGAAATACCTGAAATCCATGCTAAGGTGCTCCAGCTGCTATGATATGACCATAGCAGTTCAAGCGGAGTTTAACCGCAATCAATCAATACATCAATCCAATTATTCTTTTCATATGGGTTGGCATATTCCGTTCTATAAGACCCCTCTCTAACAGTTGCTTCCATTTCATCTAAGTTCTCCCTCATCTGCGCATACCTGTGACCTGAATGTTGTATTCTGTTTTTATTGCCAAATTGGATCTCTTAGCATGTCCATACCATCTGATACTCCTTTCCTTCAAGAGGGGTTATTAAGTCCTCGAGGCCATGCTGGTTGCGTAGCTCGCTTGAGCTGGTATTGGAGATATCCTGTGGTCGTATGTTGCTGATCTGAATAATCATTTTGGTATCATTTCTCTTTAAGCGTTGTAGGTTAGGCTTGGAAATGTCTCGCTTGTGTTAATCATGACACTTTTGGCATAGTTTGAGTATATTTTGTCTTCTGTTTGGTAGGAGAGGAAAAAAAATGTTATTATTCTCTCCAAAGCCCTTCACCTTAAAGACCAGCTTTTCTCATAAAGAATGCTCTTATCAGTGCTTTTGTACTCTGTACATACGTTTTTAGCCTACCTATATCTGTTCTACCTATCTTTTTGAACCTTTGAGGGTCGCAAGGACTGGTCACTTGTTATTGAAAGAAAAACAATGTGATAAGATGTACATGGAATTTCGGTTCAAGTCTATTAGAATTTCGGTTCAGGTCTATTATGTTACTTAAGGATCATGTTTGTATGGAGAGTATATATTGAGGTTACTTTCTTGTGACAAGAAAATATTCTATTTTCCCATTTTTTGTTTACTGAGGCGAGAGAAGTCACCCACTCATATCTTTCTGCTCTCCTCCAGTTGCCTTCTATCACTAAATATTTGGCTTGCACTTTAAGTTTCGTCGTTAACCTAATGTTCAAGTCTAGTTGCATACTGGATAGTGATAATTCAATGCCATCCACGCTCTCCTCTTTTGGATAAATCAAAGGCAAACCCGCATTAATCAGAATTCGTATTTTTTCAAACACTTTCTTCTTTGAAATAAATCATACAGCCAGACAGAAAGACATGCAAACATAACTAGAACTGTCGCAAAGCGGACGAATACCCCCCCCCCCACTAGGGCCTTGTCACTGAAAAAGTGCTATCGGTCAAAATGTTCTTGACTTAGAGCATGGAAACGGATTTTAAACAAAGTCCAACTGTGACCTTGACCTTTGCCCTTGGTGACCCCAAAACAATGGGGCACCTCCATTGGTCATAGGCAACAACTGTGTAAAGTTTCATGATCCTAGGTCAAACAGTTTTCAAGTTAGAACACCAAAACGAAATTGTAAATTTTGACTACTCCCCCCCCCCCCCCCTCATTAAAAACTTCAAAGAGGCATAACTCTGAAACTAATGGCTGGATCAAGATGAAAATTGCAGGTGCACAACTTCATATAATAGGAAACATCCTGATAAAATTTCAGAAAAATTGGTAAAAAAAACTGTGGGAGGAGAAAAGGACACAAAATTATGTCCACGGACGGACGGACGGATGGACAGACGGACGGACGGACAGACGGACGGACGGACGGACGGACGGACAACCTGATTCCAGTATACCCCCCATAACTTTGTTGTGGGGGTATAATAAAAAGGTTACAAACTATTAATTCCAGAATATTTGATATCAAAATATAGCATGATGAAGTCCTTCAACAAAGTCGAATTTGCTATATCGCATAAGTATTAATAGAAGATAATTTCATTGTATATCATTATTCAAACTCATTTGCAAGATAGCTTACATGTATGTAAGTTAGCTAATCTGCATAAGTGATCAAAACAATAAAGATGGATGTCTAAGCTTTATTTTGATACCCATATAGTGAATCTGCACCCAGAACTTGGAGAGCTTTAGCTATTTTTCCTGCCCCCTAAACTGTTTTAAGGAAGATAATAATATGTTTCTATGGACCTTCTTGCATACTGTAATTCAAACTGATTTTGTAAAACAGCCTTAAAATGAAAAATTATGTGGTGAACATGAAGTGTTACATAAAAATATGTTTTAGTCCATCCATACAGCTTGAAATCACTGTATGTCAAAATACATGTATTCCCAAATTTAAGATATTTCTTTACTGAAATTTTTTTAAAAAGATATTAAAAATTGTGCATATTCAAAAAAGCTAATTTGCATCACTGAAAACCATGATGAATGTCTAGGCTTCATTTTGATATCCAAATTGTAACTGCATGTACACCACCAACTTAATTAGCTAAAGCTTATTTTTCTGTTTTATTCTTGATAGAAATTGCAAAAAAATAATAAGAAATACTAATTAAATCTTTAAAATAATACATATGCAATTGAGCTAATTTGCATCACTGCATTGGAAAATAAACTGAAATGTCCAGGCTTTATTTTGATACCAGAAGTGTTGATATATATATTCAGAACTATGAGAGCTACATCTGATTTTCCAGCTACACTCGCGAAAAATGATGTTAATTAAATTGATTATTCTAATTAATTCTTCATTATTATGCATATGCAAATTAGCTAATTTGCATGACTATTCTAAAAAGTAAAGATGGGTGTCTAAACATCAATCTAAAACATTAATTGTCAGTCTACATCCAGGACTTAGTGAACAAAACTCTTTCTCCTATAATACCCTCTAAACCCCTTTTTCAATATATGTTGCCATGGAAACCGCACCCTAGAATATGATTTAATGCACTCTGATTCAGTAAAATGACATTAAAATGCCTAATTCTTTTTTGTAAATGAAGTTTTACAAATACAAAGTGAGTAAGTCCTTCTATAAGGCTTGGAAGAACTACATATATCAAATATTCATAAATATGCAAATTTTTCGTCAAAATTTAAAAAATTCACTTAAAATCATGCATGCAAAAAATATATTATGTGACTGGTGTAGATTAAGGAGGGATGTCTAGGCTTCAATTTGTTACCAAAATTATTAATAAAACCAACATACTAAGTGAGTAATAGCTTATTTTTGTATCATATTTTTAAAAAACGACGAAAATTTCATCAATTTTTTTTAATTAAATCTTGAAAATCAGGCATATGCAAATTAGCTAATTTGCATATGCACATACCAAATTCAAGAACAATGTCTAAGCTTCATTTTGATACCAAAAGTTTTGATCTACTGTATCTGTAAGCAGAGATATTGATGTTTTTTCAACTACTGTCATTGTCTCAAAAGCACATAAGGGTTGTCATGGAAACGGCGCTGTTTCATATAGCGGGAATGCGTTTTTTCTTGGGGGCACCTCTGATTTTCAACAAGTAGGACCTAAGGAACAATTTGGCACCCATGGCAAAAAGTCTAGGGGGGGTGCATGGTAGGCCTCACTGGCCCCCCCGCCTATAGTAAATCAAGAAAATCAGCTAGTTCTATAGGCAACACCGATCAACAGCTCTCAGGCCCGTTTGCACGAAAATCTGGATTCAGAGTATGATTTCTGGTAGTATATCAACTAAATAAGTTAGTTCTATAGGCAACACTTATTAACAGCTTCCATGCCCGTTTGCACCGAAATCTGGATTCAGAGTATGATATCTGGTAGAAAATAAAAAAAAAAAAAAAAAAAAAAAAAAAAAAAAAAAAAGCGAGTTCTATGACGTAACGTCAAAAGTTGCGGACCAAGCCAAAATTGGCTATGCACTTCTGTTTAAAACCGCATATTTGTTATTTTTATTTGAGAAACACACATGTATTTGGTATCATATAAAAGATATTGAATTGTAATTTATTAATATATGTCGAATTTCAACATTGTTTGAATACAGACGATTTGATAAACAAAATAAATAAACTCTGACGCAGAAAATGACGTCGTCACGTGTAACAGAAATTACCAAACAAACCCGCGAGAATCCCAATAGAATAAAAAGTAAGACTTTTTAAGGCGCACAAACTTTGGCAAATTACGTCAGTGATGTCACAGAAGATATAGCGTAAATCTTACGGCAGTTGGATGGTGTAAACAAACTATGGAGGAATGGAAAGAAAGAGATAAGTAGCGTCACGCTGTTAAAAAAACGTCATTTTTTCGGTATGTCTAATTTTTAAATCTAATTTATTTTTCCAATAGCGATTAGAAATCAATATAAAAAATTTTGGGACATACATCTGAGCTCTAGTTTTTGTAATTAATTTTTTGTCTTGATTGGAGTTGAAGAAAATCATTATTTTATTGTGTTTGTAGCGTCTTAAAAATGTCACATTTTCACTAAAACGGTCCCAAATGCAGGGATGATTTTTTCATATATAGCTTTTTTTCTAAGAAAATCAAAATATTTTGAATTTGAATTGATTTTCGACATACATCTCGGATAAAATTTGAAAAAATAAATGCATTTGTCAATATCTCTTCAACTAGCGAAGATATAGAGTGTGATGTAGCGTCTTAAAAATGTCACAAAAACGCATTTTTGACGATTTGACGTCATGTTGATTTGTGATTCAAAGAACTATTCATGGCGTTTTACGATCATGTATCGATGCTCTAGATCCACTTGTTTTACCGTTGTTTGTTTGACTATCTTGCTATTTGTGGTCTACGCAACTTAAGGTTAAAATTTGAGACCCGTTACAGAAAAAAGAAAGAAAAGCATTGACCAAGGCATAAGAAAACGTTGAGATAATAGAAGACATTTTTCTAAGTAAAGCATTTCATTGATTTCATCTAATATGTTGCAGCATTTAGTCTCGGAGTTTCATTTTTCCTACATATAATCCATTTAAAAGAATATTCTATCTTTTGTCTGCTAACGATTAAACTTGAAGACGATTATTAAGTAAGTATTTTCACATTTTTTTATTTTTATTTGTTTATTTATTTATTTTTTTTTTTTTTACATTTGCGCAAGTAGAAATATCTTAATAACAAAAATATGCATTCTTGACAAGTTATATTTAGCGTATGAAACGGCTCCATTTCTCCTACAGGTGTAAAATATTCACTTTCAATATTCATTAGAGCTTGATTTTTCAATATTTAACGAAATAATTCTGTTGTTCATTTATTGATAGTTGAGATTATTAATTTTGTACGGTGATATTTTCATGTATGCATGTACAGTCAAAACTGTGTTAGCGGCCACCTGTATATAGCAGCCAAACTGTCGTATGCAGCCAGTCCAGGTCCTCCCAAGCAATTTTACTCTTTAAAGTAACTGTGAATAACACTAAACTGTGTAATGTGGTCAGTGGCCAGCTTTAATTGTCCGAATTGCTCTTTACCTATATCCCCGTAAGCAGCCATGCACAACTAATTGGTGGCAGGCAATGTGTGAAATATTGATAATACATCTGGCAATTTGCCTAATAATGTGCATACACCATGAAAAGGTGTGATAAATAGTTAAATGTCATATAAAAGTGTACCCTTTTTACTTTACAACACTTCGTATTATGGGGCGTCCGTGGCCGAGTGGTTAGAGTCGCTGACTCAGGATCACTTGCCCCTCACCTCTGTTGGTTCGAATCCCGCCAGGGACGTATGAACTTTCATGTGAGGAAGCTATCCAGCTGGCTTGCGGAACGTCGGTGGTTCTACCCAGGTGCTCACTTGGGGTCTTCCTCCATCGTTCAAAGCTGGAAACAGGTCAAAAGAAGGGAGTTCCTTCCTGGGCACGCCCAGTCTACTACTCGGTCATATGGGCAACCGGCAACCGAGGATAAATAACCTAAAACAATACAATACAATTTACAACACTTGCCTTTTCTTCATATTAATAGGGCCAGTCATACAAGTAGACATTTACATCCAGCCTTCAGAATATTCTTTTCTGTATTAAGCAGTCAACTGTCGTATGCAGCCAATTTTGGTGTGTCCCTTGGCTGGCTGCATACGACAGTTTCGACTGTATTGGTATTATTGTGAAAATGTTTTCTTTTGGCCAACATTGAAAATTTGTCATTTCTCATGTTTTGGGGGAAAGTTATAACTTTCTTTACACCTTCGCGTAACGTTAACGTCGGAAAACGGTCGATATGCGTGTTACAACGTTGGTCCGCAACTTTTGACGTTACGTTTATACGTAAAACTAATTAACAGCTCCAAGGCCCGTTTGCACCAAAATCTGGATTCAGAGTGAGATATATAGTCTAGTAGTAAATCAAGAAAATCAGCTAGTTCTATAGGCGACACCGATTAACAGCTCTCAGGTCCGTTTGCACCAAAAGCTGGATTCAGGGTATGCTTTCTGGTAGTAAATCAACAAAATAAGCTAGTTCTATATGCGATACTGATTACCAGCTCCCAGGCCTGTTTGCACCAAAATATGGATACAGAGTATGATATCTGGGGCCAGTTTCATCAAAACATTTAAGACGTATTTTTGTCTTACCGATGACTAATGACAAGTTTAGGACAAGAAACGAGTATCACAAATCTATCAAGACATGCGCTATGCGGTTGTTGTTTTAAGCGATATTTAAGACCTCGGTAAGTCAAAAATGCGTCTTAAATGTTTTGATGAAACAGGCCCCTGGTAGTTAATCTAGTTCTACAGGAGACACTGATTAACAGCTCCCAGGCCCGTTTGCAAGAAAATCTAGAGTGAGAGTGTGATATCTGGTAGTTAATCTAGTTCTACAGGAGACACTGATTAACAGCTCCCAGGCCCGTTTGCAAGAAAATCTAGAGTGAGAGTGTGATATCTGGTAGTAAATTTAGTTCTACAGGAGACACTGATTAACAGCTCCCAGGCCCGTTTGCAAGAAAATCTAGAGTGAGAGTGTGATATCTGGTAGTAAATTTAGTTCTACAGGAGACACTAATTAACAGCTCCCAAGCCCGTTTGCAAGAAAATCTAGATTCAGAGTGTGATATCTGGTAGTAAATCAACAAAACAAGCTAGTTCTAAAGGCGACACTGATTAACAGCTCCAAGGCCCGTTTGCACCAAAATCTGAATTCAGAGTACGATATCTTGTAGTAAATCAACAAAATAAGCTAGTTTTATAGGCGACAACGATTAAAGCTCACAGACCCGTTTGTACCGAAATATGGATTCAAAGTAGGATAGCTGCAAATAAAGCAACAAAATAAGCTAGTTCTATAGGCGACACTAATTAATAGCACCTAGGTCCGTTTGCACCCAAATCTGGATTCAGAGTAAGATATTTGGTAAAAATTCAACTAAATAACCTAGTTATATAGATGATACTTACTAACAGCTCCCATGCCCGTTTGCACCAAAATCTGGATTCAGAGTATGAAACCTGGTAGTAAATCAACAAAATAAGCTAGTTCTATAGGCGACACTACTAATCAGCTCCCAGGCCCAATTGCACCAAAATCTGGATTCAGAGTCTGCTATCGAGTAACTAGAAAGACCTGAAGGTCTTGAGTCGCTCCACAGGCCTGAGCTTCATTTAATATCTAATCCAAATTTTGATTAAAATATTCAATACCTGTGGTTCTTAGAGCAAGAAGAATGTAAAACTAAATGTTTGCTACTTGGGAAAGGGTTGAAGGAAATTCCAGCTTAGGTCCATATTAGCGATGAATATTTTCTTCTTCCAAACAGATCTAAATTTATTTATCAATGACTCCTTAATATCCTATGTTTCTGACCAGATAATTGCCATTTCGGAAAGGGTTAAATGAAATGGGAGATAGTTCCAGTTTAGGATGATACTAGTAATGAAAATCTTTGTGCCAAATAGAGCTAAATTTATTTATGAACTGTAGATCTTCCTAAATATACAATATTTCTATTAAATGTTTTGCCATTTGGGAAAGGGTGAAATTCCATTCACTGTTAAGGTCTTTTAATTTACCCAGCCTAAAAATTTGCCATCTGCTAATGGGTTAACACTTCACTATGACCCACTCTTTTATTTAGTTAACACATTTGGGGACACACGGTGTGCGCTTCTAAGTACACCCTTAACTCATTACCACATAGTGACTCCATAAAATTGCTCAATGAACAATTGAAACTATCTATAGCTAGTTTAACCCATTTCCACACAAAGATACTTTGAAAACATTGTGGAAAATGAAGAAATTGCATGTGACTATCACTTTCTTCATTTTCCACAATGTTAACTTCCCAAATAGACCAAAAATTAACCTAAAATTGTTGTCTACAAGGTCTTAGAATTTAGACTAGCCTAAAATTTTGCCCTCTGGTAATGGGTTAACTTGTATCACATTTTCATGATAGTCACAAACAAAGCTTCAAACAACACAATAATAACCGCTCTGTTGTTTAATTAATACCCTTTGGTGACCCTCTCTGCACTTCCAAATACACCCCTAATCACCTCTAAGGGATAATTCTTTACTGCAATCAGTAACCCTTCCACCCATTTCACACTTTACTCATTAACTGGCTGAGTTTATGCCATATAAATGAGCTTTTAACTCAGGCAGTGAAATTCCGATCAATTTGAAATATACACTCATGCAAGATCTACCAGTCAACAACACTGTCCAAATTTTCTATTGATTGGTCAATATTTGTTGTTGCTAGAGTGATAAAAAGCCAAAACGGACATTTTGATATTCAAGGACAGATAACTCCAGACTTTCTTGTTCAATCTGAATTATTTCGAGGAATCTGAGAGAGGGTCACCCAAGGATCATTCCTGTGAAGTTTGATTGAAATCCATCCAGTAGTTTCTGAGAAGAAGATTGACGACCGGACGCACGCACGCCGGACACAACGCCATGCCAATAGTTCGCTGGCCTGAAAGGCCAGTGGAGCTAAAAAAATCAACAAAATAAGCAAGTTTTATAAACGACACGGATTAACAGCTTCCAGAGTATGATATCTGGTTTAAAATCAACAAAATAAGCTAGTTCTATAAGCTACACTGATTAACAGATCAAAGGCTCGTTTGCAATGCAATCGGGATTCATAGTATGATTTCTGGTAATAAATCAACAAACAAGAGGGCCGTGATGGCCCTGTAACGCTCCACTGGCTTTTAGACTTTACACTCTAAGACTACGAAATTCTTCAAGCAATACAATAGAAGTCTAGCTTTTCATCCAATCTAAAGAGAATGCACAGAATCTAATGAAGAACTGTACATTGAACATTTAGGCTAAATAAAAAATGAAATCAAATCAGGCGTTTTGGAGAAGAACATTTTTGAAGGGTTTTCGATATATAATTTAATTAATATAATTGAAATTTCAGTTCCGCACAGATTTATTTCTTTGAAGGAATTTGAAAGAGATTTATGCAAGGAAGATTCCTGTGAAGTATGGTTATAATTGGTCCAGTAGTTTTGGAGAAGATTTTTAATTTTTTTTTCGAAAATTTAATTAAATTAATTTATTCAAAATTTAAGTTCTATGCGGAATTTATTCATATAAAGGAATTTCAAAGAGATGCATGCAAGGAAGATTCATGTGAAGTTTGGTAGAAATTGGTCCAATGATTTTGGAGAAGAAGACTTTTAAAGATTTTTCGAAAATTTAATTTAATTCATTAAATCAAAATTCAAGTCCTGCATGGAATTCATTTTTTGATTGAAATTTGAAAGAGGTGCATACAAGGAAGAATCGTGTGAAGCTAGATTGAAATTGGTCCAATAGTTTTGGAGAAGAAGACTTTTAAAGATTTTTCGAAAATTTAATTCAATTTATTTAATTAAAATTTAAGTTCAGCACTGAGTTTAATTTTTTGAAAGAATGTCGAAGAAGTTCATGTAAGGAAGATTCCTGTGTAGTTTGGTTGAAATTGGTCCAGTAGATTTGGAGAAAAGGGATTTTTAAAGATTTTTCGAAAATTTAATTTATCTAATTAAAATTCAAGTTCTGCACGGAATTTATTCTTTTGAAGGAATTTAGAAGAGGTTTATGTAAGGAAGATTCCTGTGTAGTTTGGTTGAAACTGGTCCAATAGTTTTGGAGGAGAAGATTTTTAAAGATTTTTTCGAAAATTTAATTCAATTAATTCATTTGAAATTTCTGTTCTATACAGAATTTATTCATATGAAGGAATTTGGAAGAGATGCATGCAAGGAAGATTCCTGTGAAGTTAGGTTGAAATTGGTCCAAAAGCTTTGGAGAAGAAGACTTTTAAAGATTTTTCGAAAATTTAATTTAATTTATTTAATTAAAATTTAAGTTCTGCACTGAGTTTAATTTTTTGAAAGAATTTTGAAGAGGTTCATGTAAGGAAGATTCCTGTGTAGTTTGGTTGAAATTGGTCCAGTAGTTTTGGAGAAAAGGGATTTTTAAAGGTTTTTCGAAAATTTAATTTATCTAATTAAAATTCAAGTTCTGCACGGAATTTATATTTTGAAGGAATTTAGAAGAGGTTCATGTAAGGAAGATTCCTGTGTAGTTTTGTTGAAACTAGTCCAATAGTTTTGGAGTAGAAGATTTTTCAAGATTTTTTGAAAATTTAATTTAATTTAATTAATCAAAGTTCAAGTTCTGCACGGAATTTATTATTTATTTTTTTAGGAATTTGGAAGGGGTTCAAACAAGGAAGATTCCAGTGAAGTTTGGTTGAAATTGGTCCAGTAGTTTTGGAGAAGAAGATGTTTAAAGAAAAAGTTTACGTACGCACGGACGCACGGACGGACGACGGACACAGGGCCATGACATAAGCCCCGCTGGCCTTTGGCCAGTGGAGCTAAGAACTATTTTTATAGGCTACACTGAATAACGGTTCCCAGGCCCGTTTGCAAAAAAAAAAAACTGGATTCAGAATATGATATCTGGTAGTAAATTAACAATATACGGTAGTTCTAAAGGTGACACTGATTAACAGCTCCCAGGCCCGTTTGCACCAAAATCTGGATTCAGAGTACGATTTCTGGTAGTAAATCAACAAAATAAGTTATTTCTAAAGGCGACGCTGATTAACGGCTCCCATGCCAGTTTGTTCCAAAATCTGGATTCAGGGTATGATACCTGGTAGTAAATCAACAAAATAAGCTAGTTTCATAGGCGACAATGATTAAAAGATCCAAGGAGCGTTTGCACCAAAATCTGGATTCAGAGTATGATATATGGTAGTAGATCAAGAAAATAAACTAGTGCTATATGCGACATTGAATAACAGCCCCCAGGCCAATTTGCACCAAAATCTGGATTCAGAGTAGGATATCGGGTAGTAAATCAACAACATTACCTAGTTATATAGGCGACAATGATTAACAGCTCCCAGGCCCGTTTGCACCAAAATCTGGATTCAGAGTAGGCTATCTGGTAGCAAATCGACAAAATGAGCTAATTCTATATGCGACACTAATTAACAACTCCCATGCCCGTTTGTACAAATATCTGGATTCAGAGTATGATGTCTGGTAGTAAATCAACAAAATAAGCTAGTTTTATAGGCGACAGTGATTAACAGCTCCCAGGCCCATTTGCACCAAAATCTGGATTCAGAGTCTGCTATCGAGTAACTAGAAAGACCTGAAGGTCTTGAGTCGCTCCACATGCCTGAGCTTCATTTAATATCTAATCCAAATTTTGATTAAAATGTTCAATACCTGTGGTTCTTAGAGCAAGAAGAATGTAAAACTAAATGTTTGCTACTTGGGAAAGGGTTGAAGGAAATTCCAGCTTAGGTCCATATTAGCGATGAATATTTTCTTCTTCCAAACAGATCTAAATTTATTTATCAATGACTCCTTAATATCCTATGTTTCTGACCAGATAATTGCCATTTCGGAAAGGGTTAAATGAAATGGGAGATAGTTCCAGTTTAGGATGATACTAGTAATGAAAATCTTTGTGCCAAATAGAGCTAAATTTACTTATGAACTGTAGATCTTCCTAAATATACAATATTTCTATTAAATTTTTTGCCATTTGGGAAAGGGTGAAATTCCATTCACTGTTAAGGTCTTTTAATTTACCCAGCCTAAAAATTTGCCATCTGCTAATGGGTTAACACTTCACTATGACCCACTCTTTTATTTAGTTAACACATTTGGGGACACACGGTGTGCGCTTCTAAGTACACCCTTAACTCATTACCACATAGTGACTCTAAAACAAGAAGAAAGTAAAGGAAAGAGTGGAAATTCCAGCTTAGGATGATACTGGCAATGTAAACTAATACATAGTCCATAAAATTGCTCAATGAACAATTGAAACTATCTATAGCTAGTTTAACCCATTTCCACACAAAGATACTTTGAAAACATTGTGGAAAATGAAGAAATTGCATGTGACTATCACTTTCTTCATTTTCCACAATGTTAACTTCCCAAATAGACCAAAAATTAACCTAAAATTGTTGTCTACAAGGTCTTAGAATTTAGACTAGCCTAAAATTTTGCCCTCTGATAATGGGTTAACTTGTATCACATTTTCATGATAGTCACAAACAAAGCTTCAAACAACACAATAATAACCACTCTGTTGTTTAATTAATACCCTTTGGTGACCCTCTCTGCACTTCCAAATACACCCCTAATAACCTCTAAGGGATAATTCTTTACTGCAATCAGTAACCCTTCCACCCATTTCACACTTTACTCATTAACTGGCTGAGTTTATGCCATATAAATGAGCTTTTAACTCAGGCAGTGAAATTCCGATCAATTTGAAATATACACTCATGCAAGATCTACCAGTCAACAACACTGTCCAAATTTTCTATTGATTGGTCAATATTTGTTGTTGCTAGAGTGATAAAAAGCCAAAACGGACATTTTGATATTCAAGGACAGATAACTCCAGACTTTCTTGTTCAATCTGAATTATTTCGAGGAATCTGAGAGAGGGTCACCCAAGGATCATTCCTGTGAAGTTTGATTGAAATCCATCCAGTAGTTTCTGAGAAGAAGATTGACGACCGGACGCACGCACGCCGGACACAACGCCATGCCAATAGTTCGCTGGCCTGAAAGGCCAGTGGAGCTAAAAAAATCAACAAAATAAGCAAGTTTTATAGACGACACGGATTAACAGCTTCCAGAGTATGATATCTGGTTTAAAATCAACAAAATAAGCTAGTTCTATAAGCTACACTGATTAACAGATCAAAGGCTCGTTTGCAATGCAATCGGGATTCATAGTATGATTTCTGGTAATAAATCAACAAACAAGAGGGCCATGATGGCCCTGTAACGCTCCACTGGCTTTTAGACTTTACACTCTAAGACTACGAAATTCTTCAAGCAATACAATAGAAGTCTAGCTTTTCATCCAATCTAAAGAGAATTTACAGAATCTAATGAAGAACTGTACATTGAACATTTAGGCTAAATAAAAAAATGAAATCAAATCAGGCGTTTTGGAGAAGAACATTTTGAAGGGTTTTCGATATATAATTTAATTAATATAATTGAAATTTCAGTTCCGCACAGATTTATTTCTTTGAAGGAATTTGAAAGAGATTTATGCAAGGAAGATTCCTGTGAAGTATGGTTATAATTGGTCCAGTAGTTTTGGAGGAGAAGATTTTTAAATTTTTTTCGAAAATTTAATTCAATTAATTTATTCAAAATTTAAGTTCTATACGGAATTTATTTATATGAAGGAATTTGGAAGAGATGCATGCAAGGAAGATTCATGTGAAGTTTGGTAGAAATTGGTCCAATGATTTTGGAGAAGAAGACTTTTAAAGATTTTTCGAAAATTTAATTTAATTCATTAAATCAAAATTCAAGTCCTGCATGGAATTCATTTTGTGATTGAAATTTGAAAGAGGTGCATACAAGGAAGAATCGTGTGAAGCTAGATTGAAATTGGTCCAATAGTTTTGGAGAAGAAGACTTTTAAAGATTTTTCGAAAATTTAATTCAATTTATTTAATTAAAATTTAAGTTCAGCACTGAGTTTAATTTTTTGAAAGAATGTCGAAGAAGTTCATGTAAGGAAGATTCCTGTGTAGTTTGGTTGAAATTGGTCCAGTAGATTTGGAGAAAAGGGATTTTTAAAGATTTTTCGAAAATTTAATTTATCTAATTAAAATTCAAGTTCTGCGCGGAATTTATTCTTTTGAAGGAATTTAGAAGAGGTTTATGTAAGGAAGATTCCTGTGTAGTTTGATTGAAACCGGTCCAATAGTTTTGGAGGAGAAGATTTTTAAAGATTTTTTCGAAAATTTAATTCAATTAATTCATTTGAAATTTCTGTTCTGTACGGAATTTATTTATATGAAGGAATTTGGAAGAGATGCATGCAAGGAAGATTCCTGTGAAGTTAGGTTGATATTGGTCCAATAGCTTTGGAGAAGAAGACTTTTAAAGGTTTTTCGAAAATTTAATTTAATTTATTTAATTAAAATTTAAGTTCTGCACTGAGTTTAATTTTTTGAAAGAATTTTGAAGAGGTTCATGTAAGGAAGATTCCTGTGAAGTTTGGTTGAAATTGGTCCAGTAGTTTTGGAGAAAGGGGATTTTTAAAGGTTTTTCGAAAATTTAATTTATCTAATTAAAATTCAAGTTCTGCACGGAATTTATATTTTGAAGGAATTTAGAAGAGGTTCATGTAAGGAAGATTCCTGTGTAGTTTGGTTGAAACTAGTCCAATAGTTTTGGAGTAGAAGATTTTTCAAGATTTTTTGAAAATTTAATTTAATTTAATTAATCAAAGTTCAAGTTCTGCACGGAATTTATTATTTATTTTTTTTAGGAATTTGGAAGGGGTTCAAACAAGGAAGATTCCAGTGAAGTTTGGTTGAAATTGGTCCAGTAGTTTTGGAGAAGAAGATGTTTAAAGAAAAAGTTTAGGCACGCACGGACGCACGGACGGACGACGGACACAGGGCCATGACATAAGCCCCGCTGGCCTTTGGCCAGTGGAGCTAAGAACTATTTTTATAGGCTACACTGAATAACGGTTCCCAGGCCCGTTTGCAAAAAAAACTGGATTCAGAATATGATATCTGGTAGTAAATTAACAATATAAGGTAGTTCTAAAGGTGACACTGATTAACAGCTCCCAGGCCCGTTTGCACCAAAATCTGGATTCAGAGTACGATTTCTGGTAGTAAATCAACAAAATAAGTTATTTCTAAAGGCGACGCTGATTAACGGCTCCCATGCCAGTTTGTTCCAAAATCTGGATTCAGGGTATGATACCTGGTAGTAAATCAACAAAATAAGCTAGTTTCATAGGCGACAATGATTAAAAGATCCAGGGAGCGTTTGCACCAAAATCTGGATTCAGAGTATGATATATGGTAGTAGATCAAGAAAATAAACTAGTGCTATATGCGACATTGAATAACAGCCCCCAGGCCAATTTGCACCAAAATCTGGATTCAGAGTAGGATATCTGGTAGTAAATAAACAACATTACCTAGTTATATAGGCGACATTGATTAACAGCTCCCAGGCCCGTTTGCACCAAAATCTGGATTCAGAGTAGGCTATCTGGTAGCAAATCGACAAAATGAGCTAATTCTATATGCGACACTAATTAACAACTCCCATGCCCGTTTGTACAAATATCTGGATTCAGAGTATGATGTCTGGTAGTAAATCAACAAAATAAGCTAGTTTTATAGGCGACACTGATTAACAGCTCCCAGGCCCATTTGCACCAAAATCTGGATTCAGAGTATGATATCTCATAGTAAATCAACAAAATAAGCTAGTTCTATATGCGACACTGATTAGCAGCTCCCATGTCCGTTTGCACCAAAATCTGGATTAAAAGTATGATATCTGGTAGTAAATCAACAAAATAAGCTAGTTTTATAGGCGAAACTGATTAACAGCTCCCAGGCCCGTTTGCACCAAAATCTGGATTCAAAGTATGCTATCTTGTAGCAAATCGACAAAATGAGCTAGTTCTATATGCGGCACTGATTAACAACTCCCATGCCCGTTTGTACCAATATCTGAATTCAGAGTATATCTGGTAGTAAATTAACAAAATAAACTATAGTTTTATGGTCGACACAGATTAACAGCTCCCAGGCCCGTTTGCACCAAAATCTGGATACAGAGTATGATACCTGGTAGTAAATCAACAAAATAAACTAGTTCTATAGGCGACACGGATTTATAGCGCCCATGTCTGTTAATACCATTCGAGTCATGCTCCAGACAAGGTTTGAACTACGGACCGACAGACCTACCGACCCACCGACATTTGCAAAACTAGACAGTCCTGACGGTCTGGAAGCGCTCCACAGGCCTGACTGTTTGTCTTGTTGAATGCAATTTCAAAGGTTCAGGCTTTGGAAACAGGCAAATGCATGACCAAGCTGAAAATTACAAGCAAGTAAGATCGTATGGTCAGTAAGAATCTGTGAGAGTTCTCTATTGATTAGATAATACTAATGGTTGTAAGTGAAAATACTGCCGAAAATGGCAATTTTATCAATTTTGTAAATTGCAAGGGTACATAACTCATGATATAAAATTCATAACAAGCTGAAAATTATACCAAGACAAGATCTTATAGTCATCAACATTCTGTCCTAGTATTGTCTTGATTGGTCAATATTTGTAGTTGCTAGAGTGAAACTAAAGTCAAAAAAGAGCCAAAAATGGCAATTTTATCAATTTTAAGGGCACATATTATGTAAAATTCAGATCAAGCTGAAAATTATACCAAGGCAAGATCTTAATAATCACCATCATTTGGTCCAAGTTTTGTCTTGTTTTATCAATATTTGTAGTTGCTACAGTGAAAACAAAGTGAAAATAGAGCCGAAAATGGCAATTTTATCAATTTTGTCAATTTCAAGGGTACATAACTCATTATATAAAATTCAAAACAAGCTGAAAATTATACCAAGACAAGATCTTGTAGTCACCAACATTCTGTCCTAGTATTGTCTTGATTTGTCATTATTTGTAATTGCTAGAGTGAAAACAAAGTCAAAATAGAGCGGAAAATGGCAATTTTGTCAATTTTAATGACACATACGGTAACTCAAGATGTAAACTTCAGATCAAGCTGAAAATTATACCAAGGCAAGATCTTATAGTAACCATTGTTCTGTCAAAGTTTCGTCTTGATTGTTCAATATTTGTAGATTTTAGAGTAAAAATAAAGTCAAAACCAGCTATTTTTGATATTCAAGGGCAGATAACTCAGGTTATTCTAATTCAATCTTAATCCATTGAAGGAATCTGAAAGAGGGTCACCCAATGATCATTCCTGTGAAGTTTGATTGAAATGCATCCAGTAGTTTCTGAGAAGAAGATTTTTAAAGAAAAAATTTACGGACCTTTTTGTAGACGGACGCACACACGCACGACGGACACACCGCCTGACGGCCAGTGGAGCTAACAATATATCCCATTTTCTTCGAACGGGCGCATAAATATGAACCAAGCTCCAGTAGTAAATTCTAAAGAAGACTGACTAACTACTCTAATTGCCTAATTACAAGAAATCTGGATTCAGAGGATGGTGAAAGATAGGAATCAAGCCCCAGTAGTAAAATCTATAGTAGGATTTGACTAACTACTCAAAGGCCGTTTTACGAGAAATCTGGATTACGAGGAAGGCATTCATAAGATAACAAGAGGACCATAATGGTCCTATATCGCTCCTCTGAACCAAAATTATATGAGCAACACTTGATCAATTCAATTAATATTCATTACTTTAAGGCTGAAAAAGAACTTATGGTCAATAAGGTTGTGAAAATCTAACTCATCCAAGATCTAAATTATGGTGCCAAACATTGTATCCAAGTTTTGTCTTGATTGATAAATAATTGTAGATTCTAGAGTATAAACAAGGTCGAAAACAGCTGAAAACAGCAATGTAATCAAATCCAAGGGCACATAACTTTCGACTTTCTGATCAGATCATATTGTGTCCAAGATTTGTCTAGATTGATCCATAATTGTAGATTCTAGAGTGTAAACAAGGTCGAAAACAGCCGAAAACAGCAATTTTGACAAATTCAAGGGCACATAATGTTCGACTTTCCGATCAGATCAGACTGAAAATCAAACTCCTATGAGATCTTATGGTCCCCAACATTGTTTCCACGTTTTGTATAGATTGATCAATAATTGTAGATTCTAGAATGTAAACAAGGTCAAAACCAGCCGAAAATGGCAATTTTGTCAAATTCAAGGGCACATAACTCTCGACATTCTCATCAGATCAGACTGAAAATCGAACTCATCCAAGATCATATGGTCCCCAACATTGTGTTCAAGTTGTGTCTTGATTGATAAATAATTGTAGATTCTAGAGTGTGAGTTTGAGTTTATTGGGGTTATACGCTGTTTTCAACTGCCAGGGTCATATTGCGGCGGCTGGAGCACCTACTCATGGATTCCTGTTGTTTCTCAAACCAGTACTACCACAACACCCTTACCGAGCCTCCAGCTGCTCGCCCACTTAGGTTAACGATTTCAAACCCATTGGTGGGTGACAATTTTTGTCAGAAAGGGTATTAGCCGCGGCCGGGTATCGAACCCGGGACCTCTCGAATGAAAGGCAGATGCGCTACCAACTGCGCTAAGGCCGCGGCTCTAGAGTGTGAATCTATATCTCAATATATAGTTACAGTATGCCTCTATGGATCTGTTTCCACTCTGCTACCATGTGTTAAGGCTTAATAATAGACACTAACGCTGTAAATATCTTAGACTCTTTTTATATTGACTTTATTTCATCATGTTTGAAACCTCCCAGAGGGAGAGCTCTATCAAACCAGATAACTCTACTTATACTAAAGAAAAGTAGTGTCAAGATTTACTTCCCTTAGATTAACACAAGGTTGAAAACAGCCAAAAATGGCAATTCTGCCCAATTCAAGGGCACATAACTCTCATCTTTCTGGTCAGATCAGACTGAAAATTGAACCAATTCGAGATCTTATGGTCTCCAACATTATATCCAAGTTTTGTCTTGATTGATCAATAATTGTAGATGCTAGAGTGTAAACAAACTTAAAAACAGCATTTTTTGACATTCAAGGGCAGATAACTCCGCACTTTCTGGTCCGATCAGGCCCATACTCGAACTTGTCCGAGAACTTATGATTCTACTTGTTTGGGCCAAGTTTGATCAAGATTGTCTAACTTTTGTGGATGCTAGAGTGTAAACACCCCAATTGTTGACGGACGGACGCCGGACAAAAAGTGACCACAATAACTCACCTCGAGCACTTCGTGCTCAGGTGAGCTAAAAACCGAACTGCGGTGGTAAATTCCTTGGTAGATCCAGACTAAATACTCTAAGGCCCCTTTGACGAGAAATATATGGTCAGTGGATGGTATAAGATAGGAACCAAGCTCTGATGGTAAATTCTATAGATTACCCTGAATAACTACTCAAAGGCCTTTTAAGTTTTAACGAGAAGTCTGGCTTCAGAGAATGGTATAGGAGATGAAACAGACTCCAATGATAAAATCTTTAGTAGATCCTGACTAACTACTCCATTGCTCTTTTACTAGAAATCTGGATTCAGAGGATGGTACAGTACAAGATAGGAACTAAGCTCCAATGGTAAATTCTATAGTAGATGCTGACTGACTATTCCAATGCCCTTTTTACCGGAAATCTGGAATCAGAGGTTGGTATAAGATAGAAACCAAGTTCCAGATGAAAATTCTATAAGTAGACACTGACTAACTACTAAAATGCCCTTTTTAGAGGAAATCTGGATTGAGGGGATGGTTTAAGATAGGAACCAAGCTTCAGTAGTAAATTCTATAGAAGACTCTGACTAACTACTCCAAGGCCCTTCGTACAATTAATCTGGATTGGGAGGATGGTATAAGATAGGAACCAAGTTCCAGTGGTAAATTCTATAGAAGACCATGACTAACTACGACAATGCCCTTTTTACTGGAAATCTGGATTGAGAGGATGGTATAAGATAGGAACCAAGTTCCAGTAGTAAATTCTATGGTACACACTGACTAACTACGCCAAGGTCCTTTTTACTGGAAATCTAGATTGAGGGAATTGT
Source organism: Fragum sueziense (assembly GCA_963680895.1). Classification (NCBI taxonomy): domain Eukaryota; kingdom Metazoa; phylum Mollusca; class Bivalvia; order Cardiida; family Cardiidae; genus Fragum; species Fragum sueziense. The sequence goes on along the minus strand of OY804593.1, from coordinate 38,426,929 downwards.
ATAAGAACCAAGTTCCAGTGGCAAATTCCATAGGAGACACGGACTAACTACTCCGATGCCCTTTTTACTGGAAATCTGAATTGAGGGGGTTGTATACGATAGGAACCAAATTCCAGTGGTAAATTCTATAGTAGACACTGACTAACTACTCCGAGGCCCTTTTACGGGATTGAGGGGATTGTATACGATAGGAACCAAGTTCCAGTGGTAAATTCTATAGAAGACCATGACTAACTACAACAATGCCCTTTTTACTGGAAATCTGGATTGAGAGGATGGTATAAGATAGGAACCAAGTTCCAGTGGTAAATTCTATAGAAGACCCTGACTATCACACTAAAAGGCCTTTTTACTATTGTTTATTGCGGTTTTACGTTTAAAATACCTATAGTCATATTGCTGCGACTGTAGCACCTAACCATGTGTTCCTGTTGTTTCTAATACCAGAACTACCACAACACCCTAACCAAGCCTCCAGCTGCTCGCAAACATGGTTCCTTCGAACATTCAAGCAAAGGTGTTCCTTTTGAATGTTTGAAGAAACCGTCGGATTTGTGGAGTGGGTTAGAACCGGGAATGGCACTCTCAAAGACATGTACAAGACATGACAAGACATGTACAAGACAAGACAATTTATCTCGTCAAAGTCTGTAGAGTATCAGCTGAGAAATTACACAAAACATACTTGAAGCAGACAATTTTTCTGTGTGAACGCTTCCAAAAAGTCATGTGGGTTTCTCACCATGAGTTATAAGGTTTGAATTTGATGGAGTGACTGAATAGGTTTTAACTCCATCTTAACCCTTTCCCAAACGACAAAATTTTAGCGCCATCCACTCAAAAAACTGCCACAAAAGACGAAATGGATGTAAGTAAAGATAGGATATGTGTAAAATACGACATAGAAAATATTGAGACAAAAGTAGAAACTGCTGGTTATCAGCAGTTTCTTCTTTTGTTTCAATGTTTTCACAAGCCTTTTCTATTAGGGACGTCAAAACCAGGTCTTGTTTGGGAAAGGGTTAAACAGTTTCTCAGTCACATTGTGGTTACTGGGTCACCTAACCATGGAGTCCTGTAATTTCTCTCACTGGTACTACCATAACATCTTTTCAGAGCCTCTAGCTGCTAATCTAAGTTAGGTTTATGATTATCTAACCATTGGTGAGAGACAAAAATTTATGTTGGACATGATATTACCAATGGATAAAACTTGGGACTCTGTGGTTTTATTTTTAACAAATGTTGGGACATAATATTACAAATGGATCAAACTTGGGACTCCATGGTTTAAATTTTAACAAATGTTGGGACATGATATTACCAATGGATCAAATTTGGGACTCGGTGGTTTTAATTTTAACAAATGTTTGGACATGATATTACCTATGGATCAAATTTGGGACTCCATGGTTTTAATGTTAACAAATGTTGGGACATGATCATGGATCAAACTTGGGAATCCATGGTTTAAATTGAAAAGACAACACAGACGCTGTTTATATACATATGCCCTCATTTCATATTTTCTTCTGACTATTTATATTTATAATAAAACAAAACATGAGCAGTTGTCAAACTTACAACAAAAACAAGCTAGTTTATAAAACAGATTAACAAAGCTACAGATAAGAGGGATTGATGGCCTTTCAAAATATTTAAAATAATGTTCATCAAACCCTGTGTTGTTGGTACTCATTGGAAATGTCAAATTAACCCTTTCCCAAACAAGACCTGGTTTTAACGTTCCTAATGGAAAAGACTTGGGAAAACATTGAGACAAAAGAAGAAACTGCTGATAACCAGCAGTTTCTTCTTTTGTCTCAATATTTTCTGTGTCATATTGTACACAAATCCCTTCCTTTTCAACATCAATTTTGTCCTCTACAGCAGCTTTTAAATAGGACCACCTTAAAATTTTGTAGTTTTGGAAAGGGTTAAGACGATTTGGTTTGGAATTGAATTAATAAAGTTAGAAAGCAATCACTCCCACTTATCTGTAGTTCTGAGATTAAGCATTACACTCATAAAACCTTCACAATAACCAGTTTATCTTTTCTCAACCTTTTCCCACATAGTAATGCTTTTTGACGCTCCTAAAAATAATGCTTGGGAAAATATTGTGGAAAATGGAGAAATTACTTGTGACTAGCATTATCTTCAATTACCACAATGTTTTCTAACACAAAATGCAAAGATTTTTAAAATTTCACCGACTTGAAATTTAACATCTGCAACATCTTTCAAATTGGAACAGTAAAAAGTTTCATCATTAGGGAAAGGGTTAAATGGCAAAATTTGAAACTGGTCTAACTTTAAGTACATGTGCAGTTGGAGGCACCAAATTAGATATTTCTAAAATGGATAATCTATACATCAAAGGAAAGGTAACATTACGGGAATAGGGTAAAACACCGTATGTCAGCATTTTCTGCTATCCTTCCATGTTTTCTTTTAGTTTTCAATCTTGGTCATCAAAAGAGTTATCATTGAATAGTTGAAAGTTCTTTAAACATTTTGTATTCCTGAATTAACTGATTACCACACAATGACTCTTTTTGACTCCCTACCAGATAATGGCTTAGGAAAACATCATGGAAAATGAAAAAATTGCTTGTGACAAGCAATTTCTTCATTTCCCACAATGTTTTCTACCCCAAAAGACTACAAACTTTTTAATTTTATTCACTTGAAATTGTCGTCTGCAGCATCTTTGAATTTTGTTGTTTGGTAATGGGTTAAGAGCATTATGAAAAGCTTTCGTTCACTGAAATGGTATTCAAATGATACTAACACCATAATTTTGGCAGAGTAATCTGTAAATCGTCGCTTTTCAACAAAACCTCGCAACTGCAGCTTAAAATAAGCTGCAGGTTTTCATTGGAAATACCAGGTTTTCACTGAAAAGCGACAATATATATCATTCCGAGATCATTCTATTTTCAATGCACAACCTGATATTGTATTAGTAGACTAAAGTCTAAACAAGCAATCTATTAACTCATTCCCTCATAATGATGTTCATTGACACCCCGAAAGATAAATAATACCTTGTAAAACATTGTTGAAAATTAAGAAATTGATTGTGACAATTTTTCATTTTCCCCAATGTAGTATTTCACCCAAAAGACCAAAATTTGAAATTGTTTTCTGCAACATCTTTCAAACTGGAGCAGTCCAAAATGTTGCCATCTGGTAATGGTTAAGAGCGATTTCAAAAAGTAGAGTAAAACCAGGAATGATAGAACACTATTTCAGAAAGCTTTGAGAGGATGGGTTATAAAGCATAATCATAAAGCATAAATTTTCTTTTCCCTAACTATTTCCAAAAAGAGTCATCACAGTACTGTCTGTAAATATTGACCTGAACCCGACAAATATGCAATGAGAAATTGTGACACGGAATAATAAATACTTGCCAGCAATCATACATTGTCAAGCAAAGTCATTGGTTTCCATTAGCATTGTGACTTAGTACATTTTGTATTCTGCACATGCTTCTCGTGTCAATATATGTCGGAGAGTGATTATTCCTTATCACAACTTCTCATTGCATATTCCACAGGTTCTTGTCAATATTTACAGACTATACCACAGTCCAACAATATACTCTGATGTATTAAAAGTCTATCTTCTTCAGGTCAGTGGGTTGGTTGCATGAAAGGATTTTGATCCTTTACCAGATGGCAAAATTTAGGACTGGTCCAATTTGAAAGGTGTTGCAGACAACAATACAAGTTGATGAAATTTTAAAAATCTTTCTATTTTGAGGTAGAAAACATAGTGGAAAATGAAGAAATTGCTTGTAACAAGCAATTTCTTCCTTTTCCACTATGTTTTCCCAAGCCTTTTCTTGTGAGGAGTCAAAAGGCATCATTGTACAGTAATTGGTTAAAGTAAACTCTGGCTTAAGCAATTAATTTATCATGACTTAACCCGAGAATTCACTTAAACCCTTTCCCAAACAACATATGGTTTTGATGTCTCTGATAAAGGCAGCATGTTAATACAAACAAACACTGATAACTATGACACTGTTCTTTTGACTCAATATTTTCTTTTTCTAAATTGTTCAAACATCCTATCTGTAACATCAATTTTGTTGTCTGAAAATGCTTTCAAAAAGAAACAGTCTTTTTGTTATTCCATAATCTGGGAAAAGGGTTTAATTCATCACATGCTACAGCCCCTATGTGAATAAGAAATTGACCTATGATTGCTTACTAAATCTCGTATAACTGTAATTTCACATAACAAACAGACTGTTTGTTAATATTTACAACAAATTTCTATGGTTATATTATCAGTCTAAAATGACACAAAAACACTCAGTAAATCATTAAAGGGACATTTCATTCCCATTTCAATTTTTTAAAGTATGTCTTGATGCCAAGATTAGTTATTCTAATGAGTATAAATGCTATTAGTTTTTTGAAGATGTTGCTGATAAGCGAGAAACACGCATTCAAAGTTGAGACAGAATCGATAAATTCCATATAAATCCGAACTGTTGTTCACAACAATTTGTTAAATTTTAACACAAAAATATGTATTTCTCGTAAACGGCGCAATATTTTGGCTTGAAATTTTCAGAATTTTCATAAGGAAATATGCTCTTTCAAATAAAATATAAGTAAAATTTATGACAAAAATTCTGAAATGTCACTTTAAGTGAACACTTGAGAGTCAAGGCCAACATTCATCAACTATTCTTTATCTTAATACTTTTAAATCCATTACAGCACAATGCACTTTTATTTCTCTAGGATATTTTTTTTCAAATCATAACAGGAAAAGGAGAGAACAGAAAATATTTAGAATAATTATGTTTCCTATCTTTTGTTCCCAAACTAAAATATTAAGTTGACCCTTTCCAAAACAACACCTGGCTTTGATGTCTGCAAATATTTAGGCAAAAGATGAAAATGCTGGTAACCACCATTGTATCCTTGTGGCTCAGAATGATATCTTATTTTATACAAAAATAACCATAGGGAATTTTAGAAGACACATTTAAAGCAAACATTGAGAACAGTAATTCATCCTTCCCCAGTAATTCATCCTTTTTCCTAAATTATTTTCCATCCCTCTATGATTCAAGATATTTCTCAAATGTGAAATTCTGAACCAGTCCAAAACTTGGTAATCTTTCCCATGGCCTGCAATAGGCTTGTGGTGATTAGATAAGCTAGTGAATGTTGGCCACAGTATTATGTCTTCCCTGATACAATATTTAATCTTAACACGCCAAAATGATAGACAATGATGACAAACATGATTTGTGTAAACATTCTTAACGAAAATCTATTATTCACTTGTCCTTTCTTAGCTCAGCTAGCCTTCAAAATTCAAAACTCTAAAAGCATTAATTGTGATTTTTTTTACCAGTCAGAAGCTTGACCACATGTTTTGAAAACCTGTGGAAATATAATGCCCATATGAGTCATTTTGTAATTCCTATGATGCACAAAAATATAACAATCTACAGAACTTGTGGTCATCCAGATTAACCCTTTCCATAACAAGACCTGGTTTGACGCTAATAAAAATGGCTTGGGAAAACATTGAGACAAAAGAAGAAACTGCTGATAACCAGCAGTTTCTCCTTTTGCCTCAACATTTTCCTTGCTATATCCTGCACAAATACTATATTCATTTACATCTATTTTATCGTCTGTGGTGCCCTATAAATTAGACCACTCTAAAATTTTGCCGTTTGGGAAAGGGTTTAGATTTTGTTTTAGCTTTTACAGAGTACACTGACAAAGATAAGCCTTCAGCCAATAAGCAGCATACTACCCACTTCATTTTAGTTTCAGACTTAAATAGGCCTAAATTAAAGCTGGGATTCTTCACAGAAAGAAAACATTGGAAAGCATTGGCAGAAAAGAACAAAATGTAATTATCTAATATCTTTCTTTTCTCCAAAAGCTTTCCATGTCATTATGAATAATATGACATATTTGCACAGCATTAAATTAGGGCCTGTCTGGAAATAAATCAGTTAGAAAAGGGTAAAATTAACCATGATACCTACTGCTCAACTGAATTTATCCATGTTTATATGGGTCAATACTTTTCACGTAACTACAAGACGAGTGATTCTTTACAGTATAGATAAACCCTTTCCCAAACAAGACCTGGTTTTGACGTCCCTATTAGAAAATACTTGAGAAAACATGGAGGCAAAAGAAGAAACTGCTGATAACCAGCAGTTTCTCCTTTTGCCTCAATATTTTCTGTGCTATATTATACACAAATCTTATCTTTAACAACATCTATTTGGTCGTTTCCAGCAGCTTTCAAACAGGAAAAGTCCAAATTTGGCCGTTCCGGAAAGGGTTAAATACAGTTTTGTTTTTTTTGTGCAAACAGAGATTATTCTTCATAGTATTGCACAGTGTTCCAGAGCAGCAGATAAGAGGGAGTTTTATCCTTTTTCAAACATGACCTGATTTTCATTTTGATAATATAAAAAGCTTGACAAAACAATGAGACAAAAGAAGTAAATGATAATAACAAGGATCTTCTTCTTCTCTTGCCTTAATATTTTTGTCCTAAATTGTGAATTAATACTTACTTCATCATATACAATAACTAGTTAATTTAACTAGTTAAAATGCTGACCACTTGGAAAATGGTTGAGGTTATCTAAAATTCTTATTTCACATCCAAGTATGCTGTAGGTACTCATTAATCATCTCAAAAACAAGCATCTAACAAGTATCCACAACATATCATTTAACATTTATTGAACAATTTAACCCTTTCCCAAACAAGACCTGGTTTTGACGTCCTTAATAGAACAGGCTTGGGAAAACATTGAGGCAAAAGAAGAAACTGCTGATAACCAGCAGTTTCTCCCTTTGTCTCAATATTTTCTGAGCTATTTTGTTCACAATGCCTCTATTTATCAACATTCATTTTGTCCTCTTCAACAGATTTTGAATTGGATCATTATAAAATTTTGCCGTTTGGTAAAGGGTTAATAATCAGAAATTGCATTTTAAAAAGATATTATCCCCTCTCATCTGTAGTCCTGGCCTTTACAGATTCATTATTCCTTTCATACTACTCAGTTCTAATCTTGGTTAACATTCACCGAGTTTGTAACAATATTTCTAAGAACCAATCAGAATCGCTATTACAGATGCATTATCCAATCACATAGCTTATCATTTAATTAAAGGGACATTTCATCATCATTTCAATTTTTTAAAGTATGTCTTGATGCCAAGATTGGTTATTCTAATGGGTATAAATGCTATCAGTTTTTTGAAGTTATTGATGATAAGCGATAAACACGCCTTTAAAGTTTAGACAGAAACGACAAATTCTATATACATCTGAACTGTTGTGGACAACACTTTGTGTAATTTTAACACAAAAATATATATATTTCTCGTAAACAGCGCAATATTTTCGCTTGACATTTTCAGAATTTTCATGAGAAGATATGCTCTTTCAAATAAAAATAAAAGTGAAATTTATGAGAAAAAATTCTGAAATGTCACTTTAAAAAATAAAATGAAATAAAGACCCTAAATAACCAAAACTTAACAAAAACGACAAAATTTCAGCCGATCCAATTATAAGTAAATGGATGGGTCATAAAGAATTGATAACCAGGACTTTTTCTTTTCTACCCACATGAATTTTTTCAAGAAAGACCAGTTGTGAATCCGAAGTTGTTTGATATTAACTCATTCCCAAACAAGACCTGCTTTTTCATCTTTAGTAGAAAATTCTTGGGAAAACATTAAAGCAAAAGAAGAAAATGCCATAACATTAAAGCAAAAGAAGAAAATGCTGATAAGCAGCATTTTCTCATTCTGCTTCAATTATGTTTTATGTTTGCACCAGCTTTCTTATAGGACTGGTCAAAAGTGTTCCCATTTGGAAAAGGGTTAACCTTCATATAAGAACTGTTTCATTAACAGGACGCCTTTTGACACACTCAAGTATCTAATCTTTGAAAATTATTGGAAAAAAAGGAAGAAAATGCTGACAAACAGCATTTTCTACTTTTTTCTCAATATTTTCCATCCCATCACAGAATAATTTTGTCATCTACAAGTCTTTTGAATTTGGACAGACCAAAATTTTGTTGTTTGGGAAAGGATTAAGTATTATGACTGTGTCAAACATTCATTCTTTTTGCCACATGATTAAGATATATTTACAAATATAGGTCTTCATTTAACAGGGTTGCAATGGCAATCTGATCTAGAAATTCTCATGATAATCTATCTGTTCACATCACGTGACATGTTAGTTCTCTTTTATAATTATGTTCTCGTTTAGAAGATAAAGCAAGGTCTGATCTGATAAGATTTTCTAGCACTGACAATTGTCAGTGACAAAACTGTACAGACCGATCTTTTCTTGTGTTATTTTTCCATGCTTAGCGTCCCATAAAAAGGATTTTAAAAGAGACATTGCAAAACAAATTCAAAGCAAATTGCAAAACATTTCCATGCTTTTTAACAAAGAAACTCATAACTGCAGCTTGTTTTAAGCTACAGTTACAAGGGTTTTGTTGAAAAGCAACATTTTTTTTTCTTTACCTCTATTTTTTCTGGGCCATAATGTGCACATATTCCATTTTTGTCAACTTTAACTTCAGCATTTTAGCATCTACATGGATTTTCAAACAGACCCATGCTAAAATTGTATTGCTTGGAAAAGGGCTAAACAAAAAGATGGCGAACAAAAGATAAAATTGCCACTATTCCCTATTATCTGGATCCCCTTGTATTTACATGTATAGGGTGCATACATCGCTCACTCTCTCGCATTATTTGTACACTATGAACAATTCCTTTTATTTAAACCTAAAATCTATTTTAATATCACAGCTATATGGGTTTGTAGAGCAGGGTCGTCACATACTTTTTTCTAAATCTGTGTGTGGCACTTAGTACCATTACTCCGTCCTGCAATTGATAGGAAAGGAAAAAATTTGTGAAAACACCTAAAATTGTAGATTTTTAAAGCTTAACTTATTAAGAAACAGCAAACCTTTGGACTGTTCCAATTTTAAAGTGTTGCAGATGATTATTTCAAGTTAATGAAATTTTGAAAGTATTTTCATTTTAAGCTAGAAAACATTGTGGAAAATGAAGAAATTGCTTGTGACAAGCAATTTCTTCATTTTCCACAATGGTTTCCAAAGCCATTTCTTGTGAGGGAGTCAAAAGGCGTTACAGTGCATTAATGGGTTAAACCTAAAATCTATTTTAATATCACAGCTATATGGGTTTGTAGAGCAGGGTCGTCACATACTTTTTTCTAAATCTGTGTGTGGCACTTAGTATACTCCGTAAATATTGACCTGAACCTGTCGAATATGTAATGAGTAACTGTGATGTCAAATAATCAATACTCGCCAGCACTCCTCACTGTCGAGCAGGGTCGATAGTTTCCATAAGCATTGGAACTTTGTATTCTGCACGTGCTCCTCGTGTCAATATACGTCGAAGAGTGATTATTACCCATCACAGTTACTCATTACATATTCAACAGGTTCAGGTCAATATTTACGGAGTATACCATTACTCCATCCTGCAATTGATAGGAAAGGAAAAATCGTGAAAACACCTGAAAAGGATTTTTTTAAACTTGGCCCATTACAAACGGCAAAACTTTAGACCGGTCCAATTCCAAAGATGTTGCTGAGGACAATTTCATGTGAAAGAAATTCATTTTTTTTTTAGTATTTCAGGGTAGAAAACAGTGCGGAAAATTGTTACAAGCAATTTCTTCATTTTCTACATTGTTTTCCAAAGCATTTATCTTGAAGATCGTCACATACTTTTTTCTAAATTTGTGTGTGGCACTTAGTACCATTACTCCGTCCTTCAATAGATAGGAAAGAATTGATTCAGGTTTAACGCCTCTTTCAACAGCTATGGTCATATCATGGGGTGCGGAAGCACCTAACCATAGATTACTGTAAATACTCCGCATTTCCTCTTTTTGTTTCAATATTTCGTGTGGTGTATCATAAGAAATTTTATCCAAATCAACAATAATTTAGTCGTCTGTAGCAGGTTCATTCGAAGCTACTCAGATCTTATCAGTGATCTCTCGAACATAATACAGTGGCCGCGATGGACAAATTTTGCCCATACTTCTTTGCAAGCATAACAACGGTAGCAGACCAAACAACTAATTAAGGCTATGCCAGAAAAGTATTTGAAACAAACAACGTTCAAAAGTCGATTATATCCTCATAAATGTTATAAAGTTTTATCAGATAAAAGAGTTGATGTGGTTTGCTGATTATTAATGATATATTTCACTTGAATTATAAAGTTTGCAAAAAAAGGTTGCTTTGATTTGATGATGTCATTTACGCGCCTGTGCTTCCACATTCAATATGGCGGTCTCTGTATTACCCTCGAGGCATGTTGCAAACAGCCACAAGCATTTGTAGTACATTTTAAATTGGAATGGTCTACTTTTTTGCCATTTGTAACAGGTAAAAGTAAAACTTGAGACTTTAAAAATAATGGTCATCAACCATAATTATGTTGTGGTTCTATGCCTATGAACAGTTTTAAGGCAACAATGTAAGCAACAATGTAGGCAACAATGTAGGCAACTTTTCCAAACTCAAACATTGTGCAGACGACAATTTTAAGGAAAGGATTTTTACAATGTTTGGTCTATCTCAGTAGAAAACATTGTGGGAAATGAAGAAATTGCTTGTCACAAGCAACTTCTTCCATTTTACACAATTTTTTCTGAAGCCTTTACCTTGTGAGGCATAAACTAGAACTGTCGCAAAGCGGACAAATACCCCCCACTAGCGCCTTGTCACTGAAAAAGTGCTGTAGGTCAACCGGTTCTTGACTTAGAGCATGGAAACGGATTTTGACCTTTGACCTTGGTGACCCAAAAACAATAGGGCACCTCCTTGGGTCATGGGCAACAACTGTGTAAAGTTTCATGACCCTAGGTCAACCGGTTCTTGACTTAGAGCATGGAAACGGATTTTAAACAAAGTCCGATTGTGACCTTGACCTTTGACCTTGGTGACCCAAAAACAATAGGGCACCTCCTTGGGTCATGGAATACATCAGTGTAAAGTTTCATGACCCTAGGTCAACCGGTTCTTGAATTAGAGAACGGAAACAGATTTTAAACAAAGTCAGATTGTGACCTTGACCTTTGACCTTGGTGACCCAAAAACGATAGGGCACCTCCTTGGGTCATGAGCAACAACTGTGTCAAGTTTCATGATCCTAGGTCAAACGGTTCTTGAGTTAGAGCACGGAAACGAAAAAGTCTACGGACGGACGGACGGACAGACGGACGGACGGACAGACAGACATGGTGAAACCAATATACCCCCCTCTACTTCGTAGGTGGGGGGTATAAAAAAGTGTCAATATCTATTGATGGGTAATGCCGATATGAAATCATTTTCGGAATATATCAGTTAGTCTGGCTTACAAACGTTTTCTTACCTTTATGGAAAGAGCATATAAATGATTTAACATCACATGATTTGGTTCTGGTAAAAGAGTTGGCTCACACTGCAAACAAACAATAATACATGTACAAATTGTTGCTTTTCAACAACAAGAGCTGTCCGAAGACAGCGCGCTCGACTTTCTAAGTTGCTTAGTATAAAGGGGGCATAACTCCAAATATAGTGGAGCCAGGGTCATGGGCCCTGGTAGTAAGGTAGAGGGTGTGATGGTGAATAAGTATTCCAAGTTTGGGTTGAATCCCTTTGATAGTATGGAAGTTATTGATGTTTGAAAAAACTTTAACCTTTGTTGCAACACCGACGCCAACGCCCGGGTGACCGTATAAGCTCTCATTTTCTTCGAAAAGTCGAACTAAAAACCTTGTTACAGCAGCTTGTTTTAAGCTGCAGTTACAAGGTCTTGTTGAAATGAAGTGAAATATAGTTGGATATCCAGATCCTTTTGTAAAAGAAAGAGTCCACAAACATTAACTTAACCCTTTCCCAAACAAGACCAGGGGCCTGTTTTACTAACAAACTTACGAACATTTTTGAAACAACAACAAATCTGATTGGCCGAATAATAACTGTTATTGTTTCTCTTTCAATCAAATGTGTTGTTACAAGGTTTTTGCAAAAATCTATGTTAGTAAAACGCGGCGCTGGTTTTGACTCCCTAATAGAAAAGGCTCGGGAAAATATTGAGGCAAAAGAAGAAATTGCTGAAAATCAGCAATTTCTCCTTTTGTCTCAATATATTCCATGATATATTGTATACAACCCTTCTTTTTTAACATAGATCTACTATGTTATCTACAGCAGATTTAAAACGGGACTGTCCTACAATTTTGCTGTTTGGGAAAGAGTTAATACTTACTAGCCTTATTTAGACTTACTAATGAAATCGAATCTGAAATTAGACTACCCATTTAGGAGAAAAACAATATCATTTTTTTAACCTTTCTATAAATTAGAATCGTTTTCCTGTTGTTCATCATCTTTGTCTTTTTTTAATCTACAAATTTGCCTACTTTCAAGGAATGGGCCGTCAAGATCTAAACAAAATTATTGTGAAATAAAATGAATAACTTGATCGTTTAACCCTTTCCCAAACAAGACCTGCTTTTGACACCCCTAATAGAAATACATTGGGAAAACATTGAGGCAAAAGAAGAAAATGCTGATGATCAGCATTTTCTCCTTTCGCCTAAATATTTTCTATGCTACAATGTATGCGAATCCTATCTTTATCAACACCTATTTTATCATTCTCAGAAGCTTTAACAAGGAACAGTGCCAATTTTTGCTGTTTGGGAAAGAGTTAATCAATATTTAGTTTCTAATAAATAAATGTGATGCTATACTCACATGAGCAGGTGTGTCTTTATTAAGAATGACCTGCAGTAAATGCGGAGGTAGAATTGGCGGCCCCGTCTGTTTTTCTCCCGGTTTTCTGACGGGGAACTCCTGGGCATACTCTCCAGGGGGAGACCCTGAGATTTCTGTGGCTATAAATAGATATAAGTATAAAGAAATTAGGTCATGTATAATGTTAAATTGCAAACAGGTCTTCTAACTTCTTAAACACATATACAGAAATCTTGAAGGCAATACAAAATGTTTCAGTATAGAGCTAACTGCATTCAAGAAATTCAGCACATTTTCAGGCTTGCAGAAGTTTGATTAGAAAGGGCAATACAGTGTATCAAAAACATTTTCCCAACAGACCACTTGTGCCCTTGTGCTTCGACTTGACACATCATAAGTTTCATAATAATGGTTAAAATGGTTATTGAGGTACAGCACAGAAAGAAAGTGATTAGCAATAGACAGAAGAATGGTCAGACGGACAAATGAAAAGACAGATATAGTTTGACATACAAGTACCCCTATCTTTTGCAGACGAAGATTGCTAGATCATTATCTTTGAGAAATCTCACTCAGAACCACTGTTAAATTAATGATCAACCACAGTAGTAACACCTTTTGCTGCCCTAGAAGAGAAAGGTTTTGTAAAACATTGTGGAAAATGAAGAAATTGACAAGCAATTTCTTAATTTCCCACAATGTTTTCTAAACATATCTTCAAACAAATGAGAAATTCCACACTCTTGAAATTGCTGTTTGCAGCACCTTTGAATTTTACACAGGTCTAAACTTTGCCGTCTGGTAATGGATTGGGTAGAATGAATATTTTGCATTTCAAAAAATCCATTCCCCCTTCCTATCAGTATCTTATACAGAAATATCCAGGGTTGCCACTGGTCAAAGGATATAAAATTCCCTGACAATTCCCTGACATTTCCCTGACAAAATTGGAAAATTCCCTGACATGTTTCGTCGCGATAATATCTCGATAAGTCGCAATGTCTTGAGACAATTTTTGAAGGCGATGTTGAAATCATTAATTTCATGGAAATGCATCTTACTTTTTCAAAATTCCCTGACAATTCCCTGACATTTGCCAGTATTTTCAAAATTCCCTGACAGCTCACAAAATTCCCTGACAATTCCCTGACCTTGAAAAAATTTAAATTTCCCTGACTTTTCGTGGCAACCCTGATATCATGATGTAGCATACTTACAGTGTTTATTTTTGTTTGTAACCACACTAGAACTATCTAATGCTAAAGCCTCAAACACTTCAAAGTCTGATTTCTTCACTGATACAATATTATTTAAAGTTCCAAGATTATTGGGTGTGGATGGCTGAAAAATAAACAAATTCATTATATATACATGTCATTTGTAAATAAACATTTAAAAGATTCTAATACAAAAACTCTTGTTTGATCTTTTCCACAATTCTACCCTATTCTTAATTCAACTCTTTCCCAAAACAAGAGGACCATGATGGTCCTATATCGCTCACCTGAACCAAAATGATATGAGCAACACTTATGTTCAATTCAATTGATATTCATGACTTTAAGACTGAATATGAACTAATGGTCAACAACGTTGTGAAAATCAAACTCATCCAAGCTCTTATGGTGCCCAACATTGTTTTTTTTTTTTAAATAATTGTAGATTCTAGAGTGTAAACAAGGTCGAAAACAGCCAAAAATGGCAATTATCTCAAATTCAAGGGCACATAACTCTCGTCTTTCTGGTCAAATCAGACTGAAAATCAAACTCATCTGAGATCTTACAGTCTCCAACATTCTGTCCAAGATTTGTCTTGATTGGTCAATAATTGTAGATTCTAGAGTGTAAACAAGGTTGAAAACAGTCAAAAACGGCAATTTTATCAAATTGGATTGCACTTAACTCTCGACTTTCTGATGACATCAGACTGAAAATCATACTCATCCATGATCTTATGCTCGCCAACATTGTGTCCAAGTTTTATTTTGATTGAATAATAATTGTAGATTCTGGAGAGTAAACAAGGTCGAAAAGAGCCGAAAACGGCAATTTTGTCAAATTCAAGGGCAAATAACTCTCGACTTTCTGATCAGATCAGACTGAAAATCAAACTCATACAAGATCTTATGCTCCCCAACACTTTTGTCCAAGTTTTGTCTTGATTTATTAATAATTGTAGATTCTAGAGTGTAAACAATGTCAAAAACAGCCAAAAATGGCAATTTTGCCCAATTCAAGGGCATATAACTCTGGTCTTTCTGGTCAGACCTGACTGAAAATCGAACTCATCTGAGATCTTATTCTACCCAACATTGTGTCCAAGTTTTGTCTTGATTGATTAAATAATTGTAGATTCTAGAGTGTAAACAAGGTCGAAAACAGCTGAAAACAGCAATTTTGTCAAATTCAAGGGCGCATAACTCTCAAATTTCTGATCAGATCAGACTGAAAATCAAACTCATCGAAGATGCTCCCCAACATTTTTCCAAGTTTTGTCTTGATTTATAGTTAATTGTAATCTAAGGGAAGTAACACTTGACACTACTAAAGACAAGAGGACCATGATGGTCCTATATTGCTCACCTGAACCTAAATGATATGAGCAACACTTTTGTTCAATTCAATTAATATTTATTACTTTAAGACTGAAAAAGAACTTATGGTCAATAAGGTTGTGAAAATCTAACTCATCCGAGATCTAAATTATGGTGCCAAACATTGTACAGGGCTCCAGATAAGAGGGGGTGGTGACTTTTCAAACTGCAATAATGCTGTCAGTGATCATCAAACCCTATGTTGTAGGTACTCATTTGTATCGTCTCGTCCAGACGATTCAAATGAGTACCCACAACATAGGATATGAATTCGAAAAAACAATGTTAGTATGTCTTCACCTCCACTTATCTGTAGCCCTGATTGTATCCAAGTTTTGTCTTGATTGATAAATAATTGTAGATTCTAGAGTATAAACAAGGTCAAAAACAGCCGAAAACAACAATTTTGTCAAATTCAAGGGCACAAAACGCTGGACTTTCTGATCAGATCAGACTGAAAATCAAACTCATGTGAGATCTTATGGTTCCCAACATTGTGTCCAAGTTTTGTAGATTGATCAATAATTGTAGATTCTAGAATGTAAACAAGGTCGAAACCAGCCAAAAAATGGCAATTTTGTCAAATTCAAGGGCACATAACTCTCAACATTCTCGTCAGATCAGACTGAAAATCAAACTCATCCAAGATCTTATAGTCCCCAACATTGTGTTCAAGTTTTGTCTTGATTGATAAATAATTGTAGATTCTAGAGTATAAACAAGGTCGAAAACAGCCCAAAACAGCAATTTTATCAAATTCAAGGGCACATTACTCTTGACTTTCTAATCAGATCAAACTGAAAATCGAAGTTACCTGAGATCTTATAGTCTCCAACATTGTGTCCAAGATTTGTCTTGATTGGTCAATAATTGTAGATTCTAGTAGTTTGTAAACAAAGTCGAAAACAGTAAAAAACAGCAATTTTGTCAAATTCAAGGGCACATAACTCCTGACTTTCTGATTAGATCAGACTGAAAATCAAACTAATCCCAGATCTTATGGTTCAAAACATTGTGTCCAAGTTTTGACTTGATTGAATAATAATTGTAGATTCAAGAGAGTAAAAAAGGTTGAAAACAGCCGAAAATGGCAATTTTGTCAAATTCAAAGGCACGTAACTCTTGACTTTCAGATCAGATCTCATCTCATCTGAGATCTTATAGTCCCCAACATTGTGTCCAAGTTTTGTCTTGATTGACCCTTTCCCACACATTGGCGCTTTTGGATGCCCCTCAAAATAAAGGCTTTGGAAAACATTGTGACAAACAATTTCTTCATTACCCACAATGTTTTCTACCAAGAAAGACCAAAAAATGTTAAATTTTGTTCAATGGAACTTGTCGTCTGCAACATCTATGATTTTGGACTAGGCTAAAATTTTGTTGTTTGGTAATAGGATTGTAGAGTGTAAATCTATTCATATCCTCTATCAAACTAGATAACTCTACTTATACTGAAGAAAAGTAGTGTCAGAGTTCCTTCCCTTTGATTAACTCTTTTTTTGAATACAGCAAAAAAGTGGCAATTTTGCCCAATTCAAGGGCACATAACTCTCATCTTTCTAGTCAGATCAGACTGAAAATTGATCTCATCATCCAAGATCTTATGGTCTCCAACATTATGTCCAAGTTTTGTCTTGATTGATCAATAATTGTAGATGCTAGAGTGTAAACAAACTTAAAAGCAGCATTTTTTGACATTCAAGGGCAGATAACTCCGCACTTTCAGATCAGGCCCATAATCGAACTTGTCCGAGAACTTATGATCGTACTTGTTTTGGCCAAGTTTGATCAACATTGAGTAACTTTTGTGGATGCTAGAGTGTAAACACCCCAAATGTTGACGGACGGACGGACGGACGGATGGACGGACGGACGGACGCCGGACAAAAGGTGACCACAATAACTCACCTCGAGCACTTCGTGTTCAGGTGAGCTAAAAAAAGCCAATTTTGATGTTCCTAGGAGAAAAACTTTGAATAAACACTGAGAGAAAAGAAGAAATTGCTTATTACTTGTATCAGTAATTTCTCCCTTTCCCTAAACATAATCATTCAATTATTCAGAATTGTTTATGTTAATACATACACATTTTCTATTTTCAACATTAGACTTATTCTGCCATCTGCAATAATTTTCAAATGGAACTGTCAAAAGTATTTGACATTTGCAAAAGAGTTAACCCATTCAAACATTAAGAAACATTTTGACCCCCTTCAAACTAAGGGCTTTTGTAAACATTGTAGGAATTGAAGAAATTCTTTTAAACTATTTTGTTAAATTCTTATTTCAAAGTTGATTGCATAAATTATTTTTGTTACTCTGGGATATTTTTAGAAAAGTTTGAGCATCACAAAATATTTAAGTCACTAGGTCATATTTTGGATAGACAGACAGACTATAGATAGACAACCTAAAAGGTCACAAATAAACTATTTTCAAACAGAATACACAAATCATAATAAATTTACTAATATTAGCCCTTTTATAATTATTTCAATAGCATTACTACTTTAAAACTTTCCCAAATAAGACTTGGTTTTGACGCCCATTATACAAATGGCTTGGGAAAACATTGAGGCAAAAGAAGATGCTGATAACCAGAAATTTCTCCTTTTGCCTTAATATTTTCTGCGCTTTATTGTACACAAATACTACCGTACCTTTATCAATACCAATTTTGTCATCTATAGCAGCGGTCAAAGTGGCATGTTTCGAAATTACTGCCATTTGGGAAAGAGTAGAATTTTTATTCAAAGATTGGAAAAGGAAGAAATTGAAATCTCTGTAGAAACAACAGCTGTCTCACGACAGCAATGCCCAACTATCAAGTTCTGGATAGTGAAAAATTTTAAATCCGAAAAGAGTAGAAAATTCCATTGAATCAAATGTCAGGAGTAACGAATCATTGCCTAGGGAAAGTTATTATGGTCACAGAAGCATGTGCAAAGTTTGAAGGCAATAGCTGTTACAGAAAAAATGTTATCACAGATATATGAAAGTTGCATGCAAAAATTTAACCAAGAATTTCTATATCAAAAAGGGTAAACATTTCATCAAATTAAATGTCAGAGCAACCAATCTTTGCATAGAGGCTGGTATTACAGTCACAGAGGCATGTGCAAAGTTTCAGATCAATAGCATTGGTAGAAACAGAGATTTGACAAACTTGCATGTGAAAACTTAACAAAAGCATTACAGCAACGCCTGGGTGACTAGAATAGCCCCCCCCCCCCTGTTCTACGAATAGTAGTGATAAAAAAGTCCCTTACCTCATTAGGGTTGTGAACCCAATTACCATCTACATAAAATTTATACTGATGTTCACCTTCTGGTAATTCTACAATGGTTAAAAAGTCCCCGTGGCTGAAATAGATAATTATAGGAAATATTGTTGTGTGTCAAGTTAAGATTTTTTCTACAATGTTTGTCAACAGCTTTCTTTGTTGTCAATGTTTCCAGGGCTTAGGTGAAACTATTGTAACTAAGACTAAAAGCATATTCTTCTACAGGGGTTTCATTTATAGGCGGCAGGGGAATGGGGGGAGGGAGGGGGGGGGGGGGGGGGGGGTCCTCCTCCTATATGACTGAATTTGAGTACAATCCCCCTGCTACTTTTTGAAAATTTTATATGGGGTTAATAGGGAATATATAGAAAATCCCCCGCCTACTTTAGCTTCTGGCCCATGTGGCCAAAAGGTTATTGAAACCCCTGCTTCTATATGCAGTAATCAGTAATCAAATCTGTTTTAACATTTTGTCTTCTTGTTTGTGACATCTTTTACAATACATTAGAATTTCGCCATTTGGGAAAGGGTCACGATAGTCCGCCCCAAATCAGAGGTACATGTTACCCGAATTTTTCCTGTTATGTCGGTAACATTTGTTACAGAATAAACAAGCATTCTGAAGTATTGCAAAACAATACCAAGTCCCCTACCGGCTTTATATATGTGTTAAGAAAAAGAAGCCCAAAAATTTTCAATGTCCAGCATCCGTATCTTCCTAAAAAATCACTGGACCGGAACAAAACTCAACCTTGTTCTGTAACTTATCAATGCGGGTCCTCATACCAAAAATCTGCTCAATAGCTGCAAGCATTAAGAAAAAAAAGTCTGGAAAAGTAATTTCTCAGAAATTTTCTAAGTCCAGCGTCCATATTTTCCCCCAAAATCACTGGACCAGAACGAAACTCAAAATTGTTCTGTATCCCATCAATATGTGTTCATATATCAAAAATCAGCTCAATACCTGCAAGCGTTTAGAAAAAAAGTCTGGAAAACTGTAATTTCCCAGAAATTTTCTAAGTCCAGCATCGATATCTTCCTCAAAAATCACTGGAGCGGAGCGAAACTCAAACTTGTTCTGTAACTCATCATTGCGGGTCTACATACCAAAAATCAGCTCAATAGCTGCCAGCATTAAGAAAAAAAAGTCTGGAAAACTGTAATTTCCCAGAAATTTTCTAAGTCCAGCATCCATATCTTCCCCAAAAATGACTGGACCGGAACGAAACTCAAACTTGTTCTGTAACTCATCAATGCGGGTCCACATACCAAAAATCAGCTCAATAGCTGCCAGCATTGAGAAAAAAAGTCTGGAAAACTGTAATTTCCCAGAAATTTTCTAAGTCCAGCAACCATATCTTCCCCAAAAATCACTGGACCGGAACGAAACTCAAACTTGTTCTGTAACTCATCAATGCGGGTCCACATACCAAAAAACAGCTCAATAGCTGCCAGCATTAAGAAAAAAAGTCTGGAAAACTGTAATTTCCCAGTAATTTTCTAAGTCCAGCATCCATATTTTCCTCAAAAATCACTGGAGCGGAACGAAACTCAAACTTGTTCTGTAACTCATCAATGCGGGTCTACATACCAAAAATCAGCTCAATAACTACCCCCGTTTAGAAAAAAAGTCCGGAAAACTAATTCACCGGACTGACGGACGGACGGACGGACGGACGGACGGACAGACGGACGGACGGACGGACAGACAGACTGACTGACGGACAGAGTGCAAACCTAAAGTCCCCTTCGGCTTCGCCGGTAGGGGACTAATTATCCAAACCTATTTGGGTATTATTGTTAACATTCAGCAGTGGAACATTCTGTCGAATGTTTACGACATGGCCTGAGCATTTCTGATGTGGTATGAATTCAATTAGGGGTGGACTACCATAAAATATGGCTGAATTTCCATACCCTACCTAAACATTAAATCTAAAGTATGATTGGTCCTACCTTTTAGCGAGGGGTATTTTTGACTTCCAGCTATTGAATGTACCAGATACGTAGACGTCTTTACCCCCGCCTTCCCACTTAATGACTGTTGGCAGTAATTTGTCTTCTCTTTCTCTTGTTGTGTCTGTTTGACTGATTGTGGTTGCAGCCCGCGCTCTCTGAAAAACATTGGAATGGGTTGAATAGTATTATTGTTATTCAATAACTTCTTGTTGAACCCATTACCACACAATGACTCTTTTTGACTCCCTACAAGATAATGGCTTTGGAAAACATTGTGGAAAATGAAGAAATTGCTTGTGACAAGCAATTTCTTCATTTCCCACAATGTTTTCCATCCAAAAAGACATAAAAATTAGAAAACCCATTCAAGTGAAATTGTCGTCTGCAGAATCTTTCAATTTGGACTGCCCTAAAATGTTGTCGTTTGATAATGGGTTAAATACATTACTGGGGCAGACATAAGGATACATTCTTGAATATGGATTGCAATTAAAAGTATACCTACTACCAGAGGCAAAATTTTAACTATTTCAAGTGAATGATTTTTGTTTCCATTTTTTGGTCTTTGTAGGTAGAAAACATTGTCAGAAATAAAGAAATTGCTTTCATCTTCAACAATCTTTTCAAACAGCATCATAATAAATTATGTGGTAATGTCATCATTTCCAAATTATCCGAGGGACTTCTGATATCCTTTTATATCTAACCCCCCCCCCCCAAAAAAAAAAATAAAAAAAAAATGCTGCATCCAAACTCAAAGGATCTAACAAAGTAAATGTTAACTTAAGAAAATTATTATCTTTGTACCTACAAAAAAAAAGTTTGTAAATTTCTAGCCTATTTGGAACGGGGGGGGGGGGGGGGGGGGGGTGGTTAGATTATTAGGAAAATTCAATTCAATTTAGCCCCCCCCCTCCCTCCTATTCAGACACAAGGGCTAGAGTCCCCCTCCCCCCCATAAAAATTGTTTCATACGGACCTGAAATTCCATGCCTCATGGCAGCATACTTTTTAACCCTTTCCCAAACAAGACCTGGTTTTGACGTCCATAATAGAAAAAGGCTTGGGAAAACACTGAAACAAAAGAAGAAACTGCTGATAACCAGCAGTTTCTCCTTTTGTCTCAATATTTTCTGTGGCATATTTTACACAAATCATGTCTTTATCATCGTCATTTTTGTCGCCTGCAGCAGCTTTCAAATTGGACCACCCTAAAATGTTGTCGTTTGGGAAAGAGTTAATGGCCATGACATAAGACCTTGCTGTCAAAAGAAATAGACCTTGAGCCACCAATAACCCCTGCTCCCCCCCCCAGAGGGAATTTTGAAGGGTATGATTTTCTGAAAGCTTATAACAAATGCTACAAGATGAGCGTTGTTTGCACTTTGGCCGTTGGGGCTTTTGGCTGTAACCCTTATCTAAAACCCTTAACCCTTTCAAATTTTTCATTTAAATATACAGACAATTATTTGCTCATATCTTGATTGAATTTTAATCTGCATATGTCAAAATGGTATCAAATGAAAGCTTATGCCTTGCTCTTCAATTTGTAGTTATTTTATGCAAATTAGCTCATTTGCATATTCATGAATATTAATGATTTTCCTTAAAATTGCTAATTTTTGATGAAAATTTGGTTAATACTTTCCAAATGAAGGCGTTTCTGTCCAGGGGGAATTTTGTAATCATGGTTTATCTTAAAGTACATTTTATTAGAAACATTTGGAGCATTGTTTGCACTCTGGCGGTTGGGGCTTTCTGCCGTAACCCTTATCCAAACCCTTCACCCTGCCAAATTGTTCATTTAAATTTTGAAAATGAATTTGGTCATATCTTGATTGAATATTGACAGACAGGTGTCAGAATGGTATCAAATGAAAGCTTATGACTTGCTCTTTCATTTTCAGTTATGTTATGCAAATTAGCTCATTTGCATATTCATGAATATTAATAATTTTCCCTAAAATTGCGATTTTCGACAAAAATGTGGTAAATACTTTCCAAAACAGAGCATTTTTGTGCAGGGGAATTATGTAAACATAATAAATCTTCAAGAAAATTATATAAGAAACATTTTGAGCGATGTTTGCACTTTGACAATTTGGGCTTTTGGCCAAATCCCTTATCTAAACCCTTAACCCTATAAAATTGTTCATTCATTTCAAAATGTTTTTGGTCATATCTTGGATGAATATTGATCTACAGATGTTAAAATGGTATCAAATGAAAGCTTATGACTTGCTTAATAATATGCTATAAATTTTATGCAAATTAGCTCATTTGCATATTTATGAATATTAATGACATTACTTAAAACTGTGACCTTTTTTCCGAATATTTGGTAAACACTTTCAAAAACATTGTGTTTCTTCTCAGGGGGAATCATGTAAACATGGTTTAAATTAAAGAACAGTTTATAAGAAACATTTAGAGCAATGTTTGCACTCTGGCGATGGGGGCTTTTGGCGGTGACCCTTATCTAAACCCTTAACCTCATCAAATTGTTCATTCAAATTTTCAAAACGTTTTTGGTCATATCTTGATTATGTATTGACCTATTGGTATCAGAATGGTATCAAATTAAAGCTTATGGCTGGCTCTTCCATGTGCTATTATTTTTCATGCATATTAGTTCAGTTGCATTGCCATATATATTAATGAATTTCCTTAAAATTGTGATTTTTCAGCGAAAATGTGTTAAATACTATCAAAAACAAGGTGTTTCTGTTCAAAGGCATTATGCAAACATAATTTATCTTAAAGAACATTACATGAATAACACTTTTAGCAATGTTCACACTGTGGCATTTGGGTCTTTTACCCAAACCCCTTATCTAAACCCTCAACCCTATCAAATTGTTTATTCAAATTTTTAAAACGTTTTTGGTCATATCTTGATTAAATATTGATCTACAAACGTCAAAATGGTATCAAATGAAAGCTAGTGAATTGCTTGTATATTTTATAATTACTTCATGTCTATTTGCTCATTTACATATTCATAAATACTATTGATTCTTAAATGTTTGGGACAAAAACACATTTATAGTGGAAAATCCATAAAATGTATTCCATTTGACAGTGCTATATGTTATATAGTAATCCTGTTATGTTATGTACATAGTAACCATGTTATGTTTAGTAATTGATCTATGTCGGTTTCCATCATGATAAACTTGCCCAACTCCCACAGTTTGAGTACTTCCAAGAATGCCACCAAGTGCGATGTCAATCATTTTTGGTCAAATTGTTCTAGAACAGTGCAATAAGTAAGTGTCTTAATATGGAATTTCACATGCTGATCTAAACCTGGTAGCATAGTTGTAGCATTTAAATATCAGGAAAATATTGATCTGAAGATATCTATGGCCATCGAATGCCATCCTGGAAAACATATGCCATATTGAAAGAGATTGTGTATCGCAAGGGAACTATTTTCAATTTATTGTGAGGTGGTACTATGCTGAAAGCACATATAAGAAATATGTGTAGATAAGGAAGAATATGAATATACATTCAGCATGGGCTGTCGGTAGTATGGATCAGTTCACATCTGTTCTGATCTGATACAGATAAATAAATGCATGTAATAAATGCAATAATCTTTTGATCACAACCAGTAATTGTCTGTACTCTAGCTACATACATCGCGTACATCTCTTGATTTTATGTATCTGATACATAGGCTTTACATATGGCACCCCAAGCTTAATTTATCTGAACTGAAAATGCCTTAATAGAGCATAAAGGAATGGTAACACCAGTATCCCTGATCTGTCAGCCACATATCAAATACACTTAAGGCCAACAAATTGACTTGTCTATGAGGAAAACATAAGGAAGTGCTCTCCAGATGGAGAAAAACCATGCTGTTTTCTCCATGTGAATGGCAAAGGTAAGGCCTTGATAATTGCTTAATAATGTTATTTTGCTATATGTATGCAATTTGTCTACATTCCAGGATCTCTGTTCATCCATAGAAATTAAAAAATAATTGGAATGATTAATTTTACATGTGTATTAGAATAAATTCCCCCATTTTGTATCATTCTATGGCATATGATAAAATGTTTATGTTTAAAGTCCTATTTTGCGTCAATTTTGGATTCATGTAGCAGTTTTACATAGGATAACATTCTTTCAACTAAACTAGATATAAGCAAGAACACCAATACAATAAAAGAAATCAATTTAACTTATTTGCACTTAAAACAATAAAGATTAAAAAGATCAAATGGAAACTAAATGCATACATTGAAAATAAGATTTATAGGAACAAAATATAATGGGCTGCACACTTTAAAATTACTGTTACTTCCAAACAAAACATCAAATAGATTTCAAACAAGGCTTAGATGTTGTTAAAAGAGTGAACATTATTTACATAGATATTAAATGGTTGAAAACTCACGAGAAAGAAACAATAGGACCTTTTGGTACGTATTTAAAATAAAAAACCTTGCAAAGAGAAAGAAACAATGGGACCTTTTGGTACATATTTAAAATAAAAAACCTTGCAAAACAATCAAAATTTTAGACAAATCATTAATATGCATGCTTATGCAAATGAGCTAATTTGCATAAAATATCTGCATATTAAAGAATAAGTCATTGGCTTTCATTTGATACCATTCTTACATCAGTAGGTCAATATTCAATCAAGATATGCAGTGATTCATTTACCTGCGCGTCCTGCGATTATCTCGCACAAAATCCGCCAAGGACGCATATTATTGAAAGATGTGAAACCCGCGGACGCAAACATTTTATAGTCGACGAGTCCTGTCGTCAAACAAAACTTCGGACGAAAATTATTCATACATCGTATAATGAAGCAAATGCACACCGATAATAATTTACTTAAACACCGGTTCGGCTGGTTTCCTTCCTCAACTACGATGCATTATGATAAACATGCAGCGCGGGGACCCAGGTCCAAAAAGTCAAATCGATTTTTCATTGGTCTTTCAAGGCATTTACAGCCAATCAGCGCTTGCGGTTGATATCTCTTACTCACGCGGGCTAAAAACCAAAGTAACGATGCCCCCGAAAAAAACTTAAACCTCTCTCTGATGCCAAACAAAGGACGATCAGCGGTCTGTTAAATAAGGGTCAGACCGTAGAAACGGCCGCAAAAAATGGTACTCAGATGAATGAGAACACTTCGAAAGACAGTTCAGAAAAACGAGTCAAGCACCACCCCAAAAAAAGGTTCGTACCTTTCAACAAAACTGGTTGGCGCTTTACAGTTAGCTGGCATATGATAAAGATAACAAATTTGTGTTTTGTAAGATTTGCGCAGACGCCAATAAACAGAATGGGATGGTTAACCCTTTCCCAAACAAGACCTGGTTTTGACGTCCCTAAGAGAAAAGGCCTGGGAAAATATTGAGACAAAAGAAGAAACTGCTGATAACCAGCAGTTTCTCCTTTTGTCTCAATATTTTCTGTGCCATATTTCACACAAATCTTATCTATAATGACATCAGTTTTGTGATTTGAGGCAGTTTTTGAAGTGGACCACCCTAAAATTTTGTCGTTTGGGAAAGGGTTAAAAATGCACCAGTTTCATGACGACGACCTTGCAGCGTCATGTATTGAACTCTCCAATCATAATTCAATTTCTTCTTGTCCCTCAATATTTTCTATTCAAATTCATTTTGTTTAGTGCAGCAGAAATACCTCTCTGAAATTTTGTTACTTTGGAAAGATTTATTAACCCATTACCACACATTGACTCTTTTAGACTCCCCTCAAGAAAATAGCTTCAAGAAAATAGCTTTGGAAAACATTGTGGAAAATGAAGAAATAGCTTGCAACAAGTCAAACTTCATCTGAGACTGAATGCATTCTAGTCATAATGTCAAATTTCTAGTCATACTCATACATGTGTCACAATCATGTGTTACAAGTTAAAACTCATGTTAGTGGAATTCTAGTCTGTTTTAAGATGTTTGCATAGTTCTGAAAAAAATTATATATTAAATAAACACTTTAATTTGTTGCTGTTGTTTTCGGTAGTTATCGAAAGTTGTCAAAATAGTGAGACTCATAAATTTCCAAGAGGACTCATGAAATTTTGGGGTAGCGAGTCCCAGGACTCACTGTTGCAATTTTGTAAAATAATCACTGGATATGACCAAGCATGTTTTGAAAATTTGAGTGAACAATTTTATAGGGTTAAGGGTTTGGATAAGGATTATGACCAAAGGCCCCAAGCGCCGGAGTGCAAATATCTCTCAAAATGTTTCTAATAAAATGTTCTTTAAGATAAACCATGTTTACATGATTCCCCCAGAATAGAAACACAATGTTTTTGAAACTATTTACCAAGTATTAGCAAAAAGGTCACAATTTTAGGTAAAATCATTAATATTCATGAATATGCAAATGAGCTAATTTGCATAAAATTTATAGCAAATTATTGAGCGAGTCAAAACCTTTCATTTGATACCATTATAACATCTATAAGTCAATATTCAACCAAGATATGACCAAAAACGTTTTTAAATGATTGAATAATTTATAGGGTTAAGGGTTTAGATAAGGGTTTTGGCCAAAAGCCCCAACGGTCAAAGTGCAAACATTGCTCAAAATGTCTCTTGTATAATTTTCTTTAAGATTTGCTATGTTTACATAATTCCCCTGCACAAAAACGCCTCATTTTGGAAAGTATTTACCACATTTTTGTCGAAAATGGCAATTTTAGGGAAAATCATTAATATTCATGAATATGCAAATGAGCTAATTTGCATAACATAACTGAAAATGAAAGAGCAAGTCATAAGCTTTCATATGATACCATTCTGACATCTGTGTGTCAATATTCAATCAAGATATGACCAAAGTCATTTTCAAAATTTAAATGAACAATTTGGTAGGGTTAAGGGTTTGGATAAGGGTTACGGCGAAAAGCCCCAACCGCCAGAGTGCAAACAAGGCTCAAAATGTTTCTAATAAAATATACTTTAAGATAAACCATGTTTACAAAATTCCCCCTAGACAGAAATGCCTTGTTTTAGAAGTTATTTATCAAATTTTCGCCCAAAAATGCAAATTTTAAGGGAAATCATTAATATTCATGCATATGCAAATGAGCTAATTTGCATAAAATAACTTCAAAAAGAAGAACAAGTCATAGGCTTTCAATTGATACCACTTTGACATATGTAGGTCAATATTTGATGATAATATAACCAAATAAGTAATGTAATTTTTTATGAAAAAAATGATAGGGTTAAGGGTTTTAGATAAGGGTTACAGCCAAAAGCCCCAACGGCCAGAGTGCAAACAACGCTCAAAATGTTTGTAAGATAATATACTTTAAGAAAAAACATGTCTACAAAATTCCCTCTGGGGGGGGAGCAAACATGTTTCTAGCTCAGGGTCTAAAAGGTCTTGTCAGTCTTGTCATATGGAATGTATGTGAGAATACAAAATTGAAAGATACATTATACTAGTAGTCTAAGTAGTCTTGCATTAGTTCTATTAATTATCATTATGATGACAACAAAATTTAATTCTAATTGATTTGAATGAGTATGTGGTATAATTATATACATATAGCACGGAATATATTGAAGGCAAAGGACAAAAATATTGATCATGATCCATCTCTGCTTTTTCTGTTCAATGTTTTCTGATAGACTCTCCTATAGGGAACACAAAACCAAGTTTTGTTTTTGAAAGGATTAAAACAGGGGGCATAATTAGACTGAAAATGAGAAAATGCTGGCAATCAACAACTCCTTTTCCCTAAACATTTCTCAAAACTTCTCTCTTTTAGACAGGAGACATCAAAACCAGTCATTGTTTCGGGAACCAGTGTTTACTTATTAGCAACTTCGAGAAGATAAATTCTCATTTCTATATTGTTCTTATATGTACAATGTATTGACTATTTACAATGATGAACATTATTGCAGCATTGCTTTAACCCTTTCTCCCTAACGGAAAGAATTTTGACTGCCCAAATTTGAAATCTGTTGCAAAGGACTAAATGCATGTTTGATACGAAAAGGAATTAATGTCTACTGAATAGCACAGAAAATATTGAGACAATGAGAGAAAATGCTAGTTATAAGCATTTTCTCATTTTATCTAAATATTTTCCCCAGCCTTTTAAATTAGGAACTTTAAAACCTGGTCTGTTTGGTAAAAGGATCACATTTAAAT
This sequence comes from Fragum sueziense, assembly GCA_963680895.1. Taxonomy (NCBI): domain Eukaryota; kingdom Metazoa; phylum Mollusca; class Bivalvia; order Cardiida; family Cardiidae; genus Fragum; species Fragum sueziense. Next base: position 38,398,067 of record OY804593.1, on the reverse strand, counting down.
TTGCTTAACAAAGTTAACAAATTAATAGTTTAATATAAATAATCCTGATCTATGGACTTATTTTCATTTTACTTTTTTGTTTCCCAATATGCCCCCATTATTATATATATGTAGGGACATAAAAAGTTATAAAGTGCAATCTGCATGCAAATCCTTTCATTTAGTGATGTCCAAAAAAGTTCTTGACAACAGGTAAGGGTTCAGTAGATTATAATATGCCCCAGTTTAACCCTTTCCCAAACAACAAAATTTTAGAATTGTTCTATTTTAAAGGCTTAAAAGCTGCTGCAGATGATAAAATTGATGTAAAAGGAGGGGATTTGTGTACAATATAGCACAGAAAATATTTAGAGAAAAGGAGAAACTGCTGATTATCAGCAGTTTCTTCTTTTGTCTCAATAGTTTCCTAAGCATTTCATGTTAGGGACGTCAAAAGCAGGCCTTGTTTGGGAAAGGGTCAAGATCTTTGTTTCAAGCATTGTTGATGTCATATTGGATAATTAAGACTAAATAGAGCCACCGTAACAACTAACAAGACCTGGTGAAATCTCTCCTGCTAGCTGGATTGTTTAACAAATTGATTATTGGAAATTAAAAATTACAGTAGCAACAGTCAGTGGATAAGCGAATATTGTATTCAAAGACGCAATAAAGTACAAGTACATTGTATTGGTACTTAGGTTAGTTTAGCACTAACTTATCAAAATGATTTAAGATCAAGTAAAGACAACTTCAAACAGTCTTCCAAGTTTGAAATATGATATAATTATTGCACATGAAATAAATTATCAAGGTCACAATTTAGCCATAAACAACATTATAAATTTAAAGTGAAATGATTAAATAGACTGTCTACCACTAGAGTATAAAAACTGTAATTTAAGTTTGTTAAGTTGGCTCCACATTAAAGTTACACGCATCACTGGATTTCACAATTTATCAACTCGGAGTGAGGCTTACCCTACTTTGCTTTAATTCTCTGTGGATTCTTCCTGCTTCGAACAACTTTAAAAAGTCTGAGAAAAATGATTTATTTGACTTTTTGCTTTGACTACATGATGATTCAGCCATTGTGCAACATTTTCCAAAATAAAAACATGCAATGTTTGTTCTCTAACATTGTGATTTGGGTTTAAAAACATCCCATAATTTTGACATTCACCGTGTAAACAAGCTTGACCTTCACCTTTGTACCAACTCTGAATAATAAATGCCTGACCAATCAGAGAGGCTGTTACATTGATACATGTGAAAGAATAAACAGAAGCATGGTTATTGATATACTGGCATGCTGCAATGCAAAATTGATTGTTGCAATTATTCCATGTGCCAAGTTGACACTTAAAAATCAAAGCAAACAGACAAACTGTGGCTTTCTTCCATTGAACAACCTTGTCATTACAAAATATTGGCATAATTGCCATTAAACATGAAGCTGAAAGCTTCTTCCATGACATTGAGCCTAAAGATCAATGTTAACAGACTTAAACTCAGCATTTTTAACATCAAAAGTGCATGACACATAAATCATTGCAAACATAAAGACAACACCGATCAAAATCTCAACATGACAAGTCAAAATAATGCTTGACATACATGTGAAAAAAGGTGAATAATAAAAGATCTGTCATTTTAAAGACACTTACCCCTCCTGCCCTCTGACTGTATGGCATGCCCTGTGAGTAAGGTCCATGAAAATGTGCATCAAAGTCATACTGCGAGTCTGACAGTATTCTAGGGTTCATCTGGGGCCCTGAATCCTCCCCAGATTGGTGACGTCCTTTTTGCGAAGAGTTCCCCATGTCTATAATAATAGGCTGACTTCGGGGCGGGGAAAAGGCAAACCCAAACCGCTTGAAGAAATCCGTGGTTGTCTGGTCTTGGTCTAAAACGGAATAGTCAAAAGTCGGTCGCCTTTCACATGAAAACCGAACCAAAATTTATTGCACGGAGAGTCCTCCCGAAAGATTACGATAGGCGTCCGAAATAAGGTACATACCACAGCATCTATGGATATTCTTTCATTTTTAGCATGACAGTTCATTAAAACAATTGTTTATCTGTGCCCCTAACTGATTAAATTACAAGAAACGTAAACAGATCGTAAAGAAATAATTAAAATAAACAACGAATAGGTTTTGGTCCTTCGAAATAAACAACAAAGATGGCCGACCAAAGTCGTGTTGCGGTGTTCAACTTTTTCACTTAGTCGATCAATTAGTCCTACAATTCCCCCCTTTTTTGCAAATGCTTTTCCATTAGAGCTCCATAGAATTTGGTATAATGATTTAAAATTGAAAGTAAAATCGCCAAAAAATAGACCACATTTTGGACTAAATTAGTATAATCATTAAAAAACAAGACCAAATGAAAATTATCCATCACATAGGAATTATTTGACTTTAGATCTAATTCAGTTTTAGGTTAGGCCGAACCTACTAGATGATGCTCTTGAGTCGAAAGACTGTTCCGTTATCTATGTTCTTTTTTAAAAGGATTTTTTAGTGAATATGGACTTTTAATACACATACTTACTGAATCAAAATGTTAAAAATGAACTGTTTGACATGGTAGTCTTTATTCTGTATTATAATAAGGTTACATCAGTGGCGAATCCAGAGTGTTTGACCATGGAGTTCAAACGAACCCCTGGCCTCTGTAGCCAAATTATTAAAATTCCATGTAGAAATTCAGTCAAACTTGTGTAATACTAAGAGAAGGAACCATCTATTTGTAGATTCGAACCCCTCACAGAAATCCTGGGTCTGCGACAGAATAATACAGCCCCAAATTAACTGATTTGCAGGGGCGTACCTGGGGCCAAAATTGAAGTACTCCCTTACCAAAGAGAACCAGTGGGTCTGGGGCGCAGAGCCCCAATGGGGTGAAGGGGCAGAGTCCCTCTATGGGTTTCATGTGGTGAAGCCCCCCCTGAAGACTTTCAACATTTTTCCATGTTTTATCAACACATTCATGTGAGCATAGTGTTACTGGAGTATATGTTACTTCGGTAAGAACGACTTTAAATGAACATGTTTAGTTGCACTAATAGTACTAGCCTTCGGTTTTAACACCTTTTTTTAGGCCACAGGAAAAAAATCATTTTTCAAACTCGAGGTACTCCCGGGAGTATGGGAGTATGCCTGGATACGCGCCTGCTGATTTGTCTTGTGTTTCTCTTCTATAATAATATACTCGTATTTGTGTTAACCCATTATCAAACGACAAAATTTCAACTGTTCCAATTTGAAAACTGCTGCAGACAACTAAATAGATGTTGAAAAAGATTGAATTTGTACAAATTGTAGCACAGAAAACATTGAGGCAAAAGGAGAAACTGCTGGTTATCAGCAGTTTCTTCTTTCGTCTTAATGTTTTCCCAAGCCTTTTTCTAATAGAGCCATTAAAACCCGGTCTTGTTTGGGAAAGGGTTAATCAAACCATGTGACTGTCTATATATAGCTATTTGATCACATGTTGCTTTTGTTTGTTAATATCATGACAAGAACCTGTAAATTAAACGTAATTAGATGTATTGTCTACAGTCATTAAAAGACTTTCAAAGATCTAAGAGTCCATTTTCAAATGGAAACGCCTAGTCGACTGCCTTCTAGTTTAATGGTTTGTACAAGTAGCATTTCTTCCCTTTCTTTAATGTTTACAAGTATGCTTCAGATTTCGTGTATTCCATTTAACCCTTTGCCAAACAAGACCTGGTTTTGACGTCCCTAATAGAAAAGGCTTGGGAAAATATTGAGGCAAAAGAAGAAACTGCTGATAATCAGCAGTTTCTCCTTTTGTCTCAATATTTTCCGTGCCATATTTTACACAAATCCTATCTTTGATAAGATCCATTTTGTCATTTGTAGCACTTTTTGAATTGGATCACCCTAAAATTTTGCCGTTTGGGAAAGGGTTAATTCAGTTTGTCTTCTGCAGTGTCAGCTTTCAATTTGCACCACCCTTAACGTGTGTCTTGAATAAGTACAGGGAGTTGTTCGATCCCACCCTAAGTTGAGGAACTCCGAAATCCGTTCTTTCTTTCTTTCTTTTTCATAAATAAAGAAGTTATGACTTGATTGAAAGATAGACTGCCCCTTGCCATTGTATGTAGCGGCCCCGGCCCTTTATACATTACGGATTAAACGACTCCTACTTATTAATAAGAGAAATCTAGTAATTGGTATTTATTTTGGACCATTATGTTCATTCATGAACATTGAACATGATGGAGATTGTGCATGATGGGATTGGTAAATCTACGGACAAATTTGCCTCGTTTCAGGTAAGACATTTTGCAATAACTTTCTTATTTCGGTGTCAATTTTCAAACAGTTTGTTGCACGTACCCAGCCTTACTGGGCTATTTACTGTGATGTATTACATACCTGAAACCTTCTTGTACTCTTTGCAAAAAACGATCCCAGCCGACCAGAAAACCGACAATATCCGATCGTTTTTCTGGTCGGTTGGGAGCCATTTTTGGGAGAAGGATGAGGAATTTCAAAAGAAGTCATACATCTAAGGAAAGAAACCAGGACGGCAGGGTACATGCAATAAACCGCATGAAAGATCACTCTTAAATGAGAAAGTTATTGCACCATTTCTTACCTGAAGCGAGACAAATTTGTCCGTAATCGTTATCAATCAGTTTTGAATATTTGGAAAAAGTGAAATGATTCCACAAATGATTTATATATCTGAGAAAAGAGCTCAGTCAGACGGGGTACATGCAATAAACCTTTTGGAAATTGACGCAGAAATAATAATAACAAAAAAAACGATACTGCATAAATAAATGACGAGAATCGAGGTTATTTTTGTCCGTAGTTGTTATCCATCCCATGATGCACAATCTCCACCGTGATTAATTACGGTGGAGATTGTGCATCATGCGAAAGATAACGAATGCGGACAAAATAATCTCGATTCTGATAAGATATTTTGGAAAAACTTCCTTACTTGTGCATTAATTTTCAAAAAGTTTGTTGCATGTACCCCGCCTCTGGTGTATGACATATACGAAAACTCTTGGTACATTTTCCAAAATATTGTCCCAACTGACAAGAAAGCGAAATGGTAACAACTACGGCCAAATTTAACCACGCTTCAGGTAAGAATTTGTGCAATAACTTTCTTATTTCTGCATCCCATCATGCACAATCTCAACCGTGTTAATCACGGTGGGGATTGTGCATGATGGGATGGATAACGAATACGGACAAATTTTCCTCACTTCAGGTAAGAAATTGCAATAATTTCTTATTTCTGCGTCAATTTTCAATCGGTTTGTTGCATGTACCCCGCATTACTGAGCTCTTTCCTCAAATATATGACTTGTTTGTAGAATCTTTGTACTTTGTCCTAAAATTGATCCCAACCGACCAGAAAAACGACAAAAATTCAGGCCCTTTTCCTGGTCGGTTGGGATCGGTTTTTGAAAAAAGTACAAGGAGTTCCCAGATAAGTAATACATCTGACGTAACGTCAAAAGTTGCGGACCAAGCCAAAATTTGATATGCACTTCTGTTTAAAACCGTATATTTGTTATTTTTATTTGAGAAACACGCATGTATTTGGTATCATATTAAAGATATTGAATTGTAATTTATTAATATATGTCGAATTTAAACATTGTTTGAATACAGACAATTTGATAAACAAAATAAATAAACTCTGACGCAGAAAATGACGTCGTCACGTGTAACAGAAATTACCAAACAAACTCGCGAGAATCCCAATAGAATAAAAAGTAAGACTTTTTAAAGCGCACAAACTTTGGCAAATTACGTCAGTGATGGCACAGAAGATAAAGCGTAAATCTTACGGCAGTTGGATGGTGCAAACAAACTATGGAGGAATGGAAAGAAAGAGATATGTAGCGTCACGCTGTTAAAAAAACGTCATTTTTTCGGTATGTCTAATTTTTAAATCTAATTTATTTTTCCAATAGCGATTAGAAATCAATATAAAAAAATTTGGGACATACATCTGAGCTCTAGTTTTTGTAGTTAATTTTTTGTCTTGATTGGAGTTGAAGAAAATCATTATTTTATTGTGTTTATAGCGTCTTAAAAATGTCACATTTTCACTAAAACGGTCCCAAATGCAAGGGTGATTTTTTCATATATAGCTTTTTTTCTAAGAAAATCAAAATATTTTGAATTTGAATTGATTTTCGACATACATCTCGGATAAAATTTGAAAAAATAAATGCATTTGTCAATATCTCTTCAACTAGCGAAGATATAGAGTGTGATGTAGCGTCTTAAAAATGTCACAAAAACGCGTTTTTGACGATTTGACGTCATGTTGATTTGTGAAGAACTATTCATGGCGTTTTACCATCATGTATCGATGCTCTAGATCCACTTGTTTTATCGTTGTTTGTTTGACTATCTTGCTATTTGTGGTCTACGCAACTTAAGGTTAAAATTTGAGACCCGTAACAGAAAAAAGAAAGAAAAGCTTTGACCAAGGCATAAGAAAACGTTGAGATAATAGAAGACATTTTATTAAGTAAAGCCTTTCATTGATTTCATCTAATATGTTGCAGCATTTAGTCTCGGGAGTTTCATTTTTCCTACATAATTAAAAATTATAATGCATTAATGTAGACCCCATTTAAAAGAATATTCTATCTTTTGTCTGCTAACGAGTAAACTTGAAGACGATTATTTAGTAAGTATTTTCACATTTTTTTTTTATTTTTATTTGTTTATTTATTTATTTTTTTTTTTACATTTGCGCAAGTAGAAATATCTTAATAACAAAAATATGCATACTTGACAAGTTATATTTAGCGTATGAAACGGCTCCATTTCTCCTACAGGTGTAAAATATTCACTTTCAATATTCATTAGAGCTTGATTTTTCAATACTTACGAAATAATTCTGTTGTTTATGTATTGATAGTTGAGATTATTAATTTTGTACGGTGCTATTTTCATGTATGAATGTATTGGTATTATTGTGAAAATGTTTTCTTTTGGCCAACATTGAAAATTTGTCATTTCTCATGTTTTGGGGAAAGTTATAACTTTCTTTACACCTTCGCGTAACGTTAACGTCGGAAAACGGTCGATATGCGTGTTACAACGTTGGTCCGCAACTTTTGACGTTACGTCATCTGAGAAAAGGACCCAGTAAGACGGAATACATGCAACAAACCGCATGAAAATTGACGCAGAAATAAGAAAGTTATAGCACAAATTCTTACCTGAAGCGTGAATAATTTGGCCGTAGTCGATACCATTTCGCTTTCTTGTCGGTTGGGACAAATTGCGGAAAAAGTACTATGAGTTATCTAATATGTCATACATCCGATGAAAGAGCTCGGTAAGGCGGGGTACATGCAACAAACCTTTTGAAGATTGACGCACAAATAGGGAAGTTATTGCAAAATATCTTACCAGAATCGAGATTATTTTGTCCGTATTCGTTATCCATCCCATCATGCACAATCTCCACCGTGTTAATGCAAGTTGAAAGTGTGAGCTTTATACACGGTGTACAACCCACGTGACTTTTGACGTCACAATTCGGTCATGGTCGGATTAAAAATCGGTAAAAAGTGCTCGCTTCAGGTAAGACTTTTGCTAATAACTTTCCTTATACTTGGCGTATCGTCACAAAGCATGGACGAGAGCCGTCCTTGTAGAATGCTTGACAAACGGGGAACAAGTTTTTGACCAATAAAAAAACTCAGAATTATGAGTTTATTCGAACCGCGCGATTGATAGTAAGTGCAATTCCCATAATCTGGATGGGAGCGATTTCTTGAAAATCATGAAAAATGTCGTTTAGACAGTTTTTTTTTATGACTATGTGACCCCTATTGTATTGTTCCTGTGGCACAGACTTTAGAATTGGCAATAAATTGCGCCGCCGTGTTAATTTAGGCGTATATACGGAAAGGAAATGTGTAATGACATGGATCAGAACTGAATATTGAATGACACGGATTGGATGTAAGAAAAGCAGACGCTGACGTTAATTTACTTTGTGTCTATTTAGAATTGCTCGACAGGTGTTATTGCTATTTTAGTGTTTCTTCATAGTCTTTCATTGTGCAAGAAATTTCACCAGCTTATAAGTACTGCACAATGGTCCCTATATATACTAGAATTATATCAGTAAAGATCCGAGTGTTATTTGGTGTTAAAAGTATAAGATTATTAAAAAAAACTTTTCCATCATCTCTCAGTTAAGTTCGGCTTTTGCAATATCCGTTTTGAATTTTGAGAAAAGCGATTGGTCTCTCACCAATGGATGTAAAACATGTAAGTGAGAAAGGAGCTTGATGCTCTGATTGGAGAAAATGTACAATATTACATCCAAAGTCTAGAGGGCATTGATGGTCATAAATCTCTTACCTAAGATTCTATGACAGATTATCAAGCTGAAAAATGTGTTTCTGGTCCAATCAGACTCAAAACAAAAACTTGGCCAAGATTTTATGGTCACCAAGATTTTGTCAAATTTTTTGCTTTGATTGGCCAATGTGTGTGTCTATTTATGAAAACAGTGTTAAAACAGCAAATTTATCAAATTCAGGGGCGGATAAATAAAACCTTTCTGGTCTGATAAGGCTAGGTCATATTTATTCGAGATTACGCTGTACGAAGGAAAACAGTTGAAAACAGCAACTTTGTCAAATCCAGGGGCAGACCAATATCGTGTCTAAGTTTTGTCTTTCTTAGTCAATTTAATTTTGTGAATATAATATAAAGTGCTAGAGTGTAAAGTAAAATCTTTCTAAGAGTCAATTTAGGCCAAGAATCTGTCGCTTTGTTTTTACTTTAAATATAAATTATTTATCCAGTATGTTTTGTAGTCTATCGATCTATAGAATCAAAACTTCATACACCGTTTATACACAAACTTCATTGTAAATAACACTGATAGAGTCCCGTAAATAAAGGGAAAAAATATAAATTTATCATTAATTAATTCATTATACAGCGTACAACTTTATATCAAGCAAAGAGATAGACCAAATTTAGTTCTACGTCTCATTGAGAAGTTCTTAGCTCTAATCCTTGTCTATTTTGTTCAGTTTCCCATCCATATCTATTTTGTTCATTTTGTTCATTTTCCCATCCATGTCTATTTATCTCAGTTCCGATCCATGTCATTGCACATTTCCTTTCCATATACGCCAAAACATGGCGGCGCGATTTAATGCCAATTTCTAAAGTCTGCATCACAGGAACAATACAATAGGGGTCACATAGTCATAGAAAAATTGCTTAAAAGACATTTTTCACGATTTTCAAGAAATCGCTCCCATCCAGATTAAGAGAATTGCATTTACTTCCATTCGCGCGGTTCGAATAAACTCGAAATTCTGAGATTCTTTTGTCAAAAACTTGTTCCCCGTTGGTCAAACATTCTACAAGGACGGCTCTCGTCCATGTTTTGTGACGATACGACAAGTAGGCCTATAAGGAAAGTTATTAGCAAAAGTCTTACCTGAAGCGAGCACTTTTTACCGATTCTTAATCCGACCCTGACCGAATTGTGACGTCAAAAGTCACGTGGGTTGTACACCGTGTTATAGCTTTGTAGCAATTATGCCAATATAAGTATATAGTCGCTTTTCAACAAAAACCTCGTAACTGCAGCTCGTTTTAAACTGCATTTGAAAAGCAGCCATGGTTTAAACCTACTTTGCACGTTAACCCATTGTCAATCATCAAGTTTCGAATCAGCTGTCATCATACGGCGCCTTCAGCTACCACAATATATTAGCACGCACCCTTCTTATTTCACATAACATTAGAGGTATAACTTGGAGTAGCATTCTTTGCTCAGAAAACAGCACATGATAGTACCGACGGAATAAGATTCCGGGCGCATATCTAGGCGGAGTCCTGGATGTCCAGGCTTCAACATAATTCTTTTTTTTTTTTTTTTTTTTTTTTTTTTTTTTTTCAAGTGTGCCCAGTGGTCTTCACAGGAACATTTTTGTGAACAATAGACCCCTAGATGCCCCAGAACCCCAAAAACCTATTCCCATATTACAAGAATCTTGACTCTTCCAAATTAAAAGATGTTACAGACGACAATTTCAAATGAATCCAAGGTTCGTTTCTGGTCTCTCTCGGTAGAAAACATTGTGGGAAGTCAAGAAATCAATTGTCACAAGCTACACTATTTTCCAGAGCTTTACTGTTTTGGGGCGTCAAAATGCACCCAAAGGACTTGACAAGACGCCTCGGGCTTCAAGATCACAAAATTCGTGGCAACGTCCCTAGATTCTGAGCCATTCGTACCGTTGCCCCCATCCTACCACTAACACTACGTGGGATCAAATATCTAATCAGATTCAGAAAATCGTCAATAATTTTTGTTAATGATTTGCAAATTTGAATTTGACTTGAAACAGAGAATGTTGGAAGGAGTTATTAGCTGGACGTGGAAGATCTTTTAAGAAATCTACCGATAAAAGAGTTTTGTTGGTCGTCAATAACCTTAAAAAAAACCAGTTGATTTTTAGAGGTTTACGACGTCCATTTGATTCTTGGCGTATTTCTACATTCTCTGCTTCAAATAGTCTTCAAATCGGTCGCATATTACATGATATTAGATCTAGTAAAATCATTGAAGATGTTCTGCAACTGTAGTGTCACGTGATTCGCCACCGTTACAAGACCTAGCACTGTTACATGTGCATGTCTTTAGAAAATTTAATGTAGAATAGCGAGAGACAAACATCGTCGATGTAAATGCAAAACCTCGTATGTCGATTTTTGCGCTTTTCAAGGTAAATTCTTGCGTGTCCAGATTAGACAATTCTTGCAGGTTTTTTTTGAGATATTTTTAATAATCAGTATTTAAAATGACATTTCAAATTTATTTCATTTTTTAAAAGTATTAGGTCTTGATGCAAAGATTGTTTATTCTAATGCGTAGAAATGCTACCAGTTTTTTGAAGTTGTAATTTATAAGCGAAAAATATGCCTGAGACATGAGAGATGAGACAGAAATGACAAATTGTATATAAATCTGAACTGCTGTCCACAACAATTTGTTTAATTTTAGCACTTAAATATAATATTTCTCGTAAACGGTTCAATATTTTGGCTTGAAAATTTCAGAATTTTTCATAAGAAAACATTCTCTTTCAGATAGAATAAAAGTAAAATTTATGTACAAATAATTGTGAAATGATACATTATTTGTGAACAATATGCCCAAATTTCAAGTAAAACCTTTCAGCTTAGGAAAAGTGTTTACCTTTTAACCTTCCCCTTTAAAATCTTCAAAAACGAGATACGAGGTTTTGCATTTACAACGACGACATGCTTTTTGTCAGCCACATAAGTTATCTATTTCCTTTCTCAAAGTCTATCAAAAGCTAAAAACGCTAGATAGCGTGGCTTTGTCCTAAGGACGTCAAAACCAGGCAATGCTTTGGTACGGGCTAAACTGATGCCACCTATGTGGTTCCTTAACCACACATGAAAATAAATAAATGATACAAAATTCTGAATTAGTCTACCCACCATTTATTAGGGCTTCATATTCCCGCTAAATATTCCGTCTTCCACAGTCAGTCACACATACATAGCGCTGCTTTTCTGCAAAAACCTCGTATCTGCAGCTTAAAACAAGCTGCAGATACGTGGTTTTCGCAGAAAAGTGATGATAGGCTACATGCATGACAAAATAGCTTGTCAAATCACGCGCTATAAAACATCTTCATTTATACCGTAAATTAGCTCATAATATTTCAATTTATCCCTTCCCCAACAATTCATCGTTTTTAAGTCTCTAACTAAGGAAGTTTTTTGTAAAATATTTAGAGGAAAAGAAAAAGATACTGATAATAAGAGTTTTCCATTTCTACAAATAATTTTCTAGTAATAACTTACACAATTCGTCATTTCAAGTAGGCCCCGCCAGCAATGTTGTTCCTACAACGGTTTACAATTCTAAATAGTCTTTCGTAAAATGTGTTGTTCGGGGAAAGGGTTAAACAGTAAACTATTTTATAATATTTCAATTTATATAACCATCATCCGTCATCTCTTTAAAGTTCTGATCAAAACCACAAATCTTCCTTGGTCACTGATTAAAACATATTTGTGATTCCATTTACTGGTGTATAGATGCGTTCCCACGGCTCCCAACCTGCGCAGGCGGCGATCGATCATTGTTGTGGCCTACTGTTTTAACCTGGCGTCGCTGGAAACGTTACACGGAAAACGACGTTTCTAACTGAGTTCTCATCTTAACGTAATCTTATTTGAGACCCGAATGGAACCAAATCAGTATGTGAATACAAAAGTCTGACCAAGATCTATGCCTCAGTAATGGTTTCTCCTCGTACATAGGTTTTTGACAGGCTGTACCGAGGTACAAGCTGATCTCGATCCATACTGGTCTCAATTGCTTCACGATCACCATGGCTTCTGTACTAAGGGCCCTGTCACACGATAACTGTTTCTGGTACTTTCTACTTACGACTTTACCTTGTAAAAGGAAATGAATAAAATGTACTAATTACCACTTTAGCTTTGAGTCATTGAATTGTGGCAAATATAAAGCAAATTGTTTTGATTCATTTTCAGCAGGAAAAAAGTTAAATTGACCTTTGACGTTTCCAAAGCACCAGGCTCACAATGGACATTCGATCCACTTGGAAAATACAGAACCACTTTTACAATAAATACTCTCACTGGCTTTCCAACTTAACCCTTTCCCACACAGCAAAATTTAAGATTGATCTTATTCGAAAGCTGCTGAAGGTGACAAAATGTACACCAGTAAAGACAGAATTTGTGGAAATTTTAGCCCAGAAAATATTGAGGCAAAAGGAAAGGAGAAACTGCTGGTTATCAGCAGTTTCTTCTTTTGTATCAATGTTTTCCCAAGCATCTTCTATTTAGGACGTCAAAACCAGGTCTTGTTTGGGAAAGGGTTAAGGTCCGTGCAACAGTTACTTTTTTACCAGGAATGTATTCACTGGTGGTGAACTCGGCCAAAGCGAGGGACGTTTTTCGCTACAACAAGGTATAGATATTTTGCGTTTAAATATGTTCTAAAAATAGTCCGGGTTTACCGTTATGTATTGACAAACCGTCGGTATTGTTATAAAATCTTGTAACAACGGCTTTATCGAAGCCGTAGTTACGAGATTTTAAAACAACACCGACGGAATACATTGATCGTGAAAAAAACATCCCTCGCTTTGGCCGAGTTCACCACCAGTGGTATTTACCATTTTCTGCACATCAAAAACTGTTCCCTGCCTCATCGTAAACCGTGTCCCGTCGCCCCTGTACATGCTTCAACGTATTTTACTAATCTTTTCTACATGTAACAAGCATTTTCATTCAGCAAGACGCTAGTCGAGCCCAGACGATAATGTCGTAGTGATGTCATCTTCGCTAGCCAAGGTTGAACCAACCTACGTTTGTTTTCACCCAGGCTCACGTTACGTCGTAGATGTCACCCTTGGCTTGCGAAGATGTGGTGATGCAGGCCATTGAACCTTGTTCGTGAAATCATTCGTACCCAAAAACATCTGTGTTGGCGTTTGTCAAGGTTTAACAAACTTTATGTCTAACCCAGGAGTAGGCTACGTTTACGCCACATAGACGTCAAAAAACGTATTGACTTCAATATCTTTGACAGCTATCGCGTGCCGATTAACATTATTATATTCATATATTTCTATTATACGTGGTTAAATCGTCGGTGTTATTGCAAAACCTCGTAACTCCAGCTTTAACCAAGCTGGGGTTACGAGGTATTGCTATGATACCGACGATATATGCACGTCTATTTGAATTTCAATTGAGTTACGAGGGTCACCGAGTCAATGTTGGTGTCTGGTGTGACCATAATCCTTTCTAAAAAATATGGGAAAGAGTTAACTCTATAAAAAACAAGAACTTTTATTTTTGACGTCTCTAAACAAAATATATTTTTTACCTTTTTGTTCTGTATGCATGTAGAAAAAAATGAATTCACTAGCCTAAATGTCTTGCTGGTCGTCAATTTCTTTTTGGAAAGCAAATTTGCAAAATTTGCTTTTCTTTCCAGTCGTGCTTCTCTGCACTTTAACATTCTCTGCATACCACACAACATCTCCCGGTCCTCCTCACTATAAATAGTTCTATCAAAAGCAAAGATCAATGACAAGAACAACCTTTCGAATATTCAATATTGAATTCTATAGTTGTACACAAGATATTCAATTGTGTGACTGATGATAAAACATCCAATTAAACATGTGTTAAAAGAGGAGAAACGATCACGTAGTAATTTGCTTTCATTACGGTTCAATAGCCAGTCCAATATCTTTCGTTGAAAATGGGTCAGTCAAGTTTACTGAACTATGAAATATGCGACCCACTTCAAGCGCTAAAAATAGGAGCTAGGACACGTCTATTTTTAGAATCTTTCTATGCCCAAATTCTTACACGTTTTAATGTCCGAAACTAAACAATGATATTCGATAAGCCATGCATTTAATCGCGTTCACAATAATTGATTGATCAACTAAGTGGTTATTTTGAGGTTAATGACATAGACATCTTGTCTAATAGGCCTTGCTAGTATTCGCGTGTAGCTATAGGCATTTCAAAGCGAAAGTAGAAATCTGGGAAACCAGAATATGTGATGGTATGCTCAAAATGCATAGAAATCAGACTAGCAATCCTTTCACCACTTGGTTTAAAAAACGGTGTTAACGTTTTAATCTATAGATATCACGGTGGATAACCCATGTGACTTTTGGGAAGCGTTAACACCGAAAAAATCGTCCGCTTCAAGGTATGTTTGGTTTAATTTCTCAGCTTATACTCTGTTGCTTTTGACGAGATAAAGTGCACGGAACGCGCATTTGAGAGGGCTATTCCCGTTTGTAACTCTGCTCCGATCCCGTGATTTCTTCAAACATTCAAGCGAAAGTTTTCTTCGGTGCATGTGAATGCTTCCCACTTTCGTTTTGCACTTACAAACACTTTGGCTCGAATGTTTGAAGAAACCACTGGATTTGGAGCAGAGTGAGTTAGAGCCGGGAATAGCCCTCTCAAGGGCGCGTTCCGTGCACTTTATCTCATCAAAATCAATAGGGTATAAGCTGAGAAATTAAACAAAACATACCTTGAAGCGGACGATTTTTTCGGTGTTAACGCTTCCCTAAAGTCATGTGAGTTACCCACCGTGGATTTAGATCTAGATGAATAGGCCTACATAGAATCAAATCAATTTACATTGTTGGTATGTTAACCATTTCCCAAATAGAAACATTTCAGATTGGTCAAAATAAAAAAAAAGCCGTAGCAGACGACAAAATTGGTACATACCTAGATAAAATTAGAACTATTTGTAGATAATACCAAAGACAATATCGAGGTTAAAGTAGAAAATTCTGATTATCAGCAGTTTCTTCTTTCGTCCCAATATTCCCCCGAACATTTTCTTTTCGGGCTGTCAAACCCGGTCTTATTTGGGAAAGGGATAAAGTAGTGACGGAACACATGTTTTAGCAAGTAAGACATGTAGTTTTCAGAGATCAAATGCTTTCTAATTAGGGTATAGACTCCTTTCATTTATGTTTTAGTCCGTACCCGCAGAACACTTCCGGTAATCCGAGACTTCTCTGATGAAAATTCGCTCGATGATACTTGGATGTCGCTATTTACAACGGAACGGTGTCCCAGTCAAACACAAAAGAAAATTCAAACACAGCGACATAACTTGTGTCGGAATTTTCTTTTGTTTTTGAATTGGACAGCGCTCCGATGTAAATAGCGACATCCAAATATCGAAGAGCGAATTTTCATCAGAGAAGACTCTGATTAACTTCCGGAGGCAAACAATGGGTTTATGGGAAATTAACATTGTATACATGTGAATTGTTACTAAAAATAGTAACAAATCGACATTTTCAAAACGAGGCTCCCACAAAATGCGGAGAAATCGATGACGACGCACGTGCATTCAATATACAGCGATTAAGCACACGTGCATTCAATATACAGTGATAAAGAGAAGTTTTAAGTGGAACAAAAACTACGAAATTGAATGAATTCGTTGATAGCCGGTAAGATGGTTATTTTATTTGATTTACAGTCAAGAAAATTCGGCATTTTTGGCCAACATTGGAGGGGCTTAGCCCCCCCCCCCTGTATCTACGGGCCTGTACATCAAATAGATTTATGAACCGTGACCTGTCGCACTAGTCTATTATACAAGAAAACCTACTTCAGAACATGACATTGGGTATAGGAGAACATATAGAGTGCTAGAATGCCTTATTCGTAGTCGTTCGGCTGGGAGAATTCGACGTTTTAAATTCCCTATTTGTTTATGTCAAAGGGGGGTAATTCACAAAATTGACAGATTAGACCTTTATTTTAGAGCTTGCTACAAGTGATAAGAGAGATGTTTTGTGGTTTTTTGGAAACCCGGATATGACCAATTCCGTAAAAATAATGAATCGTTTATCGCGCGTATGTGGCATTAGATGAAATTAGCTGTAAATGCATTAAGGGCCGTAACTCTGACATTAAAGGAGACAAGGCAATGAAACTTCGACAAAACGATTGCCGAATGCCATGGAAATATTGTAAAAATAAAATCAGGCTTTTAGTTCGATACTTTTTCAGAAACAAGAAATCTTGCAGCGTAAAGTTTTCTCTTTTGTTCAGTATATTTTGCTGATATGGAACAGACATTATCCTTTCATAATTTGTATTTTGTAACTTTCTAAAGAATCAAATTCAATTAATTACTTTTATCCAACTCCGTGTAATTCATATTGCTAACAACTAGAAAGGCCTTTAGACATAATCAGCAAATTTGCTTTCCAACAGTACTTTCAGTACTTTGATTTCTTTTTTTATGACGGAGTAACCCTAGCTATTATCCCTTTCGCACACAAGACTGGGTTTTTCACGTCTTTAATATAAGAGGCTCGTGAAAACATTGAGGCAAATAAAGAAAATTGTGATAAGCAACGATTTCTCAATCTGCCTCAATATTATCTATGTTATTTTAAACCAAAATCCATGTTTATTAACAGCCATTTTGTCATCTGTTGCCCAGCTTTACAACCATAGAAATCCGAAATGTCGTCGTTTAAGGGAAAGGCTAAGCCATTCCTAAACGGCAAAAATTCTCGACGGGTACAAATTCAAAGATGGATGATGAAGACGACTATTTTATGTGAACCAAACTTTGACACTTGGTTATTAGAAAGGTGTTCTTAAATCCGTTCGAAGTATAGTTTGCCCTTTTCAACAACATCAATGTGTACATAACCAAGTATAAATTCTTCATGTGCTGGCATAGAAAACATTGAAGGAAAATGAGAAAAATGCTGGTAGTTACCATTTGCTTCTTTTCTTGGAATGTTTTCTAAACCCTTATGTATGCGCTGGGTCGTCAACAGGCACTGTTCTAATATAATATAAGTTTTCGTAACAAAGTAGGCCTATATTTGGTGCTGAAATCGGCATTCTAATTCTCGAGTTTTAACTGCTAAGTCAAACACGAACTATTCAGAGAAAAGAAGTAAAAAAGTAAGGGAGTGTGAAGAAATGACTTTCAAAAAATATTTACCCTATCACAAACAACTGTTACATGTGTTCAATCTAGGGCCTACTCTAATTTTGGGAGAGCATGCAGGGGTCTATTCAAAATGGACTTTGTGTACAGGCCTATGTAGTAAAGAAAGTATTGAGGGTATATGGAAAAACATACTTAGTTACTTACTTGTGATTTTACTACTTGCAGGTTCGTAGGGAGCAATTTCATATTGCATGGTCAGGCGCGTACCCAGGCATTCTCCCATACTCCCGGGAGTACCTCGAATTTGAAAAATGATTTTTTTTCTGTGGCCTAAAAACCTATGCTCACATGAATGTTGTTAAAACATGGAAAATGCCCCCTGATGTGGTCTATGATTCTCTTATATTCCAATTTTCGTCGGGGGGCTTCGGCCCCCCTGAACCCCCTAGAGGGACTATGTCCCTTCATCCCGCTGTGGGTCTGCGTCCCCAGACCCCCTGCTTCTTTTTTCAAAGGGAGTACTTCAATTTTGGCCCCAGGTACGCCCCTGATGGTCTTATGCCCCAGTGTCTGAATATTGGAGAGAGCTAAATTGGAATTTCCCTAAATTTTCAGTGTGAAATAAGGACAATTTTGGGCAACTTTGGGGGCAAACTTTTGACCCCCCTCTTAGGCCACTTCTCCGTTCCTACGGCCTGATTTGTGTGCAGAGACTCTCATCTTCTATGATGTTAGATGGCCCCTTCTATCCTCAGTATCACAGCAAAACGCGGCTTTGAAAACGGGGTTTTCCCAAAACACTGTATCTATAGGCTTGTTAAAAAGAAAGATCAAAGCCTGAAAATTGGTGACCTTTTATACCATTATGAGACTACAAAATTTTATACTGGTCCAAATTCAATATTGCTACAGATTTCAATTTCAAGTGAATTAAATTTTACATCCTATGATCTTTTTTGGTGGAAAACATTGCGGGAAATGCAGAAATCGTTTGTCACAAGCAATTAGCCTACTTCATTTTTCACTTTTATCATTTTTTATTGGGGCCCCTATATATATTTTTTGATATCCTTTAGCTTGTGGGGCGTCAAATAGTCATTGTGTAAGATTTTTTGTTTATCATACACAAACACTTCTTTTCTAATATTAAAGAACCCAGCTGGCAAAAGTGGTCGTTTTTACGTTGAAATGACGTCTTTTAGAGACGTCAGGAAGACGTCTTTTTCTTGTTGAATTTGATATAAGGAAAGACGTCTTTTCCCGACGTCTTTTCCACGTCATTAAGTGACGTTGAAAAGACGTCACTTAATGACGTTGAAAAGACGTCTGAACAATGTCACTTAATGACGTTGAAAAGACGTCTGAAAAAGACGTCTTTCCTTATATCAAATTCAACCAGAAAAAGACGTTTTCCCAACGTCTCTAAAGGACGTCTTTTCAATGTAAAACCGACCACTTTTTCTATTGGCTTTCGTTTGGTGTTGATCGAAGATGAAATCCTTCCAGAGCTTCTCGCTCAGTAGGGGTAATTATTCCCCATCATAGAGGAATAAGGTATCGCCAGGTATGTCTGACGACCTTCACACATTTTCTAAGGTTTGATACCTAGAAATTGGTCTTAACTGTCTTAACACTTTCGAGGCTTTCTATAACTATCTATATGTTTTCTTGATATAATTTTATGTCTAGATTTATTTCTATCTTTTTTTGAAAATGTGTACACAATTTAATTTCTTTTAACAGAATCATATAGGATTATTAAGCCAAATGCTTTCTTTACATAAACGCTTTGTAAAAACATGATTTATTGTCAACATTTTTAATTATTTCCCTTTAATATACTGTAACACACTAATTGATAAGATTATGTTAGTGATTTGAACAGACTAATTACAGTTTAAACGCCGTTAAAACGACAAAATAATTCGGATGATCCAACATGAAGCCCATGTTTAAAAAACGATATTGACAAAGAATGTACTTCTGTACAATATAGCGCAGAAAAAACTTATGCAAAAGAAGAAATTACCGATTATCAACTTTTGCTAATATCTCTAGGCCTATGGTTTTTTTTTTTTTTTTTTTTTTTTGCAATTTATACCTACCTTTCTATTAGAGAAGTCAAAACCAGGTTTTGTTCGAGAAAGGATTAGACATGTCTTATTGATGTTGCCTATCAATAGGAAAAAAGTGTTTACAAAACATCATTATTGGAATTTAGTCAATAAATCTAGGTCCCTAAGACGTAATTAAGATGACGTTGAAATTAAGTCTGTGGAGAGACGTTGTGTTCACGTTGAAGTCGCGACCACACCCCGAAAAAGACGTCATAAAAACGTCTTATTAGGACGTCTATTTTACGTCTGGAAACAGACGTCTTTTTCTGGTCGATATTTGGTTATATGACGTCGTGACCACTATTCAACCAAAAAAAGACGTCTGTGTGACGTCTTTTGCCTGCTGGGAAGCTGTGCACAGAGAAGACTTAGTAGGCTAAATAATATATGTCAAAGAAAGAAAGTGTGTATGTAATAGTATTGACACTGAAAATAATAGGGTAATTGGGTAATTGTGTGAAATCTTTCTTTTATTGTAAATTCAAAAACTCTCCTATTTACACAACCTTTACAAAAAATACGTTTGCTTAACGCCGTTTTCTCAGTTTCAGAAATTTTCTATTTCTAATAAACTTAGTATAAATGGGAGATAACTCTTCTATGCTTAAGCACGACATACAAGTAATACCAGCATGACCTCCCCTTTGCGTCATTGGCAGCCAGCGGACTACTTTTATAAAACCATATCGCACCTGTCAAACAAAGTAGTTCCCAATTAGTGTTCAAATAAATGACTTTTTCTACAAATTTTAAACCAAAATTATACTTTTTACTACTATTATATATCAAATTGCGTTTTACAGTAAAATTCCTGGAAATGTCAACAAGAATTTTGTCAATCAAAATGTCAATGTCATGTCACTCGGTGTAAATTGTAACTAATGAAGCGTGCAATGGTTCAATTAAAGTTTAAGTTTATGTTGAAAGTTCCTTGATTCGCATAACTCGTGTAAAGGATTGGAATTATCGTGTTGAATCTAAATTCGTAAGTAAAGGAATATGGGGCCATGTCTTGTGTGAACGAAAGCGTCGGTTAAATGTGTAGAAATGGCCAACATGTGGAAAATAACCGGGAGTTCAACAAAGATTTGAGTCGGATCGATAGCGGTAAATAGATTTGGACCAAAATGGCTGAGGAGGCCAATTATATGGATTTACCGCTGATAACTTGGGTAAGTGAGACGCCTTTCATCTCGCCGACAAACAATTACAGTCTGACAGTCTCAAAATGTTGAATTAGAACAAAAAGGAACTTTGTCCCCGAGTTGTCATGTGGTCATACAGAAATGAAACGTTGTGAGAAAAGGATAAATTCAATTGTCATGAAGAAATGAACACTGTCCTGTTTGCCGTCTATTATTCTACACATTTATTTATATTTAACACAAAATTGTGACTGTCAATGTCATTTTCAAAAGCATGTTGAAATTGAAACTTTAAAAGAATGTTCAAATTTGAGACTCTTTCCCAAACGACAACATTTTTGGGTTGTCCAATTTGAAAGCTACTGCAGACGACAAAATGAGCATTAGACTTAGTCAAGATGAAATTTGTGCACATTATAGCACAGAAAATATGGAGGCAAAAGGAGAAAATGCTGATTATCAGCATTTTCTTCTTTTGCCTCAATCTTTTCCCAAGCTTACCTTATTAGCTTCGTCAAAACCAGTTCCTGTTTGGGAAAGTGTTAAGATAGGGCCTATTTAGATGACAAAATTGTAAATAAAAGAATATAAATTATAGGGAATAATTCATATTTTCCTTTTGAGAAAACAGAAAGGTTGAAAATGGTGCAAATAGATAATCAGTGCGAGTCAGAATTTATATTGAGAGAAAAGGAGGAACACTGGCATTAATTTCATTGTCTGCAACTCGTTTCAGATTGGAACAGTCTATTTTTTTTGTTGTTTTTGTGTTTTAACCATTTTATACAAGCCTTGGTTTTGATGTGCCATACTGCAAAACATTACTGACTTTGAAAAACATTGAGGCAAAAGAAGAAAATGATTATTACCAGCATTTTCTCCTTTTGACTCAATATTTTCTGTGCTTTATTGTACACTGGTCAATCCTTTCCTTTGAATTATTCATACATGTTTTTTAGTCTGCAGCAGCTTTCCAAATTAGACCAATCTCAAATTTTGTTGTTTGTGAAAGTTTTATAAAGTCTATCTTTTCTTCCTATTTTCAGATTGCTACATTCCGAGATCCAGGGTCGCCCAAACTGACAATAAATGATCTCTATGATGGAGCGTTTGTCTGTAAAGTCATGCAGGAAATGTAACCTCTACTGTTCTTCCTATTTTCAGATTGCTACATTCCGAGATCCAGGGTCGCCCAAACTGACAATAAATGATCTCTATGATGGAGCATTTGTCTGTAAAGCCATGCAGGAAATGTAACCTCTACTGTTCTTCCTATTTT
The DNA here is from genome assembly GCA_963680895.1 of Fragum sueziense. Taxonomy (NCBI): domain Eukaryota; kingdom Metazoa; phylum Mollusca; class Bivalvia; order Cardiida; family Cardiidae; genus Fragum; species Fragum sueziense. Next base: position 38,375,994 of record OY804593.1, on the reverse strand, counting down.
CAGATTGCTACATTCCGAGATCCAGGGTCGCCCAAACTGACAATAAATGATCTCTATGATGGAGCATTTGTCTGTAAAGCCATGCAGGAAATGTAACCTCTACTGTTCTTCCTATTTTTAGATTGCTACATTCCGAGATCCAGGGTCGCCCAAACTGACTATAAATGATCTCTATGATGGAGCATTTGTCTGTAAAGTCATCATGCAGGAAATGTAACCTCTACTGTTCTTCCTATTTTCAGATTGCTACATTCCGAGATCCAGGGTCGCCCAAGCTGACTATAAATGACCTCTATGATGGAGCATTTGTCTGTAAAGTCATGCAGGAAATGTAACCTCTACTGTTCTTCCTATTTTCAGATTGCAACATTCCGAGATCCAGGGTCGCCCAAACTGACTATAAATGATCTCTATGATGGAGCGTTTGTCTGTAAAGTCATGCAGGAAATGTAACCTCTACTGTTCTTCCTATTTTCAGATTGCTACATTCCGAGATCAAGGGTCGCCCAAACTGACTATAAATGATCTCTATGATGGAGCATTTGTCTGTAAAGTCATGCAGGAAATGTAACCTCTACTGTTCTTCCTATTTTCAGATTGCAACATTCCGAGATCCAGGGTCGCCCAAACTGACTATAAATGATCTCTATGATGGAGCATTTGTCTGTAAAGTCATGCAGGAAATGTAACCTCTACTGTTCTTCCTATTTTCAGATTGCAACATTCCGAGATCCAGGGTCGCCCAAACTGACTATAAATGATCTCTATGATGGAGCATTTGTCTGTAAAGTCATGCAGGAAATGTAACCTCTACTGTTCTTCCTATTTTCAGATTGCAACATTCCGAGATCCAGGGTCGCCCAAACTGACTATAAATGATCTCTATGATGGAGCATTTGTCTGTAAAGTCATGAAGGAAATGTAACCTCTACTGTTCTTCCTATTTTCAGATTGCTACATTCCGAGATCCAGGGTCGCCCAAACTGACTATAAATGATCTCTATGATGGAGCATTTGTCTGTAAAGCCATGCAGAAAATGTAACCTCTACTGTTCTTCCTATTTTCAGATTGCAACATTCTGAGATCCAGGGTCGCCCAAACTGACTATAAATGACCTGTATGATGGAGCATTTGTCTGTAAAGTCATGCAGGAAATGTAACCTCTACTGTTCTTCCTATTTTCAGATTGCAACATTCCGAGATCCAGGGTCACCCAAACTGACTATAAATGACCTCTATGATGGAGCATTTGTCTGTAAAGTCATGCAGAAAATGTAACCTCTACTGTTCTTCCTATTTTCAGATTGCTACTTTCCGAGATCCAGGGTCACCCAAACTGACTATAAATGACCTCTATGATGGAGCATTTGTCTGTAAAGTCATGCAGAAAATGTAACCTCTACTGTTCCAGCATGCCCATTCACGTACTACCGTACGTAATTCATGTAGAAATAAATTAGTTCATGTACAGATTTATAGGCCAGACGTGCAAGCATGTATAGAATAATGGATGAACGTAAAAAAATTATGATTGTTACGTGAGTGTTTGGAATGAAAGAGTATCTGGTTTGCATGCCTGATTATCAGTAGTGAATCCTATAATTAAGTGGTCACAGTCATTTATTTTATCCATTGAATAAACTTTGTGGCTTATCAACAGGTAATTCTGGGGTCATAAACATTGACAGCCATGAAACTCTAATTAATTATGTCTGAGTGTTATCAAAAGAATTCTAAAGATTCTTCAGTGGCTCCTGTTATTTATATGATATTTATTTTTTTAACTGGTTTCAGCTCTTGAAGGTTCTAAAAACAACTTGGTTTTAAATGTAAAGAAACCAATTTCTTCAATTCTATAATAACTTACAAGAATTGGAGGGGGTAACAATTGCGACCAGAGTAGTTGTTAATAGCAAGTTATGTAACAGGTGCATTTACTTCTAAGAGTACTTTCTGAATGGTTATCACATTATTGAACCCAGTTAAGATGCTTTTTGCAGCAAAACAGTTGTAAATCTTTAGGCACTTAAATCAGTTTTGCACAAAGTAGTTGTATTTAAGATTTAATAAGATTTATATGTGGTGTACCCTTAACTTTGAAAGTAAAGGGTTCACTGTACCCCCAGATTTTTCTTTGTACCCCCAATTTTAAAGTTAGAGGGTACATGTACCCCCAAAATGAAAACCCAGTGGGCATGCTGCTGTTCTTCCTATTTTCAGATTGCTACTTTCCGAGATCCAGGGTCGCCCAAACTGACTATAAATGATCTCTATGATGGAGCATTTGTCTGTAAAGTCATGCAGGAAATGTAACCTCTACTGTTCTTCCTATTTTCAGATTGCTACTTTCCGAGATCCAGGGTCACCCAAACTGACTATAAATGATCTCTATGATGGAGCGTTTGTCTGTAAAGCCATGCAGAAAATGTAACCTCTACTGTTCTTCCTATTTTCAGATTGCTACTTTCCGAGATCCAGGGTCACCCAAACTGACTATAAATGATCTCTATGATGGAGCATTTGTCTGTAAAGTCATGAAGGAAATGTAACCTCTACTGTTCTTCCTATTTTCAGATTGCTACATTCCGAGATCCAGGGTCGCCCAAACTGACTATAAATGACCTGTATGATGGAGCATTTGTCTGTAAAGTCATGAAGGAAATGTAACCTCTACTGTTCTTCATATTTTCAGATTGCTACATTCCAAGATCCAGGGTCACCCAAGCTGACTATAAATGACCTCTATGATGGAGCATTTGTCTGTAAAGCCATGCAGAAAATGTAACCTCTACTGTTCTTCCTATTTTCAGATTTCAACATTCCGAGATCCAGGGTCGCCCAAACTGACTATAAATGACCTGTATGATGGAGCATTTGTCTGTAAAGTCATGCAGGAAATGTAACCTCTACTGTTCTTCCTATTTTCAGATTGCAACATTCCGAGATCCAGGGTCACCCAAACTGACTATAAATGACCTCTATGATGGAGCATTTGTCTGTAAAGTCATGCAGAAAATGTAACCTCTACTGTTCTTCCTATTTTCAGATTGCTACATTCCGAGATCAAGGGTCACCCAAACTGACTATAAATGACCTCTATGATGGAGCATTTGTCTGTAAAGTCATGCAGAAAATGTAACCTCTACTGTTCTTCCTATTTTCAGATTGCTACTTTCCGAGATCCAGGGTCACCCAAACTGACTGTAAATGATCTCTATGATGGAGCATTTGTCTGTAAAGTCATGCAGGAAATGTAACCTCTACTGTTCTTCCTATTTTCAGATTGCTACTTTCTGAGATCCAGGGTCACCCAAACTGACTATAAATGACCTCTATGATGGAGCATTTGTCTGTAAAGTCATGAAGGAAATGTAACCTCTACTGTTCTTCATATTTTCAGATTGCTACATTCCAAGATCCAGGGTCACCCAAGCTGACTATAAATGACCTCTATGATGGAGCATTTGTCTGTAAAGTCATGAAGGAAATGTAACCTCTACTGTTCTTCCTATTTTCAGATTGCTACTTTCCGAGATCCAGGGTCACCCAAACTGACTATAAATGATCTCTATGATGGAGCATTTGTCTGTAAAGTCATGCAGGAAATGTAAGTATGCTTTAACCCTTTCTCAAACGGCAAAATTTAGGAGTGATTCACTTCAAAATATGACAAAATTGAAGTTATTAAAGAGAGGATTTGTGTAAAATATGACATAGAAAATATTGAGACAAACGGAGAAACTGCTGGTTATCAGCAGTTTCTTCTTTTGTTTCAATGTTTTCCCAAGCCTATTCTATTAGGGACGTCAAAACCTGGTCTTGTTTGGGAGAGGGTTAACCCATCATGAGGGCTTGAAAATCCTGGGAGCCCTATGTTGTGGTTAATCATTGGAATCTGGTGAATGAGCCGGATCATATGAGCTACAAATAAGAGAGGGTGCTGTTTTTTCAAGATGCAAAATATCATTCAAATTCATATTTGTTGTTGTGGGTACTCTTCGGGATTGTCTCCTCAACACTGACTGTTTATTACTCAGTGAATGTATTAAATTGTTAGCCAAAAGAAGCTAGGTACGAAAACAATGGCTGTCACCATTTTCATTCAAATTTTTTGGTTTAGAAAAGTTAAAACTTTCACATGGTTGCTATTTATCATCATGTGTAGGGAAAAGGATAAGGTGAGAATCAAAATATAGCAAAGTTCACATAAAAGTAAGGGTGATTTAAATAAGGGTTATTTGATATCAAATTGATAAATTGCAGTAAGATTGAATTCCCTGTCACAATCCTTTGATCTCGGAGTGCAGACCTCAATAGAAAATGTCCCATGAGTAACCAAGACAAAGGGTGGAGAATAAGAAAGAATTTACTGGGGGTTAGTGCAAAACTGTTGTAACTGCTTATAGAATTATATGCATTTACAATAATTTTGCACCAGTTCCTCTTTACCCTCTCACTGATAATTAATGTCAAAGTGTTTTTACACACCTAATAATAGATTTTTGGGAAAATACTGAGGCTAAAGAAGAAAATGCTGATAAGTAGCATTTTCTCCTTTTGCCTCAATATTTTCTCCCCTATATTGTACAAAAATCCTCCAGAATTCTCCATTCTGTGACTGTCGTTTTGACTCTAGCATAAATTACAAACTATGGAAGTCTGAATTTTGGAAAGAGTTAATTGTTCCCCTCATTATATTGAGCGCTAATTTGAGTATTGGAACTGACAATTATGGTACACACATTTTTGGTGGTCATTATGTGCCAGAAAACTATGCCCGGGTCAGAGATAATGACTGGGATTTGTCATTTATAATTGTCAAGGCTTGTAGCAGATGACACTGTCAAGGCATTGTCTTTTAGGATTAATCAGAGCTGCAGATAATGGAGATTAGATTGAAGAAGGGATGTTTGCATGATTTTCAAAGGCAAAAGAACATAAATTTTCCACCAGACTGTGCATTACAATAATCTCTGAATTCATAAAGATGATTCAAAGGACTGCTCAGTGCTCACATCGATTATACTGTTTCATGTGACCTGGCCCTGGTTTCTCGAAAAATCTTAAGTACGTTCCCCTTAGCCCAGATTTCCGCAAATAAAGCGGAATTCCGCATTTTCTCCGCAAAATATTTCCGCATTAAACGTGGAATAAATGCGGAGTATTCGGACGCGGAAGTTCGCATTTAAAATGCGGAATTTTAATGGAAGCGGAATTTTTGCGGAAATCGGAGTATTCGGACAATTCCGCATGCAATACGGAATTTTTGTCCGCATTTACTCCGCATAGATGCGGAGATTTTCTCCGCATAGATGCGGAGATTTTCTCCGCATAGATGCGGAGATATTCTCCGCATAGATGCGGAGATGTTCTTCGCACAGATGCGGAGATGTTCTCCGCATCCATGCGGAGATATTCTCCGCATCCATGCGGAAATATTGTAGACATTCAGGCATCAGATACGAAACCGGTCCTCTTGTCAAGAATAAGTGTGCCCCTGTGACTTATTAATCAGGCTCAGACCGGAAAGTCTGAACGAGAACAATGCTGGGTGTGGCATAAATACGCCTGAAGCCGCACACATTTTTTCTAAGTAAAGGGGAGATAATTTTAGAACCATCAAAGATATCCAGATTTTAAAGGCCACAGTCGCTTAACTACACATCATAGTGGTTCATTGTGGTAAGTTTGAAGTGAATCTGTGTAAAACTGTAGGAGTTAGCATAAGCCGCACAAGAAATTCCAGACAGACAGACGGACGACCATGGCGATAACATAATACGTCCCTTGGGGCATATCAGATTCGGTTGGCACAATCTCTTAAGCCAATCAAAAACGTCATCAGTCAGTGATAAATTGCGGTCCTGCACTCATTCGGTGGATGTGAAAGCTTAGGTCTTTACCAACTCAAAAAAAGCAAAATCACAAAAATACTGCTTTAGAAAAGCTTCTATATATTTGGAAAAAAAGTTCTATATCAAGTACCTTCTGCATCATTATTATTATTACAATTAGGGCCCAGGGCTTGTTTTCTTAGTATTAAAAATTTTTGACTGAATTTCTGCTATGACCACAGCCCCCCCCCCCCCCCCCCCCCCAAACACCCTCTGGATCCGCCACTGTAAAGCTAGATCTTAAAACGAATAAGTTACAATTAGGGGAATTCGTTTTCCTAGTATAAAAAAAAGTTGATTGAATTTCTGCATGAAGATGAAATAATCAGGCTAAATTGAAGAAGAGCCATTTAATCATTTTTACGTATGGAACGAAAGAAACATGGATGAAACACGAGAATAACTGTTACTAAGCTATAAATTATAAAGATGTTAAATCATGAAATTGAGACTCTTGCATGCCTACAAAGAACTATATGCGAACAATTTATTTAGTTATACAGTTCTTTATTAGCCCAGTTGCAACAAAAATCGGTCGAAATCGTAGGTTGGTCTACTTTCTCTTTCAAGACAAAATGTCAACTTCCGGTTTTTGTTGACATTTAACCGAGATTTTTTTGGGGTCAAATTCAGCACTTATCCGGTCTGATTCATTCAATAACATATTATCATATGTTAGATTATATATCATATTGTTTATACAAGGCCAAAAATAAAGCGTAATCGATCTCTAAATGAGGAATAATCTTGACGTAAATTTTTTTGTTTATTTAACTTTTGAAAATGGCGATGGATCGCGGGAAATTTCGCATCCCCGGACCGAGGAAGCACTTGTCATTAATATGCAAATCAGTTTGGGTCCCTGCTTTACGCTCGAAAAGAGTATTACAGCGTAATAAAATAACAAGTAAAGTACCAATCTTGGGCCGCCGACGTCACCTCATTAATATTCATGACTGGCGAACAAGGGAAGTAACTCTAATCGATTCTGCATCACTATTTCTAGTGGATTTTACAGAAATAAACTCAAAACTTATTTTGCTTTCTTTGTTAGGATGATGGTTTACATCTTTCGATCCTTTGTCTGTAGATCTAACATCTGTTATCTCCAAAAGTTCAGCAAAACATAGCGATATTTGTTGACTATTTGAACAGCCCGCCTTCCGCTTCAAGTCTCGCGAGATTTCAGTTAGTTTAATATACGGCACTTTTGCCAACGCATTCTTTACAAACGCAAAGTTCCGGTCTTTTAATTTTGAATAAAAGATATATATCATTCACGAGATTCTATTCTTTGAACAAACAGTTCATTTGTTATCATGCTATCGACCTTTTGTCAACCAAACGACAGTGCATTAGTAGCTATATTTTTTTGTATATATTATCCCGATCCGCAAAATAAATTCATTCTTTTCGGCCCTAATTTAGTTCGAACCTTTGATTTTTGGGTTCTGTCAAATAACTTCGATTTCACTCAGAAAAGAGGGATAACAAGTGTTGTTTTTGGAAGTTTTCAATAAATGATACTCATATGGAGATCTACAATGTTTGTACTTCGACAGCTGAGGATCTGTAAACGATTGAATTAACCCACTCTGGCAAAATGAACTTTTCCAAATTGAAGGATTGTTAAAAATTGCTTCTGGTTTTCTTACGAGGTAGAAAACCCGATGAGTCAAGGAGAAATTGCACATTCTGTGGAATTTCTCCTTTTCCCGCAATATTTTCAAAAGCTGTCTGCTATAAACCCGTAAAAACAAGGGATTGAGTGGGAAAGGGTTAATTGATGAGTGCAATTTTCATTTTGCTTACATTAAAAAAAAATTGTCTCAGATTCAAACAGAGTGAGTGCCATAGTGCCCTGTCTTTCACAGTGATCACTATCAATTTTTAGCTCATTGTCTGGCATGGGTCGTCCGTCGTCAACTTTATAGTTAAACAACATCTCCTCCTATTAACCCCTGGTCAGATTCTCATGAAACTTCACAGGAATATTTCCCTCTCTGCCCTCTACCAAAATAGCTAAAATCGTTCTGCTCCATCGAACAAGATGGCCGCCAGAGCTAAAAATAGAAAAATCTTTAAACGACATCTCCTCCTAAGCCATTATTGACCAAATTAAAAATAATTTCACAGAAAAAAAAATTCCCCTCATTGGCCTTTACCAAAATAGCAAAAAATCGTTTTGCTATGTTGAACAAGATGGCTGCCAGAACTTAAATTAGAAATATCCTTTAAACAACATCTCTGAAGCCAATGATTGGCCAAATTCATAATTATTTCACAGTCCTGAATGTTCGCCGTCATTGACCTTTACCAAAATGGCTAAAATCATTCCGCTCCGTTGAACAAGATGGCCGCCAGAGCAAAAAATAGAAATATCCTTTAAACGACATCTCCTCCTACGGCCTTATTCAAAATAATTGGTTTATGAATTGTAAATAACTGTTATTAATGAACAAAGTTTCATTTTATGTGTGTTCATATTTTATTTTTTAAAATGAATCAAAAGTTGAAGTATGAATTTTCTGCATTCATAAATATTATAAGTACAATTTTCAGCAGAAAACAAATCGAAGTGCCATTTTTCCGCATTTTCTCCATGTAAAAAAAATCAAAGTCTGGAATTCCGCAAACTTTCAGTTTCAAAGTGTCATTATTCCGCATTTTCTCCACATTTTTTCTACTTCCGCATAATGCGGAAGCTGCTTTTTGGAGAATTTGCGTAAAATCTGCGGACTTCCGCAGAATCTCCGATTTTGTTCCGCAAATGAAAGCGGTACGCGGAAATCTGGGCTAAGGGCCTCATGCTCAAATCTGAGCACCATGCTCAAATCGCACGAAATCCACATGAACTTCAATGGAATACCGTTCAACTTTTGAGAGTATTCCTTTGAAGTTGAGCTTGTTCTCACGAGTATGTCATTGAGTTCTTTTTTTCAAGAAACCGGGGCCTGAACTTTGCAAGACATTTTATGCTCAGCCATATTGCAAGACATTTTATGCCCATCCATATTGCAAGACATTTTATGCCCAGCCATATCAAAAGACAATCAAAAGATTTTTGGTATTGTTTTACCATCATTATAGTAATTAGTAAGTGTGCCTCTCTGTCTATCTGTTTGGCCATGATCTGAATGTTTGTCAAAAACATAATGTGAAAATTTAATGCCAAAACTAAACAATTCGGGGTATTTGTTTAACACATACATCTTGTTTTTATTTTTAGACTTAAGAATGACTTTTAATCCCTCTTAATTCAATTTGACGTAATACTTTCTAAATCTTGATTGTTTCAGTCGGTCCCAGACATTTAGACAGGGTCATGACATCAGATTGCGTCGCGTAAAAGACTTTAACCCTTTCCCAAATCGCAAAACCGAAATGTGTTCTAATTCAAAAGCTGCTTCAGATCATAAAATGCACATGTCGATAAAGATTTGAATAATGCGCAATGTAGCATGGAAAATATTGAGGCAAACAAAGAATCACTTCTTTTGTCTCATTTTTTTCCCAAGCAAATTCTACAAGGGACGTAAAAAAGGACTTGTTATGGGAAAGGGTTAAGCTGTTGGTCATATTGGTTTATTAATTGGTCAGTGCAAAACTATTAAAATTGCAATTGATATTGATAAAAGTATTATTTAAGGACTTTATTTAGCAAGGCAATGTTCACATTAAGATTAACTTGGTCTTCCCTGTGGGCCTCTAGTTTAATATAATGGCTTAAAATAGGTTCTACATTGTAATGTTTGTAAAGGTTTCAATAAATGGCCTGGAAGACCATCTCTAGCTAGAGATGCTCTGTCAGGTCATTTCTCGAGATCTACAGATCTAAATGGTAAATCTCAGAGCTTCAGATTGACAGTGGGCCCGGGCCATTTGACACACTATTTGCAAATATGGCCCATCACTTTTCAACTCCAGGGGCCAAGTGGCCCTAGCTTTTACAAATTTTTTATATCACTATGTTTATTTTCATTGCTATGGCCAATCATTTCCAAAAATGACCCATCAATTTCCCTGCCATGGGTCATTTCGACCCACCAATCTTCAAATAAATCTGAAGCTCTGAAATCTCTCATTCAATATCCTAGGGAAAGGATTCAAGAACCAGAGTCCCATGTTTACCCAAAAAACATATAGGACAATTTTATCTGAACTTGTCAGGATATGATCGAAAACTGTTAAAAGCAGCATGAAACTCAATATAAACAAGGTGTAAGAAACTCTTTTGAGAGAGGGCGAATGTGTTATTGATTTAGTAAACAAAGAGTTAGACTCTGGATTAAGAGAATTTTTCAATGCTATTCAAGTGCAGATAATTTTAACCTTTTTTCAAATAACAACTTTCTGTTTCTGGGTCAGTACAGTCTGCTTTTTTGCGTTCAAAATCCATTATAAGCTGATAGTTTGCTGCCTAGCCGCGATAGCTAAGTCGGTAAACATGAGTCTGTCAATCCAGGGGTCGTGAGTTCAAACCCCTGCTGGGCCAGTATCCATTCTGACAATTAACATAAGTCATTTGTCTCTCGACAATGGGTGTGAATCTTCTATGTGAGAGATCAACTGGATGCTCGGTTTGGATATTGTCGCACTGGTGAGAGAAATACCAGAAAACCATGGTTAGGTGCTCCAGCTGCCATGATATATGCCGGATAGCTCAGTTGGTTACGTCGGAGTCTGTCAATCTAGGGGTCTCGAGTTCGAACCCCGGCTCGGCCAGTATCCATTCTGACATTTGACAAAAGTCGCTTGTCTCTCACCAATGGTGTCAATCATCTATGTGAGAGAGCAGCTGGAGGCTCGGTTTGGATATTGTGGTTGTACTGGTGCGAGAAATACCAGGAACCCACGGTTAGGTGCTCCAGCCGCTGCGATATGACTATCGAAGTTGAAAACGGCGTAAAACCCCAATAAAGTCAACTCTAAAGTAGAACGAATGTCAAAACTATGGGGTTGTTGATTTATGCCTATGAAAAGGATTAAATGAGAATCTTTGAGTTAAATGAGATTTTCAAAGTAATTTGATAGGACAGATCATATTGCTACAGGTATCCTAACGGTCAGAGGCCTGATTAAAAATTCAAATTTATGTGTCTGAATCTTTACCTGATTATCTGTACTAATTTGCTCATAATCAGTTTGACAATTGAATTTTGTAAATTAGGTTTAGAACAGCTACAGATAAGAGGGGTGGAGGCTTTTAAATTTGCAATATTTTGATTTTCATTTAGTGCTCATCAAATCCTATGCTGTGGGTATACTCATTGGAATCATCTCATTGAGGATTCAAATGTGTATCCACAGCATAAAGTTAGGATTTGAAATAACTAAGTCAGAATCCCTCTACCCTCTCCTATCTGTTGATCGACACTGGTATACATGATTGTGTGCATGTGTCTCCGTTTATCTTTTTTTAAAGTCATATAATATTATGTAAAAGCTGCCGAAAATTGAACAATTTTGAGATTAAAGCACATCCAGCATAACCTGTACCAAAATTTTTGGACAGATTTCAAAATAAGTTGGCAGTTTCATGTCATGAAATTGATGAAAGCATCAATATGATATCACTGCCTTTCTTCGAAAACCGCTAACTGCAGCTTGTCTTAACCCTTTCCCAAACAACAAAATTTTAGGGTAAACCAATTTGAAAGCTGCTGCAGACGACACAATTTTTGTTGATAAATATACGATTTATATACAAAATAGCATAGAAAATATTGAGACAAAAGGAGAAACTGCTGGTCATCAGCAGTTTAATCTTAAGTGTCATTGTTTTCCCAAGCATTTACTATTAGGGACGTCAGGGGTCTCGTTTGCCAAAATTTGGGGCCGTTATTCGGCCCCATTCCCAATGGTAAAAAGTATCTTTTTTTCCCAATTCTCTGGTGAAAATTCCCAATGAGGACCCTGAATGCCCCAGGTTAAGACCCCATCTTCATTTACAAACATTTTGAAGACAGTTTTAGAGTAGATTCTTAAACAAGAGTATGTACAAATGCATTTTACATCACTACAGTCTTATTCGAAGCTAAAACTGAGTGTTAGTATGAATACAAACTTGTTTTTGTTTTTCCCAATTTAGGTAAAAACATCGCTATTTTCCCAATTTCACTGGCCCCTGGTCCCAGACAAAAATTGGTAGCGAGACCCCTGGACGTCAAAACCAGATCTTGTTTGGGAAGGGGTTAAGCTGCAGTTTTGAGGTTTTCGATGAAAAGCGACGATATTTATGTGATGCAAACTGATCCATGCCTTTCTTTTTCCCTCACCATTGTGAAATCTCTTTAATTATAGCTCACGATAAATGACCTGGCAAGCATAATTATCTAGCCTTTAGCTAGTTTTACTCTGCCAGGTCATTTATCATGAGCTATACTCGAACTTCTGTTGAGTCTTTGGTTCATGAAATAAGTTTATCAAGTAATTTGATTCAATGATAGATTAGAAAAAAGATGTCATGATTCATGAATAGCCCATAGAATAGAAATCAGAATTGGCTATCAATCAATTTTGCTTAATTACACATCTATTTTTACAGGTAGTTAAATGCTCATGTCAAATTTCAATAAGCATGGTTGTATTATAATTGTATTGGTTAGGCCCATTACCAGTATTTTCTGCCATTTCTAAAGAGATATGTTTCGTATACAGATATCATTTGTCAATGATCTTCTAAGTATGATATCGCCTCAAGTTTATTCATTTCTATATGTACATTATACATGTATTTTTATTTTCCCGTATCGAATGATCGGGGCATATTGTTTTATCGTTGTCTGTCATTCTGTCGGTCTGTCAGTCTGAAACTTAACATAAAAACTTCACATTGGCCTTTTCGGGGGCATTAGTGACTGTATTTCACAAGCACATCTTGGATCTCTCTCAAACATTTTCCAAAACTTTTTCTATCAAGGATTTTGAAATTAGGGCTTGGTTTCAGGAATGGAAAGGCTTGTGATGAATATCATTCAATCTTACAATCATTATTTTTTCAGTGACCCTCGTCCAGCGTACCAGGCTGTTGTCAGTATTGTCAGGGATGTCAACATACGCCACCAAAACTGGGATATATTACTCAAAAACATCCGGGCATATTATTCTGTAAGTACCTACAACCAAGCATCAATCATGCCCTGATTCAGACATTTTTCCCAGAGGGTACCCATGTTTTCCAGGGTGGTGTTGGACTGCATGTGTGCATGAAAAATTCCTGAAAGGACATGTTAATAAGCCTTTTTCACAAATTTGGGAAAGGGTGGGGTGGGGATATCCTACCAACCAGATTTCTTCATGACTAAGATCTGTGCATGTCAATTTTAGAAAGTGTAGAATGTTTTCAGACTTAATGTATGACATGCAGGCAAAATCTTTTCTATATTGAATAAGTATAATAATAACTATATAAAGCATACTGAAACATTTGTCAAAGACAGCTTTGAAGCCTGTTAATGTGTCTACAAACTGCGCTCTCTTCAGAGAATTCTATCAGTATCTACTCGGCCATATAATCATGTAACAATTAGATTGATCACATGGGACCATTGATTTATCCATCAACTTCTCACAAAACAACATGAGCCAAGCTATGAAAGAAGGACCCTAGTAGCATTTTAGAACACCATGTTTCCAGATCAGCTTCTGCCTAGAGGTGGTCTGACTGGGATCTATGCTGCTGTCTCATGGATGCTTAATTCAGGTCACCAAGAAGCTATTGACGAACAACATGGTTCAAGATCAGACTGTGTGTAAACGCAGGCTGATCTTGAACTATGTTGGGCTCAAAATCCTTTAAGGAACTTTGTCCAGATCTTTCACCAAGTATATTGATGCTCCAGAGAGGGCCCTGTACTTTATTCGGAAGAAGAGATCCTGCTTGGCTTAAATGTATCTAATGTTCAGAACTGTAAGAAGTTACTGGTGTTTTCAAAGTAAATTGTAGTTTCAAGGTAGAATGATTATGCATACTGTGGCCATTTTGTGATTCAAGGGACATCAGAATTTTTCTGGTTACATCCTTATCGTTCAGCGGTATCTAATCTAAATTATAAAGAGGAAAAATTCTTCCAGATGATAATATTAACATCGTCAGAAAAATAATGATGTGTGAAAATCTCTATTACTCAGATTTATTTTAACCAAAATCAGCTGTATGTATATATAGCAGATGTCTAAATAATGTGAATAAATTTTATTGTTTTTGTTTGACAACCTCGTAACTACAGCTTGTATGAATCTGTAGTTACAAGGTTTTGTATGAAAAGTAGCAATATATTTTTCACAGCATGACACTGAGCAATGTCATTCATATTTAAAATTGATGCTTTTCAACAAAAACCTCGTAACTGCAGCTTGTTGTAAGCTGCAGTTATGAGGTTTTTGTTGAAAAGTGACAATATGAATAATTATTCAAATTTTTTGAGGCCATTCAAATGGGGTAGGTAATTCAAGGTGGGCCAACCCCCATAAATATTTCCAGTATAACCTTTTTTCGATAAAGCAATTCCTTTTCTTGATGTACCGCGCAAACATGCAAAGCTGGAAAATGCCAACATGAAAGAAGAAAGAGACTGGTAACAGTTCGTATTGCCAATAAAAGTTCGGTAGTTTTCAAATCCTCTTGAAATTTTCTTTCTATTAATGCAAAGACATTGTGGTTTTCTACATTTTTGATCTTGAACCAGTCTGATCTTAAAGGTTCTGTTCTGGAAAGGGAAAACCAATCAATACATCTGTAAATAGACAACTTTGATCTTCTGTGATTTGATCAATTATAACCATTGAAGTGAAACCTTATTGCTGTGGATCACAATGCAGTTTCAAAGCATCTTTTTGGTTTGTTGGCTTATAATTTAGTTGTTCACCATTGAACTTCATAAAAATTGCCAAAAATCCCTATGGTCCCAGTGGCGGATCCAGAGGGTGTTCGCGATCGATCGGGGGGGGGGGAGGGGGGGGGGTCAAACGAACCCCCCTCTGAAGCCTAATTATTTCATTTTCATGCAGAAATTCAGTCCAAATTGTATATTATTAGGAAAACGAACCCCCCTAATTGTAAATTCGACCCCCCCTTTCAGAAATCCTGGATCTACAACTGGGTCCTTTCATGGTATCTAATTTGCACAGATGATGCATAACCCCTAATATGGTATCCCATGCATACTGTTGACTAAGTGTCTCCTTTTAAAGAAGAAGAAGAAGAAGAAGAAGAAGAAGAAGAAGAAGAAGAAGAAGAAGAAGAAGAAGAAGAAGAAGAAGAAGAAGAAGAAGAAGAAGAAGAAGAAGAAGCTTAGTATAGATAATAAAGTGAAACTGTGATTTCAAAAAAAAAATCTTAAATTGACTTGAAGTATTTTGTTTTTACAATAAACATTATGAAAACCATAATGCTTTTATCAATACTTCAATATTTGAATGGTGTTTCTGTGATCTTGTTTTCCAGGATCAGTTAAGGACTTAAGGGCCAGTTTACCGGTAACCTTAATTTAACATGAAAGCTCCCAGACCAATATTGCAAGGGATGAGTGATCTGAGAAAATAATGATATACTATTGTGTAAAAATGTTATTGACATTCAGCTTTATGAAATATCTAATTTCAAGAAAAAAAAATCTGGTTTTCTTGGCTATTTTGGTTGCCAGCTTGAGCCTCAAGCAAACTTTTAAAATGGCAAAACCTCTCTACAAAAACATTTTGGCAATAATCTTTTCAAACATTGAACGTTTAACAATGACTAAATATGGGATTGTAGTTTACAGTGTGACTTAATGTTTACCTATGTGGTACAAAAACTGTTACAATTTGTCAAATATTGATACCACTTAGAAAGGAATTTGATATTTTCTTTCAAGTTACGACATGCTCTTATTTACATGTGTTATCGTGGCATTATCGATGTTGGGATTATTGATAAAATTCAAAGCTCTCGATAAAAACTAATAAAGGATGTTTAAATTAAAAAATAACTGTTTATCTTACATCAAATTGTATGTTGTGGTTACTCATTTGAATAGCCTCGCCGAGACGATTCAATTGAGTACCCACAACATAAGGTTTGGATCAGAAATAAAAGATTTAGATCATCATCAAAATATCTTGCCTCGAGCCCTGGATAAATAGTTTATTCATGTAGGCTATTGTTGTAAATAGAATTGCTTTGTCCCAATTGTTGAATACTTTATTGTACTTTTGTGGTATTGATTGACACAATGAAGCCTAGCCAAATACGTGCAGGCTGATCTTGTTGATTCTATAACCAAAATCGTAAAAATAATGGATGTATTTAAGATAAAATATTAAGATTAGATGGTATCTAATGTCTTAAGCCAATACAAAGTAATTTCGTCTCTATAAAAGTTTTAATGGGCTTAGCTCAAATTTTATTATCTCAGGTTTTAATGATTTTAACACAGAATGCTTGCATTTGAAATTGAATCTAGCTTCAACCAAATTCAATACAATAAAGAGATCTTATGACTCTCGATTAAAAAAGCCTTGGAAATTATTGAGTGAAAATGAAAATGAAATTCTGATTATGATTTACATTTTGTCCCATTCTGTCAATTTTTTCCATGCTCTTGAATAATTTTTAATTTCAACCTTTTGTTTCATATTACATGTAATGATTATAATACAGCATTGTCATCTGAAATTTCTTTGCATTGGAACAGTCTATTACATGATTATGTTGGTGTTTTAGAACGTTCAGTGGAGTTATTTACTGTCTAAATTTTTGACAATCCTATGGCTAACACAGAATGCTAATACTTATGTTGCTGCTTTTCAACAAAAACCTCTTAACTGCAGCTTAAATTAAACAAGCTGCAGTTGCGAGGTATCTGTTGAAAAGCGACAATATGTATCAAATTTATTTCTTTGATTTTAAGACACAATCTAAAATTAACTTAAATTATGAAGAATTGTGAAGGGTTGAAAAATTATTTTGAATTAGGTCCTTGCCCTACATACCTTATCAGGGACAAAATCTGTAATAAGGCTAGAAAAGTTAATGATAAGATCAAACAAATACATGTAATGGTAGTTAAAAATTGGTCATTTTAGAGTCAAATTAAGGACAGATCCTCCATTTATTTCCTACGGTAAGATTTTTTTTATTTTTTCTGTACTGATATCTAAATATCTGAGAAGTAAAAAAATGACTTAAAAACTATAGGTCACCAAGCGAATTAAAAAGTTATTGGATTTCAAGGGAGACTACTCTTGTCTAAAATTGCGAAAATGAGGTGTCATTTAAATACCCACAAAAAAGGTGTTCGAAATGACTAGCATTACATAAATAAGTCTTTATTGTGTTCAATATGTTTTATTCTGTATAAATGAGTATCAATTTTGGAAAAATTATTGATGATTTTGAAATTTTTAGTAAATCATTCTTTCAAAAGTAGCTGAAATTGCTCTTTTTTCGCAACGTTTCTGATAATAAAAAATATTCCAGCGGTAAGAATTTTTTCTTTTTTGGTATAGACATAGTGCTTGGTCATACCTACAAAAACAAACAAAGAAAAACATATCAAACCAAGCGTTTTTCTTAGTTATAAGTAAAATTTGATTTACTTTTTGCAGCTCTGTCCGAAATTGTTTCACTACTTTTATCCATTTTCTTCCTTATTACCAGCTTAAGATAATAAAAAGTGTCTTTTTTTGTGTCCATCTGAAGCGGACTAGCTCATAAAAACACCACTTTGTTTTTGTTACTCCGTTTCCTATCGCTAACGCCACATGTTGAACGCGTAACAGAAAGCGAAAGGTACCATCCGAGTACTATTACACTTTAATTGACCAAACAGAGAAAATTGAAATAACCGAAAAGTGTCTTGTCATTTATCAACCAAACATTAACTAAATGTAAAAAATACATTTGCTGAAAAGGCCAATTACTGAAACAGCTTTATTTTCGTTATTTAGGATATGCGCAGTAAGTTGCGCAGTAACAACTGGAGGATCTGTCCTTAACATAAAAAGAATGGTACTTGTGATTTAAATTCCATTCCCTCTGATCTAGGGTCCGAAAAGGCAGAGAACGAAAGAGCTTGGATCTTGTACCTTCTTCATTGGCTGTAGTACTTGCAACTCTGAGAGAATTTAACCCATTCCCAGATGAATTGATGCTTCCTGACACCCTACAAGATAAAGACTTTAAAAAACATAGTTGGAAATGAAGAAATTGCTAACATGATACATGTAGGTCTCTAAGATAAGGGCACTTTTACTCCCAGCTCAAACGATAACCTTTCAAGTAGGATTAGATATAGATTTCCTGATCTGATGTTGATCAATAAGTGCTTGAAAAAATCTTGGGTGTGTCTGGTTGGTAAAGAAAAATGTCCCTTTCCCATAAATTTTAATGCCTAAACTGAATAAGAATTAAATAGTTTTAACCCTTTCCCAAACGGGTGGTCCTATTCAAAAGCTACTGCAGATGACAATATTGGTGTTGTTAAAGATATAATTTGTGTAAGAAATAGCTAAGAAAATATCGAGACAAAAGGAGAAACTGCTGGTTATCAGCAGTTTCTTCTTTTGTCTCAATGTTTTCCCAAGCATGTTCTATTAGGGACGTCAAAACCAGGCCTTGTTTGGGAAAGCGTTAAAAAAATGTTACAAAGGAAATATGCTTTGGTAATTCCTCAGCCCTAATGATCACTATTATAGTTTTACTCAGTGGCAGACCTAGAGGGGGTTCTAGGGGCTCAAACAACCCCCCTCCATACCCTGATTATTTCATTTTCATTCAGAAATTCAGTCAAAATTGTGTAATACTGGGAAAAGGTACTCCTATTTGTATATTGGAACCCCCTTTCTGTTGAAATTTCATTCTATTATAAGGCTATATTTTCTCATGAACACCAACAAAAATTAATGCCTGGGTAAGTTTTTATACCCGCCGGAGGCGGACGTATATTGGCGTCATCTTCTCCGTCTGTCCGTCCGTCCGTCCACTTTTCTTGTCAACGCAACTCCTCCTAAGTTTCTGGCTGGATCTTCTTGAAACTTGGTCAATGTTATCACCTCATTTGGTAGATGTGCATGAAGGAAGGATTTTATGGTTCGTTGATTTTTGCCTGAGTTATGCCCCTTAAATACTTAGTCTCTGGGGCTTATTGAAATTGCAGCCTTGTCAACGCAACTCCTCCTAAGTTTCTGGCTAGATCTTAATGAAACTTGGTCAATGTTATCACCTCAATTGGTAGATGTGCATGTCAGCAGACGTATATTGGCGTCATCTTCTCCGTCTGTCCGTCCATCCATCCGTCCGTACATCCATATGTCCGTCCACTTTTCTTGTTAACGCAACTCCTCCCAAGTTTCTGGCTGGATCTTCTTGAAACTTGGCCAATGTTATCGCCTCAATTGGTAGATGTGCATGAAGGAAGGGTTTTATAGTTCGTTGATTTTTGCCTGAGTTATGCCCCTTAAAAACTTAGTCTCTGGGGCTTATTGAAATTGCAGCCTTGTCAACGCAACTCCTAAGTTTCTTGCTGGGTCTTAATGAAATTTTGTCAATGTTATAACCTCAATTGGTAGATTTGCATGAAGGAAGGATTTTGTGGTTCATTGATTTTTGCCAGAGTTATGCCCCTTTAAAACTTAGTCTCTGGGGCTTATTGAAATTGCAGCCTTGTCAGCGCAACTCCTCCTAAGTTTATGGCTGGATCTTAATGACACTTGGTCAATGTTATCACCTCAATTAGTAGATGTGTATGTAGGAAGGATTTTATGGTTCATTGATTTTTTCTAGAGTTATGCCCCCTTAAAACTTAGTCTCTTGGGCTGATTGAAATTGCAGCCTTGTCAACACAACTTCTTCTAAGATTCTGACTGGATCCTAATGAAACTTGGTGGATGTTATTACCTTAATTGGTAGATGTGCATGAAGTAAGGATTTTATGGTTCATTGATTTTTGCCTGAGTTATGCCCCCTTCAATCTTAGTCTCTGGGGCTTAATGATATTTCAGCCTCGTGAACGCAATTCCTTCCAGGTTTTTGACTGGATATTTATAAAAACCTTTTTGTGAACACAACTTTTCACAGGTTTTTTGTGAATATTTATAAATCCTTGTCAATGTCATTTTTTTGTCTCAAGTTTTATAAGTGGCGGCGTATTTTGTGACCATGGCACTCTTGTTACCTGCATGAATTTGTCGTATATTTGCACGAGGAGCACTTGCAGAATACAAAGTCCCAATGCTTTTGAAAATTATTGACTCTGCTTGACAGTGTAAGATTATTTAGCTGTGTTACAATTATTAATATGAATATATTCATTATGGTTCAGGTGAAATTTTACTGACTATACCTAGTGTGTGGTTACCACCCCATTCAAGGTGGAACATAATAAACTTAAGCGAGATGATCAGCTTGAGACTTAGATGGGATGTTGTGGCTGTGTACTGTATGGTGAGAGAAATACATGTTTAGGTGATTGCAATTTGAATTTTGATACTGTTAAAAGAGGACTTGAATACGATTCAAACTAATCTAATCAATCTACTGCCAGTTACTATTATTATATAGGTTCATGCATGTTTGCTTGCATCTAGGAAACCTCGTTGAGATGTCCTTTTAAAAATTTTGGGTGTGGTTGGGATTAAGGAAAATATATATAGAGAGCAAGAAAATAGGAGTTGGGCCTTTAACCTTTTTTCAAACAAGACCAGCTTTTGACGTCCCTAATAGAAAAGGCTTGGGAAAATATTGAGGCAAAAGAAGAAACTGCTGATAACCAGCAGTTTCTCCTTTTGCCTCAATATTTTCTATGCTTTATTATACACAAATCTTTACTTAGTAACATGACATTTGCTGCCTACAGCAGCTTTCATAGTGGAACTGTCAATTCTTGTCATTTGGGAAAGGGTTAAGTTCATCTTAAGTGGGAGGTCAAAACCACGTAACTCAAGCTTTTTCAAGCTGGAGTTACATGGTTTTAACCTCCCATTTAATGATATAATGTTTAGGAATGCGGGTATAATCTGTTATCTACATGTAGAGGGCCTTTCACATCAATAACCCATAAATATGACTTATCAATACCCGGTTTAATTGGGATCACAACCCCCAATCTGCCTATGTCAATTCACTTTTATGGTTTTACAATGGTCAAGATTTCAGCCTTTATCACCAGGTGTCAGGGATTTTCTCTACATTTTGTGGGAAAATATCCTCTTTTTACCACTGAATGTTTAGTTTAGTATGCAAAGAAGACAAAAGGCATCAATTTTATGCTGTGATTGCTGGATCTGGGCTGTGTTCAGTAAGGTTTTACGTTAGCCGTTTCATTCGGAATACTCGGTCAATTCTGTCAATTTTGTGTCAAAGAGGTTGCGACTGTTTCTCACGTTAGCTAACGTTTTGTCTCACTGAACGCAGGGTTGAAGATGAGAAGACGAGAGGAGAATTAAATGGCACTCTTAATTTTACCTGTTATGTCTTATTCCTAGTTATTGTAATGTTAGACAGAAGCAAAAAAAATAAATTAAGGGAGTGTAGATCTATACAAGGGGGATCTACATTCTGTAAGTGGGGTTTGAATATACAGATGGGGGAGTTCGTTTTCGCATTATGACACAATTTTGGAAGGAATTTTTGCATGGAAATGAAATATTACTGGGCTACAGATGGGGGTTCCTTTGATTTGATTTATTGGGGTTTTACGCCGTTTTCAAATACTAAGGTCATATCGCGGCGGCTGGAGTACCTAACCATGGATTCCTGGCGTTTCTCATACCAGTACTACCACAACACCCTTACCGAGTCTCCTGCTACTCCCCCACAAAGGTTCACAATATCAAATCATTGATTGGTGACATTTTTGTCAGCAAGGGTATTTGCCACTGCCGGGTATTGAGCCCGGGACCTCTCGAATGAGAGGCAGCTGGGCCAACTGCGCCATGGCCGCAGCCCGGGTTCCTTTGAACCCCTCGTACCCCCCTGTGGATCCACAACTGGATTTTATATTTCCACTGTAGCATAGTCTATAAACTGTGATATTTTTTCACACATTATCAAATATTCATCCATTTTATTACACACAAATTGCTTTGTGAATCTGTTATTCCGAAAAAATTGAGACATTTTTCATCGTATGAAATATTCATTATTTTATAACATCTGATCAAAGCCTGTACATTTACTACATGAATAATGGATAGGAATTAATTTCAGCTTGGGAAATTTGCAACACTTAGATTTTAGTAAGTTTGCATCAGTGGCGGGTCAAGGGCGTGGGGGTCGGGTGGATGTTGGGCGGTTGGAGTGGTTCAAAGGAATCCCCTTCTTAAACCTTATTATTTCATTTTCATGCAGAAATTCAGTCAAATTTGTGTAATACTTGGTAAAACAAACCCTTCTTTTTGGATGTTCGAATTGAAAAAATCCTGGATCCACCACAGCTCAATAAATATCTTAATGAGAAATATCAGTCAGATGAGCTAAAAAAGACCGGATCTGTGTGCAGCCTATTCCTGCCTCATTTGACTGTGAAGTTGTGCTGTCTAAATTTAGTCTCTCTTACAACCCGTCAAGATTGAACATCTACAGAAATGCATGATCTATATAAAAGATGCACGGCAGGTTGCTTAGAGAAGCATCTTGCATGCTCTTGGCGTTGTAAAAAAACACAGAATAGTCGAAGCGAAGAATTGTCTGGTCAATTCTTTGCTATGTTCATTCTGCACTGTGTTTGCGTCTCTTTAAGGAGTTCTAACACCTAAATACCAAGATAAATCAGCAATACA
Organism: Fragum sueziense; assembly: GCA_963680895.1. NCBI lineage: Eukaryota > Metazoa > Mollusca > Bivalvia > Cardiida > Cardiidae > Fragum > Fragum sueziense. Next base: position 38,353,338 of record OY804593.1, on the reverse strand, counting down.
ATGGTTCTAGAAAGCTGCTAATTCTATTATTCAATTTCTATAAGGACAAGGGTTAGTGATAATAGAGATACCTAGACCACCAAAATGAAAGCAAAATTTATTCAAAAGGTGTAAAAAACAACTTTATATTGAATTCTTTGATAATGAATTTATTGTAATGCAGGTAAATACCCTGTATTGGAATTCCATCGTATTCATAGGAAAATATATTATAAATTCAAATATATGTAAAGACCAATAAATAACAGTGGTTAATCAAAGGTGAATTTTATGAAGTATGTACAAAATATAAATATCGAGCCAGCATTCTGAACAATTAACCCTTTCCCAAATAACAAACTTTTGGGGTGGTCCTATTCAAAAGCTGCTGCAGACAACAAAATGGCGCTAATCAAGATAGGATTTGCGCACAATATAGCTAACAAAATATAAAGGCAAAAAGAGAAACTGTTGTTTATCAGCAGTTTCTTGCTGAGCCCCGATAGCTCTGTCGGTAACATCGGCCGGTGTCTCTTAATCCAGGGTTTGCGAGTTCGAACCCTAGTTCGGCCACTATCCATTCTGACATTTGACAAAAAGTCATTTGTCTCTCACCAATGGGTGTGAATCATCTACGTGATAGAGCAGCTGGAGGCTTGGTTTGGGTATTGTGGTGGTACTGGTGAGAGAAATACCAGGAACCCACAGTTAGGTGCTCCAGCCGCAGCGGGAGTCTAGTTTTGCGCACTGCTTACGGAATGCAAATAACTCATTCTGTTCTTGAATTATCTGCCCTTCAATTAAAACATAAATGCCAATTTTCTCATGTAGGCAACTCCTACAGTTTCAACCAGAATTTAATCAAACTTGCCTCAAGGAATCTCTATGGTGTCTGGCTGTGCAACCATGCCGTTTTCAAAATTTAGATAACTCTTTATTTTTGAATTACCTGCCCCTGAATTGAAAAAAATGCCCAATTTTACTGACAAGCCCTTCTCGGGCTAATATGTGCAGCTTTGCGAAGCTCTTGTTGTAGTTATTGTCCAGTATTGATTTTAATACTTAATTTTTGTTCGGAGCATATGCAAGGTTAGGTAGATTCATGAATCTTCATTGGTAGATAGAACTTATAATTGAGGAGTGTAGTGCACAAAATCTGTAAATCTGTCAATCATATGTTTGGAGTTATTGCCCTTTGTTTTTTTTCATACTTTAAAAAATACTACAATTGGACTCGGCATCAATTGAATTGTATGTCTACAATATCTTTTAATTAAGGAAAGGCTTTTCACTTAAAAAATGTTAGCATATAATAATTATAATATTCATACAGTCATTGAAAGAGGCACTACAGAATTGTATAATTCTGCTTTTATATCAATCTTTTACGAGTGGTTTCACATTTCATGATTTTTGGCTTTTCAAGAGGCACTACAAAATATTATATTGACCTGAACTTTAGTTGAGCACAATATGGAGGCATTCTCAAGATGTGGTAATAGTATAGCATTACATATCCATTATCCAGGCTTTTCTTCAAACATCTATAGTAACTACAGCTCAACCAATTCCCACATATATTATATGCATTTTGATGCCTCGCAAGATAAAAGCTTTGGTATAAAACATTGTGGGAAATGAAGAAATTGCTTGTAACAAGCAATTTCTTCATTTCCTACAATGTTTTTTACCCAAGTAGATTAAAAAAAATATTTAAATTTCATTCACCAGAATTTGTTGTCTGAAACATAGATCTGAATTTTGCAAGTCTATATTGCAGTTTGGAAATGGGTTAATACAAAGATTAGTTACAAGGTTTATGATGAAAAATGACATGTTTCATTTTAAGGCTCGGTCACATAAGATTCCGCATCCATATGACGTCCACATCATATCCACAATTATACTGCACAGGTCCCCTGTTTCAGACATGCTCCCGCGGTGATGTGGACACAGAATGCTGTATGTGACCAGGCCTTTATGTTTTAAGCTTTATGATGCCTATAGATGATGTTGAATATTTTCATCCTTTATATCTTTTCAGGAGGTGCTACAACAGCTTTATGGTGCCTATGATGTTGATTATTTTCATCCTCTATATCTTTTCAGGAGGTGCTACAACAGCTTATAGTCATGAAGTCACCCAACCTACTTGAACATCATAATTATTACTCTGTTTATCATTGCTATTCTGTTTATATCTGTCCAATATTTGCATCATTTCAGGAGGTGCTACAACAGCTTATAGTCATGAAGTTACCCAACCTACATACCATCAGTAGAGGGCCAGAAAAAGGTAATTTTAAACGTCTTTATTGTCCCATTGGTCTTTGACAATTTTCAGTCTGGTCATTGATAAGCTCAAGCTGAAATGTGTAGTGCTGCTTGGTATTTAGCAGTACTGTACTACTCTAGAGCTTTTGATAAGATAAAGCCAGTCAAAATAAAGTCAAAGAATAATGCATATTTTCACTTTTCAACGAAAATCTCATAACTGAAGCTTAAAACAAGCTGCAGTTAAGAGGTTTCTGTTGAAAATGATGATGTATAACTTGTACATCAGCCCTGAAATTCTTTCATGATTCTTCATGAATAGTGATGCTAGCTACAAAATTGAGTGTGAAACAGTCAGTAGATCTATATCTTAACCCTTTCCCAAACAAGACCTGGTTTTGATTTCCCTTATTGAAAAGGCTTTACGAAAACATCAAGACAAAAGGAAGAAAATGCTTATAATCAGCGCTGATAATCAGCATTTTCTCCTTTTGCCTCAATATTTTCTGAGCTGAATTGCAAACAAATCCTGTTAATATCAATTCTGTCATCTTCAGGTTTTGAATAGGCCACCATTCAATTTGCTGTTTAGGAAAGGGTTAAAACAACTTTCTGACCAGAGTGTATTCTTTAGACAGCTGTGCAGGCTCATCAGCTGTATGCATGCATGAGTTTCTCATTCACCTCATAATTGACAGGTCATTAAAGTTCCAATGACCCATGGATAACAATATTTTGTTGCTTTTCAACAAAAACCTAGTAACTGCAGCTTGTTTTAAGCTGCAGTTACGAGGTTTTTGTTGAAAAGCAGTGATTTTGATGAGAAGAAGGCCAGCTTTAATAGAGGCTACTGCAAAAATGCTTTTGTGCAAATGACACATATATGCACATGCAACAGTTTTGTACCAATCCCTTGATAATCAAAAGAAGCAGTCATAGATGCATTTACAACTTAGCAAGGATTTTAGAGGCTTAACTTTATGCCTTTTGTTAAATGCATATTACATTATATTCATAAACACTGAAAACTGGTCAAGATTTCATTATGACATTATCTGTGTTATATCTATCTACCTTTTTAGCTCGACTTTTCGAAGAAAATGAGAGCTTATACTGTCACCCGGGCATCGGCGTTGGCGTCGGCGTTGCAACAAAGGTTAAAGTTTTTTCAATCATCAATAACTTCCATACTATCAAAGGGATTCAACCCAAACTTGGAATACTTATTCACCATCACACCCTCTACCTTACTTTCAGGGCCCATGACCCCGGCTCGACTATATTTGGAGTTATGCCCCCTTTATACTAAGCAACTTAGAAAGTCGAGCGCGCTGTCTTCGGACAGCTCTTGTTAGATTAGCAAAGACAGATTGTAAATCTCTAGTACCAGTATGCTTTATTTGACACCTCAAAGCATCATAATTATGAAAGCAATTTTATCCTTCAAAAGTTAGTAAAATTGAATCTATAAGCATACCGGTACATTTAAGGAGATTTATTCATACCTACCATACTTTACTGTTTTCCATCTGAATGCATATCGTCGGTGTTATTGCAAAATGTCATAACTACAGCTGAAATCAAGCTGCAGTTATGACATTTTGCAATAACACTGACAATATGTGATTGTGCATGTAATTTGGTTCAGTGGTAAAATCTCACTTGTTTCCTATAGGTGGTTGCTGGTTTAACTCTTTCGCTGCCAATGTCGCCGAAAAGCGACCCATAGGAAGACTGCCAATGTCGCCGATCGGCGACTTTCAAACAATAGCTTAGTGAGGTCATTCAAGGTCAAGGGCAAGGCCATCTGATCAAACTGCCTGATAAAAAGTTTGCTATTAGGCAAAACAATTTATGTGCAATGATTCTGAAAGTTTCAGCTTAATATTTTCGAACAATGATTTTTTACTATTCTGTAAACTGATAACCCCTCTTATGAAGTTTCCAAAATTTGGCACTGGAAATAGGAAAATTCCAGGAAGTTTGGCAGCGAAAGAGTTAAATCCCTACTGCTCCTGTGTTGACAAATTCAACCTGTCCTGGGATGACTTATTTCAGACATCACATCTCTGCGTCATCTCAGCTTTAACATTGGACCTGAAACTCTGTTCAAGCACTATTCTATCTATCCATGTATTGGTTGGTTACGATATGAATGACTTTTGTTTTAGATCCAACCTACATTGAACTACAAAAGGTGCTGCTGTTGGTACTGGGCTGTGCTGTACAATGTGAAGAAAAGGAACATTACATACAGGCCATATTGAAACTAGACATTGATGTGCAGCATGAACTGGCAAAGAGCATTCAACAGGTTGGTAACTGGCTCGTCTCCTATTTGAAAGACGCTGCATGTTAATGAAGACCGATTTTGTGTACAATATGCCACAGAAAATAATGAGGCAAAAGGAGAAAATGCTGTTAATCGGCCTCAAATATTACCCAAGGCTTTCCTAAAAGGTGCATCAGACTGTGTTACTGTTTGGGAAAAAGTTAACATATATTTGGTCTCTCACTGAATACGATAACTTTTGTCTGTGCATCAGTACCTAGACTTTTCTTTTAGAAAAAATCATTTTGCATGCTCATTCGAAAGGCAGGGCGGCGACTGGTAAGCGATTAGTTGCATTTAAGATCAAGGTGAAACAGCGTTTCGGATTATTGGTAAATGTATTTTATTGTAGTACATTCTTTCAATTTCGAAATGTGTTCATGCTCGTCGTGCAGCATGTTTTCCTCTTACATTAGCCAAAGTATTTAGAAGTAAACTTAATGACCTCTTGGCTTAGCCACACCCTGAAAGGTGGAATAAATCAGAGTAAAGTAATATAGCTACATATCTCTGGTTGTGATCACTTGAGGGTTGATAAAGGATTCAAGGTAGTATTCAATTAATGGTGTTAATTTACTATTCAATTTGTAATTAGTAAATTAGTTCTGGATGAAGTAATATTGACCACCTCTTTTGAAGTCCCTGCAATAAAAGATGCTAATTGCTTTTACATGTACATGTATATAGCCCTTTCCCCTATGTAAACAGAGGCCGTGGCCATAGCGCAGTTGATAACACACCTGCCTCTCACTGGAGAGGTCTCGGTCCCCGGCATAGGCAAATATCCTTTCTAACAAAAATGTCCCCCACCTATGTTTTGATATCGTTAACTTATGTGGTCTCAGGCTTGGTTAGGGTGTTGTGGTAGTACTTGTATGAGAAGCAACAGGAATCCATGGTTAGGTGCTCCAGCTGCGTGATAAGAACATAGCAGTTGAAAATGGCCTAACTCCCCAATAAACCAAACCTATGGAAACAGTTTTTATACGCCGCCGGAGGCGGACGTATATTGGTGTCATCTTCTCCGTCCGTCCGTCCGTCCGCACGTCCGTCCACTTTTCTTGTCAACGCAACTCCTCCTAAGTTTCTGGCTGGATCTTCTTAAAACTTGGTCAATGTTATCACCTCAATTGGTAGATGTGCATGAAGGAAGGATTTTATGGTTCATTGATTTTTGCCTGAGTTATGCCCCCTTAAAACTTAGTCTCTGGGGCGGCGTATATTGTGACCATGGCACTCTTGTTGAAAGCTTTGGGATGAAAGAACAACATGCTGATATCTAGCACCTTCTGCTTTTGCCGAAATACTTTCTATGCTGTAATGTACAAAATTTCCTTCTTTATTTACATTCATTTTCTCGAAGCAGTAAAGTTGTGTTGCTTTATGCACTGAAGACTTGATGATAGGATTATAGAATTTGTTGTTGTTTAGTCATTTCTTATTCAAAACACTTCTTCCCAGAAGGACCAGCTGTTGCATTGTTTTGCTGGAAAATATGTTACATACATTACAAACCATAAGAAAATCTGTTAACTAGCTTTTTATAACCCCTTACTTTTCCAATATATTGCTCTTTACAACTTTTTACAAGCCATTTAGCACAGTTTATTGTCATTTATGGCTCACCAATGGTAAAATGAATTGACTGTTAATGATAAGCAACTTACTGCCAAGAGTTTATCTTCCCTTTTTGTCTAAAAAACCTCTTAACTGCGGCTAGCTGCAGTTATGAGGTTTTTGTTGAAAAGCAACAGTATGCTTTGTTTATAATGGTGTGAGATATGGCTAAGTGCAACAACTTCCAAAAAAAGGCAAAGATGATATTGCATATAATTTTGTCTTCATTACAAATACACATACAGGATTTGTGCAAAATGAGGCACAGAAAATGTTTAAAGCAAAGGGAGAAAATGCTGGCTAATAGCATTTTTAGTGAGCGGAGACTTTATATCTGGGTAGCTGATGTCACAGTCCTTCCTTAGGTGTCTGCATCTTTGTTGGTTACATTGACAATATAACTCTCTATTTAACTATAAAAGGGAGAGTTTTTTTTTATCTCACACATGCATACCTCCTATTGATATCTTTCATTTGGAACCATAACTTTTGACCTTGTGACCTTGACCTTGGAGTTGGACATACTCATAAAACAACTCTAACTTGGCCTTCATTTGATGATCAAAATCCTTTTTTGCTCTGACACAGGCTTTATATATCACACTTTAATATATCTTGCTAAGACCTTTCATGTGAGACTAAGAGTTTTGACCTTGTGACCTTGGCCTTGGAGTTTGACCTTTTTTGTGACAAGCTCCTGTATGAGTGAGCTATGTTGTCGACAAACAACTCATGTCTTCTATTGCCTCCAACTTTACTCAAGCCTTTTCTACAAGGGACTACAAAATTCGGTTTTGTTTGGGAAAGCTTTAAGCTTCAAGTATAATAACACCTGATCATCTTGAAGGATTGAGTAAGAGAAATGTTCAAAATAAGAAGATTATTTGTAGGAGATTTAAATCTTTATTCATTGTCATCGATATGAAAATCCTGTAAAACATCTGATCATTCCAGATCTCTAAACATTCACCTTTTCATCGTTTTTCAACGAAAACCTCGTAACTGCAGCTTGTCTTAAGCTGCAGTTATGAGGTTTTCGTTGAAATGCAGCATTATTTTGAGCTTAAAATAGCCAAATTTAATATAGGTGGGTCCCTTTAGAAAAGGAAATGGCTTAAACTTTAAAATGATTTGAATTCAAGGTAAGAAATTAATTATATAAATTGATGTTAAAACAATATGCTACATTGATTCATCAAAATGCAACAGAGTCCTATTTGCACTTTGTAAATATATTACCATTTTTAGTAAAATATTTCATCTTCCAATAAACTTTTACGGGCTCAACATTTTTGCCCTGGGACACTCATTGGGTCAAATATTGTTGCTTTTTGTACAGGGCAATAAAATGTTTGTAATTTGAAATACATAAAGATTGGATGATATCTTTTATCACCCGTAACCTATAATTTCATTGTCTCTTGAGGTGAAATTACTATGTTATAGGATACAAAGATATTTTTATAATGTACAGTTAAAGTATCAAGAATTGAACCCTTTTCCGAACAAGCCCTAGTTTTGATGACCTTACAAATTGTTAGTCAAGAAATCCTGTGGAGAGAAAAGAAGTAAATGCTTATTACCCGCATTTTTTTCTTTTTCTTCAAGGAAGCAAAATGGCTTTTCTATAGTTCTTGCAAAAAATGTTTTGTCTTCTGAATTATCTTTGGCATTGGATCATCCTTAAAAAAAATGGCATTTTGGAAAGGGCTAAATAATGCTGTTGAACTATAATGTATAGGTAATAGGTATTCTTTAATGACTCAGGCCACCAAGGTTGATGAAACTGCTTCAAACAGCTTCACTTTTAACCCTGTACCAAACAGTGACACCTTTTGATGCAACTTATAGAAAAGGCTTGGGAAAATGTTGAGGCAAGATAAAGCTGATAACCAGAAAATTCTGTAAACTAAGAAACTATATAGCTTATTCAGTGAAACTTGCATGAACAAGGTGGGGTAAAGGCACTCTTGATGTGCTATTTCATTTCCAAAGGCTCATGGAGACAATTCCAATGAGCACCCACAACTTTTAAAAAAAAATTGATCAACAACAAAATATTGATGGTTTGTTTTGTTATATTTCTAGATCACTGATGACACTGTCTCCATACTACCCAATGAATGTCAGGACTCGGACAAATTGTTCACGCATCTCGTACGACTCATAAAAGAGAGGGAGGAAGAAGCGGAGACTATGTCGGACCTGGTACAGGAGCGCGATTATTACCGCGCACAGTCGGAAGGACAGACGGTGAACGTGTCCCCAGCTGGTACTCCAGAAAAATATGATATGTTGCTGGAGTTGACAGAACTGAAAACTAAAGTCAGGAAACTCAAACAAGAACTGTAAGTAAATGTTATTTGCAATGGAGCTAATGGCAATTGATTTTGTGCAAAGAATAGACAGAGTTTACTGTTATGTTTTGAAAAAACATCGGCGTTGTTTCAAAATCTGGTTATTACGGCTTGAATCAAGCCATAGTTACCAGATTTTATAACAACACACACGAAATACTATTTGTTTGTCTGAACTTATGTCACTGTTAAGTGAAGAATATCATTCTCTATTGTTTACTTAGATCAGAATATCATGTTGCATAACCCAAGTTTGGATTTGGATTTAATGGAATTTGTGCGTCCCCCTCAACTTCTAAGTTCATATGGAGACATAACTTTTGTTTTAAGTCTCATCCAAAAGACTGGAAAGGTGGCGATCAAACCTGGGACCCCTGTGTTACAATTTCAGTGTGTTACCATTGCACCAAATCGGCCCTTTTCAAGTCTGGATTATTGCACTGCAGATAGATAAACATTACAGATGAAACAACTTCTTGTATGTCTTGTAATATGTATAAAAATGACAGAGAATTTCTAATACAGGTTTCACTTGTGAAGTCTTGTCTATCAAAGGGTTCAAGCAGAATCTTAGTAATTGCAATTTCAATAGATTTATTTATTAATAGAGCATGATATGTGCTAAATCTTTAATCCATTTCCAGACTGCAAAACTTTAAGACTTCTACCTAAATTCAAAGATGATGCAGGCAACAATTTCAAGTGAATAGAATTTTACATTTTTGGTCTTTTTTGGTAGAAAACATTGTGGGAAATGAAGAAATTGCTTGTCACAAGCAATTTTTTCATTTTCCTCAATGTTTTCCAAAGCCTCTTTCTTCTAGGGCATCGAAAGGTGTCAATGTGTGTTAATGGGATGATTATTTTACTTACAGAGATGATAAGGAAGAGCAACTGTCAGACTTGAGAGATGATTATGAGGAACAGAAATCACAGGCAGCTAAGTTACGCAGTGAGGTGAGGACTTCCATAGTCACTATAAGGATGACTGTTAAGATTAAATTTTAAAACTTAAAATGCCTGTTTATTTGAATTTTTCTTAGCAAAATAGTTATCCCACATTACTCCACTTCACACAGCAGTATAAATGGGTACACAATTATAGTTGAAAGCTAAGGGCTGTCACTGCCAGCAGCGTCAACTGTTTACAGACAACATGAAACTCAATGATGTTGGGGTAAGGTGAAAAATCAGTACTCAGTAGAATATGATTAAATTTGTAGATTACAGACTTTAAACCAAAACTGGATCTTTACATAATGACCTGTCAAGGGATATATACATGTAGTTTATTGAGAGGAATGAAGTTTATGGCAACAATGTGGACTACAAGATATTAGCCTTTAAACTAGTGAAAGGCTTTCTAATGTTGCTATAAATTACTCTTACTATGTCTCATTCTGAAAATAACACTTGGAAACATCTATATTTTTATTATGTCCTGTATATTTTCAGAACTACACATTAAACAACATAGCATCCAATGTGAGATCAATCCAGGATGAGAATGATATTCTCAGAGAACAGGTAATGATCCTTCTTGTGTATAACAGACCTTTACCAAGTCACAGCCAATCTGTCTGGTTGATTTCAAACTTTTCTAAGAGTCAAAAATGAAAAGAGATATACATGTTACTGTATCTCTAAATAAGTTCAGACTAAAATTTGACATTTCATTATCTTTTTTAGTAGAAAACATTGTGGGAAATGAAGAAATTGCTTGTTAAAAGCAATTTTTCATTTTCCACAATGTTTTTCAAAGACTTTATCTTGTTGGAGCGTCAAAAGACATCAATGCATGGGAACGGGTTAACCAAGTCTCTACCAACAAGTCAGTCGATTTTAAATTCTTATCCATTTCCTAGAGTCAAATGTGCAAAGAGATATACTGTGATTGGCAATATATGAGTCATCACCTGAAAAAAAATATGGCCAATTACTGTTCATCAAAATAAACTCAACCAAAATAGATGTACTTTTAAGCTTCTTGTACACTACAAATAGTTTATTGCATTAAATACTTACAACGTTTACACTAAACAATGAGACAAATTAGAGAAAATGATATGAAATGATAGCATTGTAGTAATGCTTTGAAGACAAAGTTTTGTGCATGCTGAGTGCAGGATTATAGAATTTTATGACAAAAATAGGCTACAATCTTACTTGAGCGTTTAGGATCATAACGATACAGCTTAGAATTATGATGATGAATGTGTATTAAGTATTGCTAAATAAATGAAATAAATAAATGCCTGCTTGTTATTACATGACATTTGTGCACACGTAAGTTATAATGAAAATTGTCATTTCAGTTGAGGAAAGCCAACAACCATGAGGCTGAAATATTGAAGTACAAGGAGAAATTAAACACCATGGAGTATTACAAGGCCAGATGTGAGGTAAGTTGGTTTTCTTCAATGTAGCCACCAACTGGCTATGGAATGAGCAAGGTAACTTAACCTTTACAGGCAATTGACCAAACACCGACTGTCAATCAAAAACATTGATTAGCCAATGGACGATCAGAAAAATGTCATGCCCTAATTGTTCTTCGTTGCATGTGTTATTGTATCGATTTATCGACTGACAATCAAAACAATCGACATGCCAATGGCAAAGAATTTTGTGCTAACAATAGACTAGGTGTAGTGTTATGTTTTGATAAACCGTCGGTGTTGTTATTAAATCTCGTAACTACGGCTTAAATCAAGCCGTAGTTACGAGATTTTATAACAACAACTACAAAAAACTATTTTGTTTGTCTGAATTTACGTCACAATTAACTGGATAAAATCGTTCCTTATTAACGATCACATCTCCATTGTTTGTCTTCAATTCTATGTTGGGCTGAGCGATCTGTCGATTGGCGTTTGGTCAATTATCTGAGCTCTGGAGCTCACAATTTCCTTTTCATAAGTTCAATTTGTCTGGCACCATAATTATGTTTTAAATATAACAATTTCACTGGTTGGGTGGCTTGACTTTGGCTTCTAGGTCAACAACTAAATGCATCATGAACAAGATTCTTTATATGGTTGTCATAAAGAAATGATTTACTAATTCTGCTCTATCTGTAATCAATGGAGAAATAATTGATAATAAAAAATTCATTCACAGAATATTGTTTTACCTATCAAAGAACACTAATTTTGCAACTGGAATTACATATTTGAACTATTTCTGTACAAGCTGTCTTTCTTCATCGTCTTACAAATGTAAACAAAGAATGAATAGCCACAAGATAACGCAATGATCATAATTGTATTGTGAATTATGCAGATGCAACTGTTGTATGGGCCTAAATAAATGATCTGGCAAGGTCATTAATCAAGACCTATAAAATGATCTAATTTAAAAATGTAACATTTGTCATGTATTTATTGTGTACGAGCTTTGAGATGATACTAGAGATCTGAACTGTCATAAGAGAGCAGCATGGATCTTGATCAGATTGTGCATGTGCACAAGCTGATCTAGATCCATGTTGGTCTTAAATGTCTTAATGGTGTTGTTTGGGAATTGATTAATGTAAAATATTTTTGTACTATTTTTGTAGGAGCTTCGTGATGACAATGCCATCCTTACAGAAAACAAAGATTTACTAGAAGAACAGTTAAAGAGTTCTCATCAGCGTATAGAGACAGTTTTACAACTGGAGAAAGAAATCATCAAGTACCGGCAACAGGTTGCTGACATGGCTGCTGTAAGTTTAATTTTATTAATCCATTACCAGGCGCCAAAAGTTTGAATTGTATATTGTAAAGTTTGTATCAAAGCATATTCATTGACAATTCCCAGTATTTTCTGGAAAATGAGACATGAAAAATGTCCAGAAAAATGTGCTGTGCTACTTTGCTTGATATAGCTTTGATGTTTGACAGCATCCCACTGTATAGAAAGATTCTTTTCAGATTTGCTCTCTGTTCTAAAGTTTAGAAAATGACCAATATTGAAAGTCACTTGTGATGTTAATGGACAAAAAGTTAGTTCTTCAGTGCTATACAATTAAAGAAAGCACATCATTTTATCTTTTGAATTAAGTTTCTGTAAAGAAGTAGAATAAATATCTTCTTTTTGCAGAGATCCATAATTATAAGAGGGGGTAATGGGTTTTCAAAATGTAAAATATCTTTCAATGTTCATTAAACCCTATAATGTAGGTACTCACTGGACTTGTCTCACGAAGACAAGTCCAATGAGTACCTACAACATAGGGTTTTGATTTGAAATAACCGATTTAGAATTCCTTTACCCTCTTTTATCGATCTCTTTGTACATGTATTTGCCAGGAGAGAGATCAAGACCGAGAAAAGATCCAAGTACTGGCTGAAGAGAATGCTCAACTACAGTTCCAGAAGAAAACCAGTATGAATGAGAACGCAACACTAGAAGATGAAATTGCTGCCACTAAAGCCAAAATAGCTGGTGTCGGAGGTGCTATATCTGATCAGCTCAAAGAGACCACAAACGCTAAAATATTGCGACTTGAGCTGGAAAAACAGCATTTGTTACGGAAAATAGACGAGATCAGGGAGAGTTCTCTGATTGAGAATTCAGCTCTTGGTTTACAGTTGGAAAAGGAGAATCAGAGACTTCATGCTAAAGTTGAAAAATTAGAGAAAGAAAACACAGAAAAAAGTCAAAAGGTGTTAGAAATTGAGGATAGAAATCGTAGATTGTTGCATGATAAGGATGAAGTGTCTCATTCCACAGAACAAATTAAAGACAATGCTGAAAGGCAGATAAGAGAACTTGAACAGAAAAATGAAGACTTGTCTAAAACAGTGGAAGTGCTACGGACTAGAAATGAGCAAACTAGTGATACCAAGATTAAAGGTTTAGAACGAGAAAACAAAAGGTTGCATGAAACTTTATCTGTTAAGAATGAATTATTGACTAAAGTTGAGTTTGAGAACAGGCAACATCAGAAAACTCAGCATAGAAACAAGGAAAATGTGAATAAAATAGCTGAATTAGAAAATGATAAAGATCACCTTGAAAAGGAGAATTCAGAATTAAGACATACAGTTCATGCTCAGGAATTAACTTGTGAAAAAGTGGATAAGTTAGAAAAGGAGAATTCTGATTTAGACATTGAAAATCACAGACTGCAAAGGAAAATTGCTAACTTACAAACTGCATTTGAAGAAAAGGAAAAATTAGAACAAGAAAATATTAATTTTAAAGTGGAAAATCAAAATCTGCAAAGGACGCTAGAAAATTCAAAACATTCCAATGCAAGAATTGCTGATTTAGAAAATGAAAACAGTATTTGTAAAAAAGAACTTCAACAGTTAAAGAAAGTTATTGAAGCAAAGAAAGCCCAAAGTGTCAAATTAGAGAAAATGGAGTTAGATTTAAGTGATTTAGACAATGAAAACATGAAGCTTCAGAGGCAGTTAGAACTTACAAGTAACAGGTTACAACAACTTGAAAAAGACAATGCTGATTTAGAAGAAGAAAGTGAAAAATTCCATGAATCTTCCAAACATGCTCAAAAACGAGTGAATGACTTAGAAAAACAAAATATGGAAATGGAAGAAGAAATTACAAATTTACAAAAAGAGAATTCCAGGTTAACAAAAGAGAATAAGAGAAACAAAGTGACTCTAGAGACGCGAGAGAGCACCATTGATGATTTGACCACCAAGTATTCAATGTTAGAAATGAGCCATAAGGAGTTAAAGAGGTCAATAGACTCAGACAAGGGTGCTAATGTGTACACCGCACAGCTCGAGAAGGAACACAGGGAGTTGATGCAGAGTTTACAAGTGGAAAGGGAAACTGTAACAAAACTGAAAACTGTGAGTTGTTACTTGATCGAATTTTGTAGTTTAAGCTCCATTTGCCAAAGCTTTAAAGTGATTATATTTGTTTCCTGACATTGTGCAACATTAAGACCATGATTGTGTCCATAAGTTTTTTGTTTCTTTAATCTTTTTCTAATTGCGATTACAACCCATCATTTACTGCAAAACTTTATGTGCATCTTTAGGCGTAATCCGTAGCGACAGAAATCAATGAGGGTATCCCTTGTCAATTTCCATTGCCAAGGATGATGCCATGAAATTGACAAGGGCATCTCTTGTTAATTTCTGATGTCACAGTCACAGATGACGGCTGAAGATGCTGAAAAGTGTTTGGTATCTGATGATAGGTTGTAATCCCTAAGTCTTCTTATCTATCTTATAAGATGGCATTTATTGTCTGGAGTATCATTTTGCTGTAACTTAATTTTTCAAAAATTGTCCTTTACAAGTTGATATTGCTAACGAAAAATGAAGAGTCATTTATTGCTAAACATGCTGCTAATGGAATATTGTAATATCTAGATGAAGATTTCTTGTTCCATGTTTCAGGAGGTGATGAATGAAAAGAGAAAATCACAAGAGTTGAATAATCAACTGGAGAAAACTGCACAGAATCTTGACAAACTTGGTATGAAGAAATCTGCAACTCTCAGTCCTAATAGTGATAGGTGAGTGGAAATGATTTATTCCTTTCTTAAATTTCAAATTTGTTTCATTGATTGAATGTTTTTAAAAATGTTGTTCAAAGGCTGCAGCAATAGCACAGTTGGTAGTCTGTTTCAGCCTCAATTATTGGATCCCAAGTTTGACTGTTGGCTGTGGCGAATATCCATTTCGGAAATTTGCCTTCCAAAAATGTATGAATAATCGTTAACCTATGTGGGCTCTAGCTGCTACATTATGACTGAAATACTATTTAAAACGGTGTTAAACCTTATTTAGTTGATTACCCCAAATGTTGGTACTATTGCTAATGTCATAAGAAAGGCATGTAAATAAGACTAAATTCCAATTAAGAACTTTTTTTATTGGAAGGAATAAATACACAACAATGTTTAGTACAGTTTTGTACTATGAACCCTTGTTGAATGATTTTATACTGTTCGAATGAGCTAACATCTTGTAGATCAAAATGTAACTCGTTTTGCTTGTATTTTCAGTCATATAAAAGCCATGGAATCTATGATGGAAACATTGAAGGGAACACTAAGCATCAAAGAGGATAAAATAGAGGCTTTAGAGTCCAGGTAAATCATTAATTTGTTACCAGCATTGCCTCCTCCCTCCTGCCAGGCTTTGATAATGATAACCATTATAAACCATAATATTTACGCATAGTTATAGTTTGACAAACGGGAGTGACTACTGTTTATATTATGCTGTTTATAAACTTGTCCATTCACACTGGAATTCAGCACATGGTTTCTTACACAAAGCATGTTTAATCCAATATATGTTGTACAAATACTGGTAATAAACCTTATAAACTTATTACATGTACAGTTTTGATTTTAAATATAAAACCTGACATCCCTATGTTTATGTCTAACCTATCTTTGGTGGGTCGTCTGCAGCATCTTGGACCAGTCTGAAATTTTGCTTTCTGGTAATGGGTTAAAGAATCTTTTTTTCTTACAGATTGGAAGAGTCTAAGAACCGCAATGTGAAGTTGTCAGAAGATCTCAGGGTTGCAAGACGAGAGATTGAATCATTAAAACAGAGATATGAGGAGGAAAGTCTCGGGAAAGAAACAGAGAGGTAAACATGAGATTTGTGTAATTCTTCAAATTAGGGTATTGCCATTGCCAAAAAATATTCAAGTACAAGTAAATGCAAAACATACCTTAATTGAAATTTGATGCAGAGAATTCCTTATTGTCGCTAGATACTTATGACCGTTTGTGTCAAAATATTTGAAATAAACGTTAGCCTTAACTCATTACTGCTCAGTGACACTTTCTGATGCCCCACAAAGTAAATGCTTTGGAAAATATTCTGGAAAAGGAAGAAATTTCTTGTGACAAGCAATTTCTTCATTTCCTACAATGTTTTCTGTTGCAAAAAAAAAACATTTACTTGAAATTGTTGTCTGCAACATCTTTGAATTGGGACATATCTAACATTTTGGTAATGGGTCTGGTAATGAGTTAATCAGCCCCGAAACTTAAATTTGTTGTTATTGATTGTATCATTTTAGAGCTGTACCCGTGAGGGCCTCACCCCTGTATAGTCCAGGCTCACAAGCAAACACAACACATCTGGTTAAACTGGAAAGGGAGGTAAGCATAAAACCATTTTGTATGTCGAGTAAAGTAGTGGTTTCCTTCATTTCTGACATCATTTGCTAAAGGAGATTAAAGAAATTGCTTAACCCATTCACACATAATTATGTCTTTTGACACCCTAAAAGAAAATGGCTTAGGAAAACCTTGTGGAAAATGAAGAAATTGCTCGTGGACGAGCAATTTCTTCATTTCCCACAGGGTTTTCTTTTAAGGGAGACCAATAATGTAAAATTTCATTCCTTCAAAAGTGTCATCTGCTACATCCTTGAATTTGCACTTGCTTAAAATTTTGCCGTCTAGTAATGGGTAAAGTAAAGTAGTGGCTTCCTTCATTTCTGACAGTGTTTGCTAAAGGAAGTAGAAGATTTTGCTTAAAAAATTATCAAAATAAATGTCCAGCAAGCTACTTTAACCATACAGAATAGATGTCAGATAGTGCTAGCAAATCCTATTTTCAATGTGAAATGAAATGTGCAAGTCAGCGAGAAAAGTAGTTTCTAAGCTAAAATATTGAATTATTTTTATCAATATACGAATAAACAAACTAAGAAATCCTTGAAAATGTTGACTTATGGTATTGATAAATACAAATGCCATAAAGGTTGAGCACTTTCCCAAATAAGACTGGGTTCTGACGGCCCTAATAGAAAAGGCTTGGGAAAACGTTAAGGAAAAAAAGAGCATCCTTTTGCTTCAATATTTTCCCTTATTGTACACCTTTTTGTAATCCTTTTCTTTATCAACACCCATTATGACTTGTGCTTTAACTTTTAAAATGGAACAGTCTGAACTTTTGCAGTTTGGGAAAGAGTTAATGAATGTTAATATCATAGATGGCCTTCTGTTTCAGAATGCAGCATTACTGAATGAAAACGATAATCTGAAATCGAGAAACAACACCCTGAATGAGCAGATAAAGAGACTAGAGAGCCAGCTACACTCCCATACATCATCTATACAGAGTCAGACTGGCAATCTACAGTCAGAGAACGCTAACTTACACGCGGAGCGAGCGACGTTACACGCTAAATGTGAATCATTACAGTCACAAAATACATTCCTACAAAAACAGTTGTCCGATATGGAACAAAATCGTAATGAGTTACAACGATTACATGCCAACTTACAGACATCACATGATCAACTCATACAATTCCATGAAAACTTCCAGAAAATCCATGAACAAACTACAACTGAATATGAGGCTTTGATATCCGAACATGGATCATTGAAGTCCAATCATAAAAACTTGAAAAAGGAGAATCAAGATTTGCGAGATCAATTGAATAATTCAATACATTTTAAAGGTTCGCATGGTAATTTACAGTCTTCTAATAACAAACTGCGTGATGATCTTGATAGGCTCAATGCGGAACATGAGCGTGTTTTGAACGCTAAAAATGTGCTACAACGTGAGAAAGACGATGTGTTGATGGAAAACAAGAGAATGAAACAGGAATATAACGCCTTACAAAAGGATAATGCTGACTATAGAGAAAAGTTGCGGCTCACAGAGACGGACCTGAAATATCTCGCTGATAAATATGATGTATGTATGCATGTATATTTACTTATTGTAGTGAGGATCAAGAAATCCTTGGAAGTTACTTGCTCATGATTTTGACTGAAGGCAGCAAAAATATTTTTATGCCCCGAGAGATCGAGAGATCAGGGGCATATTGTTTTACTTGTGTCCGTCTGTATGTCCGTCTGTCTGTCTGTCCGTCCGTCTGTCCGAAAACTTAACCTTTGCCTTTTCTCTAAAAGTATTTGACATACAAAGCTCAAATTTGGTATGCAATTTCCTTTTTTAATGATATCTATCTGTTCCATGCAATTTGACCATCCTCAAGGTCATCCGTTAACCCTTATCAACCCTTTACTCTACGAAAACTTAACCTTTTACTCCGAAAACTTAACCTTTGCCTTTTCTCCAAAAGTATTTGACATACAAAGCTCAAATTTGGTATGCAACTTCCTTTCAATGATATCTATCTGTTCCATGCAATTTGACCTTCCTCAAGGTCATCCCTTAACCCTTAATTACCCTTTACTCCACGAAAACTTAACATTTTTAGAAAAATGGCCATTTCGGGGGCATTTGTGTTTCACAAACACATCTTGTTAGTAATTGTTTTGAAGAATAAAAGAACTCTCACTTAGTAAAAGACACTATCAACTCAACTTCAGTTAATTAAGTTAATGTCTGTATGGAAAATTGTCTTGTTTTCTCTTTTTGGATAAAGAAATAAAGTAGATCGAATTATAGTTCATTTCATGCATGTAGCTGCTGAATCTTATAATGTCATGAACAGAAACTTAAAATAATGATATCAATTTGTCTGTTATTCTATGCAATAAATTTGTTATTGCCTTGCCGAATCATATACAATTTTGTTGCAATATTCCACAGGCCCTGAATAAGAACCATCAAAAGGTGATGGATGACAATGAACAGTTGATGAATCAGGTTAAGGTGCTCATACAGAACTTCCAGGAACTGTTAAATCAACTTTTGGTCAGTAAGGACTAAACGGCTGGACAGGATAAATCTTAAATCAGAGCTTTTCAATGAAAACCTTGTAACTGCAGCTTGTTGTAAGCTGCAGTTACCAGGTTTTCATTGAAAAACGACATTGTTTCTGAATTATAAACAATTTTCTCGCAATATTCCACAGGCTCTGAATGAGAACCATCAAAAGGTGATGGATGACAATGAACAGTTGATGAATCAGGTTAAGGTGCTCATACAGAACTTCCAGGAACTGTTAAATCAGCACTTGGTCAGTAAAGACAAAATGGCGGGACAAGAGATATCTTATATTGCTGCTTAAGACAAGCTGCAGTTACAAGGTTTTTCATTGAAAAGCAAAGATGTGTAAATAACTTCTGAATTGTAAACAATTTTCTCGCAATATTCCACAGGCCCTGAATGAGAACCACCAAAAGGTGATGGATGACAATGAACAGTTGATGAATCAGGTTAAGGTGCTCATACAGAATTTCCAGGAACTGTTAAATCAGCACTTGGTCAGTAAGGACAAAATGGCAGGACAGGAGAAATCTTATATCGCTGCTTTTTAGCTCACCTGAGCACGTAGTGCTCGAGGTGAGGTATTGTGATTGGTCTGTTGTCCGGCGTCTGTCTGCCCATCTGTCCATCTGTCTATTTGTCCATCTGTCCATCCGTCAACTTTTCAGAAAAAAATCTTTTCCTCCTACAGTTCTTGGCAGAATTCAATCATATTTCACACATATGATCTATGGGTCATGCTTTTTCAAAATACAAAGAATTTGAATCGGGGCCATAATGGGGTCAAAAAGTAGGTCACTAGGTCAAATCTTCTTTTTGCTCTAGGGGCCACATTTGTCGCTCAATTGTTATGAAAATTATTCAGAATATTTGTCTTGATAATATCTAGGTCATGATAACAAATAGGTAAAGCCAGGTCAAAAACTAGGTCACTAGGTCAAGTATTTTAAAATCCATCTTTTTACTCTATAAGTGCCAATTTTGGTCCAAACTTTGTCAAAACTGTCCTGAATGTTTATCTTGATGATATTTAGGCTATGTCAAGAAGTGGGTCATTCCAGGTCATTAACTAGGTCATGAGGTCAAATTTTGTGAAATCCTTCCTTTTGATCTGGAAGTGGCAATTTTGGTCCAAACTTTGTCAAAATTGTTCTAAATGTTTATCGTTATGATATCTGTGTCATGATCAAAGGAGGGTCATGCAAGGTCAAAAACTATGTCACAAGGTCAAATATTACAGATCCTTCCTTTTGCTCTAGAGATGCCAATTTTGCCCCAAAACTTTGTCAAAACTATCCTAAATACTTATCTTGATATCTTACAAAGTGTGGGTCATGTAAGGTCAAAAACTAGGTCATTGGGTCAAATCTTGGTTTTGCTTTAAGAACAGAAATATCTACTTAAACATTGTAAAAATTGTTCAGTATGTTTATCTTGACGAAATCTGGGTCATTTTAAAAGTGGGTCATGTGAGGACAGAAACTAGGTCACTAGGTCAAATCTTGTTTTTCTTGTAAGAACCAAAATATTTACTCAATCATTGTGAAATTGTTCTTGATGATATCTGGTCATTTTAAAAGTGGGTCATGTGAGGTCAGAAACTAGGTCACTAGGTCAAATTTTGTTTTTCCTCTAAGAACCAAAATATTTACTCAATCATTGTGAAAATTCAGAATGTTTATCTTGGTGACATGAATAGCAGGTCATTCGAGGTTAAAAACTAGGTCACCAGGTCAAATTTTGTTTTTGCTCTTAGAACCAAAATATTTACTTTATCATTGTGAAAATTGTTTAGAATGTTTATCTTGATGAAATTTAGGTCATTTTAAAAGTGGCATGTGAGGTCAGAAACTAGGTCACTAGGTCAAATTTTGTTTATGCTCTAAGAACCAAAATATTTACTTTATCATTAAGAAAATTGTTCAGAATGTTTATCATGACGAAATCTGGGTCATTTTAAAAGTGGGTCATGTGAGGTCAGAATCTAGGTCACTAGGTCAAATTTTGTTTTTCCTCTAAGAACCAAAATATTTACTCAATCATTGTGAAAATTCAGAATGTTTATCTTAGTGATATGAATAGCAGGTCATTCGAGGTTAAAAACTAGGTCACCATGTCAAATTTTGATTTCGCTTTAAGGTAGAATAATTCTAATGCATATTTACTATTGTCGCACATTTTCGACACATGTCGACAGTTTCCGTATCTATTTTTAGCAACAATTTTGCTAAATATTACTTCCCTTTGTAAATAAAATTCCCCGAATACACCCCGAATATCTTTTTCTGGTATGATTCTCCGTTTAACATCAATTTGTCAGAGACATTTTTCGTGTAATTTTATATGATTTTGATTGATATCACCAGTTTGTATGTGATTAGAAACTTTGATACTTAATGAAACTCCCTATTTAGGAAACAAATTGTAGTATGTATATTTTTCGTTTCTTCCCTTGATACTGGTTGGCTCAATGTACCGAAAAACCCTGCAATAGAAGACACATACATGTATTCTAATGACATCTATGATGTGGTGATCAAACACCTTTCTTTTGAGAACGAGGCGTGGATGAGATCATCATTGTTCAGACATTCGCACTCAATTTTCATCACTTCTTTGCAGGCGATCCTTATTTCAATGTGCAAACTCGTTGTCAGTTAATTGTAACGTGGTTTGATCCGTGATTTGATCTTTTTTTTTTTTAGATTCTTTTTCCATTCAAGTCCTTAGATTCAATATGCAATCCAGAAGAAGTGGTATAAGGAAGCTGTAATAGACTAAAAAAAGATTAAGTACAATTCTGTCTTTAGAATTTGCATTACTTTTTACAAAAAGCGATGCTCAATTGGTTACTAGGTAAAGGGTTGAAATAGTGAAAGTCACACGAAATCAAAACTGATATGTTATCATTTGCCAACTTCTGAAAGTCTTATATACAACGTTTGGGTTTTAGTTATAAGCATATAATTAGATATGGGCTACGGTTACCTTCATTTGGGGCATTGACTTCTTTTGGGAAAGAAATAGTGCGTTCTAAAGTATGAGGGTACTAAGAATTAGCGTTATATATTTCCAAATTTTGACGGATAAAATGTACATATGTGGATTTTATAGTGTTCCTACACATATAAGAATAATTTTGATATCGGTTTTAGAGAGTGCGTGAACTTATTTCTAGCTCTGTCAACATTTGTTTCAGAGGCATAAATTTTAAACTAGGAAATAAAGAGGCTTTATTTTTAAATAAGCACGCAGTAATTTAACAAAATATCTCTCATATGTGCACAAGGGTCATATCATTTCACATCAGGCGATGGGTAACCATGTTTTTGATAATAAAAACCAAAATCTAGACACATTTAATGTGTTTATGTCCAAATTTCAGATGCTTTTTTGCTTTGAGTGGTGGCCGCCATATTGGAATTTTGTAAGTTGGGGGTGGGATAAGGGAAAATCAAATTTCTAGTTAACCTCTGGACGAACTTCTGTCATATTGTACATATAGATGTCTAATATAATATACTATCAGACAGAAGTGCTTGTCACCCCAATTTCTAAAGTTGCCATTAGGCGTATTCTACCTTAAGAACCAAAATATTTACTTTATCATTGTGAAAATTCAGAATGTTTTTCCTGATGACATCTTGCTGATGTGAAAAGTGGGTCATGCAAGGTGTAAAATTAGGTCACTAGGACACATCTTGTTTTTGCTCTAGGAACCAAAATATTTACTTTATCGTTGTGAAAATTGTTCAGAATATTTATCTTGATGATATCTGGTCAATATTAAAAGGGGACCATATGAGGTCAAAAACTAGGTCACTAGGTCAAATTTTGATTTTGCTCTAAGAACCAAAAATATTTACTTTATCATTGTGAAAATTTCCAGAATGTTTATCCTGATGATATCTTAGTGATGTGAAAAGTGGGTCATGGGAGGTCTAAAACTAGGTCACTAGGTCAAATTTTGTTTTTGCTCTAAGAACCAAAATATTTACTTTATCATTGTGAAAATTGTTCAGAATGTTTATTTTCACAATATCTGGGGCATGTATAAAGTGGGTCATGGGCGGTCAAAACCTAGGTCAAATTTTGTTTTTGCCCAAAAAAATCAAAATATTCATTCATCATTATGAAAATAGTTCAGAATTGCTTATCTTGATGATAAATGGGTCATATAGAAAGTGGCTAATGTTAGGTCAAAAACTAGGTCAAAAGGTCAAATCTTGTTTTTTGCTATAAGAACTAAAATATTTACTCATCATTGTGAAAATTGTTCTGAATGTTTATCTTGATGATATCTAGGTCATGTAAAAGTTTGAAGTTTTCAAGCTGTTTGTTTCAAAGTCTTCTCAGGTGAGCGATGCAGGGCCATCTTGGCCCTCTTGTCAATGAAAACCTCGTAACTGCAGCTTAAAACAAGCTGCAGTTACGAGGTTTTTCATTGAAAAGTGAAGATGTGTAAATAATTTCTTAATCATAAACAATTTTCTTTCAATATTCCACAGGCTCTGAATGAGAACCATCAAAAGGTGATGGATGACAATGAACAGTTGATGAACCAGGTTAAGGTGCTCATACAGAACTTCCAGGAAGTGTTAAATCAGCATTTGGTCAGTAAGGACAAATTCGCAGGACAAGAGAAATCTCGTATTGCTGCTTTTCAACGAAAATCTCGTACCTGCAGCTTAAAACAAGCTGCAGTTACAATGTTTTCATTTAAAAGCAACAATATGTAAATATATGCTGAATATTTTACAATTTTCTCGCAATATTGCACAGGCTCTGAATGAGAACCATCAAAAGGTGATGGATGACAATGAACAGTTGATGAACCAGGTTAAGGTGCTCATACAGAACTTCCAGGAACTGTTAAATCAGCACTTGGTCAGTAAAGACAAAATGGCGGGACAAGAGATATCTTATATTGCTGCTTAAGACAAGCTGCAGTTACAAGGTTTTTCATTGAAAAGCAAAGATGTGTAAATAACTTCTGAATTGTAAACAATTTTCTCGCAATATTGCACAGGCTCTGAATGAGAACCATCAAAAGGTAATGGATGACAATGAACAGTTGATGAACCAGGTTAAGGTGCTCATACAGAACTTCCAGGAACTGTTAAATCAGCACTTGGTCAGTAAGGACAAAATGGCTGGACAGGAGATATCTTATATCGTTGCTTTCAATGAAAACCTTGTAACTGCAGCTTGTTGTAAGCTGCAGTTACGATGTTTTTCATTGAAAAGCGAATATGTGTAAATGATTTCTTAATCATAAACAATTTTCTCTCAATTTTCCACAGGCTCTGAATGAGAACCATCAAAAGGTGATGGATGACAATGAACAGTTGATGAACCAGGTTAAGGTGCTCATACAGAACTTCCAGGAACTGTTAAATCAACACTTGGTTAGTAAAGACAAAATGGCTGGACAGGAGAAAATTTAAATCACTGCTTTTCAATGAAAACCTTGTAACTGCAGCTTGTTTTAAGCTGCAGTTACGAGGTTTTTCATTGAAAAGCGAAGATGTGTAAATAGTTTCTGAATTATAAACAATTTTCTCGCAATATTCCACAGGCTCTGAATGAGAACCATCAAAAGGTGATGGATGACAATGAACAGTTGATGAACCAGGTTAAGGTGCTCATACAGAACTTCCAGGAATTGTTGAATCAACACTTGGTCAGTAAAGACAAAATGGCAGGACAGAAGAAAATCTTATTACTGCTTTTCAATGAAAACCTCGTAACTGCAGCTTAGAACAAGCTGCAGTTACAAAGTTTTCATTGAAAAGCGATGATATGTAAATAACATCTAAATCTAAAACAATTTTCTCTCAATTTTCCACAGGCTCTGAATGAGAACCATCAAAAGGTGATGGATGACAATGAACAGTTGATGAATCAGGTTAAGGTGCTCATACAAAACTTCCAGGAACTGTTGAATCAACACTTGGTCAGTAAGGACAAATTGGCAGGACAGGAGAAATCTTACATGTAAGTTATGTCTGATCTTGATGGATAGTTTTTATACGCCCGAAGGGTCGTATTATGTTATGGCCCCGGTCGCCCGTCTGTCTGTCCGTCCGTCCGTCTGTCTGTCCGTCTGTCCGTCTGTTAGCAATTTCTTGTGTGCGCAACTTCTCATACAGTTTTGATCGGAATTTGATCAAACTTGCCACAATAAATCTCCATGGTGTTTAGTTGTGCACCTCACTTACAGAATTCAGATAACTCTTTTCGTTCTTGAATTATCTGCCCTTGAATAATAAAAATGCACATTTTCTTGTGTGCGCAACTCCTACAGTTTTGATCAGAATTTGATCAACCTTTCCACAATGAATCTCCATGGTGTCTAGTTGTGCATACCGCTTATGGAATTTAAATAACTGTTTTCATTCTTGAATTATCTGCCCTTGAATTTAAGGAAAAATGCTAATTTCCACAAAAATGCCCATTTTCTCCTGTGCGCTACTTCTACAGTTTTAACCAGAATTTAATCAAACTAGCCACAATGAATCTCTATGGTGTCTTGTTGTGCAAACAAAAATTTGATAACTTTTCATGTTTGAATTATCTGCCATTGAATCGAAAAAATTGCCAATTTTTACTGACAAGCCCCTCTCGGGCGTATATGTGCCGCTCTGCGAAGCTCTTGTTATTTTAGATCAATGTTTTTTCTAAAATCAAACGTCTAATTATTGATCATGGTATATTAAACTTCGAGATTTCCTATTACATGTCAGGCCAGGTAATTTCCTATTACATGTTGATGTTTCAAATAGAACAGAAATGTTTAACTCACTTTCATGTCATTAGAAGTAGTTATTTTTGATGGGATTGTTTTACCTTTATTAACAGCATGTATTAGTTTATTACAGTATCATAAAATTTGGTTTGGTTTGAATATCAAAGTGTATGACATAATTACTATTCCATAGGCATTTTTAGCTGGACTTTTCGAAGAAAATGAGAGCTTATACTGTCACCCGGGCGTTGGCGTCGGCGTCGGCTTTGCAATCAAGGTTAAAGTTTTTTCAAACATCAATAACTTCCATACTATCAAAGGGATTCAACCCAAACTTGGAATACTTATTCACCATCACACCCTCTACCTTACTATCAGGGCCCATGACCCTGGGACCACTCTATTTGGAGTTATGCCCCCTTTATACTAAGCAACTTAGAAAGTCGAGCGCGCTGTCTGCGGACAGCTATAATTTTTGGTTTAGATAAATGTGACCCGTCGCGCTAAAAGGGACCTTATCGGGTGTGTGAAAAATATCGACCCTAGTCAATCTGCGCAGTCCGCGCAGCCAGACTAGGGCCGACTCTTTTCACTTTTATGTACTTTTTTATATCTGGAATGTTTTCCCTATCTCACTATACGTTCATTTTTCGAATACAGTATCTGGTTTACCTGTGCTGAGTCTGAAAAGTTTGTCAAAGTTTGGATTTTTGGTATTCGGATAAGGTCCCTTTTAGCGTGACGGGTCACAAATGTAGAAATTGTTTTTTGTCCTTGAAAGTAAACAAAATACCAGTAAAGTTTCTTATTTCCTCCTACCAGGGAACAGTTATCAGATTTGAGAAGTCAGAAAGAGCGACTAGAAGAGAAAATAATGGATCACTATAAACAGAGAGATAAACAGAAGAAATCCAGGGGTCTTGGTGCATTGTTGTTACAAAAAGTCAGGGGCCTAAAGGTAACGGCATGTTAAATTGAAATTATTGTTCATAATAAATAACCATAGTGAACATTGTGATGTCTGTTCTGTGTATCATAGAATTTAAATTGGAATATAAAATTAATATGCATGTTCATACCTTCCAAATTATCTTTAAAGTCATTGTAAATGGGTAATTTTGATTCAGGTTATCTGTCTTAAGACCATTCCAGACAAAAGAAGTAATTTTTTAGTCATAAAAATAGAAGAATGTGTCCTAGATTCATTTCTATTTTTGTATACTATTTAAACTGTCAATTTCAAGCCATTCCCAAAAGACAAATTTTTACAATGATCCAAATTGAAATTTACTGTAGATGATAATTTCAAGCGAATGAAGTTTTACAATTTTGGGTCTTCTGGGTAAAAAACATTGTGGTAAATAAAGAAATTGTTTGTTACAAGCAATTTCTTCATTTACCATGTTTTCTACCAAGAAAGACCAAATAAGGTAAAAAATTATCCACCTTGATTGTTGTCTGCAGCATCTTTGAACTTGGAGAGGTACAAATTTTGCTCTCTGGTAATGGGTTAATCTCTCAATTTTATTTCCTCTTACAGAGAAGTAAATCACGTCCTAACCTAGCAGATGGCAGTGCTGATAATTCTTCACTGGGTTCTGAGTCATTTACAGATGATGCTGATAAAACTAGGAAAAGTGGTGAGGCTTTATTTCATTGTTTGAAATTATGTTTCCCATATAAGACCAGACTTGTATTTGAAATGGGTTTGGATAAGATTGAGGCAAAATGAGAAAAATTAATGTTGATCTTCAACATTTTCTCCATGTGCTTTGATATTTCCTTTGTCATGATGCGCACAAATATCAAAATTGTCTATCTCCTTTTTTATTATGCTCCCCGAAAAAATTTCGGGGGAGCATATAGTCGCCACGCTGTCCATCCATCCGTCCGTGTGTCCGTCCGTCCGTCCACAGCCATATCTCAGCAACCCTTGGACCAAATTCAATGAAACTTCACATGTGAATTCCCTGGGTCAATACCTAGGAACCTTTTTCTCCGTTTGTAAATTTAAGACTGCGTCATGGAAAAAGGGGCCTTAGTGTAAAAATTAGTTTTTCTCTTATTTCTCTTCATCTGATGGGCAGAATGTAATGAAATTTTGTGCTCATGTAATAAATAGGATGTTCTAGACCATATTCTATAAATAATGTTTGTACAAAAAAGCTGTCATGGGAAAAGGGGGCTTAATGTATGATAGTTTTTATTTTGTGACAAACACTTATTCGGGGAGTATAATCCGTCTGTGACGGCTCTTGTTGCAATAGCTTTAAAATTCTAGAGTTTGTTATTTGGAAAAGAGTTAAAGGTATAAAAATATTTCATTTCATTCAACAGACATCTTTTCTACATGCATGCATGTTGCCCCTTTTAATGTTG
This sequence comes from Fragum sueziense, assembly GCA_963680895.1. Classification (NCBI taxonomy): domain Eukaryota; kingdom Metazoa; phylum Mollusca; class Bivalvia; order Cardiida; family Cardiidae; genus Fragum; species Fragum sueziense. The sequence continues at coordinate 38,325,021 of OY804593.1, read as the reverse complement.
CTAGTGCCAAGCTTATATCTGTTCTTTTGCACATACATCTATCTTTAGCTCTATGTATAATTTATATTACACCTTACCTAGCTGAGAAGTAAAGAATTTTTTAATGTCTGACAATTATATATAGATATTATATGTTTGTATATTTGTTGCCTAAAAACCTTTACCATGTCATAAGATGGTATCATTTTACTTTATAAATGTTTGTTAATTTTCAACAAGACAATCATTTGTATGCCTTTTATATTCATGAAACTTGACAATGAATAAGACCTGAAGACCTGCACATAATGGTTTAGAAATTGTTACTAACATACTGGGTTTTGGGATATTCAGAAAATGACACATTTGGAGCATCAATATGCAGTCCAATGAAGTGTGTTTGGGTGTGAATCAAGTTTATGATTGCATTTAATAATGAATGTCCTACCACAAAACTGCTGAAGAACATATGTCTAATATTTTGCTTAGCTTCTTCGTCCTCTGGTGTCAGAGAAAATTATAGAAAAGCAAAGGTCAGACTGCATGAATGTGGCCACTGATCTTTGCTATATGTAGCTGTCTGTCACAGCAGGAGCTTGACCTGACATTCATGATTTTGGAGGAGGATTATCTGTTAGACAAAATGTTATTTTAACAATGTGCTACTAATAATATCTTTGTGTTGCTGAATTATGTATTGAAAACTGGGCTTTTGGTCAACATTTTTATTTCACTTTCTGGATTGGTCATCTGAACCATTATTTCAGAACTTTGACACATTGTTACCCTGTAGCCTGAAAAATTGAAAAATGTGGATATATCAATGAAAGGTTTATTGACCGCAAAATGAGTTTGAGTGTATTTCCATCTTAATTGGTGAAATTTTATATGTAAGAAAACATGCAACAAACATTTTTGTACTTTCAATTTAAATTTTACATGGCATTTTTTAATTGCGAGCATTTGTGTTTGATTTTGTACAAAATTGAAACTACATGAAAACTAAGGTCATTAAGAAATTCAGCAAAGCAAGAAATCCACCTATTCTAACTAAATGCACATGTTTGATTCTGCTCACTCCCTGCACACAGACAAGCGACGGTTTAGACGACGACGAGGTAGCATACAACAGAGCGCTAGCATGCGATCTAGCACCGAGAGCCTGCAGGGTGGTCTACGGAAAGACATGCGGGGGCTGGCTAAATCTACAACAGCCCTTAACAATAGTCCGTCATCCGGGTCTCGTAAAATTGCTCTGTCTGACTTGAGAGGTAAATCATGGTGAAATTAGTTCTGAACAATAATGAAAATAGATAGATTACTGACAAAAATACTCATGGTTTGAATTTGATATTACGTTTGAATTATTTTGATATTTCTTTGATATTGTATTCATATCTTTTAAACTTGACGGAATTTACAACTAACTAAAATTAATTCTTCCCTTTTACATCGTAATAAATTAACAATTTTGATAGTCCTATTCTTTCATATACACTAAAGTACCCGTGCCTAGGCTTTAATTAGAGGCTTTTTAGTTGATTGAGTGATCAAGAATGGCTGACTGATGTCATAATATAGTAAAAGTAGTATTAAATTGTTTCTTGAGAAAGGTCAAGTGACAGAAAATTTAAAACAAAAGTGGAATAGCACTAAAATATCGAAATGCAGTTCGTTTTGGATTTAATCAGAGGGTCAACGGTACAACGGTACAAGTTTTCTCAATGATCAGTTGTTTCTCCAGACTGAAAACATTGTAAAAGATAGATATCAATTTCAAAACTGATTCAAGTCAAATTTTCTCACTTTTGAAGACTTAAGTCTGGCTTTCTCATTATAAATGATAATTAGAGAAAACTTGAAATACTTCTTCATTTTGTAGATCAAACTCTTTACATGACTCTTTGCAGGGATAATTATCTTACTTTGAGCTGGACCAAATGTTATCCAACTGTAGATCTAGTCATTTTTTTATATTTCTATATCACTCTATATCCAACATTTCTTTAACACTTTTGTTTCATGCTTTATTATTGAGATTAATCTATTATTCTTCCTTTTTAGTGAACTAACCTTTTGATTTCTAATTTATTTCCCTATCTAGGTACGCGTTCCACAGAAGACCTATCAGACCCTGCTCTCTGTAGTTATGGAGACACAGTCTCCCTTAGCAACTCCTCTTTTACCCTTCTTCCAGGTATAAACAGCTGGATGTAGTGTACACATTGTGGCCTGGGATGGCTTACTGTCATCCTCGGATACCCTGGGGTCTGAGCTCACTACATGAGCGAGCTCAGACCCCGGGGTATCCGAGGATGGCTTTCGCTTGTCTGAATCTTGATTGTAGTCTGTTTGTTACAACTCTGCACCTTCTACTGCATAATGCAAGTTTGCTTGCTCACTTGCCTACATGTTCACCTTTTTAGCTCCACTTGCCGTTAAGCCAGCAAGCTATATTGGCATTGTGTCCTGGGATTGCTTTCTAGTAGTATCGATCTTGATTGTAGTCTTCTTGCAACTCTGCACCTTCTACTGCATCATGCAAGTTTGCTTGCTCACTTGCTTTCATATTTTTGTTGTACCTCAGTGATCAAAAACAACGCTGTTTCAATGATAAAGTGCTGTTTTAGCATCTGTCCAGCCCTATATGAACAACAAAATCCTCTTATCTACAGCTTGTCTAAAGCTGAAGATGCGAGCTTTTTGTTGTAAAGCTACATTATATTTCAAATTTCAAACTATTTACATGTATACTGATACACAATGAATGTCAAGGTCATTCTTAAAGGACATAGTTTTATTCAGTCTAAAAATTCTACATTGATTTCAAAAGGACATGACTGAAATATTCTGCATGCCTTGATTTCTATTATGTACTTGCAGTTTAAGGTCATTTTAAAATACCGAACCATAGTTGGCTAAATGATAAAGTAAAATTATGAATTGAACATATAGCACATCCAGCCAAAGTTGAAAGTGACATAGGCTTGGCATTACATGTAACTCTTTCGCTGCCAAATTTCCTGGAATTGTCCTATTACCAGTGTCAAATTTTTGAAACTTCATAATAGGGCTTATCAGTTTATAGAATAGTTAAAATCATTGTTTGATAATATTAAGCTGAAACTGTCAGGAATCATTGCACATAAATTGTTTTGCCTAATAGCATACTTTTTATCAGACAGTTTGATCAGATGTCCTTGACCTTGAATGATCTCATTAAGCTATTGTTTGAAAGTCGCCAATCGGTGACATTGGCAGTCTTCCTATGGGTTGCTTTTTGGCGACATTGGCAGCGAAAGAGTTAAATGCTTCATATGATACACACCAGCACTTTCAGCATTATTATTGGAATGAAGCATGGGTAGCACAATGTCATCAGAGCTTCAGATTGTTTCAGAGTTCTGTGGGTCACAGGGCCCACCACGCAGGATTTTGAGGGGTCACTTTCCTAAACAATGGGCCACAGTTAAGCGTTCATATCCAAACTTGGGACTTATTTGCTGTGAATTCATCACTGTATTGTTGTTATTTGAGTGGATGCATATAAACATTGTTAAAATTAAGAATATTTCACTTCATTTATTTATAGTTATTTATTTTTTAATTGTGTTAATGATTTGAATTAACTTTTCCCTAACAATAAATTTTTCATACTAGATCTAGTCCAATTTGAAATGTATTGAAGATAATGCAATCAATTGTCCACGATTTTTTTAATATCAGTGTGTGGTAGTACTGGTAGAAAAGTCCCAAATAGAGTGACAGCGAGTTGCTAACATAATTATATCAGATATAAATATCATTCTATGTGCTGGAATCGAAAATCCCTAACTCCAGTGTGAATGAGTGGGGAGACGAAATGGTTTAACAAACAATGGAATAGAAAGAGCGAGTAGCTAGGCTGCGACGATTTGCCACGAATTCAGATTCGTCTGCTTGCCAAATTTTTAAGGCCAAATCATTCCGCCTCTAATTCGACGATTATTGACTAATTATCTGCTCGATTAAAAATGCAGCCGTATGTTCTTTTCATGTGATTTTACCCGTATCTTCCTCAGCTTTTCGTTTGAAAAAAATTTTTTAAACTTGTTTGAGACATCGTCGAAACGATAGTTGACACAGCCGGATGTTTTCATTCGAGTTGTCTGGTTACCGATTTGAAACACAAAGCCGGGTACCGTCACGGACTCAGATACTAAAAATAGTAACAAATAGAAAGTGAAGGTTAACGAATCGAAGGTGAAGGTTAGGGAAACTGCCGGAGATTGGCTGACTGCTTGTTTACTGTTTGAATTTGGGATATGATTGGTTTATCAAGTAAGGTCATTATAATAATCTAAAAATAGGTTTATCGAGTAGGTCACTTAGCTTGATGTACATGTAGGCCTATAACAGATAACGGGTGCGTTATGCGACGGTCAACATTGTTTGAAATCTCATGATCATACTTTTACTGAAATTCATGCGCCCGGCTGGCGCACCACTACATAATTTCATGCGTCATATTTTGAAAATATGCGGGATTGACGCGGGCGCACCGTCAATCTGAAGCTCTGTGTCATGTAAATGAAATTAGGATTTGATGTTTGGGCTTCTTTGGCTTTTGCAGTGTCTTTTCAGTTCAGAATGAAAATAATATTAAAACAATTAGATCTATGCCATAATTTTAAGGAAATGAACCTTCTATTTTATGCATGCAATATTTGAGCAGCTATAAATAGTGTAGAACATTTACATATTTTGTGTGTGATAATTTTTTTACATATTCAATAATTGAATCAAGCACAAAAGTAAGATTTGTTTTTGAAAACTATTAACAGCAAGATTGTGCTGTTATAATGTGTCACATTCAAATAGTACTTCAAGTAGAGCTTCATTAACAAACCAACCAGTAGAAAATATGGTACAATTACTTTTTGTATTCTGTATGATGAAGGAAATAAGAATTTCGATGGAAATTACTGAATACTCTGATTGTTCACAAGACATTACTCCCGTATATTTCCAGGTATGGGCAGACCAGCGAGCGACGATGAAGGAGGTTTCCGTTCTCGTGCCGGTGCCACGTCTCCGGAGTTTCTGACCCTTCAAGAGTTTCTGGCTGAAGGCGTTGATAAACCGTCGGCATCCAGAACTCTCGTAAGTTGTTAACCCATTACCAAATGACAAAATTTTAGGAGGGCGGTCCTAATTGAAAGATCCTGCAGACGACAATTTCAAGTGGAATGGAAATTTTAACTTTTATGTCTTTTTTGATGGAAAATATTGTGGGAAATGAAGAAATTTCTTGTCACAAGCAATTTCTTCATTTTCGGCAATGTTTTCCATTGCCATTATTTTGTGAGAAGTGAAAAATTGTCATTGTGCAGTAATGGGTTAAGCCATTTCCTAATGGTAAAAATATTAGATATGTCCAAATTTTGAGCCCAAATGTTTAGTCACAGTTTTCAAATCTGAATACTTAACAACATGTCAAATTGAATTTAATGCCACAATATTAATTCTGTATTCAGTCCGGCTGCTCGTCCTGTCTGCTCGTTTGTGAAAATTTGACATGGAATTAAAGAGATTCATGCTAGGTTGTAGGAGTTACAAGAAAAACATTCAAGAAATATTGTATGGAATGGTCAACCTGCATAGGTAGATTATTTCTGTCCAAGGGAATTTCAAGTAAGGTACTTTTTAGTCCTTCTAGATTAAATCTGTATATAATTGACTGACCTGCCATTATCTTCAGTAACATTTATGGGAAACCGGACCTTGATAGATAGTGAAAAATTTGGTATCCATGCTAAAACTCCTATTTTTTCGACCATAGATAATGCTATGCACGATACAAATATGCAAACTCTGACTGTCCCCTTGTTGTTCTGATCTCTTAACCCTTTCCCAAACAAGACCTGGTTTTGATGTCCCTAATAGAATGGGCATGGAAAAACATTGAGGCAAAAGGAGAAACTGCTGATAACCAGCAGTTTCTCCTTTTGCCTCAATATTTTCTATGCCATATTTCACTCAAATCCAATGGTTTTCAACCTTAATTTTGGCGTTTTGGAAAGGATTAAAAAGCTAACTTGAGCCCCTTTAATTGTCACATCTGAAATTCATCTTTTTGACTTTTCACTTCAGTTGAAGAATGATACCAAACCAGAAGATACCGAGTCTCGTAGCAGTGAGAACTCTGATAGTAGTGCTAGACGACGGAGGCCAGCTCCGTTACCACCTACCAACCAGTATCGTGGACGTGTTGACTTGATCCCGAATGCAGTGTCCGCATCGAATGACTCCAGTCTGTCTAGAATGTCTCGTGTATCGACGGGGAGTAGCGGCAGCTCGCAGGATATCCGTCAGGAAAACAACTTCACGCATGTGACTTCACCGTCATACGACATGCAGCCTAACAACACATCGACGCCAGCCAAAATTCAGTCGGGATATACGACAGATGCTGTAGATGCATTGAATCTGTCTGCATTTTCGCGTGTGTTTCCGGCGGAGGATCATAGAAACAGTTCTAGTTACGAGCCTTCAACTCCGACCAGGCATCATCATGATAACAATTATAGTGATCGCTACCAGTATCCACCATTAAATAAGGACAATACATTTGAACAAGAAAACAGACTTTCTGCTGATACACGGCTAGATATTCTGACCCGAGGGCCAACAAACACACTGTCCCCTCCCTCCCCTAAAGGGGTCTTGTCACCCAACTCTAATTATTCTAGTCCCAGAGATCAGCGATCGCAGGATGAGGACATGTCTGTCCGTTCAGGACCCACTATGTCCCCGATGCAGAACTGGAATAGAAGTCAAACACCAATGTCAAATCAGCGGCCCATTAGAGCGTATCCCCAACCACAAACTGCTGTCTCCCAGCAAAACTCACAAGGCTCTCCTAAAAAGAGTAATATCCTCGTGTCTAGAGCCAACATTACTCCCAGACCATTTAACAGTCAGAAAAATGTGTCTCGTGTCCGTCCTGCTAGTGCTTTTGGTGCCCCTAATAATTTACACGGAGATAATTCACCGAATACTTCTCTAAACAACTCCCGTCCAAATAGGTCAGACTTGAACAATTCATTGCCACATCAAAATCAGTCGTTTGATCATTCATATAACAGTGGAAATATGCCGACATCACAGCATAGTGGTGGTCCTACCTCAAAACAAAGTGTGACACGACGGACATTACCTACTGGGTTTGGAGAGCGACCCAAGTCTGTGCCACCCACCATGTTTAACCAACAAGGAAGTAGTGATTCGGACACAAATTATAACAGCAATACGGAGGACTATAACAGTAACCACAGTAATCATACAGGCACTCATGGGACGCCACCCGTCCCTCCCCCGCGCAAAAACCGTGATATTCTTACTAGTGGACGATACAGTGTGCTCCGTGAACCAACGTCACCTACTAAACCCTTCCCGGGGACGAGTAACTACAATATGTTGAATAATATTCGCAGTCCCAGTGTTCAGGAATCCAAGCAAGTTCCCGTATCATCTCATCGGAATTCCATCAAACCCTCTAGCAAGCCGCCCGCGCCGAAACCAATGAAGCCTGAGGATGGAGAACCGAAGAAGAATTCAATATGGTATGAATATGGTTGTGTTTAGAATTTATACATCAGAGCTATATATAGGAGAGGATGATGGCTTCTCAAAATGCAATATTTCTTTTATCGTTCACCAAACTTTATGTTGTGGGTACTCATTTGAATTGTCTCGCTGAGACAATTCAAATGAGTACCCACAACATAGGGTTTGTGTTTAAAATAACAAATTTAGAATGCCTTCACCCCTGCTTATCTGTTGCTCTAGATTAATGTCTGTGTAAGTTTTTGCACAAGACAAGCTTTCTGTGATCACCCATTGTCCGTTTACCACATTGTTTGTTGTATTTTTCTGTAACACAAGTAAATTATCGTCGGTGCTATTGCAAAACCGCGTAACTCCAGGTTGATTAAAGCTGGAGTTACGAGGTTTTGCAATAGCACCGACGTTTTGTTCTTGACACGTGCCTTGATCCAAGTTTAACAGAAACAGTATTGTTTCTTGTGAGATTTATTCCAGGCCCATAGGGAGCAATTTCATATTTGGGTGCTCAAGCCCCTGTATGGGCCAGTATCTGAAAATAAAGGGGGGGATATTAGATTTTCCCTAACTTTTCAGAAAAATTCAGCATTTTTGGCCAACTTTGGGGGGGGGGGGGGAGTGGGGGGCTTAGCCGGCCCTAGCCTCCACTGTTCATACAGGCATTTATTCATTACAGTATATCATAATGAGTGAAATACAGGATTTAGGAATACCTTGAAATAGGTCAGGATTTGCTAGAGTTGCACCATTAATGCTTTTAAATGGATTTTGATTTAGGTGAGTGATTAAGCCTCAACTTAGTGATCTCTTACATAATATTAAATGGTTTTGTAGATACTTCAAAATATATATACAGTGTCTAGAATTGAGTACAATTTATAGACTAGTATGAAATATAGAACATTTGTCTTTTAAACATTTTAATTTAGACTGGTCCTTTATGAAAACAGTCATGACACAAATGAGACAATATCCATGATAACTCTGTTTTGATGGGCCTTCAATTTCTCTTTGCATGAATGTAAAAACCAATTATAATAAAATGTTTCTAAAAGGAAATTGTGATTATAATTGAAATATTAATGCATTTACAACAAAAAGAACCAAAACTAATGTGTGCTTCAAACAAATAGATCTGTGATTTTACAGTTTATTTATAGCATTCCATATCTTAATTGCACTGAATTTCTGAAAGCAACATAATGAGCATTTCTGTTGTAAACTTGCTGTTTCCATGAACATTTTTTTGAAATTCTCTCAAAATTATAAGATATAACAATTAATATTAAAGACTCATTTTGCATTTAAATTGAACATAACACTTTCTATCTTGCTCACAATGTTGCTTTCAGAAAATTCAGTGCAGTTCAGAAGAACATTTTGTCATACATGTAGATCTACATACAATATACAAATTAGATTTTATTGTAAATATATATATTTTTACATATCTAGGAAATACATTTGTATTCCCCTCTCAGGAATTTTCCCCCAACATCAATACCTTTTCCGTCATATTGTTCCTCATTTTTGCATGCATTTTTCTAGCTTTTAACAAAATATGAAGTATATAAACCCTTTTTAGCGAGCCAGTACTTTATGTCCGGGGAGCTAATGTCACAGCTCTAGTGTCGGCGTCGCGTCTTCAAAACTTTAACCTGGCCTATATCTCATGCACTGTTATTGATAGAGCCTTGATATTTCACACATGGATACCTCCTGGCAAGAGCTAGTACTTGGGATCATGACTTTTGACCTTTTGACCTTGACTTTGGAGTTTGACGTACTTTTAAAAAATTAAGCTGTTTTTGTGACAAGCACCTGTATAGGCGAGCTACATTGTCCACGGACAACTCTTGTTGCAATAGTCATTGGATTGTGGATGGTTGAAGATTTTAATGTCTTCATTACAGTCTGACTTCTTAATTAACCCTTTTCATATTGAACAATATTATTAACCAAAATAGAATAGCTCATGGTAACTGACATGGCAGAGCATCAGATTCTCTAGCCATAGGCTAGAGATACTTTGCCAGGTGATTTATTGTGAGCTATAAAAGACATAAATCATTGATTATCAAATCTGCAGTTAATTGATAGAATTGTTTTACTAAGTTAACTTGATTGTTTTCATCAAATCTGAAAATTGCTTTGAAATAGTTATAGATATTGAGGGAAGTTGAAATGATATTCTTTGAGTCATAAAGTACCTAAATAACATCTTAATCTACCGGTAGTTCTTCGAACATTTGGAAGATAGTAGTCCATAGTTAGATATGATTAAAGCCAATTTGATAAGCTACCAAGTTATTTAACATAAATTTGCATGTGCATGGCTGTTGTATTTCTAACTTTAATAATCTAACTGAATATTATAGCATGCATGCATGTAGCTGAATATAAACACTTTGCTATCCTATTTCTTGTATATTTTTAAAGGCGACAGAAACGAGTCACATTTGACATTGACGATCTACCAGAGTCAATTATTCCCTAACTACTGATGGGATTTTCCCATCAGACCTCCTGCTTTGCTTTTGAAAGGTAGTAAATGTACACCCAAAGTCACGTAGAGAGCCTAGCTCAAATCTATTGTAAGAACATAGTATCACTTTTCAATAAAAACCTTGTAACTGCAGCTTGTTTTAAGCTGCAGTTACAAGGTTTTCGTTGAAAAGCAGCGATATATTCATACAATGATTCTGCAGTTGGGCTCTATATTGTCTTGTTTGTTTTCAATAATGTCCTGTTGCTGTTTATTACCAAAACTTTACAAAGTAATTTCTCAAAATAAAAATCTTCCTTTTTTTAGAAAAAATAAAATTGCCTTTTATGCCATCAACTGGTAGTTAGAACTTTTTCTCTGACAATTATTTTTGTCACATATAAAGGTAGAAATTACTTTGGAAAGTTGTATTTATTGTACATTATGCATAGTATCACACATTATTGTTGTTATGGAAATAGATCTGAAGATTGGTATATCATTATTTTTCAATAAAAATATTGTAACTACAGCTTGTTTAACCCATTCCCACACATTAACGCATTTTGACGTTCCCCATAAAAATGCTGTGTAAAACATTGTGGAAAATAAAGAAATTGCTTGTGACAAGCAATTTCTTTGTTTGCCACAATGTTTTCTACCCAAAAAAGTCGTAAAATTTCAAAAAATTCATCACATTAAAAATGTTGTCTGTAACTTCTTTCTATTTAGATAGGCTTAAATTGTGTAATTTGGTAATGGGTTAAAACTGTGTTACAAGGTTTTTATGCTCCCCGAAGGGAGAGCATATAGTCGCCGCTTCGTCTGTCCGTCCGTCCGTCCGTCATTCTGTCCGTCCGTCCGTCCGTCCGTCCGTCCGAAGCGATTTCTCTATAACCCTTGGGCCAAATCAAATGAAACTTACCATGTGAACTCCCTATGACATAATGCCGATGTACTTTTCCCAGTTTTTGGATTTGAGGCCTCGTCATGGGAAAAGGGGACTTAAGGTCAAATACACTTTTTCTCTAATTTCTCATAGTCTAATGGTCAAAATTTGATGAAATTTCATATTTGAGTAGCAAATCAGATGCCCTTGACAATAAACTACTTGAAATTTGCGTTTAAAAAGTATGTCATGGAAAAAGGGGGCTTAACGTTTGTTAGCTTAATCTTAGCTCTGCATGGCATACATTTATTGTGACAATGCCTTAATCGGGGAGCATTGTCCGTCTCTGACGGCTCTTGTTGTTGAAAAGCAGCGATATATTAGGTTGATTATAGACCACAGAATTCAGTTTGACTGAATATCATATGCCCCAAAACATGCACATGATCAAATAATGTATTGTCATTTCTGTCATAATGTTTTGTAATGGTATGAACATCATTTTAGACCAATAATGCATTATGATTCTTTCTGAAGAAATAAAATGATACATTCAACAATTTTATTTCAAACCATTTTAGCAGAAAATTTTCTGATCAAATTGAACTCGCCAAACATGAATACAAGCGGCTGTAGTTCTTTTTTCACCAAAATGTCTTGAGTAACATCATATTGAATCATTATGACAGAAAGTAGAACCTTTTATGTAGCACATTGTCCATATTGTATTAAGTGCCTTGTATTGTTTATAACATGACCTTGATAATGCAATGAAATGGTTGTGGAAAAACATAAATCCAATTATGTATAGATTAATTAGCCTATGTACTTGGTATTTAAGAAGACCACTTTACCATCAAAAGATGTGAAAGATGTCGGAGAACAAAATAGTTAATTTCGCTCCAAGACATAAAATGTTACCATAGTGTTTGTCATCTGTCACTCCTTCCAATGTGGACTTCAGATTCTTGTTTACGATTCTATTACAACCATAAAGGACAATCTAAAATAAACTGCAACTCATCATCTTCAGGTGGAAAGGAGGCCTTAGTCAGTAAGTCAGGAGGTTTAAGGCCTTGCTTATCACTATGGCTCAACGGGATACATGCGAAAGTCAATTTGCTACAAATAGATGGGTTTGCATATGAATATTTCTAGCTATGACAAAATTTCTACATTGAAATGTATTTACCACGTGGAAGCACAGTGGATAACCCACTCGACTTTTGGGTTATTGCTCCTTTGGGAAACCATAGGATTCGGTGTAATGTGAGTTAGAACCAGGAATGGCCCTCTGCAAGGTGCATACATTGCACTTTATCTCGTCAAAATCTATAGAGTATTAGCTGGGAAATTTAGCAAAACATACCTTGAAGAGGACAATTTTTCGGTGTGAATGTTTCCCTAAAGTCACATCAGTTAGCCACAGAAGGAATAATACAGTCATGAAGTAAATATTTGACAGTCTTGTTTCAAGATAGCAAACTTAGATTTTGACAAACAATGCATGTTTAAGTCATTGAATATTTGAAAGGCTGTAAAGCTAAATCTTATAATTTATTATATGATATCTGATAATATCTTAAGATTTTTGAAAGATTTACTAGGATTACATTTTTGAATGGATTGGAGACTGCCAACCTTGTCTATTTGTAGCAAATATTCACTGACAATTCCTTGTTGAACCTTAGTGTATGTGTGTGACTACCCAATGTACATTTGGCTAGGGAAATCTAGACTTTCATGACATTCATATCATCTGTCAACTTTGCAAGCCAAGGATTTTTGGTAACCTCCATTTTATCCAGGGATAAAGATTGGCAGGGGCCCAGTCCCCCATGGCCCCTAGAATTTGGGCTGGGCCCCTGAATATTTAGAGAAAATGCCCATACCCTTAATATTAAGAATCAAATTTTGCTATTCTGGGCCCCTAAGTTAAAATTGTCAGTCTTTATCCCTGTTATCCCTTTCCAAAACGGCAAAATAGCAGGGTGGTCCACTTCAAAAGCTGCTGCTGACGGCAAAATGGATGTTGATAAGGATAGAATTTGTGTAAATTATAGCGCAGAAAATATTGAGACAAAAGGAGAAACTGCTGGTTATCAGCAGTTTCTTCTTTTGTCTCAATGTTTTCCCAGACAGTTTCCAATGGGGGACGTCAAAACCAGGCCCCGGTTTCTCGAAAAAACTTAAGTACGTTCTCATGCTCAAATCTGAGCAACGTGCTCAAATCGCACGAAATCCATGTGAACTTCAATCGAATACCCTTCAATGTTGGAGAGTATTCCTTTGAAGTTGAGCATGTTCTCATGAGTTTGTACTTAAGTTTTTTCGAGAAACCGGGGCCAGGTCTTGTTTTGGAAAGGGTTAAGTTTCTTACAAACACAAAGTGGAGATATAATCCGTGGCTGGTGAAGGTGATCATCTGTATTCATCAAAGACTGTGGAATCATGATTCAGGAATGGTGCTGTTTGATTTCAGTTTATACTTGCACATCATCCTTTATCTTTCGTTTGATTCCTTGAATAATTCATGATCATATTTCTTATGCCCCTTATCGAAGGATTTGGGGTATATTGTTTTAGAATGTGTTGTTGAATATGGGCCCAGACCTTTGATGGGCACCATATAACTCAGAATTGTTCTTTACAACATAAGTTGAAAATACAACATAAAACGGTAATACCAAGAATCGTTCTGCAAGCTGTACAAGAGGATTAATTTTCTGAATGAATGAAATAATGTGAAATAAAACTAATATTGAAAATAAAGAAAACAATGGCATCATTTGTTTTCTTCTTTTTCTGTATTGTTTATAATGCTTACAATGCTATACGGAAGTGAGAAGAAAAAAAAATTGTGGCCGAAATTCTCATGCATGTTACTACAACAACCAAATGGTATTATATCATGCTAATTATCTGGATTACAAAATATATCTTACTTCTTTCCATTTTGAAGCTTGTTTATTTCTAGAAATAAGATGTGTTGATCACTAAGCTTTGACCGTTTGCCATAAGAGTTTATGTTACTAAGCATGTGTTTTATTTTTCTCCATTTTCAAGCTTGTTCACCTCTAGTATTGAAGTTTAAGCCTCCTCTCTGTGACCCCACCTGCCCTGGAGTGTTTGGTAATGGCTTATAACACTGTTTGGCTACTCCTTTAGAAAAATTACAGGGCTACAGATGTTTAAATTTAGTGTAAACCTTGTCATTCTGTGTAAATCAATTACTTCAGTACTTCCAGTCCTTTGATTTTCAAAAATTAAAGTGCTGAAAGTACTGAAGTACCAGTCTTAGCTTTATGTTACTATTAAAAAGATTTTCAGAGGTATACTGCTTTGAAATATTTATAAGCTGGTAGTTGCTGAGATCAAGATCAAAACTGCATACCAAGACAAAAAAAAATCGGTTTGAGATTTTTTATGTGAAAATAGATCTATTAGGACATAAATATTAAAGGCAATCTACAAAATCTACATGTACTGTCTAGTATTTTCATCATCATTCCATAACGTCAAAATGTCTGTAGCCTTGTATATAGCTTTTTGGGATCTTGGTTTTGGCTCTTTTTCTCCCTTCCAACCTAGATCTGCTTTTGTTGTTGTGGGTGTCAGGGTTCAATCATTTCTGTTCCATAGACAATTGGCAGTATATCCAATCACTTGTTACTGTACTACATTTGCTACACTGAACTTTAGGAGCTGTTTCTTTTGGGTGATTAACTGAAAACTTTAATGTATTATTTTTACTTTAATAAAAGAAAAAAGAATTTTTACTTGGGAAATTTGTCTCAACATCTTTGATATATTTATATTTTCACCAGAATTGTTTTATTAATAGAGACTGATTGTACATATTTACAACACATGAACTGGATTAACTGTTTACTATCCGTCTATTTTAATTTGATTCCCAGTTTTAAAGTATTGAAAGCAGCTTTAATTATCCCAGACTTTTTCATTCCAATATTAATAACATTCCTGCTACAACCATTCCTTATACTCAAAATTTTGCTTCTGAAGTATATTTCTTGACACTTTAACCTGGCTTCTATTCAAGTTATTACTTTTCTGTGTACTATTTTGGAAGTGTATTTTCCAAGTGTTAGGCCCACAGTTTTATGGGATATCACCAAAAACACCCTTAATTTATAGATGTTTGGTGTAAATATGGTGTATTTTCTGTAGGATATATAATTTACAAGTTGATATATTAAAAAGAAAAATGATGGAATTCCAGCAAATTGACCAAGTTTATTTTGCAAAAGATGTATATACACGGTAATGCCGTCAGTACTTTGAATATGAAGCTTTTAGAGATTTGCTTGGATAGATTTTATTTTGAAGGATGAAGGTCAACTGTTCCATTTAGACCCTTACAAAAACCTTTGTTACATATCCTAGATTTTATCTATTCAAACCCCAAACAAATCTGGTTTTGATTGCCCTGTTGTAGGAAAGGTTTTTCAGCATTTTCTCCTCTTTCCTCGCCATTTTCCTGGATATAAAATACACAGAAATTCTGTATGAATAAATGTCAAATGTGTCATCTGCAACAATTTTCAATTTTAACAGTCTAAGTTTTGGCTTTTTAAGAAACAGATGAATAGTACTTTGAAATAAGCTAAATTACTTCTAAACAGAATTTAAATTATGTATTGCTGTCCCAATTATACAAGATTCTAATAACATAAGCACAACCATGGCTTTTTCAGACAATATTAGGTGTACTAAATTGTAGGTGGCTGCCGGATGCAAAATTACTTGAAACATCTTCATTCCTCAAGTAGAAAACTTGATATAATTATTTCCCCTCTTCTTTGTTGCTTAGACATTTTCAATTTTATATATCTTTTCCATTCATTCCCATGTAAAACCATGTGCCTTCATTTTGTTACCATGCTTTTATTTTCATACATTTTCTCTCGAGATAGATCTTGTTCTTTTCCCCGGTAAAATTTGTAGATCATAAGCTCTTAGGACTTTTTGTGTAGGTGCCCATTTATCGCAGAATATTGTCCATAACTTTGACAAAATAACTTTCAACCTTTTCCCAAACAATGACGCCTTTTTTCACCCTACAAGAAATAGGTTTTGGAAAATACTGTGCAACATAAAAAATTGCTTGTGACAAGCAATTTCTTCAATTTTCACAATATTTCCCTACACTAGAAAAACGAAGGATGTAAAAATTTCATGCACTTTGAATTGCCATCTGCAACATCATTGAATAAGGAAAAGTCTAAAATTTTGCTGTCTGGTAATGGCATGAGATATATCCATTTTTTCTCTCTAAAAGCTTTTACAACTGTTTGTGCAGGTGTTTGTGGATCTCAGATCTTAATATCGGCCATAACTTGATAAAGTAACTTTGAATAGGGTTTTCATATTTCACTAAGTATTTCTGCAATTGATGTAGATAGCTTTGTATGATACCATGTTCAAGGCTATCCACTCAGGTCAAGGTCAACTATCTAGGTCACATTTTAGAATGGTGTTACAAGGTTTCACAAACACATATTGCTTTACAAATTCATTTATTCTCATATTTTTTACTTCTCTTAAATATCACTATCAAGTAGATAGATCTATTGTTCATACAATGTAGCCAGACTTTTAAATTGATTAATGTACAAGAAGACTAAATGTTTGGTCTTTCTTGTGTCATTTGGTCAGATATCTTTTAATTGGTCAATTGTAGAAAGAATGAATCTTTGAAAATTATGTGAAATACATATGGATTACATTTCTTTCATTAAAGGCTCCCTTTATACATGTAGTATTCTATGCAATCTTAGTGTTAAAAAGCTATTTAACATTCTGGTAGAATTTGTGAAAATTTTAAATATCATGGGTGGTTTTCTTGGCTTTAAAGTAGTTTGCTATTACTGAAAATTTTAAATGTCTTCATAACTTTGGCATAATACTAGTCTATTACAATTTTCATTAATAAATCTGGCATAACAGACTTACATTAAAGATACACATTTACTGTTACTTACTTATTTTCTGGATAATTTACTGCATAAAAATAACTGTACATAAATGAAATATGGCATTTAATTTTCATCTGTGCCAAATGTCAGCTCTGTCTGATCTGTATTGGCTTAGATGACGACGGATTTAAAACCCAATATCACATCATTTCGTAAACACTATCTGGCAGATAATGCCCACTTTGAATATTTTACATATCTTTACACCGCTGCATGATTATCGATTTATGTCATTTGCTGTATGAATCTTGTATTCTGTCTTATAAAGTCTATAAACGATGCGACAACATGCTAAAAGCCAACTTCTGTGGATTATAAGGGATTTGGGCCTACGGATACTAATGTCACTTTAAATGTTACATTTAAAATCTCACTATACTTAAGTCCATTTGATGTCAGACTTTATACAAGTTCACCCAATGCTTGCATGCAACTTGAAATGCAACAGGTTGTGATTACATTACTAAAGTTGTAGTAAAAAACATCTTTAATGTGAAAGAAAGCAAAAAAAGTGAAGAACTTAAAGGGGAATGCTCCAGTTTTTCGGAACACTCGGCCGTAACTGTGAAAAATTAAATGTTTCGGACCATACATGTATATGTTTCGCTACCATATTTTCAATAATATAACATGTGATCATAATTTACAGTTTCGACAGTAAAAATCGTATTTATTATGCGAAACTGGTTTCCTCAAGATGGAATCGATTATTTAGAGCAAGACAGTAGTGTGTATTCAGTTACCACTGTTTTGCGTCATTTTATTCATGTGAAGCTGATAAAAAATTGCTGTGATTTACTAATAAGTGCGATGACCTATACATTTTCTTTTTGAATTATTACCAGGACATGTTGCTTGATTAACAATGAGGGAGTTTTATCAAATTCTATTATGTAGAACTTGAAATATTTCCAAAAATATGTAAATTTTGACATAAAACAATTCAGCTGTGTTGATCTAACTTAACATGCAAGCATGCTGTATTATACATTTACGTGTTTATAATAGCACATATATATTATGTTTTCTGTTCTTATTAAATGTAAGACGTTACTTTAAATCCATTTTCGGGACTAAACGATGATTATACTGCATTTTTAGCTCGACTTTTCGAAGAAAATGAGAGCTTATACTGTCACCCGGGCGTCGGCGTTGGCGTTGGCGTTGGCGTTGCAACCAAGGTTAAAGTTTTTTCAAACATCAATAACTTCCATACTATCAGGTGATTCAACCCAAACTTGGAATACTTATTCACCATCACACCCTCTACCTTACTATCAGGGCCCATGACCCTGGGACCACTCTATTTGGAGTTATGCCCCCTTTATACTAAGCAACTTAGAAAGTCGAGCGCGCTGTCTTCGGACAGCTCTTGTTTAGCATTTTTAATGACTTTGGACAGGACTGGTGAAAGAAATTGTGCATTTTTTACTGTAGGGGTATGTGATATGAATGCCTATAAAGTTCAAACAAGATTGATGACCATCCATTTTCATTTTATTTTTCGATTGGTATATTCTGTTTTTATTCGGGAGACAGGGCGGAGCCTAGTAAGCGGTTCATTCCATTTAAGCTTGGGGAGAAACAGCCTTTTCGATTAGCGGTAAATCGTCGCTATTGTTGCAAAACGTTATAACTACAGCGTGAATCAATCTGTAGTTACAAGGTTTTATGACAACACATTTTACAATCGCGCATTCTTTCAATTTCGAAATATGGTCATGCTCGTGCCGCACGTTTTTCCTCTTCTATCAACCAAGGTATCGAGAAGTAAACTCGTCGAATAACCCCTTTACTTAGCCACACCCTGTCAGGTGAATAAAAACGGAATATAATAACATGTAATTTCAACATACAAAATATAGATAAATTCTATTATTGGGAAAAAATTTAGGAAACTGGAGCATTCCCCCTTAATGTCAAAGAAGGCAATCTCTATGTAGTAGCCAATGAAGCGTTATAAGGTTGGTAATTATTCTGAATAGTTTGATGAGATAGCAAATGATAGAAACTCTCCAAACACTGGTGATTTCCTTCTATTTAACAGGGCATCTACCAAGTTATAGAGGAAAAACAAACAGCTCATGGAACCGCGTTGAAAGCTATGCAAGAATTTCCAAACCAACACAGAGTTCGAGTTAACGAACATCAACCTGTCTCAATTATATCTTATGATTTTATACAAACAAAATGTGCTAGATCTAGATCCTTATAGAGAAATAAAGAGTTATAGGTGAAGGTGCAACGAACATGGTGAGAAAAAACACCAAATTCCAGAAAATGATGCTTTCTGACTCTCCAAAGGAAAAAAAGCTTTGGAAAACAGTGATAAATGAAGAAATTGATTGTTACAAGCAATTTGCAATTTCTTTATTTCCCACGCTGTTAACTACACAGAAAGAGCAAAAAATGTTGTATTCTATTTGTTTGAAATTATTGTCTGCAACACCTTTGAATTTGGACCAGTCTGAAATTGTTGGTAATATGTTAATTAACCCATTACCACACAGTGACTCCTTTTGACTCCCCACAAGATAATGGCTTTGGAAAACATCGTGGAAAATGAAGAAATTGCTTGTGACAAGCAATTTCTTCATTTCCCACAATGTTTTCTATGTAAAAAGACCAAAAAATGTAAAATATCTTTCACTTAAAATTATCGTCTGCAACATCTTTGAATTTGGACTAGTGTAAAATTCTGCCGTTTGGTAATTGGTTAAGAACAAGTACAGTGTAACATTGAACTACATGTAGTGTATCACAACAAAAAAAGTGTTATAATTTTATTTGCATCATGAAGTCAATTAAATCTATATATTCTTTTATTTCGGAATATATTTTTGAACTTTGGACCAATCTAAATTTTTGTCGTTCCTGAAATAAATAAATAAGTTTCAGGCGCTGTCTTACAATTGGTATACAAAGCACCTAGTATTAATATTATAATGCATGAATTGTAATTATCTAATATATAGTAATTAATAGTAATTTTACTTATAACTTATTATAGCCTAGCTATTGTGCCTTGTTGTTACTGTTTTTGACTTGTCTTTTTTGTATCAAGGTGCTTTTAAAATTTATATCTATGCATGGGAACTTGATCTCTCTGTCTTAGCATTTCTGTTGTCATCATTGATAGTTTGTTTATCATGCTCCCGGAAAAAATTTCGGGGGAGCATATAGTCGCCACGCTGTCCGTCCGTCCGTCCGTGTGTCCGTCCGTCCGTCCACATCCATATCTCAGCAACCCTTGGACCAAATTCAATGAAACTTCACATGTGAACTCCCTGGGTCAATACCTAGGGACTTTTTTCTCCGTTTGAAAATTTAAGGCTGTGTCATGGAAAAAGGGGCCTTAGTGTAAAAATTAGTTTTTCTCTTATTTCTCTTCATTTAATAGGCTGAATTTAATGAAACTTTGTGCTCATGTAATAAATAGGATGTTCTAGACCATATTCTATAAATAATGTGTGTACAAAAAAAACTGTCATGGGAAAAGGGGGCTTAATGTATGATAGTTTTTATTTTGTGACAAACACTTATTCTGGGAGCATAATCCGTCTGTGACGGCTCTTGTTATTCAAGGGTTAATATTTATATTTGGTTCCAAAACATGATTACAAAATGTTGCGGACCATAATCCCAAGCAACACCTTATTAACCTTTGATATGATGAAGAGTAGGCAGGATTGGCTTTGAGCTTAATTAACCCTTTCCCAAACGGCAAATCTTCAAAATTTCCATTTCAAAAGCTGCTGCAGAGGACAAATGGACCTTGTCTAAGATAAAATTTGTGTACACTATAACATGAAAAATATTGAGACAAAAGGAGAAACTGCTGGTTATCAGCAGTTTCTTCTTTTGTCTCAATGTTTTCCCAAGCCATTTCTATAAAGGATGTCAAAACCAGGTCTTGTTTGGGAAAGGGTTAATAACGTCTTGTTTGCTGCAAGCGACAAGATAAGCATTACAAGGGCCAGTATCAACATGTGTCATCTGCAATTACCTGCAATTTTGGATAATCTTGGTTCAGCATGTTTTACATAGAAATTGGGCCATGCACCAAATCACAAATAAGAAAATAATTCGGCAATTCCTTAGAAATGAAAACCAATTTGTTAAATGTTCATTGGCTTTGTATATAAAATTCCGTCCAACATTAATCCATAATTATTACAGCATAGTAAAATATTAACACTTAATAACATTGACTCACACATGTATCATTTTCAAAGAAAGTGCAATGAAATGATCAGTATAAAATTGTTATTTAGCAACCACAACATTGTATCACATTTCAAGCTCAAAATTTTTACATCTCAATTTTGTCATTTCTTTTTCTCTTGCTGCAATCTTTGCGATTTTTTTTTCTAAAATCCAAAACTCAATGAAACTATACTAGCTCAATGCACGCTTATGGTCTAGGCAATTTGAAATTGTTTTTGCCAATTTCTTTGTTTCTTACTCAGTCTTAAATTTTTGAGCTAATTTTTTGTCATTTTCTTTTCTCTTACAGTAGTCTTTGAAAAATTTGTCTTTGGCAATCTATGTATCAAAACATTCCAGCTTAACCCATTCCAACATAAGGATGGTATTTGACACCCCCAAAATATCTACAGGCTTTGGAAAACAGTGTGGCACTTAAGGCAAGCAATTTCCTCATTTCCCACAATGTTTTCTACCAAGAATGACCAACAAAACTGTAAAAGTTTGCTTACTTGTTATTTTGGTCTGTAACATCATTAAGTTTGGACCAGTCTAGAATTTAGTGGTTTGGTAATGTGTTACATGTTCAATCACGTGTATAATCACGTGACTCAGAATTTCTGATAATCTTCCATAATTATCTTTTTTAATACTTGACCGATTTGAATTTGGTTTAAAGCAGAGAATGTGGACAGATGTCACGCGTTAGATGGACGTGGTTTATTTTTGAAAAATCAACTGGTAAAAAAGTTATTGAAGATAAACCAAAATTTTGGTTTATCTTCAATAACTTTTTATCAGTTGATTTTTCAAAAATCAAACACGTCCAGCTTATTCCTGGCATTTTCCCACATTATATGCTTCAAACGGAGTTCAAATCGGTCAAGTATTAAAAAAGATATTGAAGATTATCGGAAATTTTGAATTACGTGATTATACACTGTGTCATTGGAAGCTGGTGCTTCTCTATCTGTTAGAAATATCGTGGGTGTAAATGCTAAACCTTGTATGTCGATTCGTGCGATTATCAAAGTACAAACTTATGTGCCCCGTGTAGACGATTCTCGCAGGTTTTGAGATATTTTGACTGATCAGTATTATTGACACATTATTTGTGAACAATTTATGTCCAAATTTCAAGTAAGACATTTCAGTTTGGGAAAAGTTACTAACTTTTTTACCTCCCATTTAAAATTTTCCAAAACCGAGATGCGAGGTTTTGCATTTACAAGGACGATATGCTACATTTTTGTATCAATTTTTGTCATCTTTTTTCCTACAATATTATTGGAACATGATTATTAAACATATTTTGAGTATGCATTTTATTTTGAGGAACAATATGATGCCATAAGGGGTATTACATGTACTGATTTCATTTGACATTGTGCAGCTTTAGCTTTTGTTATCATTATATAAATTACAAACTTAAGCATTTGCCTAAAATAGTTCAGTCATATTTTCTTGCATTCATTTCATATCCACGAACTAATTGGTCTAACGAAGTCTCTTTGTTTAACCCTCTCACAAACAACAAAAATTTAGGATGGTCCAATTTGAAAGTTGTTGCAGATGACAAAATGGATATTGAAAAAGAAAGGATTTTTGTACAATATAGCTAAGAAAATATTGAGACAAAAGGAGAAACTGCTGGTTATCAGCAGTTTCTTCTTTTGTTTCAATGTTTTCTCAAGCCTTTCCTATTCGGGATGTCAAAACCAGGTCTTGTTTGGGAAAGGGTTAATATGAACATGTCTTGCATGAAAGCCAGTGCCATGTCAAATGAAACGATCTATAACTGTCAAAATGATTGGAACAAATTGTTCAAACTCTGAGGGATAAAGGAAGATTTTTTTCATGATTTGCAATAAACCATTGTCAAGACCACAAAATATTAGACCGGTATATGTTGGAATTCAGTTCGTACAACAAAATATGTGCTAATAGAAATAGAAAGGTTTGTATTCTGTAACATTGAACTTTTGTGGGGGAAAAGGAGAAAATGCAGATTCTCAGCATTTTCTTTTCCCACATTGTTTTCCAAAGCTTTTCGTATTAGGGACATCATTACCAGATATTGGTTTTGAAAAGGTTTTAATTCTATACTTTCTATAGATATTATAGTCAGGATGTCAAATAATTGTCTAAGATTGTCAGTGATTTTGTGTTGTAAAATCTACATTTTATGTCCAGTTTTTACATTGAAGGTTGTCTCTTTATGGTTGTGGGCCATGGCCATAGCTCAATTGGTAGCACATTGGACTCATTTGTGAGGTCCAGGGTTTGATCACCAATGGTAACAGTGGTTGATTGTAAACCTGTGTGGGCAAGCAGCTGGAGGCTCGGTAAGGATATTGTGGTAGTGCTGGTTATAGAAATGACAGGAATTCTTATTCAGGTGCTCCAGCCACCACAATATGACCATAGCAGTTGAAAGTAGTGTTAAACCCCATTCAATCAATGTTTACGGTCGTTTAGGAGACTATCAATTATCTATGGGTCTGGGGTTTGGAATCAGGCCTCCCTGACATTAAAGTAGTCATCTGTCTCTAACCAATGAATTGTTTATAATGAATTGTCACAATGGGATGAGCAGCTGACCACCCCTGTGAAATGCTTTGTCATTCTTCATGAAGTATTTAATAGATATTCATGAGCTATTCAAGAACGGAAAAAATGAAATCTTCATGAAGAAGAAGTGAACAGAAAATGGCCCATTTGCATAAATCTTCATTAAAACAGAGTAACGAATTTTTCATGAAGTTGGAAATGCATAATAAATCCTTAAACCATGCAGTTTTGCATTCTGAGAAAAAGGCATGAAGTCTTCATGAATAAATAATCATATAATTCATGAAGACTTCATGCAAGAAAAATACGCAAACGATCTTAAGAAGAAATCATGATTATTCTGTTAACAATGTGTATGGGCCATTTTCTGTTCACTTCTTTTCAATGAAGAATTCATGAATAATATTTCTTTACAAACTTCATAAAAACATACGGGTTTCTCTAAACACAGAGTAATGAATTTTTTATGAAGTTGGAAATGCATAATAAATCCTTAAACCAAGCAGTAATGAAAAAAAAAATCACGTCAAGGTCATGAAAAATACTAAAAAAACAATTTGTACAAATATGTTGCTGACAGAACAAAACTTAAGAAACTTTTTGTAGAACAGGTAGTTTCAGAACTGTAATAAGTAACAGGCCATTAAAAATCAATGATTCCTATTTATAGAAGCAAAATAATAATATCCATTTTACAGAATAATTGACCAAACGCCGACTGTCAATCAAAAACATCGATTAGCCAATGGACAATCAGAAAAATGTCATGCCCCAATTGTTCTTCGTTGCACGTGTTATTGTATCGATTTATCGACTGACAATCGAAACAATCGACATGCCAATGGCAAAGAAATTTGTGCTAACAATAGACTAGGTTTACCGTTATGTTTTGATAAACCGTCTGTGTTGTTATTAAATCTCGTAACTACGGCTTAAATCAAGCCGTAGTTACGAGATTTTATAACAACACCTACGAAATACTATTTTGTTTGTCCGAATTTACGTCACGATTAACTTGATAAAATATTTCCCTATTAACGATCACATCCCCGTTGTTTGTCTTAAATTCTATGTTGGGCGGAGCGATCTGTCGATTGGCGTTTGGTCAATTACGTGGGTGGGGAATGGTAAAAAAAATAAACATTTAAATTTGTTAAATTTAGTCTAAAGAACACTTACTTACATTGCCTTCCTTGGTTTTATCATTTAGTGAGCTCCTTAATCACTTGATTATAACTAAAAATATTATTTAAACTCTTAACAAAAACATATTTCTTGACAAATAGTCAGACAAGCAAAATTCCCTCCATTATTTTCTAAACCACATGTCATAGACTGGAACATAAATTAGACTGGGAGATCATGAACGTTTTAAGAAGATTTTATGAACTGCACACAATCCATTATCAATTCATGATTAGTTCATGATTTATTCTTAATACAACAAAACAAGAATGTTTTATGAAGTACCAGTTTTAATTGCAGTGGAAAATATTCAGAAAAAAATCATGAACAAGTTTCAGGATTATTCATATTTTTTTTTTAAATGAAAACTTCATAATAAATCCTTTGCATTCATCATGAAGGTTTTAAGGATTTTGTCAATCATTAATATCTTCATAATGTCTTCATGAAGCAATTATCATCATACTTCATGCAGAAAACTTCATGAAGTGTGTTAAAGAAGTGATAATGAGTAATGTATGAAACATTCTTAAGATTCATAATATGTTCATTATTTTATGAATTACATTTCACAGGGGCAGTGGCTTGGATTGGATTTTGTGTTTTTACTGGTGCAAGAGCAACCAGGTACACATAGTTAGGGTTTGAGTTTATTGGGGTTTTACGCCGTTTTCAACTACCAGGGTCATATCGCGGCGGCTGGAGCACCTAACCGTGGGTTCCTGGTATTTCTCACACCAGTACAACCACAATATCCAAACCGAGCCTCCAGCTGCTCTCTCACATAGATGATTCACACCCATTGGTGAGAGACAAATGACTTTTGTCAAATGTCAGAATGGATACTGGCCGAGCCGGGGATCGAACTTGAGACCCCTGGATTGACAGACTCCAACGTAACCGACTGAGCTATCCGGGCTCGGCCACATAGTTAGGTTCATCAATATGCTTTTACAACTGTTTGGTACAAATCCATAGAAATGCTGTTAGAAAAAGATGTATACATATGTCAATATTTGTGTATCCACTTTTCTGAATGGTCTTAATTCAAAAATGTTGTAGTCAACAAAATGGACATAGAGCTTTCCCCAAACAAGACCTCCTTTTGGTGCCCCTTCTGAAAATGTTTGGGAAAACAATGAGGCAAAGAAGAAAATACATTCATTTTCTCCTTTTATCTTGATCCACATCCTTGTTGTCGTATGCAGCAGCTTTAGAATTGAAGCAATCTTTGATTTTGGAATGGATCTTTACACGGCCGCTTATCTACTAAATCACAACATTTTGTTGTGTATGAAAAAAAGTTTAGAGGATATCCGGTTGGCAGTTAGAGGAGCCGACAAATCGAAGGGTGAAAGGTGAGTCTCGTCTTTTAATCGAAATGTTCTTGTTTCTAGCTCGAAAATCAAAAATCGGAGAATGTCATACAACCCTTTATTCATTTTCACATATTTGTGAGCCCCATCCAAACCCCGATTCCCAGAGATTGAACGGAAATTCATTTTCTCCCGTTGCAAGGGTAGCCCCAATATTGACATTTCGTCAATCCTGAGGAGCGTTTGTCCACTTTCTGTGGATGAATGGCCCAAAACCTGTGTGTATTATTAAATAGTTGTATGTAAATTACATCGTGCAAACAATATTTTAATAACTTACTGTCGATCTTTGAAGAAAATCAGTTCTTCCGGTCAGTTTGTGCGTTAGAGGATAGGTTGTGAGTAAGAGGATAGGTTGTGATTTAGAAGACAGAATGCATTCATCGCATTTAATACCATTTGTCATTGTTTATATTCGAATTAAGCCAAACCGAAATACTCTATATGATATGTCTATTTTCAAAGGGTGAGTGAAATGGCATAACGTATTTTTACGCCCAGTAAATTGATACACCAGGGACACAGACCTTTAACATTGTCTGCTTGTCTGCCAATCTGCATGTGATAATTTAAAATGAAAATTTAAGTTAAGAGGGCGTTTGTGCGTTCTCTTTTTAAAATTTCATACACCTGATATTCTTGTCTGCTAGGCCTACATCTTTTACTTCGGAAAAGTCAAATATTTAGCCATTTTGGTAATGGGTGAAGTGTTTTCAAAAATGTTTCCAAAATGACACAATTTTGGACTGCTTTTATTATAAAGAGTTACAGATGTGAGAAGTATATGTTTGAGGGCGTAAATATTGAGGGAAGGGCTGATAATCAACAATTTCTTCTTTCTCTCGATGTTTTCCGAAACTATTTTACAAGGGAGTTATAAAATATATCTTGTATGGGACATTTTTGGAGAAATCTTTATGAAGGAAATCGAATTCTCTTGTTCCGTTGCTTTTACATGATGTGTAAATGGGATTCTTTAACCCTTTCTCATACAAAGCATGGTATAACGTACTTATTACAAAGGGATTGTAAAGTATTGACACAAAAGAAGAGATTACTGTTAATCAGCAATTTCTCCCGTTGTCTCAGTATTCTCTGTTCTACTTCTCTTTATAAAAATCATCTTGGTATTAGTATCCATTTGTCGTCTGCAGCCTTTTTCAAATTGGACCAACCTGAAATGTAGCTGTTTCGGAAAGATTTTTAAAACGTTGGTGGTGTGAAGATATGCCTGTAATCAAACTTTGTAAGTTGTATTTGCAATGGTTAAAATATTTACAATAGATTTGTTGTTCCAATGCAGGTATCAGATTTCAACACCTTTCCTCATGTTCCTGGTGTGTCCAGATTAGGTGACAAACTCACTGTTTTGAAAACTCACTGTTTGAACTGGATACAAGTCGTGTCCCTAGATATAGGCTATAAAGTAAGTACTGAAAAGTGTTCCAGACTAGTAGACAAACTTAGATCAGTCATCCAAGTATTTTAGTGGCCCTTCATTTTGGAGTATTGAATGATGTTAAGAATCCTACACGCAAAATTGTAGATTCGACAGATTTTGTCTATATTTGTATGAACTTCAAATGGTCATATATCTTTTTAATTAAGAGAGGTAAAGTGATAATCTTTGTGTCGTTGATTTTCTCATGGAATGATCTCAAAAACGATATATTACAACATTGGAATCATTTCTAAAAGGGTTATTTACCGTCGTTAGTTTCTGCTTGATATGAAGCTGCATGCTAGCGGTGAATTTCTTACGTCTAAGGTTAATAATTTGCTTTTGTTGATTTTCAGGATGTGTACTCGTACTCTGTCAAATAAAAATGACAAAGTGATTCTTAAGTGAAATAAGGGTTTAATCTTTTGACAAGACTAGTCTAGTAATGAGAGTATTTCGGTTTGGCTTAGTTCGCATATAAACAATGACAAATGGTATTTAATGCGATGAATGCATTCTGTCTTCTAAATCACAACCTACCCTCTTACTCACAACCTATCCTCTAACGCACAAACTGACCGGAAGAACTGATTTTCTTCAAAGATCGACAGTAAGTTATTAAAATATTGTTTGCACGATGTAATTTACATACAACTATTTTATAATACACACAGGTTTTTGGGCCATTCATCCTCAGAAAGTGGACAAACGCTCCTCAGGATTGACGAAATGTCAATATTGGGGCTACCCTTGCAACGGGAGAAAATGAATTTCCGTTCAATCTCTGGGAATCGGGGTTTGGATGGGGCTCACAAATATGTGAAAATGAATAAAGGGTTGTATGACATTCTCCGATTTTTGATTTTCGAGCTAGAAACAAGAACATTTCGATTAAAAGACGAGACTCACCTTTCACCCGCCGATTTGTCGGCTCCTCTAACTGCCAACCGGATATCCTCTAAACTTTTTTTCATACACAACAAAATGTTGTGATTTAGTAGATAAGCGGCCGTGCTTTAGATTTTGCGAATAGTATGTAATTGAAATTTTGTTATGGAGGAAACACTTGATGTACGAAGAAAACATGTAATGAAGAAAATGCTGCTGATCATCATTTTGTCAAATTGGTCAAGGATTCTTTTTTATGTGCATACCAACCAAATTATTAGAAAGAGCTATACCCTATAAAGTGCCTTTGTACAATTTAATGAAGAATAGCTCAGCGCATTCCTAAACAAGTCCTGCTTTTTATAAAACTTTGAAAAGTTAAACTTAGGAGACAAAAATTTAATGAAAATGCTGAAAATAAGCATTTTGTTTCCTAATCGTTTTGTGTCATTAATTGCGATCAACTCGTAACTGCTGCTTAAACCAAGCTGCAGTTACAAGGTTTTGTTGAAGAGCAGTTGCATTTTCTTTCTAAGATGACCCGTAGGATAATATGTGGAATAATATGTGAAAATCCGGAGGAAAAAAGAATGTGCTGATAACCAGAATCTCATTCTTTCAATGACAATACTTACATGTTCACTGGTTTTTTTTCACACAATTCAGCGAAAAGAAAAAAGAAAGTGAAGATGTGCTTAGTTTCTTTTAATGTTTCAAAAGCTTTCTCTGTTAGGGGCGCCAAAACCAGGTATTGTCTAGGAAAAGCCTATTTGATTCCATATGATTATTTTTTAGAAACTTTGTTAGGACGTGATTGTCTGTGTATTGTTAGTTAATTATTGTGATGATTTTTTGTACAAAATGTTTTTGTTAGTTGAAGTATGACTAATATATTGTGATGACTTTTGTAGTATAGACTTTACAAATGTTTCCACTATTTCAAGTTATTAAAATTCATTTTTTATACAAAATGACTTTTGGGTTCTTTCAATCTTTAAAAAGAAGATGATGATGACTGATAAGGAATCCCATGGAAATTAAAGAGAAACTAAATATTGTCGCATATCTTCAAAAACCTTGTAACTACAGCTTTAAATAAGCTGCAGTTACAATGATTTTGAAGAAAAGCGACAATAAGATATTGACTGATGAAGACTCTGCTGTTGCAGTGATCTCCCCAGCACAATAAGCTGTATTGGCCCCACTACAGCTTCATGTAAATCAGAGTAATGCCCCTACAGCTTCAAAACTACCCAACAGCTTAATTTCTTCAAAACGGTTGCAAAAGTGAGACATTTAGAGGTATTTTATGTCCAGAACTGATACAAGGACTGGTGCATTCCTATAAACTAAAATGTACTCATTCTGTATAAAACATTATGGGAAAAGAAGAAATTGCTCAAATTGAGCAATTTCTTCTTTTCTCATTATGTTTTTATTCACAATTATTTGCATAAAGACAGTGTGTTGTAAGGTTTACCAATGCCATTACGGCTTCAACATATTCTGCGGAGAACCCTGAATTGAAATATCGTAAGTAGGAGAAAATGCATGTACCCGGTATTGAAGAATTAATTGAAAGAGAAAATGCTTAAAAAGTAATTGGGAGAAAATGCATAGGACATGTTCACGAAAAAATGCAATTGCGTGAAAATTCGTAAGCCACGCAGATGGAAAAACGCAATGGATCCAGAAAACGCATACGCGTGACACAGACGTACATGGAGATAATGTTTGGAAAATACTGGAGACTGAAAAACTACTGCCAACAATTCTCATAAAATGTTAAATGGAAAAAAGAAAATGCTCACAATCTTGATAGGCCTACACTTGTAAATATATGCGAAAAGAAAGTAAAATACAGAAGAATAATGTAATCGAAAGAAATTGGCCCAGTCTCATTGACCCGTGAACAACCCCCATCTTATTCCCCAAGACAATGTGGTTGTTTTGGGATTCATCTTAAGTTTGGTACGAATCCCAGTTTGGATTGACCATTGAAGAAAGTTCATCAGGAAGAAATACTGGTCATGTAAGTGTTTCCCACATGATGTCTCATTTTGACCCCCCCCCCCCCCCCCCTCACACACGCACAAGATAATGGCTTTGGAAAGCATTGTGGAAAATGAAGAAATTGCTTGTCACAAGCAATTTCTTCATTTACCACAATGTTTTCTGTCTAGATAGACCAAGAAATGCAACATTTCTTTCACTTCAAATTGTAGTCTGCGACATCTTTGAATTTGAGCCAGTCTAAAATTGTCGTTTGGGAATGGGCTAAGACCGGTCTATCCATTGTCGTGCGCGGATCCATGAGTGGGACCTGATGTCCCCTTCGAATTAGGTTTTTCAACGTGATTTAAGGAAGTTTTTCGTGCATAAATGCAGTCGCCCGACCCCACCTGGAAGCACGCCCCCTCTGGGACAATGCCTTGATCCTTGAGTCTTTTAAACGTCATATTGTGCAGTTTGACTCCGTGTTATTTCAGCGTAAATATAAATAGACCTCGGCGGAGATTGTGCATCATGGGATGGATAACGAATACCGACAAAATAATCTCGATTCTGGTAAGATCTTTTGCAATAACTTCCTTATTTGTGCGTCAATTTTCAAAAGGTTTGTTGCATGTACCCCGCCTTACCGAGCTCTTTCATCGAATGTATGACATACTAGATAACCCATGCTACTTTTTCCGAAATATTGTCCTAACCGACCAGAAAGCGAAATGGTAACGACTACGGCCAAATTAACCACGCTTCAGGTAAGAATTTGTGCAATAACTTTCTTATTTTTGCGTCAATTTTCATGCGGTTTCTTGCATGTACTCCGCCTTACTGAGTCCTTTTCTCAAATGTATTACTTATCTTGAATCTCCCTGTACTTTTCTCAAAAACTGATCCCAACCGACTAGAAAAAGGACCTGAATTGTTTGTCGTTTTTCTGGTCGGTTGGGATCAAGATTGTACAAACAAGTCATAGGCATATATCTGAGGAAAGAGCTCAGTAATGCGGGGTACATGCAACAAATCGCTTGAAAATTGACGCAGAAATAAGAAAATTATTGCACAATTTCTTACCGGAAGCGAGGCAAATGTGTCCGTATTCGTTATCCATTCCATCATGCACAATATCCACCGTGAAGACTAGCATTAAATACTAACTTTATTCTGTGGATATAAAAAAAAATCCCACACACAATTCGACAGTTGAACACTGGTAATAACAAGGGCGAGCGCACTCGGTCTATATTGGGTCATTTGAACAAGGTTAATGTGCCAGTTGACGCAATCCCAGTTAAATGGGACAATTGATGTCTCCGGCCTTCAATATGTTCTAGCTGCAAATAGTCAACATTATATAAACGACATCCGCATTTATTTTCATCCAACACCCATAACTAAAAAATGTATCTATAATTTACGTTCGTAAGAACTCCATTTCATATGAAAATCATGCGACAATCAAACTAGGGGGTACGAAAAACCGATGTCTCCGGGTATAAATTCTAACTTTCAAACCAAAAATGTCAATTTCAACAATAGATTATCCTAACAGAAATGTCCCAATCTTGTACATAAAACATAGAGCTCCAAAACGATACCAAGATTTATATAAAAAATGTAATCCAAAATTTGTAGAACAGCCTCGAGTCGTTGTCTCCAAAATTCAAAAACGTACGGGACACTTTCTTTAAAGCTAAGAAATACTGACATAAATCTACATTTAATACATTAATCTAGCGTAATCTACTTTAGTATAAACATATATAATCAAAATGAAGTCGTATTTTGATATACTTTTGTCAATATTTTCAAAAAATCAACATCATTCTTAAACAATTTACCGTAATTTTAACTCCGTAACGTACGAGGCAAGAACTAAAGTAACTCTTGTTAAAAATGTGTAACTATAAATAGTTTAATTCTTCAAGTAAAATCACTATTCGAAGTGTCTTCAAATATGACAAAAAGAATTATGCCGATTACTATAATAGCATTGATACAGCAGGCCAAATAAAATTGGGTACACATTAAAAAGTGACGTACGAGTCCATAACGTTCGAGGCATATTTTTAGTTTTCAGTTTTTAAATTGCTGAAATGGAACGTTTCCTGTGCTTATTTTATGTGTTTTGGGTTCCTAAAGGACTCCAGTTTAAGCAAAATAGACTTTTAATGCACATAATAGACTGTACACGTACTCGTACTAGTCTCGTTCGTAATGGTATTATGATTACGCTTAATTGATACTATTTTTACAATATTGAAGAAAGTTCCACAAAATATGCCAGTTTTTGTTGATATATATAGGAATATATTCATACCCATATACATTACACTAGATTGATGCATTAAAATAGACTATTTCAGCGTTTCTTACCTTTATAAAAAGTGTCCCGTACGTTTTCGTATATTGGATCCATCAGAGGTAAGGATGTCTAGCAAATTTTGGATAACATTTCACTTAATTAAGAAGTTATTACACATACCTCATGTGTCAAAACATTACGAACATCTCAACTTTTATAAATTGAAACTAATTTGGCTAGGAAGTCTTAATTTGTAAAACAACACACTCAGATGGCTTATAGAGTTGTATTTATTTTCCTTTATTCATTTCATTACAATTTTTTTGACAAAGTGTCTGGCAAATGGATATTGCCTGATAATATTATGATTTGATTGAAAAGGTAATAACACAGAGGCTGTGATGTTAAAGGAAAGAAAGCATATTACGTACGGGACACGCTGTAGTTACGTTCGGGACAGACCAGTTTTAAACTATTGTTGATTTGTAATAAATCATTGACCTTCCATTTCGGTATATCGATTAAGGGAATAACTCATTGCTTTTGTTTAACAATACGAGAGAAAATTAAAGGTTGTTTGGTGTATGTTAGAAGAGTTGGAAGTAGTCAACGTTTTAAATTAAAGGAATTGTACAAGGATGGTCATTTTGAATTTTCATTCGCATAGGTACAATTCGCCATTTTCACCCATATTGTCAATTGATTCACATTTTATAAACAAATACTCATCAAAATGTATCGGATTTATTATTCTGTATGCATTACTTAATATGAAATTAGACACACATTTCACAAAGGGGTCTATTTAAAATACGTAGTTTTTTATGCACACATTTGATCCTTTAACAGTCTATAAATCCAAAACTAAGCAAGCCCACTTGACAAAACAAAAGAAATTTGCGCAGAAGATGTGATCCAAGAAGAAAATTTGTCCAGAATGAGTGAAGGGTAAAATGAAAAATTTCGAAAAAAAATTAGTCAATTGTCCACTTTAACTGGGATTGCGTCAGTTATATTATACTTTGCAAACTTAATCAAACTTAATTTGAAGTAATATCGACGATGAACGTACTAAATCGACACCATTATGGGTTTTGTAACCTACCCGGTCAATAGTAGTCATGTAATCGCTAACGGCTGTCAACATGTCAAATGTGATAACATTTTATAATCACCAAAGTTCGTTTTATAATTAGTATTCCATTGGCCCTCAGGCCCACTCTCTTCCACAGAGGAACTCTTTCAAAAGGAGAAAAAGCTGAATATCTGCGCTTCCTTCTTTTGCCTCAATGTTTTTCCAAGTCTATTTACTTCGGGACTTCAGGCCAGCGGGTTATTGTCATGGCGGTGTGTCCGTCAAGCGCGCGCTTTGTGTGTCCGTAAACGTTTTCATTGAAATTTGGTTTCACTCTTATTCCCTTTGTTTTCACTCTGACATTCCCAAATATCAGTCAATCATTTACTTTCTCCTTGCTTTCACTACATAGCTTTTTTGTTTTGGCTCTACGAACCAAAAGTATTGAACCATTTCATTTACAATGATTGTATTTCACTAGAAATTCCGGCGTGTGGAGCGACTCAATCCCTTCAGGGCTCTCTAGTTTCATCTTTTATTTCCATGAAAAAACGAATTTGTATTCGAGATGCTTCGTAAAGTATTAGGCTACTCTTTCGGGGAGAAAGAGATGGGGATAAAGAACTTCTTTGAACTTGGATTAATCAAATGTGCCGTTGTTTTTAAAGGTTAAATAATATACTGACTGCCATAAGAAACGCCTCAATGAAATATGTCATTATTTTCCTTAAGCCTATTACAATACTAGTGAAATATATGCTGTATATAATATTTTTGACCAACAGTTACGTCAAATAAACAAATATGCGTTTCTATTCATCAAGATGCTCATTTCCGGTGACTGGTCACGTTTTCTACGTGCGCTTCGTGTTTATTTGTAATGTGATGAAATTGATCTCATTTTACACATGTGTTAGTGGATAGGCAATCAGGATTTTAAAGATTTTCTTATCAAACATCCGTATTAAAGGATGCCAAGGCTAAATTCTGAAAAGGGAGCTCACGGTATGGCTATTTTCGAATGCAAAAATACGCAAACAAGACGTCAGACAGTTTAGCACATTGTGTGTCTCGATTCGGAGTCTTGATCGACGCGTTAGAGTTTCGCTAACGTTTATCGATCGGCCACGCTCAACTGGATCTCGTGTAACGCCTTAAAACGAGAAAATTCCTAACGTCAGCGTCATGTACGTTTCAGGTTTATGACGTTGGGATTGACGTTGTGTTGAGCAGTCGACTACTGTGGTGGCCAAATATGTGTTTTATGGCATTTTTCGTCGTTTCGAGTATCGTTTGAAACAGATACATTGTTCGGAAAATAGAGCTCGTATGTGAGCCATTTTTGAATACGGGAAACTCAAAAACAAGCCGTCGGACGTTTTGACGTCTTGCATTGCATGATTAGGCTTCTTGGACGACGAGTTAGAGTGACAGAAACATTTGCCAATCGGCAAAAGTCAGATAGACCTCGGATAACGCCTGTTATATAAGAAGATTGCTCACTTCAACGTCATATGCGTTTCATGTTTATGACGTTGGGCCCGACGTCGCATGTAGTATTCACTAACTTTGAACGCCAAATAACACGTTTCACGGCACCTGTTATTGTCGAAAGTAAAGTTTTAACCACGTGCAACTGATTTTTAAATGGAAATTCTGATACCGCTCTGTTTAAATGTGCTATTTTTCTAAACTGTAACAATTTGATGATTTCTTTACAATCATTTTTCAACGTCAGATAATCAAATTTATAGATGGAAATGAGTTTTTGTAATATCAAATCAAACATACTGAAAAATCGGATATTTAATAGGACTGAGGCGTTTCTTATGGCCGTCAGTATATATACTGAGAGGCAAAAGAAAGTATACACTTTTTGTTTGTCGATATCTTTCTTAATTTCCATCATATCGACTCAAAATTTTGTACTTTTCATTTCTACCCATAAACCAATAATACAGTGCTGATAAATTTTACCTAAACTTGCATGACTACCCATACTTATGCTACATGCCGATTTTGTAAACTTTGCACATGCGACTTAGTGGAGCATCAAATGTTGCCGCTAATCCGTATTTGATTTCTTTATTCTTTACCGCAGCAAATCACAACGTTAAATTTTCTCTAACATTACAACCCAATTCTCGGTGGCTGGAAGAAATCGGCAATTAGCCACTTTTTTGCATTAAGACCCATTTTCCTATGACGCAGCATGATATGAAAGAAATTTGACACTATAAACACTTAGTCATGTGTCTAGAAACATTCTACGTAAATCTTTATCAAAATCCGTCAATAAATTTAGAAGGGGTTATGTCAGATAGCTCGTTTTCATCAAGCCCCCTTTTGCCATGACGCATAGAAATAGGTAAAAAACAATGACAATGTACGCATGGTCTAAAGTGACACAAAACTTTCTGTGCAAATTTTATCCAAATCAGTTGATAAATGTAGGTTTTGTGTCACTGTGGATGCTTGCAATAATTAATCGATTATATCCCTTTTTTCGGTGACGCTGTATGCTATGAAAAGACCTTCGCAACGGAAGGACGAACATATGCACGGATAGGCGGAGAAGGTTACATCAATAAACGGCAACCTTCGGTGGCGATTAAAAATCGTACATACTATATATATATATATATATATATATGTGAATCGTTTTCTCAGAAAACGTGGAATAGCTAGGGTGTATACTTATTTTTGCCTCTCAGTATATTATGCCATGATGTGAATTAATAAAAGAACTAACAATTATCGCGGATAAATTGTCTTTGAAAATGATTCCAGTTTGAAAGTTGGTGCTAACAGCATAAAACAATTCAAGAATGGATTTATGTACAATAAAACACAGAAAATATTGAGGCAAAAGGGAGAAGATGCTGATAATCAGCATTTTTGACTTTGTTTGTTTGTTTGTTTGTGTGCTTTTTATCTTCTTGGGTAGCAAACATTGCATAAATCTTGTTGTACGTCAAAAAGTATCATTATTTGGGAATAAGTGAAAAATAACACGAATGCCCTAGCTAACAGAACATCGCTGATCTTCGTCAGACGAATGTTATTCAACAACAGTTTTTACTGATCTGAATCCACGTTGACCTTTTTTGTGCGTATTTTACCAGATAACTCGTAAACTCGTAAACTCATTACCTGAGGGCAATATTTTAGACTGGTCCAAATTCAAACAAGTCGCAGAGGATATTGTTAAGTGGATAAATCTTTACGGGGTTTTGGTCTCTGTGTAGAAAATATTGTGGGAAACGAGGAAATTTCTTGTGACAAGAAATTTCTACATTTCCCATAATGCTATCCAAAAGCCTAAATATCTTTTGAGGCGTCAAAAGGCGTCATTGCTTGGGATAGGGTTTAAAAGATGACTTACGAAAATTTCGTTTTTTTTGAAAAGAGAAAAGTTACGACTCGGATCAGAGTAAATAAACTAGCAGAAAACCTGTTCTCTTATGACAAATCACTAATAAAAATGTTCTGCAGTAATTACAAATTTGGTGACATCTTAACCCTTTACAAACCCATTCTGGTAATGATAAATCCTACATCATAGGGACATACCTATTTAGAAACCTATGGGAGGAGAGAGAAAATGTTGGTTTTCATCAATATTTCCTCTGTCACGACTAAAACCTTTACTTTTCAAAGAGCATAAATTTATCTTTTAAATTTTTAAAACAAAAGGTATTCAATTTGTACAAGTGTAAAATCGTGCGTCCCGAAAAGGGTTAAAGTAACCGGAAGTATGGGTCAAAATTGGCAGGGTGGCCACCCTATCAAAAATTGTGGATTTCACTTCCGAGTTTGACGCACTCTGCTTCACGTCAAAATTAAATGATTAATGTTTAGTAATTAATGTTTTCAATTAGTATATAGTCGACTGTCAAAATTAACACATTTCATTTCTGGATTTTGTGAAAGTAAGTAACATTGTTCGCATTTTGGATAAAATCAATTTGGATTTATTTAATCGGAAGTTTTTAAAGTTTTACGTTTCTATGGATAGTTATAGGAAGTGAAATTGAGAGGATTTACAATTTTCTTATTCTCATAAATTCAGCATATTTCGTACGAACGAACTTACTAATCCACTAACTTTGAAATGTAGGCCTATTTATAAAAGTTGAGGCCTGCTTTCTTAAAAATATTTTGCGTATACTTTTAATGAATGTAGGCCTTATACCAACTCTTTAAGTCCGCTTTTTGTCTGGAAAGGTAATGCTATTTTAAGAGAGCATATTGTGACGAACTGCAACCATGTTTCCTTCAAAAGTTCTTGTTCTTATAGTCCGGTCAAGATATTATGGTGCATGTTTACATGTCTAGCCCATATACACAAGGGGAAAAGCGTTCTTTATTTTCAATAAACTTTTGCATGTGTTGGTTCGAATCTTACAGGTGTGAGACACCTGCAATATTTGAATCATCACATATAAAATTACAGTAGTTTTGGGCTTGATAGTGTGTTGTTAACATAATATTATGTAATATAATTATGTAAAACATGTATCATATTTTCCATCTTTTCCGGATTGTAGATCTTAATAGTGGCAATGCTATGCATCATATAAACAATATTATCTATAAACAATATTATCTAAACATTAATTGCATAATTTTCGGAAATCCTCAACATGGTTTCAGTT
Source organism: Fragum sueziense (assembly GCA_963680895.1). NCBI lineage: Eukaryota > Metazoa > Mollusca > Bivalvia > Cardiida > Cardiidae > Fragum > Fragum sueziense. Next base: position 38,286,355 of record OY804593.1, on the reverse strand, counting down.
GGCGCCACATCGTATAGCACATGTTTATATTTTTGTTCAAGATATAATTTAAAAAGGGAACGATTTATAAATCAAGTAAACAGTGACGTAATTTTGGACAAACAAATAGTATTTCGTGGGTGTTTTTATAACACCTCGTAACTACGGCTTGATTCAAACCATAGTTACGAGATTTTATAACAACACCGACGGGTTATCAAAACATAACATTGCCATTGAACACTGAACAAATATAAACACGTGCCATACGATGTGGCGCCAACTGTAGAAGAAACGATTTGAACGGTAAATAAATATGAATATCGGCCAGGAAATGATAGGCTAAAGATTTTCAAATCTTCAAAAACTCTGTATGAATCTTATATGAAATAATGACCACATGAAGAAGGCATATACTATGGGCGAATTAAGTAAGTGGTTTACTGTGGCACTGACTTAAACACTCGCCCAAACGATAAAGTTTAGGGTGATCCAATTTGAAAGCTGCTGCAGACAACAAAATACGGCAGCCATTTTGAGGACATTAATATGGCGCATAAGTGTACATGTAAATATCAACGAAGGGAGATTAATGTACTTTCAAAGACACTTCTAACGCAACACTTACCTTTTTGGTAATGACTTGAAATTCAATGAACCATTTTTTTTAATCAAATTTTCAACAAATTTGATTCATTAACAATTGCATAATATCTGTAGTTTTCATAAAGAAACATTGAGTACAAATGATTAAATTTGCAGTTCATATGAAATGATTAGAAAGCAAAAAGTCGCAAAAAAGCTATGCGAGCTGATACACGGGTGGGCATCAGGGGAGCTACCTCGAAAATGTGTTAACGTAAATTTGTTCCCACGCCACATCCGGTAACTGTCGAGGTAGTGGAAATCCCCGTATTTTGACAAACGGACAAAGGTGAGCTCTCGCTTTTATTTGTTTTTTCTTTCAAAGAGCGCATTACTTAAAAATCTGGCGATGCAGTGCAATGCTACTATGTTTTAGCAATGCATGAAGACCGCAAACCCCATTAAATGGTGGAAAATACAAGCAGGACGACATTAATTCCAGGGCTGGTGGATTGTATTTTCGCCCTGTGTTGACATATCGGCAGGCATCTCGAGGCAGATGTTGTACTTTATTTTCAGTGTCTGACCACTATCACGTGTTTTGATGCAACACATAGTCAAATTGACTACAATGACGCAAAATTTTCAGATGTTCTGTTCTCCTGAATAGATTACCTGCCCAAAACCACATTCGTGTTGTTCCCAGACCATCGAGGTAGCGGTAATCTAGCGAGATAGTTCCCACGTGTTCCAAACATCTAGCCGTCTGATATATTGATGTGTTGATATACTTTAAATTCTGGACAGCGAGCTAATGGTTATAGTTGGCGAAAATCAGTTCCGCTAGTCACAGAATTGTGATGCACGTGCAATATCTAATTATAGCAGATTTTTTGAGAACTTATGAAACAATGAGCAGGAACTGCCGCAATCACAACATTAATCCCAACATGAAACCCAAGTGGGAAACAACAAAAAGTACATTTAAGTAAACCAATACAAAGAGAACATGTTGTAAGCCGCGTTAGCATCCTTTTTCCCAAGAGTTTGTCACCCGGTCACCAGAACTTAACTGAAAGTGTTAGGATTCATAAAATGACAGAACAGCATAAAAATCCACTCCAAAACATAGATTACAGGGAATCACAACAGAAGTACCGCCTTGGAACGGCCAGTATTTTAAAAGTTGGTAGAGTAAAGGGTTGATAAGGGTTAAGGGATGACCTTGAGGAAGGTCAAATTGCGTGGAACAGATAGATATCATTGAAAGGAAGTTGAACTGGTACCAAACACCTCAGTTTCTGTAGTGGTTCACAACACTTAGTTGGTTGTTCGGTCATTATGGCGAATCACTAACTACTTAGTGAACCTTCACATTTAAACATATAAATCAAAACAAACAACATGATGATTCAAGAACGGGTTTACACAGATACAATAGGCTGCAAGGCGACTGGTGATCCCTGATGATCCCTACAGTTCTGAAAATCTGAAGCAAAAGTCGTCATTTGCACAGGTTGCGTGCCAGTCTTTTCCCTGGAGATTTTCGTCTAAAACGTCGCCAAAAGTATTAGAATCTGTCCACCAATCAAGCAAATTTGAATTCATGGTCAAACTTTTAGGAAGAACACGAATTTGACATTTTCTTGTGCATTTCTATAGAAACTATAGGTATTCCTAAATGATCGGTTATATAATAGGCACTGTTTTCCATAGCTAGACGCTTACTATTCTATGCCGTAAAAGTAAACAATATCGGTAAAAATAGAATCCGAAAAGCGTAGACCTACGTCACAGAGTACCATGAAAAACATGAACACAAATACAGATTTTTCATTCATATTTCTAATGGTAAACCATTGACAAAGGTCTGTGCTATTGAAATTGCATCTATATAATAATTCTCTAATTAGGAAGACACGAAAATGATCATGTGCTAGACATACCAGGCCCCGGTTTCTCGAAAAAAAATATTAATAAGTACGTTCTCAGACTCAAATATGAGCAGCGTACTCAAATCACACGAAATCCACGTGAACTAAAGCGAACACCCTCAACGTTGGAGAGTATTCGATTGAAGTTGAGCATGTACTCATGAGTATGTATTGAAGGTTTTTCGATATATACCGTTATGCTGCTGAGAATGGAATGATATAGTGGCAAAGGTTTTGAAGCTTGTTTTTAAACTTGAAGATTTTTACTGCATAAAAATACTGTTTTATTAATTTTGATTTATTTGTTTTTTTTTTTTTTTGCAGATGGGTGTCTTCAAAGGCAGGACAAGAAAGGGGCTCACCTTATCGTACAGAAAGTGCAGATATCCTACATATAGCCATTCAAAATCACATTCTGTTAAACTTTCAAAACCGTTAAAGAGTAGTACATCCTGTCTGCACAAAACTGGTGGAAGCAACCCGTCTGAACATAAGATGAAAGGAAAAATTAAACAGTACAATAAAAGCAAGGACTCCATTTTTATCACCATTATTGAAGAAAGCCAGGACTGTGTCTCCAACGAAAAGACTGTATGTGTCCATGTTGTCACCTATATCAGAGCTTAAAATCAGAACACCACGAAAATCTAATCAACCAAATAACAAACTGCTTTTGTTTTGCCTACATGTAAACGCGTGTGAACTATCTCGCTAGATTACCGCTACCTCGATGGTCTGGGAACAACACGAATGAGTTTTTGGGCAGGTAATCTGTTCAGGAGACCAGAACATCTGAAATGTTTGCGTCATTGTAGTCAATTTGACTACGTGTTGCATCAAAACACGTGATAGTGGTCAGAAACTGAAAATAAAGTACAATATCTGCCTCGAGATGCCTGCCGATATGTCAACACAGGGCAAAAATGCAACCCACCAGTCCTGGAATTAATGTCGTCCTGCTCGTATTTTCCACTATTTCATGGGGTTTTTGGTCTTCATGCATTGCTAAAACATAGCAGCATTGCACTGCATCGCCAGATTTTTAAGTAATTCGCTCTTTGAAAGAAAAAACAAATAAAAGCGAGAGCTCACCTTTGTCCGTTTGTCAAAATACGGGGATTTCCACTACCTCGACAGTTACCGGATGTGGCGTGGGAACAAATATACGTTAACACATTTTCGAGGTAGCTCCCCTGATGCCCACCCGTGTGATAACGTTAATTCATGTTATTCATGTAACAGCAGTAAAGTTTATGACATTCTGCTAACATTCTGTGTGTCCGTCATGGACCTAAATGACACGAATACCCCCCATTCATTGATAAAGCATAATTGATGATGAATCTTTGCAGGATAATTCTTAACTCGTCCCTTTTATGATTTGGTGACGCTGCTTTGATGATATTGAATTCTGCAATTGCCTGTGGTTTTGTGACTTTTCATATTTAAGTCTTGGTGAAAAAAAAAAAAAAAAAAAAAAAAAAAAACAAATATTTATTATGTTCGGATCAGTCGATTTTGATGAAATTTACAGAAAACATGTAAATGTAGTTGATTTATTTTTACTGAAAATTTCATAAAAGATACTGCATTATTTATTTGATTATAATGAAAAATGTAAGTGTTGCGTAGCAAAGAAGATATCGAGGAAAAAATTAAAAGGCTGATGATCAGCATGTTCTTCTTTTGTCTCTTTGTTTTGGCAAGCCTTTTCTATTAGGAAACTCAAAATTTGGTATTGTTTTGGGAAAGGTTAAAACTACCACACAGACGATAAATTTCTTGATTTGACAACAAAGGCGATGTTGGTTACAAAAGCAATGTAAATACATGTAATTAGGGTGCATACTACAGACACAAAAGGTAGCACTTGGGGGAAAAGGGATAATGATAGTGCATGTAATTGGCATCTTCTTTTCCCCGTTGTTTTCCCAAACCTTTGTCTACAAGACGCTTCGAAAAAATACGTTATATGAAAAAGTTTAAAATATTCACTCCTTACAGCTTACCAACATGAAGACCTTACTAGCCATTGCCGCTGTGTGCTGTGTAGCCGTGAGCTCAGCTTTTCCTCTCTACGGATCAAGATCAGTTCCCATTGTAAAAGGTAAATAACAATACGTCGATTTTCTCCAAAAACCTCGTAACAGCAGCTTTAAACAAGCTGCAGTTACGATTTTTTAAAGTAAAGGATAGCACTTTCGTACAAAAAATATACTAACGGAAAGAAGTAACTGTGCATACTCCATTTCTATATAAAATCTTAAGTACGTAAGATAAATGAAACAAATTTTACAATTTGGTACACAGACGTTCAACTTGTAGGCTAATTTAAAATGATTGCCAGTTTGCTACCTCACTCGTTATAAACGTAACAAGGCCGGAAAGTTTGGAAGGGTAAAATTCGAGTTCACAAGCCATTTTCGAGTGTGAACACTATTGGTATCGATAATGCTCTGCAGCGACGAGACAACTTAAAAGTCAAAAATGGCTCGTTTAAGATATTGACAAAAACCAGACCCATTTATCCATGCGCTGACGTTGAATAAAGCATGAATCAATATGACGTTCTCCAACGCTGTTAAGGATGCGAGCTCATCCATCGGACTGTAAGGTGTGTACGAGGCGCGCCAATAAGTAATACCTTGTTCCAATCGACCTATCAAAAGAGTAGATGTTGTCTATGCCACTGAAGACGATGTTGTCGACGACGTCGTAGCAAGACAAGACGTATCGCAAGACGTCCCAGACGGACGTACCGCTCCATTAACCGATCTCTATCAGGCCTTCTACTGATAGAATTCAATTGTTCACTAGACCTACCCCTATCATTTGCCGCTTACAATCTATTTCACTGGTGGTTGTTCCGACTATGGTTGACTTGTCGGAATGACGTCATGAGTCGACGTCTCGAAAGTGGCAAGATGCGGATGTTTCTAAATTGTTGAATTCGTCCCCAGAGTGTCGAAATGATGTTTCTATGCACACAACAACGCTTGGTGACCTCTTTCTTTGGCATTAGAGGGCTACTGTCTAAAGCATGCATTAACGTACATCTTTGGATAGACGTATCACATTAATTTCTTTTTAATTAAACAAATTTACATGTTTTTTCTTAACAACAAGCAAGTTAACGACAGTTACGCCATAAAAACAAATTTCAACCTCACTTAGGAATAACGCAGTGCAATAAAACACTCAAACGTAAAGTGAGTTAACGTCGAACGTCCGTGCGTGCGCAGTTGTTGGCATTCGATATTTTTTACAACCGTATCTTAATGACACATGTTAAAGAAATTTCGTGTAAATATGTCGTCATTTTAAGAAAATATTCAGAAAAGAAGTATGCACAGTTACTTTTTTCCGTTAGTATATTTTGAGAGCAAACACGATATTAAAGTCTAGCCCAACTGAAAAAAGAATTAACAGGGGGATAAATTCAGGCTGATGAAACATTGAGACATTTCTTAGTAGAAATCAATGTAGAAAATGAAGACATTGTTTGTTGCAAGAAATCTTTTCATTTTCCATTCTACCACATGCTCTCTTCTGGATACGCGTCAATAAGAAAATGATTTTCCCCCTTCTCAAACAATCAATCCAATGGATCCATACATTTTTCCTAGGGGGAGGGGGAGGGGAGTCCACGTTTTCCGGGAGAGGGGGTCGCTACTGCGATGGCGCATGAAAATTTCCACATAAATCACTTTGATAAGCATGTCTGTATTATAAATTGACATTTTTCTTTGCCAGGTGGTGGCCATGCATTTTGTCCCACACACGGACGTTTTCATATGGGATTTGATCACGGTCTCCATGCTGACAGATTTCAACAACTCGGATTGGTCGGATACTATGGCGATTATCAAAAGTAAGTGGTATTTCGATCATATCTGCGTAATTTACAAAATCTTTTTTTTCTTACAAAAATAACACTCGTCAGTAAGTTTGATATCCACAGTCTCTTAATTTGAATTTGAACACGTGTGCGAGTATACGAATGTGATGTCTATGATGGCGTCTATTTTAGTTGCGCAGATTTTGTATTTCATGATTATAAAGGTTTTACGAATCTTTGTTTTAAACACCTATTTAATCTTTGCAATATCCCTTTTTTATATTTACGAGCACTTTGGCCAATAAACATTTTTTATCACATTCGGAAATGTGACTTCATGCAGGGTCTTCAAAGCCGTAGCTTGTTTGGGAACTGTTTGAATTAAAGTCACTATACTTTTCATTTCATTTACGTTTCTTTCACGTTCCCTTACAGTTTAAGACAAGATGGCGGTTTACTGGGACCATCAACCGGATATTTCGGTAACGATAACTACAACAACGACCAAGGCTTCGACGACTTTAACGGTGGCTTGAACAACTTGAACAACGGTATCATTGGTAACGATGAAGTCGCTCTAGGCATTGGTCCATTCCGCAGACGATCCTTCCCGTCTGGTCCTTTTGGTGGAGATTTTGGCGGGGACGATTTCTCGAACGACGATTTTTCACGAGGAATCGGTAGAGACGATTTTCCAAGAGGTCCCGAAAGCCGTGTCCGCTCTCTGGGACCAGTAGGGGGCTTACCCCTATCCCCTATTGAGCAAGCTCAGTTCCCGACCAGAGGGGGTGGTATCCAGGGTAGTATTATCCCACGTAACGACTTTGATAATGGTGGCTTTATTAATAACGATCTCTCTCTTATCCATGATCAAATTAATCATTGATTATAGTAGAAATGTAATCGACAAAGCTTTGTGATAGAAATTTTGAGAATTTAGTACACGAATCGTTGTACAATTCCTTAATGTAGAATACCCGTAATGTGGCCATTTTGAGATTCGTGAAATAATGGATTTTTCGAGCGACGTCGTTACGTATCCGAAGCTATTCTAGCGCGGTCGTAAGCATTCGGCGCCGAATGTTTACGACAACGCCCAATTAATTCCGACGTCGCCCGAATCTCATTAGGGGTAGACTACCTTAAGTAAGAAAGAAATTCATCACAAGATAGTCATAATTTAAAATAAAGTTAGAGTTAATTTTTTGCTCAAGACACCAAATGTTAATAAAAAGCTGAATGAAAAACTAACAAAAATTGGTAAAACAAAGGAAATAAATTCGAAAAAAGTTTTGGATGCTAGTCTTTATTTAAGTATTTATTGTATGCGCGTTGTGCTGTATGAATGTGTAAGAAACAAAATAAAGGTTTTTGGCAAAATAGAATTTTTTATAAGCATATTTGAGGGAAAAAAGGCATCAAATAACTTGACCACACGAAAAAACAATGGGTGAGAGCAATTAGGCTTTACATTGCCATTTAAGGTAGTGTGTAGTCCATTTTTTGCTTCATCTATCTTATCATTTGCTGAAATGACTATTACAAAGTCTTATTAAATAGTTCGATGCTGAGGCTTAATATTCAGACAGTTATCTCAGCTTGCCAAAATATGAACAACAACACCGAAATACTTTTGTATGTGATGGTAAACAGTGGAAAGTATACTGCGCTAAAGTTTGAGAGGATATTCGATTCTACAACAACAACAACAACAACAACCACCACCACCACCACCCTTTCCCAAACTGCAAAATTTTAAGCAAGTCCAATTCAAAAGCTGCTGCAGACGACAAAAAGGGATGCTGTTAATGGTAGAATTGGTGTATAAGATTACACAGAAAATATTGAGACAAAAGGAGAAACTGCTGGTTATCAGCAGTTTCTTCTTTTGTCTCAATGTTTTCCCAAGCCATTTCTACTAGTACGTCAAAACCAGGTCTTGTTTGGGAAAGGGTTAAGCTGGGTTATTGAAAAGGAATTTTTGCATACGAGGCCACTATATGGAACTGCATCAGATTGTGCGAAAGTGCAATCTGATCACGATCAGCTCTGATCTCTTTTAGTCCCTATGGGAATACAAATAACAATGATGTGAACTTGAAATCCGATCAGAGCAGTCTGATCTGAATTCAAATTAGTCTATACATGATCATAGGAATTATGTTACAAAGCAACAAGTATCTAAATTATCATTTGTCAGAATTTTTCATAGGAAACCTTTTAATCTACAATTTACAGTCGACACTCGTTGTGTCGAAGTCGGAGGGGCCGTCAAAATACCTCGACATATCCGGAGTTTGACTCATCCGATTTTGTTCGGCCTCGAGATATTTGATATTTGACCGTTTTTGAAACTTATCAAGTACGATTATTATTGAAATATAGTAGGAAAAGGAAAGAAATTACTCGTGTCGAGCAATTTCTATCCTTTTCCTACTATATTTCAATGGCTATATTCAGTTCGAAATTATATTATTTTGAAAAAATATGTCAATAGATGAGGACGGGACCAGATTTGAACTTCGACTTAAGCAAGAATTTGACTTATCCGATGTCGACATAACAAGTGTCGACTGTATATCATTTCCCATTTTGAATGTCTCATGATGAAGAGTCTTGAGTACCAACGCTGAAGAATTTTCGCATTTTGCAATGCCTTCAGCCCATAGATCTTAGGTTAGCATCTGTTTTTGATAAAAATAAGTGAGCTTTATCAGTATAAATTCTGTCACTGTAGCTTATATTGAAATATAATTTACTGTATGTTATGTTTATTATGTGCAAACATTTTATTATGTATTAAAGCCGTAAGAAATCTAAATGTTTACTTGCTATTTCTTTGAGATACCGAGAAATAACCCGGACTTTACATGTTCTCAAATACGGGTAATGCCTGATTTCAATGATGATAATAAAAAAAAAATCATTGACAATATTAAGAAAAATGTAATATTATTGCTGATAACCAACATTAACTCTTTTCCCTTAACATTATCAATGATACAACTACAACCCTTCTATTTTATGCAGCATATATTTTGTCATCTGAAACTATGTAACCCTTCCAAAAACTAGATCTGTTTTTGATGTAGAAAAAGCATGGGAAAACATTAAGGTAAAAGAAGAAAATGTTGATAAAGAAAATGTTGATAATCAACATTTTCTCCACTTGCCTCAATATTTTCATAGCCACATCATACACAATTTTTTCTTTAAACAGATCCATTTGGGTTTATGTATGAAGAATGATAAAGTACAGAAAACATTTAGGCCAATCGAGTTAAAGGGACATTTCATTTTCATTTCGACTTTTAAAAGTATGTCTTGATGCCAAGATTGATTATTCTAATGTGCATAAATACAATCAGTTTTTCAAAGTTGTTGCTGAAAATCGAAAGACACGCCTTTAAAGTTGAGATAGATGTAACAAATTACATATACATCTGAACTGTTGTCCACAACAATTTGTTTAATTTTCAACACAAAAATATATATATCTGGTAAACGGTGCAATATTTTGGCTTGAAATTTTCAGAATTTTCATAAGGAAATGTGCTCTTTCAGATAAAAGTAAAAGTAACATTTATGAAAAATGTCTGTGAAATGTCACTTTAATGCTGATCTCATCAGAAAAAGTGGTGTTACGTGGTGAAAGACATGAGCAATATCACTTCACAAAAGCCTGCATATAGTAGGCTGGTGAAGCATGTGGCATCATAGAGAACTAATGATAATGTTTTAGTTGAATTTCTGTTTATTTTCTTCCATAAATGTGAGCCACAAATTTGTCATGAAAATACAATATTCTCATCAAAATATACTGCAAGGCTATAAATACAAGCATGTGTATAAATAAGGCATTTTGACATGGAAACGATAAGTCTTCACATGAAAGCATTAACCCATTACCAGACTACAAAATTTTAAACTTGTCCAAATCAGAGATGTTGCAGATTTCAAGTTGATAAAATTTTAAAAATCTTCATAGTTCGAGTTGGAAAACAGTGTGCATAATGAAGAAATTGCTTGTTACAAGTACATTGTGTAATTTCTTCATTATCTACAATGTTTTCCCAAGCATTTTTCTTGAGGGGTATCAAAAGGCATAGCTGTGTGAATGGGTTAAGAGGACAATAACAATTTTAAATGATTACCAACGTAAAATGTTGTCCTTTAAATATACAATTTGACAAAAGACATACAATACTTAATGAATGTATTTATAATATTAAATATTCCCATCAAAATATACTGACAAACTTTAAATACATGTATGCATGTGTATAAGTAAGACATTTTGACATAGAAACAATAACTCTTTACATGGATGCATTCGAAGGACAATAACAATTATATATCGCTGCTTTTCGACAAAAACCTTGTAACTGCAGCTTAAAACAAGCTGCAGTTACAAGGTTTGTGTTGAAAAGCGACAATATGGTTACCAACATAAACATTTTCTCTTTTACATATACAATTTGACAAAAGGCATACAATACATTAGGATTTTTTTTATAATATTAAAATATTCTCATCAAAATATAATGACAGACTATAAATTCATGCAAGTGTATAAATAAGGCATTTTGACATAAAAACAAAAAAAGATCACAAACATAATGAAGTAATGGCTTCAAACAACACCAAAATTTACCCTTACCCAAATGATCTATAATGATGCAGACAACAAAATCACGAACAGTGAAAAGCTCAAAATGATATTGTTTTTCCTCTAAGCTGATAACTTTTAGCTTTTAACAAAATCATGGGATGTATGTAAATTAAAAGGAGTTCGAGAAAAAAAACCATAAAATATATAAATAACCCATTCCCACACAAAGACGCCTTTTGATGCTCCATAATAAAGGCTTAAGAAACCTTTGAGGAAAATGAAGAAATTGCTTGAGACAAGCACTTCCTCCATTTTCAATAATGTTTTCTACTACAAAAGACCAATATATATTCCAGTCTGCAATATCTTTGAATTTGAATCTGCCTAAAATTTTGTGATCTAGTGATGAGTTAAACCTTTCCCAAACAAGACCTAGTTGTGATGTCCCTACATCTATTAGATATAGCTTTGGAAAATATTACCGCAAAAAAAGAAAATGCAAATAGAATCTAATCAATATTTTCTTCTTTTGCTTCAATAATTTGTACACAAATTTTATCTTTATCAACAAGAATTCTGTTATCTGCAGCATCTTTGAAAATGTAAAAGTAAACATTTTTAAATGATTATGCGCAATTTGGAAAAATTGGGAAATGATTAATGCTTACGATTCTTTTGTCAAATAAGCAAATAAATAACCACAGACACTTGAAATGATCTATTCAACGAGTGCAAACTAGATCTATCACCTTCGAAATTATAATGCCCATATAATCATATTTACACCCGCTATTCTTTTAATAGGAAAAATAGTTGAACCCAAGAACTATGTATATATATATATCATTGGTCATGTATACAAATATCAGGGGAAAAGAAACTAAAACACTTTTTATCATTATCTATTTTTGAAAGTACCCTAATACTTTGGATAACAAATCAGATCCTTAAAAGAATATGTTTGAAAATACATTTTGCTGTCATACTGGATATTTAGAAAATATATATGGCACAGTAAATCTGATTAACCCATTACAAAACGACAAAATTTTGGACTTGTCCAAATTCAAAGATGCTGCAGACGACAATATGATTTTAATGAAATTTCACATTCTTTGATCCTTCTGGGTAGAAAAAATTGTGGGAAATGAAGAAATTGCTTGTTACAAGCAATTTCTTCATTTTCCACGATGTTTTTCAAAGCCATTATCTTTTAGGGAGTCAAAAAGAGTCATTGTGTGGTAATGGGTTAAAGCATATATAAAATATTGTTTGAAATGCTGATTTTTGAAAAAACAAATTGTTAAAAAAAATGAAAAAAAAGTTATGGTCCTTGAAAGGAATGGAAATTGCAATTCATTCATAAACAAATTGAAAATTCTGAAAGAGTATATAATTTAATCTATTTCAGAATTATGGCAAGTTTAGATGGCCCTAGAACTGTAAGGCACTTAACCCTCTACAAAACAGCAAAAGAATTCAAGACCTTTCTATATGACGAGGATGTCAAAACCAGGGCTTCTTTGGGAGAGGGTTAATTATATACAGTCATCATATTATCTGCAACATCTTTAAATTTAGACAGGTCTAAGATTGGGAAATTTCATTAAAATTCTTGCCATTGCTTTCTCATACAAGACTAGGTTTAAAGGTCCCCATTAGGAAAAGCTTGAGAAAATATTGCTACAAAGAAGAATATACCGATGATCATCACTAATTTTTTTGTCCTTTTGCCTCAATATTTTTTGTGTCATATTGTACACAAATCAAACATTTAACAATGTCAAATTCATATTGCCATCCGCAGCAGTTTGCAAATGAAAAGTTAATTTTTTTGCTGTTTGGGAAAGGGTTAAAATTAAGAAATGTCTAAAATATGCATTTTCCAATTCCATTTCAACAAGTATTTGAGACATATATTTGTCCATTTGCACTATATTACAATACATTGGCGAACATTCTCAGGCCCGTAGGAAGCAATTTCATATTGGGGAGGCTAAAGGCCTTAACCTGAATATTGGGGGGGCTAATTTGGATTTTCCCAAAATTTTCAGTGTAAAATTAAGAAAATTCGGCATTTTTGGCCAACTTTGGGGGGGCTTAGCCCCCCCCCCCCCCCCCCCCCCCCCCTGTTTCTACGGGCCTGATTCTTAACTCATTATCAAACAACAAAATTTTGGACTTGTCCAAATTCAAAGATGCTGCAGACGATGAATTGAATGAAATTTCGCATTCTTTGATCCTTCTGGGTAGGAAAAATTGTGGGAAATGAAGAAATTGCTTGTTACAAGCAATTTCTTCATTTTCCACTATATTTTTCAAAGTCAATATCTTGTTCGGAGATAAAAAGAGTCATTGTGTGGTAATGGGTTAAAGGTTAGACAAATAATAAAAGATAAAATGTCATACCACATACCTTCACCTATTCATGACCACATGTAACAAAATAATGAGTATGATGCATACAGACATAATGCCACAAAGTTTAATTTCTAAATATGAGAATACTGTTGCTTTTCAATGACAACCTTGTAACTGCAGCTTAATACAAGCTGCAGTTACAAGGTTTTGGTTGAAAAGCAACAATATGCAACACATTTTTTTTTTCAATATAAAAAAGAACATCCTTCTCCAAAACAATGCTTGGTTCTGATGACATTGCCGCTTTTGTTTTCCAAAACTTGATGGAAAGAAGACATAAGATAACTGACAGCCATCATTTTCCTCTTTTCTCTTATTGTTTTCCATGTACATCAACTAGCAAATAGTTTATTTTATGAATCATTCACAATGGTCATCTGCAAGGGTCATCTATCAGTTTTTGGCTTAACATATGACCAGACGGCAAAATCTTAGACTGGCCCAAATTAACCCTTTCCCCAACAACAAAATTTTAGGGTGATTCACTTTAAAAACTGCCACAAATGACAAAATGGTTGTTATTAAAGATAGGATTTGTGTAAAATATGGCATAGAAAATATTGAGACAAAAGGAGAAACTGCTGGTTATCAGCAGTTTCTTCTTTTGTATCAATGTTTTTCAAAGCCATTTCAATTAGAGACCTCAAAACCAGGTCTTGTTTGGGAAAGGGTTAAAAAGATGATGCTAATGACAATTTCAAGTGATTGAAACTAGAACTGTGCCAGGATCTTGAAAAAGGGCACTTGTAGAATGTCCAAAGCCTTTAAACTTTTGTCAAAAGCTGTCTTCACTGTTGTCCGAGAAAATATGTAGCAATAAATTGCAGACAACTGAAACATGATGGAAATTCAGTGTATGAAAGTACAGAAGACCTTGAGAGAAAAGAAGCAAATGCTAATTTTCAGAATATATTTCTTTTCTTTTCCCTTAATGTTTTTGAAAACACTATCATAAATTGTCATCAAAACCAGAATCATTTTGTTGGAAAATATATTAATTCATACAATGTATAATGCCATGTTAAATAATGCAAAGTAATCACAAAAACAGAAACAACAAGAGATGTTTGTAAAACATATATGCCCCCTCAAGGGCCTACATTTGATGTAGGTCAAAGTCCAAGGCCAAGTTAACAAGGTCCAAGGTCATGGTCAAATATGAAAGGTCTTGGTAGGAGGTGTCTATGTGTGAAATATCAAAGCTGTATATGTAAAAGTAAAATGAAACATAGGCCAGGTTAAAGTTTTTAAAAGTAGGCCAAATGCAAGGTCAAGGTCATGGTCAAATGTGAAAGGTCTTGGTTGGAGTTGTCCATGTGTGAAATATCAAGGCTGTAGGTGTAAAAGGACATGATATATATGCCTGGTTTCAGTCTTTTTAAAAGAAGGTCAAACTCCAAGGTCAAGGTTGCAATATTCAAGGTCATGGTCAAATGTGAAAGGTCTTGGTAGGAGGTGTCTATGTGTGAAATATCAAGGCTGTAGGTGTAATAGGGCATAAGATAAAGGCTAGGTCAAACATTTAAAAATGTAAAAATCAAAGGTCAAGGTCACACAGGCCAAGGTCATGGTCAAATGTGAAAGGTCTTGGTAGGAGGTGTCCATGTGTAAAATATTGAGACTGTATAGGTAACAGGACATGAGATATAGGCCTAGTTTAAGTTTTTTAAAAGTAGGTCAAACTCCAAGGTCAAGGTCCAAGGTCATGGTCAAAAGTGAAATATCTTGGTTGGAAGTGACCATGTGTGAAATATCAAGGCTGTATATGTAAAATGACATGAAATATAGGCCAGGTTAATGTATTATTAAAGTAGGTCAAACACCAAGGTCAAGGTCACAAGGTCCAAGGTCATGGTCAAATGTGAAAGGTCTTGGTCGTAGGTGTCCATGTATCAAATATCAAGGCTGTATGTGTAAAAGGACATGATATATCGGCAAGGTTAAAGTTTTTTTTAAAGTAGGCCAAAGTCCAAGGTCAAGGTCAGAAGGTCCAAGGTCATGGTCAAATGTGAAAGGTGTTGGTAAGATGTGTCCATGTGTGAAATACCAAGGCTGTATGTGTAATAGCTCATAAAATATAGGCCCAGTTTAATTTTTTTAAAAGTAGGTCAAACTCCAAGGTCAAGGCCACATGGTCCAAGGTCATAGTCGTATGTGATAGGTCTAGGTCGGAGGTTTCTATGTGTCAAATATCAAGGCTGTATGTGTAAATGGACATGATATATCGGCCAGGTTAAAGTTTTTTAAAAGTAGGTCAAACTCCAAGGTAAAGGTCACAAAGTCCAAGGTCATGGTCAAATGAGAAAGGTCTTGGTAAGATGTGTCCATGTGTGAAATATCAAGGCTGTATTTGTAAAAGGTTATGAGATATATGCCGGGTTTAATTTTTCTTAAAGTAGGTCAAACTCAAAGGTCAAGGTCACAAGGTCCAAGGTCATGGTTAAATGTGAACGATGTTGATAGGAGGTATCTATGTGTGAGATATCAAGGCTGTATGTGTAAAAGGACACAAGATATAGGCAAGGTTAAGAATTAAGTGTAAAAATCAACAAAGGGCAATAACTCCAAGAATTTGATTGACAGAGTTACGGTTCTTGGGCACTGCACCTCTCCATAATGAAATCTATCCACCTGTAAAGTTTCATGATTCTACCTTACATACTTTTTGAGTTATGCACCGGACAATAATCAAGTTTGAAAATCAACAAAGGGCAATAACTTAAAAAATATGATCAGCAGAGTTACGGTTCTTGTGCACTGCACCTCTCCATAATGAGATCTATCAACCTGTAAAGTTTCATGATTCTACCTAACATAGTTTTTGAGTTATGCTCCGGACAAGAATCAAGTTATAAAATCAACAAAGGGCAATAACTCAAAAAAATTGATCAGCAGAGTTACAGTTCTTGTGCACTGCACCTCTCCATAATGAGATCTATCCACCTGTAAAGTTTCATGATTGTACCTTACATACTTTTTGAGTTATGCTCCGGACAAGAATCAAGTTATAAAATCAACAAAGGGCAATAACTCAAAAAATATGATCGGCAGAGTTACGGTTCTTGTGCACTGCTTCTCTCCATAATGAGATCTATCCACCTATGAAGTTTCATGATTCTACCTTTAAAGTGACATTTCAGAATTTTTTGTCATAAATTTTACTTTTATTTTTATCTGAAAGAGAATATTTCCTTATGAAAATTCTGAAAATTTCGAGCTAAAATATTGCGCCGTTTACGAGAAATTTATATTTTTGTGTTAAAATTGAAGAAATTGTTGTGGACAACAGTTCGGATTTATATGCAATTTATCGATTATGTCTCAACTTTAAATGCGTGTTTCTCGCTTATTGGCAACAACTTCAAAAAACCAATAGTATTTATACCCATTAAAATAACGAATCTTGGCATCAAGACATACTTTAAAAAAATGAAATTGGAATGAAATGTCCCTTTAATACTTTTTGAGTTATGCTCCGGACAAGGTTTGGTCTACGGACAGACCGACCGACCGACCGACCTTCCGACCGACCGACGGACACTTGCAAAACAATATACCCCCATTTTCTTCGAAAGGGGGCATAAAAATGTTCTTATCACACATTTTTCAGAACAAAATAATGCTGATTCCCTGACAAAATTGTCTATCTTTGTTCCAATAGAAAACATATTATAAAATTATAAATTATTAATAATTTAGTGACAAGTCTGTCTCTCTAGAATGGACCAATAAGAAATGTGACCCTGCAAAAGTAGCCAATTGAGCAGGGTCAAATATTTTACTTTTGGCAGGTTTCTAATATAGGCTGTGAATTTCATCTTATTACAAAATTATCATTACATCACATGTAACTGAACTGGTCCATTATCTGATTTCATTTAGCAAGTTTTGTTATTTTCTGCATGGTCCTTTTCTGTATGATGGATCACAATGTCACAGATTTTCTGCCTGAAACTTGTAATTACAACTTTATACAAGCTGTATTTATGAGTTTTTTTTAAGAAAAAGTGGCAAAATAATCATTACCCCATGGAGTTGTCAAAAAGAGGTTTATCTTTGGCAAAAGGTTAGCCCATCACCACACATTGACTCCTTTTGACGCATTTAATAAAGGCTTTGGAAAACATTGTGGAAAATGAAGAAATTGCTTGTCACAAGCAATTTCTTCATTTCCCACAATGTTTTCTGTTCAAAAAGACCAAAAATGTGAAATTATATTCACTTGCAATTGTCGTCTGCATCATCTTTGAATTTGGAACAGTCTAAAAATTTGCCATTTAGTAATTGGTTAAGCAAAAAATAATATTATGCGGACATTGATGGGTGGCCACTACTACCGTAACAAGGGTGATCCGAGAAAGATTCATACGCCTCATTGATCTTCTGTATCACTTTATCCTCCCTTTTGGACTTTTTCCTTTTCTTACAGCATTTTGAATCACAGAGACGGTTTATTACAAGGATGGCAGCCTGAAATTAAAAGATTCTTTATTTTCATTTTCCATTCCTAAGCTACTGTTTAGAATAGGGAACGATTTCATCCAGCTACCCGTGACATAGTTTTGGACAAACAAATAGAAGTTAGTGGGTGTTGTTATAAAATCTCGTAAATTCGGCTTGATTCAAGCCGTAGTTACAAGCTTTTATAACAACACCTCAGGTTTATCAATACATAATGGTAAATCAAGTATATTTTAATCATATAATTCATTGCCATTGCCACTTACTGTAACTGCCTGTATCATTTCAAGTTTAGCATAAATTTATCACACCTTTTCTACACAATTAACCCATTACCAGAGGGCAAATTTTATAATTTGAAAGGTGTTGCAGATGACAATTTCAAGTTGATGAAATTTTGAAAATCTTTCCATTTTAAATTAGAAAACATTGTGGAAAATGAAGAAATTTCTTGTAACAAGAAATTTCTTCATTTTCTACATGTTTTCCCATGCCTGTCAAAAGGCGTCACTGTGTATAAAGGGGTAGGAAAGCATTGAAAGTAATGAGTATGAAAGAAAGAGTCCTACCATAATTAGACACATGGTAGCAATGTTACTGAATCCATAAATCAAAGAGATCTTCAAACATTGTTTAAACCCATAATGAGATGGCAAAATTTTGGACTGTTCCAAATTCAAAGATGATGCAGACGACAATTTCAAGCGAATATAATTTTATATTTTTTGGTCTTTCAAGGTAGAAAACATTGAGGGAAATGAAAAAATTGCTTGTCACAAGCAATTTCTTCATTTTTCACAATGTTTTACAAAGCCATCATCTTGTGGGGCAATTCTTCATTTTCTACTATGTTTTCCAAAGCCATCATCTTGTGGGGCAATTCTTCATTTTCTACTATGTTTTCCAAAGCCATCATCTTTAGGGCATATCTTCATTTTCTACAATGTTTTCAAAAGTTGTCATTTTGTGGGGTGTCAAAAGGCATAATTATGTAGAAATGGGTTAAAGGTAGGGAGACAGACAGCTAGTCTGATGAAGTTTTAAAGGATAGACAAAACATTGATTACATGCACGGTGGATAATTATGTGACTCAGAATTTCAGAAAATTATCAATATTTTTCTTAATAATTGACCAATTTGAATTTGATTTGAAGCAGAAGAGGAGGAAATATGCCAGGAATGAGCTGGGTGAGGTTGATTTTTGAAATATCAACTGATAAAAAAGTTATTGAAGATCAACCAAAGTTTTGGTTGATCTTGAATAACCTTTTTATCAGTTGATTTTTCAAAAATTTACCAAATCCATCCAATGCTTTATTTCTGTACACCTTCTCTGCCTCAAACAAAATTCAAATTGGCCCCATATTAACAAAGTTATTGAAGATTTTCTGAAAATGTTGTATCACATGATTATCCACCGTGACATAGGAAGAATCTTACCATTATTAAACACATGGCAGCAATGTAGGTACACATATTACTGAAACCTATCAAGTCTGACAGGGCACCACCCACAGACGGTCCAATAAAATCACTGAAAGAAAAGGAAAACAATATGTAGATTAATAATATATAAAAATATGAAAATCTGTCAATGAACTGAAATTCTATGAAGGACAGAACTACCGTGGTGGACATATTTCAAATTCTTTTTTGTTTACTGTCAATCTGCGCAGAGTATAATTAATCTCTTGTAGATCTCTAAAAGTCTTGACACATCAACATTAAAATTTCCTAGTAGCAACATAAGTTTGTACAATAATACCTCAAATATGTTAATGTTAAGTTTTACAATCGTAATGACAGATGGACATACAGACAGACAAAAAGAAATAATATACTCCCAATCTTTTGATAAGGGGGGGGGATAAAGATGAATCTGTTTGGGAAAAGTGATTCTCTATCATATGAAATGGAAACATATACAGATCTAATAACAAAATAGCATTAACTGAGTAAATGAATGATTTTGTAAATTGTTGTATAATTGAATTGGATAGATATTTGTGAGAAACGTAATGATTTTATGACCATTTTAAGGGGGAATGCTCCAGTTTCCTATTTTTTTCCCAATAATAGAATTTATTTATATTTTGTATGTTGAAATTACATGTTATTACCAATTGAAAAATAAAATAAAAATGGATGGTCAGCGATCTTGTTTGAATTCTATAGGCATTCGTATCACATACCCCTACATCGAAAAAATGCACAATTACTTGCAGCTGTCCAAGGTCACTAAAATGCTAATAAAATGCTGTATATTCATTGTTTAGTCCCGAAAACGGATTTAAAGTAACGCCTTACATTTAATAAGAACAGAAAACCCAAAATATGTGCTAATATAAACGCGTAAATGTATAAGACAGCATGTTTACGTGTTCGGTTAGATCAACGAAGCTGAAGTTTTTTATGTCAAAATTTGCATATTTTTGGAAATATTTCAAGTTCTACATAATAGAATTTGATAAAACTCCCTCATTGTATTAAGCAACATGTCCTGGTAATAATTCAAAAAGAAAATGTATAGGTCAGCGCACTTATTAGTGAATTAAAGCCATTTTTATCAGCTACACATGAATGAAATGACGCAAAACATAGGTAACTGCATACATACTTACGACTGTCTTGCTCTAAATAATCGATTTCCATCTTGGGGAAATCAGTTTCGCATAATAAATACACTTTTACCGTCGAAAATGGTAAATTGGAATAATGTGTTATATCATTGAAAATATGGTAGCGAAACATATTGGTACGAAACATTTGATTTACTACAGCAAAGACCGAGTGTTCCGAAAAACTGGAGCATTCCCCCTTAAGATAACTCTGCTTACCCAAATGAGTACATGGACATCCATAGTCCAGCTACCATACTGTAGGTCCTTGTGTCATCTTCATAACCTAGGTCTCTGTAACATATCGATATACATGTATCACTTTAAAGGAAGTGCAGAGTTGATGTAAACTGTAGGAGGAGTTGCACACACAAGAAAATGGGCATTTTTTTTAATTCAAGGGCAGATAATTCAAGAACGAAAAGAGTTAATTGAATTGTAAGCGGTGTGCACAACTAGACACCATGGAGATTTCTTGTGGCAAGTTTGATGGAATTCCAATCAAAACTGTAGGAGGAGTTGCGCACACAATAAATTGCTAACAGACGGACTGACAGACAGACAGATGAGCCGGGCCATAACGTAATACGACCCTTCGGGCGTATAAAAACAAAAGTTCAATAAAGCTTATAGTTTGGGTAACTTTTAGAAAAGTTTTCATATAAATGCTTTCAAATCTGATTAAAATCTGGTGTTTACTGACATTAACATCTGACAGGCACCAGAAAGGAGTAATCTTCAATGACCTTTATCTTTGACCAATCAAAGATTCAAGATTTTGAAAGTATTTAAAATCATAAATTAGGTGACAAGGGCATCACATTTTAGTGAAGAACCATGTGTTTGCATCACTTGTAATGGAAAATTAAAATTAACAAGACATTTGTTTGAGTAAAATAATCTATTTTGGTTTTCCATGGGTCATGGGAGATGACCCCTTCTTGTTACTGTAAGTTAACACAAGATTTTAAGCAGATTGAATCTTTTCAACATGTTTTTCACTTCACATGAAGGAGATATAGATCTGTACAAACAAGGTGGGTATAAACAAGTATATAAAAACAAAGCGTATAAATACTTACTCTGCCAATGTAAAGTACATATCAAATGTAGGTACTGTTGATAAACTGGCAGAAGCACCCAGTATCACCAGTGACACCACAACTAACCATAACTCACTGAAATGTTCAAATAATGACAATTAATGCATAAAATGTTTATTTTCGGGCCATTACGATCATTCATTGTCGAGAAGAAACTGGGCCGTTATCAGAAAATGTGTATTATTCAGGAAATTCACGCGAGATACCTGCCCGCCTTTGCACTCTATTATCCTCGATTTGAACTTTCAAAATAAACAACTCCCCTTCTCCCACAAAATTCTCAACGTCTTATATTGTATAAGAGACGGTCACCTTTGGCGACATATAATGACACACCGTCGTTTGGCTGATGTCGCGCTTAACAAAAACATTTGGAAGATTTATCAGAACAAAACAACAATGGTGGACATTTTTGCTCTCACCTCAGTTCATTTTTTCCGAGCCAATTTTGACACATTCACTGAATGGTCAATTCTTTTTTTATGCAATAGACCAGCAGGTTACGAACCTTCGATCTCAAGCTCCGATATGATTCTGAATTTGAATGGTCATTAAAGTGCTACAAATATCTAATCAGAGTCATAAAGTGTAACAACAAGATGTGTTTGTGAAACACTAAGGCCCCCGAAATGGCTATTTTCCTGGTGAAACTGTTAAGGTTAAGTCATTGTGTTAAGGAATGATAAGGGTTAACAGATGACTTTGAGGAAGGTCATATTGCATGAAATAGATAGATATCATTGCAGGAAGGTTACATACCAAATTTGAGCTTTGTATGTCAAATACTTTTGGAGAAAATGCCAATGTTAAGTTTTCTGACAGACAGACGGAAATGAATAAAACAATATGCCCCCGATCTTTCGATACGGGGGCATAAAAATATAAAGCTTTGAAATGATAGTGGAAATTACATCTCTTTGTGTTTAAAAATACTTACTTAAAACTGAAAGCGAAACCCAATACAGGAGATGGTCCAATAAGTAAAGACCCAATACATGCCCCTACAAACCCTATAGACAGGAACAAACGCTGGTCATCCTGAAAAATATACAAGCTCAGATCAGACAAAGAGCCTTTATGGCAACTGAGACCAACATGGATCAAGACCAGCTTGGCTCACATCAAGAAAATTAAGGGCCTTAACCCTTTCCCAAACAAAGACCTGGTTTTGACGTCAATAATAGAAAAGACTTAGGAAAACATTGAAACAAAAGAAGAAACTGCTGATAACCAGCAGTTTCTCCTTTTGTCTCAATATTTTCTGTGCCATATTTTACACAAATTCTGCCCTTAATAACATCCATTTTGTCATTTGTGGTACTTTTTGAAGTAGATCACCCTAAAATTTTGTCGTTTGGGAAAGGGTTAAAGGCAAGATTCATGATGTTCTTTTATAGCTTCATTATCTTTAGTAACTACAAGAGAGCAGTAATGGTCCTGATCAGGCTGTATTTAGACATGGATTGATCTGGAAACATATTGGTTTAACTGTTTCCCAAACAAGCCCTGGTTTGACCTGTAACTACCCAATATATGCCCATACAAACCCTATAGACAGGAACACACACTGATCATCCTGAAAAATATATCAGCTCAGATCAGACAAAGGGCCTTTATGGCAACTGACACCTACATGGAAACAGATCAGCTTGGCTTAGATCAGGCATCTATAGGGCCTTTATAGCAATTGAGACCAATATGGATCTAGATTAGCATGTGAATATGCACACAGGGACTGGTAGGGCATAAACAGCAGCCTTTATAAGCCTTTACCCAAACATAATTATAATATCAGACTGCTCCAATTTAAAAGCTGCTGAAAACGACAAACAAGCTGTTGATAAAGAAAGGATCTGTGTACAACATATCACAGAAAATATTGAGGCAAAAGAAGAAAATGCTGGTTATCAGAATTTCCTTCTTTTGTCTCAATGTTTTCCCATTTTCTTTTAATTATCTTTTTAGGGGGAATGCTTAACCCATTCCCATTCCCAAGTATTGACACTTTTAGATGGCTTTCAAGACAAAGGCTTTGGAAAACATTGTGGAAAATGAAGAAATTGCATGTGACAATCAATTTCTTCAGTTCCCACAATGTTTTCTACACAAAAAAAACAAAAAACATATAATTATAATCGCTTGAAATTGTCTTCTACATCATCTTTGAATTTGGAACAGTCCAAAGTTGTGAAATTAATCCAAATCAATGGGTTAAAAATAATACTCAAGCAAAATCGATCTATCTGGAGTTATATAATACTGAAAATGCACTCAAACTCATTTTCAATATAACTTTTTATAAGATATAAACTATTACCTACCATTTTATCTGCAAGCCATCCCCATATAGGAGCTGATAGGGCATAGACAGCAGCCATAATCAAAAATACTACTCCAACCAACTCTGGTGTCAAATTATACTGAAAATATACAAAATCATCGTTGTAAATGCAAAAACTCATATCTCGGTTTTGGAAAATTTTAAAGGAGAGGGAAAAAAGTGTAGTAACTTTTCCCAAACTGAAATGTCTTACTTGAAATTTGGACATATTGTTCACAAATAATGTGTCAATAGTACTGATCAGTCAAATATCTCAAAACCTGCTAGGATCGTCTACACAGTGCACACAAGTTTGTACTTTGAAAATCGCACCAATCGACATACCAGGTTTTGCATTTACACCGACGAAATATTGTATAAACTTCAGGGATTTTTGTACATCTTAGTAAAGAAGACTTAGATACAAAAGAAGAAATTGATGGTTATCCTCAATTTCTTCTTTTCTCTCAATGTATTCACTATTCTATACCTTTCTCTAATAGGAAAGTGAATACCAAATCTTGTTTGGGAAAAAGTTAAGTTGCAGTTCAGAGCCAAATTTTACAAACAAATTACTCAAATTATTTACGCGTAAATTATGTAGCATGAAATCTGATTTAATGAGTAATATGCCTTGGGCAATCAGATTGGTTGTTGTGTAATTGCATTCAGATTAACCCCAAAAATGTTTGTAAGTTCGTTAATTAACCCTTTCCCATACAAGACCTGGTTTTGACGTCCCAAATAGAAATGGCTTGGGAAAACATTGAAACAACAGAAGAAACTGCTGATAACCAGCAGTTTCTCCTTTTGCCTCAATATTTTCTGCGCAAAATTTTACGCAAATCTTATCGTTACCAATATCTATTTTATCGTTTAAAGTGGATTTCAAATTGGACTACCCTAAAATTTGTCATTCGGGAAAGGGTTAAACAGGACTCTGATGTACATACATGCTCTGGTAATTAGTCATTACAACATTAATGCAGCATCCAAACTGAGTCACTTGATTACAAAATCGATGGGTCAGTGCAACACTATTGTAAGTGCCTATATAAATATAGGCACTTACAATAGTGTTGCATTGACCCCTCGAAATGTTCTTTATCAGCAAATTGGACAGGAAAGAGTCATGGCAAAAGTCATATAAGTGTACCAGAGAGTTTAATGCACCTACAATAGTTTTGCCTTCACTTTTGACATAACTTTTAACATTTTCCTTAACGAAAAAAATTCAAGGTGGTCCAATTTGAGAGCAGCTGCAAACAACATTTAAAAGTTGATTGAATAATGCATTTTTTTTACTTGCTGAGTAGAAAACATTTTGAGAAATGAAGAAATTGCTTTTCAATTTCTTTATTTTTCATAAAGTTTTCTCCCACCTTTAACTTTATGGGCATCAAAAAGGGTCAATTTGTGGGAACAGGATAATGGTCTGATAACAAGAGTGCTTTATACAAGTGCAATTAGGCTACATTTGATGAGGCTTGACCTACAGTCTTTAGTCACACACTGTGTCTACATATCAAGTCCAATTCTAGACAGGGTTTTCACCAATCACATGCAGATTGCAGACTTAATCTACTGCTTTAACCCTTTCCCAAACAAGACCTGGTTTTGACGTCCCTTCTAGAATAATAAGGCTTGGGAAAACATTGACACAAAAGAAGAAACAGCTGATAACCAGCAGTTTCTCCTTTTGTCTCAATATTTTCTATGCCAAATTTTACACAAATTCTATCTTTTATAACGTCCATTTTGTCATTTGTGGCAGTTTTTGAAGTGGATCACCCTAAATTTTGTCGTTTGGGAAAGGGTTAATAGGCAGCAAAGAACAGCATCAGCTGTCATACATGAGCATTCTGACCTTATTCTACAATTCCTGCATGTTTACCCATTACTTATCAACAAAAGTCTAGTCTGTTCCAAATTCAAAGACGTGGAAAGAGACAATTTCAAGCAAATGTGTTTAACACTTATTCCGTTTTATTGGTAGAAAACATGTTACTAGCATTTTCCTCTTCATTTCCTACAATATTTCCAACGCCTTTTAAGTACGAGGGTTGTTTGATAAATTCGCGGAATTTGTTTCTCATTTTTTTTATTTCCTGTTCAAAAATAATGAAATTACATACCACTATAGAAAATCATGTCATACAGTTGGGAGTAAAACGGCAATAATATTTGCCCACTCTAATGCACTTTTTTCTGTCTCCATAGCAACCGATAAACGCGACGTTGCCTTTGGTCAGTTTTAAAATAATTTTGTTCATGAAAATCGTGCCTGAGCACCATAACAATGTACGCTAGAACCATGGAAATTTAGCCTGCCTTTGTTTGACATTGTTTAGTCATTTTCTGAAAATTTTCCATTTATATTTCAAAAATTGACATGTAAACAGTGTTTTCAAGATCATGTCGTAAGCAAATCGTCGAAGAAAACTGACGTCATCTGATGACCTGGTGGCGCACCGTCGAGATGTTTTGTGTTTGTTTAGAGTTATCGCCTACAGATAAATTAAGAGAAATGGGCAAGTCGAAAAGTATGCCGATATGTGGAAAAGCATTTGCATTGACGTGGCATGGATGGTTAAAGACAGACAAACGTCGGTACATAGCAATGACTGTCCAAGGAGACCAAACTATGCAGTCAGTCAGGGTACAAGTGCTTGTGAAGGGCAGCTTGCCAGGGCGGATAGGTGCTTGACTGTACGGAATATTGCAGTAAAGTTGTCTCTTTAGAATTGATTACGTCATTTATCATAATTTTACAGGAGTTGAACAATTATGTTAAAGGTTTCCGGTAGTTTCACTTCTCGTCTTCTACGAGACGTTGACCCGAAGAATCATGTTCTGTCTTCTAACTATTCTTAAGATTTTCTGATGCAGTATGAGTCTGGTTGCGACAAATCATTGGACAAAATTGTAACGACTGGCGAAATGCGGCTTCGTTACCATAATCCCGAAACAAAGAAAGAAATATATATTATGTATGTAAAACGCTAGGCACGCCCCATACCTGGACAGTACGGATCTAATATCATAGTTATTTGGCAAACATGTCGAAACTTCCGACGAATTAAAGAAAATCGCTAGTTTATCATGTCATTCATCAGTGACTGGGTTAAGGAAACATTTAATTGTTCAAACACATAAACAGGAACTTCATAGGTGTCGTTGGAGAAAATATTGAAATACTCAACGGGTGGATTAATCATCATCTTCACAGACCTGACGTCAATTACGGCGGTGTGACGTTACATGACGCTCTGGCCGAAGGCAACCCGCAAGACATGGCCTTATTTAATGGCTTCTGTAGAAATTATTTGCGAACGTATCATTTTGATATTTTGCACACTTAATAACGAATAGTTAAGGTTGATCACTAAACAGATTTAATTCTGATATTCAACCACGAATTTAGATTACAGAATAATTCCGGGAATTTATCAAACAACCCTCGTACATTGAAAATTTTAAATTCTCCCTACCTGTCTTAAGATGAGGTTCTAGGGTCGGGACTAATACGGACCACATTGCTGTACCAGTTATAACACAGGCACTGATGAGAATAGGAGATTTTGAATTGTAATGATCTTAAACTTCTTTCGTTTGACAGATATTAACCCTATACTAGACATGAACATTTTAGACTTATCCAAATTCAAAGATGCTGCAGACAACACTTCCTGTTAATAAAATGTTACAATTTTAGTCTTTTTGGGTAGAAAACAATGTGGGAAATGAAAAAATTGCTTGTGCCAGTTTACCAACCTGCCTAAGATGAGGTTCGAGGGTCGGGTCTAAAATGGACCACATTGCTGTACCAGTTATAACACAGGCACTGATGAGAATAGGAGATTTTAAATTGTAATGATCTTAAACTTCTATCGTTTGACAGATATTAACCCTATACTAGACATGAACATTTTAGACTTACCCAAATTCAAAGATTATGCATATAATATTTTTATGAAAATGAATTTTTACATTTTTAGTCTTTCTGCATAGAAAACATTGTGGGAAATGAAGAAATTGCTTGTGCCAAGCAATTTCTTCATTTTCCAAAATGTTTTCACATGCTTTAATTTATTCTTGAGGGGCGTTAAAGAACCTCTCAGTGTGATGACAATACTATAATCATTTTGAAAATACCCTCGTAAAATTTCTTTACCAACCTGCCTAAGATGAGGTTCTAGGGTCGGGTCTAATATCGACCACATTGCCGTACCAGTTATAACACAGGCACTGATGAGAATACCTTGTAGTGAACACAATATCTTACGGATAGGAAGATTTTCATTGCCGTTGTCAATCTCAGCTGTAAAGGGAAACAGAAAAGTAAATTGTATATCATTGTTTTTCAACAAAAACCTCGTAACTGCAGCTTAAAACAAGCATCAGTGGCTTTCAACTTGGACTACCTTAAATTTCTTCCATTTGTGAAAGGGTTAAATGCTCAGTATACAAGGGACACAATTCTAGGCAAATGCTTACAAAAATTATGGAACTTGGCCACTTACTACCCGGTCATGTGGTAAAATACATATGCTAAAAGTCTTATAGCAATTGTATAAGTAACTAGTAATCATTATTTCACAAACAATGCTTGGTTGTAAATCAGATGTGATAATGCAAAAAAGATCATATTTACCCTCAGTAGCTGAAGGGACTGTCAACAACATTATAGGAACACATAATAAAGCCAGGCCACCGATAGACACAAATGGTAGATAAAATCCACCAAGCTGAAAATGATGTAAACAAAATAATTTGTTAATTCTTTACCACAATATGACCATATATTTACATCAAGTGTTATTAAAAACATTCTTGGTAATGAGAAACATATCTATAATAGATATCATTACCATCTTTGCTCACAATGTTTTCAATCTAATTGACTTAAATTTGATTGTAAGTGATACAAAATCTACAATAGCTTTGAACTTGGCAACTCAAAAGTTATTGCTGGCCAATAGGTTGAAACTTGTCTTACAGAATAAAAATATTTTCCGAATTCTATAGGAAATCACAGCCCTAAAAGTTGTGGTAAAGAATCTCTTGTCCATGCTCTTTAGTTAAATTAATTCATTTTTATGATCATAGATTGTGTCAGTGAATAATTAACCCATAACCAGACAGCAAACTTGAGACATGTCAAAATTCAAAGATGTCTCAGGTAACAATTTCCAAGTGAATGAAATCTAATATTTGTTTATCTTTTGGGGTAGAAAACATTGTGGAAAATGCTGAAATTGCTTGTCACAAGCAATTCTTTCATTTCCAAGATGATATCCAAATCCATTATCTCTTGGGCGTCAAAAGGCATCATTATGCAGGTATGGGCTAAGTGCTATGAAGTGCCTGTCAGACCAACAAATTATGGTTAATGGTTAAAAACATTTTGTTCTGGCCACATTACTGAAACCAACAATAACAATTTACCCCTTTCCCAAACAAGACCTGGTTTTGACATCCCTAGAAGAAATGGTTTGTGTAATGATAATTAGCAATTCTCCTTTTTTGACAATATTTTCTATGGTATAACATACACATTTTAAACTTCTAACAGCATTTATTTTTTTCAAATAGAAATCCATTCAAATTTAAACAGGCTATAATTGTGCTGTTTT
Organism: Fragum sueziense; assembly: GCA_963680895.1. Taxonomy (NCBI): domain Eukaryota; kingdom Metazoa; phylum Mollusca; class Bivalvia; order Cardiida; family Cardiidae; genus Fragum; species Fragum sueziense. The sequence continues at coordinate 38,256,847 of OY804593.1, read as the reverse complement.
GGAAAGAATTAAGTTACTATAAGTATTATCCTCTATTTTGCTGTTCGCAAAATCTTTTAAATCTTCTAGACGTAAGATTTTGCGATCAACTAAATTTATAACATTTTGTTTTTGTACCCTTTCCCAAACAACACTGCCGGAGTCGTCCAATTTGAAAGGAGTTGCAGAAAACAAAATAGTTGGTGATGTCATAAATCATAAAATGTGTATTTAACAGTATGAAAAATATTGAGAGAAAAGGAGAAATTGCTGATCATCAGCAATTTCTTCTTTTCTCTCAATGTTTTCCCAAGCTATTTCTACTAAGGAAGTCAGAACCAGGTCTTGTTCAAAAGTACTTACTCCATACAGAATACCTCCCACACCTGGTCCTAACACCAGACCAAGGCCAACAAATATTTCACCAAGACCCTGAAATAATGCGAGAAAAGGAGAAAAATAAACAAATTGTAATTATCTAATTATCAGCATTAATATACTAAAACAATATTACATTGAACTTGCAAACCATTGTTAAGAGATCATTGTATTATCATTGATGTAAATTGGCAGATCCAGGTTTTTTGCGAGGAAGGTTCAAACATACAGATAGGGCGTTCCTTTTCCTATTATTACACTATTTTGACTGAATTTCTGCAAGAAAATGAAGTAATTAGGCATCAGTGGAGGGTTCGTTGAACCCCCCAAACATCCTCTGGATCTGCCACTGTCAAAACATCTCAGTATATACCATATATTTTATAATAAACAAAGACACTGTGCGCACAAACCATTGCTTTTCAACAAAAACCTCGTATCTTGTATCAGCTTAAATCAAGCTGTAGATACAAGGTTTTTGTTACAAAGCAGTGATATTTTATCCCCAACATAACATTTTATTCATATATTTATATATCGTCGCTTTTCAACAAAAGCCTCATAACTGCAGCTTGTTTTAAGCTGCAGTTACGAGATTTTTGTTGAAAAGCAGCAATATCTTACTTACAAATACTGTGGCCACATTGTCAGGAAATTCCTGCATCATGTATACAAAAGAGGCAGTGCTACTGCAAGCCACACCGGTAGATCTGAACATTTGTAAGAGGAACGACAACGCAATAAATATACCATTACCATCAGCAGTGGGAACATAGGACAAAAATCTGAAATCAGAAAAATACAAATTTATGGCATGATTCAAGGTTGCCAATAAATATAAATGAGCCTGGATCTGGAAGTAGGTACCTAATATAGCATTTTAGAAAATTGAGTTTGAAGATCAGCCTGTTCTCAAATGCAGTTCAATATGCATCCATGCTGCTCTCTTTAAGTTACTACAGGTCACGAAGAAGCTAATAGAGAACAACATGGATCCTGATCAGACTGTGCATATGCACAGGCTGATCTGGATCTATGTTGGGCTCAAAAGTCTAAAGGGAAGTTTTTCCAGATCCTGGCTAAAATGTAAGTAATTGAAAACGAGCTGTCAGAGTACAGCCTGCATGCATTTGGCTATAATTAACTCTTTCCCCAACAAAACCTGGTTTTGACATCCCTCATTAAAATGCATGGAAAAACATTGAGACAAAAGAAGTAATTGATTTTGGTATTGATTGACCTCAGATACAAGTTGATATGAAATCACAATCATATGAAACAGGAATTCTTGTCAGTTTATGTGAAACACTATTCAAATGTAAGGACAGACAGGCAGATGAACAGACAAACAAAGTACAGGCACACAGGCAGAAATGATTAAACAATATGTCAAAAATAAACTGATTTACGAATCTATTTTATCTTCATCCCCATTATCTATTATCATGGGTATACAAAACAGTAACATAATATATATAGATCTAAGTATATTACATCATCAAACAGATTGAGTTAATCCCTTTTCAAAACTGTTTTTGACTTAAGATATTTTGACTTAAAAAGCCTTAAAGAAAAAGATGAAAATCCCATGGAAACACATTCCCCCTCAGGAATTCTATAAAAAAAATTCTTTTCAGCACATCATCAAATTTATAATGCCTTTTGTAATTGATTACAATATGAATAATTATAAGTCTAACATTCTGTCAATCAGGAAAGGACTGAAAACATGTGATAAGGGAACCTCCATTTTAACCTTGCTTTATTGTTTATTATTGAGCTCACATGACATCATATGAGGTCCTATAAATTACAATATATCTAGACGCTACTGAAATGTAATACAAAAATCCTTACTATTAGAGTAAAATCTAGTTTACATCATACATGTGACACTAAAACTTAACCCTTTCACAAATAATCAGAAGTTTTGATATCTCAAAAAAAATTATTCCCTTGAACTGTTTTACAGTCATTCTGTTTAGATGCAACAAGCTTATACATACATGTGTGTACATTACAATGTTATGGCTAAATTGCTTAGAATAACATTTAGGATAGGAGAAAATGCTGATGAAAGTGAAAAATGCATTTAACCAGCATTTTTACCTTTTCACTTAATGTTTCCAAAATCTGTCTGTTTCCAAGATGTCAAAATCAGGTATTATTTGTGAGAGGTTTAACCCTTTCTCAAACAAGTCCTGACCCTGGTTTCTCGAGAAAACAAGAGCCGTCAGAGACGGACAATGCTCCCCGAATAAGGCATTGTCACAATAAATATATGCCATGCAGAGCTAATATAAAGCTAACAAATGTTAAGCCCCCTTTTTGCATGACATATTTTGTATACGCAAATTTTAAATAGTTTATTGTCAAGGGCATCTGATTTGCTACTCAAATATGAAATTTCATCAAATTCTGACCATTAGACTAGGAGAAATTAGAGAAAAACTCTATTTAACCTTAAGTCCCCTTTTCCCATGACGAGGCCTCAAATCCAAAAACCGGGAAAAGTACATCGGCATTTTGTCATAGGGAGTTCACATGGTAAGTTTCATTTGATTTGGCCCAAGGGTTATGGAGAAATCGCTTCGGACGGACAGACAGGACGGACGGACGGACAGACAAAGCGGCGACTATATGCTCTCCCTTCGGGGAGCATAAAAAATTAAGTACATACTCATGAGTACATGCTCATCTTCAATAGAATACTCTCCAACGTTGAAGGGTATTCAATTGAAGTTCATGTGGATTTCATGTGATTTGAGTATGGTGCTCAGATTGAGTCTGATAACATACTTAAGTTTTTTCGAGAAAGCGGGTCCTGGTTTTGACATTCATAATAGAATCCTCTTAAGAGAACATATAAAGCCAAAGGAAGAAAATGCTGATAAACAGCATTTTCTCGTTTTGCATCAATGTTTTCTGAGCTTTATTATTCACAAATATTACCAGCAGTATCATCCATTTTGTTCTCTGAAGCAGCTATTAAATTAGACCACCCTAATTTTTGTCATTGGAGAGAGGATTAACCATGTTTACATACAAATGGGTACAAATCTAGGTTAAGTGGACTCTTCATAAATTGGTCAATAACAGGTTATAGTAAATCGGACACCCAGCTGCAGACATTGTATAGACAATTGAAGATAGAATAACTGATAAACAAGAATCGAAAAAGACAGATCACATACTTGGCAAGAAACTACTTTAACTTTATAAGTATTTGTAATGAATGTATAGGATGTTTTGACCACGGATATTTTGGCCAGGACGTTTTGGCCAGGACGTTTTAACCACGGATATTTTGGTCAAGACATTTTGGCCATAAAATAAAAGTACAACAATGACAACTATGAAACTATGAAATAAATTTAATTGGTTCAATTCCTTTTTTCTCCTTAATCTTTTTTTTTTTTTGCCAAAAGTTTCTACCTTGTAAAATAATGTGGCCAAAATGTCCGTGGCCAAAACGTCCTGGCCAAAACGTCCTGGCCAAAATGTCAGTGGCCAAAACGTCCATCCACAATTAATTCTGTAATATGTCAAACTACTTGGTAGAGACAGAGTATGGTCACAATTTTACATCTATGAATCTTTTTCCTAAGCAATATTTGGTTTTGACATCCTTGCTTTGAAAGGTTTGAGAAAGTAATGAGGCAAAAGAAGGAAATGCTGATAAACAACATTAATTTTCCTCTCTTCAATCAATATTGTCTGTGATATAATGTACACTACCTTCTATTTATTAACATCAGATTCTGTGTGTGGCATACAACAGCTTATAGATTTGAGTTGTCTAAAGCTTTGTTGTTTGGAAAAGGGTTTTTTCAAAAGTAGTACATTGGTGTTTTAAATGACAACTGATCCATTATACTCACCCAAAAAGAAAAGTACAACCTCCAAAAACAAACATACCAGCTATAAACATGAACTTCACACCAACATACGGAATCTGTAAAAATACATAGAGAAACAGATTACTGTTTTTCAACCAAGATCTGGTATCTACAGCTTGATCAAAGCTGTAGGTACAAGTTTTTTGTTGAAAAAAAAAGACAATATAGTTCACTTACATATATAATAGTCAAATTCATGTCATCAGAAACTTTAATCTGAAACAATTCAAATTGTTGCATGAAAAGAGGCTTACAAAGAACACAAAAGGAGAAAGATTTAATTCATTTTCTAAGTAGCGCATTTACAATTAATGCATGTAATGTGGTTGATCAAGAAAATATAAAATAGAAAGACACTTACCAATTTTCCACATACTGGTGATATAAGGCACTGTGTGAAAGGAGCAACACCAAATATCCAGCCTGAGAGAGTGTCACTCACATCTTTCTTTAATGCCTAAAATAAGAATTTAGAACAAGTTTGAACTTTTTTAAGTTTAGAACTTTGTGGGGGCATAGCAACATTGTTGGAATTGAGACTGGGGCAACACCAAAATTAATATCCACATCTATGTCACATCTATGTTTGATGCCTGAAGCAAAGCAAGTTGGTGTTTACAAGACTTCAATTTGACTGAGTGCAATATTGTTGTAAGGACATACCAATTCCAAATGCACTTACAACATTTATTTAGTTGAACAAATATCTTGACATGAAACATTCATTTCAATCAGATGTAATTGATTATTCTCTTCTTAGACTCTTCTGTTGTTTGGGAAAAATTATTTTCAAAAAGTTAAAGAATCTGATGGACTAACCGGTAAATTAAAAAAAAAGTTGTTGCATGGGCAATAGTCACGATCCATACTCTATAAATAGTAATGAAATTCAATATCCCCCTCATATGACTTGAAAAACTCCCTTTTTCTCAAAAGACTTCTTACTTTATGGTATTAATCCTTTACATACATTACAAGGCCTGATTTTGCTATCCCTAATAGAAAAGACTTTGGTAAACATTGAGAAAAAAGAAGAAAACTCTGATAATCAGAATTTTCTCCTTTTGCCTAAAAATTTTCTGTGCTATATTCTGCACAAACCTTGAATCTTTATAAACATCACTTAAGACAAGTGAAGTAACTTTCAAATTGGACAGCTCTATTTTTTCTCTTTGGGAAACACTTTCTCCTTTTTCTTCAATGGTCACCCAAAACCTTTTGTATCAGGAATGCCAAACGTAGGTATTGTTGGTGGTACCTTGTTCGCAATGTTGTGGAAAGATTTAAACCTTTTCCAAACATCCAAACTTTTTGACACACACACCTAAATATCAAAACTTTGGGAAAAAGGAATAAATTGACAATTATTAGGGAGTATGTCATCACTTTTCAACAGAAACCTCGTAGCTGCAGCTTAAAACAAGCTGCAGTTACAATGTTTTTTTTTTGAAAAGCAGCAATATTCTCCCTTTTCTCCAATATTTTCTACCCTATCAAAGAGAGTTTTCAATCTTACCTGGAAAAAATTTTGCGTCTGCAACATCTTTAATTTTTGACTAGCCCAAAATAGCTTTGTTTGGGAATGTGTAAATCATAATGTTCTATTATAACCACATGACCACAATTTTCATTGACCCATTTTGTCTTTATTTGTATAGAGTATTATTAGATTCCATTGTCGCTATGAATTTACTTTTTAAAATAATGTGTACCACTTCTTCACCTCTTACATAGTTACACTGTTCTTATATCTTAACCATTATAATTATGACAGCCAGTCACATTTTATAACATTGCAATAAAAATGAATTTCACAGTAATCATTAGTTGACTTAAAATATGCTCCACTTCTTAACCCATTTCCACAATATGATGCTTTCTGGTGTCCCTCAAGAAAATTATTGGAGGAAGCATTGTGGAAAATGAAGAAATTGCTTGTAACAAGCAATTTATTCATGTTCCACAATGTTTTCTACTGAGACAGTTTTTAAGTTTTAAAATCCCACAAACTTTAAAACGTAAACTGCAACTGCTTTCAATTTGGACCATCGTTTGGGAAAGGGTTAGCCGGTCATTTACTACCGTAATTTTTACATTTTACTGCTTTTGTCATAATTCTAATCTTCTTTTTCCTTTATTTTCTACACCATTAATTTTTTATGTTCAAGCCGTTTTGTCATTAGCAACTCTTTTAAATTTGATCCAGTCCACATTTTAGTTATGTGGGGAATATTTAATGTAACAACATCATAATTACCGGTATCATAAATTAGGTGTGAAATCAAGTTGCAAATTGATTTCTTAAACTTTGAAATTCCCAAAATTTCATTTACAATCATTTTGTTTGTAAGGACTTTCATAATTTCTCCTGCAATTCCAGAAGTTGAAATCTACCAATTTCCACATAATGACCCCTTTTTACACACTTTAAGATAAAGGCACTGGAAAACATTGTGGAAAATTAAGAAATTGCTTGTGACAAACAATTTCTTCATTTTCCGCAATGTTTTCTAACCCGAAATGAAATGATTTTAAAAGTTTCATCAACTTAAAATTGTTATCTGCAACACCTCTCAAATTGGAACAGTCCAAATTTTGTCATCTGGAAAAAGCTTAACCCTTTACCAAACAAGACCTTGTTTTGACGCCCTTAACCCATCACCTCACACTCACAGTGATGCTTTTTGACGCCCAACAAGATAAAGGCTTTGGAAAACATCGTGGAAAATGAAGAAATTGCATGTGACAAGCAATTTCTTCATTTCCCACAATGTTTTCTACCCCAAAAGTAGTACAATTATGAAATTTCATCACTTTGAAATTGTCGTCTGCAACGTCTTTTAATTTGGACAAGCATAAAATTTTGCCGTTTGGGAATGGGTTGATAGAAAAGGCTTCGGAAAACATTGAGGCAAAAGAAGAATATGCTGATAATCAGCATTTTCTCCTTTTGTCTCAGTGTTTTCTGTGCTGTTTTGTACACAAATTCCATCTTCATTAACATCCATTTTGTCATCTTCAGTTGACTTCAAATGGGAACAGTCTAATTTTTCTTTGTTTGGGAAAGTGTTGATCATGTAGGAACCTACCTCTTCAGGAAAGAAAGGGGCCATCAACGAAACACTGAGGAAAGCAAGAAAATCACACAACGACGTCGTCACTAGAATTATCTTCTGTGTTCGTGTTAAACTCCATATGGACAGGGTAGAACTTGTCTCACTTAACGAAACCGTTCTCGTCGCAGTAGATGAAATGGAACGATGTCTGATTCTTGGGAACGGAGACTTTGACCTTTTTCTCGATGATCGACGATGACCTTCGATCAAAGGCTGTCTTTCGTAATACTCTTCTTCATCCACTGACGAGGCGAATCTGTTCGAGGAATTTGTGGAAATGACGGGAGAATATTGAGGACCGTTGTCTGAATCTGATGCTTTACTGTCATCTCCACCTTCATCGCCATCTGCTGTTGTCGTGGTGACCATTTTTACTCGTTATCTGAGAAAATATATGTAACACAGATTTGAAATATTCAAACTCTTTGCCAAACAGCAAATTTGAGACTGATCCAATTCTACAGATGCAGACGGCAAAATAATTGATTTTAAAACAGAAAAGATAATATCATCGGTGTAATAGCAAAACCTTGTATTGATATCTACAGCTTTAGTCAAGGTTTTGCAATAATTTTACACTGACGATATGTGAATCACCTGAAACAAGACTCATTTACAAAATATCCATTTAAATTAGATTAATCCCACAAATGACACCTTTAACAATCACAAATAATACTGTGTAACATTCAATTACTGGAAAAATATTGATGTCAAAATCTGATTTTGTTTAATAGTAAAAAGTTTTAATCCTTTCCCAAACTGCAAAATTTAAGAGTGGCTGAATTCAAAAGCTACTGCATAACAACACAATTGGTGTTGATAAAGGTTGAATTTGTGTCCCAATATAGCTTGGAAAATGTTGAGGCAAAAGAAGAAAATGCTGACTATCAGTATTTTCTTCTTTTGCCTCAATGTTTTCCAAGCCTTTTCTAATAGGGAAGTCAAAAGCAGGTCTTGTATGGAAAATGGTTAAGGTTATTGTCCATGAAATCAAACAATATTATATTGTAAATCATAAATATGTATATATAATCTATGTATCAATCCATACATAACCCTTTCCCTAACTAAACAATGTCCCATTTTGTTGTCTTCAATCTCTCGACCAAAGCTTTGAAAAATAATTGAGAGAAAATGCTGATTTACCACATTTTCTTTTCTTTTTGCTCTGTATTTTCTATGCTATAACTCACAGGGACCTGCAATTTGCATTAAGTAATTCTGTCACTTGTGCATGCTTTCAATACTGAGGGTTTGAAATTTGGTTGCTTGGAAAGTGAATAATGTCAATGACCTATCATGGGCAGACCATACCAGGTAGATTACATTTCAATTTGAATAAAGAGCATAAATTTTTTTGTCTTTTTACTAGAACATGTAAATAGTATAGGTCCCAATAAATGACCCAGTAGAGCATCTCTAGCTATTAGTTAGATGCCATACATTAATCAGGAACTATATCATACTTATTATTTTTCAGCGATAACTACTTACTTTAAAGGTTCTGTTTTTCTTTATACCAGAAAAATGTTTATTTTTTAACTTTGATAATCATATTCCATTGAAAGGTTGGACACATGAAAATGTCAAAAATTCAGATGAGATATGAGATTATAATATACTTTTGGAGAAATGAACCATTTGCACTGTGCCACTTTCCCAGATAACAAAAATGTTAATACTGTGAGTTATAAAAATGATTGTTACAAAGAGCATAGAATTTTTGTTAAAAGCAATTAAAATATCGAGAGAAAAGGAAATAGTTTCTAAAATTGGGACAAAAACTATGGAGTTTTGGGCAATTTCTGTAAGAAATTACTTATCAAAACTTCATTTTTTCAGTAAAAGTTTAAATTAAGACCACCATTCAATCTGAAATATCTATCTCCTGATCAATCTTAAGTTCATACAGGTTATCTGTATTTATCTGAATTGTTGACATGTGGCGCACTTTAACCCTTGTCATTCTGCATCATAATCATCCTTTTTCACACTTCCCAACACAATACCTGATTATGACCTGTCTAAAATAAAAGGCCTAGGAAAACACTGAGACAAAAGAAGAAAATGCTGATTACCAGCATTTTCTCCTTTTTGTCTCAATATTTTCCAAAAGGACCATGCTTTATTTTACATACAATATATACAATTTACTGCATGTACAATAAATTATGGAAAATATTGAGGCAAAAGGAGAAAATGCTTGTAATTAGTGTTTTCTTCTTTTAATGTTCTATCAGACTCTATAAACACTCAATTGCTTTCTCATGTACGGTATGCAGCAGCTTTCAAATAGTAACAATTCACATTTTGACCAATTGATGCCTTAGAAAAATAAGGTCATAAGTGGTACATACGACCTTTTATGATGCATACATTTTTGGAAAGGGCATTTCAAGCTCTAATTTTAGACTAAATATGGTGCAAATTTCATAGACATTTGAACATGTCAGGCTGGCCAATTTGGCTGTAGAAAAAAAACTGTTTTTTCCTATTTTCTCAAAACTATGTTTTTTCACTTACGCCCTTCTTCTTCTAAGGCATCACAATGTTGCTTGAAAATCGAAGGCCGGTGAAGTAGACATTAAGTCAGGCTGTATCATGCATAGTGATTATGAGCACTGATCTTTGTCTATTTTGACTGCCCTTTCCCAAACATCAAATTTGACAGCTGCTACAGAATGACAAAAGTTGTGTTGATAATTATTGTATTTGTGTAAAACGTTATTTAAGCAAAAATATAGACACAAAAGAAGAAAATGTTGGTTATCAGCGTTTTCTGCTTTTGTCGCAATGCTTTCTCAAGCCTTTTCTTTTAGAGACGTCAAGACATTAAGGTCTTGTTTTTGAAGTAGTTTACGGACCAGCAAGACAAGGATTAAATCATATTGCTGCACACAGCTATCAGGCCTATCACATTAGTGTATCATGAATCTATCTAAAATCAACAAGAGATGATAATGTATCAATGTTGCCCTTTCCTTTATTTTTATGATTGCTTCATAGGCAAAAGAGCCCTGGCCTACCATAGACGGTATGGGCATTTCATAAATATGGATGTGGCTGTTGTGGCATTTGCTGTACCAAATATTACAGTAGACGCATCATTCCACACCAATAATTGCCATAGGCCCTTATTAGAATAATTACCCTATATCTATATCACTGAAATAATGGGGCGGGGGAACAAATGTTAAACCATATTCAATCAATCAATATTTAGATGATTTCTTTTTATCTCCAAAATTTCAAGCACTTTGAATTACCCTTTCCCAAACAAGAACTGGTTTTGACATCCCTGGCCTACAAGAACAGGCTTGGGAAAACATTGAGGCAAAATAAGAAAATGCTGATAATCAGCAATGAGCATGTCAGCATTTTCCATGCTATTAAATTAATGAGTAATTTTTATAGATCTACAAATCTTAAATTTAACAACACTCCTTCTATTGTTTTTTGCCCTTTGGGAAAGGGTTAAATGATAATCAGCTACTCTCACACTGTTCAACATGACTAATCATTTCCAAAACAATCCCAGATTTTTGACAAACCTAGAACAGAATGCTTTAGAAAATGTTGAGGGAAAAGTCAAAGAAGACAAAGCCAGTGTTTATTTTTCATTTTGGGGGAAGGGGGTCAGGGCCCATAGGTGGGGGAAAATTTGCGTGTGAACGACCAAAAAGGGGAAATTTCAATACATGCTTATACACTCAAATACAGTGTTATAAATGCATTTAACTAGCTTGTATATCATAATGGGACCTTCAAACAACCATTAGAACTGCTAGAGATGCCTAGAATGTAAATATGATTTGGATTTTTCTTTGCAACAAAAAATCTAGTTCCAGGAGGGGAAAATTTCTCTGAAATGGGGGAAAAAAGTATATTCCTCAGAGAGGGGAAAGGGGCCCAATAACGACCATTTTTTTAAGAAAAAAAATCACTGAAAGCTGACCAGTGACTGACATTACGACAAAGAATAAAATATGTCAGGGCTTATGAATAGGACTAGCCAGCGACATGCATTGTCTGCTTTTTGCTTAACATTTCCTAGTGTTGTCTCCTTTTTCTTCAATGCTTCACACAGACAAAATTTAACTGTAAAAATTCAGTTCCATTCATGATATAGTTGTGGGTCCGTATAGTTGCCAAAAAATCCATACCTACAACCCTTTGAAAGGAAAGCTTCCTTTAACCCTTTCCCAAATGAGACCTGGTTTTGAAGGCTTGAAAAACATTGAAACAAAAGAAGAAACTGCTGATAATCAGCAGTTTCTCCTTTTGTCTCAATATTTTCCATGCAATATTTTACACAAATTCTATCTCTAGTAGAGCTCACTTCCATCTAGTCATTTGTGGCAGTTTTTGAAGTGAATCACCGAAGAATTTTGCCGTTTAGCCCCTTGGGAAAGAGTTAAAATCTCTTTTTTCTCTAGCCTACACCCAGAATTTCAATTATCATCTTATTTTTGTTGTCAGCAAAATTAAAGATCTAGATCTAATCGTAGTCATAAATATTCACAGACAGTCAAAATCAAATAAAACAAGACAGGTACATCAAAGTAATCTAATCAACACTTACTTTCCAACAAAACAAAATCACGATCTACACAATCAAAGCATTCCTGTAATAATGGCAGAGATCACATGTGTACGTTTATTGTTACGGTCAATGAGTCACGTGGACAGCTAAAAATAGACTAGGTAAACACTTTCAAAGAGATTTAAAAATCTCAGGATTTCTTTCCCTTTATTCAATTAATCAAATGCTTCGACCAAGTGTGAAACAATAAAAAGGTTTGAATTTGTTATAACTACATCTAACACTTTCTCTCTAGTCATAAATGTTTCGTATGTAAGCATATTTGTCTGATTTATTTATCTATGTATTTAAAGGGACATTTCATTCCAATTTCAATTTTTTAAAGTATGTCTTGATGCCAAGATTGCTTATTCTAATGAGTAGTCTATCAGTTTTTTTTAAAGTTGTTGCCAATAAGCAAGAAACACGCATTTAAAGTTGAGACATAATCGATAAATTGCAGAAAATCCGAACTGTTGTCCACAACAATTTGTTCAATTTTAACACAAAAATATAAATTTCTCGTAAACGGCGCAATATTTTGGCTTGAAATTTTCAGAATTTTCATAAGGAAATATGCTCTTTCAGATAAAAATAAAAGTAAAATTTATGACAAAAAATTCTGAAATGTCACTTTAATTGATGATTAATTGATTTAGTAAATGATTGATTGATTGATCAATAATCCTAGATCTAGTTTTCTTTGATGAAATTCGCTCTTTGATATGTCGATGTCGCTCATGACATCAACATATCAAAGAGCGAATTGCATCAGGGAAAGCTCGCATTAATTGACCAATTGACCCATTAATGTTTTTATGTACGATTTGATTGATTGATTGATTGGTTAATTGATGGATTCATCCATTGATTAATTTGTTTGATTTATTTATTGGTTGATTGATTAATTGCATGATTGATTGATAAATGTTGTACGTGCAGCTTAGCCTAAGGTAAGTAACATAAACTGAGATGAGACATCGTTCTCCTCCAAAATAAGACCTACGATAACTTTTTGGTCAACAGAAATTCGCGGTGTTTTCCCCCGGCCTAATAAGCTGTATCGGCCCCACTGCAGCTCCATGTTAATCACTATGATGCCCATACAGCAGCTTCAAAATTACGCCTACAGCTTAGTTAGCTTAGGATCTAGAAGGGGGTTATTACATTTTAAGTCCCTATTTGAGCTTGGACCCCCCCTGGAAAAAATCATGGGCTTGGACCCCCCCCCCCCCCACACACACACACCTGGAAAAAATCCTGGACCCGCCCTTGTGAAATGTAGTAATTCTGTATAAAAACATTACGGTAAAAGAAAAATTAGCTCAAATTGAACAATTTCTTTTTTTCCATAATGTTTTATTTACAATTGTTTGCATGAACACGATGAGTTTTAAGATTTGGGCCTACCATTTCCTTAAAACTTGCCACTACGGCATCAAATTATTTTTCGGAGAACCCTGATTCAAAATACATAGAACATTGTCTTATGGTAGGCCATTCGTTTGTTTGATCAAGGAGTCTTCAAACTCCTCGGTTTGATTCACTAAACACCGGAATTAAGCTAAATGACGTTGATGACATCATTGACGTCAAAACGTCGTAAACGTCATCAAATGCCTAGCAACCGCCCTCATTAGACAATTGTCGTCTGCGAAGGTTAGCACGTTTTTACCGCTTGCAAAGTTTTCACAATTTTAAACAAATTCTAAAAAAAATCTGACATGGATGAGCAGAATACTAAGGAACAACGTAGATCTACAGGCTGTTTTGTCTGGTGTATAAGAGTGAGGAAGGGCATCAACGAAAGGGTAAGTAGGCCTAGACTAGAATTTGAAATTTCGTTAGACAACAATTTGGACCGTCTCAATTTGAAAGATATTGCCGACGGCAAATAGCCTATTAAGCTGCTAAAAATGTTTGTCGCACCTCTGGTACACCGGGCGCAATAAAGTTGTGATTTGTTTTGGGCTAATCTATGATGGGGGACTGCTGTCCCCCACACCCCTGCTCTTTTTACTTGGCATTTTTGTTCTTTTCCGATACATTTATTTTGATTTTTATCACAATCCTTAACCAAAACCATATGAAATAGGATGGGACAGAATTTGCGCCTGGTAAACCAGAGACTACCAAAATATTTTCCAAATATTGAGGCTACAGGAATAAATTATGGTTATCAACATTTTCTTCTTTTGTGTTAATGTTTTTTAAACACACTTTCCAATAGGGACGTCAAAATCTTTGTTTTGGAAATTGTTTTAATTGGGTCTAAATGTTTTGTTTTAGATAACGATTGAAAGCGATTTGCCTGCAGACGGAAATTTCCAAGTTTCTTTTAGCAATTCTAAAGAATAATGAGTAGGCCTAGATTAGCCTAGATCCATTTTTTTTCATTTTCATTTAATCTGGTTTTTGAACATTTTATAGGCATACAGCCTATTCAGCCTAGCTTTAAACTTTTGCCTAAATGGTTTCACAGTTTTTCAAACATTTTGATTGAAACGTTGAGCCATGAGACTCAGCGAGGTTGATTTTCTACCATCTGGGCATTCGAGCCGATGTATGATCCCCTTTTCAATGTCTTTGCTTTTCTTCAAAAGCCCTGTAACTTATTGTTTGCACAATCTGTGGATTTGAGATCGGAGATTTTGGAAGAAAGACAGCAATGTTTCTATTTATTCCAGTTGGCACGAATAAGAAATTCTCTACGGAGAATACTGGCCCGGGAAAATGGGACGGAGAAGACCTTGACCCCTGGTGACCTTGAAGACGAGTCGGGGTCACATGACCTCATTATAACCAGGGTGAATGTCAGCTCGAGATGTTCGTCACGTGGATCGATCCCCTGTGCTGTTGGTACTTCTGGAGTGCCTGATGATACAGCCTCGATCACATCTAGTGTGTTGAGTGGTGAGTAGGCCTATAATACTTTAAAGACGCATTCTCAATCCATTTTTGCTCTGATATGCAGCAATTATGCTATTCTTAAGGCCCGGTCGCATACAATTCTGCATCAATATCGCGTCCACATCACGTTAAAAATTATATTGCAAATGTCCCATGTTTTAGACGTACTCTGGCCGTGATGTGGACGCCGATGGTGTATTTGACCAGGCCTTATTATGTGTGTCGTCCCATACTTCATTACAGCAATGGCCAACGAAGCCGTTAGAAAGTCTCTTACAAACGTGATTCACGACCTCAATGTAGAGGAAGCAAATGTTGTAGATGATAAAATTGATTATATTTATAAGCGTTTCGTAACCATTTCAGACATGGCCAACGAAGCCGTTAGAAAGTCTCTCACAAACGTTATTCAAGACCTGATTGTAGATGAAGCAACATTTTGTTGATTGATTATACCTATGATACACTATAATTATCCCATAATCATTTCAGTCATGGCCAACGAAGCCGTTACAAAGTCTCTTACGAACGTGATTCAAGACCTGACTGCAGAAGAAGCAAATGTTGTAAAGGATGACACCGACTCTTTGTCCTCTGGTGCATTGAGTGGTAAGTAACGAATAAAATACTATGGATTACCTATTCCCAAACAGGAACGCTTTTTGACGCCAAACCTGGCAAAATCTTTGTGACAAGCAATTTCTTCATTTCCCACAATGTTTTCGACACAAAAACAAATAAATTGTGAAATTTCATTTACTCGGTATTGTCGTGTGCAACATCAAATTTTGTCGTTTGGTTAGGGCTAACAAATAATAAAGCGGTGGCTTAGTACAAAATTATTGTAACTGCATTATAATTATAATCTCTATAACAAACATCATCATGGTAAGGAATCGTGTGACATAAAATTTTGAGAAATTCGTCAATATTTTTTTCATAAGAATGGGTGTTTATAAAGTCGTGATTTGTGTTAAATAGAGATCTAGCATAGAAGACTTTGAGACAAAAAGAGGAATTCTGGCTTCTAACATCTATCTACATGTATATATACTGCCTAATTCCCCTTTCGGGTATTACTGGCATTTTTTTTTTATTTTTCCCCAATATCGCTAAAAAAATTTCCTCTTACGGACGTCAAGAGTTTTTTTTCTTGTTTATGGTTTAGTAAATGTTAAAACTGCGTATTTGTTTTTTAGTGTTTGTATACAAGTCTAGAGTTATAACCGATAGACTATATGTTATGAACCGTGTTGTGAACAATATAAACGCTATATTGAGCAGTTTCGAAACTGTACAAAATGAGTTCCGTAACATATGTCCAGTTTTAAAACTGCGTAGTTTCAAAATTGCTTCCGACATATACATTTACATTCATTCAAAACATCTACCAGTACAGAATTCCTTTACAGATATGGCGGAGGCAGTGGTCAGCGAGTCCCTCTCTAGAATAATCAATGGTCCTGATGACGTCAAAGGTGATGCATAAATAGGTTAGTAGAATGCATGTCTTCCTTTCCTTTATATTTGTATTGATATAGGTCGGCCTACTTATTAGTTGCTTTTTTAATCAACGATAAATATATATGCATGAATGTATTCGCCAATCAAAGAGTGTTTCCTAATTAATACACCTTAAGCAAATCAACAGATGACAGTGGGTAAAGACATTTTAAACATGTTATTTCAAATCCAAAACCTATGCTGTGTGTATGCATTAGACTCGTCTCGATTCCATTGAGTACCAACAACAAAAGGGTTGACTTTCTAAAATAGGTCTCACTTTGAAAATCCATTACCACTTCTTATCTGTAACTTTGCATAACAGTATATATGTAAATATCGTATTATAATGAACAGACTATATATTATAACAGCACATGTTGACGCTTTAATTATTAATTTATAACTACATTTGCATTATCTAAATAAACCGATTAATTCAGTTTTGAAGAACTAGAGGCTGTTATGGTCGTCTCATGCTTGAGTTTGGTCCTTTCTAGGTTTGAAATGAACTGTAAATTAATGCTTTCAATATTTAACCCATTACCACACAATGACTCTTTTTGACTCTCTTTAAGATAATGGCTTTGGAAAACATTGTAAAAGTGAAGAAATTGCTTGTGACAAGAAAATCAAATTCCATGTCTTAGAATTGTCATATGCAACACCTTTCACATTTGAGCCGAGCCCGGATAGCTCAGTCGGTTATGTCGGAGTCTGTCAATCCAGGGGTCTCGAGTTCGAACCCCGGCTCGGCCAGTATCCATTCTGACATTTGACAAAAGTCATTTGTCTCTCACCAATGGGTGTGAATCATCTATGTGAGAAAGCAGCTGGAGGCTCGGTTTCGATATTGTGGTTGTACCGGTGCGAGAAATACCAGGTACCCACGTTTAGGTGCTCCAGCCGCCGCGATATGACCATAGAAATTGAAAACGTTGTAAAACCCCGAATAAAATCAAAATCAAACCTTTCACATTTCAACTGTCCAAATTTTTGCCGTTTGGTAATGGGTTAAAACAATTTCGATTTTCTTTCTATTTCAGATGGGTGAAAAAATGAAAATTGTTGATTGTGACAAAGAGATGAGATTATGAAGAAAACAATCATGTATCATGCATGTGTGATTATTGTACATGCTTATATTGAACGATTAGTTTGTATATAAAACCCGAAAAAGAAAATAAAAACAATGTTTCAAATGTGAATTGTCGTAAGTTATAATTTTGACCCGCCCCAAAAGTTTCTCCTTTGCCCGAATCTTTCCTTGATACATTTTATATACTAATCTTATCTTTACAAAAAATCCATTTTGTCTTCTACAACTTGCAACAGTCTAACTTTCTGACGTGTTAGAGGCTTATCCAACCATTATATCTTTCCCAAACAAGGCCTGGTTTTGACCACTGTATGGAAACTACTGTATGTAGAGTCAGCTGGGTTATCCGAAGTCAAAATAAAAATGGCGGACGGGATTTCAGTACAAGGTAGGTGTCGTATATTTTTGGTCACATACTATTGGATATGTACTTTCATGCAACTTGACGGATATCAGCGTGAAGACAATTGGTTGGAGAACCAATAAATATAGCCCCTTTTTTACGAATTTGCCTCGTTTGACTGTAATGTTTGAATGAACACAGTGTCGTGTTGACCTTGAAATCCGAAGCGATAGATTTTAAAAAATCGGTCTGTATTTCCGAATTCCTAGGCTTCCTGTCAATGACACAGGGCTAGATGGCTGGAGAAATTGATATTCTTACCTGAAATGTTTCGAAAGATCGTCTGTGTAGTCTACATTTGTTGTAATTACACTTTGAAAATTCAAATTCGCATGCTGTACAGCTGTGTGCAAACCGAAACTAACCCGGTGTACAGCTGGTTGGAACTGTTTTTCTGTATGTGTGGGTGCAATATCTAACCCCAAAACACTGTATGTTTGGGTTTTTCTGAATAAAATCGGATACATGATTCCGAAACTCTTTTGTGTTGAACTATCGAAATATATATTCCAAACTATCCAAACGATTTTCATTACAGAGACATTTCACATATAATTTCTCATAAATTTCACCTTTACTTTTATCTGAATGAACTGAATTTCTTATGAAAATTCTGAAAATTTCAAACTAAAGTTTTGCGCCGTTTAAGAGACATATATTTAATATTGAAATTAAACTCATTGATGGATGCCGCAGTTAAAATGTAAATGAAATTTGTCCTTTTCGTCTCAACTTTAAAGGCGTTTCGTTTACTTATCAGCAGCATTTTCAAACAACTGATAGCATTTTTTAAAAACGCATTAGAATAATCGACCTTGGCATCAAGACATACCTTTAAAAATGAACTAGCAATGTTATGTCTTTTTAGTGTGCTTCAGAACAAATACTTGACGGTTTCGTAAGGTGTAAGAATCAAGAAAGATCTGTATATACTAAACTATTTCAAGCCAATGTACATTAGAAGATCTACAGGGTTTGACCTTAGGCCCTTCTCGGAAACCTGACATTTTTAACATTTCTTAGACTGGATTTTAGCAATTACCCTATACACTAGAAGCTTAATAATCCGACTCGACCATTTTAGTCAGAGACTTTTACATAACATCTACTAGAAATTGAAATGTCGTGAAATTGGCTTGATTCATAAGACACAATTAACCCATTACCAGACGACGAAATTTCAAACTAGTCCAAATTCAAAGATGTTGCAGACCACAAATTCAAGTGAATAAAATTTTACATTTTTGGTCATTTTGTATAGAAAACATTGTGGGAAATGAAGAAATTGCTTGTCACAAGCAATTTCTTTATTTTCCACAATACTCTCTAAAGCCTTTATCTCACGGGGAGTCAAAAGGCGTCACCGTGTGGTAATGGGTTAAGTATGTCAATGTCCACAGACCGAAATTATGTAGGCCTATATTTTTCCAACTGACACACGCAGTAAAACAATATACTACTACTCCATTGTATCGGTCTATCCACTGTATCGGTCTATTTGCAAATTTCGTGATACAAAGATCGTAGTGACACCTTCAGATTATTTACATTAACAACTAGGTCACTGCATCTTTCCAGTACCGATTTTATTAAATATCTGTTCATCAGGTAATAATTATTCAGACATTTTAAAACTTGGTTAAATTGAACAGGTAGCCATGCATGGTTAAAAGTGATAAAAATATTGAAACTTTGTTATTTTCTAAAAATGTTTACACCTATTAGTCAAAAAGAAACTGCGGATTCAATTAAAATACTTTTTGATTCTGTTTGTCAATTATCATTTTAACTCTTTCAACATTCAATCACAATGCACTGATATAATGGGGTGACACCATTATCCAGCAAATTTGATATGGCTGTCGATTGTTGACATTTTTGTACTATAGAACTGAGATTTTGACAAAGATTTTTTATATATAATTAACAGAAGTAAAAATGTTATTTTACAAGAAGACATTATATGAGTAAGGAAAATTATTTATTTTCATGGCTGTCATTTGTTAAAGATAAGTAGACCGATACAATGGGGTTCCAGGCTACTACGATCTTTCGATGTGTGGCCATAAAACGGTAAATATTTTTTATACAAAATTGAAATATAGAATTAATGCTGTTGAACATATTATGCCAGTGGTCGCTGGCGGATCCAGGATTTCGATGATGTGGGTTCAAATATATACGAATAAGGGGGTTTGGAAGTTACTGGTACATACATACACACACTTACTTTGTATATAATCTGTCAAGGCATATATTTGTGGTCAAACTATGTTCGACCTTATCATCCTTTACAATTTAAAGTAGATTACGGATGGAACAAATACTCATTAACTACCAATTTGGCACATTCGTTGCATCAAAGCTATTATTTAATGGTAGCTCGAGTAAAATATATATTCATAATGTTGACAAAAAACAAAAACAAACGGAAACTATCTTATGGAAGTAAACTTGACATAGATACACTCAAAACCTATTGTGAACAAAAAGAAAACAAGAAACAAGATAGCAGTTTACATTAATCTATTCATTAAATGTTATCTATTTAAGAGAGTTGATTCGCAAATTAAATCTCGCTGGGGAAGGGGCAGTTACGCCGGATGTAACGAAATATGAATCAACTACGTAATATTAAAAGTTGTATGACCTTGAACAAGGTTAGCTTCCCCATAATTACGTGGGAAATATGACGAAAACAATAACAATAGTATTACATGTACCACATATCATTTCAATAATTTTATGATTTTGAAAAATCAAAAAAAAAAAATGTTAGGCTAAAAATCGGTATGTATTTTCGAATGCCTAATTTTCCTGAAAAGAGCACACGACTAGATGGGTACAGAAGTTGATACGGTTGTTAAGCTTAACGGGTATGTTTCAATATTTCGTCTGTGTAATTTACTTTGATTGTAATTACACTTTGAAAAAAAGCATGATATTCTTGATTTAAATATTATAAAATCATGTGTATATTTTCATTTGTGGGATAGTCCGATACTAGTTATAAAAAGATGGTGTGAATATTCACTTTGGGTGTGC
Organism: Fragum sueziense; assembly: GCA_963680895.1. Classification (NCBI taxonomy): domain Eukaryota; kingdom Metazoa; phylum Mollusca; class Bivalvia; order Cardiida; family Cardiidae; genus Fragum; species Fragum sueziense. The sequence continues at coordinate 38,235,930 of OY804593.1, read as the reverse complement.
CAAAGAACGAAAACGATAATAGAAAAAAAAAACATACAGAAAGACTGAAGTAAGATTATCGATTTCATACGTTTTCTGAAGCACACTAAAAGACATAACATTGCTAGTTCATTTTTTAAAGGTTTGTCTTGATGCCAAGGTCGATTATTCTAATGCGTTTTTAAAAGAAATGCTATCAGTTGTTTGAAAATGTTGCTGATAAGTAAAAGAAACGCCTTTAAAGTTGAGACGAAAAGGATAAATTTCATTTACAATTTAAGTGCGGCATCCATCAATGAGTTTAATTTCAATATTAAATATATGTCTCTTAAACGGCGCAAAACTTTGGTTTGAAATTTTCAAAATTTTCATAAGAAATTCAGATCATTCAGATAAAAGTAAAGGTGAAATTTATGAGAAATTATATGTGAAATGTCTCTGTAATGAAAATCGTTTGGATAGTTTGGAATATATATTTCGATAGTTCAACACAAAAGAGTTTCGGAATCATGTATCCGATTTTATCCAGAAAAAACCCAAACATACAGTGTTTTGGGGTTAGATATTGCACCCACACATACAGAAAAACAGTTCCACCCAGCTGTACACCGGGTTAGTTTCGGTTTGCACACAGCTGTACAACATGCGAATTTTCAAAGTGTAATTACAACAAATGTAGACTACACAGACGATCTATCGAAACATTTCAGGTAAGAATATCAATTTCTCCACCCATCTAGCCTTGTGTCGTTGACAGGAAGCTTAGGAATTCGGAAATACAGACCGATTTTTCAAAATCTATCGCTTCGGATTACAGTCAAACGAGGCAAATTCGTAAAAAGGGGGCTATATTTATTGGTTCTCCAACCAATTGTCTTCACGCTGATATCCGTCAAGTTGCATGAAAGTACATATCCGATAGTATGTGACCAAAAATACACGACACCTACCTTGTACAGAAATCCCGTCAGCCATTTTTATTTCGACTTCGGATAACCCAGCTAACTATACATACAGTAGTTTCCATACAGTGTTGACGTCCCTCATAGAATAAGCTTGGACAAATGTTGAAACGAATGGGGAAAATGTTGATGACCAGCATTTCCCCTTTTGTCTCAATGTTTTCTGTGCTTAAATATGTCCAAATTCGTATTTATTAACATCAGTTTTGTCAGTATCTCCAGCAACAATATAAAACTCCAGCAACAATAGGCCTATAAAAGGATTTAGCCTTGTACCCAAAGGGACGTTATCATTTCTCTGTCGTTATCATCTATCATGCGAGTTGTATCCCTTACTCTATTTTGTATCAAAGAGTATCGAGGCGACGATATTCTATCCATCATTAGATACCATCTTCGGTCGTCATCATTAGCGACGGAAATTTACGATGGTATCCGGAATTTAAAATCCGAATACCATCGTCTATTTCAGGGCGTCATTCGTGCCAACGCAAATTGACGAGGAATAACCTCGTCAATTTCCGATGCCACCGATAACACCCGAAGTTGCACTAAGCGTTCGTTAAATAATGATGGAAAAAATACCTCAATGCATTTGTTTGACTATGACAACTCGAGGAAAATAATTCCTGAAAACATCGAATGAAAACAGAAAAAAACGGGAAACAGTATGGAACCAACACTTTTCAATTACCATATATTTTGCACGGCATGATATTCAAATGTTCAAGTTTTGAAAATCAAAACAGTAGGCCTCTATATACATGTAGCATTTGATCACCAACCAATGCAAATATATTAAATGTACAAGTATTTTCCAATGATTTCAGCAAAAATCCCCGCTGTTAAGGTATTCCATCCATCATTACATACTTAACTCACCGTGCTTCATCCGTGAGCGTGGGTATACATTCGTCAATTTCCGTTGCCATGGATGACGACCGAAGATGCTCGAAGTGTTTGGTATCTAATGATTGATGGCCTACCCTAATGCAGAAAGTGCCGAGGTCGAGAATATGAGCAAAACTACAATTTTATTATAACGATCCAAATAGAATTATTTTCAAATGGCAAAATTGATTGAACACTCATTCTACAAAAAAGTCCACAATTACTGAAATTCTATGTCCCCCACTAGTAATAAATTCATCGGAAGGTTTTTGTTTTCGTTTCTTTGCTTATGATTATACAAAAGACACCTTGTACGTATTTCAAGCATGATATAAGACCAGGAACTATTTTTTCTCCTTAAATTTTACATTTCTTTAGCTTATTTTCCACGACTTTTGGTTGTCCCTGCACTGGTGCAATTCAAAATCAGCTTAATTTTAACACAGTTTAATCTATATTTGCCTCGATTATCTTTCTTTTCTTTCCCAAATATATTTTCCTGTAGTCTGATTAGTGTTTCGTGGGAATGCAGGACTAAACTTTTTTGAGATAAAGGTTTTTCTGATGTCCCGATTTCCAGCGTAAGATACATAACGCTACTTTAACTGATAGTAAAACACAACATGATGTGTTCCTAAGGTCAAAACGGTTTTTAGTGGTAGGTTAGATATCAACGTAAACAGAAACACACACAAAAAGATCAAGCTTATTAACATTTTCGAATAAAACAACATCAAAGTTCAAAAACAAGAATCCCCCCATTTTTTTCACAAGATACGTTACGGCTTAAACCTACTTTTATTTCGAATCTTTCACCATTCTTCATACACGTGATATACTAAATGATTCCAAACCTTCTTTAGAAAAAAAATTGAAGCGTAGTTAACCAGGGAGCTTTATTCCTGGTGAATTTCTTTAAAAACTAATTTATGAATAAGATACGTTACGATAAGATACGTGACGCTCAACTAAGTCAAGGCAACAAAAAACTAATGTGATCAAATTAGACTATCCACTTGGACTTCTTTTCGAACATAGTACACTTTGGACAAAGAATAGGCATCCATCTTAATGAAATCACCATTTTTATACAATAAATGAAAGAAACCAATACAAAACAACCATATGTATTCCAACGCCCTCCAAAGGAAGACAAGCTATGGAAAACTTCTGATAACATTCTTTGTAGAATCGTTGATCCAGTTGGCACACAAAAACGCATGTGTCATTTAGTAATAATTCACGAAGTCCTTGAATTATTTGAAACAATAAAACAAATGAAATCATAAGATACGTTACGAACCATTTTGATTGCACTGTTTTCAAAATAAGTGCTGCATTGGCTAGTTTTACTATAGTATTTTATCATGTTATGTATATGTTTAAATGGCAATTGTTGCAAAGAGATTAGAAAGGGTATTTGGTGCAATTATCCTTTACCATTGACATAATTAAGCATTTCGAATATATTGGTATCTTGTTTAATCATTATTTCTCGGACTGTCTTCTATAATTCAAGCTTGAAACCAGTGCATTTCTAACCAACGCCTAAGCCTACAGATATTCCATTCACTTTTCACCAAAAATATACGAAATGTGATAATGTATGCATGTTCAAAAGATAGATATTTTGTGTTGAAATAAGATACGCTATGGCATGGTTCCTTACCTTGTGACAATCACTAAGGCTAAATAAATTAGAATAAGATATTTTTTGTGTTATAATTCAATTGAGTGGTATCTTATCTTTATATTTTCAGCAGAAGTTCATTATATTTCATACAAGGTCTATTCAATTCATTCAAAACAAACAAAAAATAATGAGAGAAACGGTATATCCTTTAAATACGAACTTTAAGGCCTTAATATTTTTATAACAAGTCAATAAATCACCATTTTCTCGCAATACAATAAATTCTTGATCTGGCGGAAACCTAATATGAATCGTCATCCAACACCAATAGACAAAACTAATGTGTAAACAGGAAAACCAAACACCATAACGTATCTTATTATGCATAGACGTCACTGTGTTTGGATCAAAAAATTGAAAAAATCCGGCTTTGTTTGGGTACGCTAAAATTGAATTCTCTAATTTCAACAAATATTTTGCAAGAATAAGTCAAAAACTAAGTCTTTCAGAATGGTCGGTTTTTCAGATTTTTATATTTCTAATTGTGGACTTTTTTGTAGAATGAGTGTGAAACGCATAACAATGTGATCCAGAGAGGGAGAAAACGAGACAATACTGACGACTAACATTTTCTTCCCTTTTCTAAACGATTTAATGTGTTTTCAAATTGCAACAGGGTTGCATCTGGCGGTAGGGGTAAAAACCGTTATTTAACAACATGCTTGTTTCCTTTCTATATGATACATTGAAGGCTACGTGCAAAAACTGGAATACAATATTCAATTTTTGGGATAAAAAGCCTTGGGATATTTCATAACCTTGTGGGGTTATCAAATCCATGATTTCATATATGAAATAGTTTAAGGGGGAATGCTCCAGTTTTTCGGAACACTCGGTCATTACTGTAGTAAATTAAATGTTTCGTACCAATATGTTTCGATACCATAATTTCAATAATATAACACATCATTACAAATTACCATTTTCGACGGTAAACGTGTACTTATTATGCGAAACCGATTTCCTCAAGATGGAAATCGATTATTTAGAGCAAGACAATCGTAAGTGTGTATTCAGTTACCACTGTTTTGCGTCATTTCATTCATGCGTAGCTGATAAAAATTGCTGTAATTCACTAATAAGTGCGCTGACCTATACATTTTCTTTTTGAATTATTACCAGGACATGTTGCTTAATACAATGAGGGGGTTTTATCAAATTCTATTATGTAGAACTTGAAATATTTCCAAAAATATGCAAATTTTGACATAAAACACTCCAGCTTCGTTGGTCAAACCGAACACGTGAGCATGCTGTTTTATACATTCATGCTTTTATAACAGCACACATTTTGGGTTTTCTGTTCTTATTAAATGTAAGACGTCACTTTAAATCCGTTTTTGGGACTAAACGATGACTATACAGCATTTTATTAGCATTTTAGTGACCTTGGACAGGTGCAAGAAATTGTGCATTTTTTCGATGTCGGGGTATGTGATACGAATGCCTATAAAATTCAAACAAGATCGCTGACCCTCCATTTTTATTTTATTTTTCAATTGGTAATAATATGTAATTTCAACATACAAAATATAAATAAATTCTATTATTTGGAAAAAAATCAGGAAACTGGAGCATTCCCCCCTTAACCGTTGCGAAAAAAGATCTTACTACTTGTAAATGCGACTAGATCTCTATCTTTTCTTATTTTGTAAGTACCATGACGTCGCGCACGTTATTGCGACCAGTCGTGAAAAATCCGGTTCACGAATGAAACCTGTACTGGTTAAAAACACATATTTAATTGAGAATAGTTTTCTTTGTAGATACTGTTTCTGTATACATGAACCTGTCTGTCTATAGTTTTACATGGATCTGAAACACCGGAAAGTCCTGAATTTCGGTTATAATTTAACGGAAAAGACACCCATTTGAGGTATTTATTCATCCAAATTTGGAGTTTTTGCGCTGGGCGCACAAAATCCGTTTGTAGTATTTCTGCGCATAATTAACAAATTGTGTATACCTGGATCAATTTTGCGTATGTACGCAGATATTCCACTAACAAAATATTCATTTCAAAGCTCTGAAAACGGACTTTTTGCGCATATATACGCAAATCTGTATTAGATTTGTGGATTAATTTTGCGTACGTACACAAATATTCCACAACAAAGTATTTATTTAGAAACTCCAAAAAAGGACTTTTTGCGTACATACACAAATCTGCATTAGATAGGTGGGTTAATTTAGCGTGTGTACGCAAATATTCCAATACAAAATATTTAGTTTAAATTCCGAAAACGGAGTTTTTGCGTACATACGCAAATCTGTATTAGATAGGTGGATCAATTTTGCGTATGTACGCAAATATTCCACAACAAAGTATTTATTTAGAAACTCCGAAAACGGACTTTTTACGTACATACGCAAATCTGTATTAGATAGGTGGATTAGTTTTGCGTATGTACGCAAATATTCCACCACAAAATATTTAGTTTAAATTCCGAAAACGGAGTTTTTGCGTACATACGCAAATCTGTATTAGATAGGTGGATCAATTTTGCGTATGTACGCAAATATTCCACTACAAAGTATTTATTTAGAAACTCCGAAAACGGACTTTTTACGTACATACGCAAATCTGTATTAGATAGGTGGATTAGTTTTGCGTATGTACGCAAATATTCCACCACAAAATATTTAGTTTAAATTCCGAAAACGGAGTTTTTACGTACATACGCAAATCTGTATTAGATGGGTGGATCAATTTTGCGTATGTACGCAAATATTCCACTACAAAGTATTTATTTAGAAACTCCGAAAATGGACTTTTTGCGCATATACGCAAATCTGAAATAGATACGCGGAAAAGATATGCGTACGTACGCAGATATTCCATAGTAAAAATAATAATAAGAAGAATCTGACATCGAATATTGCGCCTGTTTGCAAATATGTACCAAATAAGTGGAAAAAGTTGTGCAGATACGCAGATATTCCACAACAAAAATATATATTTCAAAATTCCGGAAATGGACTTTTTGCGTATATACGCAAATCTGTCATAGATAGATGGATTAGTTTTGCGTATGTACGCTGATATTTCACTACAAAGTATTAAATTCAAATTCCGAAAACGGAGTTTTTCGTAAATACGCAAATATGTATAAGATAGGTGGATTAAATTTGCGTACGTACACGGATATTCCACGACAAAACATTTATTTCAAAATTCTGGTAATGGACTGTTTGCGTACTTACGCAAATCTGTTTTGGATGAGTGGAATAATTGTGCGTACGTACGCAAATACTCCAAAACAAAATATCTACTTGAAACATCTGAAATGGACTTTTTGCGCCTATTCGCAAATATTTATCAAATACATGTAAGTAGAAAATTGCACACATACGCAGACGTTCCACAGCAAAACATTTATCTAGAAATTACGGAAATGATTTTTATGCGCTTATACGCAAATCTGTTTTAGATAGGTGGATTAATTTTGCGTAAGTACCTTTTCGCAAATAAGTGGGAAAATTGCATAAATACGCAGAAATTCACAACAACGTATTTATCTAAAAACTCCGGAAATGGACTATTTGCGCATAAACGAAAATCTGTATTAGATAAGCGTGCGTACGCAGATATTCATATATAAAACATTTTCTTTAAAAATAGGACTATGGACTTTTTGCTTATCCATACGCAAATGTGTATTAGATACGTAGAATGATTTTGCGCTCGTTCGCAAATATTCCACACCAACAATGGACGTTTTTCGTGTGTTGAGTATATAAAAGCAAAATAATACTAGAATGACCTACATGTTAACTATTTATATAAAAAAGAGTTTCCGCAACTGATCTTCAGCGCAAATTCGTAAATGTGTACTGGAAAAGTAGGCTATTATTTTGCCTATCTAGACAAAGTTCGACTTCAAAATGTTAAAAAAGAAACATCTGAAAATGGATCTTCTGCACACATACGCAAATCTTTTTGAAAAACTTTGATTTTGGGCATGTACGCAGAAATTCCACTTCAACATATTAACAAGAATTGTCCACGGACAATAAAGCTCGCCCTAACGAGAGCTTGTCACAAAGAAAAGTCATTTCCTAGGTCAAGGTAAAAGGTTCTCATGCCTGAAATGACCTGTACGTGTCCCTTCAAAACAATGCGTACACACGAAGGAATTCCTACTCGCAAAATAATTACTGGAAGAATTTTGAAGCATGCTTGTGAAAACCAGCGGTAGAAAAGTCATTTCTATACGCCGCCGGAGGCGGTCGTATATTGGCGTCATCTTCTCCGTCTGTCCATCCGTACGCCCGTCTACTTTTCTTGTGAGTGCAACTCCGCCTAAGTTTCTGGCTGGATCTTTTTGAAACTTACTCAATGTTATCGCCTCAATGGGTAGATGTGTGTGAAGGAAGGATTTTATGGTTCATTGATTTTTGCCTGGGTTATGCCCCCTCGAAACTTAGTCTCTGGGAGTGGCGGCGTATATTGTGACCATGGCACTCTTGCTAGTCCTTGAATCTTAATTAAAGAAAGTCAGTCTTCACAATATGTGAAAGGTGTTACTTATACTATTTCTATTGTATATTATGACGCAAAATAATGATTTGCCATATTCTAAAATCTTGATATTTTGAAAGATACTTTAATTTTTAACTCTTGATAAAACAGATATTTTCTCATAGATGAAAATACATCAATTAAACTATACTGACGTCAAATAGAAACGCTCCAATGAAACCTGTCGTAATTTTCCTTATGCATATTACAATGTTGTTGAAATGTATATACTGTATATCATCATTTTGACCGACAATTACGGCAAATGAAAAAAATATGCGTTTCTATCCATTAACATGTCCATTTCCGGTGATTGGTCACATTTTCTACGTGCGCTTCGTTTATGTACATCATGTGATGAAATTTGTCACATTTTACACAGTAACATGTGTTAGTGGATAGGCAACAACGAATTCAAAGATTTTCACATGAAACACCCGAATTGAAGGATTCCAAGACTAAATTCAGGTTTGTGACGTTTTGATCGACGTTCTGTCGAATAGTCGGTAAATGTGGTGGCCAAATAAGTGTTTTTCTGGCAACTGTTGTTGTTGCAAGCAACGTTTGAAATAGACACACTGCTTGGAAAAAAGAGCTCGTAGATTAGCCATTTTCGAATACGGGAAAATCAAGAACAAGCCGCCCGACGTTTTGACGTCTTGAACTGCACGATTAGGCATATTGGTCGACGAGTAAGAGTTACAGAAATATGTGCCAATCGGCCAAAGTCAGATAGACCTCATGTAATGCCGGTTATACAAGAAGCTGTCTGACGTTAACATCATATGCGTTTCAGGCTTTAGACGTTGAAATGGACGTCGGGTTTAGTATTCACTAACTGTGTTCACCAAATAAGGCGTTTTACGGTATCTTTTGTCGTCGCAAGTAAAGTTTGAACCACGCGTTACTGCTTTTCAAATGGAAATTCTGATAACGCTCTGTTTAAATGTGCCGTTTTTGTAAACTGTAACAATTTGATAATTTCTTTGTCCTCATTTTTCAACAACAGATAATCAAATTTATAGATGGAAATCAGTATTTGTAATTTCGAATCAGATTTACTGAATAATCGGACATTTATTAGGGCTGAGGCGTTTCTATTTGACGTCAGTATATTAAAATTTTTAAATACAAAATTTAAAGCCTGTTATCTTCCATTAGATTCACATAATTTTAATAGTGAAACGGTAAAAGAATTGCATTTGACAACGTCTACAACATAATAATTATCAAATTATTCCAAAGATATGTCGGCTTGAAAGATTTTTACAAGTTACAGTCATTACAGTTAAGAATCTTGAAATAGTATGTATTGTCTGTAGAAAGCACATTCGCTGACGCTATCATAAGACTACATTTGATCCGTGATCTGGAAAAGGGGTCATTGTGGGAATCTAAAAATCACTTGGATACATATAAGCCTATGGTTTCGTACAGTATGGTCAAAACCCATGTTGTTCTTTTAAAAAATAGCTTCTTTGTTAGTTGTAGAAAGTTCGACAATTTCCCAAACGGCGAGCTTTTAGAAATCCAATTTAGAAACAGTTGCAGACGGCACGGTAGCTGATATCAAAATTCGAAACTGTGTATGGTATATAGCTAAGTAACTATCGAGACAAAATGAGAAAATGCTAGTCATCAGCATTCGGTCTTTTGTCTCAATATTTTCCCGATTTTTTTCTACTAGGGACGTTTGAACCAGGTCTTGTTTGGGAAGGGATATAGCAATGTTTTCGGGTGGACTAATTTCATAGCTTCTGTAACCAGTAGAATGAGTATAGATTAATAATATTATATGGATTGTGTAAAAAAGCTAAAGAGAATGTGGAGGTAAAAGAAGAAAATGCTGGTATTCAGCATGTTTCACTTTTGCCTCAATGTTTTCCAATGCCTTTTCTTCTATGGAAGTCAAAACCAAGTCTTGTTTTGGAAAGGGTTAAAGAGCGTAATTATTTCCATATCCCGGAAAAGAAACGCTATTTAAAGACTATTACAGACAGAAATGATGTAAAATTGTTTTGGAATAACAAAAGGAATATTGTTGATTAAATTTACCTTGTTGCACCTGGCACATTTTCACTTATTTCATTAAGCCAGGATTAAGCATAATGCATTTGTTAGGACGAGCTGTCAATGAAAGAAATCAAACAATAAAGTTGTTTTAGGGATCATTAGATGTTTGTTATCTCTGTTCTTATTGTATCGCGCCTATGGCGCGATACATATTGTGGTATACATATTCTAATTTTAGAAATTACGTCATGAGGGATAATTATTTGTACTTGAAAGTCGTATATATAACCTACACATAAACTGTTTACACGGTATGATTTTTCAAGCAGTACTATAAGTATACATTGAAGTTCGTTTAATCTCAGACCACGCTGAAAATCCGTGTAAACAAAATTCTAGTATAGTTTTATACTTTACATAGCAATGGAAAGTCCCTACTTCCGGTTTGCCCATAGTGGACATGTATTTTTCCTATCCGTTTAAATGCAACGCATTTATGCATACCATTTCGAATCGCAATAAGAAATCAAAGAATGAGAAGTACCTTACTATTGAATGACCACTACATGTTCAATTTGGACTGGTCAACTTGCATTGTTACAAGGGATCGTCTTATCTGACTAGATATGTGTATTGCTAGTAGCACAAATGGGTTTTCTCAAGCGTTTTTCAAAATTGCATTGCGATGTGAATTCCTACTTTCGGTTTGCCCATGGCCTATCCGATTCGCTGCATCGCTTCCTAAGAAATCAAAGCACGTTAAAGACTTTAGTATTGAATGAACACTGCATGTACAATTTTGGATGATTAGATTCCATAATTTCAAGGGATCGTCTGAACTAAATAGGCATGTGTATAACTAGTAGAACAAATAGGTTTTCTCAAACTTTTTTTCTAAAAATTACAAACTGTTAGGGGTTTTCACATAAAAGAACAACTCAATTTTTATGTCTCAACAGTTTTTGACTGGATGGATTTCAAAACAGTTCAAAAGGATACTTTATGCTCAATCATTTCGCCGCCTTTTTGTTACACTCTAATAAATCTCCTCGTATGTGTCGCTCGTTCTTTGTGTTTGTTTTTTTTTGCGTGTGATAAATACAAATATAGGTCCCGATTTAATATTATGACCTGGCAGAGATGATCTGCCGGGTGAATTATTGAGACATATTCATGGTAATATTTGTATTGTGTTACAGCTTAAATCTTAAACATTCCTTATATATTTGGGTTCATTTTAGCGGCTGGTAGTTGTCACTTTATATGGCATTTCTGTATTTCTCTTTTTTATATTTAATGTATTACTCCGCCGGACAAAAGTAATAAGGATCATATCCGTGGCATTGTGGCTGCTGTGCGTTCGTTCATCTATGTCTGTTATCATAAACGTTTCCTATTCCTGCTGTTATCAAAGCATTTTTAGATTCCATAGACTAAGATTAGCATGTACTCTGATCTATTCAACACAGTCTGTTCTCTATTGAATGATTATACGAAGAACAAATAAGCTAAAGTGCTCAAAATGTTCCGGTTTGGAAAATTTACTTGATACGATTTTTATATTCAGGAGGCTAATGGATAAACAAGTACTTTTTTTATTCAATTAAAGTATTTTACCTATTCTGACCAAAGGCTAGCGGGACTTATGCCACGGTCCTGTTTCCGGCGTGCGTTCATGAGAAAACTTCTCCAAAATTACTAGGCCAGTTTCAATCAAGATTCAAACAGGAATCTTCTAACATAGGAAACTAACAGGAATCTTCCTTGCATGGGGCCTTTCGAATTGTTTTTGTTTTCTTTTGTTTTGTTTTTGTTTTGTTTTTTTATTTTTCGAAAAATAATTTCATAGTAAACTGTGGTTACTATGGTGCACTTTCATTTTTTTTGTGTGTCTTTTTTCCTTCTTTTTTTCCAAAAAATAATTTCACGAAGAAACAATTTAGGACCATCTTGGCCCTAATTCCTTGCTGAAATATTCGGTTTCCTTTCTTGTTTAAGTTAATTTTAATCGCCATTTATTCAACTGCAACATTTAACACTTTTGTATTTGCTTACTTCCCCTCCTATGTTGTTTAATTAATGTATAATCTGGCTGAACACACAAAAATGGAAATTATAGACTAGCACCAGCATATGCAGACATGCAATCCTATTTCGGTTTTCACTGCATGTTGACTTAACCAGACACTTGTACCATTTTATTCACTACTTTGGTATAATTCTTTAAGCGCGATACAATTCATTTTGCTGTACATTACAGCAATTTTTTACTTGTCTTGTTTGTAATTCGGATAATTAGCCATCGTGTTTGGCACTGACGTGACGTAACGTAATCCACACAGCTGCAGGAAATGCACTCGGGATCGTTATTTTAAATGCAGAACCGTTCAACGTCTAATTGGAAACATTAGCCTCGGTAATAGGCGTCTGACAGCCTTAGGCCATCGGTGCTAGAGGAACATGATGTCATCGCTCAAATTTGACCAATATATCACAAGTTTGACACAAACTGACTGAGTGACCCCCTCTTTTATGACGGGAAACAGTTTATTGATAGTGTCGTAGGCAGTATAAGACGTATGTACAGAATGACGTGTAGCCTATAAATTGGAAAATTCTTCATTGGATGATTGTTTCATAATTCAATAATTCAGAATCAGACGACTGATCTTATTCATATGAGAGTGCTTTCTTTCAGTCGATACTGCAAATAGGGGGACGCAGATACTTCCATTAGAGTTTTGTGTTTGTAAGCACAAATTGCACAATTTCGAAGTTTCGCGTACATACCGAGGGCTTAGTGCAAAACTACTGTAACTACATTTTGTGAAATTTTACAGAAGAGGGAAAAACTAAATGATTTTCTCAAAGTTAAAGAAGCAAAATAATTTTAAAATTCTAATTTAATTACACTGAATTGAAACCCAATATTAGGACACATAATGTATTCCTTCCTGAAGATTCAGTAAATGGAGAGAAGTGCATTTCTGAAAAAATTTGTAGTTACCATAGTTTTGCACTGAGCCCTCGATACGCAATTTAAGAAATGGATTTCTTGGGCCGTACACAATCCCATATTCTATAAGATTTTAGCGCATATACGCGAAACACCCGTGAATGGAAATTTTGCGTCCTTACACAAATATAATCCAGGTTTAGAACTTCAAAAGTTTTGCGTATATAGGCAAGAATCAACAAAGGGAATTTATGCTTCCGTATGCAAACTTAATCGACGTTTCTCTACGCAAAACATTCAAGAAAGCAATTTTTGCATCCTTACACAAACATAATCCATGTTTAGAACTTGTAGATTTCTGCGCATATACGCACAATCCCATAATTGCGTACGTGCGCAAATTCAATCCACGTTTCTATTAGAGTTTTGCATACATTCGCAAGAAATCCAGGAAGGGAATTCCTGCGTAAGTAGGCAAACTTAATCCACGTTTCTATTTCAGAATTGCGTACATGTTCATACGATACAAATCTGCAAATGGAATTTTCGCGGTAATACACAAATATAATCCATGTTTTTACTAGAGTTTTGCGTATGTACACAAAAAATCCACAAATGGAATTTATGCGTAAGTACGCAGATTTAATCCACGTTTCTATTAAAGATTTGCGTAGCCTACATGCGTAAGAAATCCAAGAAGGGAATTTTTGCGTTCGTACGCAAATACAATCCACGTTTCTACTATAGTTTTGCGTATGTACCTAAAAATCCACAGATGGAATTAATGCGTACGTATGCAAATTTAGTCCAAAATAATCAAGGTTTAAAACTTTTAAATTTCTGCGTATATACGCGCAAATTCCATAGTTGGAACTTCTGCCTACGCGCGCAACTTTGATCCACGTATCTATTAGAGTTTTGCGTACATACGTAAGAATTCCAGGAAGGTATTTTTTGCGTACGTACGCAAACTTAATCAACGTTTCTTTTTCAGATTTGCGTACATATACGCTAAAAATCCACAAGTGGAATTTTCGCGGCAATATGCAAATATAATACACGTTTCCACAAGAGTTTTGCGTATGTACCCAAAATCCCACATATGGAATTTATGCGTACGTACGCAGATTTAATCCACGTTTCTATTAGAGTTTTGCATAGCTTACATACGCAAGAAATCCAGGAGGGGAATTTTCGCGTACGTACGCAAATATAATCCTCGTTTCTACTAGGGTTTTGCGTATGTACCAGAAAAGTCCACAGAAGGAATTTATGCGTACATACACAAATTTGATCAATGTTTCTATTAGAGTTTTGCGTACATACGCAAGAAATCCAGGAATGGAATTTTTGCGTACGTAGGCAAACTTAATCAACGTTTCTTTTTCAGATTTGCGTACATATACGGTAAAAATCCACAAGTGGAATTTTCGCGGTAATACGCAAATATAATCCACGTTTCTACTAGAATTTTGCGTATGTAACCAAAAACTCCACAGAAGGAATTTATGCGTACATACGCAAATTTGATCCACGTTTCTATTAGAGTTTTGCGTAGGCCTACATACGCTAAAAAGTTAATAAACCGAATTTCTGCGCACTTACACATTTAATCCACGTTTGTATTGGATATTTATACGCAAATAATCGATGCATGGATGTTTTGCGCCCAGCGCAGAAAATCCAGATCTGGAATGGATAAATACCTGCCCATTTTAAAGCGTGACGTGTAACATAAAAAATCACAGAATTTGATTACTCCGAGCAAAACTTGTATTTTCGACGTAAATCTTTGTTTAAAGATAGTACTTAACATTTGTTTATCCTATTTTCTATCATTTGATACGATTGTTATAAAATACAAGCAAAGATTAAAGTCAGTATAACGAAAAAACAAGCTCGCATTGGCGCGTGACGTGAGCCACTTTCTGGAATTTTTCATTGAAACGCGATTTTTCACTGTCTTTGAAATGAATACAGTCGTATTATCTTCATTCAAACTTCTTGCACAATCAAGTTCATCATATCGACAATAGATGTATGAAATATCAACGATCTATTACGCCGTTTTCATGTCTTAATTTGAATTACCCCAGGTAAACAGAAATGTCCACCCCCTGCGTTTTTTCGCGCAAAAATGTTTTGGTGCGCCTTTCGACGTGAATATTTTGTAATCCGTCAAATTCTGAACATTGATTTTGTGAATACAAGTTAGTTCATTACAATATCTTTAAAATGATGTAATATGTAGATGCGTATCATCATTATAGGAGAAACGCTAGAATTTTTCCCAGGTAAAACAGAAATGTCCACCCCCTTAAATTTACGTCAAAATGGACGTTTAACGTCGACTTTAATTAAAGCGATTGATTATTAGGGTATTGAACAAATTATCTGATTATTTGAGAGAATCTATAACAAACGCAAATTGTGTTAAAGACATTGGTTATGATCAAATGTAAAGTTCTTTGCTTTCTTTCGCACACTAAGATTTTAAAAAAAGTAAAAAAAAAAAATATGTTAAGTTTCTTCGTGTGTCTCTTAAAAATTATTCCCTCATGATTACATGAATTCCACTATTCTCTATACGAGAAGGCACCTGTTTCATTTATCCACTCGTAAACAGGTTTTACAAGTAGGCATACGTATTGTTTCATAACTAAACAAGTTTGATTAATTTCAAGCTATAATAGTTATTGTTCTTTTTTTTCATTTTTAAACCAAAATAAACGACTCTGTATGACACAATATTTACGGCGTGTAATAAGCAATTAACACACACATGTACAACAGAAATCACACATACCTAAGACAATTTTTTCCTTCGTGTTGAAAGTTTTAATTTTGTATGTTTGTTGCGAAAAAGTAATTGCAAAAAATAAGAATGTTTTTAAAAAAAAGTTGGGTTTTTTTTTTTGCCTATGGTTAAATATCGCCAGTGTTTTTAATGTCGCGGAAATACAATTATGCCAAACGATTATTCAAAACAATGTTAACTTAAGGTATTGATTTTATTGTAAAACAAACCATAATCCAGAAATTAATTCATTTATTTATTCTCCTGTTATATGAATGACTTATTAAACAACTTTTCCCTGCGATATAAGGAAAAGAAAACACGGATAATAAAGAAATATTCGTTACGCGCAACGTTTACGTGCAACGTTTTTTTCTATATTTTGACGTTACATAAATTGGTCGCAATACAGTGCGCGACGTCCATCGAAACAACTTCATTATATTCCCTATATTGCCCGGAACTATTTTCATTACAAAATAGATACAAAAGGGGCGGGGCAGAACTGATTAGCAATAGGACACGTATTTTTGAAATCCAAGAGACGTGACGAAACTTGAAAGAGCGCGAGTAAATAAAGCGAGGCATGCGACATCAGGTTACTGTTTAGCCCTTTCCCAAACGACAAAATGGCATAGAAGTCCATTTTGAATCTTGCTGCAGATGATACAATTGATCTTGATAAAGATATATACGTTATGTCAAATACAGCACATAAAATATTGAGGCAAAAGGAGAAAATGCTGATCATCAGCATTTTCTTCTTTTGTCTCAATGTTTTCCAAAGCCTCTTCTTGTGGGGACGTCAACGAGGTCATGGTTGAGAAAAGGATATACGAGAGCTTTACTTTGCAACCCTTTGCCAGATTACGGCCTTTTGAGATTTGTCAAACCCAAAGGAGATTCACCCGAATTCAAAATCCAAGATACCCGACTAATTTCGCAAGAAATCCAAAGATAAAACACTGCCAGGAACCACTCATCATTTTCGGTATTTTTCAACAATTTTGTTAATGGAAAAGTTTTGAAGCAAAGAAGACAACAGCATCGGCTGTTCACGTGCGAAAGATCTGTAAAATATCAGCTGATAAAATTGCTATTGGCGACCAACCGAAATTTGTGTTGGTCTTAAACATCTTTCTTATGATACATCCAACTAATTCCTGGCGATATTCCGCCTTCTCTGTTTTAAACAGAATTCAAATTGGTCACGTATTAAAAACGTATTGGCAATTTTCTAAAACAGTTGTGTAACGTGGTTCCCCGTTTCTATTGTTCTGTTCAGTGAACGTTGATGGAAAGAAAAATGTAGGGAAATTTTGAAAACGAATTGCAGACAGCCAAAGCAATAAGGTAGGCCCCACAAACAAATGAAAACAGGTCTAGTAAAGAAGAAAACCATTGTTAGCACGATTTTCACGAGTACCATTGACCCCGAACTACCACCAATACCATTACGGCAAAATGTTAGACTGTTCTGAATTCAAAGGTATTGCAGACGACAATTTCTAGTGACCGAAAATTTACATTTTTGGTCTTTCCGTGTAAGAAAACATCGCGGAAACTGAAGAAATTGCTTCTCACAAGTAATTTCTTTATTTCCCACAATGTTTTCCAATGTATTTATCGTGTTGGGCGTCAAAAGGCAGAACTGTGTGGTAAATACTAGTATAAAATTCCTGCAGCAGAAAGTGGCGTTTTTTTTTCAAAATGAAATATATCACTAAATATTCACAAAACACTGTGTTATGGGTACTCATTAGAATCGTCTCATGAGACGATTAAAAAAGTACACACAACATAGGGTTTGACTTTAAAATAAATAAATAAAAAATAGAATATCTTCACCCCTCTCATCTGTTGTTCTGCCTTCAGTCTGCTTCAGAAATATCCCAGGTTGACATTATAGATTTATCAAAACTTCCCGTTTACTTGACATAATTCAGTCATTATTCCAAGGGAACCCCTACTTTATCAGCTTAATAGTCTAGATTCAATAACAAGATTTTTTATCCAAGTCCAAATTGAAAGAAGTAGCAGACGACAAAAATGTATTCATCATTTTTACAAATTGTTTCAAATTTGCATAATATAGATCTATCATGAAAAGCATTGAAAGAAAAGAAGAAAATGCTGGTTTCTAGCATTTTCTTCTTTTCTTTCAATGCTTTCCGAAGCTGGTTTGAAAACGGTATACGAAACCCAGGGCTTATTGGGAAAGGGTTAGTAGTCTATATCGGGTAACGCGATCTATAACGATTTTCTGAACGGTAATATGAACGCCCGTCACACGAATTAGCATATTCCTTAATCGTTTACTTTAGATTCCGTCTGTCCACAAGTTCTCTATTATAGCCCAACAGACTCTGAGAAGTGAGGAAATAATAGTACCTCAACCCCCTTCTCAGGGGCGGATCCATAACGTTGGATACGTCCGAAAACGCCGTACATACAGATTATCAAAGCTATGTTTTAATGTAAACTACGCTATGTCGTATTTCTGTTCTCATAACATTTTAAAAGACAAAACTTTTTAATAAAGGAATGATAGTATAATTTCAAAGATATAAATTTATAGGTATAAATTTGTGATCAAATTAAAAAGCTCAATCGCAATATCTAGAACTCCATTAATGAAAAAGCACGTGTTATTTTCCATTTTCACGTTTTTTTGCAACACGATTTCTATTGGTGTGCGTGATGGGGAGGATTTGGGAGGGGTGTCCCCTCACTTCGTGTGAGAAAATTTTCAAGACGAAATGGTGCAATTTCCGGAACATTCAGCCCTATTTAATCGCCTCTTAAATAGGCCTATATCATATATTGCATAAACCATATCTAAACCTACAAATTTTCATAGGTGACATTTTTTTTCGGGGTGTTATTTACACCATGATACATATTGGTGTGTCTGTTGGGGAGGGTTTGGGAGGGGTGCGTGAGAATTTTTTTTAAAAGAAAGGCGAAATGGCGCAATTTTCGGGACATGCAGAAATATTTCTTTGCCTCTTAAATTAGCCCATATTTAATATTGCAAGACTATATTTATCTAAACCTACAAATAAACAGAGACAACAGAGCTTTTTTGCGGGTTTTTGCACCATGTTTCATATTGGTGTTCCTATGGATGAGTGTGTCCCCTCCCTTCGTGTGAGAAATTTTTTAAAAGAGAAAGACGAAATGGCGCGATTTCCGGGACATGCAGACCTATTTATTTGCCTCTTAAATAAAACCTATCGTCCCTTGTCAGCCAGAAGTGGCTATCAGCAGTTAAAATTTAACTGCTGATAGCCACTTCTGGCTGTCAAGGGACGCTATATATCTAATATTGCAAGACCATATCGTCGTTGTAAATGCAAAACCTCGAATCTCGTTTTTGGAAAATTTTAAAGGGGAGAGAAAAAAGTCTAATAACTTTTCCCAAACTGAAATGTTTACTTGAAATTTGGACACATTGTTCATAAATGATTTGTCATTTATACTGATAAGTCAGAATATCTCTGAAACTGCAAGAATTGTCTTTAACTGGACACAAAAGTTTGTACTTTGAAAATCGCAACAATCGACATATGACGTTTTGCATTTACACCGACGATATCTAAACATATAAATTAATTCGCAAAGGCAACACTCTAGTTTTTTTGACCATGTTTCATATTGGTTTTCCTGTTGAGGAGAGTTTGGGAGGGGTGTCCCCTCCCTCCGCATGAGAATTTCTTTTAAAAAAGAAAGACGAAATGGCGCAATTTCCGGAACATGCAGACCTATTTCTTTGCCTCTTAAATTAGCCCATATTTAATATTGCAAGACTATATCTATCTAAACCTACAAATAAACAGAGACAACAGAGAGCTTTTTTGTGGGGTTTTGCACCATGTTTCATATTGGTGTTCCTATGGATGAGGGTGTCCCCTTCCTTCGTGTGAGAAATTTTTTAAAAAAGAAAGACGAAATGGCGCGATTTCCGAGACATGCAGACCTATTTCCTTGCCTCTTAAATAAACCTATATATATATAATATTGCAAGACCATATCTAAACATACAAATTAATTCACAGAGGCAATTGAGTTTTGCTGTGTGTGTGTGAGTGTTTTTTTTAACCATGTCTCATATTGGTTTTCCTGTTGGGGAGGGTTTGGGAGGGGTGTCCCCTCCCTCCGAGTCAGATTTTTTTTAAAAGAAAGACGAAATGGCGCAATTTCCGGGACATGCAGACACATTTCTTGTATAGATTTACTTTGACTGTGAATAATTTCGATTTTTATGTTAAAAGAAACTTCCTCAAAAATGCATTTTCCAAAGAACTTGTATCTAATAAACGCCCGATCCGCCGTCGATGGGATAACAACGCTTTATAAAGAGTACTTAGAAATAAGTCATCGATTAATCAACACCTCGGTTGAAAAATGCGGAACGGTTGGGGCAGGGATGTTGGCCTTTAATTGCCTACAGTTAAAAAATATCTACAATTCGAGGGCTGCTATTAGGTTTAAAACGAAATCGGTTAAGCCTCGGTGACTACTTGTCGGCTATCATATCAATATTACCCACTTTGTACAAATCGCCGATGTTTTTGACTATTTCCTGTCATTTAAATGCCGTCGTATCATACTGATAGATTCGTCATTCACATTTTGCAATTTCATCTTTTCCATGCAGGCGCTTGTCAATGTCTCGGCCGATTGCTCGGTTAAACGATGCTGACTAACCAAATCAAATAGCGGCATCCGGGTGTCGCTTTTATTTGACCATTTGACAAGCAGACCCCCCTTTTAACACACACTGGCGTCGGTCTTACTACATATCAGCCAAAGAAAATGGGAAAACACAGACATTGTCATAGTCATTGTCATAAATTGATTATTATAAGTTCGATGCATTTTCTAACTTTGACTGTAATTGTCCTTTATAAGCCCCCCCCCCCTTTCAAAAAAAAGGGGGGGGGGCGCCGCTTCCGCCCCTCTAAATCCGCGTATGCTTTTAACTGTTATGGAATATCTGACAATACAAAAGAAACTTTTTCAAAAGTAGAAGAATGGTGCATTTACAATGTAGGCTATGTTAGTAGGCCATGTTTACAATTTCAAGTATGAATCGGAATTATCCGGGTCATGAGCGCTAAAAAGCGAAAATTATGAAATCTATTTTCAAATTGTATGCACACATTGGAATGACGTAAGAAGAAACTTGTGAATCACGCTTTCCTGTGTATCACATGATCATCCGCCTGTAAACGGATCTCCACGAATGTGGCAGGTACCCGTAATATATTGCCACGAATGTAAACATCCGGCGATGGATTTTGTGGAGTCGAAAGTGAGAATATCATCATGTATGCGCTTGTTGTAGGTAAACAACATGGTTACTCGCCTGAAATACAGTATTTCTGCATAATTATTTTTACTTATACTTTGATCACGTAAACCTTTATTTCAGCAAATCGGTATGTTTTTCGCCGATTTCTTTGAGTCTGTATGGCTTTGATAAAACACAAGAATAGAACAAATGCGTATATTTATTGCGGCTACGGACACATAAAATTTTAAAACATCATGCTCACTTTACACGTTTGATATTATGTGCTAACGAGAAGCCATCGTCTATCCTGTTTGTATATGCAACTGGCCTGCATCCAGATATCCTCGGATAATACACCCAAACACACTTCCAATTTGTTACTAAAAATAGTAACACTTTTTAATGCCAGATCGAGGCTCTGACCCAATTGAGAGCAAAGCATCCAACGTGCAATGGAAATGAACGGAGGAAAGAAGAAGTTTAAGAGGAATCACACTCCGTTTTGTGATGATTCCTCTGTGAATCTCGACGGGATATCATTGACTGACTTCCAATTATGGTCTTTACTGGCTTTTAAGTCATTTTTGACCCTCCGAAAACGTAGGACCCACGGATCTTTTGAGGACCTAGCCGCCAGGTTCAACTGTCATTTTCATGTATTTAACCCCTTTTCCCCAACAAAAAAAATGTACGAAACATGCCATTTTCAGTGTGAAGATGACAATTTCAGTACCGAAAGGCTTATGTAGATAGATAATTCATTATGGTAGATCAATTTGATAATAAAGGCATTGCTCTTAAAGCCCATTTTCCAAGCGACAAATTATTTAGACTTTTCAAGTTTGACAGCGGCTTTTAAAACCCTTTTCTAAACGACACCTGATTCGATTTGGAAGCTCTTGCAGACAACAGAATGGGCATCTTGAAAGTAAGATTTTGTTGGTGCAAGGGCGGATCTAGAGGGGGGGGGGTCGGGATGTTCGCCCCGCCCCCTGGAATAAGCCGAAAATTGAATGTTGACTATAATCAAAGCGTCATAATTTAACATATTTAAGTCATCATTTGGGCGTGGACCTCCCCCTCCCTGGCAATTGGGCTTGGAACCCCCACCCCCACCCGAAAAAATCCTGGATCCACCCTTGCGTGTGTACATAGAAGTATAGAAAACGTTGAGGCAAAAGGGGGGAACTGCTGATTAAAATTATTTCATTAATTTGTCTCTTGAAATGATTTTCGAAACAATCTCTGTAGCACACTTAAGGGCGGATCTAGAATGTAGTAATCGGATCTAGTAATGGGCGATGGAGACAGGGTACGAATGATTACAAGTCAAAAAATCTCTTTTTTTCAATCAAAGTTGCAAAAATATTTCTGTAACTCAAAACTCTAATAATTAACGTAAATGACTGTATAAAATATTCTTAGTACTAAGGCAGAATAATTGAAAAATGCTCGCGTGAAAATAACGACTTGCTCAATGAATTAAATAGTAAAACGACCACGTGACCTTTTGTTTGCTCTCATGCATACACAGGTCACGGTTAAAAATTCAAAGTGTGTTTGGGTGTATGTCGATCAAAGATCGAATCATCGACTCGGGAGTGTGTGTATGAATAAATGTTAAAAAAATCGCATAATTATCTTAGCCGGAAGTAGCTACGCTTCATAATGGTTTTCGAGGTCATCCAAATGAGCAACCATGGAAACTTACGGGACTTGCAGGGTGAAATCATTCTAAAAAGAGTGGACACTGCAACTGCATGCAATGCATTTCAATATCATTGTCGCTTTATTGTTGACATTAGTTACGGACAAGCGTTTCTGTTGTTGTTCTATTCTATTCTATTCATAATCTGAAAGTAGATCCACGACATGCATCCAAGATATATTTCGACAGAATTGTCCGTGGTTTTCCAAATGTGCAACTGGCAGTCACGAAAATTGTATCTACTTCCGGTTGCTTTTTCGGAATAATTCTAAGTATACTGTTAGTGTTCGTTAAGCGTAACTGCATAGGAGACGGGCCGTGGCTATGTATAGACGTTACATAAACTAGTCGACAGTCTTGTTCATGAGAAATATAGCGGCGAAATTTTAAAATATGCTGCAATTTCATTGGTTCAAAAAGTAGGTCGAACAATAGAACACGTTCTTGCCGGAAGTTACATAAGTATATTCGAAAATAATGGTTTGAGACGAGAATGTTCCATTCGTGTGTTCTTAACACATTGACTCTTTTTAATTTCCTACAAGATCATGGCTTTGCAAAGCATTGTAAAAAATGGAGAAATTACTTGTGGCAAGCAATTTCTTCATTTTCCATAATGCGTTCTTTCCAAAAAGACCAAAACATTTAAAATTTAATTTTCCGCACTTCAATTTGCAGTCTGCAATCTCTTTGAATTTAGACAAGTCTAAAAATGCCGTTTGGTAATGGGTTAAGAAATGTCGATCATTTAAAACATGGTTGTTTTAAGAGGAGCTTATCAGCACACACAGAAACATTTCATGATATATCAAGAAAGTATTCTTTGAAACTATTTCTTCGATTTGATTTAACTTTTGACAAAATGTGTCTTGTATTCACATTTTTCAGATAACATAAAGGCATTTGGATTGCAGATTAAGGATGTGGTTTAAAGACAGCCATTTATAAGATGCAGGCCCACTTGGCCCTTTTGATTGGGTAATCGGTGAAAGAAACCCTTGCAATATCCTGAAATTGTTTCAAGCTATCATGGAACTAATGTGATAGGGCGTACAGGGCCTATAACAAAGGGGCTAATCCGTGAGGTAATCGCTTCCAACATTTAAGTTTTATTTGAATTTCAAGAAATGAAGACATTATGGTTATAAGAGGAATTGGTGTTGTGCAGAAACATTTACGGCTAATTCTTAGCTGCAATTAGATCTTTTTTCAGATTTGAATGAATAATCTTAAAGGGACCCATGCTAGGTTGTCGGAGGTAAAAATATACCGTAATCAAGAAATATTGTATGGAATGGTCAACCTGCATTGCTAGATTATTTCTGTCCAAGGAAAGTTTGAATGAAGTTCATTTAGTCCTTCTAGATCAAATCTGTTTATAATTGACCTACCCGCTATTTATATTTTATAGAAACATTTATTGGATACTAGACTCTGGTAGATACGGGAAAAAAATGTAAAAGGTCTAAAATTCCTTTCTTTTTGGCATTAGATAATATAATGCACCACGCAACAATGTAAACTCTGACTGTCCCTATGTTGTTCCGATCCCTGAAAAGATGAAGGTCGCTGAATCTCAAAAATTAAAGTCGAAGGAATATGCCTGATTTAAATGCTAGCACCAGTTGGTTAAACTGCTAACAGTAAAACCGTTGATAAGATTTTAATGAAATCGAGAAAACATGAAAATATTCATAAAAAGTAAAGTGGTTCCTCACCATTAAAAAAAATCAAACAATAAAAGCATAAATGCCAAATCTGATTGGCTAGTTATATCATCGGCGACAGTAATAAATATAATACCTGTATTTGGAAACCGAATGCATTATTTATTGAAAAGTCGCTTTAGTGTTGAAAATGAGATGCTCGTATAATTTTACTGGCAGATAACATTTACTTTCAAGTGTTAAACCGACTTTGATTGACTTAAAGTGGCATTTCATGTGATGCACAAAAACCAATGTCATCTGACGCTATGTAAACCGGACCTTTCCTAAATACGATGGCTCATTTTCCGCCGTCAGTTTACAAAATTAAAAAGAAATCAGCGCGTATGCTTCCATTTGGTCATATTCGGTTATGGTTCTAAGGTATCAGGGATTTTCTATGATAATTGGAATTAAATTGATGAGTCGTCTTCGTTTTTCCAAAGCATATCTTATTCGCCATTGTTGTAAATTATAACATCAAAATTAGAAAACAAAAGATTGTAATAAATTGAAAAGGTTGAAATATGGCAGAATCGAATTATTACCCTATGTTCTTAATTTTCCACTAGTTTACCCTCTTTGCCATTAGCCAAACAATAGAAAGTGGCTGTTTTAAATGTTATGATGCAAGTGAAAGCACATTTATAAATGCCAAAATCAGAGTTTGTAATTCTTTTTATTGTGGCTTCAAGAAGAAAAAGAACATTTGACTGTTTCCAATTGTACATGTCGTATATTACATACAAGCAAATAATGATCGCCGGTGATGTATTTTGACTCTGGGCATCGTAGTGTCTTTTTATCAGAAATTGTTCGTTTTACAATTATCTAGTTAGATACATCATTGTAGATGAACTGATAATTATTTGATACATTAGTGATTTACAATTTCAAATTTTAATGTCAAATGACCCATGTCAAATTCAAGTTAGAAACCTTTCAGATCAGGCCATCCCAGGCTTTTGATGTTGAGAGTAGAAGTACAGATTAATGAACCGTCAGTAATAAAAGACTGTTAAATCACATAAAACTCGTGGTTGTCATCAGAAACCATTCATGAAAAGATACCCATCAATACAGGGGTTACCGTATGATAAAACGATTTTAAGAATCGAAAATCTACCATTTTCCGAATAATGTCTGGTTTGTACGATTCTGTGTGATGGTGCCTTTCAAAAAGGTCGTTATCAAAAGGAGAGACAGAAAACAATTTTGACTAACTCGTAAAAGTTTCTTCGTTTTCCTAAAATATTTCAATGACATCACAAGTAAAAACTCTGGCCTGGTGGGATTTGTCGTTTGCAACAACTTTAGAATTGAGCTTATTTGTGTGCCTGGATTTGGAAAATGGATCTTTGTAACATTTTAGACCACCGTGTATTAGATAGAAGATAATTATAGTAGATTCTACGCGAAATAAACAAATGCATTGAATGTTTATATCGCGTAGAATCTACTTTTCAGACTCTATCTAGCTTAGTTTTCACTAGCAGTTCATCGGAGACGGGGGCGTGGTTATGTATAGACGTCACATAAACTAGCCGACAGTCTTGTTTATGCTAAATAAAGCAGCAAAATTTTGGAATATTCTGCAATTTCATTGGTCAAAAAAGTAGGTCGAACACTAAAAAAGACCAGCCTGTACTTTAGGGAAGCCCGATCTAGATGCAGAAATTGATACAGGTTATATTGCACGTATGCACATGCTTATCGGGATCCACGTTCGTCTCAATTGTGATAAGGGTCTTTTTAAGATTTCGGTTTGTGTTGTCTTGTCTTGTTCAGAACTTATCATTACAAAGATTGTGGCCACATTTAACAAGAAATCATTGTCCGAAACCTAATTAAAATCATAGTCAATTATGACGAATGATATTATGACGAATGTTTACAAATTTTACATAACAAACAAGGTTAATGTCATTTTAATTTTCACTACAATTTTGCATGTGTTGGTTCGAATCTGGAAGGAATTGGACAACTGCAAGATTCAAATCAACACATGCAAAGTTATAGCAGTTTTGAGTTTGACGTTGTGTTGTATTTATAAACATCTGCCATAATATGGCCTAAATATAGTCTAAATGGATAGCAGTAGGAATGAACATTGCATGACTGGGCTATGGACTATATTTGGTTTCACGGTGTGTCTAATAAGAAAAGGCATACCCATATCATTGGATTTGGACATTGTTAAGCATTGCTTTTTCCATCCATCTGATTTCCTCCAAAACCTAGTAATAATAAGCAGTAGTAACTGTTGTGATTCATATCAAGAAAGCTGACGATATACAAACCTTTCGGCATGAAACAGCTTTGATATAAACAATTACCACGTACCAATTACCTATCGGTAAATCTCTTGTCTTGAGAAAAAAGTTAAAACTCGAATAGTTGCATATAAATCAAATTAACAAAACAGCTAAACGACTGAGAGATAGACAGTCTACAGTTTGCGACAAGATTTGGTCGCCTTTCAACAAAAAACTCGTAACTGCAACTTGTTTCAAGCTGCAGTTACGAGGTTTTCGTTGAAAAGCGACAAGACTTGGTGCCATGCATGGTGCGCCAATTGCTCGGCTTGTCAGAACGACAAATGGCCTCTGCCGTTTATCGTTTCATAAATTGAATTTTATTGTGACAGACGCTAGGGGGATCCACCCCCTGATTTTATTAGACTCTCGACCCCTCGGTCGCGCGATCCCCAGAATGTCACCAAATAGGCTTGATGCACAAGTGCTGCGGCCCGCTAATTTGTCATTGAGACGATAAACGAGTTTTGTTTTTCTATGGCTTATGCTTTACCAAACTGAAAATATTTTTGTCTGTCCCGAATTTAGATGTAGGCCTAATGCACGCGAACATATGAATAATTTCTTATCATATGTATAGAGAATTGGTATAATATAACATGAACAATATTGAGAGAAAAGGAGCAAATGCTTGTTATCATGCTTTACTTCAGTCAGTCTTGTCGTTTCTTTATTATTTTTTTAACCCTTTCCCAAACAAGACCTGGTTTTGACGTCCCTGGTAGAAAAAGCTTATGAAAACATTGAGGCAAAAGAAGAAACTGCTGATAACCAGCAGTTTCTGCTTTTGTCTCAATATTTTCTATGCCATAATTTGCACAAATCCTACCTTTAATAACATCAATTTTGTCATTTGTGGCAGTTTTTGAAGTGGATCACCTCAAAATTTTGTCGTTTGGGAAAGGGTTAATTGATACGTCAAAATCAGATATTGTTTCGATAAGGGTTAACTCTTTTCCTGCTCAATGTCAAGTATTCTTGGTATCATGTAAGAAACTATTTCTCAAACTATTGAGAGAAAATAGCTTAATGCTTCTGCCAGTATTTCTTCATCTCCCTCAATGTTTTCCAGGGCCTATAGAAGCTTTAAGTAGCTGATGTACATAGTGCATCTGGCCCTGGTTTCTCGAAAAAACTTAAGCATATACTCATGAGCACATCCTCAACTTCAACGGAATACTCTCCAACGTTGAAGGGTATTCGATTGAAGTTCGCGTGGATTTCGTGCGATTTGAGCACGGTGCTCAGATTTGAGTCTGAGACCGTACTTAAGTTTTTTCGAGAAACCGGGGCCTGGACTCGAAAACAGTATGAACTGTATGTATGTATGTATGGTATTTTATGTTTCATACGAATTTTCTGCTTTCAGTGATATTTTTTGTCGTCTACTATGCTATTGAATTCTGGCGGGTCTATAAACGTGTCGTTTGGGAAAGGGTTTCCGTGAATTTGATACAGAACGTCAGACAAGTGTGTAATTGTCACCATATGTTATGTAATCACAGACTTGCTTCTGGTAAAAATGTTCTTTACCCCGTTACCAAACGATTTTTGGACCGGTCCAAATTCAAAGATGTTGCAGACAACAATTTAATTTGCAGTAAAAAGAAATTTTACATATTTGGTCTTTCTGAGTGGAAAATATTGTGTGAAATGAAGAAATTGCTTGTGACAAGCAATTACTTCATTTTGCACAATGTTTTTCATTCATGCTTGATCTTGTACGTGCGTCATAAAGTGTTGATGTGTGGGAATGGGTTGAATGCTTTTTAATTGTTCCTTTTATTCATTTCTCGGAGACATTAGAACAACGGATTGTTTGGCCACTATTTATCTGAAATCTCCCATCAACATATTTGCTTTTTTTGTACAACACCGTGCATAAATTCCATCTTCATTAGCATTCATTTTAGTCTGTAAAAGTTATATCATGGTACGGAAACTACAGAGACAGAGCCAATGGCTCAGCGATTCAAATCACCTGGGGCACTTCCGACCATGCGTGGCTCTGTCTCTGGGATCACGATTTTTTTTGACAAAAAACAGTTGTGTGTTCAACTTTGTTGGTAGATTATTTTCTTTTTGTGATTATGAGCGGAAAGCGGGGAATGCCATGCTGCCCTAAGACCATGTATATATGTCTGTTCAAATTCTGTCGGTTTCAAAAGCGACAGGCTTTTCACAGGATTATTGTCGTCGTGAGTCAACCCGATATGACTTTTCTTGTTTACATCATTCCAGCGGCAAATATTCAATTTCCACCGGCAAAACATGTTATACTATTAATAATCGAGGGCTAGTCCCGATTAGACAACCATTTCCCATGTCACCAAACCTAAGAAAAAGATGGCAAGAATAAAATATGAGTAATCTTTATTAGTGGCTCTGTCTTTGCCGACTGGCTCCGTTTAGAACTCCCGGCTTGGTTTAGATAGAAACAGAGCCAGCTCAGAAAGTTGACTGACCCTGCCTTACCATTGGTATAAATACACATGAATGCGCGATACATCTACGCGTACAGGCAACTTCAATTCATCAGTAATTTGCCTCGTACTACACTCTTATTTCTGTTGATCTTTCAAGTTGTTTCTTCAGATTCAAGTTCGACTGATGCCGCAATATTCCGTATCTAGGTATGAACCTAACGTTGCTATGCATAGAACCCCTACATTTTATAGGGAATGATTTCTATGTCGCTAGTAAAAGAAAAGAAAAAATGAATAAATAAATAAACCGAGAACAAACAAAACTAAAATAACGATTATATTTACGAACCAAGTCATGCCTACATATAAAGGACCTTTTATGGGGCACATTTTGCTGTTTTTTCTTCGTAACTACAGATTTTAACAAGCTCTAGTTACAAAAAGACTTTAAGAAAAGCGACTATATTTTCTGGTGGCATAGTCAAATCTTTATGTCTTTAATCAAAATGTCTTACGCGTATAATCTTACATTAATTACTATCATAATTCACCATGGTAATATCAGGTCATTGGTCCGAAAAATTGTTTTCTGAGAAACCTTTTGCTGTCTTCAATTTGTTAAAATACTCGGAAAATAAAAGGCGAACTCATAATGCAATATCATTCGATAGGGAGCAGCGTCATCTATTAAGAAAAAAATAGTGTTTATTTGTTTCAACACGGTATGCTCAATGCCAAACAATAAGATAAAAGACAAGAAACTATTATGTTTAAAGGACCCATGCTATGGTTTTCAGGGATCAGAACAAAATTGGGACATTCAGAGTTTGCAGTGTTGTGTCGTGAATGGGCAAAAAAGAAAAGTATTTTGACGCTGATACCAAGTTTTTCACTATCATTCAAAGTCCACTTTTCCATAAATGTTACTATAGATATAGATGGTGAGTCAGCTAATTATATACAGACTTGATCTAGAAGGGCTAATGAACGTTATTTGAACTTTCCTTGGACAAAATAATCTAACAATGCAGGTTCACCATTCCATATGATATTTCTTGAATATATCTTTGTTAACTCTGACAACCTAGCATGGGTCCCTTTAATGTTAGCACTTGTTTGCGATTGAAACATTCATTTCACTTTGGTTTAAAGGGACATTTCATTCCAATTTCAATTTTTTAAAGTATGTCTTGATAACAAGATTGGTTATTCTAATGAGTATAAATACTATTAGTTTTTTGAAGTTGTTGCCAAAAAGCGAGAAACACGCATTTAAAGTTGAGACATAATCGATAAATTGCATATAAATCCGAACCGTTGTCCACAACAATTTGTTCAATTTTAACACAAAAATATAGATTTCTCGTAAACGGCGCAATATTTTGGCTTGAAATTTTCAGAATTTTCATAAGGAAATATGCTCTTTCAGAAAAAAATAAAAGTAAAATTTATGACAAAAAATTCTGAAATGTCACTTTAAATGATACCAATTTGTTTACAATATAATTATGAAAGTTGAGACAAGGGTAACAAAATGAAATATCAACAGATAAAGTCTCCCGATATATTTGCCGCCCTATTAGCTCCTAGATGGGTATTTTTCATAAGATGGAAAGCTGATGCCTGCGCTCATAATCCGAGAAAATCTCATCGATTTACGGCCACTGTTTAAAGAAAATAATTTCATAGTGTCGGGTTACCAAAGCGCCATCTCTTTTTGTCGCCCATCGTACTTTACCCTTTTAGCTTCGTTACGATTGATACATATTGCCTGCTTTTCAACAAAAACCTCGTAACTGCAGCTTGTTTTAAGCTGCAGTTACGATTTTTTGTTGAAAAGCAGCGATTTTTAATACATTGTCAAGTTGCTGTAATACAAACACGTCGCAGTTTTTCTCCCAAGACATCGTAACTACAGCTTAAAACAAGCTGTAGAAACGAGATTTTGAAGAAAAGTGACGATATTCAATATTGTATATCACGTGACTTAGAATTTCCGATAATCTTTAATAACTTTGTCAACACTTGACCAATTTGAATGCGGTTTGAAACAGAGAAGGTGGAAAAATGTCACGAATAACCTGGAGGTAGTATATTTTTATAAAATCAACTGATAAAAAAGTTATTGGAGACCAACAAAAATATTGGCTGATCTTCAATAACTTTGTTATCAGTTGATTTTCAAAAATTCCACCACATCTATCTAATGCGTAGCGTCTGTCCACATTCTCTGCTTAAAACCGAATTCAAATCGGTCCAGTATTTACAAAATTATTGAAGGTTTTCTGAAAGTATTGTATCACGTGATTATCCACCGTGAATAACTATGAATCTTATATGGTAGTGAATAGTGTAGCCATTTCCGAAGAAAAACTAATGAAAATGTTACCAATATATCAATAAGATATCATTTGGGCTGACTCAAGTTTATCAATAGCCCTAATGTAGATTTTAACTTTGGTGGGTGGGGTATTTTGCAGAGAATCGGTTCATTCATTGGTAATTATATTATTATGAATATCGGCTATAATTAGTTTTTCTTTCGAAAATGATACCTATCTATTCTACTACCAGTGTCGAAATATAAACAAACAGAATCGGGTTTTTTAAGGATTTGATCAATGTCTTTTGAAATGGTTCTCGAGGAACACGCATAATATACATATTCAGTCAACTTTTTCATCGTTGAGTTATGTCAGAAGATTACGTACGGTCAGAATTTGCTATTTTTACGATATCACGTGACATTCACCATTGTCACGTGATTCATATGGCTGCAGTGATAATGTATGGCATTGTCGCTGTGTGGAGTTTGCGTTTCTGAGTGGGAACAATTTCCAATATATCTACCACCATGTTGGTTATTTATTATATAATTGAGAGTGTCGGATGACGATTGGTTCTACGAGACTGAAGTACGCCAGATCTCCGGGAGATGACATAAACCAATCTTGACATGAACTCACATGTCAATAATCAAACTACAATCACGCCATGAATTCTGAAGAAGCCATTTTTTTACTTGGGGTCTCCTCTCAATATGTCACTGCTTTTCAACACAAACCTCGTAACTACAGCTTGTTCAAAGCTGTAGTTACGAGGTCTTTGTTGAAAAGTGGCTACATCTACCTCTTCATTACCTATATGCACGATTTACTTAAGGATTCTAGGTGATAATTCAAACGTTTCCAATATATCTATCGCCATGTTGGTTATTTATTATATAATTGAGAGTGTCGGATGACGATTGGTTCTGCGAGACTGAAGCACGCCAGATCTCCGGGAGATGACATAAACCAATCTTGACGTGAACTCAGATGTCAATAATCAAACTACAATCAGGCTATGAATAACGGAGAAATGGAAAAGGCCAGCCAGGCGGCATCTTCGTTGAAAAATAGATAGTACAAATTTATAAAGAATGTCTTGTAATGAAAAGGGAGATTCCCTTTTGATGAGCTTGCTGTTTGCGCTAAAAATTTGCCTTTAAATGGTCACTTTTCTCCGAAAACCTCGTAACTGCAGCTTCGCTGCCGTCAGGATATCGGTTGACTCATCTGACTGTGTGTCGAATGACAAAAATTTATACTGGTCCATTTTGAAAGCTGCAGTTGAAGACCAAAATTGACGTTGATACAGCACCTTAGTGTGATATATGTCTCGTTGGGATATGTTCATGGACACATGAGAATTTTTGGTTACCTATAAACATTTAAATTTGTTTGCTGGTTCCATTAGAAAATAGGTCATATATACAAAGGCGACGCAGAAGACAAGAATCTACATCCGAAATCTCTAGTTTACGTAATAACATCAAAGGCATAGCGTTTTCTCAATGTCTTCGATAGCTTTCGCCACAGATAGCGTGAGATATGGCATTATTTTCCCAAAGGTTTAGTATCTTTTACGATGTCGATATTCTATATAATTATCTCACCACTTTGAGGTAACTGAACGAAATATCAACTACATAACTTTTTGATTCGATTTTGATGATTACCTTTACATTTACCCATATAACACAACTCCTGGTGTTAGAATCCCTAGTAGATACGTCTTGGAAGACCTTGATGCAAAAGAAGTCCTGAAACGGCGATTGTCAGCATTTTCACCCTTTACCCTTTCCCAAACAATACCTGTTTAACGTCCCTATTAGAAAAGGCTGAGGAAAATATTGAGGCAAAATTAAGAAAATGCTGATAATTACCATTTTCTCCTTTTGCCTCAATATTTTTCTTGATGTACTTTTCACAAATCCTATCTTTGACAACGTCCATTTTGTCATCTACAGCAGCTTTCAAGTTGGAACTGAATTTTGCCATCTGGTAAGGGGTTAAGCCAATATATTCTGTGCTATATTATACACAAATCGATACCTTCTGCAGCAGTGTCAGCTCTTAATTGGGATCCATCGAAATTATAGTCTTTTGAGAAAGGACTAAGGTATTTCATCCACAATTACATACCAAACGCTTCGTGCAACTTCGTACGTCATCCTTGACAGCGGAAGTTGACGATGGTATACCCTTGTCAAATTCACGGGCTTCACCAATGGCAACGGCAATTGGCGAGGAATATCATCGTCAATTTCGATTGCTACGGATGACAGTCGAAGTTGTTCGAAGTGTCCGGTATCTAACGATGGATAGAGTACTTTAAAACAACGTTTAAGAAAAGAAACAACGGAAGATGATATACGAAACAAGAAACAATTCACTTCATAAACGTTTTATTTTGCCATTCTTTTTCTCTCACATATATAACAAGAAATTTGTACACCATCGTTTAAAATCTACTCATTCGTGGTCAATCTTAATTTTAAATACTAGAATAAACCAGTGACTCGTTAAGTTGCAAAATTGATCAAGAACTAGCCTTTCTGATTTTTTTTGCATTTGGTTTTTTTAATAAATTAACCCATTCTTCGGAATTTCTCCGCCACATTTACGATTTTTGATTCCCTATAAGAAGAATGCTTTGGAAACCATTGTGCAAAATAAAGAAATTGCTTGTGACAAGCTGCAATCATAAACGAGGTTTTTGAAGAAAAGTAATGATGTGTTTTTCAGAAGAAAGTGTGGACTTTAACATTGAAGCTATCTTTAAAGTGACATTTCACAATTATTTTACCTAAATTTTACTTTTATTCTATCTGAAAGAGCATCTTTTCTTATGAAAATTCTGAAAATTTCAAGTGCAAATGTTGAACCGTTTACGAGAAATATATATTTTTGTGCTAAAATTAAACAACTTGTTGTGGACAACAGTTCAGATTTGTATAGAATTTGTCATTTCTGTCTCAACTTTAAAGGCGTTTTTTCGCTTATATATAACGACTTAAAAAAACTGATAGAAATTCTACGCATTAGAATAAACAATCTTTGCATCAAGACATACATGTATGTACTTGTAAAAACGAAATAAATGTGAAATGTCACTTTAAAACAAATGAAACTCTTTCGACCAACACATTAACGTAACACAATAGTATTCCTTAGGCGATTACAAAATATATTTTGGAAACCATACATTGCAACACGAACAAATAAGTATCATTTTAAAATAAGTGCAAATTAATAACAGAATCAAATACTAGTAACGAATTACAAGGCGTGGATTAAGAGAACATTTATATCATTTTACTATATTTCATAATATATAGTTTGTCTGAGAACACCAGAACACCGACTTGTGTGACCGAAGGTATCATTTTTGTCAAAGGCATCCCAGTTTGTAAGTTGTTTACCGTTAACCACTGTCCTGTTGCCTTTATATTTTATTTCAAATAAACTACCAATTTCAGAAACATTCTAATACGATTAGCTTAAGCTGTTTCCACATAACAGTAATGGAGGAGAAAGCAGGTAGTATAGGCTAAGGTCAGACGGCACGTACAATGTATGTGCAGGCTGATCTTCATCTATACTGCCTATCAAAGCTTTTGTCACAACAGTAAATTGAAGTGAACAGCACAAAATAAGCTTAATTTGCACGCTACTCAAATATCAAGTACGGGTGGTTCGACTAAATCGTTATAACGGCTAGTAATCACGTGATGCACCAATTTAAGTGAATCTTCAATAATTTTGTTGATATGTGACCGATTTGAAAAGTTTTGAAGTAGAGAAAGAAGAAAACGTCAGGGACTTGCTTGAAAATGTACAAAGAAACGGTTGATAAAAAAGTTATCGATGGCCAAAATGTTTTTGGTCGTCAAGTGATCTTTCATCAACTGATTTTCAAAATATCCTTCGTCATTCATCAAATCCTTAGCGAGGGTCGCCTTCTCTGCTTCCTTTTGTTCTAATCAGTCAAATTTTAACAGAACTATTGAAAAATATAGATTTTTTGTCACATGATTCCATACTTTGATTGTACAACAGAATATTTTTGTGCCAAAGAATGTTTACCAAAGGATTAACAAAAAATAAAGAATATCATTCGAGGTCGACGCCCGAAACCGTATTTCAAACATAAACATTTAATTAAACATACCTTAATTGTAACACAATAGACATTGTTTCCAGAGAAGAGGGACCAGGCAAACACAGACACTATCACCCACAAGACATCACCACACACAGCACATTTGTTACATCGTTGGTATTTGTGTAGCACTATGTAGTCCGCTTCACTCATTTGATTTGTCAACTTTATTGTGATGCATGCCAGTCCGCGAAACCACATACATATAAATACTGATTAAGGTATTTCATTCATCATTAGATATCAAACACTTCGCACAATTTCGGGCGCCGTCCTCGGCAACGGAAATTGGCGATTTTATCCGGAATTCAATTCAGGATGCGCTCGTCAATATTCGGGTGTCATCCATGGCAACGGAAATTGGTGAAAGATATCCTCGAAAATTTTCATCGCCGGGATGACACCCGAAGGTGCATGAAGTGTTTGATGGTAAAGTAATGATAAATGGAATAACTTAACTTTTTTTTACCATCGTCATGTTTTTTTCAGGGATTCGGCAAGCAGCATAGGATCAAATCTGACCGGTCATACTGCTGTCTGGCCTTAATCTACACTGTCTACTCGTAGTAACATCGCAGGACGAGGATTGATTTTAGAATTAAAGTATGCATGTTTTTCAACGAAAACGCTGCAGATACAAGGTTTTTGTTGGAAAGCAACATTAATTTATTATAGATTGGTCCCCTATTTTACACAATGACGTCACTCAGACCGCGGGTACACTATAATGAAGTCTATGGTCCATGGGCTGCGCGAACGGGTAGTGGGGAGGCAAGGGTTCGCTTTTCACCATGGGCATGCCCATGTTCATGCGCATATCGTCTATGACCTTGGCGGACATTGACATGTCAAGGTCGTTCCTGTAATCGTGGTGTCCGTGATGCATCATGGGCGGTCCCGGCATGAAGGATTGGTGATGGTGGTGGTGCATGGATTGCTGGAACTGGTCCTCCATCATGTCCCTGAAAATATACGAAACAAAAAATTGAAATATTTCGTTTATTTTTAATCAAACCCTATGTTGTGGGTACTCATTTAAATCGTCTCTTCGAGACGATTTCAACGAGTACCCACAACATAGGGTTTGGAGTTGAAATGACAAATTTGTGACGTCTTTAACCCCTTATATGTAGCTCTGTTACTGCTCCTATTTTCAACTCATTACTATCAAATGGTAAAACTTTAGAATGGTCTAAATTCAAAGGTTTTGCAGACGGCAATTTCAAGAGAATGAAACCGTACATAATTATTTTGTCTCCATGTGTAGAAAACTTTGTGGGATATGAAGAAATTGCTCGTCACAAGCAATTTCTTTTTTCCACGAATGTTTCCAGAGTATGTATCTTCTTGGGCGTAAAACACGTGAAGCTATAGTTAAAGGGACATTTCATTCCAATTTCAATTTTTTAAAGTATGTCTTGATGCCAAGATTGGTTATTCTTATGAGTATAAGTATCATTAGTTTTTTTAAGTTGTTGCCAATAAGCGAGAAACACGCATTTAAAGTTGAGACATAATCGATAAATTGCATATAAATCCGAACTGTTGTCCACAACAATTTGTTCAATTTTAACACAAAAATATAAATTTCTCGTAAACGGCGCAATATTTTGGTTTGAAATTTTCAGAATTTTCAAAAGGAAATATGCTCTTTCCGATAAAAATAAAAGTAAAATTTATGACAAAAAATTCTGAAATGTCACTTTAAGAGATCCTGGAAAAGAAGCAGCGAATCAATTTCTTAAAACACGAGAACATAATTATGTAATTTATAAGATTTGTAACATATAATCCTAGTTAATATTGTTTGTGTTATACATGCTTGAATTGCATTTGTTGTGCCTACAATACTTAGAAAATAGGTTAAATTACACATATCAAATTTCGTATATTTCACATTTAACTAATTTTTATTGATTCAATAATGTCTAACATTTGCTCCTCCATCAGAAAGTCATTATAAAAATCCACAGTTAATTACAAATTGCTTCTTTTGAAGCCGCTAGAGACAGTATGTTTCTGCGAGACTCCCTACATTTTCGCTGCTTTGCAACGAAAACCTCGTAACTGCAGCTTGTTATAAGCTGCAGTAACGAGGTTTTTGATGAAAAGCGGCGATTTTGTATTTTACTCAGTGTGCGGTTGTGCACAGCTTCAAAGATAATAGTTACAAATGATAATTGATAATTTCCAGGTCTTCGTGTTAGCTGATTATAGCTTCATATCAATTTACAATAGACCAGGATCAAAACGAGTTGGAGGCGGGTTAGGAATTATTAAAGGATGAACCCTTTAAGTCAACATAACGATTTTCCCCATTCCCAAGCAAGAAGATGTCCACCTATTTGTGAGAGAACAAGATGAAACTTGAAAATGTTTCGTTTAAATGTTTAGTTGTTATCTAATGGCGGCGCCCATAACACACGATATGATATTGGAGCAGAGTTGCAATTCATTTTACGTTCCTGAAGAAGGCATTTTGCCGAAAATTTGAAAACTGAGCATAACTTTAAAATGTTTTAATCAGTTTCCTTTGGAACTTTACAATAAAATTGTTGAAAATGAAAGTTATAGCGTTATGATCTGTCTTAGATATATTCTTTGTCAACCTGAAACCATTTGTATCTTAAATTGTTATATTGTACATAAAAGTATACCGGAGTATAATCGAAATCAACTATAGAAAAGGTTGTCCACCCCTTATGAGATCCACGTGAAGTCAGAATTATTCGGGCTAAGTCGTAAATTTTCAGCTGGGGAATGTTGGACACCGCCGAATGATTACGACGGCGCCCGAAAAGGTCGATGCTTTTTTAAACGACGTCGCACGAAAAATCCGACGTTTTTCTAAGTTTTTTCCCCTCATATCAAATAAAGCAGAAAATGAATATAATCACTGACGGACTGTTGTCAAGTACATTGACAAATAAATCAGGACTAGCGTCTAATGATTTGTAATTGACGTTATAAATCGTCGCTTTTCACCGAAAATCTCGTAACTGCAGCTTGCTTTAAGCTGCAGTTACGTGGTTTTCGTTGAAAAGCATCGGAATCCTTCCGTGCAAGCTGTTGTAGGTCCTCAATGCTGAAGATTATTGTCAATTGTTTTGTTTATTCACACACCAATAGATTATTTTTTATTACACAATAGGAGTCTTTTTATGTTTATAACTCGGGATTTGCAGCGCATATTATATCCTACGTTTTCACCCCACAGTCATTTTTTTTATCGAGAACTGTTCACAGAAAACTTAAATGTTTCTGAAAAGGCAAAGGCGACAGAATTCATCCATATGCAAAACATGGCAAAAATGTTTTCCCTTTTGCAAGTGTTTGGCAAAGAAATGATTTTTACTGAAATACATAATATGACAATCTGATCCAGATTTTTTTCCCGAGAGAATTATCTTTTTATTGTCTTTCAATGCGCTTGCCTATTAAAAAACTTGAATTTGAGTTATTTTCAAGTTCAAATATCTATACATTTGTCTATTTTGTTATAGACATGAATTAATCATACAGAACTTATGTCATAAATTATATTCTTCGCGAAGCAGAACATGGAAATGTATATTTTCAGGGAGCTCAAGACCAATACGTATACAATGTTTGAATTTGCACCAAAACGCAATTCTATTGCTGGGTTGGCTTTCCTGTACTGGTCAGTTTTTTACATGCTAATTATAGAATTACACATCTATCAATTTGATTGGTCGAAACGGCCAATCAAAGTGCTTGTTACGTAATTTAGAATAGGAAAATGAATGAAAAGTGTTGGTGAAAACAGATCGGGGAGTAAATGAAACCTGATAGAATGTTTTATGACATTATCCCTGTTAGATAAGCATCAGCATTACCATAATTATGTTCGATGACAGTGCAGGCGAGTCAAAAAGAGGGGAAAATAATGTGCAAGTCAAATCACATCCTTAACCAAACCAGTAGCAGTGCTCCCTCCTAGGAGATAAAGCTAGTTAAAATTAATCAAACTATATTTGAAACTTTCCGTGGAAATATCCATATTTTTTTTGAAAATGCTGATTATTTTTTAATATAAATCTTCGTCATCTACACACATGTACTTTACATTTTTTACACATGTACTTTACATTCTCTTTTTTCATTGCTCATCGTTTACTACGTTTTACAATGTGGTAAAACTTCAATTTCCAAACCCTCAAAAACACCAAACAGCCAGAGGCGAAATTTGAAAAGTACAAATAATTCGTAAACTGTGTTACATTTCCATTCCAAATACAAGCATAAGCATTTTGCACAGTTTAGAATTTTGAATTAATGCATATTTATGGAAATATTTGACAAAAATGTTAAAAATTACCTCCCTTGCATATGAATATAGGGTAAAATTATATTTGTAAATTATTTTCTTCTTGAAGCATAATCTTGAAATCCGGCACGGTGAATCAACTTATGTGAAGTGTATTTACAGGTGTGTGAAATTTTATGCATTTTGTACGGCTAGAAAATGTAGATTTTTTCAGGGTCTGTAAACCTTAAGACAGAGTTTGTTCAAAATTAGCGATAAACTCTGTGAAGAGAGTTTTTTCTACGGTCTTTATTTCATTTAGTAGATCTTGAACTTCTGGTGCATTTAGTTGTCGATACACTCGCACGCCTGACGGACTACTTAGTAGATCACCCCATACGTATATTTGTATGTCCTTTGTTGTACACGATCAAATGTCAGACAATGCCGTTTTCGAAAAGCCGTTCAATGCAGAAATCTAGAAGTTGCCGCATTGTTAGAACTTAGATGTCATTCGTAACAACAACTGTCTCAAATATCATAAGCATGTTCTCACTGAATCTGTTAATGCTTTAAAATGTATAGTAATAAAACCTAAATAATGAGTACATGTATACTAGTATCTTGTAACTAACGAATGAATAAAATCGTTATTTTGAATTAATAACATGTCAAAAAATATTCTTTAGTTTCAAGTAAAATAAACACACAATTGTTCTTATAATTAAGGAGAGCAAATATTCGTTTGACAATCCAATTATGTTTTGTACAGCAATACCCTATTTTAACACTTACCCAAACGACAAAATGCGAGGATGTTCCAATTTGGAAGAGAATGCAGACGACAAAATAAATAATATTAATAGTAGGAAATACACAAACTATAGCATAGAAATCATTGAGGGAAAAGAAGAAAATGCTGATCATCAGCATTTTCTTCTTTTCCCTCGATCATTTCTAAAATGAACATTCTGTAGGTTCGTCAGAGCAAGGTCTTGTTTGGGAAAGGGTTAATCATTTTTGTCCCATTGTTAGTTAGGTACCTAAACGCCTGTTGCAGCCCTCAATAGAATGGTCCGAGAGGTATGTGTAAACAATTACCCTGCTTAACTATTGATGAACTGTCCCTTTGTAAAGTCTAACCCTTTCCATAACCCCGTTAAACGTGGTAATTTTATGCAACCATTCGTATGTTTGAACATAAACAACCCTAAAGATAAGACTACTGCTTTTCATCAACATTGTTGCTTCTTTCCCCCAAATGTCTTACTAAACCCCATTCTGTCACAAACGTAAATACAAGAGGGCCAAGATGGCCCTGCATCGCTCACCTGAGAGGACTTTGAAACAAACAGCTTGCAAAATTCAAACTCGCATGACCCATTTTTTACATGACCTAGACATCATCAAGATAAACATTCAGAACAATTTTCACAATGATGAGTAAATATTTTGGTTCTTAGAACAAAAAACAAGATTTGACCTTTTGACCTAGTTTTTGACCTAACATTAGCCACTTTCTACATGACCCATTTATCATCAAGATAAGCAATTCTGAACTATTTCCACAATGATAAATAATTTGATTGATTAATTGATTTTTTTGGCAAAAACAATATTTGACCTAGGTTTTGACCGCCCATGACCCACTTTATACATGCCCCAGATATTGTGAAAATAAACATTCTGAACAATTTTCACAATGATAAAGTAAATATTTTGGTTCTTACAGCAAAAAAATTGACCTAGTGACCTAGTTTTAGACCTACCATGACCCACTTTTCACATCACCAAGATATCATCAGGATAAACATTCTGGAAATTTTCACAATGATAAAGTAAATATTTTTGGTTCTTAGAGCAAAATCAAAATTTGACCTAGTGACCTAGTTTTTGACCTCAAATGGCCCCCTTTTAATATTGACCAGATATCACCAAGATAAATATTCTGAACAATTTTCACAACGATAAAGTGAATATTTTGGTTCCTAGAGCAAAAACAAGATTTGACCTAGTGACCTAATTTTAGATCTCGCATGACCCACTTTTCACATCACCAAGATATCAGGATAAACATTCTGAACAATTTTCACAATGATAAAGTAAATATTTTGGTTCTTAGAGCAAAATCAAAATTTGACCTGGTGACCTAGTTTTTAACCTTGAATGACCTGCTATTCATATCACCAAGATAAACATTCTGAATTTTCACAATGATTGAGTAAATATTTTGGTTCTTAGAGGAAAAACAAAATTTGACCTAGTTACCTAGTTTCTGACCTCACATGACCCACTTTTAAAATGACCCAGATTTCGTCAAGATAAATATCCTGAACAATTTTCACAATAAAGTAAATATTTTGGTTCTTAGAGCATAAACAAAATTTGACCTAGTGACCTAGTTTCTAACCTCACATGACCAACTTTTAAAATGACCTAAATTTCGTCAAGATAAACATTCTGAACAATTTTCACAATGATATAGCAAATATTTTGGTTCTGAGAGCAAAAACAAAATTTGACCTAGTGACCTAATTTTAGACCTAGCATGATCCACTTTTCACCAAGAAATCATCAGGATAAACATTCTGGAAATTTTCACAATGATATAGTAAATATTTTGGTTCTTAGGGCAAAATCAAAATTTGACCTAGTGACCTACTTTTTAACTTCGAATGACCTGCTATTCATATCACCAAGATAAACATTCTGAATTTTCCCAATGATTGGGTAAATATTTTGGTTCTTAGAGGAAAAACAAAATTTGACCTAGTGACCTTGTTTCTGACCTCACATGACCCACTTTTAAAATGACTCAGAGTTTGTCAAGATAAACATTCTGAACAATTTCACAATGATTGAGTAAATATTTTGGTTCTTACAGGAAAAACAAGATTTGACCTAGTGACCTAGTTTCTGACCTCACATGACCCACTTTTAAAATGACCCAGATTTCATCAAGATAAACATTCTGAACAATTTTCACAATGTTTAAGAATATATTTCCGTTCTTAAAGCAAAACCAAGATTTGACCCAATGACCTACTTTCTGACCTTACATGACCCACACTTTGTACATTACCTAGATATCAAGATAAGTATTTAGGATAGTTTTGACAAAGTTTTGGGCAAAATTGGCATCTCTAGAGCAAAAGAAAGGATCTGTAATATTTGACATTTTGACCTACTTTTTGACCTTGCATGACCCTCCTATGATCATGACACAGATATCATAACGATAAACATTTAGAACAATTTTGACAAAGTTTGGACCAAAATTGCCACTTCCAGAGCAAAATAAAGAATTTCA
Source organism: Fragum sueziense (assembly GCA_963680895.1). Classification (NCBI taxonomy): domain Eukaryota; kingdom Metazoa; phylum Mollusca; class Bivalvia; order Cardiida; family Cardiidae; genus Fragum; species Fragum sueziense. Next base: position 38,192,600 of record OY804593.1, on the reverse strand, counting down.
CAAGATTTGACCTCATGACCTAGTTAATGACCTGGAATGACCCACTTTTTGACATAGCCTAGATATCATCAAGATAAACATTCAGGACAATTTTGACAAAGTTTGTGCCAAAATTGGCACTTATAGAGTAAAAAGATGGATTTTACAATATTTGACCTAGTGACCTAGTTTTTGACCTGGCTTGACCTATTTTTTATTATGACCTAAATATCATCAAGACAAATATTCTGATCAATTTTCACAACAATTGAGCAACAAATATGGCCCCTAGAGCAGAAAGAAGATTTGACCTAGTGACCTACTTTTTGACCCCATTATGGCCCCGATTCAAATTCTTTGAAGTATTTTGAAAAAGCATGACCCATAGATCATATGTGTGAAATATGATTGAATTCTGCCCAGTACTTTAGGAGGAGAAGATTTTTTTGTGAAAAGTTGACGGATGGACAGATAGACAGACAGATAGACAGTTAGACAGATAGACAGACAGACAGACGCCGGACAACAGACCGATCACAATACCTCACCTCGAGCACTTTGTGCTCAGGTGAGCTAATAAGAAATGTTTAAGGAAAGGGTTAATTAGGACATTCTACCCGCTTGTTATCAAAATTTTCCGGAATTATAAAACGGCAGATTGGCGGCTCAGACTTTTGAAGTATGTAACATCTGAGGAAGGTTTTCTACATGTATAATCGTCAAGGTTACTTCTATGTGCTTCTCGTAGTTTCGGTGTTTTTATTATTATTATTATTATTATTATTATTATTATTATTATTATTATTATTATTATTATTATTATTATTATTATTATTATTATTATTATTATTCAAGCGCGGATCTAGGGGTGGGGTCAGGGGGTCATGACCCCCCCAGGAATTGGCCGAAAATTGAATTTTGACTATATAACTTTACATATTTAACACATTTTAAGCCATCATTTGGGCTTTGACCCCCCTGGAAAAAAATCCTGGTTCCGCCCATGAATTATCATTATTATTATTATTATTATTATTGATATTATTATTATTATTATTATTATTATTATTATTATTATTATTATTATTATTATCATAATCATATAATTAAACCAATACAACACCAAAAATAGACTAACCAAAATTCTAAGATGTTGCAGACGATAAATTTCAGTGAATATTTTTTTCATTATTTGTTCTTTCTGGGAAGAAAACACTGTGGGAAATGAAGAAATTGCTTGTCACAAGCAATTTCTTCATTTTTAATAGAAAACATTGTGGGAAATGAGGAAATTGCTTGTCACAAGCAATTTCTTCATTTTCCACAATGTTTTCCAAAGGACTTGTAGTGCGTCAAAAGACGTCGCTGTTTGGAAATGTTTAAAAACCATATCATTGCGCCTTTAAATTACACATTATGGCATGCATTAATAATGATAATAATGACGACAATAAAATGATAATAATTACATAAGGATGGTACTTCAAATTAGTAATAAAAATGTAATTTCTTAAATGTCAATATAGTTTTCGTCTCAGATTCACCCTGTGATATTTCTTGATTGTCAATTCAAATATTATGCAGAAAATTGTGACACTATCGAAGAATTGACATTGTTTTCAAATAGTTGAGGCATTTCTTCAAGGGCCTTTTAAATCTTTCTTTCATTTCTTCCTTTTTAATAAACGATTAGCAGTATTGAGCAGTATTGAGTTCCTCTACGATTCTGGTTAAGTAATTTCCCATAAACATGTCCTGTAGTTATTCTTGCATTGCCTGAAACTGTAATAGTAATGTTATCCACCTTTCGTTGGTTTTACAACACCTTTATGACTTTACTTTTTTTCAAAATGTATTGTAAAAACTGAGTAAGGAAGAAATTCCATCACTTAAACCAACTTTAAACAAGAGGACCAAGATGGTCCTATATCGCTCACCTTAGAGCGCCCTGAGACATACTTTTTAGCAAAAATTTTAAATCTCCGAGGATTTTGAAAAGGAGTCATATGACAATGGTACACACTTAATTTCAAAGCACAATTTGGGAAAAGATTGTCAAAGATTTTACACTATATCTGTATCTAAAATCAGAAAATCCACAACATATTTCTGAATTTCCATTGCGCATAGACAAATCGAAGCATTAATTTTGGAAAGAGGTCATTGGGCTATAATATTTAGAAACCATAGAAGGTTTGGAAATTCTTAGACAATTCTAAACCTGTTCCCATTTTTTAAAATCTAGAATACCTGATGGCAGAGCTTATTTTCAAAGCGTAATGGTAACTTGAACTATTCTGTTTAACAAGACAATATGACACACACAACTTATATGCATTTTTTTTCTGTTAAGCGAGGCAAAAAATTATCTTCAAGCCTTTACAACTTGAAAAGATTGTCAAACATTGCCCTTTATCATTTATATGGAACCCACAACATAGGGGAAATATTCATTGAACAGAAAGGATTTGGTTATGGTTAAACCTTTTCCAAACAACATAATATAAGAGCGATATAATTAAAAGCTGCTGTAGCTGATAAAACAGGTGTTGATAAAGACTGCATTTATGTATTCATTCATGCAGAGAAAATGATGAGGCAAAATGAGACAACACAGGCTATCAAGTTATCAACATTTTCTTCTTTTACCATATCATTTAATAGCCTTTTCTGTAGGTGAGGCAAACCTATGTATGGTAGAGAAAGGACATACTGCTTTCCCATACAGAAAGGAAATAGACTGTTCAAATTTGAAAGTTCAGAATACAAAATTGACAGCGGTACAAATAGGATTCGTTTACAATAAACTAGCATATATATAAAATATTGAATAAAATAAAATATAATATTGAGGTAAAAGGAGAATCAGCATTTTCTTCATTTGACTCATTAATATCCAAAGCCTTTTCTAATAGGGACTGCAAAACAAGGTCTTTCCAGGAAAGGGTTAAAGTATTTAGCTGATCCCTAGATGGAGTAAACAAACATTAAGTGGATTAAGTGCCTCAGGGATACAGGTAAAAGAGGGTAATGGCTTTCAGAATAATAAAATATCTTTTTAATATTATAACACCCTATGTTAAAGGTATTCATTTGAATTCTTAAATCAAGACTATTCAAATGAGTATCCATAACAAAGCGTTTAGATTTTAAACATCAAATATAGAATGTTTTTACCTCCTTTTATCTGTAGCGCCATGCATTCTTTATCAGATATTATGATCTGCACAATCTAACCCAAACTGATATTTTAGGGATACGATATGTGATAAAATCTTCCTGGTCAAAACAATTCCTCACTTGAAAATTCAAGAACCCACAACATAGGCCTTCTTTCCTTGCAATGTGATGATTTTTAGTATTCTGTTAGAGGTTTATGAGATGTAAATTCATGCAAAATTTCAAGACTCTAGGCCAAATAGTCTTTGAGAAAACAGTGTTTCTGTGTGAAACCTTAAACCCCACAACATAGGGCCAATTTTAATAATTTGAAGTATTTTGGTAGAGGGCATTGAGACAATACTACATACAAATTTTCAAGACTCTAGACCTTATAGTTTGGGAGGAGAAGATTTTTAGAAATTGTGGACAGACGGACGGACGGACGGACAGACGGACGACGGACAGTGAGCGATCACAATAGCTCACCCTCAGCACTTCGTGCTAAGGTGAGCTAAAAAGAAAAGTAATTTTCATGTGCTGAACTACAAAATCTACCTTGCAAGAAATCGTCGTTATACATTCTAAAATCTTGTTTGTTATCTGTCAACATCATCTCAAACTTTTCAATTTTGCAGACATCATCCATTTGATATATGCGGCTATATATCATACAGCCTAGTGTTATCATACAGCGCCGCATCGTAACATAATTACTTTATAAGTGTATTAAGATTTGTATCTAGTAATGATGTAACGCTTATAGGGCAGTGAAGCAGTGCACAACCCTTGTTAAGGAATGCAATGATGTCAATGTTCAAACATCATGTGCACCATGGTTTAAAATGTAGTGTTTCTGGTAAGTCAGAAACGCCGACTAGCGAACCAGTAAGTAGTCGTCAAGGAATATTCGAAGGAAAATGTTAAAGTTGTGATTCAGAGTGTTACTTGCTTTAGTGTAACCAATTGGGTATACACATGTATTATATAAACTTATGAAAAGATATCTGTAAAAAGTTCGACAATTATTGTAAGTCACATGTTGTCATGATTATCTATACCTTTTCGCGAAATAGCACAGCTTTAATGTAACCAACTTGTAATAAAATCTGTGATAGTTGAAAAATTCAATATATAATAAGTCGGAAAATCATAATTAATTCTATAGAAATCCTAGAGCGAAAATGGAAAGTGTTTGGTCATTTATTTTCTACAAACGTTTCTATGGACTTATATTATATATTATATACTGCATGGCATTCAAAGCCAGGTAGAATAGTGTTGGAAAGGGTTGATCGTAGTCCATTTTGATCCATACCAACATTTTAAAGAACGCAATTCTACTTTTCAAAATGCAATACATGTATTTCATGAAATATTCACCAAACCCTATGTTATGGGTATTATGTTATGAGTACCCACAACACAGGGTTTGTAATGGAAATAGCAATTTTGGAATGTCTTTACGCCCTCTTATCTGTTGTTCCCATAAACTATGCTTATGCATAGGTTATTTTGTATCATTTTTCTGACCAAAGGAATAAAGTTAAATTCATGTCTCATTTTCTCATATAAATACCCTGTCAAATTCCCCTTTCAATACCACCGAGTTTATATTAATATTTTGCTGCAGTTTTATTTGGGTAAAAAATGGCAAGTATTTTAGCAGCGTCATCGCCCCATTATATTTCAATATTTCTTCGTGACACTTTGAAAAAGGTGGCATCCCTTTATGAATAATAACGTGTTACATAAAATCTTTCGATGCATGACCGTATGAAGAATACAAACGCATATTAACCTAATAATAATGTAAACCTAATTATTATATTTATTATGTTGACGATTTTATAAGCGTGGATTTCAGAATGTTAGGTGCGAAAATTAAAAGGAAGTAAATACGAAGAATCCCTAAATATTAAAAAAAGAATGTAGCGAACGGTGTATCTCGAGAAAACTTACCCTGGTCCTACTATTAGGGTGATAGTACACCACGGTATTATCTTTTAGATACTCTAATACCATTTGCTGCTATTGATAAAGAGATAATGATCATTATAATAACCATCAAAACCGCGGATTTTAAATGCAAATTTGAAATAAGAAATGACATCCAATTTTATAAATGAAGCAAATAAAGCAGATGGAGCCATTACAGTTCCTTTGCTTATGCCAGGTTTTTGCTAAAAGATGTACCCCTTATGATAGTCTTGCCACGATTTTATGTAGTTTTAGAAATTAAACTTTTTAATTGTTTAATACAAGGAATCACGCGATAGATGACACATCTTCGCAAGCTAAGGGTTCTACCTCCACTTTGTTCGTAAGGAACAAAGTGGAGGTAGAACCCCTGGCTTGCGAAGATGTAGATGACATACCTCAAGCAAACTTACGGGTAGAAAAGAAAAATGATTTGAAACCGAGATACATCCACTTTATCATCTTCTATTCAAGTCTGTAATTGTCATTAAGTAGGGCTATAAATTTCAACAGCCTGACTTCATTTTTCAAACCTGTTGACAATATGGATAGGCGAATAATTGTGGGACGGTCATTTAATACAGACACGGTTATTGAAGAGAACAATCGAGAGTTATATGACCTCTTGGTGTCAACTCTTTCAAAAACTGATCACACTACATAAATATATAATGTTTGTTAACTTGGTAGACATTTTGAAAGTATTTTGGTATATATTTATGTGTGTGTCCACCTAGAAAGGAAACCCGACGAATCAGAAGCACTAGATTTAATTTATTCAAAGAAAATTTAAGTGAAACAGAAGAGGCAATAGATACATAAAATATACACATACTGGCAAATGTAGTTATCTAATTTGAATTTTAAAATTCACAAAGCATATTATGTACATTATTGTTAGTTACATAGATACTTTGACATCAAAACGTGGCGAAAATATGCATGTCATACATTTACTATGCTAAAAACAAAGGTTTTCACATAGTTACTGAGGAGTTTTGGGATGATATTTAGCAAGACGATACACAAGAAATCTGTATTCATACTTATGCTATACTAGTATTCGAGATAAACATGTGGCTATCTATGTGTTGCTTACAAGACTTCAACGGATTTTCCTTAAAATTGTTCGCAATCACTCAAGGAAACCAAGATTATCTTAAAACTTCAGACAAATATTCGATAATTCCCATTATGTGTACTAGCAATTTTATCCGTCTCGAAATTTGACCTTTGACCTCGATGACCTTGACCTATCCGGGGCTGACCTTTGACCTCGATGACCTTGACCTATCCGGGGCTGCACTCCACCTAATCCCGTCCCGTAACCCGTAAGCAATCCCGTCCCGTAACTAAGCAATCCCAGCCCGTGACCCGTAAAAACGATAAATTTGACCTTTGACCTCGATGACCTTGACCTTTCAAAAAATGAACCCCTCAAGCTAATATCCGGGGCCGCCCTCCACCTTCCCTCCAAGTTTGGTGAAGATCGGCCCAAGGACCTGGGAGGAGTAGGGGAACAAACAGACAAACAGACAAACGTTGCTCAAATTATAGTATGATTCTAAATTGCTTTCCATTTCTTTCAATGCGATGTGAAACAGTGATTCCTGAGCATTTTCATGACCAGGCTCATTTGAAAGATTGTTACCTCAGACTCAGTTCCAAAAGCAATCCGGATACAAAGTGAGATAAACTCAACAACGACAAAAGGCCTTGTACATATTAATTGCAAAATTGAGAATGTTATTGTCCCTCCTCCCTGGTCGATTTGTATGTTTACTATCCGCCAGACTGTCGGGTGTACGGGGTATAAGGGGAGATATCAAATCTCTCTCGGTATCAGATGCGAAATCCGATACAGTTTTCACATGGCCGTGGATCAGATAGGGTGTTAGTGCATTATTTAGCCCGTGATATATTGATATTCAAGGGGTATTAGTCTCACCCAGTTTAAAATTAATGACCGTCCACCACGCCCTGATCATATCATCCATTGTCGGTTTAAGGGAGGACTTTTGAATTGTGTAATTTTTGTGTTGAACGTTTGAGTTGGTATCAGAGTTCGCACAAGATGGTTTGTTTGGAATAAAAGTAATTACTGATGAAAGTTCTATGACCACTTCACGGAAATACGCTTCTGAGTGTTTCCCCAACATACCACATACCGTCGCTTTCTTATAGAAGTTCGGAACCACAGCTTCATTTACGAGGTTTCCGAAGAAAAGTGACGATATACTTTTCGACTCCGAAAATTGAATATGAGGATATGCTGCACAATTTGCAGAAATTGTATAATATATCGGTACCATATCAAACGATCAAAGCAATTTCTATTTTTTGTAATGAACAAAATTCTGTCGAGAAAGCAATTTGCATTTCGGTGTCTCTTAGACAGAACACAAAATAATAGCGTTAACATTCACAATGTATGCTACAGAAATCATTCAAACCATTCTTTTAGATACATGTTTATAGGAAAATATTTCGGAAATAGCTGTAATGGTATTTCAGCTCAACCGCCGATATTGACGATTTTAATTTTGTTTCTTTATGTATCTAGTCATTTTACATGTTAGGTAAATGGTTCATATGTAAATGCTAAGCAGTTATTGCTGTCTAAATAGAATAGATTAAACATTATCTGGTCTTATATCTAAATAGAAAACCCTGCTTTTAAAATATGATGAGCTTGTCAAATGGCCGTTGTCATGGTTATTTGATGACATTAAGCATCTTTTTCCTTGATTATTTTTGTATGTACTTTCTATTTTAGGTACCTCTGTACATATCCCAGAGTTTGCGGTGTTATTTGTACATAATTTCCAAATATATTTCAGAATAAAGCTACTTTCCCTTTTAGTTTTTCATTACTAGTTAAACGGAATCGTAGAGAATCACGATAGTGACTTTTTAATATTTCTTTTCTTAAACACATCGCAAAAATTTCAATTGAACTGCGTATTGCAATTTGATTGAATATTACATTGATTATCAAACTTTGTAGGGACTAGATCATGTCTTGGCATAGTCAGGTCTTTTTATTTCAATTAAAACTAAAACCAATATGGCAAGAAGGTTATCATTTAACATTTTTGTGGAGACTTCTTAACACTCTGCTATTGTCACATCATTCATACAAAACGAAAAGCTACATCTATCTAAAATTATTTGTCAATAAAGCACATCCTAAATCTCGTTACAAAAACAAACGAACAACCAGCTATTTCACATGAAGATAAAATTTCTCCAATAAAAAATTGACAAAGGAAATGGAGGGCTTTGATTGTCGTCTTCAATTTAATCAATGACTAACCACAATGAGTTAGAATATAATGTCAAAAGCTAAGTACACCGGCTTGAGATCAACTTCAATTATTATCTGGTAAAAAGAAATTCCACTGCTTTGGATTTTGGTCACTTGTTTAAACACTACAAATTTTAATGAGACACTTTCTATTTTTTGGCGTTCCCATAAAATATATTCAACAAAATGCATGTCAACATCAACAGAAAGCAAACAAATCACGGCGAATATGAAGTGACATCGACTCGCCAGAGGTCGCCTACCCCCTTATCTCTTAAGTATGTACCAAATCTCGAATGGTTATTACCATTTTGTGGCTATATAAATTTTAGCGACTTAATATAGAATTCCCGTTATAATAGATAATTACATTTTAAACAAAAGTATTTTACTGTGTCATCTATGCAACTGTATTTCTATATTTTCCTTGTTGAGAAATGACTTCGATGTTACAAATGTTTAGCTCTGTTGGGGTTCTTCAGGGTGGCGTATGCGCTTATTTGTTCTTTTGTATATTCATGCCTTGTCATTCAAATTCCGAAATGTCTGGCGTCCCAGTAAGTTTAGACAAAGACTTGCTCGCATATACACATATAGTAGAAATCTAAGCCAACAGCACATTATTCGATATGATGTAGACTTTTTTGCGTTATGAATCTACATCAGAAACAAATGATCATTACATGCAATTATGGCTTTTTCATCCCTCTAGACATTTTCAGTATGGCAAGTGTTAATAGAATACAAACATTTTATCGAGTGAGTGATTATGATTAATATTCAGAGCGATCTGGGTATAAGTATAAACAGATAAATGTAAAATAGTTTTCACGGCATTTTGTAAAGCGCACCATGACATCTGTCGTACAATGCATGTCAGAATGGGTCTCTACAGAGCAACAAATAAGAGGGGAATGAAAACAATCGTACATTTTTTTTTATTTCAAATCGAAAAGTTATGTTGTGGATACTTACTAGAATCGTCTCGTAGTCGATAAACATTTAGTGAACTATTTCACTTTGAAAAGCCATCGACCCCTCTTATATGTAGCTCTGGTCTTAAGAATGACGGAGAACCTATTAGGCAAATGTTTCAAATAATACCATTCTTTTAGCTCGAATTTATCTGTTGAAATCGCTTTTTCATTTATTATCTAGAATTGGTCGTGTTTTCTAAAATAAATGTAGATACAACTGGATTAGATGTTATTAATCATAAGCATTGCTACGTCATTGTACTTTGTACTTTGAAATTTAGTAAGCATCACGAATATCATGTACAGAATCTCAGGTCATATGCCTATGAACTTGTTTGACGAAATTTATACATGTATGCATGTTTCTTGCGTGTCTTTTCAACGGATGAAATCTCGTTAAAATGCAGAAATCATAGAAACAAGCTACCTCTTTTTGAAAACAATCATAATCAAGAATGTCAATACCCGAATAATTCATACACATATCTTATGTCTTAAGACTCGTCTTAAGTAGATCAGACATTTTTTTGTACTTTGTGCCGTTCAGTTAAGGGTATATACGTGGGGAGTATATGCTGCATACACTGTATTATGCCCCCAAACAAAGCGGAAAAAGTCGACGTAGGGACGAGTTAGGCAGAAAAATGGGCTCCATCGCGGGATGTCGATTGTATGGATACAGGCTACCCGAGCAGCGTATTAGCGCGAACCTGTCTCCATACTGATGGCAAATTATAGAATGAAATATGATTATTTTGATTCAACGCTTTCCCAAATAGCGGTTGTTTTTACAACCACACAAACCTTAGAAATCATTGGACGAAACCAAGAAAAAATGTTGATAGCAATCATTTTCTTGTTTACACCAAGAATTGCAAAGCCTTACTGTTAAACATGTACTCATAGATCCACATTTTTTTAAATGTAAGACAAGTTTTCATATTGTCAATCATCTGTCATGACATTCGAGTTAGACCCCTCTACGCAATTCTGTCCCCTGGAAAAGGGTTAATGCGGGAATCACCGGCTTATAAAGACAATGATATACGACTTGATTCACACGAGGACTATTATGTGCTCTATAAACCCATTGTTAATAAAGAATCGAGCGCAGATAGCGTAAAGCTCGTGCTGAGCCTTGCGCATTCATGGTTTTCTCATGGTCGATTGGGACCAATTTGTTCAATATGTGACCCGTCACGCTAAAAGGGACCTTATCCGGACTCCAAAAATCCAAATTTTGACAAACTTGTTAGACTCAGCGCTGGTCAACCAGATCCCGTATGCAAAAATGAACATTATAATGATATAGGGAAAACATTCCAGATTTAGAAAATTATATAAAAGTGAAAAGTGTCGGCCCTAGTCTGGCTGCGCGGACTGCGCAGACTGACTAGGGTTGATATTTTTCACACTTTCTATAAGGTCCCTTTTAGCGAGACGGGTCACAATTATCTTTCCTGTCGACGTCTAAAGCTGTTTTGACGGGATCTATTTTTTATCGCGTAGTAATAATTTATTGCCATATGGTACACATCTATAGATTTGGGACCCCATGAAAATTAATTTGAGGAAAATTTGATTATTGTAGAATCACCATGATATAACCGTTTTCACTCTTCCTCTTTAAAATGAATTCAATTTCTAAAATTACCAGATCGGTAGACTTATTCAAAAGATATATTCAGATGACGAAAATGACAAACACAACGATAAATGGTCTCTTTTATCAATCAAACTATAGATTGAACAATCAAAACAGGAATGTATCTCTGATAATATATGAGGCGTCTCGTGAGAAAACCTGCCTAAATGACAAAAAAATCGATTTTCACTTTTTTGCATATTCCCTAATGCAACAACAATTTTTCTTTCATATAACACCATAATTAGTTCAATGTGACAAATATTAATGATTTTATTGATATTAAGCGATAACCTATGACAACGTTATTGAACACATACGTTTGTAAACGTGACGTTAATGACGTCCATTTTAAAGACGTTCAATGTGTCGCCTCTATTACTCTGGAATGAATATAATAACAATAGGCCTACAACATCTACCACTATTGTCTATACAGTCATGACAGTGCAGATTACTTTTTTTCTTTTTGCCTAAACAACACTCGTCCACTGAAAATCTATCTTGATCGTCAAAAACTCGGTGATCACCGCCGTATCCTCCCTAGCGACAAATCATGCAAATGAAGTTCATCAAAGTGATCAATCAAGTCAAAAATATCTAGCGAGAAAATATATCACAATATCACAAAAAAACTCTGCTGTTATGGTTTTTTTTGACATTTCTAAACTATGACACTTTGTGACGATCCCACGACATTTAATGTTGGTTGTAGAAAATCTTGCAGGAAAAGATAACAACGTTCTCTCTTCTACATTCTGGAGATCCCTACAGTTTTGCATTTAGCTTTTCGTCTGCAACTCCCTTTAGTTTGGAAAATATACAAGTTACCAGTAGGCTAAGAACTGTTTCGGAATAACCGACAGAATGTCAGTGTAGAAAAAATGCTGATAATTATCAATTTTATGACAATTTACTCCTTTTACCTCGAAGATTTCTCTAAGGTTAAAAGTAGTAGATATTCTGTTTTTCGTATCTGTAGGCATCTATATTTGAGACAAAAGTATTTTTCCTTTTGCCTTGATATTTTCTTTATTAAATTATAGACAAATGATTTCTTTAAAAATAACATACATTTGTTGTTTGCAACAACTTTTGAATAAGACCACCCTAAATTTTTGCCGTGTGGGAAAGGGCTTGAAATCATCCATGTGCAGGTCTGGATAAGATGACGTCACAGATAGCTTACATGTACAAATTGTCAAACTAAATCCATGGGATAGTTTAGGATAGTTTTGAAAGATCGAAAGAAACTGCTTACAGTTTTGCTGTTCAACACTGAGTTTCATTTACAAACAGGGGTTAAGCCTTTTTCTTTAACAATAAATGGTTTTCGAAACCATTAGAGCAATGCTTTAGAGAACATTGATGGAAAAGAAAAAAATGCCAATAACCAGCATTTCTCCTTATCCTTCAACATTTATTTTCCATGTCCATTTCTGTTTGATTAACATAAATCTACAAGCAGTACTAATGCAGTGACGATGTTGTGTCAATTTTTGGTGTCCATCACCAAAGTAGTGGAATTCTTTTTCTACACTGGATCAGCAACAGTCAACGTTTTGATGTCGCTCTTTAAACTCCTTTCAAACACGGCCGCTTATCTACTAAATCACAACATTTTGTTGTGTATGAAAAAAAGTTTAGAGGATATCCGGTTGGCAGTTAGAGGAGCCGACAAATCGGCGGGTGAAAGGTGAGTTTCGTCTTTTAATCGAAATGTTCTTGTTTCTAGCTCGAAAATCAAAAATCGGAGAATGTCATACAACCCTTTATTCATTTTCACATATTTGTGAGCCCCATCCAAACCCCGATTCCCAGAGATTGAACGGAAATTCATTTTCTCCCGTTGCAAGGGTAGCCCCAATATTGACATTTCGTCAATCCTGATGAGCGTTTGTCCACTTTCTGGGGATGAATGGCCCAAAACCTGTGTGTATTATAAAATAGTTGTATGTAAATTACATCGTGCAAACAGTATTTTAATAACTTACTGTCGATCTTTGAAGAAAATCAGTTCTTCCGGTCAGTTTGTGCGTTAGAGGATAGGTTGTGAGTAAGAGGATAGGTTGTGATTTAGAAGACAGAATGCATTCATCGCATTTAATACCATTTGTCATTGTTTATATGCGAATTAAGCCAAACCGAAATACTCTATGTGATATGTCTATTTTCAAAGGGTGAGTGAAATGGCATAACGTAATTTTACGCCCAGTAAATTGATACATCAGGGACACAGACCTTTAACATTGTCTGCTTGTCTGCCAATCTGCATGTGATAATTTAAAATGAACACCTGATATTCTTGTCTGCTAGGCCTACATCTTTTGCTTCGGAAAAGTCAAATATTTAGCCATTTTGGTAATGGGTGAAGTGTTTTCAAAAGTGTTTTCAAAATGACACAATTTTGGACTGCTTTATTTATAAAGAGTTACAGATGTGAGAAGTACGTAAATGTTTGAGGGCGTAAATACTGAGGGAAGGGCTCTTCTTTCTCTCGATGTTTTCCGAAACTATTTTACAAGGGAGTTATAAAATATATCTTGTATGGGACAGGATTTTTGGAGAAATCTTTATGAAGGAAATCGAATTCTCTTGTTCCGTCCCTTTTACATGATGTGTAAATGGGATTCTTTAACCCTTTCTCATGCAAGGCATGGTATAACGTACTTATTAGAAAGGGATTGTAAAGTATTGACACAAAAGAAGAGATTACTGTTAATCAGCAATTTCTCCCGTTGTCTTAGTATTCTCTGTACTACTTCTCTTTATATAAATCATCTTGGTATTAGTATCCATTTGTCGTCTGCGGCATTTTTCAATTTGGACCAACATAAAATGTAGCTGTTTCGGAAAATTTTTTAAAACGTTGGTGGTGTGAAGATATGCCTGTAATCAAACTTTGTAAGTTGTATTTGCAATGGTTAAAATATTTACAATAGATTTGTTGTTCCAATGCAGGTATCAGATTTCAACACCTTTCCTCATGTTCCTGGTGTGTCCAGATTAGGTGACAAACTCACTGTTTTCAAAAATCACTGTTTGAACTGGATACAAGTCGTGTCCCTAGATATATAAAGTAAGTACTGTTCCAGACTAGTAGACAAACTTAGATCTGTCATCCAAGTATTTTAGTGGCCCTTTATTTTGGAGTATTGAATGATGTTAAGAATCCTACACGCAAAATTGTAGATTCGACAGATTTTGTCTATATTTGTATGAACGTCAAATGGAGAGGTAAACTGATAATCTTTGTGTCATTGATTTTCTCATGGAATGATCTCAAAAACGATATATTACAACATTGGAATCATTTCTAAGATGGTTATTTACCGTCGTTAGTTTCTGCTTGATATGAAGCTGCATGCTAGCGGTGAATTTCTTACTTCCAAGGTTAATATTTTGCTTTTGTTGATTTTCAGGATGTGTTGACCCAATTCCTCGCCACAAATGAGATCAGACTAATCTGATACGGGATGTATAGAGTGGAGAAACTTTAGGCTATTTGTATCGCTTATTCAATAAGCCGCAGGAACTTTACAATATTTTGGAAGTGAGGCATGCGTGGATATTTTTTAACGGTGACGTGGTTTGTACCTAGACAAACCATCGTTGAAGTTGACAAAAGTGATAAAGTACGGATTTCACAAAGTTCATCTTTAATGTATGTTACAACTTGCAAAATTTATTAATGTATCAATTCGTAGGCCTATATGACTGGTGTCTTAATATTAAACATATTGAATCAATAAACAAGAAGGTCTATGGATAAACAAGATTTACAGATCTGTATTTTGACACGTCTTTATCGTCTCCGGGGTTTCCACTTCTTACGCATTATATTTTAAAGAGGCTACTTTAGAGCATACAAAAATGGCTGGAATATTGCACAGTATTTACTTTGAATTGTATAAAAGTTCACATGAAGACGCACAGAGTACAGACAGACAGAAAGAAACACAAAGGATAGTGAATGTTTATATCAAACATTGTTATTAATCTTTTATGCATAAGAACCTTACATTCATTTAGATGAGATAATGTAATATGATATATATATAACTGGTGTGTAAAAGGGGGTTTTCTATATCATATCACAATGAACTCGTACTCTGTCAAATAAAAATGACAAAGTGATTCTTAAGTGAAAAAAGGGTTTAATCTTTGGACAAGACTAGTCTAGTAATGAGAGTATTTCGGTTTGGCTTAATTCGCATATAAACAATGACAAATGGTATTAAATGCGATGAATGCATTCTGTCTTCTAAATCACAACCTATCCTCTTACTCACAACCTATCCTCTAACGCACAAACTGACCGGAAGAACTGATTTTCTTCAAAGATCGACAGTAAGTTATTAAAATATTGTTTGCGCGATGTAATGTACATACAACTATTTTATAATACACACAGGTTTTGGGCCATTCATCCTCAGAAAGTGGACAAAGGCTCATCAGGATTGACGAAATGTCAATATTGGGGCTACCCTTGCAACGGGAGAAAATGAATTTCCGTTCAATCTCTGGGAATCGGGGTTTGAATGGGGCTCACAAATATGTGAAAATGAATAAAGGGTTGTATGACATTCTCCGATTTTTGATTTTCGAGCTAGAAACAAGAACATTTCGATTGAAAGACGAGACTCACCTTTCACCCGCCGATTTGTCGGCTCCTCTTACTGCCAACCGGATATCCTCTAAACTTTTTTTCATACACAACAAAATGTTGTGATTTAGTAGATAAGCGGCCGTGTCAAAACATGTTCCTGTTTTTAACAACCCTTTACGATATTGGTTTAGAAGTTTTAAATAGCACGCAGTTTTCTTTTCCTTCCATGATTATTTGCTAAGCATTGAACAAAATCTATTTTCAATAAAAATGTTTTGATTTTTGCAACAACATTGACATTGAACCACCCTAAGTTTTCTTTGTTGTGGGAAGTGTGAAGAAAAATCGAGAGCATCGCAGCTATTCTATATCTTCTGGGTAAGCAATAATACCAAAAACGAAAAAAAAAAAAAAAAATATTTGTGTGAAACATTTTTCTTTCTTTTTGTTAGATCTAGAGATCTTTAACTCGGCGCTTATCGCTTATAATCATAACTATCCCCTGGGTGTAAACAAGTGTTTCTAGGTCAAACTTGATGTGACGTCATCTTCACTTTACTCTTTTGTGTATCCATGTGGAAATATCAGTATCAGATGGATGATTATTGGAAATTCAAAATGCACAGGGAATATCTAGCTACGATATCGTAGCCACAAACTTGATGATGTACTGATTTGTGAAATCCAGATCAAGATAGGTTTCGGAGAATCATTTATTGCATTTTGCAACTAGATCTAGGAAATATCTATGCTGACAGGTAGGATCTAGGTCTGTTTGTTTTTAAAGCCAACTTGGACTATAAATAAATGGTGAATCGTCAACACCCCAGTTACCTATGTGTTATTTTATTCTATAATCAGAGAGATCTAAGTGTAGTCCACATCTCTTAATTTTGAAATGGTTGTGATGCATGGAAGACTTGAAGTCGGCTTACCGGAAAGAAGCGTTAATTTTCAGCATTTAATGCAGTTTTCAGCTTTCGAATACATTCTAACAGTTCTCATATAAGATATCAACCTATTCATAAAACACTGAATTTGTAGATCTAAGAAATATCGTATTGTAATTTGATAGAAACAAGATTCATGTCGGGATTTTGCGCGTAGAATTGCGCGACGTTGACCTAACTTTAATCGGCTTTTACGGCGACGTCACGTCATGTCATTAAGGCAGGTTTTCTCACGAGATCCCTCATATGGTTCTATCCTTATTTGTCTAACCGAAACACACAGGATTTCATAATCAATTAAACCTCTGGATAAATGACCTGACAGGGCATCTCTAGCTTATAAAGACAATGATATTTATAAGCTAGAGATGCCCTGTCAGGTCATTTATCCAGACAGGTTATTTATCGTGAGATATACCTAGCCTATTGGTCCTCGTGTGAATCAAGTCGTATATCATTGTCTTTATAAGCTAGAGATGCCCTGTCAGGTCATTTATCCAGACAGGTTATTTATCGTGAGATATACCTAGCCTATTGTCAATCTCCTTTGTTTCTCAAAATCACTATCATACAGTGTACCACATCAAAAGAAATACATGTCATCACAAGCGCATTCAAGAAATAACAATAAGACGTCTATCTGATATTACTGTACGAAATTCACCTTAAACAACCAACCCCATCTCTTGAGATTAATTATCAACCTATGTTTCTCGCATTCAAAAGTAAATATCTAATTCCAAATCTTTTTGTACTTTTTTATTGTTATGTAAGTGTGATTATTTTCTCCATTTCGATTCTCACTTACTCCTAAGAATATTGCATTTCAAAAACATTTAATGATGAGTTTAATCATATTATTACCAACTGACACCTGAGAGCATTTCTTTATTATTTATTCCCTCTCCATTTATTCTATTGTCATTATTTTCTTTGTTTTTTACTACATAGTCTTTGTTGGTTCTTTTCATGTGTTCTAAATATACACACAATCATGTACTCAAATTGAAATTTTCTTAAAGCAGTGGAAAAGAGAAAGCTGGGAACGTACTTCATAATTGGCCAAACACAATGTAGGATTCTAATTTAAGGTTTATCTGAACAAAATATATGGAAATGGGACCCTTATAGCATTTGAGAACAGCATGGGTCCAGATTGTATATTTTCATTTGAGTCAGGATTTGGAAAATTGTCCCTTAAGGCATTTGACCCTAACTTGATTCCAGATTAGCCTGCATATACACGCAGTCTAATCATGAGCCATGTTGTTCTCAATCAGCTTCGTCATTGTCTGTAACAACCATAATAATGAGAGTAACATGGATCCAAGTCAGACTATATCTACGCACAGCCTGATCTTGAAACATGGATGTCTCAAATGCTATAAGGGACGTTTTTTCCAGATCTGGACTCATTTGTAATTATTACTTTCTTGGTAGCTTTACTATGTGTATGATTGATATCCTTAAGAAACATCAACATCAACTTTTATTTCTGTCTTTTTCTATATTATCATTTCATGGTTTGAATTAATTTACCATCAAACAGGATCGTTTTTTTTTATTATTTTTTTGCCAACCAATTAATCTAATCATTATTTTAAAGATGGTTATATCTTTTTACCATAACTACTTCAGATATAAAAATATTTACAGAAACATTAATAGAATTATTTTCTTTCTTTTCAAAATGGTTTTTTTCAAATTAGAGTATTCAACGGCCACGCAGCGTTCATTTTTAGAATCACGCGTCAAATATCTGGCCTTTTTCCTTTCTTTTTTTATATCCGAGTTGAACGTATCAGTTGATGTTCGTATCGTGTTAACAACGATTTTGACTGCTAAATCAACGACGAAATTCACTTTTATGCACGTTCTTTCCTCTGGAGCAGAATCGCTTAATTAATCGTAGGTATGTCCAGAATGCCTTGTAAAAAGAGAAACAAATTGTGTCGGTTGAATTAGAAACAGCGTATTTAAGCAGTGTTACATGTATCTCAACGTGAATCAATTAGGAACTACAGAAAAAAGAATGCTCGAACATGTGCGTGAACATACGGTCGCCCTGAACAAGCGCTCGAGATCAGCTTCATAATGGATAAAACATCGCTTTATTACGATGAAGTTCTCGTTTCTATCTACTATAGTGGTACCATCAACATTGAGACTCAAATGTACTTTTAACTATTGACTGTCCTACGTGAGATGGGTGTTGTGATAACATCTAACGGTAAACGCCTTCTTAAAACCACGACTTTTACATACCTGGTTTACCTGTTCAGTTTGACTCGTCTGTCCAGAGGTCATGGTTTATTTATACCAAGGCTTTTTTCAAGGTAGCATCATAACTTAACCCTGACTTCGGAATGCGTAGCAAAATGACAAACACTTGTTACAAAATTTTGCGGGGTTGACTCGAATCAGTGATTTAAAACCATTGTTAAAACATAAAGTGTAGGATAATGTCAGACTTTGCGTACATGTACGTGTCTATGCAGGCTGTTTTTGTTCTATGGTGCCTGGAAAAATCTGTGTATCTTTCGCAGTATGATAAGGATTAAGATTTTTCTACGAGTCGAAAACGCAACTTATAAGTTACTAGCTGAGTCATACACAGAATACATTGTGGTCTTGGTTACAATTTAGTATAATCGAGAGATATGTTCAAAATTGTCGCAAGTTTTGTAAATGAGTATAGCAATCGCCTAACGATGTTAGCCACACAACAAATACATATCAGAACGACAAACTAGGCTATGGAGTAAAGTATTTTGCTTGTTTTTCAACAGAAACCTCGTAACTGCAGCTTGGAACAAGCTGCAGTTACGAGGTTTGTGTTGAAAAGCGACGGTATATTAATTTCCCTAGCACCATTACGTTGCAGCATTATGGGGCGGAAATGGACACGAGCTATTGTTACGGACAATACACAGATGGCTAGAGACTGTCATTTTCACGATCATTTTACGGCGCGCCGTTTTTGCTTTTAAGATAAACTTCCCAGATAACGGGTTAATGCGCCAAGAGGTATTTAGTAACACTGCTAGGTACTTTCCCAGTATGTGTTTTTTATTCCTGGCCCCGGTTTCTCGAAAAAATTAAGTACGTTCTCATGCTCAAATCTGAACACCGTGCTCAAATCGCACGAAATTCACGTGAACTTCAATCGAATACCCTTCAACGTTGGAGAGTATCCCTTTAAAGTTGAGCATGTTTTCATGAGAATATAAGTTTTTTCGAGAAACCGGGGCCTGGATTAAGGTATGCAACCAATCATTAGCGCTAAAGAGCCAGAGGCGAGATTTGAAAAGTGACAGTAATTCCTAAACTGTGTTACATTTCCATTCCAAATATAAACATAAGCATTTTGTACGATTTAGAATTTTGAATTAATGCATACTCATGGAATTAGTTGAAGAAAATGTTCAAATTTACCTCCCTTGTATATGAATATAGATTTAAATAATATTTGTAAATTATTTTCTTTTTTAAGCAAAATCTTGAAATCCGGCACGGTGAATCAACTTATGTGAAGTGTATTAATTTTACAAGTGTGTAATTTGATGCATTTCTTATGGCTAGAAAGTGGTGTTTTTAATTAGGGGCTGGATAGCTTAAATGCACTTATGATGCAGAGATTAATTCTATTGCATTTGGAAAAACATTTACTGAATTGTCTCTATATTGTTGCCAATGGTACTTCCAGTAAACTTGAATAATATGCAGGAATAGGGGGCTAGGGGGGCTTAGCCCCCATGTTGGCCAAAAATGCACAGTTTTCTTTATTTTACACTGAAAATTTAAGGAAAATCCAATTTAGCCCCCCCCCCCCCCCCCCTGATATTAATACGAAGGGGCTTAAGCACACCCAATGTGGAATTGCTTCCTACGGGCCTGATAATTATTATTATGTATTTTTGTTGTTAATTCCTTTGGAAATTAAACAAAATAAATCATCGAGTGAAGCATCAAGTAACAGAACGCATGAGTTAGTAACAGATATTTTCAGGTAATAACGTGTTTAAATTTGAATAACGTTATCTGAGAATTATAATGCGAGTTCCTAAAATATTGTAACAGAATATCTTTATTCAGAAAATACGGTAAAACTAAAACCGTCAAATGGCAAACGAATAGCGTGTAATGAGACGCAATAAAAT
Source organism: Fragum sueziense (assembly GCA_963680895.1). Taxonomy (NCBI): domain Eukaryota; kingdom Metazoa; phylum Mollusca; class Bivalvia; order Cardiida; family Cardiidae; genus Fragum; species Fragum sueziense. The sequence continues at coordinate 38,171,834 of OY804593.1, read as the reverse complement.
CCGGAAAAATGATATTTTTAGATTTTGAATATAAAAGTCCATCGATTTAAAACAAGGATGCAAATGGACACTGTTTAAGTTGCAATGAGATGTGTTTTGTTACATGTTAAATGGGTTGCTAGACTACTACATTTCCTGCAGTTGCTCTATGATAATAAGATTTATTAGATAAATTCATTTCTGAAAGTCCTATATCGATGGCTCAGCGTGAAACAGTTGTAACTGCCTATAAACATATAGGCAGTTACAACCGTTTCGCGCTGAGCCATCGATGTGTGAAAACTTTGGGATCAAAGGCTTGCTATATCGTCCTTTTACAATAGCAACTGGTGACACAAGATCTAAACAGAGCCAATCTTGTTCTATTCTATTTTCTAAAGTGACCTAGATATTCCAGGATGACAATGACACGGATTAGATATACACAGTTATTCACAATCATTACTTTTTGAGAAGCTATTAACTGATCGTCTCTTATTTAGTGACCTATAATACTTTTAGTAATTGTAAAAGCTCGATGTTGATGTTACTCTAAAGCATAGGTTGCAATTTCTACACCAATCCGTCTAGCTAGTGTCTCTCTTTTCTTTCATTAACCAACTACACGCATTTCAAATCGTTATTTCATTGCTCTGCAGTAAAGGATTCGTTCAGAACTGTGCTAAAATCAGTAAAACAACTAGCAACTGCATTAGACATGCATTAATTCTGTATCATTTTACAAGATTTACTGAAAGCAGATAAACTTTTATTTTGACGCAGTGGTATCAACTGAAGTTTTGTTGGTAATGTTCGAAAATACAGTAAGCACATTTTGATCAAGCTGTGGTTATGACCTTTTACGTAGCCGGTTATTAGTTGACCGACGATATGTAGACTCCAAACTCAAATGAGATTCAGATGTCAAAATAAATATGAATGGTCGAAACTCTTATATTTTCACTCAAATGTGTACAGGTCACCGAGGGGAAAGTTGACAACTCTTGTAATCATTTTCTCTCTTTCTCTCTACATGTAAAATTTACATATAAAGCTTTTCAGTTGGAAATAGACAAAATAAGGTTTTGTTTTGGGACAAACTTGGAGCATAATTTTATCAAAATCGTCCTTCCATGTGTTTCAATTTTTGTACAAAGGAACCACATTTCATTTCAAACCAATTGGTCCCTATTTTTTGACAGCTACGAAATCTACCCTAGATACTGTATCAGAGGAGCACAGATCCTAATCAGACTGCAATTCTATACTAACTTGCGATCCAAATCTCAATTATGGTCTAGAATGCCATAAGCGATGCATCATTTTCATGTACTTTCTCATTTCATATCCGCATTCGAGGAAACAATTAATTTTCCATGCGATTGTTGCTATGATTCAAGGTTGCGCTTTTGTCGTCATTGTAATGGATTCATGAATTTGAACCCTTTTCACAAACAAAACCTGGTCGTCATTTCCGTATATAGAAAAACTTGGGAAGCGTTTAGCAAAAAGAAGAAAATGCTGACAGGCAGCATTTTCTCTTTTGTCTCAATATTGTCTGTGCTATATTTTATACAGATACGATGTTTACAATTTCCATTGTGTCTGCTTCGAAATAGTCTAAAATTTGTAGTTTGGGAAAGTGTTAACCCTTTCTCACACAAAACCTGGGTTTAACGTCCCTAATAGAATAAGCATGGGAAAATCTTCAGGCAATTGAAGAAAATGCTGATGATCAGCATTTTCTTCTTTTGCCTCAATATTTTCTGTGCAATATTTTACACAAATTATTTTTTTTTATCGTAACCGATTTTGTCGTCTGTAACTGCTTTCAAATTAGATAATCTTAGAAAAAAATTCGTTTGGGAAAGTGAAAATGGATGGATTGCTGAATTATGATCTAACCAAAACCAAATTATATCCTGTTGATTCTCACTAATTGCGATTAAAACATGTGGTGTAGTTTTAATAAAACAAATGATATCACTTTCAGTTTTAACCATTTTAGTATTTTCACAAATCCATTACAATAATATGAACAATAATACAGCATGTATTTAATTTCGCGGAAGTTGTTGACCTATTTGACATCTAAATGATTATTTGTTTGGACATTTTTCCCGCTTTGCAATTTGTTAATCATATCAAAAAATAAAATGGCGCATCGGCAAAGAAATGCAGTCGTTCTTTGTAAGTCATTATGGTATTTTACATGTAAACCTTCAATTGCAAAGGACTTTTTAGGGAAAACTTGTTTAAACCAAGTATATTTCACACAATGGAATTATACTACTGGTTTTTACAATATTTCTGTACAAGAAATTAATTCTGCAGCCCCTTGATATTAGTTAAACAAGGTGCACGAATACTATTATATTGATACATGAGACCACTACAACTGACATCAAAAGCGACAACAACATCGTTACATCATGACAGCGCATTTCCTGAAAAATATAGCTTTATGTGTCTATTTATTCTTAATTCTTTAATAAAAAAACCTATTTATTATTGATTAAAACCATCTTGGCCAAAGTGATGATGAATGGTGTTCTACAAAATGCATTTTCTGCGGTTGAATTAATCCGAGTCTTCTCTGATGTAAATACGCTCTTTGATATTTTGATTTTTCGCTATTTATAAATAGCGAAAAATCAAAATATCAAAGAGCGTATTTACATCAGAGAAGACTCGGATTACGGTTGAATGTGACACTTGAAAATATTGATTGTTGTCCTTTTACTTTTCTGGTAATTTTAGATAAATCGTCAGTCTTTCATTAGCAACAAATACACGTTAAACTTTTCCCGAATAATTTCAGAAAGTTTTTAGTCATAAGTGAGCTAAATTTCAGCTTTATAAAAAGACGTCGTAGGCTATACATACGACTTTAATTTATAACAAATATAATAATAAATATTGAATCTCTCTTTTAATTGAACACATTGGTTATGATTGTGTAGGGTCTAAATGAAATTGACATTGTATTATAACATTGGCAGTTGTGACATGACGTCTCTATTGTTTACATGTCTCCTTTAGAGACTCCTTCCAGACTAATTTAGACTGGATCGAATCCATGGAATTGTGTCTAGTGCCTTTAGTTTTGAAATTTGTTTTAAGCCTTTCCTAAATATGACCTTATTTTGGCGTCCTCAAAAGAAAAGGGCTGGGAAAATAACGAGGTCATTTTAATCTTACATGTAGTTTTTATGTATCCAGAGCATCAGATAAGATTGGGATTAAATACATTCTAAAGTTGTTATTTCAAATCCAAACCCAATGTTGTGGGTACTCATTGGAATCGTCTCATTGAGACGATTCTAATGAGCACCCACAACATAGGTTTTTATGAACATTAAATGAAATATTGCAGAGATTTTTCCGATGCGTACCAACAACATTGAGTTTGATGAGCAATGAAAGATATTTTGGGAAGCCGTTACCCTATCTTGTTTGTAGCTCTGTTAACCTGTGTAACCTTAGCGTCTTTTTTAGAGTAGCATTCGAGAGAATTGTACATGTACTACTTGTCCTGTCATTTCACCCCGGAACCTTAAATCAAAGTAATATTATGTATTCTTCAATTTGAACCATTTCCCCTTATGAAAAATAAAAATAAACAGGGAGCTGACATTTCCTATGTTCACCACTTATAAACTATTTTCTCGCAATAAAGACTGCTGTACGTGACATTCGCCGTGTACTTACAGCCTCAGGGTTCTCCGCAGAATAATTTGAAGCCGTAGTGGCAAATTGTAAGTATTGTTAAACCTTGAAATGCATTGTGTTCATGCAAATAACTGTGAATAAATACATAATGGGAAAAGAAGAAATTGCTCAATTTGAGCAATTTCTTCTTTTCCCTTAATGTTTTTATACATATTTATTGTACACAATGCCTCGATTCATCAGTTTTTGACATGAAATAACTCAAGTTTCTCTATTTGGAGACCATTTTGAAGAAATTTAGCTGTAGGGGTAATTTTGAAGCTGTAGTGGCATTACACTGATTTACATGAAGCTGTAGTGGGGCCGATACAGCTTATTGGGCTGGGGAGAACACTGAGCCTGGTTGTGGTCGTAATTGACTTAATAATATCTTACCCCACCCACTGATAGTTCACCCTTGTCACGATAAAAGCGCTATTAAACAAAGACTCATAACTGCAGCTTGTTTCAAGCTGCAGTTACGAGGTCTTTGTTGAAAAGCGACGATATGATAAATCTTACAAATGTATAGCTCTAGATGAATGATCTGGCAGAGCATCTCTAGCTATTAGCTGTTGTAAATATGTTCTTTTTATTCTTCATAACTAAGATGGTGTTTGCCGGATTTTTTTTTGTACTTGGTGATTTAATCTTTGATTTTGAAATGAATTTTACAAATTACACAGAGAAAGTGTTAAAACATATGGGTGAATGAGAGTTTCGATGCTTAACTGTTCTTGTCTTTAAATCTGTGTACGCTCCTCCCGAATTCTTAAATATGGCGTATGATTGCCATGTATATTCTCGCCAATGATTCGGAAATGAAAGGCGACATTTAAAAAGTGTCAAAGAGAAAAGACGATAAGGATGATTTCCAGCATAGGCCTATTCCCTCTTTCTTTTCAATATAATCGTACAAAACTAGACTTAGATATTCAAATATCATTTTTGTGTGTTATACATGTTGTCGTCTACAATACCTTTGAATTTTAACAAGTCCAAATTGTTGCCTTTAAAGAAAGGATCAAGAAATCTCCCTTATTTACGTAGATATTTTTCTGTATAACAAAACAACAAAATAGAACAATTTCTTAACTATCTTGCATCATCTGTTCAGTAGAAATTAGAGAAGGAATTATTTATTTTCGAACAATGGTTAGCCCGGTATGACAAAAAACACACTCAATGCCAATCAATAGACCTCGCTCGGAGAAATATTTCTCTCTATTCATACATTAGATGACAATTACAATAGAATAGAATGGATAGATTCTCAACTAATAAAACCGTCTTTAAAATCAATATGTATACAGTTTGCTCATTTATTTTAGCAATTAATGGGTGAATTAAAATCGGATTTAGGAGATACAGGCATGAGCAAACACTTGGTCTTCGCCCGCCCTAGCACTAACTCTTCTACAGCTCGAATGAGTTAAGGTACATGTAGAATACCTGTAATGTGGTCATTTTGAGATTCATATAACATCGGATTTTTTTCGAGCGTCTTCGTTACGTATCTGAACTTATTCGGACGCTGTTGTAAACATTCGGCAGTGGAAAGTTCCATCGCCGAATGTTTTCGACGTCGCCCGAATAATTCAGACACCACACGAATCTCATTAGAGGTGGACTACTTAATATAATGATACCGTTTTAAAGCACAGTTGCGCGTAACGGAAGACACCCTATAAGCATAACCGTAAACATTTTTGTTGCAATTGAATTTCATCATTTTTTTCATTTGTTTTTCACTGATTATGATTTGTTCAAAATTTCAAATCATAATATTATTAGATCTATATACTTTTCTAAAGGCAATGGAACTGTTGCACATTTTTTAATTCGTTCTCAAAATATTGAGAAATCAAGGGTATATTTTTGTTTATGTCAAAGAACATAAATGAAATTTATGACCAATCTTTCTTATTGAGTTATGTGATTTTATAGAACGCATTATGCCAAATCTAATGTGATAAACTACTCTATTTCTTTGATTAAGGTACTCCCATCAAATCAATAGATTGTGATTTCGTCTCTACATTCACCGTTTTCCGCGACAACGAAAATTGACGAGGGTATCCGGATTTGAAAATCCGGATACCCTCGTAAATCTTCGTTGCCACGGTTGGTGCTAAAGTTGCACGAAGTGTTTGGTATCTTATTACGAGCGGAATACCTTAAACATTTTAGAAGTTTTAGATGCCTCAACTCCTCAAGATAACACTCTTCCTTATTGACGATTAATAATTTTCAAACTCAATTGAACTAAAATTGACAAGACCTAACCCATGTTTGTGCTAATTTGTTTAATGAAAAATTCATTCTAATCGAACAAACCCAATTAAAATCATTTTTACAATTGGAAATCCCAAGTAGAATGAATGTGTCACATACTTGAAGCATGAGTAAGACATTTCCTATTTACGTCTTCTATTTGTCAATTATTATTAGTGAATTTGGGCTAATATGCCATTATCGAAAACAGACGTTTGCAATAGTATTAACAATATGTCGTCATTTTTCTGTCTTTAATTTTCGTTGACATTATTTCAATTGACACATGCATTGAGATTGATCAACAAAACAAAATTGGTCACTGTATGTTCGACACAAACGGTTGAACAAGCCAAAGCTCGATTCGTTTCTCCTAATTTCATAATGATAACCATTTAAGGCATAATATACTAAATGACAATAAATAATAATCGAACGTTTTTGATTGTTTTAATCAAATTACAAAATTAAATAAAATGACACTCAATCAATGAATGAAATAACGCATTTTTCTATCGATCATCAATATTTACTTCACATTCTTCACATAATAAAATGCAATGACCTTACTTTGTTTCGTTTTTTTAATAAATTTTTGCATGGGCTCAGATAGCTGAGATGGTTACCCCAACTGACTGCTTTACTTGCCAACGAATTCAAATATTAACCAATTACCACACATTGACTCTCTTTGACTCCCTACAAGAAAAGTGCCTGGGAAAACATTGTGGAAAAAGAAGAATTGCTTGTGACAAGCAATTTCTTCATTTTCCACAATGTTTTCAAACTCAAATTGGAAAGAATTTTAAAATTTCTTCAACTTGAAATTGTCGTCTGCAACATCTTTGAATTTGGACCAGTCTAAAATTTTCTTGTTTGGTAATGGGTTAAATTGATTTTCTACCTTTGAATAACTCCTTTTATTATTTTTGCCCAATTCAGCAACACATAACGGTTGTTTATAGGTCATTTAAGTGTCAAAAATGGGGTGCAAAGACGCCTCTCAAAACTAAATTAACTTCAAAAACGTCTTCAATATTAGTCCTTAATCGGAAAGATAATTGTATATTGGAAAGCGGAAGTTCAGCACACGGGTATGTTATTTGCCGGAAATTGGCACTGATATTCCTTCGCAGCGGTACAACCATAGCGCACAGGCGAACTTTAGTTCAAGGCTGTATATATAAATGAACAAAGTCACGGGAAAATGACAATTCTTAGTTCTAAAGGTGGGTTCACACTGACGAATTTTCCTCACGAATCCTTACGAATTGGTCATTCGTAGGCCATTCGCGAATATTCGTAAACAACTCGCTTACATCCGTAAACAACTCGTAAGTATGAATTGCCTTCTTTCTCAATGCCAGCTGCTGAATGATGATATGGAGATAATATCTTATTGTTTACAACCAAAAAAATTGAAAGACAAAGTAAAGAAATCGTGCATACCCATAAATTTCGTTTTGAATGGTCCATTCGGAAGGCCTATCGTATTTTACACGTAAATATTCGTAAACAACTCTTATGCATTCGTAAATAACTCGCAATAAATCGGTGAAAATCTTAACGATTCATGCTCATACGGGAATATTTTTGGCATGTCATGCATTTTCTTACGAAAGTTCACGTATTAATTGTTCCGTTATATTCATCCGTAAACGACTCTTAGTTGATCGCAAATCACACGGGAGTGATTCACGAATGTATACGGCAACTTTACGAATATAAACGAGCCGGGATGTTTAAAAATGTGCTCTTATGGTTTGAGATCCCAAGAATGATACTAATACAGATCAGGCTTCGTAAAAAGCCTGCTGGGGGTTATGTTTGATGTAGAAGCTGCAATAGGACAGTGGAGATTGTGTGTATGTTATTGAATAGAAAATTTTAGTAAAAGAAAGATTTGCATTGCTGATTATCACAGCAATTTCATCTTTTTTCTCAATATTTTCCCAAACCATAGTCTTGTTTTGGGGAAAAGTTAATGGTTTTGAAGAAATTGTTGGTCCAACCCAAGCCTATTTCGTTTGTTAGACATATTGCCTTGTCTAATGTCAGATGTTCAATAACGAGGTTATTTTTCCACAACAACAACAAAATGATAACAAAGGACTTTCGTAACTAAGTCGGTAACACTCTTAATGATTCGTCAATAAACCATAAACTAGTCGTAGAAATACGTAAACTGTCCGTTAAATTAACTCAAACCGTAAAAAATCGTGTACTTTTTGGCAATGTGATTACGAATGCCCAATTCGTAAGGAATCGTAAGAAAATTCGTCAATGTGAACCCGCCTTAACATCATTTTGAATATAATCTTTAAAGAACTAGAATGTTGGGATATACATCTCAAAGCCCATTCTCTTTGTGAACAATGCGTAAGGCTGTATCATGTATATGAATATCATTAATTCCTCGAGACAAATGTACCGAAATGATAATTCTGTTTTACCCTATTTTGTACATGCAGGGCTCCCCAGTTTCATCAAGGACATTTCGCGACGTCAAATAACTTTAATTCGAGAAAATAAATAACATAATATTTTGTAAACATTGTAACAGCACAAAAAGGTGGTAAAACAGAAAGCCAGCATCATACAAATAATATGTACAAAGAGGTACATTCTTTTCAAATCAATGAGATTTCGCTACCTACACTGCTCGAGAACTAAAGCCCATTGACTCGCAATCGGGTAATTGTAAAGGAGGATTCAAAAATAAAGGTCAAATCACATAAAAGTCTATATAGCCCGGGGCTCAAAGGTCATGTCCTGACGACGAAGTACGGGCTCGAAACGTTCATGTCATTTAAGGTTAATCGAATACTAGAACAAATTCCGCAAAAATGTAGCTTTACTTGTTGAATCTGTCTAATCGAGCGCGGTCAATTACACGCACCCTTGTAAAAAGCGTATAATTTTCGCGGTGGTGTGTCCCGAGTATCTCACTGGGTAGGAGAGACTTTCTTATTGAAAGCTCGGGAAAACCCCGTAAGACATTTGTTCGAGAAGATTGTTAACTTTTTTCCCAAATATTTCCAAATTTTGTCGAAATTGTGAAATATGCGTAGATGTTTGAATAGATCTACCTTGAAGGGAAATGAAGAAAATGCTGGTACCAGCATTTTCTTCATTTCCCTCAAGGTTTCATGTGCTATGATTCGCATATTTTCCTTTATGATTTGTAGTTATTTTGTCATTAATGTACGACCGCCCTTTCCATTTGGACAAGATCGTGGCTGCTATCTTTGGTAAGCGTTAAGAGCGGTACTTGATTGAAAGGCTGTGTGTGAATCTATGAAAGAAGGACTAATGCTCGACAAGGAGCTAAACCAGTGGAGAGTGAACGCGAAATCGTGGAGAATTTTGTGGTCATTGCGGTTTTTGAGCAAATTGAATTAAACGCTAAATTATTGACATTACCGAAAACGTTGACAGAAAAGGGTTGCTTTTTTTTCCAGCAACTCAAATTTATCAAACGAAAATAGTTCATTGATCACATTAGTCCCCTTAAAACTAAAAAGGGGGTTCTTGGAGATGCAGATTGTGTTTTTGCTTTCCTTATTTGAAAAAAAAAAAAAGTTCAACAATACAAGTTATATTCATTGATTCCTGTACACGAATCAATGTTATCACGGTTATACCAGTATTCTAACGAGACAAATGGGTCAAGTAATATTAATTTTATTAGTAAATGTGTCGTCAGAATGCCATGATGACGTCACAGAGGCTCGGATCTACGTTTTTCAGTATTGAAATAAACATCGCCATAAATGTCATTGACAGCTGCCTTTGTTTCGTGTCAAATGTGGAAAGACCAAGCACTACAGCACCAAGGGTTTAAATTTGGGCGTACTCCCAATCAAGACCTGGTTTTGACGTTGATAAAAGAAAATGCTTGGAAAACATTGAGGCAAAAGAAGAAAATGTCGATGATCAGCATTTTCTTCTATTGTCTCAATATTTTCTATGCTATATGGCATACAAATCCTGTCTTCATCAACTCCCATTTTGATGTCAGCAGCAGCTTTCAAATTGGACCACCCTAAAATTTCGCTGTTTGGGATATGGTTAAGTTTGGACGTCAACATCCATTTTGATGCCTACAGCTGCTTTCAAATTGGATCACTCTAAAATTTTGCTGTTTAGGAAAGGGTTAAGTTTGGGCGTATTCCTCATCTCACAACATTAAGTTGTTGACCCCTATACAAGACTTTATAGTGCGGAAATTGGCCCTACTGACTGCAGGCAATTATAACAACTTGTGGAACAGTTGATTAAGTACAGGCCCCAATGATGAACAATTCTAGTGTATGAGTGACATTACGTGATTCTGCGAGTACTTGGTACTTTATATATAGTAGAAGCAAGGATGCATCTTAGCAATACACTTTCCAAAGCGACAGGAATCATGAAACATTAAACTCATTAAACTCTTATACGACAAAACAGCAAAATGTTCGTATGGTATAGCATAGAAATAGAATATGGCGTACCAGATGGGTCAAAAGTCTATTTAGAGTGTGCACGCATAAAATGACGCGTCGACGCGTAAATTTTATGCGTCAACACGTAAATTGTATGCGTCGACGCATTATTTACGCGTCGACTCATAAAATTTACGCGAGCAGTTGAAAATTTATGCGTCGACGCGTAAATTTTAAACTGCTCGCGTAAATATACGCGTCGATACGTATTTTATCTATTAACCAATCAGATCCTTCGTTTCATTCATCAATTTTATGGTATAAAGGGAAAGGTTTCTAACCGCCTCTCCTATTGGCCAGCCTCGGTTTCACATTTTTTACCCCTGCTCGCGTAAAATTTATGCGTCGACGCATACTTTTTCAACTGCTCGCGTAAATTTTATCCGTCGACGCGTAAAATTACGCGAGCAGTTGAAAATATATGCGTCGACGCGTATATTTTATGCGTGTACGCTCTATATAGACTTTTGACCCATTTAGTACGTCATAATAGAAAGTGTCATAATATGGCTGTGTGTACCGATCTTGTTCTCATTTTGTCCACGCCATACAATTAACCATTATTTGCAATGGGCCAGTTTCATCAAATTCACCGAGTCGAATATTCTGATTTTACTGGTCAAGTCATAATTTATTAAATCAAAATTTTTGATGTCATTTTTCGAGCCATATCTTATCAAATCAAATCACCTGCCAAACATAATTCGATGTGTCAAGAGCCCAAGTTTCATTCATTCAATGATCCGGCCCAATAATAGTACCACAACCCAGTCTCGACGTTTTATGAATGGAATAGTCAAAACGATTCATAAGTGTACATTGAAGATTTCTATTGTCGAAATACAAATAAGCCCGAAGTAATGGTATTTTTACATATTTTCATTCAGTTTTTGTATAGAGAATATCTTGATTTAAGGTAGAATACCCGTAATGTGGCCATTTTGAAATTCATAAAACATCGGGTTTTTTCGAGTTGTGTCGTTACGTATCCGAACTTATTCGGTCGTGGTCGAAAACATTCGGCGGTGGAAAGTTCCACCACCGAATGTTTTCGACGTCGCCCGAATAATTCCGACGTCGCGCGAATCATTAGGGGTGGACTACCTTAACTCATATTTACACAAACTACCCAACCACATCTGCAGATCTGTTCATCCCCCCTAGATGACAAACATTGAGAAACGATTGCAATTTTGAAAGGGTTGAAGAGACAAACATGATACAATTTTACCCTAATGATATTGAGGGAAAATGAGAAAATGCGCAAATGTCAACACGGGTTGAATTCGGATAAAGGTCGGTGCCACTTTAAAACAATATGTATAATAATTATTGTCTTACATACATAGGTCACGATAAATGGCCTGGCAGAGCATCTCTAGCTAATCGCTAGATATGCTCTGTCAGGTCATTTTTCGTGAGCTATACCATGATTGGGAAGGCTACCCAAGGAATTGAAATCCAAATAATTAGAAAAGAAGTTCAAATACTGTTACCACCGAAGAAACACAGTATTGTCTTCCGATTACTAATTAAACATTAGACAAATGGATTTTATAAACGATACAAACTGTGAAATAAAAGAGGGTTTTGTTTTCCTGGCATCTACTCGAATAGATCAAAGATGTGGTCTTTAATAACAAGTAGGTATCTATCTTTATTGGGGTTCAGTGCCATGTATTGTTTCATTTTAAAATGTTAATTGATGCGGGGATGTTACGAAATAACAGCTTCGGTAAACAATAGGAGTAAGCTTAAATTGCATTCTTTTATACTGAAAATCTACTTAAGATCACAGAGAACAAGATATATTTTCTAGTAATGACTTGCGTTTGCCTATTAACTTGGCGAGAATTGCACGCGTTAGTTATATGTCTTAGATAATGATTAAAACCCTTGTGATCATTAACCCATTACCACACAGTGACTCCTTTTGACTCTCCACAAGATAATAACTTTTGCAAAGATTGTGGAAAATGAAGAAATTGCTTTTGACAAGCAATTTCTTCATTTCCCACAATGTTTGCTAAGTAAAAAGACCAAAAAATGTAAAATCTTATTCACTTGAAATTGTCGTCTGCAGCATCTTTCAATTTGGACCAGTCTAAAAATTTGCCGTTTGGTAATGGGTTAAGATGAAGACAGCTTTAAGATTTTATTTCGTTGAACCGGGATCTGGAAAAGGGTCTTGATGGCGAAGTTTCAAAGGTAACATGCACATTTTGTCAAATCGCCTTTTCGTCTACGAATATTTACGCGTTCTGTGACACCCATCAACCTAGCATTGATACCCATATATGAAGGTCAGACTATGCACAATCTAACTCTGTGATGCCAGCCAATGCGGTTGGAATGTTCAGAAATTAGCGTGATAACAAATTACATACCATCGGTGTTTTTGCAAAATCTCGTAACTCCAGCTTGATTCAAGCTGGAGTTACGAGGTTTTACAATAACACCGACAATGTGACATTTTTTTCTCAAGGCACACATCGAAAACATCGTGCGAACCAAAATTCTGTCACCATACTAGTATCATACAACAAAACTATAATATTTCCATGGGTCCGAAAACATATTTTATGAAAAACTAATAAAAACCCTTGATGCGGAACCCTATTGTTACTGTCTCTTTTACGACATTAAAAAACCTCCTATTTTGAGAATAAAACGGGCCATTAACAAACTATTAAGAAATTGTTACTAGTCATCAAAGTATGGGTCAAGAAGAAACTATGAAAATATAGACTTTTCGCAACTAAAAGCATATTTTTCTCAATGGTTTGATAATATTGATCTAACTATCTATTATATCATAATATTATAAATGAAATATGATAATATTTCAAAGTTCAAGGTATATTCTTGGTCGAATTTAAGAATTTTGAATGACAATTTACTAAATTGTCGAGATATTTTCATGACTTTGACATACAAAGTACATTCGACATGTCATTGCTATTTATTAAAGATTAATAAACTTGCTAGAAGGACACTCTCGGAAAATAAAAGAAAACAATTGCCGGTATCTTCATGTCGACACGAAGAAGGTTTACTACGCCGACGTTTGCCTTGCCCAAGTTTAGCGAATGCGATCAACGTGCACAACTTTCACAACTAAACTTAACGAAGGAATGATCTAGAGCAAGGACTAAAAGCATTTTAACCACGCATCCCTTGATCTGAAGACATGTCAAGCAAAAGACAACATCGAGATCGTTTTCGTATGACAAGTCGCAACGATTTTTCAACCCATCCTCGAGATGCCGTATAAAACTTCAACAAGTCAAAAACTTGTCGCATCTTTTATAAAGGGCTGACCTCAGTTGGGGTAATTTAATTATTATTTGTGCAGATAACCGCATAGATATTCTAATTAGGGGACCATGATATGCGGAATTCGCTACAGAAATAATTACAAATTCACCGGCTTTGTAGATAAAATGTCTGATAGTGTTTTCGAGGTTTTGGGAAAAGTTGCACATTGCTTTCACAGTGGCTAAACATGCGTTGTTGTACTTTATCAGAATCCCCTGTTGCTGTAACATAGTGAATTTGAAGTTGAAGCAAGGAACTCACCATTATCAAGGAGGTTGATACCAATACGCACAAACGTAATTGCGCACCTAGCGGATAATATAGGAGAAAGTGTTATTAAAATGTGAATAAAAAAGAGCAATTACTGAGAATCGAAGCCCTTATAATTTTCCATTCGTCATTACTAAACACATTTAGGCCAAAAAGTAATGCATTAAAATTTGAGATATACTCATGTTCTCGAAGTATAACATGCACTTTCTGTGCATTCCACAAGAGGAATCACTTGCAAATGAAACATCCAACCGATGAGTATTTTCTTAATCCTTACTGTCTATCTAAATATCAATAAGCTTATTACCACTAAGACCCGCGCACACACAACAGCCACCGGAAGTCGTCCTTTGATGACAATTATAGCCAATCACCGTTCGTTGCCATTACACGTGGGGTGCTTTGCTCGGAATTGGGTCAGAGCCTCGATCTGGCATAAAGAAATCAGCTGATGTGTTGCAATTTCTAGTAACAAATTGGAACAGTATCTGTGTGTATACAAGATTAATTTCCCATAAACCCATTGTTTGCCACCGGAAGCGGCTCATAGGTACGGACTTAAACGATCATTGAAAGGGGTCAATTGGATAAACCAAATGATTAAATCAGTTATGTGGATTCGCCGCAACATCTTCGACAATCTTCTGTAACCTATTTATTTCAGTGTTGGAGATTGACTGATTTTTTAAAAAATAATCTTTGTAGAAAAGTTAAAGAAGCTAAGTATTTGAAAAGCCGCATTCCCGTGTCAATTCGTTGTTGTTTTGTAACTGTCCTTTTCACGGGTGGTAAACAGAGAAACTAGCTCCAAAAAGAGTCAACGGTATTTTGTTTCCTCGTGACATCCGGCCTCTACCGAGGTAGTTGCATAGAGCAAAAAATCTGTAAACAAAGGTAGGTCACGAACACATTTTTCTACAATTATTTCTTTTACAACGAGTTTTTTTGAAAAATCCGGCGATGCTGTAATATGAAGAAATGATCGAAGTTTGTTGTGCACGAGAATATTCGGTGTTATTAAGCAGAGTTTGAATACAATTGTTGAAAAACATTTCAAAATCGAAAGTAAAACCTTTTTTACTTTCGATTTTGAAATGTTTTTCAATGATTGTATTAAAACCCTGCTATTAATACCGTATACTCCCGTGCACAACAAACTTCGACCATTTCTTCATATTACAGCATGGCCGGATTTCTCAAAAACTCGCTTTAAAAGAAATAATTTTAGAAAATGTGTTCGTGACC
Organism: Fragum sueziense; assembly: GCA_963680895.1. Lineage (NCBI taxonomy): Eukaryota > Metazoa > Mollusca > Bivalvia > Cardiida > Cardiidae > Fragum > Fragum sueziense. Next base: position 38,156,547 of record OY804593.1, on the reverse strand, counting down.
TACAAATTTTTGCTCTATGCAACTACCTCTTTTTGGAGCTAGTTTCTCTGTTTACCACCCGTGCTTTTGTGTTGTCGAGTATTTTAAAGAATGATGCGAAATCAGGTGTCAATACGAAACTGCATTTTGAATGTTTTCGACTAACGTGTTAGTTTGTATTTTTGTCAGGCCAATGTTACAATATCGGTGTTATTGCAAAAAAACATCGTAACTGCAGCTTGATTAAAGCTGCAGGTACGAGGTTTTGCTATAACATCGACGATAATGTATCATTACACAACAAACATTCGGGTGAATTCCTCCGTCGATTTGTTGTGGGTAAAACAAACAGGTGTAATGTTTCCCTCACTCAACTGTGTTTTTAACATAAAAATACGTTTATGATAATAAAATACAAAGAAAATTATTATTTTACAACCAAAGAAAGTCAGGATACCCGAAACATTATTGTGAAACAATATAACTAACCATTTCACACAGTTGACGTGAATTAAAATTCCTTATTTCATCAGTGTCGACTTAGCTTATTAGGCACGACCAATACGTTTTTTCCAGGCAATTATTTTAGTCTGGATGTTGTAGAATTTAGTCTGGATTTTGAGGAATTTAGTCTGGATTTTGACGAATTTAGTCTGATTTTTGGGGCAATCGTTGCAGTCGAAATAAATATTCGTGTATTTAGAAATGAGAACTCTCTATCCATGGCTCTTCTAAAGAGACTGGGGACAACATAAGTCGTCGTTTTCTAACATTTTGCTTACTACACAGTGTCTCTGAATATTTCAGAGCTCAACACATTGACCAAAATTTGGGACAAAGATGCCGGGCGCTGCTTTGTAACACAAATCTCGTAACTACTGCTCGTTTTAAGCTGACGTTACGAGATTTTTGTTGAAAAACGACGATGAATTTGTTTGACTACTAGGCAACAAAATATTCCTATACATGTATTTCAAAATAAACTTAAATTTGGAAAAAGTTCATTGTGCCTACATGTAGCCTGAACAGAATTTATGCTGTCTCTTTCAGTGGATAGGTAAATAATAACCTTCCCCCAAATAAGATTGGATTTTGACGTCCATAACAGACATCTCTCTTGGAAAACATTGATGTCGAAGAAGAAAAAGCTGCTAATCAGCATTTTCTCCGTTTGGCTGAATATTTCAATGTTTTATTGTACACGCATTCAATTTAAAATTGCGTCGTAATATAAGTATCAATTAGCTAAAATAAAATAAAAGTCAGTTTAGAAAAGTTTTACGATACAGATTCTACTAAGAAAAAGTCTCCCAAGCAATACCTAATTTTGACGTCTTTAATTGAAATGGCTTGTGAAAACATCGAAACAAAAGAAGAAACTGCTGATAACCAGCAGTTTCTCCTTTTGTCTCAATATTTTCCTTGCTATATTATACACATTTTTTCTTTAACAACATCCATTTGTTGTCTGCAACATCTTTCAAATTTGGCTCGCCCTAAAGTTTTTTTGTTTGGGAAAGGGTTAATATGTACGGAAACATTGTATAGAATACATACCATTATAACATTATAATCGTATCTATATCTATTGCAAATTCAAACATATTTATCATATGTTATAACATATTATCTTCAATTTATATGATATATCTAGTTCTTCATTATTTACATAAATTGAAATTTTAACAAATGCAACAGACATAGAAATATTTGACAATGTCTATGTTGAACCCCTTCTCATCCAATTACTGATTTTAACAATCTTACTGGAAACAGTTTTAGAATAAAATGAAAGAATCAGATATTGTTTATTAACAGTATTTTTTCCTCTTCCTCAAATTATTTCGCGATTTGTTTAAAATACAAAATCGACAATTCGGAATATTTGTTTGGTCATCTGCACCTCCTCCAATTCTTTTCGGCATGAAACATTGAAGAAATGGATAGAGTTTAGCTTTCTATCAAAACGGTAACGTCCAAATTTCATTTTAATGGGGTCCTAGGTTTTAATTAAAGATCCCATTTCCATATATAATATTTGGCGTGTCACAGGAAAATAGGCTGATTCTTTCAAAAAATAACTCATGATGACATCTTTTGACATCCCACACGATAAAGGTCTTTGGAAAGCATTGCGGAAAATGAAGAAATGTAAAAAATCATTAATTCAAAAAATTCTTCTGCAACATCTTTGAATGTATACTACTTTACAATTTTGTCATCAGGTAATTGGTTAAATTTCAGACCCGATTCTACAGTAGGTTACGGTCATATCTTAATTGAAAGTCTCACCCGAAAACCTACAGAAACGGAAAGTCTTAAACGCAGGAATCTAAAATTTGAGCTAGAAGCAATTGCACCAAATTAGCTGAATTAGACCCCCAAGTAAACCCCCCAAAACATGAATGAAATAAATAACAAACAAAAACATAAAACTAGAACACTAAATCATAGAGAGAAGACAGACGCATCGACCCATTCCACTTTTTTACACCAAAAGATAATTGCGTTGGAAAACGTTGTAGAAAAAGAGGAATTTCTTCATTTTCCACAATGTTTTCTCTTCAAAAAAGACCAATTATTGTAAAATTCAATTAATGTGAAATTGTCGTCTGCAACATCTTTGAATTTTGACCAGTCTAGAATTATGCTGAATGGTAATGGATTAACCCACGTCATGTTGATTCCTGAATAATCTGGTCGGTATGAGAAGCAACACAGAACAAGATCATCCCGCACGAGCGCTTGTTGCTTTCTACTTTCCCAGAACTAGCCAAGATTTTGACATCCACAAATGGATAAAGCCTTAGAAATATTTAGGAAAAAAAATGAACAAAAATTTTAAAATCAAAGTTCTCCATTTCTCTCAAAATTATTTTTTTTACAGTGTGAAAATGCATTTGTCTAGATATATTCTAAAATTATTGTAAGCGACATATTTTAAACGGACTAATTCCAGTTTGTTGTCGTTTTATGAAGGGTATAAAATGAAGCCCGGAAAGCCATAATATGTGCACTGTCAGGAACTTGCGAAGAAAACAACAAGAGTCTTAAAAATCGCACAACCAAAAAGCAGAAAAAATTCGGCCCTGGCCAGTCTGCGCGGACAGCGCAGACTGACCAGAGTCGAATCTTTTCGCTCTGCCAATTTTGGCCCAATTTTGTCCCATTTTTACACGACTCATGCATTATAATATCCTATTTTTCCCAACACAGGGGTGGGAAGATTGTTATCTCTTATAATAATTCAACGGAAATTTGAAAAGAAAATTTTTACCCATCGTATTTTTTTCATATCAATTTTCATGATATAGGCCGCTTCCTCAAAAATTGATATTCAACCTATTTTCATATTTGTCTGGCTAAATCCTTGACAAGAAAAATAATAAATTGATTGAAACTGCAGAAATGTCTTTGGTATTAATGTTTCATTCACAGTAATAATATAGTGTGTTGAAATTAATAATAAACAAGAGGACCATGATGGTCCTATATCGCTCACCTGAACCAAGATGATATGAGCCACAGTTATGTTTGAATCAATTAATATTTGTGACATTAAGACTGAACAAACTTATGGTCATCAACATTATGTCCCTGTTTCCTCTTTATAGGTCAATATACATGTATCTGGTTGTAAAGAGTGAAAACAAAGTAAAAAACGAGAATTTTGTCCATTTCAAGGGCAGATAACTCAGAAACTGCTTGTCTAATTGTGCTGAAGTTCAAATTCATCCATGATCTTATGGTGATTATAACCATTATATCCAAGATCAAAGTTTTGTCTTGATTGGTCACCATTAATTTTGTGGTTGTTAGAGTAAAAACAAAGTCGTGAACAGCAATTTTGTCAAATTCAAGGGCAGATAAGTCAGGACATTCTGGTCCGATCAAACCAAAACAAAAACTAATCCGAAACCTTACATAATGTCACCAACATTGCGTCCATTTTTTGCACATATTGGTCAATATTTGTAGATCTATGCTAGAGTGTAAACAATGTCAAAAGTAGCTTTTTTTTCTTTCAAGGGCAGATAACTCCTGACTTTCTAATCCAATCTGACCCATAATCAAACTCATCCAAGATCTTATGGTCACTAATATTGTGTTAAAGTTTTGTCTTGATTGGTCGATAATTGTAGATGCTATAGTGTAAACAAAGTCGAAAACGTTCCAAAACAACAATTTTGTCAAATTCAAGGGCAGACTTTCTGGTCCGATCAAGCCAAAAATCAAACTCATCCGAGATCTTATGGTCACCAACATTGTGTCCAACTTTTGTATTGATTGGTCAATATTTGTAGATGCTAGAGTGTAAACAATGTCAAAAGAAGCTATTTTTTACATTCAAGGGCAGATAACTCCTGACTTTCTGGTCCGATCTCACCCAAAATCGAACTCATCCAAGATCTTACGGTCACTAATATTGTCTTAAAGTTTTGTCTCGATTGGTCAATAATTGTAGATGCTATAGTGTAAACAAAGTCGAAAACGGTAAAAAACGACAATTTTGTCAAATTTGAGGGCAGATAACTCCTGACTTTCTGGTCCAATCTGACCCAAAATTGAACTCATCCGAGATCTTATGGTCACCAACATTGTGTCCAACTTTTGTATTGATTGGTCAATATTTGTAGATGCTAGAGTGTAAACAATGTCAAAAGTAGCTATTTTTTACATTCAAGGGCAGATAACTCCGGACTTTCCGGTCCGATCTGACCCAAATTCGAACTCATCCGAGAGCTCATGGTCATACATGTTTTAACCATGTTTGCTTAAGATTGGCTTATATTTGTAGATGCTAGAGTGTAAACACCAAATTGTTGACAGACGGACGGACGGACGGACGTACGGACGGACGGACATACAGACGGACAGACGGACGACGGACAAAAAGCGATCACAATAGCTCAACTTGAGCACTTCGTGCTCAGGTGAGCTAATAATAAACAAATGTAAAACAATCATTATCATTAGCATTTTAAAAGCTACAAAATTGCCCTTTGCAGCAAAATTAATGCATTTTTTAATTCCGAAAAAACAAACAAACATTTTTTGCAAAACGGAAAACGAAGCAAATAAACGCAGTCGAATTTCCTTCGCAGTATTTTCTTCATTTCCTTCACCCTCCAAAGCTTTAGATCTTTTAATACATATATTTGTGTCAAAAGGCGTCATTGTTTGGGAAACAGTTAAACAATTTCCATATATTGACGCCCCCAAGCTTTCGTAAACATTGTGGACAAGAGGGCCAAGATGGCCCTGGATCGCTCACCTGATAGAAGTTTGAAACTTTCTCCATGCAGAACAAGACCCACCTTTTACATGACCTAGGTATCTCTAAGACAAGAACACGAAATTTAAGATGCGAGATTATGATCCAGCTGAAAACAGCATTCTTAATCTTTAATAATCAATATTTGTGGCTGTTAAAGTGAAAACCAAGTCGATAAAAAACATCTATTTTGTCATAATCCAGGGCACATAACTCTGTTCTGATAAAGATATTCTCATCAACCTTATGTCCAAGATGTTTTTTGATTGGTCAATATTATTTAATTACTGTTTGAGTGAAATTAACAACGAAATCGGTAATTTTGTTACCATCAAGGGCACAAAACTCTGTTTTTTCTAGTCTGATCAATATTAAAAATGAAAACATATAAGATCTCATGGTCACCTAAATTGTGACCAAGTTGTGTCTTAATTGGTCAATATTTGTGTTTTTTTTAGAGTGAAAATAAAGTGGAAAAAAGCAATTTTGTGAAATTCAGGGGCCAATAACTCTGTTTTTTTGGTCCGATCAAGCTGAAAATTTAAATCATTCAGCATCTTATGGTTACCACCATTGTTGCCAAGTTTTGTCTTTATCGGTCAATAAATGTAGATGCTAAAGTGTAAACAAAGTCGAAAATGGCAAATTTGTCAAATTCAAGAGCACATAACTCCAGATTTCCAACTTCAATGACACTGAAAATCGAACTCATTCATTATTGTATGGTTACCAACATTCTAGCCAAGTTTTGTCTTGATTGGTCAATATTTGTAGATGCTAGAGTGGTAACAAAGTTGAAACTAAGCTATTTTTGATATTCAAGGGCGCATAGCTCCGGACTTCCTGATCTGATCTGATCCAAAATCAAAGTCGTCCAAGAGCTTATTGTCATACATGTTTTGACCAAGTTTGGTCAAGATTGGTCAATATTTGTAGATGCTAGAGTGGTAACAAAGTCAAAAACTAGCGATTTTTGATATTCAAGGGCGCATAACTCCGGACTTCCTGATCCGATCTGACCCAAAATCAAACTCACCCAAGAACTTATCGTCATACATGTTTTGACAAAGTTTGGTTAAGATTGGTCAATATTTGTAGATGCTTGAGTGTAACAAAGTCAAAAACTAGCGATTTTTGATATTCAAGGGCGCATAACTCCAGACTTCCTGATCCGATCTGACCCAAAATCAAACTCATGCAAGAACTTATCGTCATACATGTTTAGACAAAGTTTGGTTAAGATTGGTCAATATTTGTAGATGCTAGAGTGGTAACAAAGTCAAAACTAGTCATTTTTGACGTTCAAGGGCATATAACTCTGGACTTCCTGGTCCGATCTGACTCATCCGAGAACTTATGGTCATACATGTTTTGACCAAGTTTGATTAAGATTGGTCAATATTTGTGGGTGCTAGAGTGGTAACAACAAATTGTGGACAGACGGACGGACGGACAGACGGACGGACAGACGGACAGACGGACAGACGCCGACGGACAAAAAGCGACCACAATAGCTCACCTTGAGCACTTCGTGCTCAGGTGAGCTAAAAATGAAGTAACTGTTTGTGACAAGCAATTTCTTCATTCCCCGCAATATCTTCTACACCAAAAGACAAGAAAATGTTCAATTCCATATATTTGAAATTATTGTCAACTGCGACATCTTTGAATTTGGACCACCCTAAAATTTTGCCGTTTGGGAAAGGGTTAATGAAAATAAAACAGTAATAAGGGAAAAGATGCATACGAAGATTACAGGCTAACGATTCAAATAAATGACCGTAAAGGCACATTTTCTTCCTATGAAATCACATTTTCTTTCTAAATACTAGTGTGTCGTCAATATCTGAGATATAACAACATTACGCTGCTTTTCAACGTAAACCTCGTAACTGCAGCTTAAAACAAGCTGCAGTTACGAGGTTTTCGTTGAAAAGCGATGATTATCTGCGACAATATGACAACAACGCACCACGAAATTACGCCCTAAAGACATCTGCTATACCAAGAATTCTTTCATGCTTAAACAAGAATGTCTTCAGAAGCTACTTTTAGAATCGAGACCGCCTGTCTTATACTTATTTTAAACTGATTTCGCATATAATGTATGCAGCAACCGAAATTCACGTGTACTTTTATAAATCGTCAATGATTTTAATAATACTTGATCAGTTTGAATTCGATTTGAAGCAGAGGGATATAAAAAAAAAATGAAACATCTGGATGTGGTAGTTCTCTTAAAAATCAGCCGAAATTTTTTTTTTGACGAACAACCAAAATTATGGTTGGTTGTCAATAACGTTTTCATCCTCTGATACTTAAATCATCCTTCGCATTCAGCAAATCCCCGACATGTTCTTGCAAATCGGCCATATATTATCAGAATTATTGAAAGAAGTGAAAATGTTTTGTCACGTGATTTCTCGCAGTGATAAGTCTTCTGTGCTTAGAACATTTTAACTATACATGTATAGGCAAATCTCAAAATATGAATGGTCTCCCATCGAAATTCATCTATGAAAATATACCTACAAATCAATGTAAATTAACCACTTCATACGAATTTTCTATTTTATTGTATACAATTAACATTTGAAAATTCTACATTGACAAGGATTAAGTGTTTATTCAATTCCTTAATTGCAACACTTATGGTACAGTCCTATTAAAATCTTTTTTTGTTCATTCTTAACATTTTCGTATAAGAGCATACAGAAATCAAAAGGAGTTTTTAATACGCGTTCAATCATTCCGCAAATAGATTGATTATAAATTCTATAAAAGTTGCTGTCACAAAAATAGATTTCAATATCAGCAAAAGCAAAAATTAGATTGCATCGCGGGAATAGCCGGTAATTTAACTGTCTGTCTTTCTGTCTGTCTGTCTGTCTATCAATGTTCGATTCAAATGTTCCAATTTGTAAGTAGGCGAAATTATGTTGTTACCTTGTATTGGTAATTTAGAATTTGTTACAGGCGATTGTAGCATAAACGCTGAGGTTCTTGCTGCGCAAATTATGTCATATTGTGGTAAAAGGAGAAAATAATGTTTACTAAAGCTGTTCTAAGCTCAGGTCTAGCACACAGTTAAAATCACGATAAAAGATGTACTTTCGATCACTTTCTTTTATTTTCCTCCCTTCAAAGGGTGTGCGATATTTATTCGTTTTGCCACAAATTAATGACTTTCTCAATTGATTATGAATGGAATAAAACTCCCGTAAAAATGACGATGTTTCATTATGAACTCGTTTTCCTTGTTCTATTAACCAACATCTTCGTGACAAAGTTTCTATGAATATAATTTCTACATGTTGTCTTGGTTTGCAATAGAGCTGCACATAAGAGGGAGTGACTGCTTTTCAAATTGCAACATTTCATTAATTGCTTACCAAACCCTAAGTTGTGGACACTCATTGGAATCGTCTCATACAGACGATTCAAATGAGTATCTATAGCATAGGATTTGGAATTGAAATAAAAAAATCAGTATGTCTTTACCCCCTCCTATATGTAGCCCTGTTTGCAGTATCATGTATTGTTAGACTATCAATTTCATATTTTATTGTTGAAAACACAAACAAGACATGGTCTTAATGTCCGTAGCAGAGAAATATTTGGAAACATTGACGCAATAGAAGAAAATGTTGATGAACGACATTTTCCTGTTTTACCTTATATTGTCGATTATGATACAGGTCAATTTCAAATTAGTTGACATCCATTTTTTTCCTATCTGCAACAGGTTTCAATTTTGGATTTGACTAGGTAGAACATTTTATTGTTTGGAAAAGGTTTATTTATAAAGATAATATTTTAAAAAAATGATTTTGAATTGTCTAAATTATTTCAGATTCGCAATTATGATGAGTTTTATTTTCAACAAAAACTAGCTTGTTCTGCAAACCAAACATTTTCGAAATCAAAAGAATTTGCATGTAAGCAGCGAACTAGCAGTAATCAAGACTGCATCCGTATTTTAAACATATAGTGAACTAGATCGTTTCTTTTCTCATGTTTATCCGTCTAAGAAATATTTCGAAATCTGCAATCAATGAAAACATCCAATCCCCTTTTCATAAAGACATATTTCATATAATTTTAGGATTTTATTTTGCAAAATTGTCAATGTCAATAGCTAGATGTGTAAAATCTGAATGGTTTCTAAAATCATTGACTGAACTTTTTACAAAACCGGCGTGCGAGTAGGCCCGTCATAAAGCACAATTCATTTTTTAAGTGTGCTTCACAATTCGCTATTATTCGAACCATTTCATTCAATATTTACACACAATATTTCTCATAAAATGTGTATATGCACTTTTCATTAAGTTGGCAGAATCATGATGGGTTTTAATAATTCCTTGTTTTTCAACAAAAACCTCGTAACTGCCGCTTCATACAAGCTGCAGTTACGAGGTGTTTGTTAAAAAGCGATGATTTCACAATTATTATGGGTTTTGATATTTCATGATTATTTTTCGAATTCTATTGTCAAGCTACTGATCGGTGACATTTTGTGTTTTGGAACCACTCGGTTCGATTTTAAACAATTTGACGAAAGATAATTCTGAGTTTGATATTCAGATTGCAAAGTAACAAATTTAAATCGAAACATTGACATTACCATTAATAGTTTTTAATACACATCAGAACATCCCTTTGAACAATCTTATATCCTTTTTTACGTCAGATTGATTAATAACATTTTGGTGGTCAGTATTTTCTCTTTTTGCTTCGATGTTTTGGAACTTTTCAAATTAAAATATTTTTTGATGATTCGTCTTAAATAATAGTGACCCTAACAATCCACTTTGGCATAAAAATATATGGAAATATTATCTAGTTTATCGTCGTCGAAGACTCGTCGTGATTTTACTGATATAGATCTAAATATTGAAAAATACGTCAAATAATCATCATAAATGTATTTAAAAGTTCATTAATTGTAAGTAATGGTATTATCTCAATAGATTTCATGTCTTATTGGTCAACTGACATGCATGATAGTAATAGTTACAATTTTGTTTGATTTTAGAAAGAAAAACGCCATTCGGCGAAACAGAATCAAAATGTTATTATTTCAATTTTCATTATTGTTAATAATTAAAGAATTCAAAAGATATACAGTCGCAGAATCCAATTTTTCGTTTTCTGATTTAACATTTGTCACTATTTCACAAAAAATGATACTTCATAACTCAGTCAGTGCAATTATCAACAGTTCATTGTATTATTTCTTAATCTCTACTAACAAATCTAATCGTCAAAAATATACGAAAAGTTGCTTCATGATTACCGAATAAATCAGATATCTTCTGGGAAAAGTGTAATACAAATTTCAAAATCTGATACAAGCATTGAGAGAAATTACAACTTATTCATTAATAAACATCCCAAATGCGATTTAAGATTTTAAAGTTTGAATTTTAACCCATTCCAACTCAAAGACGCATTTCGACGCTCCACAAGATGAAGGCTTTGGAAAACCTTGTGGAAAATGAAGAAATTGCTTGTATAAAGCAATTTCTTCATTTTCCACAAGGTTTTTTAAATACACACGGAAGACTCAAAACGTAAAATTTTATCATTTAAATTTGTCGTCTGCAACATCTTTGAATTTGGACCAGTATAAAATTTTCCCGTCTGGTAATGGTTACCTGTTGACGAATCCATGTTGTTGAGCCGGTGTTCTGTCCCTCTGTCGGCGGTTCTTGAACCAGTTACTGACCTGGGTCAGTGTGAGCCCAGTTTTTTTGGCCAGATTCCGTTTTTCGTCCGGGGTGGGATATCTGTTGGCTTTATAACAGTCTTTAAGAGCTTGTCGTGATTTTTCTTTAAAACAATACACCGTTTCCTCGCCGTCCCAGATCGTTTTTGGTAGCGGGTATTTCCGTCTGAGTCTATATTTATCAACGGCACCGAGCGGTCGACCCCGTATCTTCTGCGCTTCCATATAGTGCGCCTTGTACCAGAGATTTTGTAGAAAAGCATGATTAGAACAGTCAAAATTGTGGCTCTCAAGAATGCTATATAGTTCCCTGTAACTGCCGCGGTGAAATGCGACAGTGGCTCGAGCCTTTAGCACGGCCTCACTGCCTCGCAAAAGCTCACTCGGTGGCAGAGACCACAAAAACCTCGCGAGTCTATCAATGTCCCCCTTCTGTTGAAGGGCCTCACATACACACGCCACTTGTTCCGGTGAAAATGTCAAGTTCTTTCCTTTCGGAATGTCCGAGTTCGAGGAGTTCGAATCTGGCGAAGACGCCACTGAACATTGTCCGCTTTCTAGTCCGGAGCCAGAGTTCGCTTCCCCGCTGTTTAGATTCTCAGTCGGGGTTCCGAGCGTCAGCAAATCGGCGCTGCCGCCGTTGTGTGCCGCCAGGCTCCCATTACACATGTTGGAGCCCGTATGCAGCGCACTGTCAACCCCACTCGAATTTAACTCCATGTTTACACAAAATATAAAACTAGTTTAAAGAAAACCGAATCTTTACGGACATAGGCTTTAAATTTCTACCCCGGAAAACGATGTGATTTTAGATTTTATAACCCTCCACTGGATCTTCCTAGTTTATTATATACAATTTTGCCGATCATATCGCGCGAAATTAAACGCTATTGGACATTAATCATTGGAAGGCGGAGCCAATACTCCAAAGCGAGGCGGGGCCGTCGATATGGCGTCTAACGCTTTGACAATAGATTATGCGGCAGTCAGCCTCCTAACTCGCTGCGAACAATACAGATAATACTGACATATTGTCGTAGGGCGGCGAAAATGTCGTAACTACAGCTTGTGACAAGCTGTAGTTACGACGTTTTCGCGTCCTACGACGTTAAAGTGTTGTGGAACGGATAAACTATCGCACAGCTTATCTGGCTTTTAATGAGCGAAATAACTCAAATATACAACTGGACAATGTCTTTTTGGACGCATGCTTAATTCATTACCAAGATCCTTAACAATAACAAAATATATTTTTGAATTCTATTTTGTCAATATTTTGTCTACTAGATTCAAGCATAATTCTTACTAACATCCATAATAATTTAATATTTTTTTCGGTTCTAAATGTCTTCCAATGATTTGAATATAATTATGGAACATACTCACATACAAACATTATCACTTGGCAGTGTCTTTTTGTTTTTTTAATTAAAGGTGTTTTTTTTCTAAAATTTCTATCATATCATTATTTAAAGTTAATATTTTCTAACATAGTCTACATGATTGCTTATTTTTTGCAGTAGAAAACCTCCACTGTATTATCTACAATCACCAAATGTAACTTTGGACTCCATTCCAAATTATTGCTTATAGGCCTGTCCCACCTAACTGAATTTTTACACCGAATGCGTACCGAATTTAATTCGGTGTATTCGTTAAAGGTTCGTTCCACAAACGGTTTGTGTTCGGTATGTTTATGGTGCCATTGGGTGCTTTTCGTCGACATTACACTGTGATCGCAGACGTCTAAAAAGTTTTTGAGCATGCACACAATTTTTCAACGAATGCAGCGAATCAAAATTTCGGAATGAGTTCGTTAATCGTTCGCAGAGGGATCGGTAGGCTTGCGTCTGGCATTCGTTACTTTCGTTTTGGTGTCGGTAATAATTCGCAGACGAATTCCTGGTCGGTATGTTCGTTATGATTTCACCGAAGGACTAACGTTTGCACTCCGATGAAGGTGCGTTTCTTTACCGATCTGGCCGAAAAGGTTAAACGAACCGCTAACGAAACACACCGATCCTGACGATGCCATTCCGAATATGACGTTATATTCGTTACTCAAACGGTAGGGGTTCGTTGAAGTTTGGGAACGAATTGGGGTACATTTCGGAGAAACATCGTTGGCTGTTCGGCACATTCGCTACAAGTTCGTTACGTGTTCGGTGCATGGTCGGTACACAATCGTTGAAAACCAAAGTTCATCGAATAAAATGACAACGAACACTACGAATTTCGCACTCGACATTCGGTACGAATTCGCTACGAATATTCGGTTAGGTGGGACAGGCCTATTACATCCTTTACCAAATGATACAGAGTTTGTCATTGCTTTTCGGCAATAACATGGATTTTTTGGTGTGCAAGGATTTTTTTCAGAGAAAAACGTCAAAATGCTACACCACCAATTTGATTATAAATGATAATAACGTATAAATTTGTTCTTCAAGAAACAGTAAGTACCATCTTAAAAGGAGCTATATGTGCTGTAAAAAGCAGGGCCTAGGGTTCATCATAGATATGACAGAAAACCCCTAAAGTGAAATGAACATACACATTATAAGCATTTCTTATTATCTTCCAATGTTTTCAAGGCTTCCTACTGGAAGTTTCCTACCTTCAAATTCATGTGACATGAATATCACATTGATCGTAGACAGAAATACCCTTAAAGAGAGGCGTACATACGTACACTTGAAAAAAAGAATTAGAAGAAGATATATTTTATGCTATTAACCCATTTCCACACATTGACTCTTTTTGACTCCCCAAAAGATAAAGGATTTGGAAAACATTGTGGAAATGAAGAAACTGCTTTTGATAAGCAATTTCTTAATTTCCCACACTGTTTTCTACTTCAAAAGACCAAATGTTTGTAAAATTATTCACTTGAAATTGTCATCTGAAACATCTATGAATTTGAACCAGCTAAGATGTTGAGGTGTAGTAATGGGTTAACTTAACATCAGATTGCGGCGAGACATGTTGCACATAGGTCATGGTAGGGAATCTTGTGGCAATTACAATTGCAGAAAATCTGCAATAGTTATCTTAACATGTGATCGATTTGAAAAAAAAAAAAAAAGGTTTGAAGGTGGAATAACGCCGAGGATATGCTGAATGCCAATGATCTTTTAAAAATCAGATGATAAAAAAGTTATTATGACCAACCAAAATTTTGTTTGGTAGATCTAGTGAACAACTTTTTTATCTGATGATTTTTTTTAAAAAAAGATCTACAGCATCCACCTAATCCCTGTTGAACTTCCACTATCTTTGCCCTAAACCATTTTCAAATCAGCCACATACTCAAATAATTATTGAAGATTTTCTGCGAAAGAACTTGTTTCACGCCATTACCCATCGTGATAGATAATCTAGACGCATCTTGAAAATTAATTTCATAAAATGATTTAAATCTTTCAAAAACAAGACCTGGCCCCAACTTCTTAACTTAAGCACGTTCTCAGACTCAAATCTGAGCACCGTGCTCAAATCACACGAAATCCACGAGAACTTCAATTGAATATCAATCAACGTTGATTGGTATTCAATTGAAGTTGAGCATGAACTCATGAGTATAAACTTACGTTTTTTTTTTCGAGAGACTGGGGCCTGGTTTGACGCCTCCAATGAAAAAAGGCCTGGGAAAGCATTGAGGCAAAAGAAGAAAATGCTGATAATCAGCATTTTCTTCTTTTGTCTCAATATTTTCTTAGCTATGTTATATAGTATTTGTTTTCTTTATCATCACATATTCTGTCTTCTTAGCAGCTTTTGAATATGTCCACTTTGAAAGTTTTGTTGTTTGGGAATTGGTTAAAGTGACATTTCACAATTATTTTTACATAAATGTTACTTTTATTCTATCTGAAAGAGCATGTTTTCTTATGAAAAGTCTGAAAATTTCAAGCCAAAATATTGAACCGTTTACGAGAAATATATATTTTTGTGTTACAATTAAACAAATTGTTGTGGACAGCAGTTCAGATTTATATAGAATTTGTCATTTCTTTCTCAACTTTAAAGGCGTATTTTTCGCTTATAAATAACAACTTACAAAAACTGATATCATTTTTACGCATTAGAATAATCAATCTTTGCATCAAGACATACTTTTAAAAAATAAAATAAGTGAAATAATAAGTGATAATAATAAGTGAAATGTCACCTTAAACCAACACCAGATTGCGACAAGACATGTTGCACATAGCCAGTCTCCATGGACGAATCTTGGAAATTGACGTCATAAAATGATTTAAAGCGAACAGATAATAATAACTGAGAAAAAGTATATCCTCCTAAAAAGTTCGGTTTCATCTCTCTTTCAACTTATTTTATTTCACGCCTTAGAAGGGCTAAAAATAATGATAGAATAAAACTCGTAGACAATAGTTTTAAAGGATCTAAAGAAAAGTGACTATCAAACAATTTAATGAGCATTAAACTAAAATGTTCTTTTTTACAAAATGTACGAAGTTTCAATTTTAGATCGTTTCTTTTAATTTGATTTTCTATCCATTTTTGCAGGTAACTGTCCTTTTTTGACAGTTTCATGTATGTTTTCGACACCGAAGATTGCACGTTTTGGATATCAAAGAGACTAAATAACCAATAGCTGTCACAACCCAAGATTGTCAGCCTTTAATAAGATCCTACTAAATGTTTTAAGATATAGTCCCTGAATATACTATAAAGATTGTGGAATAGATAAAGTTTTGATGTGGGCGACTGCGTGAAACATAATGCAGATGAGTTGCTTATAATATAGTTACTAAAAAAAGACTAATTCTTACAGGTTTGTTCTTTCTTTGTTCATTCTTTATACTCAGAATCATTTGTAAGAATTTGTACATGTATATAAATTACTGATAAAGTTGATCGTCAGTTAATTCACGGCCTTCTGGAAGTTCGTTGACTTTTTTCTCCCAAAATTCCACAATGAGTGGACGCCTATACGTTGGTAATTGTTCCTGGTCAACCTTAGTGTCATTTAATTAGGAATGAAAGTTTCCAAGATTTGTACAGTCGACACTCGTTGTGTCGAAGTCAGTAGGACCGTCAAAATACATCGAAGATATCCGGAATTCGGCTCATCCGATTTTGTTTAGGTTTGATTAGAATGGCATTTGACCAATTTGGTTACTCATAAAATGTGTCCATAATTACAATTATTATAGTAAAAAGGGGAAAGAGTTTGCTTTAAACGAGTAGTTTATATCCTTTTCCAATATTTCGAAATCATTTCGTTCAAAATCTTTGAAATCCATTAATGATTTCCTATTCGAGTTAAACAGAAATTCAACTAATCCGATATCGACATAACGAGTGTCAAATGTATTGCTATAGTGTGTGTAATTTGGTGCATTTCGTATGGCTAGAAAGTGGTTTTTTTAGGGTCTGTAAAACTTAAGAATGACATACTTCGTCTTGTTGTACTTACCATATTTCAAGAGTGTTTTCATGTAATTAAATATTATTTTCATTTTTTTTCTTTTTGATGATGCATTTCATGTAATATAATTATCAAACGTTTTTATTTCGTATGTAATTAGACAAGGCCTTCATCCAATGCTTAAATCAAAGAGGGAAATTGATCGAATTAAAACACAATTTAAGTGAAATACAGATCACAAAGCCTTTAATATAATCAACGCTCATTTTACACGAATAAAGTAAGGAAGATACATATGTCCGTTTATTCATTACTTATGATATCTTATTGGTATCATTTAGCGAGCAGATGCTACATTTGAGCCAGGATCTGGAAAAAAAGTCCTTTGTAGCATTTGAGAACAACCTGGATCCAGACCAGCCTGTGCATACGCACAGTCTGATCTGGATCCATGTTGTCCTCAAATAGCTTGTCCGTATATTTGTAGCAACTGTAAGACAGCAGCATTTATCCAGATCAGATTGCTCTATCGCACATGCTAATCTGAAAACATGGTTGTCTCAAATGCTATAATTAAGGGACGTTTTTCCAGATCACAGCTCATTTGATTTTAGTCTTATCATGTCGATCCCGATTTGTGAACATAGAGTGCACAAGATAAAATATGTTCAAATTTCCATCATTCTAATAAGTAAGCTCCGTTTATTGACACCGCTTACAGTAGGCGTCACAATCAATGTCAAGATTATGTCATTTATCGTGTCACCTATATCTTTTGGAATTCAGGTAAAGAATACCACCATAGTTCTTTATAGCACCGCTTATTTGCGGACAAAAACGTGGATAAATATCAATCAGGAGACGTGTCTCTCAATTGGAGACACACTACTTATATGTATGTGCACATCGCGGCGGGGAACCACGTGAAACAGCAATGCCAATCGTCAATTATTGTGTATTACTTGTTAAATTTGAATTTGGTTTGAAACAGAGAAGATTGGAAAACGTCAGGTATTGCATGTGTGTGGTAGACCTTTTAAAATCAGCTGATAAAAAGTTATTTGCGAACAATAATTGGTCGTCAATAACTTTTTATATGTTGAATGTTGAATAATCATTTACCATCAGCATATCACTGGCTTTTTTCCACATTCTCCGCTTCAATGTTTTAATCGGTCATATAGTAACAGAATTATTGAAAAATATAAAAAAAAATGTAGCACGTGATTCCCCCACAGTGGTACATGTAGTAGGCTACTAAAATTGATTCATTTCGTTCATCTATATTTTCATAAACTATTGTTGCCAAACATGGTTTTTGGATATGACAATTTTATAATAATTATCATAATTATGTAACTATTTCCCAAACATGTCATGGTTTAAACGTCTTCGTTAAAGGAAACATTGATAGAAAACCGAAAATGCTGATAAACACCATTTCCCCTTTCCTTCAATATTATGACTACAAAGTGACAGGTCATCCAACAAAGTGACCCGATTGTAGTATTATGTATTCTATAATTTGCTTACTTAACAACTCGTTTACTATTAATTCTGTCCGAATTCCGTTGTTTTGGACATGGTTATTACAAAGACAAGAAGAAAGTTAACATCCTGGTTGACATTTGTGCATTAACCTATTACCAAACGACAAAATTTTAGACTGGTTCAAATTGAAAGACCATCCAGACGACAATTTGAAGTGAATGGAATTTTTGATTTGTATGTCTTTTTGGATGGAAAACATTTTGAGAATTAAAGAAAGTGCTTGTCACAAGCAAGTGGAAAGTGGAGGTGGAGTCTTTGGCTTGCGAAGATGCCATTTATCATGTCTCGACCAATTTTACGCGGCCCAAGATCATAGCTCACCATAAATGACCTGGCAGAGCATCTCATTCGATAAGCATGGACTGATCTGCCAGGTCATTTATCGTGAGGTATAGCATGGTGCAACACCTCACTGGAAAATTATTGGCAGACAGGCCAATCCTTCATTTAACCCCTTCCCAAACGACAAAATATTAGGGTGGTCCAAATTCAAAAGCTGTTGCAGACGACATAATTATTAGATGTTGACAAAGAATACATTTATACATTTATGTGCAAATATAGCTGAGAAAATATTGAGGCAAAAGAAGAAAATGCTGGTCACCAGCATTTTCTCCTTTTGTCTCAATGTAAGTCTTTAATATTAGGTACGTAAAACCAGGCCCCGGTTTCTCGAAAAAAAACTTAAGTATATACTCATGAGAACATGCTCAACTTCAAAGGAATACTCTCCAACGTTGAATGGTATTCCATTGAAGCTCACGTGGATTTCGTGCGATTTGAGCACGGTGCTCAGGTTTGGGCATGAGAACGTACTTAAGTTTTTTCGAGAAACCGGGGCCAGGCCTTGTTTGGCAAAGTGTTTTACAGCCCAAGAGTAGCATGGTGCAATACCCCGCTGGTAGATATTAGCACACAGGTAAATCCTTCATTTAACGAACAATTAGCCACAATTACTGATGAATGAAATCATGCACACGAATTGCAGCCAACAAAGCTGTAAATTTGAATATGAATCGTTTAGGACCGCTTGGTAAAGTGTGTTTATAATAGCTGATTTCCGTGAAAAAATATGAAAAAGGCCAAACAAATACATTTGCATGTCTTTTATCTTTAGCCAGAATTGTCTACGGTATGTAGCGTTTCTCCTTTTTCACTCAAAATTGTTTTTAAATAACGTGTAAACCCGAGGCAGATTTCTGTGAAAGAAATAAATATCTACCACACATTATGGTGGCCAGCATTTTCTATGTTTGGCAGTATTTCTCCGTTACTATTACATTTTAATAAAGTTAATGTAGTATCGATCAATTCCATGAAATTGAATTTGAGTGGAACTGGCCAATAGTTATAATTTGTTAGAATGCAAAATCGCAAAAAATTGGGAGTATTCAAAAATTCGAAAATGTATATTCATAGGTACCATTATTTATATAAAAGAATAGCATATTATTTGACCTGTTTATAAAATCAATTATTTTTGGTTTCTCAAGGAAGTCAATGCGCTGTTTTTAGTCCGTAACATTTAAAAATAACCGTTTTGAAAGTAGCCAACGATATAATATAGCCTCGAAATCGTTGGCCGCTGCATAAATTTTCTGTCATATGTGTCGGAGACATCAGACGACGCTCCAGAATGAAGCAAATTGCCCCCAACACGCCCTCCCCCATCGAAACACTTTCTGTTGTTTTCGTTCACGACATTCAATTCCAATTTGTGACGGAAGGTGGCAGCACGTGCTATGACGCAGCAGGTTTGACGCATGCGTACACAGGTATTGCGAGACCGTTATCTATTCCATAACAAAGACCGAGTTTTATGTCACCATTGGCGATTATTTTTCTTTATCGAAAAACGAAAATGCTGATTACGAAAACTTTTATTCTTCCCAATTTTTTCTTTATTTATATGAATATGGCGCAATTGAAATACATCTTTTTAAGAATATTATTTTCATTCTACGTATTATCCTTTCCTCTCATGCTTTCGATAGGTCACATGGTTTCGATAGCCTTGTGATTTTCAGAAGTGCTTACAATTTGAGAACCATTCCTTGTGCATCTAAATGTTATTGCTGCAAACAAAGTCTTTGGTCAAAGAAATTTGGAGACAACTGATTTTTACACGAACAAACTATATTTTTTGCAAAACTAAACAGAAACTAGAAAATCAAGGTCAGGGTAAAAATCATTCAACCTTATCCAAGCCTCTTTCCATCCTAGAAAAGTTTTCAAGACGCTTGATTTACTCCATGGTTGAGCGAGTCCCCATCCAAAAAATTGCGATTGTTATTAGGTCATCCTAGTGCTTTAGATAGGAACAAAAACAAAGCCCTATCGGAATGACGAGAGCCTCACCTTGACGCCGCGTGATGACATGCTTTGAATATTCTGACCAATCTATTTTGTTAGACTGTTTACAAATGTTGTTTTCCATTTTTTATGTCTAGAACTTTGGTTCTTGCATCTATTGAGATGGTCAGAATTTTAATAAATCAGTTTGTAAATATGCAAGCACATGGTTTTAGATAAGGCTATCGAAACTACGGGACGTCAGGCTATAAGTCAAGTCTACATATGGCATGGCAAGTGTTAACCCTTTCCCAAAACAAGACCTGGTTTTGACGTCCCTAATACAAAGGGCTTGGAAAACATTGAGGCAAAAGAAGAAAATGCTGGTAACCAGCATTTTTTCCTTTTGCCTCAATATTTCCTGTGCTGTATTTTACACGAATCTCGTCTTTATCTGCGTGTATTTTCACGCCAGCAAGAGCTTTCAAATAAGGACATCTATTTTGTTACCGTTTGGGAAAGGGTTAATTATTTGCTGTCAGAATATAACGGTAAATCCAGCCTCTGTCGTCAGGCGTAGAAAATCAATCTGGCATACTCTCACCTCGCCGACAACCTTACGTCAGTCAGCGAAACACGAGAGTAGATTATAATTAAACAGTTTCCCGCAAATGTGAACTTCTGAAAACATATGGAGAAAAAAAATTAACAATAAAAATAATAATAAAACCCCCCAAAAACAGTGGATCTTTATAATCATTTAAGGTATTTTGTATTCGAACGTGTCGTGTCTGTGTTTTAAGCCCTGATTCGAATGTTTATCATTTAGGCATATGAATGTAATTGCAGAAGTAAGATCAATTTTCATTTTTATTTACATGTAAATTTTCGCTTCAATTCAGTAAAAGTACCACAAAATGGTATATCTGCAAACTTCTTAATCGTATACAATGTACATGTATAATAATTAGAGTATTTTTGTTAAGTTGCTTTGAAAACAGTTGTACCCATTACATGTAATTTATTTTGCATTAAAATAAGAATTTAGACTGCTTCCTTGATAATGCAACTAACCATATTTGGGGTAAGGATTAAATTAGACATATTGGATTCCAGTATAGACGCTCTCATTTCTCTCCGATTACTAACTCGGAATTAAGTGTCAACACATAACCGCGTGAAACACTAGGATTGGACATGTCGCATGTCTTATTTTTAATTTACAGTTTATTAATTACACTCTTTCACTTTCTAAAATCGAATTTAAGGTTGACAAAGTAATGTCGTGAATTTAACATCATGTTATGTATTCTCGAAAATGTTTTGACACTTATATTTCAAATTGTATGAATAATTTGAGTACGAAAAACACAAACACAAAAACGCGTTGGCATGAAATGACGGGAAAGACGCAACGATAGAAGAAATCATATGTAGCGAAGCAAAGTCTCACAAGTTCCATGTCGGTTGCTTCAAGGCATACACCCAGGTCTCTGATCATTGGTACAACAGCATGTTCCACCAGTAAAACAGTAAACGAATCTGGTTACGAACTGAGAATGAAAATCACTATTTTCTAGCCATACGAAATGCATCAAATTACACACACTTGTAAATGCACTTCGCATTCAACAAGCCGGATTTCAAGATTATGCTTCAAGAAGAAAATAATTTACAAATATTATTTTACTCTATATTCATATGCATGGGAGTCAATTTTGAACGTTTTTTGACAAACATTCCATAAGTATGCATTGATTCAAAATTCTAAACCATACAAAATGCTTATGTTTGTATTTTGGAATGGAAACGTAATACTGGCACTTTTCAAATTTTTCCTCTGGCTCTGCATTTCATTCTCAGTTCGTAAACCTCGAAGCTTTAATGGAATTTACACGATTCTAGGAAGAAAAGCGAATGTCATTCCTGCTTTTTTGTTTTTGTAACATACAACTTTTTTATGATCATTTGCCCGAAATGGCAACTTCCCATGTTCATAGTGTATTAGCGCGTCAATAACATATACATCCCAGACACACACAAGAAAAAAGAAAAGAAAACAAACTTTCGAAAACTATGTTACATTTCTTTTTTGCTTAATGCTGTCACTTTGATGTAAACGCACCTATGCATACATAAAGTGGTTTTAAACTCGTTTTGTATGCAAAATCGGTCAGATAATTCTCGTATAAAAGCCACAATACATCATTTTATAAATACGTAAGCTTTCATCCAAAGTGATTGAAATTAGCTGTCCTAACATTTTATGATTTTGTACATTTTATTATTTATTAGCATTCATGGTGTAGCGATATACATGCATTATATTGCTCCAAGATTAACACGGACAACTAAATATCTTCGTCGGCAAAGTCCGTAAGTTGAGAATCTTATGAAAATGGTGTCGAAGGGGAGTGATTTCACATACAATTGTCCCGGGTTGCTGTACTATACTCTTCTCCACTTTCCACGGTAAGGAAACTACAGAGACAGAGCCAATGGCTCTGCCACTTAAACCCTCTGGGGCGCCCCAGAGGGTTTAAGTAGCAGAGCCATTGGCTCTGTCTCTGTAGTTTCCGTACCGTGCTTTCTGTCGTACTTTTCATTCAGCAACACTTAATACAGGATGGTCATTGAGAGATCGCGATTTCCACGCTAAATATGATATGTGTAAAAATGTAGGAATGTACGGCGGAAATATGCCACCATTCCTCAATAGGTATCTCCCCCTAAACACATTGTTGTTACACGTGAGATACCCAAAATGTACTATAGGAGCGACCGGAAGGCACGCAATTGGTTTTACGTGCCAATATTGTTTTAAACATTGAAACATTTTCTCGACTCTTTTGCCTTTTTACTTGATATCTGCAATTGCTGTGGATTTAAACAAATCCGAAATTTTTCTTCTGAAAAAGATTTGATTTATTTCGATTTTACGCCGTTTTCAACTGCTATGGTCCTATCGCGGCGACTGGAGCACCTAACCATGGATTCCTGTTGTTTCTCATACAAGCACTACCACAATACCCTAACCGAGCCTCCAGCTGCTCGTCCGCATAGGTTTACGATATCAAACCATTGGTGGGTGACAGAAAGGTACATGCTATACAGTGTATATTCATAAAATATATCTAGAAACATTTTGCATGACTGTAAGGTTACTGCTTCCGTTTATTCCAGTTTCATAATATTTCAAACTATGGTAGAACAAAGGCAACAATTTTCGGTAGGCCACCTCATGGATAGTCTAAACGGCTCTGAATGAGTAATCGTCAGGTACAACAAGATAGTCAGCAGGCGAAAGCAAGAAAAGCAACAATGCCGCTCAATTCTAATCATAGTGCAGATTAGCGAATCCTCGATTGGTAAACCCACATTTAGTTTTTTTTCCAACTGCCATGAACTTTGAAGTGGTAGAGTCAACAATAAGCGTAACAACATATTTCCTGTGATAGTTCACAAGTCTTTCGTCCACTACTTGTAATGAATGGGCGGATAGGCGTGATACCGAACTACTTGACGAATTACTTCATGCACTATGTACATCCGCCGTCAGTATAAACAACTATGGGTCGTAGAACTATAGAGAATGTTTTGCTATTCTTTGACATTTTGATTTTAAAAACAAATTCTATATTGAGAATAGATTTAAAAAAACAGTTAACGAAAAATAACTTAAAGATAAAATGAATAAATAAAATAAATCTACCTGCTTTGTGCCAAGGAGTGTCTTTCTTATATATTTTGTTTTAGATGCACGGGATCAAAGTAAATTTCGCCAGCACCATCATGTGGTTTCATTCCGTGTTCTGCAATGAGTTTTACCAGAATGCATCTTTTTAACACAGTGAACTTTGAAGAAAGAGAGTTTCATCTCTGATGGGCATCAACGCTCGTTTTTTGATTGCAGAAAGTTGAATAAACAAACAAACAAACAAACAAACAAACAAACAAACAAACGAAAAAAAAAAAAAAAAAAAAAAAAAAAAAAAAAAAAAAAAAAAAAAACCAACAATTAAAGATGCATATAGCACTGAACCAATTCTTTCAAACTGTAAATTACTCTCTTAAGAGCAGAGCACATTCTCTCTTCATTCCATTATGATAAAATGATGCTCTGTTCCCGCAGAGTCATTTCATGTCTAATCTCGGGGCCTTGTCGGGATTTCGGTATCCAATCGTTGGCAAAACAATTGAAAAAAAACTGATACAAACTTTCATTGGCTGACGCCTCAGATTACCGGCTTTAGCCAAAAATAGAAGCGAAGTAATGTATACGTAATCAAACAAGATAAAACTGAATGATTTTGATTCGATAATTCAAATGTTACCGGCTTCAGCCAAAAATAAGACATAATGTATACGTAATGATCATGCAAGATAAAACTGAATTATTTTGATTCGATAATTCAAATGATGTGCTATAATTAGATTATGACGACCAAATATGCTATTGGTGTATCAAAAACGGCAGAGGTCATATTTGATGGTTAATCAATAGACCTCGGCTTTTGAGAGTAGCTGAAAATAAGAAAGACCACAACACATATCACCAACGTCTTTTTAACGACAAAAGCCAAACGTTCTGGTCAGAAACGAGCAAGCTAAAGAGTTGATATTTAAATGAACAGCATTAAAGGCAGAATAACACTTAACATCTTGCAAATTTTCCGAGAACTTCGTACAAAAAAATAAATATATATTATTAAAACATGGTCTTTAAATTGCATATATGCCAAAACTTAGCTTTCTACCTTGTGTATTGGCTTAGATGTCGACGGATTTAAAACCCCATGATTTGTTGTCCCGGGGATAATATTTACAATAATGGAACATATGAGGTTTTAAATCCGTCGACATCCTAGCCAATACACAAGATAGAAAGCTAAGATTTGGCATAGATGCAATTTAAAGGCCATATTTTCATAATACATATTTATTTTGTACGAAGTTCTCGGAAAATTTGCATGATTTTAAGTGCCATTCCCCCTTTAAAAGTAATCTGATGTGACAAGCATTGTATCAGACCAATCCGATTTAATGTGGTGTAATTTCCTAAATAGACCGAACATTAAAGACTTGTCCGTTGGTTAAAACAATCAAAGATCCCAGTTTAAAATTATTGCAGACGGCAGTATTCGTATCACAAGAATGTGCTGCTCATCAGCTTTTCCCCCATTTACTTAAATATCTTTCAATTCTCTATCTATCAAAGATGTCAAAACAGGGATCACTTGGGAGAGCGTCAAAATTGTCGCCCGCAGAAAAAAAAGCGTTTTAAGAAGCCTAGACTCGGAAGTCAGTGGCGGATAATTGGAGCAATAGTTTACAATGGGTGCTCAATTAGTTTAATGAATGAATTCCACCCTCACTTCATTCAGTTTGCACTTTTTCTTTCCTGTGTGAACGAGTTAACTTGAAGAGGTCGAGAGGAAGTCTGAAGGGCCCATAGTAATTTATTTTTAGAGTCAAGTTTACAAACCAACACGAAAGTGACCCTTTCGAGGAACAAAATGGTAGGTAGCCATCGTTCGATGATGACACATTTCCCAATAGAAACTTTCTTGTTGTCTTGCAGGAAACCGTTTTACTAACGAACGAACATTTTTTGGGAAACTATATTATGTAAAAAGACATCTGCTTGAACGAGAAATCAGATTGAGCCAGATTGGGTTTTGTGTGATTCCGAACACATTTACGAAAAAGGGTTCGTAATTACGTTAGTAAAACCGGGCTTTGGTCCCTGAAGTTGCTGTATTTGAAGTTCTGTTTATTGTAAAAAGACAATCTAAAAGACAGAGAGTGATTTTTTCCTTAAAAAATCACGCAACTACAGCCTGTTTGATGCAGCAGTAGCGAAGTTTTCGAAGCAAAGCATTGATATAATTCATCTTGAAAATACATGCTTATAGCGAAAAGACTTGTGTAATTGTGACAAAATGAGTACAACAGCTCGTAACGATCCAAGTGTTACATGCTAAAATCGACAATATTTGATTTATATGCTTCTTCATGCCTTCGTCCATATTATTGACTTCTTTTTTTCAAACTTGTAACAATGGCCATGATAAAATACATGACTATTAGAAAGTATCCTCTTTATGCTACATATAGAAGCATACGGCATTATGTTCCATAATTATATCTCTGTACCAAGAAAACCTGTTAAATTGAAGACCATAGGTGACATAAGAGACCTTTCTATTGTTGGTCCTCAACAAAACAGTTAGACAGGGTCAATAGACTATCGTCTCACTTGTAAAGGTCTTTGTCATCGTTAAGCTCTTTCCGAGACACAACTGTTTGTGCACTGCTCTAATTTGAAAGCTGCTACAGGTGACAAAATGGAAATATATAAAATAACGCTCATCTTTAAACAGAATATAAATTAAGAGAGAATCAGGAAAAGCTGGTTATCAACATTTATTTCATTTCTCTGAATGCGTTTTGATGTTGTCTTTCACAGTGACAGAGTCAAAAGTAGGTCTTCTTGAGAAAGTGTTAAAGATTCTTTCCAGATAATATTTAAAGCATGTTCAGGCAGCTTTCATTGAGTCGGTAATAATATTAGAGCCTACGATTAGTTTATGAAGTTGCCTGAAATTCAGAATCAGATTGGTTACTTTATGGTAACCGAAGCATGTGCAAACTTTCAGGGCAATAGTATTAGTATGAACATAGAAAAGACAGTTGCACGTAAAAGAATCTTGACCAAACCAATATATTTAGGCCGACGCCAACGCCCGGATGACCGAAATACCCCCACCCCAACTAAGAATAGTCGTGCTATTAAAAAGATATTTTTCAGCTGTGGTATAATACACGATGGGTAACCCACGTGACTTTTGGGAAGCGTTCACACCGAAAAAAAAGTCCGCTTCAAGGTATGTTTTGTTTAATTTCTCAGCTTATACGCTATTGATTTTGATGAGATAAAGTGCACGGAACGCGCCTTTGAGAGGGCTATTCCCGGCTCTAACTCACTCTGCTCCAAATCCAGTGGTTTCTTCAAACATTCGAACCAAATAATTTTAAGTGCAAAACGAAAGTTGGAAGCGTTCACATGCACAGAAAAAACTTTCGCTTGAATGTTTGAAGAAACCATGGGATTCGAAGTCGAGCGAGTTACAAACGGGAATGGGCCTCTCAAATGCGCGTTCCGTGCACTTTATCTCGTCAAAATCCGTAGCGTATAAGCTGAGGAATTAAACAAAACGTACATTGAAGGATTTGAAGCGGACATTTTTTTTTCGGTGTGAACGCTTCCCAAAAGTCACGTGGGTTACCCACCGTGATAAAATCAGTCCTAAATGGTATAAGTGGTCAAGATCCACGTTGTTCTCTTGTATTTCCGTTATGATAATGCCTTACATGTACCTAATACCAATTCGGTACTAATGTCAAATGGGAGTTATAGGGAACATGTATCATGTAATCACGGACATATAACAACCATAAATATATACTTTCACCCTGGCATCGAAGTCATTTTTTCCAATGCGTCATACACTTTATTCTGCATTTCGATGAATCAATTTGTTGATTTCTACCTTTCTTAAAACACAAGGTACATGTACAATTTTTTTTTTTAATTTTTAGACATACCCCTATTTTAAAGGGTGAAGGTAACAGATGGTCTAATTGCAAAAAATGATTTTTTTGAAAAAATATGCAAAACTTTTGTGTTGGCCACCTCAGAATAGTTAATAATATGCGATTCAGACAGAGATTGAGCCGAAATTATAAGAGAGATAGCTGAATTTAGGGAGAATCCAAACCCAAATTCAACCCCATCACTGATGGGGTTAAAATTATTTTTTAACTGACACGCATGCGCATACAGCGCGGACCAAGATTCAAACGAGATTCATACTTGAATTTCAATATGACGTCATCATGTATGTTGTGACGTCATTAAAGAAAGTCGCATGTCCTACTGCTCTTGACCTACTTTTGACATCGCTTCATGAATTTGGTATCAAATTGCGGAAAAATGAGTCGTTGCTTCAATAGTTTGTCGTAATCATTTAATCAGGTCATATAGAGCTTAAAAAGTGTACATTTCGTTTGTTTTTGGCAAATTTTGGGTCCAAATCTGGGAAAAAGTAGCTTTTTAACATTCTTTGTTTTGTTTATATCATGACATTATTGAGCAGAAATAAACCCTCTCCAAGATATACCCGCTGTACCCGCTGGCTGTCGCCAATTTTGACTGACGAAATATTGGAAAGCTTGAAACAATCACGCCCATTATTTATTCGCATCTCAGATTATTTTCTGAATAAATTTCTATCCTCTCATTATCGAAACTTTTAACCCCAGGTCGACTAATAGTGGTATTCAAGATTTTTTTAAAGGGGCGGGGGTGGGTGAATTTTTTGTAATTCCTGACTGTTATTCACATTTTTAAAATCTCTTTCACAAATAAAGGTACATGTACATGTATTTAAGATATTCGTACGTGTATATATCTACGACTCGTAGATATATAGACAAACAAACAAGAATTAAATAAATGCCCAGAAAGAAGTTATGATATCATATCATGATATAAACAAAGAAAAATAAAGAAAAACGTGACTGATGTGCGAAAAGATATGGGTATGCCTAAAATTCGAGAACACACCAAGAGTGAAACGCAAAACAAAACCACGCGTTATTGTTTTCTAAAGCGATCAGTTTCCCGGGTGTCTGCTGTTAACAAGACGGTTGTAAGATAATACTATCATTATAGGCTACCCTAGCACGAGAAACTTGCAGCATCCCACAATACAATGTTGGTAAAAGACCCTTTCCTCAAAACAGCTCACAGATTAGCACTAACATGGCATCTTTTTGCATGATCTCTTTTTAACATTTTTTTTATATTCGTTGTATGGTCATTTGTATACTGACTTGCAGTAGTAACATAGATTTTTGTTAAATTTTATAATGTTGAAATATTGCCTTTTTGGAAAAGACACAAAGATTTCGCTCTTTTTTACATATGAGATTTGAATACCAGTTTTTGCATATGTGTGCTTTTTTCTAAAACAAACAAACAAACCTCATCTCTAAAAATTTGGGTTGCCATATGAAATGTTAATCGAAGAGTTCATAAAGCCACTGTTTTTAATGAAATAGAAACAATATCATGAAAACAATTCTATGTATATTGGGGACATGCTTTAATCCATTACCACACAGAGACTCTTTTTGACTCCCCACAAGAACCTGGCTATGGAAAACATTGTGGAAAATGAAGAAATTGCTTGTGACAAGCAATTTCTTCATTTTTCACAATATTTTCCATACAAAATGATTAAAAAATGTACTTTTTCATTCATTTTTAGTTGTCGTCTGAAACATCTTTGAATTTGAAGAAGCCAAAATTTTGTCGTTTTGTAATGGGTTAATAGACAGACGAGTGTCAGAAGGGTCAGTAGAAGATGTCGGAAGTGCGAGTACCGGTCATAAAACAAGACACAAACAAGAGATAAGGTTACGTATAATTGTCGGACATTGCCGAACATGTCACCCGACTTATTTCTTTAACGACCGGAAGTTGACATGTTTTGTTACTGACATGCGTACACAATAAATATCAGAAAGCGTAACTGCTCCTTAAATTTTATTAAGATAAATATAACTTTGACTCTCCTAATAAGAATAATTGATATGCCTGTTACTTCGAAAATCGTAAGTTTAGAATTTCCGTGGTTATGACAATAAAAGGTCGACTGACGTATTTTCGGAATAAGAAAAAAATATAGCATTAATCATGATTTAAAAAGGGTTATTTTTAGCTTTATTGCTATAAAGATATTTGAACATATGGATAGAAAAAAGTTCACAATTTACCCTCGTGAAAACAACAGACAAACAAACAGCAATATGGCCTTCTTTTGATTTTTTTTTAATTTTGGTAATGTAATGCGACATTTACCATTGTAGGCATGGTGCATATCATCCAGGATGCACATGTTTAATTAAGATTCTGCGAACAAACAGAAATAATAAAAGCTATATGGATCGATCATCATCTATAAATACGGTTGCACGAAAATACACGACTGCACGAAAATACACGACCTGTCTCCTTAGTGCGACTGTTGGTCAAAACAAGAGTTCTTGCTCACTTTCTCAGTTTTAAAACTGGCAGCTTTTCATGAAATTGTAATGACTATATCTGTTCGAGGAATCAGTATGCAAAAACATCATAGAAAAAAAGTTAGAAAAAAGAAATGTTTATTTTTAAGTTTATATTTCATCCTTTGCAACAAAATGGTCGTTATTCTTTAATTTCTGTAGTTTTTTCGTGTTTTTTGTTTTGTTTTATTTTGTGTTTTTTGTTTCTGTAGAGTTTATTAGACCTCTTTTTACAGTATTTTATCTTCTACAAGCATCCGCCTAAGATCTACGAAATATCAAAATCATCACGAATATTAATGATTTCAAGTAATTAAAATGACAAGTATGGAGGGTCTCATGATATTTATTTTTTCACTAGATCACGAATCAGAGAGGAAAATCTGAAACCCGAGCTTTAATATATTCTGATCTGTTCAATGATGCTGTATACCAGGGTATCAAAATACAAAAATACCGAACATTTGTTAAATATATTTTTACTGATGATTATTTTGATTTTTTTTTTGAAAAAAGGGAGAGAAAAATAGAAATAATCAAACAAAGAAACGAACATTGATTTTCGTTAAATTCTTTCCCAGAAATGATTCTGATGTTGATACAAGTTAAATTTAGGCTCTTCATGTGTTAGTCTAATTCATCATTGATGAATTTTGTTTATATTTTATCTTTTATAAGTTGTAAACTGTTCAGCATTAAATAACTATGCCAGACGTGCTTGATACTTTGGTTGTGATGTTTTAATGTTTGTTTCTATTAAAATAAGTCATTAAGTCAATAAATCATGTTTCCTCTTCAAAAAGTTTTCTTTTAAATTCTTGAAACAAATCGACAAGTGTAGTGTAGATACATTTACTCTTTGAATAAAGTGTTATTTGCATTTGTGGACTTGTTGTTTCTAGTAGTCATTGTAAATTGTAAAACATTTTGCATTGCAGCTTAAATAAACGGATTCTCGTATTATTTTATGCAAATGCATCAGATTTCCACAGAGGGAAGTAAATATAAAATAAACAGGCACACGTCAAATGCCACCGTTCTATGACATACGAATAATAACAATAAGAGAAAAAATATGATTTTGACAGTGACAATAGTTTTCTGATTTATTTTGATTAATTGTCCACGAACATATAAGTCCATACAAAAGCATAAATTTCGCGGCGACCTCGCAAATCAAAATGTAAAAAATGGTACAGTCTAATAAACTTCCAATTACGTTACTGAACAAAAGCGCCATCGTCCACCAGATAATCATTAAAATGAATTTTGTTGATCGCGGTTTAGTATCAATGCGCTGTATTTTTCCGAAAGCGATTCTCCATTTTCATGCAAATTGTTACCACACAGAAGCTGTATCGGCGCTCATCTCTAGTTGTGCGAAAATTTGGGTTTATAATTAGATAACCCCTACAATAGGATTCATAGTCCCTTCATCCAAATATGGATACATTGCTTGTTTAATTCTTATACATCTTCGCTTTTCAACAAAAACCTCATAACTGCAGCTTAAAAGCTGCAGTTACGACCATTTTGTTTAAAAGCAGCGTCATCTAACACACTGATAAAATATATGATCGTCGTTTTCTCTGTTGAAATACCATTGCCATAGACAGTATAATGTTTGTGGAATCTATTTTTTATCATTTGTATCACGGCAACAGTAATAAGCATCGAATCTTAGATAGTTCTAATAATATAAACGACAAAAATAGCTAGGGACAATAAGATTTATATTCCCTTTATTTTGAAAAGCAAGTAATGTTCAAAATACGAGCAGTTGGAAGACATACATATATACATGTATAAATAAGGTACTCTTGTACGAAGATCAAAGACCTATTGATTCTAAAATAGTTTGTATGTTAAAAACAACGTCCGTTTCATGATTGACTAGCTCTTTGACAACGCAGAACTATAAAACATTGTTATTGCAGATTTTCACAATTTATATTTTAAATATCAATCAATTATTCTGACATATATTTTCTTGAAGTCAATCGAGAGAATATAATACTTTCTACGTTCTCAATTTTCAATAATTATGAAAACATTCACTCACAAATATTTGTCAAAACAATATGGTATCAATATCATTAGGTTAATTCTCTAACAGTAATGTCATTTTATCTGTCAAACGATCTACTATAAAAATATTTGATAGTACCGCTCCACCGACACAGAAAGTAAGCGCTTACAAAGACCTGGCACCCATTTACATAATGTCAACAGGAACGATTTTTATATGAAATATGTATTTTATCAAAATCCACAAGAAAACGCGACACTCGCTTGAAACGTACGATTATGAAGAACAAATTAAAAATAATGTTACATCAGAGATTTTGAAAATAGTTGGCTCATTAGAATTGGTAAAGCAAAACATGTTCTATTGCATTTTTTGTGAGGTTAATAACAGTACGGAAATATTGAGAATAATGAATATCATCAAATTGTCAAAAAGTAAGAATAAAGATAGACTGAAAAAGTTATAACACAAGTTTGTGCATTGGCATATATTAGTGTCCATACTAATTGCCAGCAGATGTATTTTATGTGACTGCAATGTATTTAAATGTTATTATGAAGCTTAATTTTAAGCTATTTTGGACTGTGTAAAAATAGCCATTGTCGGGTAAATCCTGGAACATTCCTTTTGGCTTGCCGAAATTAACAATGTCATTCTGTACATACATGTATATGCAGTGAGCCCGACCTTCATTTAACAGAGCTTCATATATTAGAAAGGGATGGCTTTTCAAAATGCAACATTTCTTTCATTGATCATCAAACTCTATATTGTGGGCGCTCATTGGAATCGTCTCATCAAGACGATTCCAATGAGTACTCACACCATAGGGTTTGGATTTCAAATAACAAATTAACAATGTCCTTATACGGTTACCCCCTCTTATCTGTTGCTCTGTTTTTCTCCTAAAATTTCTGTTGTAATTCATCATAACAATGTCAAAGTACAAAACTGGAACACATTAAATTTTACCATTTTTATGATGAAGCGTCAACTTTTCTCGATATTCACATAGGTGTCAACGAGAATTCAAGATTCATTATCTTGAAAAATGAGAATGGCGGAGCGGTGTGTCGTATTACTTGCTAATCTGTAATATTTACTGGACTGGTTTTGTCCATCCTTATTGAGGACAATTAATACTGCCAACATTAACCCTTTACGTAATATATAAATGACTTTCGATGGTTTAACCCTTCGACGGGTGAAATAAAAGTTATAGACCTGTCTGTGGTCTAGATAGAAGATAACTACATGTATAAATTTGAGACAGGATCTGCAAAAAGGTCCCTTGAAGCATTTGAGACAAGCATGAATCCAGAGCAGCCTGCGCCAAAGTGGGGTCTGATTGGGATACATTCTCACGATGGCTACAGGTCACGAAGAAGCTATTGTAGACCAACATGGTTATTGATCAGACTGTATACATAGGCAGGATGATCTGGAACCATGTTGGTCTCAAAAGCGGGACCCCTTTACAGATCCTGGTTTATTAATCTTCATGCGTGTATTATGGACAATTTCTATTTACAAAACATGAACATATAAAATCCTTAAACTTGTAAAGCAGAAAACGACCACAAATCTGCAAAATAAAACGCAGGTGACAAAATAAGGTTAATTTGCACAGATATAATAAGGTATTTCATTTACTAGGAGGAAAAAATGTTGGTCACATACATCATATTCTTTAATTTCGTCGGCCAATATCGTTTCTCAAACAAGATAATGTTCGGAAAGAGGCTTTCACACCATAAAGACATTGAATGGTTGGTTATGCAGTCTGGTTACTTGCAAATTGTTTCAACACATCGGCTTATTTCATCTTCATATTTGGGAACCTTAATGTACAAATTATTCCAAGGATATTATTTTGAAAAAAAAAAAAAAATGTTACCTTCAATAAACACATTAAGTACCTTATTAACATGTTTCTTTTCAGGAAAAAAATAATATCCCCTTTGAATGTTCTAGCTAATGTCGTTATAGCACATGAAACTTTGTAAAAGCATTGTTACGTTACAGAATAGAATAGAATAGAATAGAATATATTTCATTGCTCAGTTATACTCTCTAGGGGTTAAAGGCAAAATATAACAAAACAAACACAACAGAAACATGTTATTTTTTTTAAAATACATATTCAACAGATGCAGTTACTGTTGCTTCTTGCACAGTTTTCTTGTTTTCGCAGTTTGTGTGCGAAAGATGCTTCCGTAATGTGGCCATTTTGAGAATCATAAAACATCAGATTTTTTTCGGGCGTCGTCGTTACGTATCCGAACTCAATCGGGCGCGGTCGTAAATACTCGTCGGTGGAAAGTTCCACCGTCGAATGTTTTCCTTAACAATAATGTCCTCAACTCGTTACAAAATGATTGAGAATGAAATTTTGCATTCTTATTAATGCAGAAGCATTCAAGATACTTGGCGTTTCGAAGGTTACAGAAATTTCTCGGAAAATATACAATAAGGAACCAGAGCATAGAAAGAACGTAACATAAGCAGTAACTACTCCTTTTGGGCGTTGGAAGTGAGGTCATATCTCCTTTTTTTACTATTTCGCTTAGATGAGACTTTAGTATTTCCACATTTCAAATTAAATAGATATGGGGGCATTCTGTACATGTAACTGTACAAGAAGGAAATAGTTTAACTCTTAGTCGAACTAACGATATTTATGATAGTTAGACCTGACAAAAGCTTTAATTTGCAAAATGATTGCTACAAAATACATACACTAGTTTGTAATCGCATGGAAAAAAGCCATAATGATTACATGGAAAATGCATATCATCAACATTTTCTTCGTACGGTTTTCTAAAATCGTTCTTGATCACGAAGGTCAGTTCCACGATGCTGGATAAAAGTGTTAAAATGGATTATCGGTGTTTTTGCTTAATCATAACGATATATCAACATATCCATTAAGATATTCATCTATTTTAAATGTCACTATAACTTATAAACTGACATATTTCTCAAATAATAAGTTCATGTTAATCCGCAAAGAAACCTTAACTCTGGAGATAAATTGAGCTCTAAATGGCGACCATTTATCACTATCAAGGGTGGATCTAATTAATTGCTCTCTTGCCAAGGAAGGAGTAAAGGTCTTATCACGTTTTGAGATCATCTAAATCGTCGCTTTTCTGCAAAAAACTCGTATCTGCAGATAAGAGGTTTTTGAAGAAAAGCGGCGAAATTTTCATGTGAATATTTGACGTGTCCAATCTGATTAAAGTCCGGTGTTAACTTACAGTAACATCTAACAGGCACCAGTTAGAGGTTATCCTCAGTGATTCTAAGAAAACCACAATCTGTTATTTGTAATCTAACCAATCAAATATCTTGTTATATATTCTTTTCATGACAAGCACGTGCAAATACGCGGTTCTGCCTTGTTATTATGATGTCCCCGTGGCCTGGTTTACGGTTTTAATGGATTTCAGGATTCAAATAAGTCTTTAATTGATTGGTCAGAAGAAAATGCCATTGTATATTTACCGCTACTGCTGTACTGGTGACTGTCAGATGTTAGTATGATGTTACTGTAAGTTAACATTATATTTCAATCAGATTGTGACGTACCGTCTCTCTATTTTCTCAAAATTGCATTCTTCATCTTGTTAAGAGCTTTAGTTATGAGCTTTCGAAGAAAAAAAATCAGTGATAAAAAAGACCTGTTTTCAGTTTTTGTAACTTTAAACCGTCGGTGTTGTTATAAAATCTCGTGACCACTGGTGGTGAACTCGGCCAAAGCGAGGGACGTTTTTCGCTACAACAAGGTACAGATATTTTGCGTTTAAATGTGAGTTTAAAGATCTGATTGGATAGTTTTTCTAATAACAATGAATTTGTTCTAAAAATAGACCGGGTTTTACGATATGTATTGACAAACCGTCTGTGTTGTTATAAAATCTCGTAACTACGGCTTTATCGAAGCCGTAGTTACGGTATTTTATAACAACACCGACGGAATACTATGATCGCGAAAAAACGTCCCACGCTTTGGCCGAGTTCACCACCAGTGGTAACTACGGCGTGATTCAAGCCGTAGTTACAAAATTTTATAACAACACATACGAAATACTATTGTTTGTCCGAAATTACGTCACGATTATGTTACGACCCAAGGGTAACAAGAACAAAGAAGCCAGCAACAAACTTTACAATGAACAATTTTTATTAACAATAATTACAAAGTTTTGTTTTAAAAGAAGATAAAAGATGCACTACCTTAATTGTATGTAAATTCCAGAGTCCTAAATTTTAGTCCAGTTTAAATCCACAATGAATAGTTGCACCACTTGAAGTATGAAACACACTTATAGTAATTTAATAATCCCCTTTTAGTCTGACAATTTTGTATGAATTAGTAAGAACTAGTGACCAAATCAAAACTAATGAACGAAGAAAACTAATGAACGAAGAAAACTAATGAACGACATGAGTGATTTGCTCATCTCTATATATGCTACTAGGGAATATTCCAGAAGGTTTGAGAAAACAACTTATATAAAAATGTGTTTACTTTTTCTAGACTATTCCCTTTATATAATATAGAATATCCCAGAAAATTAAGAATGTTCTAAAGTTTCCAATACATCATTCTAGAAGGTTCTACAAGTTAAATGGAAAATAAACAACATGTATATCTTATATCCAAAAGTTTCTAAAGTTTCTATACATTTCTAGAATGTTCTTAAATCATATCAGTAAACAGTAAACATTTTGTTTTTGTTTACTTAGACAATTGTTGACAAAAACACCCAGTTCTAAAAATATACAAGAGGAAATTCCAAAATCAAGAAGACAAATATTTAGGCTATAGGGGCATACATAACACTTTCCCCCTTGAAAGGAAAAAGAAAGGTTTATGAAATAAAACTTTCTTTTTGCCTTATTACAATACATATGATAATATTTACACAAGTAACACATGATCAAAAGTACAAAGATGAAAAATGAAACAATTATCATTTACACAAACATGTTTGTACATTCTGTGAAATGTAATGAGTCAGTGCAATTTTACTGAAGGAAACAACACTTTAAATTTTAGACTCTTGACAGAGCATCTGGTATTATGTCGTCTTTTTGCATTATTTGAAATATGTAATATAACATATATGAATCATAGTTCACAGATATATAACAGTAGAATAAGTCTGAAATTCAAATATTCACACAAATGAAGAACAAAAGTCTTTGTACACTTTGTGAAATTGAAATGTCAGGTACAACTTAAACTTCCACTTTAGATAGTCAATGTACATGTTGTATGTTTTAATATTTAATTTTTAGGCTATAGGGGCATACATAACAATTAACTGGATAAAATCGTTCCCTATTATTTTATCTATAGCTATGAAATGTCCATATTATTTTGATATGAAATAATGTCTGAAAAGTTGAAGAACATTGTATTGAGCTATCCAGAAGTTAATTTCTGTTTACAAAATTTAATGCAGTTTACATCACACTCACAACTTCAGCCTTTCCGAAACATTGACGCCTGTTGGCCCATCTAATATGAAGAATTAGAAAACATAATGAAACACAAGAATTAAATGTTATTACCAGCAGTTCCTCATTTTGTCTCAATATTTTCTGTGTTCTGTTTTACACAAACCATGTCTTGAATTGAGTATTTTATAAAAGAGTTTTATTGTATTCCCTGAGGAGAATTGAGTATTTTATAAAAGCATGTCTTTATCAACTTCCATTATATTGACTGCGATAGTTTTGCAAATGTAACGAATTTGGCGTAATAACCTGACAAATACTTGCAAAAGTTTTATTTCTTTTCTTGTTCAAGGTTCTGTGAACTGGATACATCAAACGCAATTTAAGATTCTTAAGTGAAATGGGAACATGCGTGAAAAAAAAAAAAAAAAGCGAATGAATTTACAATAATTAGGCATAATGCTGATTACTCAAAATCATAGATATTATTTTACGTATAATACTGATTTTTTACTTTTCATAAAATCCTCTCTAGTTCTTTGTAAAACAGCGTATATAGTTGCGCTAGTGTTTATTGTTTGTGTTTTGTGCATTTTATGAAACAGAATGAATAAATGGAATATAAAATGACCAGCAAAATACTATAAAGAACTATATAATATGATATGTCATGATTATTATGTATATTTTTTTAATATTTTCAAGAGCGTGTAAAATTAAGGCGCATATGTTTGCAAGATAAGATTTGTTCCACGACCAATTAAGGTCGAACAGGCAAGATGGCGAGCGAAAGAAAGTGCGTCCGTTCGACTGCGAATTAATTTCGCTGTTAACAATAGGATGAGGGGAATTCTCGTCTTCGCAGTGCGATTTAGGTTTTGATTTATGCGCGACGTACCTTTAAATGTTGAAAATTTGATGCTTCGTTTTCAATCCGAACGTCCGCACATCTCGGATTACTCCGCCTTTCTTTTCATCGAGCGCTGTCGAAAAGTATGGGGACAAAATTTATCATTTTCTACCTGAGTTTTATTTTTGCGCTGGTCGACAAATTGAAACGTCGTGCCGCGAATAATTGCCCAGCATTTCATCGGTGAATGCACGTGCGCACACAAGTTCCGGTCACGTGCGAGTTTAATTATCCAGAACGAGGCAGTGAGCACCTACCTATTTGAATCTGAATTAAAATACCATTTTGTGACAATATAACCGATAAAGACAGTTTTATCTGTATTAGATTTCTTAGTAACCCTTTCCCAAACGACAAAATATTACGGCGATTCAATTTGGAAACTGCTGCAGACGACAAAATAGGTGTTGGTAAAGACAGGATTTGTGTGCAGTATAATTCATAAAATATTAAGGCAAACGAAGAAAATGCTGATTCTCAGCATTTTCTTCGTTTGCCTTAATGTTTCTCCGAGTAATGTTGTTTTGAGACACCCAAACCATGGATATCGCAAAGGAAAGGGTAAAACCCGACATAATCATTGTTTTTTCCCTCGGAAGATTATAACCGCTGTTGACGCTGAGCACTGTCGATAGAATGTTACCGTGGATGTATGCTGACAACTTCATTTTAAACTTTCGGCGCCTCATAAATTTATAAAATTTAACCTTTTCCGGAAATGGAAATGAAAACAAAACCCTATGATTCTCGAAAATTTGTGATGACGTATTTTTGCAGTAGACCATGCGTGTACATTCATCCAAATTAAACAATTACATGTAATTTACATACATGTAATCGCGGACACCACATTTAGCAGCACATCGTTGCTTTTCAACAAAAACCTTGTAACTGCAGCTTGTCTTAAGCTGCAGTTACATGTTTTTTGTTGAGTTTATTGGGGTTTTACGCCGTTTTCAACTACCAGGGTCATATCGCGGCGGCTGGAGCACCTAACCGTGGGTTCCTGGTATTTCTCGCACCAGTACAACCACAATATCCAAACCGAGCCTCCAGCTGCTCTCTCACATAGATGATTCACACCCATTGGTGAGAGACAAATGACTTTTGTCAAATGTCAGAATGGATACTGGCCGAGCCGGGGTTCGAACTCGAGACCCCTGGATTGATAGACTCCGACGTAACCGACTGAGCTATCCGGGCTTTTGTTGAAAATCAGCAACATTTTAACATCTCAAGCTTAAGTCCTTTCCCAGTAATAAAACCTTGATTGGTGTGAATCTAATGACAAAATTATAGCAATAAAAGAAGTAAGAAAAGGTTGTAATTCATAGTAAAGAAACGCTGATGAAAATGAAGGAATCGTAGGCAAACAATACTTATTTTCTATGTCGTTAACATTCGCAGAGACCCAAGGAATACTTTAATGCCCGAGAGCGAAGTACGACGGTGCTTTATTTTGCGGGACTCTGTGAATGTTAACAAACGTAAAATATGTAAATTTAGGCCATTATTGCATAAAAATAATATATTACGAATCGGGAAGATTCAGTACGGAAATGTAATGAAAATGACGAACTGCATCGAATAGTACATGTATAAACAGACACAACCCAAAAGGGTACCGGATTTTCTCGGTATTCCGTCGTTGTACATTGAATGGAACCGTCTTCGTCGCTTTAACTGAACAATACAGGTCTACAATATTTGTCTCAAGGAATAGTTAATGACGGACAATGGATTCAGAGTTTAAATAGTTGCCACATTTGATGTATACATGGTAGTATTAACATGAGAAAATCAATCTGACTTGGAGCTGTTTGTTTTAAATAAGCTGGAAATGGTGAGCCTAATAGCAATGCGACTTTAACATGGTCTGATTGAAACATGAATTGGTTAAAAATATCTTCACCAACTACATCTCTTATTTTCTTATACAATACATGTCTGACTTCAAGCACGGTATTACAATGTAACAAACAATTTAGAACTATATTGTCATAGAAGTTTCCACAGTGACTACACAATATTGGGCGATTGGCTCTGCCTAAAAATGAAATCATCTTAACAGCTGTATTACAATATTCTCTATATTTGAATTTCCATTTACAAATATACCAAAATATACTCTCAAAGAATATTGGGTGAAGTGTGGCAAAAAGATGTAAGTCTTCATCTACAGTTGTACTATTTATCCAATGTTGATTAAATGTTGAGTAGACCTTGGTTTTTACAGTTTTCTTCCACTTGATTCCGAATTAGCCATTGTCCATTTCAACAGCATCCTGTTTACAAGACTAAACGTTGTGTGTGGAAGGAAGGAAAAATCCCAAGACAACGATAGCCAAATACAAGAGGGCCAAGATGGCCCTGCATCGCTCACCTGAGAGGACTTTGAAACAAACAGCTTGCAAACTTCAAACTCGCATGACCCACTTTTTACATGACCTAGACATCATCAAGGTAAACATTCAGAACAATTTTCACAATGATGAGTAAATATTTTGGTTCTTAGGGCAAAAAACAAGATTTGACCTTTTGACCTAGTTTTTGACCTAACATTAGCCACTTTCTACATGACCCATTTATCATCAAGATAAGCAATTCTGAACTATTTTCACAATGATGAATAAATATTTTGATTTTTTGGGCAAAAACAAAATCTGACCTAGGTTTCGCCCGCCCATGACCCGGCCACTTTATACATGCCCCAGATATTGTGAAAATAAACATTCTTAAGAATTTTCACAATGATAAAGTAAATATTTTGGTTCTTAGAGCAAAAACAACATTTGACCTAGTGACCTAGTTTTAGACCTCCCATGACCCACTTTTCACATCACCAAGATATCATCAGGATAAACATTCTGGAAATTTTCACAATGATAAAGTAAATATTTTTGGTTCTTAGAGCAAAATCAAAATTTGACCTAGTGACCTAGTTTTTGACTTCACATAGCCCCCTTTTAACATTGACCAGATATCATCAAGATAAATATTCTGAACAATTTTCACAACGATAAAGTAAATATTTTGGCTACTAGAGCAAAAACAAGATTTGACCTAGTGACCTACTTTTAGACCTCGCATGACCCACTTTTCACATCACCAAGATATCATCAGGATAAACATTCTGAATAATTTTCACAATGATAAAGTAAATATTTTGGTTCTTAGAGCAAAATCAAAATTTGACCTGGTGACCTACTTTTTAACCTCGAATGACCTGCTATTCATATCACCATGATAAACATTCTGAATTTTCACAATGATTGAGTAAATATTTTGGTTCTTAGAGGAAAATCAAAATTTGACCTAGTGACCTAGTTTCCGACCTCACATGACCCACTCTTAAAAATGACCAAGATTTTGTCAAGATAAACATTCTGAACAATTTTCACAATGATAAAGTAAATATTATGGTTCCTAGAGCAAAAACAAGATTTGACCTAGTGACCTACTTTTAGACCTCGCATGACCCACTTTTCACATCACCAAGATATCATCAGGATAAACAT
Organism: Fragum sueziense; assembly: GCA_963680895.1. Taxonomy (NCBI): domain Eukaryota; kingdom Metazoa; phylum Mollusca; class Bivalvia; order Cardiida; family Cardiidae; genus Fragum; species Fragum sueziense. The sequence goes on along the minus strand of OY804593.1, from coordinate 38,114,267 downwards.
TCTGAACAATTTTCACAATGATAAAGTAAATATTTTGGTTCTTAGAGCAAAATCAAAATTTGACCTGGTGACCTACCTTTTAACCTCGAATGACCTGCTATTCATATCACCATGATAAACATTCTGAATTTTCAGAATGATTGAGAAAATATTTTGGTTCTTAGAGGAAAATCAAAATTTGACCTAGTGACCTAGTTTCTGACCTCACATGATCCACTTTTAATATGACTCAGAATTCGTCAAGATAAACATTCTGAACAATTTCACAATGATTGAGTAAATATTTTGGTTCTTAGAGGAAAAACAAAATTTGACCTAGTGACCTAGTTTCTGACCTCACATGACCAACTTTTAAAATGACCCAGATTTCGTCAAGATAAACATTCTGAACAATTTTCACAATGATCAAGTAAATATTGTGGTTCTAAGAGCAAAAACAAAATTTGACCTAGTGACCTAGTTTCTGACCTCGCATGACCCACTTTTCACATCACCAAGAAATCATCAGGATAAACATTCTGGAAATTTTCACAATGATATAGTAAATATTTTGGTTCTTAGAGCAAAATCAAAAGTTGACCTAGTGACCTAGTTTTTAACCTCGAATGACCTGCTATTCATATCACCAAGATATCATCAAGATAAACATTCTGAATTTTCACAATGATTGAGTAAATATTTTGGTTCTTAGAGGAAAAACAAAATTCAACCTAGTGACCTAGTTTCTGACCTCACATGATCCACTTTTAATATGACTCAGAATTCGTCAAGATAAACATTCTGAACAATTTCACAATGATTGAGTAAATATTTTGGTTCTTAGAGGAAAAACAAAATTTGACCTAGTGACCTAGTTTCTGACCTCACATGACCAACTTTTAAAATGACCCAGATTTCGTCAAGATAAACATCCTGAACAATTTTCACAATGTTTAAGTATATATTTCATATTGTTATCATGACCTAGATATTATCAAGACAAATATTCTGAATAATTTTCACAACGATTGAGCAACAAATGTGGTCCCTAGAGCAAAAAGAAGATTTGACCTAGTGACCTACTTTTTGACCCCATTATGGCCCCGATTCAAATTCTTTGAAGTATTTTGAAAAAGCATGACCCATAGATCATATGTGTGAAATATGATTGAATTCTGTCCAGTACTTTCGGAGGAGAAGATTTTTTTCTGAAAAGTTGACGGATGGACAGTTAGACAGATAGACAGTTAGACAGACAGACGCCGGACAACAGACCGATCACAATACCTCACCTTGAGCACTTTGTGCTCAGGTGAGCAAAAAACCATACGCCTACCATTCCCTAGAAATAAAAAAAGACTAACAACTAATCTCTATCCTTCCATGTAAATCCACTTTTAGTTTTAGATACGTAGATCATAATCGTGTACTTCACTCGGTTCAAGAAAATGTAGCATGCGAACATGTATGTCCATTTGGTTTGTTATTTCGTTAATTTATGTTAAGAATGTTTTAAAATGGTAATTGAATGTGAGAATGTATGTGATCACAAAGTAAATGTGTTACCTGTCCTTTCTAAACGCATTCCCTGATCTTAGCGTCATCATTAGAGAAACTATCTTAATATGACTGAGAAGAAAATGTTGATAACCAACCATTTTCCTTATATTATTTTGTCACATTGTTTAAATTTGCCGCATTCGATAGCATTGCATTAACCGCCTGTTATCGTTCGAATTTGGGCAAGTCTAAAAATTTTGAAATCATGGTAAGTGTAGGCTATATTTGTTTTAAGGCCTTATTGTAAATAAGCTAATCATTATACTGTTATTGTGTGGTGATGTCTTTATAAGTTACCTTCGATAAATAAAGATATTATTTATTATTATTATTATTATTATTATTATTATTATTATTATTATTATTATTATTATTATTATTATTATTATTATTATTATTATTATTATTATTATTATTATTATTATTATTATTATTATTATTATTATTATTATTATTATTATTATTATTATTATTATATACCGGTATTGTCCACCCAAATTAACCCGGGACAACTTAATTTTCGTGTGCAAAGTCCGTTAGTTGAGCGTCTCAACAAAACATTGCCGAGGTGCGGTCATTACATATGCAGATGTCCCGGGTTAATCTTGCTGGACAATATTACGTCGTAAGAACATACGTCATAGATTTTACCATTTAGGAAGGTGGACATGGGGCTCTTCCAAGAAATTCTTTCTGGGAACAAGAGCTTCGCAGAGCGGCAAGATTTGTTATATTCATTCCCTTAAGGAATACCATTTAAAAATACCATAATAATTATAGTTTATATGTTCATAATTTAAAACCGCTTTATTTCGGGTTAGCGTGATGGTCGTTTAATACTGTTACTGCTAGTGTCAAAAATATACCGAAAACTATCTACTCTTCTATTGAACCTTCTCTGCTCGCAAAATTAACGGACTTTCTTCTTTACCTTTGTACAAATATTACCCCAGTGGGCGCCGCCATTGTTGGTGTATGTCTGACCCAATAACGCAGTATTAGGGGCAGGTAAGCCAGACTACCGAATGACTTAAAGGTGTTACTTTTTTCCTTTTCGAGCAGTTAAGTTTACCTTTTCCTAACAAGACCCGGTTTTGACGTCCCTAGAAGAAATTGCATGTGAAAACATTGAGACAAAAGAAGGAAATGCTGATAACCAGCATTTTCTCCTTTTGCCTAAATATTTTCTGTGCTATATTGTACACAAGTAGCCTATTATCTTAAATAACAAAACGTTTTGTCGTTTGTAGCACCTTTCAAATTGGAAACGTCAACATTTCAGCCGTTTGGGAAGGGGCTAAACACCCAAAATATTCATTGGTACGAAGGGGAACCCGTGTCGGGTTACTCAGATTAATGAACTGTCGTTTTTGACAGAAATTCATTTAATTTCAAAATCATCCGCTGAAAACCCGTAAATGTGAGAAAATATATAGATTGTCAACGACATATTTCGTATTGTACTTTATTTTTCTTCTGCTGTTTTATTTATGCTTTCGTCGACTTCACCATTTTCCAAACAATTCTTGATTTGACGTAAATAACATTGGAAACACAGAACACTTTTAAAAGAATAATAAGAAACTGATGTTAACACGTATTTCCCGTATGTATTTTTTAATTCTGAAAAGGGATTGTAAGATTAATTCAATCTCATTTTGCCTTCTGCATTTTCCTTTTAATTTAGACCAGTTTGTTTAATTTTGTCTCAGAAATGGTTAAAGTATATGCAATTCCTCGACGGTTTAATAAACAGTCGACACTTTCTCGTTGTGTCGAAGTCAGAGGGACCGTTGAAATATCTCAACATATCCAGAGTTCGACTCATCCGATCTTGTTCAGTTTCACTTAACACACCATTTTGATCATTTTTGTTATTTATAAAGTACGTTCATAATTGAAATAAAGTAAGAAAAGGAAAGAAATTGCTCGTATGAGAATTCTATCCTTTTCCTTTTATATTTTAATGACTATATTTATTTCAAAATCATCTTATATGAAATATTTTAAAAGCATTGACAAAGACAGGATCAGATTTTCACTTCGACTTAAGCAGAGGTTCGATTCAACCGATGTTGAGAAAACGAGAGCCAACTGTATTTTATTACAAGTTATTTCTAATAGAAATGAGCAGGGATCTTGATAAAGGGTCCTTGTAGCATTTGCAATTTCTATGTTTCCAGAGCAACATGTGTATAAGTGCAGATTGATCAGGATCGAGACTGCTTTCCAAGAGTAGCAACACCCGATGAAGAAGCTATTAGAGAACAACAACGATCTTAATCAGACTGTCCGTATGCATAGCCTGATCAGGATCCATATTGTTCTCAAATGGCATAAGGGCTCTTTTACAGATGAAAACTAAAGTAAATCCCATGGGTTGCAATTGTTACAAAATTGTGGAATTTCTGTAAAAAGAGAAAAAGAAGAAGAAAAGGCTGCAAAAAAGCAATTTTACAATAATTTCTTTCCATTTCTTCTTTCAATAGAAACACTTGTCGACATAAAATCGTTGACTGTCAATGAAAGGGACGGATTCGCTACATTGTAATTCTTTTACACAGGGGTCACTGGTTAAATATCCCGCCACAATTCTTCTTTTGTGAGTAAAAGAGGTCTCGATAAATGACCTGGCAGAGCATCTCTAGCTTTTAGCTAGATATGCTTTGCCAGGTCATTTATCCAGGTATAAATGTAGATTATATTCTAATTGGGGACAAGCAAATACATCTAACTAACTAAAGATCGCATTTACAAAACATTTTTATTTCCCTTTTACATATTTTATATAATATAATAATGTACAAATAATCAAATGTATTATGCAAGCATTATAATGAAAATATAATTATGTCCTTCGTAATCATAATGCTTCGTCACCTATGAGTCCCCATTTTCATCAACCTGAAAAAGAAGTACAGGAATAGCAAATTTAAAGTTATCATTACAGTCACTTCAATATTGCTTTCAAACAGTATCACTAGAAAGCCCTGAAGGGGTTGGGTCGCTCCACTGGCCTGAATTTCTTGTAATTTAAAATCCAAGTTTCATTAGATTTTTTTTTAACCAATTGTGGTTCTTGGAACTAAAATAAAGTGAAGACCAGAAATACCATCAAAGCAAAAAGAAAGTAAATGGCTTACTTATATTTTTGGGACGTAAAATGAGTCGAAAACTACAAATCTGTCAAATTCAAGGGCACATAATTCAGGAGGCGAGATATTAAAAGTAGCAATTAATCCATTACCAAACGGCAAAATTTGGAACTGTTCCAAATTCAAAGATATTGCAGACGACAATTTCAAGTGAATGAAATTTAAAATGTTCTGGTGTTTTGGGGTAGAAAACGTTGTGGAAAACGAAGAAATTGCTTGTCACAAGCAATTTCTTCATTTTCTCCACTGTTTTTCAAAGCCGTTACCTTTTAGATAGTCAAAAAGAGTCAAAGTGTGATAATGGGTTAAAAGGAAAACAAGAGCTGTCCGAAGAAAGCGCGCTCGACTTTCTAAGTTGCTTAGTATAAAGGGGGCATTAACTCCAAATATAGTGGAGCCAGGGTTATGTGCCCTGGAAGTAAGGTAGAGGGTGTGATGGTGAATAAGTATTCCAAGTTTTGGTTGAATCCCTTCGATAGTATGGAAGTTATTGATGTTTGTAAAAACTTTAACCTTTGTTGCAACGCCGACGCCAACGCCGATGCCCGGGTGACAGTATAAGCTCTCATTTTCTTCGAAAAGTCGAGCTAAAAAACGTGTGAAATTCGACTGACCTATTTATTCACCGCCCTTGACGTCATCAGGATCGTTGATGATTTTTGTGAGAGATTCCGTGACGACGGCGTCGGCCATGTCTGTGAACAAGTTTTAGATATTTTATTTCTAAGTTTGCAGATAAAAAGATCAAACATAGTTTTGTGGTATTCATAAAGCATAAATATTATCGTGATTATTACAATAACTAAAACTTTAAAGAAATTCCTTGTGTTGCAATTTCAGCAATAACTTTATTGGTATGTCTTGTGGCGATGGTTGATAAGTAATGGACCTAACTTAAATATAACATTTTGTTTGTTAGCATTAAGTGTAATGAGAGTAGATATGTTGATCAACAAGGTCGAATAATATTTACAAATCAGAAAGTTTCATCGTTCGACATCATCTTTAAAGAATATCTACACTTAAAGACACTTCTAACGCAACGCTAACCTTTTGGGTAATAACTTGAAATTGAATGAACCATTTTTCATCAAATTTTCAACAAATTTAATTCATTCACACTTGCATAATATCTGTAATTTTCTTAAAGAAACATTGAGTAGAAATGATTAAACTTGTAGTTCATATAATATGACTAGAAAACAAAAAGTCGCAAAAAAGCTGTGCGAGCTAATAACGTACATTCATGTTATTCATGTCACATCAGTAAAGTTAATGACATTCTGCTAACATTCTGTGTGCCCGTCATGGACCTAAATGACACGAAGACACCCCCACTCACCCATAAAGCATAATTGATGACGAATCTTTGCGGTATCATTCTTAACTCATCCCTTTTAAGTTCCTGTTCCAATTTTGAAAATGTTATGGAGCAAAAGGGCAAAAAGTAACAATTTCATTGATTTTGTGCATTGCTGACACTTACAAAACATTATTTTTTAAACAAAATAGGTGCAACTGAATTCTAGTATTGCTTCGCACGTGAACGCATGTTATCAAATCTTATGAAGCAGTGGTATGAGATATGAGCATGATTTGGTGACGCTACTTTGATGCTATTGAATTCTGCAATTGCATGGGGTTTTGTGACTTTTCATATTTGAGTCTTAGTGAAAAACCTTAATATTTTTTATGTTCGGATCAGTTGATTTTGATGAAATTTACAGAACACATGTTAACGTAGTTGATTTATATTTGCTGAAAATTTAATAAAATATACTGCATTATTTATCTACTTATGATGAAAAATGTAAGTGTTGCGTTGGAAGTGTCTTTAAAGGGACATTTCATTCCAATTTCAATTTTTTTTAAGTATGTCTTGATGCCAAGATTGGTTATTCTAATGAGTATAAATACTATTAGTTTTTTTTAAGTTGTTGCCAATAAGCGAGAAACACGCATTTAAAGTTGAGACATAATCGATAAATTGCATATAAATCCGAACTGTTGTCCACAACAATTTGTTCAAATTTAACACAAAAATATAAATTTCTCGTAAACGGCGCAATATTTTGGCTTGATATTTTCAAAATTTTCATAAGAAAATATGCTCTTTCAGATAAAAGTAAAATTTATGACAAAAAAATCTGAAATGTCTCTTTAAGTGTATAGTGCCCCTGTACCGTCTGTCTGCATTTAACTCACCAGAAACTAAGTAGAAGTATGGCCTACAGTATTCAGTATTTTCGTCGGAGTTTTATTTGTCACATTCTTTATAGGAACCGATAAATGAACTGGCAGCGCATCTCTGCCAGGTCATTTATCGTAAGATATACTTACCACTGAGGGCACTAGAAGACAAGGAGTCGGTATCACCATTGTTGCTGTTTTGTTCATCTCCAGCCAGATCCCGTACAACATTTGTTAAAGAATTCGTAACAGCTTCGTTAGCCATGGCTGGAATGACAGGGGGCATTTGTATAGCAATATAAAATATAGGTTTTACAGGTTATTTCATAATCGTTATGGTTAACCCTTTCCCAAAAAAAGCCCTGCTTTTGATGTTCAAAATACACAAAGATAGGGGAAACATTGAAACAAAAGAAGAAAATGCTGATGATCAACGATTTCTTCTTTTGCCTCAATCTTTTCTGGGCTTTATTTGAACAAAGATCAGTTGTTTTCAACCTCAATTTTGTCGTCCGCAGCAGCTTTCGAATTGGACCACCCTAGAATTTGCGAACGGGTTAATGCATATCGACATTTAAAAGAATACTAATTTATAGCTAATTATTACTTATTATTACTATTTGGACGAATAGCATTGACAATAATCGATGTCCAGATCAATGTTTCTTAACATTAATTCTAACATAATTTTTAAAACCTACATTTAATGAAAGGAATGTTGTTTTCTTTAAAAGGACAGACATGGACTCTACAGTTTTTTATGAATTTTTAAATTTTTCATTCATATGGATGACGAATCATTGTTTTCAACAGTGGGAAATCTGTATGCCTATAGATGGAAAGCATTTGAGAGAAAAAATGTTGATGACGATCTTATTTATTTCCCTCTAAAGCTAAAAGTTTTTCATAAAAAAAACATTCTTAGGCTAGATGAAAGGATGTCAAGCCAGAATTGTTTGGGAAAAGAGTACGTCAAAATACTACTCACCACTCAGCACACTAGAGGTGATCGAGGATGTGTCATCATGCATTCCACTAGTACCAACAACACAGGGGATAGATCCACGCGACGAGCATCTCGGACTGACCTTCACCCTCGTTATAATGAGGTCATGTGACCCCGACTCATCTTCAAGGTCACAAGGGGTCAAGGCCTTCTCTGTCCCATTTTCACGGGCCAGTATTCTCCGTAGAGAATTTCTTATTCGCGCCAACTGGAAATAATCGAAACTTTTACATGTAGACCTACGTATAGTACGCTTGAAACACGTTGTGTCGAAGTCGTACAGATCGAGAACGGCTATATTTGCCTCGAGATATCCGGAGTTCGACTCATTTGATTTTTGTTCAGTTTCTATTGAAATGATAGATGTAACATTTTGTGTTGCTTATCATGTAGATCTAATGTTTATAATTGAAAATTTAACATACATGTAGTAGGAAAATGAGGGAGTTATCGCTCGAGATGAGCTTCCTTCTTACTAAATGCCTATTTCAATGGCTTAAGTTGTATCAAATTTGTTTTGTTTATAATTCTTGATATTCATTTATGATTGAGGACGGATCACATTTTCACTTCGACTTCAACAGAAATTGGACTTATCCGATGTCGATTTACGAGTGTCGATTGTATAATGGTTTAAAGTCCTTGTCGCTACTTTAAAAACATTTCTAAAGTACTATGCGCTTTGAACGTGTCCCAAAAAAGGTACCAGAAGAGATAGAGGGGGAAAAAGCAAATGGAAATGAATGCAATAGATCAAGTATCTTCCTTTTCTCCAGATTTTCTAGCCTTGGAAAACATAAGGAGGAAATGTTGAATGCCATTTCTTTTCTATTTCCTGAATCATTTTCAGTGCTTACACAATTCGGGCATGGTTTTCGCTGGTATGACTAAATAAGTACATGTAGATTTACAAACCCTTTCGTTGATTCCTTTTCGTAATGTTACACACCAGGCAAAACATCCTGTACGGGTTTCGTTGGATTTCTTCTCTGACATTATCAGAATACTCTTTGAATTTATGTAACAAAGTTGAAAACTTGTAAGCGTAAAAACGTGCTAACTCTCGCAGACGATAATTGTCCAATGAGTGCGGTTGCTAGGTTGCCAAGTCACGTGGAACACATCAATTGATGACGTTTACGGCGTTTTGACGTCGATGACGTCATGAACGTGACGTTCACGTCCAATGCTTATACGAGACGACAAAATTTCTCTGTGTTTCAAACTAAAAGATGCCGCTCGTATCGATACGAGCGACAATATGACGACATACGGATTTTCATTTATTTGCGGTATATTTAGACGCAAAATATATCTAGTCCGTAGGCACATCTGTAATAGCAATGTAAAAGGACGAAAGTTTGTAAACCAATAGGGCCTACGACACAATTTTAGGGTAATTCAAATTCAAAGACGAAGACAATTTCAAGTGAATGAAATCTCTATTATTCATTACCTCTCTCGCTGGATCGAAAACATTGAAGGAAATGACATTATTTGTCAGAAGAAAATCTCTTCATTTTCTACAATGTTTTCCAAAGCCTTCATCTTGTGGGACTCTAAGATTTTCAAGTGACTTCTACAGTTCACACATTAATGCGTCTTCTTAAATTCAAATTTTGACTTGTTTATAGTTGTCACAAAACATCGGTCCTTTTAGGTGGGACACTCTTGAAGAGAAATATTTCACAAAATATCTCTTTCCTGATGATGCCAATCAAAGTATAGCCAGTTGATAACAATTTTGAAAATGGCACAAAGTATACAACAGGCAAAGTAGAAGATACTTAATGCAATATGTAACTCGAAAAAGCTTCAAATCAGTTCTTACCAATACTTAAAACGATAGACATCTACGTAGGCAATGTTTGCCTTTCTTGATGCGTTTTGAAACGCGGGTTACATTCGAAAATGTCGGAACTACAGCTTGAATAAACTGTAGTTACGACATTTTCGAACGCAACCGACGATGTATCATTATTTATATAGATCTAGAAATAACAAGATATCACTGGAATAATGATACAAAGTCAAGGAAATTATTCGGGTCTGACCGCAAACATTTAAACCTATCCCAAACGGCAAAAATTCCCGTATTAAAGCTTCTGCGAATGACAAAATATTTGTTAGTAAAGATGGAATTTATATCCATTATAGCACAGAAAATATTGAGGCAAAAGGAGAAAATGCTGATTATCGACATTTTCTTCTTTTGCCTCAATGTTTTCCCAAGCGACTTCTATTTGGGGCGTCAAAAGCAGGTCTTACTTGGGAAAGTGTTAATTGAGAGAGTGGAGAGGACATAATAAAGCATCAGAAAACTGAATGAATGTCCATCAACATATCTTTTAATTCATAATATCATTTACTTCAGCACTTAACAAATACAAGTATTTTATAATATTATGGCATCCTGACAATGAACATTGATCGATCTTGGCTACTATTGTAATTTATTTATTTGTGAGTTCATTTATTTTTTTATATCTATTTATTTATTTCACTTACATACATATTTCACAACAAATGACCTGGCAGACATTCATAGCTAAAAGATTGTCAATGTTCTGCTAGGTCATTTATTAAGATATTGATACCAAGACAAGAACATTCATTATCTTTTGTCTCATCTTCGTGAGTTCTGTTCATTAAATCCTTTCCAAAAAGCAAAATTTTAGGGTGGTCGTTTTAGAAAACTGTTACAAACAACAAAATGGAAACTAATTAGAATGTTATTTGTGGATACAATAAGTTTATAACACACACAATTTTGGGACAAAAGGAGATAATTATGGTTATCATCATCATTTTGCACTAATGTTTTTTTTTCAAAACCATTTCTAAGACTATAAGCAGCTCCTTGTTTGGTTAAGGGTTGATTGAGTCTACAATTTTGATTTCTGACAATAGTATGACACTTTTCCAAGCAACAACTAGATCTACTTGTTGACTTGCAGTATTTTCATTTTTCCTAGCCATCAGACAGCAAATACAAAGGGACAAAACTGATATTGAACTTTTATGATTCATGATTTAATTCCCTTTACATCAATGCAAAATTCCAATAATTGTTCAAATCGTTCCTAAACAAGTCCTGATTTTAACCTCAAGAAAACAGATATTGAAAAACATGATAAATGTGATAAGGAAATTAAAGTGAGTAATTTAACTTTGGAGAAAGAAAAAATGTCTTAAATTGTTATTGCACATCTGTATGAGTTTATTCTATTTTTGGTGATCAGTGATGAGACTAGACAAGCACTGTGTATGTTTAACCCTTTCCCAAACGACAAAAAATTTGACTGTTCCAATTTGAAAGCTGCTGCAGGCGACAAAATATATGTTGAAAAAGATTGATTTTGAGCAAACTTTAGCACAGAAAACATTGAGGCAAAAGGAGAAACTGCTGATTATCAGCAGTTTCTTCTTTTGTTTCAATGTTTTCCCAAGCCTGTTCTATTAGGGACGTCACAACCAGGTCTTGTTTGGGAAAGGGTTAAGTGTACAAAACAAAAATATGGCACATGGAATGTATTTGTTAAAATATGAAATTGTTCAATGAAACATATTCATGAGCCAAGACCTGAATAACAGGGGCAATTATGGCATTTTAGACCAAAATGGATCTAAATGAGCCTTTATATACCCTTTGACTGATCCATATTCATATTGCTGTCTAATAGTTTCTTCATAATCTGTAAAAACTCTCTTAGAGTAGCGTATCGTCACTTTTCCACAAAAACCTTGTAACTGCAGCTTGTTCTAAGCTGCAGTTACATGATTTTTATTGAAAAGCAGCTATATTCTTATCAAGCTGCACTTAGCCTAGGCACAGGTTGATCAGGAAATATGGCAATCTGAAATGCTACTATGACCATTTTTTTTTCCAAATCTCAACTCATTTATTGTTGTTTTTTACAAATATAGCACTAAATAGCGTTTTAAAGTGATATTGAGGTGGGTGTTGTTTTGGATCTGTCAATTCTGTCACATTTCCATACCATTCCAGTCCACACCATTGAAGAAAGGATGAGCTTTTATATCTTCTACTCCATTCATTCCCGATCCCAGTCTCTCCCTCGGGTTGAATCTTAGTAACTGAAAATACAAAATGGACAAAATTTAGAACATTAAGTGAAAGGACAACATTCATTTGCTAGTTTAGCAATATCTCCTATACACATTTCTAGACGGAGGAATTTTAGCCTTCCAAATTTAAAGCTGTTGCAGAAGACAATTTGAAGTCACTTAAATTCTATTTTTTTAATCACTAAGAAGAAAACATAGTGGGAAATGAAGACTTTGCTTGTCACAAGCAATTTCTTCATTTTCCACAATGGTCACTGTGAGGTAATGGGTTAACCTTCATTCTGATGACTTTTAAGAGTAATTTCAGCAGCAGCTTTTACATCATAACATATAGAACAGCCTTCATATTAGAACAGCCTAAATTTGTGCCATTTGTCAAAGGGTTAACAAAGTTGAAATCTGATATTTTCTCTCACAAAACAACAGTTCACAAGAACAAAAACCACATATCAAATTACAGCCACCCACATAAGCAGAGTAAACAGCTGCGGTTTTGTAAAACCAGGAAAATTGTGAACGCCTGATTCTAGACATGGGAAAAGTGCAAAAATGTTACAAGTACATATGCACTGTACATATGCTTACAACAGTTTTACATAAATTCCTCAAACTAGACTTATTATTATAGAACTTTGCATCAATTAATTATATTTACTGTTTTCCTAGTGCTTTTTTAAAAAATATCTTACAGTACCAGGGGTTTTTCCCCTTAAGAAAGTGACACTGGTTACCAGCGTCTTCCCCTCCAGAAATAATGCAATTTTTTCCCAAAGAAATAAATTTCCCCATGATATATTTTCAAAAATCACTATAAAAACCCAAAGAAAATATCAAATAAACCTTTTCCACAATTTCTGCAGCTTTACGAATTAGCCCTGCTTGTTCTTAAGCATACATTAGTGGGTATAAGAGTGTTTTAGTCAATCAAGTGCACTTTTTCTGAATCATACAATTTTCCCCCAAAACTGGGATACTAGGCATGACTTTTCCCCTTTCTACCAGCGTCCTGTGTCTTCCACTAATCCTAAAAAAAGCCCTGAGTACTAAACTAATCATTCATTAAATTTATGTTTTGGAAAAGGTGAAAACCTTTCCAAAACAAGATGTCACCTTGTTTTGACTTCCCTTAACCCTTTCCAAAACAACAAAATTTTAGGGTGGACTAAATTGAAAGCTGCTGCAGACGGCAAAATGAGTACTGCCAAGGAAAGGATTGTGAACAAAATAGCTCAGAAAATATTGAGGCAAAATGAGAAAGTGCTGATATCAGCACTTTCTTCTTTTGCCTTAACTCTTGTCCTGCTGATATCAGATATTGTTTCAGACAAATTTACAGGCATTTCAATGCGATTAGCTCAGGTTTTTGTTACAATAATGGAGTAAAAAGCAGGCAGTATAGGTTAAGATCAGACTGCACGTCTGTGCAGGCTGATCTTAGTATATTCTGCCTGCCAAAGCTTTTGTCATGAAGGGAAATTGACGTGACCAGCATGGGAAGGGTTAATGTTTTCACAAGCCTTTCCTACTAGGGACGTCAAAAGCAGGTCTTGTATGGGAAAGGGTTAAGGATTACAATCCATCATTATCTACACAAGAGCCGTCATAGACGGATTATGCTCCCTGAATAAGTGTTTGTCACAAAATAACAAGAGCTGTCCGAAGACTTTCTAAGTTGCTTAGTATAAAGGGGGCATAACTCCAAATATAGTGGAGCCTGGGTCATGGGCTCTGGTAGTAAGGTAGAGGGTGTGATGGTGAATAAGTATTCCAAGTTTGGGTTGAATCCCTTTGATAGTATGGAAGTTATTGATGTTTGAAAAAACTTTAACCTTTGTTGCAACGCCGACACCGATGCCAGGGTGACAGTATAAGCTCTCATTTTCTTCGAAAAGTCGAGCTAAAAACTATCATTCATTAAGTCCCCTTTTCCCATGATGCATTTATTGTATACACATTATAATAGAATATGGTCTAGAACATCTCGTTTATCACATAAGTACAAAATTTCATTAAATTCTGCCCATGAAATGAAGAGAAATTAGAGAAAAACTAATTTTTACATTAACCCCTTCGCTGCCCCGTGACGACCTGAGCTGTCCTGCAAAAATGTTGCTACATTGCCCCGGGACGGCCTGGGCTGTCATGAGGGCAGACCGATGTTTTTTTAAGAACAAAAAATGTTTTGTTTTTTTTTCACTCCAAAATGAATGAAAATATATCTTTAAAAAAAAATATAAGGTTTTATGTAGTTTTATTAAATAGTTTTTTAGTTATAAGTTGATTTCTTACACTATCATCATTTTTCTAATTTCTTGGAAAATATCCTGGCAAATAGGAACCAATTTTCCTATATTTGTCTGGCAGCGAAGGGGTTAAGGTCCCTTTTTCCATGACACAGCCTCAAATTAAGAAACTGAGAAAAGAGTCTCTAGGGATTGTCCCAGGGAGTTAACATGTGAAGTTTCATTGAATTTGGTCCAAGGATTGCTGAGATCTGGCTGTGGACGGACGGACGGACACATGGATGGACGATGGACGGACAGACAGCATGGCGACTATATGCTCCCCCGAAATTTTTTCTGGGAGAATATCAATACTTTCCTGCATCTTTGGGTGTCATCAAAGGCAACGTACATTAACAAGGGTATACCATCATCAATCTCTATGGGCATGGATGACGCCCGAAGTTGCACAAAGTGTTTTATATCTAATGATGATGGAATAACTTAAAAGTATCTAAAACCTTCTCCTGCTGTATTGTACACGCTTACGCACTTACAACAACTATACATGTATGAAAACTTACAAACAACATTTTTCTTTGTGGTAATACACAACAATAATATTCTGGCAATGGAACAAAATGTTCATACCTCAAACAGTAGACCTTTAGCCTCCTCCGAGAGATGTTCAGGTATACACAGTTGTGTATGTGAGGTTATACCGTCTGGATGGCACATGAGCAAGGACTGTAAATATATACAACATAAATCAGAAAGTGTAGACCAAGATCACTCATTTAATAATTAATCAGGAATACAGAGTTGTGTATGCGAGGTTATACCATCAGGATGGCACATTAACAGCGACTGTAAATATATACAACATGAATCAGATAGTGTAGATCAAGATCAGCAAGTAGAGATAATTATGTAGCCCACTTGTTTGATACTTGATATCTCATTTGATAATTAATCAGGAATACAGAGTTGTGTATGTGAGGTTATACCATCAGGATGGCACATGAGCAGGGACTGTAAATATATACAACATGAATCAGATAGTGTAGATCAAGATCAGCATGTACAGATGATAGTGTAGCCCCCTCATTTGATAATCAATCAGGAATAAACAGCTGTGTATGTGAGGTTATACCATCAGGATGGCACATGAGTAGCGACTGTAAATATATACGACATGAATCAGATAGTGTAGATCAAGATCAGCACGTAGAGATAATTATGTGGCCCACTTGTTTGATACTTGATCTCTCATTTGATAATTGACCAGGAGGAAGCTTTCACAGACCAATATAGACTGTGCATATGAACAGGCTGATCAGGATCATTGTTGGGCTCAAATGCCTTAACACTTTCCCAAACAAGACCTTGTTTTGACATCTTTGATAGAAAATGCTGGGAAAACATTGAGGCAAAAGAAGAAAATGCTGATATCCAGCATTTTCACTTTTTGCCTCAATATTTTCCATGCTATTTTATACACATATTTCAACTTATTCAACAATGATTTTGTCGTCTGTATCAGCTTTCAAATTGGATCACCCGAAAATATTGTCATTCGGAAAATGCCTTAAGGGACACTTTTCTAGATCCCAGCTCAATCATATAAAAATCCTACCTTTCCTACCAGCAGTTCATACAGCAAGACTCCTAGACTCCACCAATCACACACTTCTGTATGGCCGCTTATAGAACACACCTCTACAATATAATTATACATAATATTGACAACAAATGACAAACTGATATTGAGTGTCTAGTTGACTAATCAAATAATTGATTCAGTCCATAGTTATATTTTGTTAATGTCAGACAAACTATTAATGAATCTAAATTGGAATTGAGTTTATTGGGGTTTTACGCCGTTTTCAACTAACAGGGGGATCTAAATTGGAAGAAATAAAAGAAGAAGTGATGTAAAAACTAGAAGCACTAGTATTTAGTAGTAATCTCCTTTTTAAGTGGGTCTGACAAGTGATTTAACAAATGATAGATATGTGAAAATAACCACATACTTTGGCAGATCATGTAAGTTGTTTGAAGGAAAAGAAGCTAATACATATTTTGATTTTTAAACAAAAATCATTATGATTTGCTAACTTTTTTGTAGGGATGGCAAAACAATAGATTGTTTGGAAAACATACCTGGAGCGACATATAAATTCTGGACAGCCTCAAAGTCAAGGATATCATTGACCTGATTGATCTGGCAAAAGTAGGTCAAGGTCGCGTGACCTTGGTCACCAAGGAGAATGTTTTCTGGCTTCAATTCTCTGGAAAACATTCAACAGTTAGGTAAATATAAACATTTTAGTTTTCATGTCACATCTTTATCTAAAAATTTCTGCAATTAATTCAAAATTTGTTCATGCTGAATCTAACACATAACCACTACACTCGTTCTCAGAATAGGACGTCGATTCCAATTTGCAAATTGAGAAAAAATGAACTTCTTCAAAACCGTTGTTTTTCTTTTTAATTCTGTAGAACAAACATTTATGAACAATAATGCGAAATATCAGAACTCAAATACAGCGATTTTTATTTTTTGCAATACTTTTCTTAACTCTGGTATAAATTAAGTGTAATCTGCGTTATGAGTAAATAATTGACAATATTTTACGGATTATTTTACATTTCACTGTAAGAAATGATTTTATCATATTTCTTGATATTCTAACTGAAAAAAGTTTGTTATTTTTTATTCTGAATTCCCATTCTCAGTTTTTAAATAGTCATTTTGATAGATCTGTCGACGGTGAAAATACTCATTCTTTCAAAACTACAAATAAAAGTAGATAAAAATTATCAAGTTGTCGATCTACAACTTTAATCCTGTAATAAATGTAATTTACTATTTAAACAGATATAAAAAGTATCTATTCTTTGTGCTTGTTTGCGAAATTTTACTTTCAAAATTGCCTGTCCTCGTCATAACGTAGATTAAATCACGACATAGAGTAGATTACACCAAATTGTAAATGACTAATTTGAGCTTAACAAACCGTAGGGTGCCAAGGAAAATACTATAAATATGCTTAAAATACTCGTGAAGAAGTTTTCAGACATTTATGAATGTAAAATTCTCTGAGGGAAACTATATAAATACCGTAGACAGTAACAAGAACAGTAACAACTTTGAAATTATAGACTGAAATTCTCAACGCTATGGTTTTTACTCTCATGATTCTTTTCTGAATATCAAAACCTTTTATTGAATATGTGTAATGATTTTTCTAAAAGTTCCTTGTAAATTTTCAAAACAATCTTAGATGCGCACAAGCGAAAAGAAAGGGTATCATACACGAAGAATAATACCCCTTTCCTCCGAAGTCCTGGTTCTGATTACCCTCTAGAATGGAAAGCAAGAAATAGATACGGAAAAGAAAATGCCAATAGTAAGCATTTTCTTCTTTTCCTGAAAAGTTTCTATGTTATGAATAGCACACTGTCTGGTTTGAGTAACATTTGTTTCACCTTCAAATTTGGGTTTAAATTTAGACCAGTCTAAAATTTCCCTTTATTATCCATATTCAGAATGCGTATGTTACATGATTTAGTATTTTTTCATGAATGTAATAATTATAAAGGCTCTGTGAAGCAAAAGTCAAATTTGTGCGGATCTTTATTTTTGTAATGAATATTGTTTTCAAAATATAAAAAAAAAATGAAAGAAAGAAACGAACGCATCCGTATCAATGTACACAATGAGGCAGAACATTTAAGTGTCTAAATTCATTTTCCAATGCACTCTCCAAGAATAGTGTATCTGCGACAGTCTCGACCCATGGCACATGGTTGAATGATTCTGCGTACAATGCAATCAAGCTTAACCAACAGTTGGTCAACAGGGACAATTTCTCAAACAGCAAACACTCAGCCTTGCAATTCAAACAATTCTGTTGATGACAAAATTGGTGTTGACATTGAATGAATTAATGTGAAGTATAGCTTAGAAAATAATTATTCAAAGAGAGAAAAAAACTGAATATCGGCATTTTTTGTCTTTTGTTTTAGTATTTTCTCAAAACGTTTCATTCAAGGGCATCAAAACAGTGAAAAATCAGTAAGAGTTGGTGTTACCTGTGCAATGTGCCACTTTTAAAACGTAAAATTTGATTTGTAATCTATGTTATTTACTTTGGTAATCTACGTTAAGATATCTAATTAAATTACTTTGATTCGACGCGGAAAATAAATATCTATGCGAGTAGATTTGGACATTCGGCATCTAAAACACACAATAACATCGGTTTACATGATATGATATCTTAAAGATATACTGGTAGAGCTTTAGAGCAGATATATATCCATTTTTGAAAGCTACGTTATCGCCTTTTTGCACAACATATCAATTCAATCTTTTGAGTGAAATTACAATGAAAACATGTCAGACAATTGTTGTGCTTTTAGATTCGAAAACAATCCACATTTCTTTAAGGATTACATTTAGGTTTCTGCAATAATGCACTATAAATATTAGAGGGTAAGTCATAAATTCTATACACGAATTCAAAGTTTGTGTTAATAAGTGTGCTTTAATCAGGTCTGTTGTCACAATTTGGAAAACATCTTATACAGTTTTTGTATCAATATATCCTTCATAGTATGAAAATTTATAAAACCGTAAAGAAATTATGGAAATTCTTTAAAAACATGTAACTTACCTCGAATTCTGCCACCCGTCACAGACTTCTAATGACACTCCACAAGACTGACATGTTGGACAATGAAACAAGGAACATGTTTTTTTCAGACTCTGTATGCATATCCTACAGTTTAACAACCAATAAATCTCTCTAACGGGCTCAAAACAGCGAATTTCGTGTTTTTCACTAACGTAGCTTACATCACGTAAATTACTGCATAGGAAACTTTTCTCGACTGACAATTCGGAAAAGATATGAAAGAGTAATTTATTAGCGCTATTTCCTTCTTAAGTTCAATCCTACTTCCTACTATATTGGTTATTTTTCTATTTCTTCTAGTATGGGGAAAATGTCACTAACGTAAATTACAAGCTTAAAACAACGGTCTTACCTTGGTTGCATTATTGTGTTTTTAAACAAAACATGGAACACATGTGTGTCTATATTGCAGTCTGATTATTCAAATGCTTGTTTAAGATGTTAATTTCGTTGATAATCATTGATTTAAAGGAGTTCTTGAATTATTTATTATTTTTCTAAATGATGCTTAACGTAGATTACCTAAATTCGGGGACAAAATATTATTGCGGATATTTTTTTCTTTTTACCTCAATTAGTGAAATATTGCTTATTTTTACGTTGGCACATATCCATTTATCAGTTTCGAAAATATCTTTTTTGCATTGCATTTTGCCAACTTGCCCATAAAAGCTTCAAATCAACAACGAACAGCTCGGGGACAGGCGAAAAATCGACCCCTTGGTATAAACATGGATTACCCAAATCCATAAAGTTGTAGACTATGATGAGTTTTACCCATTTTTTATTTGTACAATAGATTATTTTCAAGGTATGCAAACTTATTTTGAACTATTGATGATTTTCTATTTTTTATATATTTTTTAATAGCGAAGACAGCCTTTTTCAGAAATCGACGTCCTATTCTGAGAACAAGTGACTAGTCTTAGTCATATTTGTTTGAGATACATAAGTGAAGCAAAACTTGTCTTATTAGATATAATTATATAATATATATATTAGATATAATTATATAATTGGCCTTATGATGATGTTAGCCAAGTCTTACTGTAATAAAATAAAGAACTTGTCCCATTTTTTGCCTGGACAACAGTAAGATATCCATCCCATCATTAGATACTTATCCCTTTGTGAAATTTTGCCTCCATCTTCGGTATCATATTGGTGACAAAAAATTGATAAGGGTTTCTAGATTTTAAAAATTTGGATAACCTTGTCAATCTCTGTTCTCACTTATGCCATGAAAGTTGCACCACATGTTTGGTATCTAATGACATCATTTTTGGGCCTAATACGCAAAAATTTGCACCCGCAAAAATTACCAGTAGTATAATTGAAAATATGATGCGTCATAGATCTAAACCTGTCAGTAAGCATGAAATATAACTCACCTACAAACAATACCCAGTGCATGTAGTCTAGACAAAGCAACCACAATTTCAGCTGCCCATCTCTTGATGAAAGACTCAGGTATTTTGATCTGATCCGGACTCACGGCCGTCATATCTAGTTGTTCAAACAGATGTGAGATGGTCTTCTGCCTGGTTCTAGATGGGGAACCAGTTCCATATTCACTAGACAACGATCGACTCAACTCTCCAGAGTTGACCCGATTAAGGGTTAATTTTCTCGGCACTTGGGTCACGATTGTAGATGTCCTTGACCTTGAAAGGTCAACCGAACTAGACTCACTTATCAATTTCCCCTCAAAATCAAGGTCATTGTTTTCTGAATTTTTAGAATTTGCGTCATTAGGTATGGCTTTGGAATCATCTTTAGATGATAATTTGTTTTCCTGAACGTCGATTGAGCATGGTCTGCTTGGAACGTCTGAGGTTCTGGAGTTTGTGTCTGATTGGCTATCTGATGAATCGCCATGGCGATGGAGGTCGTATATACTCGGTTCTTCGATACTTTGAGCATCTGATTCAGCATTATTCTCGACAGATAGACCAAGATCATGCCGCACAAAAGACTCAGTCTGAGTATCAGACTGAGTCTTTTGCGCGTCAGGATCTTGATCTATCTGAGAGAGAGTTCTCTCTACTGATCTAAGTAACTCTTTGGAGCTTTCTATAAGGTCACTTTGAGCATTTATATCATTGATATCACCATTTTCTTTTGAAGAATCTCTTTCACTATCTACTCCTATATCATTATCTATATCTGACAATTTGTTTGTTATATCTGTATTAAAAACTTCATTATCTTTATCACCGTTTGGTTCAGTAACTTCGTGAATAACATTAATATTCTCAGACAGTATACTATTCTGCCTAGAGGCAGGTTCCTTATCACTGTCAAAACTATTTATACTAAAATTCTCCAGCGGTGTTTTGTTCTCGTTTAATAAATCCTTAAACTGACCAGCAGTTTGGGAATTCTGTCTGTCAAGGTTTGCAGGACTTGACTCAAATGTTTCAATATCACCGTCAATATTTTCTTCGGAAGAAAAACTTGTAAAGCGTCTCGGACGACCATCACTATCCTGTGGTATTTCAGCACTAGTCTTTATGTCATCAACTGGTAAACTGTCTTTATCTAGCACATTACTGTCTAAATCTAGCTGGAAATCATCTTCTTCTAAATCTCTTAAATGTTCATTAACCTTACATATATTAACGTCATCCTCTCCTTTCACATACTTAATTGCACTATTTTCATCATCTATTGTATCAAGTTTAGAAACAACTTTATTATCATTATTTGCAGGTATATCATTACTGTGATCTATAAAGGATTTTCTCTTATTGTCATCAGTGTGGATTTTGAATCCTGAATACACATTACTATCATCCTGAGTTGCGAACTCATCGTCCCTGGCCCCTGGTCCCCCTTCCTTCCCATGATTCTGTGCATACTGCAGGTAGGCCCCGACATAATCCCACAGTTTTCCCCCACTCATGTACTGTAAGAGGAGGTATATTGTACTAGGTGTCTCATAAAACTTGTGTAGCCCCACCATATATGGGCAGGATGTGGGCAGAATGTTGGGTCTGTTTCTGTTAGCCAGGCTGGACTTGTATAATCTCTGAAATGGTAAACAAACTGCTATTCACTAAACAACATGGTGGAAAAAGTCTATCATTACTTCTAACAAGAGCTTTGCAGAACAGAAAACATATCAACATACACCCTTTGGGGCTTGTCAGTAAAATTGGCCATGCACTTTTTCAATACAAGGGTAAACACAACAAAAATTCAATGTGACAGGCTTGATCAAATTCTAGCTAAAACTGTCGGAAGAGTTGCGCCCATAAAACGGGCAATTTTTAAAGTCAAGAGCAGATAATTCAAAAAGGAAAGACTTATCTGAATTCTGTAATAAAAACATGTGCATAACTAGACACCATAGAGATCCATTGTGGCAAGTTTGATCAAATTCTGATAACAAGAGGGCCGTTGGCCCTAGGTCGCTCACCTGAGATGGGTTTTTTATAACAAATCAGATCTTTTACAGGTAATGTAATAAAGTAGATGCTGCCCCTGATAAGCAGATTTTAACAAGAAGTCCCCTTTTACCGTGACAAGGCTTCATATTGAAAAACAAAGAAAAGTACCTCTTAGCAATATCATAAGTAATGCAAATAGGAAGTTTTGTCAAATTTGGCTCTGTGGTTATGGAGAAATTGCTTCTGAAAGATTTCGTGTAATTTCTCTTTTTATGTTGTTATGGCAACCAGATTTTGTTTGTTTATAGATTTCAATTCTTTAAGCAATTTTTAAAAGGGACTTCCTAAGGAATATTTCTGCAAAGTTTGGTTGAAATTAGCCTGGTAGTTTAGGAGGAGATGTCATTCAAAGATGCCATTGAGATTTGGTCGAATTTCTCCTTTTCTGTTGCCATGGCAACCACAGCTTTTAACGGATTTCAATTATTTTAGCAAATCTTCAAAAGAACCTCCTAAAAAATCATTCTGCCAAGTTTGGTTGAAATTGGCCGAGTAGTTTAGAGGAGATGTCGTTCAAAGAAATTATTGAGATTTGTCAAATTTCTCCTTTTTTGTTACCATGGCAACCAGAGTTTTTAATGGATTTCAATTCTTTTCGCAATTTTTAACAAAGACCTCCTAAGGAATAATTCTGCCAAGTTTGGTTGAAATTGGCCAGGTAGTTTAGGAGGAGATGTCGTTCAAAGATGTTATAGAGATTTAGTCAAATTTATCCTTTTTTCTTGCCATGGCAACCAGAGTTTTTTATGGATTTCCATTCTTTTAGCAATTCTTAAAGGGTATTACCTTAGGAACATTCCTGCCAAGTTTGGTTGAAATTGGCCTAGTAATTTAGGAGGAGATGTCATTTAAAGAAATTGTTGACGGACGATGCGCGGACAAAAGGTGATCACAATAGCTCATTTTGTGCTCGGGTGAGCTAAAAATTGTAGGAGTTGTGCACACAAGAAATTGCCGACAGAAAGATGGACAGACTGTGACAGACAAAGGGACAAACAGGACCTTCGGGGCACTTTATGAAAATTTGAAAAATCTAATCTTTCATTTGGTAATAAAGTATTTGAAAAATATCCCTACCTTCACGACAAAAGTTTCCTCTGTAGCTTTATCCAGTACAAGTATTACTTTATCTATAGTTCCCAAAACTTTAAACTTCTTCAGGTCACTGTAGGGGCCCCTGATAAAGGTCAAGGCTGGGTCAACTTCGGTGGTAGGGCTTAATGTACTGTTCATCTGAAACGACAAAACATTCAGAGTCAAGTAAAATATTACGAGATACTTAGTTTTCTTTATGGCTTCAGTAATTCCATTTCTATTTGTAGAATTAATAGTGTGTCAATCTTTAACCTTTTCCCAGATTTGAACATATACTGTTTTCAGCCTTTTAGTATTTGAGAACAATGTGGATCTAGATCAGCATGTGCCTATGCACAGTCTGATATAGATCCATATTGTTCTCTAAGAGCTTCTTTATTGGCTATAGCAACTATAACTTAGTAGAATGGATCCTTATTAGATTGCAAATGACCATTTGTTATCATACATTCTTTTTCAATAATTTCAAAGGGATGAATCTTTTCCCCAGCATTCATTTGCAATTGATCAATAAACTTGCGTTATCAGACAAATCAGTGGATTTTATTACACTTACAGCCCATCTCTGATCATCAGAAGCCTCTTCTGCTAGATGTCTGTTATACAGGTCCTCAGCTTTCATCAAGTATTGTGCTGTCTTTCTTCTTACAGCATCCCTTCTACCTTTATTCTTGTCACCTACATAACCAATCAATCTTTTAGGAATAATTAACCGCCATTACTCCTTAAAGATATTCAATCCTTCTGTTCATTAGACACCAAACACTAAGCGCATCTTTGGGCGTCATCCACAGCAACAGAAATTGCCGATGGCATCACTCATCAATTTCTGTTGCCCATGATGATGCCTGGCAATTATGGAGGCCATACCATCATCAATTTCCGTTACCATGGATGACACGTTAAGTTGCAGGAAGTGTTTTTTATCATTACTGACGAATGGAATACCTTTAGAAATGACAAGAGGGCCAGAATGGCCCTATATCGCTCACCTGAAAGAAGTTTAAGACACGCCCACTTTTTTTGACGAATCAAAAATTTGCAAACAAATTTTGAAAAGGGTCACTCAAGGAACATCGTTGCCAAATTTGTTTCAAATTGACCCTATGCTTGATTTTTAAAGAATTTTCTTATGATTTCTCTAAGTCAGATGAGCCACGCCCTGCCACGCCCACTTTTTTGACCAATACAAAATTTGCCAACATATTTTGAAAAGGGTCGCTCAAGGAACATTCCTGTAAAGTTTGCTTCAAATTGGGCCAATGGATGATTTTTAAAGAATTTTCTTAGGATTTCTGTAAGTCTGATAAGCCACGCCCAATTTTTTCTGGCGAATAAAAAATTTGAGAAAATATTTTGAAAAGAGTCACCCAAGGAACATTTCTGCCAAGTGTGGTTCAAATTGGGCCAATGGTTGATTTTTAAAGAATTTTCTTATGATTTCTCCGGGACCGGTAAATGCTGACCTGCCACAGCCACAATTTTGGATGAATAAAAAATCTGCGAACAAATCTTAAGAAGGGTCACCCAAGGAACATTCCTGCAAAATTTGGTTTTAATTGGCCTTGTGGTTAAGGAGAAGAAGATTTTTGAAGAATTTTTTTAACAATTTCTCTTGGTTAGATAAGCCCCGCCCTGCCACACCCACATTTTTTGACGAAACTATAAATTTATGGACAAATGTTGAAAAGGGTCACTCAAGGAACAATTCTGCCAAGTTTGGTTCAAATTGGCCCATTGGTTGATTTTTAAAGAATTTTCTTAGGATTTCTCTAAGGCTGATAAGCCCCTTCCTCCCTGCCACGCCCTCTTTTTTTGACAAATGTAAAAATTTGTGAATTAATTTTGAAAAGAGAGACTCAAAGAACAATAGCTCCCCTCGAGCACTTTGTGCTCAGGTGAGCTAATAATTCATTCCATTACCAGACAATCAACACTTTTTTAGACTGGTTCAAATTCAAAGATGTTGCACATGTCATTTTCAAGTGAATAACATTTTACATTGTTTGATCTTTCTTTGGATAGAATCCATTGTGGGAAATATCTGATTCCTTATAAAATACCAAATGCTCTCTTTTAAAATACATTTTGTATATCATACATTATAGCTTAGACAAATGTAATGCTATTTTCTAAAAATGTTTCTATGTCATTTTATCAATTTGTGTAGATTTTAATTCATACATCTATCAGTTCAAAATATTCTCTTTTATTTATAGATACTTCATTATTCCAAAGGTAGATGGCTCTTTAAATGACACAACTCACTTTGTACCCCCATGAGGAGTATCCCAACACAAGACTTGTATGTAGAGAACGCCTGTTCATATTCTCCGTTAGCCTCCAGTTCTTGTGCGAGACAGATCTGGTTAGCTGCCTGATGTATATAGTCATCTTTACCGCCGAGATCCATGGTTGACACACTCTCCATCGTCATTGATCGCTGTCGTAGAGGGGACTTGAACACCTTGACATTCTGCTGGAGAAATAAATGTCTTGTATTAGTTGAAGTCGTTTCACATATCATTAACATATATTAACCCTTTCCCAAACAAGATCTGGTTTTGATGTCCCAAATAGTAATGGCTTGGGAAAACATTGAAACAAAAGAAGAAACTGCTGATAACCAGCAGTGTCTCCTTTTGTCTCAATATTTTCTGTGCCATATTTTCACATATCCTATCTTTAATAACATCCTTTTTTTTCATTTTTTACAGTTTTTGAAGTGGATCACCCCAAAATTTTGTCGCTTGGGAACGGGTTAAAAGGTTTCTTTAGCAAGACAGATCTGGTTAGCTGCCTGATGTATATAGTCGTCTTTACCGCCGAGATCCATGGTAGACACGCTCTCCATCGTCATTGACCGCTGTCGTAGTGGGGACTTAAACACCTTGACATTCTGGTCAAGAAATACAGATAACCTAGTAACAGGGGTGATAACAGCCAGACAGATCTGGTTAGCTGCCTGATGTATATAGATCTAGTCGTCTTTACCGCCGAGATCCATGGTCGACACACTCTCCATCGTCATAGACCGCTGTCGTAGTGGGGACTTGAATACCTTCACATTCTGGTCAAGAAATACAGATAACCTAGTAACAGGGGTGATAACAGCCAGACAGATCTGGTTAGCTGCCTGGTGTATATAGTCGTCTTTACCGCCGAGATCCATGGTCGACACGCTCTCCATCGTCATAGACCGCTGTCGTAGTGGGGACTTAAACACCTTGACATTCTGGTGGAGATACATAGATAACCTAGTAAAGGTCTTTTTGACTTAAAAAGTATTAGTTGAAGTCAATTCACATATAAGTTCCAAGTTTTTACACATTCTTATTTAATCATTTGTCCAAACACTGCATATGGTCAAAAACAAGAGCTTTTCAGAGTGGCGCATACACATCCAAGATGGGTTTGTCAGTGAAATAGGGCATTATTTTCAAGGGTAGATTATTCAAGAACAACAAGAGTTATCTAAATTTAAAAGAGGCATGCATAACACTATGGAGATTCCTTGGAACAAAATCTGTTGGAATCTGTAGGAGTTGCACGCACAAAAAATTGCTAGACCATCAGACAGATAAATGGATGGACAACAAGGGCCATAACATAATACTACCCTTCTGGCATTTAAAAAGCACAGCAAAAAATTTAATTTGTCATTCTGAAGACTGAAGATATATCATTGAATTTATTATTTTTTTCATTAAAGAAATGAACAATACTTTCACAATAAGTAATAGTTTGTTCTTACTCAACAAATTAAGACAGCATTTAAGTGAATTGTATGAAGCAATTGTAAGTTGATATAATTGCAGGGGTTTTTCCCCTTAACCCATTACCACACAATGACTCTTTTTGACTCCTCACAAGATAATGCCGTGGGAAAACATTGTGGAAAATGAAGAAATTGCTTGTGACAAGCAATTTCTTCATTTCCAACAATGTTTTCTACCAAAAAAGACCAAAACATTTTAAATTTTATGCACTTAAAATTGTCGTCTACAGCTTCTTTGAATTTGGATCAGTCTAAAATTTTGTCATTTGGTAATGGGTTAAGAAAGTGACACTGGTTTCCAGCGTATTCCCCTCCAGAAATAATGCAATTCCCCCCCCCCCCCCAAATCACACTAAAAACTCAAATAAAATAACAAGGAAAGCTTTTCCACGATTTCTGTAGCTTTGTAAACTAAGCCCTGCTTGTTCTCAAGTCTACAGTGGTTGGTATTTGGGGTTTAGCCTATCAAATGCACTTTTTTATGTTGTACAATTTTCTCCAAAACGAGAATAACGCATGTGATTTTTCCCCTTTCTACCAGCGTACCTGTGTCTTCCCCCAATCCTACTAAAAAAGCCCTGAATTGCAATAATAATTTTATTTCATAAAATTTCTCTACTTACAGTTTTTGATTTCTTTGGTGTACTACTAGCACTAGATGATGACTCAAGGCTTGCAGAGCTTCCTAGAGTGAATTTAGCTTGATTCTTATCCACAGCAAGTTCATTCTTCTTCTCAGCCCCAGCCCCCTCATTTTCCGTCCCCCGTGACCCAGACAGGGGATCAAACTCAGTCACATCCACAGCACTGTTTGACACATCACTTCGTGAAGATTGTGTTAGTGTACTAGACAGGGTGAAGGAGTCGGTATCTGTGTCACTGTTACCCACTGTCATCTTTATAAAAGAATATAACATGAGTACTTCTGATATACATTCAATTAAGGTTCACGAACTGAGAATGAAATGCAGAGCCAGAGGCGAAATTTGAAAAGTGCAAGTAATTCCTAAACTGTGTTACATTTTCATGCCAAATACAAACATTAGCATTTTGTATGGTTTAGAATTTTGAATTAATGCATATTTATGGAAATATTTTACAAAAATGTTCTAAATACCTCCCTTCCGTATGAAAATAGAGTAATATAATATTTGTAAATTATTTTCTTCTTGAAGCATAATCTTGAAATCCGGCTTGGTGAATCAAATTATGTGAAGTGTATTTACAAGTGTGTGTAATTTGGTGCATTTCGTATGGCTAGAAAGTGGTGTTTTCATTCTCAGTTCGTAAACCTTAAAAAGAACAAGAGCTGTCCGAAGACAGCGCGCTCGACTTTCTAAGTTGCTTAGTATAAAGGGGCATAACTCCAAATAGAGTGGTCCCAGGGTCATGGGCCCTGACAGTAAGGTAGAGGGTGTGATGGTGAATAAGTATTCCAAGTTTGGGTTGAATCCCTTTGATAGTATGGAAGTTATTGATGTTTGAAAAAACTTTAACCTTTGTTGCAACGCCGACGCCGACGCCAACGCCGACGCCGACACCAACGCCGACGCCCGGGTGACAGTATAAGCTCTCATTTTCTTCGAAAAGTCGAGCTAATAAATTAAATTACCATAATTATCACATCAAAGAACAAATTGATAAGTTAATCCATTTCCACACATTGACACATTTGATGCCCAACAAAACAAAGGCTTTGGAAAACATCCTGGAAAATGAAGAAATTGCTTGAGCATGGTGAATCAACTTATGTGAAGTGTATTTACAAGTGTGTGTAATTTGATGCATTTCATGTGGCTAGAAAGTGGTGTTTTCATTCTCAGTTTGTAAACCTTAAATGAAAACATTTATCAATTGCTATCTCTTACCTGAAGACCTTGATCAGCATCTTGCTGGCCGGTCTGTCCATCAGTTTCTGTGTCTTCAACAGAATTATCCAACTCTAAATAGGAAAATATGATAGCATTAACTTCAACTTAACCCATTACCACACAATGACTCTTTTTGACTCCCTATAAGATAATGGCTTGGGAAAACATTGTAGAAAATGAAGAAATTGCTTGAAACAAGCAATTTTTTCATTTACCACAATGTTTTCTACACAAAATGACCAAAAAAGTTCAAAATTCATTGACTAGAAATTGTCATCTGCAACATCTTTGAGCTTGGACCAGTCTAAAATTTTGTTGTTTGGTGATGAGTTAAACTAGTTAAAATCACAGAGTGACATGCTAAATTTAACCCTTTCCCAAACTACACCTGGTTTTGATATCCCTTGCAAAAATGGCTGAGCAAACATTGAGGCAAAAGAAGAAAATGCTGAAAATCAGCATTTTCTCCTTTTGCCTCACTATTTTCCGTATTAAAATGTACATAAATCCTACCTTTATCAAAATCCAATTTCATTATTTTGGGGCAGCAGTTTTCAAATCGTATAACCCTAAAAATGGAAAGGGTTTGAATAAACACTTTCACAATTATTAATGGTTTTAAGTTAATGATTGTTTACATAATGATTATGAGCAATTACTTCACATTTTCACCTGAAAGGATAAAAACCTATGAGGGAAAAGGAAAAAATGCTGTACATCATTTCTTCTTTTCTGTACTTCATTTTTTTTAGAATCTCAAGAATTGTTGTTGGATGCAACTGATCATTGACATTTTCTTCTGTTTTGTAATAAAATATTTTGATTATTGAAAAAATTTCTCAAATGAAGTCAAGACCTGCATGCAATACATCTAAACTCATAGAATCATACTATTGACTATTCTTTTTTGGGAAAGGCTTTGAAAGACTTTGAATTTGTATTAGTCTAAATATTTTCATAATGTTAACTCGAAAACAAAAACCCTCTATACCTGCACATGTGGTAACAGCCTCCATAATCCAACTTTTACTTGTGTGTAGTTTTGGCGTGTCATCCTGACCCGTGTCTTTAGACAGGGGGTCGAAGAACGACATGTCAGAGTCAGGAAGGGGCGTGCCAAGGGCAGAGTCAACGTCGGTGTCATCCTCATATGAATTGAGACTGATGTTTTCTGGAACCTGCGGAAACTGCCAGACACCCTCTAGCTCTGAATCAGTAGCTGGTGCACTGTAATTACATAGAGTAAAAGTGAGTAATTTTAGCATCTTAAAACAAACAGAGTGATATTTAAAACCATGTTGATTTTACCCTATCATAAATGTGCCTTTTTGTTTGCAAATCTTTTCTAAAAATAGAATGCCATTCATTCTGTGTGAATCTTCATTATTGAAAGAAATACTCACCTCCCCAACTTAGGTGCCTTACACAAAATTATTGGTAAAACTTTTCATTCTGGGATTATCAAACATTCAACTTACTTCAATTACAGAATCAATGGTAACCTATCGCCGTCGCATTTAGCATTCATGTAACTGTTAACCCATTACCAAACGACAAAATTTTGGGCTGTTCAAAATTCAAAGATGTTGCAGATAACAATTTCAAATGAATTAAATTTAAATTTTTGTTGTCCTCTAGGGTAGAAAACACTGTGGTAAATGAAGAAATTGCTTGTCGCAAGCAATTTCTTCATTTTCCACATTGTTTTCCAAAGCCATTTTCTTGTAGGGAGTCAAAAAGTCATTGTGTGGTAATGGGTTAATGCATTAATTACTGTGGTTTACTATAAATTATTTGAAGGTTTATAGGGAAATTTTCCAAATTTATTAAAGTATTTAAAATTTACCTCTGTTGTCCATTTGAGACTGGCGTTTCTTCAGCAGAACCATTCGTCTTTAACGGATCATCTTCTTTACCTGTCTGGTCATTTGTGGGTAAAATGGGTGGGGTAGAATGTAGACTGGCATCAGCGGTCAGGATATCCAGTCTAGATGGCTTCAAAACCTGACCACTTAAACCTTCTATAACTTTGCCTCCCTACAGTAAAAACAACCAATACATGATTTAATTCCTAGTTGTGACTATCAAATGCTGGAAAGTGAAAAAAATCTAAGGCCAAAAAGGGTTAAAATTCCACTAAATTAATTGTCAGAGGAATAAATCTTTGCCTACAGCTGACATTATGGTCAAAGAAGCATATGCAAAGCTTCAGAGCAATGGAATATAAAACACAAACAGAGATATGACAGTTGCACTTAAAACCTTAACCAAACCAATATGCTAAAAAGACCAACAGACTTTCCTGGAGGTGGGATCGGCCAGTCTAACTACATTGTGTATCAAACTTGCTAAGAACACAGGCCATGCTTATTTGTATATCATTAACCCTTTCCCAAACGGAAAAAATTAGGGCTATCAACTTCAAAAACTGCCAAAAATGACAAAATGAAAGGTATTAAAGATAGAATTTGTGTAAAATATGGTAAAGAAAATATTGAGACAAAAGGAGAAACTGCTGGTTATCAGCAGTTTCTTCTTTTGTTTCAATGTTTTCCCAATCTTTTTCTACTAGGGACGTCAAAACAAGGTCTTGTTTGGGAAAGGGTTAAACCAAGTTAAAGGAGACCATTATAATCAATGGTATTCATTTGATCCAGTGTCTGTAAATGGATGAGATTAGGGATACATTCCGCAACATTTTCAATACTATTTTCTTCATGGCTTTATTCCTGTTATTGTCCTCAGCATCTTAAATCCTTTCTCAAACAGCATGTGGTTTAATTGTACTTAGTAGAAACATTTAGTGAAAGGAAATGCTTATTTCTAGCATTTTCTACTTTCCCTCACAGTTGTTTTAGCTATGCCATGCATATTAATTTTCTTCTTTCTCAAAGACTTGTCTTGTTCTTTGTGCCTTTGCTAACCCTTTCCGAAACAAGACCCAGTTCTGGTGTCCATATCATCAAATACTTCAGTAAACATTGAGGATAAAAAATGCTGATGATCAGCATTTACTTCTTTTGTCTCAATATTTTCTAGGCTATAGTGTACACAAATCATATCTTTATCAACATCCATGTTGTCGTCCGCAGCCACTTTTGAACTAGACCACTTAAATATTTTTTTCCTTTGGGAAAGGGTCAATATTCTGCTGTTTAAAATTTGGTCGTGTTTGAACCTTAACTGGAACCAGTCTATGATACATGATTGCATTCGCATAGGCATGGGTACAAGTGCTATAGAAAATCTATTCTAGGACTCACTTCTAAGAACTGTAGGAATATCTGTGATTTATAAAGGTGGGACTGTAGGCCTATAAAGTTGAGCAACTCTAAAGCACTTAGTCTTCTCTCTTCAATAACTGTCTCATCGAAACGTCCTGAAATCAAACAAAATATCATCAATAATATCCATGGCAATTATTTCCATAAAACAAAACTTCAAACTAGTCTAAATTGAAAGAAGTTGTAGACAACATTTCAAGTAGTTGAAACTTAAAAAAAAGCTATGATTATCTGGGTACAAGACATTGTGGGAAATGAAGAAATTGCTTATAACAAGTAATTTTTTCTGTTTCCAAAATGTTTTCTTCAATCTTCAAGATTGTCAAAACCAGTTGATGCATTCCTTGACAACAAAACATTACACAACTATCTATACAGAGGTCCATATTGTCTTCATGCAAAACTATCAAAAATGTGCAATATATATGAATTTACAATGTCTTAGCAAAAAGCCCTTGTGTTGGAAGATGAAAGAATAAATACCGCCTGTTCAATCAATGATGTATTCTTTACTAGTACATTACTACTAGTAACACAAATAAAACTTTGTCTTATGAAATACAGCTAACAAAATTAGAAAGAAGCCATCCATCATTAGATACCAGACATTGTCAACGGCTTTGCATTTATCCATGACAATGAAAATTGACAAGGTTGTCTGGATTTCAAATTTGTCAGACAATTTGATTGTGTCAATTTCAACTGTCTTTGATAGTGGTGTTGCATCAGTGTTCAGGATGTAATGAAATACAATTGATGTACAATTGACAAATGGAATGGCTTAATACATCCCCACACATTGACACTTTTTGACGCCCCTCAAGATAAAGTCTTTGGAAAACATTGTGCGAAATCAAGAAATTGCTTGTGACAAGCAATTTCTTCATTTCCCACAATATTTAGTAACAGAAGATTTGAACACAATTACATATTCTCATACAATGGTCAGATTCTCGAAATAGACAATAATTTTATTTATTTCACACCCGAAAGTAGTAAACCAATCAAATCACCCCATTCGTACCACGTGAGTATACAATACCTAGAGCCGTATTGCACGCACGAGATAATTGCGTGGACGCACGGGATTCTCGATATTCCAAAGCGGCCAGATCGATATTGTACGATGCACCGGTTGAACCGTCCAAATATGCATTGCACTCATTTGAACCCTACAAATATCGATTGAACCGTACAAATATGGATTT
Source organism: Fragum sueziense (assembly GCA_963680895.1). NCBI lineage: Eukaryota > Metazoa > Mollusca > Bivalvia > Cardiida > Cardiidae > Fragum > Fragum sueziense. Next base: position 38,080,672 of record OY804593.1, on the reverse strand, counting down.
TTTCCCAAATCGAGGCTGCTATCCAAAATATCCATATTCGCATCGAAGAGTAATCTCCCTTAGTAGAAAAGCAAATTGTGCATTAGAGTTGAATGTTTGTTTCAACATGATATTTCGAATTCACTGTCCTAAACGAGACATAGCTTTGATTCTGTGACTGAAAAAAAAAAAACACACATTGGGAATACATTAAGGCAAAAGGAGAAAATGATTTTAAACATCACGAAAGAGATTATTTTCATTTCAAAACATTTAGGAAGTGTAGCGCATTTAATTTGCAGCAATGATACAAACCACGCTTAACCCTTTCCCAAACAATACCTGGATTTGATATCCACTAAAAGGCTTGACAAAAAAGTTCTAAGAGAAAAGGAGATTTGCCGTTTATCAGCAATTTCTCCTTTTCTGTCAATGTTTTCATTGTTGATTTACGCACGACGTGATAGATAGTTTATATGACAAAATTCATGTACATTTCACACTATCATATGACGGTCTATTCAATCTTTTGAGACAAACATAAATCGATAAAAATAGATTAAATGTTAGATGCCATGTATATTTCACAGTGTTAGAAATGTACATGTAGCCTACATTTTTTTCATAACATAGGCCTATGTTGTTTTTCTTCCTTTTTTAGTTCACGTTGGAATTCTATTTAAAAGTAATTAGATCTAGAGCTTAATTTTTATACAAAATTAATCTTTATCGCATGTTTTGTGTGAAAAAAAAATGATGTGAAATAAAGAGGTCATTTAACATGTCTTTGTACAATACCGAATTCTATTGGATTCATACTTTGCAGAACAACACTATATTTAGACTCGCCTATCGGCTCGTCCAAATATAGCCTCGTTCTGCAAAGTATTCATCCAATAGAATTCAGTATTGTACAAAGACATGTTAAATAACCTCATATTATTTGGGTACTATGTTCTCGTTCAATGGTCGATTTTTAAAGAATAATCAACGACTTGTCGAACAAGCACGTAAAGCAATGTTTTCAATCCTCAAAAAATCTCGCAAACTACATCTTCCAATAGACTTACAATTGCAACTTTTTGATAGTATGGTTGCACCAATTTTATTATATGGTTCTGAAGTAACTGGTTTTGAAAAACCTGATTGCCTTGAAAGGCTTTGTTCTCAGTTTTATAAACTAATTTTAAATCTTAAAAAATCAACACCCAATATCATCTTACAAGGTGAATTGGGTAGATACCCAATTGATATTTTAGTCAAATCAAGAATGATAGGGTTCTGGCAGGGTATTTTAAATGGTAAACAGGATAAAATTGCATATAAATTGTACAGTATTATACTGTCAATGCATGAAAGAGACCTATTTCATTCAAAGTGGCTATTAGCCATTGAGAGCTGTCTTGATATAACAGGCTTTCAAGATTTATGGCAGAATCAAGAGAATATCCCTAAAGGTATTGCTCAATTGGTCAAAGCAAGACTCATTGACAATTACAAAAACGAATGGGCCCTAGCGGTCTTTCAATCCCCTAAATGTCTAAATTATAGAATTTTTAAGTCTCAATTAGTATTTGAGCAGTATTTCAATCTGCTTCCACATGATTTAGCTTCTGCTATGTGCCAATTTAGAACGTTGAACCATAAATTGCCTATTGAATTAGGCAGATTTTGGGGTATTGAGAGAGATGATAGAGTGTGTCATTTATGCTTATCAGACAGATTTGGTGATGAATTTCATTATCTTTTTGAGTGTAGCTACTTTGCTGTTCAACAAAAAGCTTACATCCCTAGGGATTTGTTGAGGTGTCCAAATGCAGTTGGCTTTGAGAATCTCATGAATGTTAAGGATTTAAATTCCCTGTTCAAACTTGCTAAATTTTGTAAAGAAATTCTAAATACTTTTAAAGTTATATATAGTCATATATCATAAACCATGAATCATGAATGATCTGTCAGGGTGAACCAGAACAACACTCCAGGTATTACTAAGTGTTTTATCAGTGTTGCCCATCTTTTGATGAACAAACAAAATTCATTGAATGTGTCAGCTTACATCAGCTGAACTTTTCATATATTAGTGTGGACCAAGCAGCTTATTGTTTTGCGGGCGGAATTAGTGTTTAGGTGACTTTGCCTTTCATGGGCGGAGCCTGGTTATGATATTGCTTTCTGAGGGGGCTCTGAACACTGATGCAGAGGAGCAATGTGCTGATAACAGGCATATCCCTCTTTTGCGTCTGTGTTTGCCAAAGTTGCTGTACCGTTCTATAATGTCAGTGGATATTATCCCTGTCAAATACAATCATGCCATATACAGTGGCTCCCAAACTGATTCAGTTTAAAATTTTGGTCTTCTGAGGATGAGTGTTAATGTATTCTTGATTTCCCATTTACCAATCAAGACCTGGTCTTAACGTTCTTTTTAAAATGTTTGGGAGAGCACTGGGGTGGTGGAGAAGATGCTGAATACCAGCATTTTCTCCCATTATCTCAGTGTTCTCTGTACTATAATCAATACAAAGTCTACCCCCATATATGTACTTGGATTTGTCGGCCACAACAGCTTTCTAATTGGAACAATTTAGAATTTTGCCGTTTCGGGATGGGTTGGACCGGGTTACGAATTTGAGGAACTTAGAGATGAGAACACTGTGGGAGGAGGGGGGAGTACTGACCACCAGTACTTCCCTCTTTTCTCTCAGGGTTTTCTAGCCTTAAATATGCAGAATTTCTACTGTAATTTCCAACACTAAGCATCTGTCTTTGCTTGGGAATGGTTGAGATTGGAACACTTAATATCTGGAAACTCGATCATCATTGGCAAATAATCATTGTGATGCCCTATGTTTGTCGTCAATCTGATTCTAGTCACTTATGAAGCTTTCTTCTTCACGTTTTTTGCATTTTAATTGTTATTTGTTGTAATAGTTTGTGGACATATACCCTGGTTAAGGGTCTTGTCTGAATTAAAACCTTGAAAACCTTGAAACAATTTTCTTTACCCAGAAAGAATAAAAGAATAAAAAATCATGTAAAATTTCATTCACCTGAAATTTTTGTCAGCTATTTGTTAGAATTTGGACAGGTAAAAAAATTGTCGTCTAGTAATGGGTTAACAGCAAAACTTACCAAATAACTTGGGTTTAGCAAAGGGAGGAAACTCATCTCTCCTGTGTAGAGATTTGTGCAGGGCCGACATGGACTTGTACAGATGCTTGAAATCATTGTAACGCTTCCAAATCACAACCTGTAATACATTTCAAGATGCATTCCCACCCATTGAGGGCAAGTAAAATTGAGACAGACCAATCTGATCAGGGGATTTATTAAGAGGCGGGGCGGGGATTTCTCCCCTCCTATTTGACTCAAATTTAGTACTTCCCCCTGCTACTTTTGAAAAATTTATATGGGGTTAATAGGGAATACATAAAAAATGCCCCGCCTACTTTTGCTTCTGGCCCAGGTGGCCAAAAAATTATTGAAACCCCTGTCTGATTATCTCATTTGAAAGAATTCTTTTCCAAATCAATGAAAAATAATTGTGTACAACCTTTTCCCAAATGGCAAAATTTTAGGGAAATCAAATTCCAAACTGATGAAGTGAAAAAATTTATCTTGATAAGGATTGAAATTGTATATACAATTCAGCATAGAAAATATATCGGCATTTTCTTCTTTTGCCTCAATGTTTCCCCAGGCCTTTTCATTTAAGATGCCAAAACCTGGTCTTGTTCGGGAAAGGGTTAAAACTGAATTGATACAATAATTCATGTACATACCTCCGTAAGGCTCTCAGGAACATTGACAGGAAAATACTGAAATGAAATAAAATTTGTCAGTATCTAGAAATCTGTAATCAGGGAACTTTTAAAAGGGAAGCTTGGTAAAATTCAGAAAATGATTTTTAGTTGAAGATTGGTTAAATCAGGCACTAATTAATTTAATGTAAACTCTAACATATCATTTTTTTACTAACCTATTTACTATTTAGAAAATAAATATATTCAGTGATTCATGTTTATGTTGACCCTCTGACATAAATAAGTCCAGACAGTATACTCCTGTGGAAAAATAGTCCAATTTTCATGAAGTTTAGAACCATCAGGCTAACCACATGCCACACTAAGTCTATATACTTATTACCAAATATAAGTACCCAGCTTTGTTACATCGACAAGTGACTTTTGTCAAAAAGGATATCAATTTGCTAAGCTGGGATTTGAACCCAAAACCAATGTGCGTATATTTGCAGCAAAGCCAAGTTTCTAAAGTAATTAGAACTTTACCCCTCTTAGCTGTCGGTCTTGAAAGGTAAAGAGATCTTGAAAAAAGTACAGCTCCCATGTTTTAGCCTGTTTTCACAAACCACCACACTTCAATTTCTTGGGCGAATTCGGGTGAAAATCGCAATGGCCGTGGTGAGGGTATTTTCGACCTAAACCCGCAGAAACACAGTGATTTTCCGCTCACAGTTTCCACCATCATGAGTAATGCATGTAACAATGATTTGCATGGATAAACTATACATGGCACAGTTGACACTTCCACTCTATCGCAGTGATCACCGCGGTGCTGCGCCAAACTTGTGAGTGGACGTGATCGACAATCATCGGGATTTCCAATTAAAACTCATTTTCACGCTGTAAAGAAAGTGAATTAGGCAAAAACAAGTGCGCTGTGTGTATACCTTTGCTGTCACTTTGTAGATTGTGAAACCTTTGGAGTGGGTCGTTGGTTCCGAGACGTCAAAAAACCAAATTCTGTCATCTGATGACGTCATTTCTACTACCGACAGGCACGTGATGGCCTAGGCATACGTCAGAAGAGAGTATTTCTGTTAGAAAACACTTTCCCAGATATGAAAATGAATTGTAAATGAAAAGATACGCCTCTCGGCGAATCTGTCAAAAAAAGAAAATGTTGTTGTTGTTTGTTTCTGTTGTTGTTGTAGTTCAAAAATCTAGACTGGATTTTCTGTAATCCATAGACTGGTGACTTAGTTCGAATGGTTTCAAAAATTGATAATTTGTTTATTACTAAATGTATTAAAGACTTAGATTTAATGTAAGTTTCGTGGAATGACAATGATACAGGCTCGAATTCAATAAAGACTACAATAGTCTACAAGAGGCAATTTTCTCGAGGCCTGTAGGCCTATGTATACATGTATTTCTGAACAAGGAAGTAATACATCCTGGAAGTTCCTCGGTTATCTTTCATTTTACGGTAGGTAAGTATTGACATTTTTATCATAGATTTAAAAGTAGACTCTATAAAACACAAACATCTATCAAATTAGATCTACTTCACCCGGTTTTTGTTACAAAATTAGATGTGCAATCTACTAAGGTTATTCAAAATAGGCTAGATGAAATCAAGTTTCAGTTTCTCTTTGTGTAAGATAAACAATATTGATACCCCAATCACATACATTCCTTTCCTAATAACAGTAGGCCTAATTGCCATAATTTCATTTTAGTCTATTCTAATTTTAAAGCTGCGGCAGACAAAAAATGACGATGATGAAATTAAGTGTAGCCTATATTTATTAGAGTCTATCCTAGGCTACAATATACAATAGGGCCTACACACTTGCTATAGCACTTGAAAAATCGAGAAAAGGGGAAAAATGTAGGCCCCCTATGTTACCAGAGTTTGATCTTTTGTCTCAGTGTTTCCTCAAACCTTTTCCAAAGGAGACGCCAACACCACTGGCCAGAGGTCTTGTTGGCGAAGGCATCTTAAAACTATCATCTGCAATTTCCATAAGGCTATTAACCCTTTCCCAAAAAGGCAAAATTTTACAGTGATCCACTTCCAAAACTGCCAAGAATGACAAAATGGGAGTTATTAGAGATAGAATTTGTGTAAAATGTGGCACAGAAAATATTGAGACAAAAGGAGAAACTGCTGGTTATCAGCAGTTTCTTCTTTTGTTTCAATGTTTCACAAGCCGTTTTTTTATTAGGGACGTCAAAACCGGGTCTTGTTTGGGAAAGGGTTAAGAATAGGTAAAATAGGACTACTTTTTTCGAAATTGATTATTTGTTTTCAGAAAAACAACATAAATGTAAACCAAATGTATACTATAATGTATGTGAGATAAAGAAGCTGGAATACACAAGCATGGCGAACAAAGGTAGGCCTACAAGGTCTACTCCTGCACAGCCCACAGCTACAGACCCGCTGCTTGATATGTTGAACGATCTAAAACGGATTTCTCAGACGACAGATAAGAAAAAGAAACAGTCTAAAATCGAAAGTGCGGCGAAAAAGTGTGAACAAATCGACAAAGCAATATTTTTATACAACGGTATGGCAGAGGAGTTGCAGACACGGAGAGAAAATGATGCGAAACAGAGGATGAATAGAGTAAGTTTTTATGACGTATTACGGTAACAAAATTAATTATAAGTTTTTCTTCTTTTGTCTCAATATATTCTCAAGTCTTTTCTATTGCAAACCTTTGATTTGGAAAGGGTTAATGTTTATACAAAAGACAAGTAGGGCCTACGTTCAGAATCATACTTGCCCCTTTCAGTTACAGAGTTATGAAACCTCTAGAGAGAAGGAGAAGATGGTTGGATCCAACATCATTTCCCCCTTTCCACCCAGGGCTTCATGTACTCTATTTGCATAGTAACTATATATGTCCAGTGTATCATTTATTTTGATGTGCATTTACATTTAAGCTGTCTAACTTTGTGTTGTTTGTGTAAGAGCGAACAACTTTCATATGTTAGGATATGCATTTGTGTGCTAATTAACACTTTCTCAAACAAGACCTATCAAAGTGGAGACTAGGCTCCCCAACTAGCACCTTCACGGTGCATGTGTTATCAGTCCCACATCTCAGTCGGTTTCAGTCAAATGGAACCTAGTCCAGGGACTTCTATAGTTTCTAAAGACGTCCCCAGTTGAAAAGTTTGGAACACATTGAGTCTAAAGAAGAAATTGTTGATAATCAGCAATTTCTCAATTCACCCCAACATTTCCCATATAACATCATGGGCGGATCTAGAGGGGGGTCGGGGGGTCCGGACCCCCCCTGGCATTGGCCGAAAATTGATTTTTGACTATATAAATTTAGTGTAACGTTACATATTTACTACATTTTAAGCCATATTTTGGGCTTGGACCCCCCCTGGAAAAAATTTTGGGCTTGGACCCCCCCTGGAAAAAAATCCTGGATCCGCCCTTGAACATCATACATCTTCTGCTTTTGATATCAACCATTTTCTTGTCTCCAACCCCTTTTAAAATGGGCTGGTATTTTTTTTTATAAACATTTACCGTTTAACCCTTTTCCAAACGACAAAAAAATTAGGATGATCCAATTTGAAAGCTGCTGCAGACGACAATATGGATGTTAATTAAGGTTGGATTTGTGTACAATTTAGCCCAGAAAACATTGACGCAAAAGGAGAAAATGCTGATTATCAGCATTTTCTTCTTTTGCCTCAATGTTTTCCTATGCCTTTTCCAATGGGGACGTCAAAAACAGGTCTTGTTTGGAAAAGGGTTAAATAAAATGCATTACAGACACCAGAGCCCGGTTCAAAGTTACAGGAGTTACTAGAGAAATGCCGCGAAGAAAACAAGAAGTTGACAAGAGAGATAGAAGGCCTAAAATTAAGGCATGTAAATACTTATCTGCTCCAATGTTATATCAATGAGAAGGTATTTAAAATCTCTAAAAACTTTACATAATATATCAAAAATATGTAAATAATCAATTATGCACCTTTTTAGACAGTACTATTGTTTAATATCAGGTACAAAAAGGGTTAAAAACCAATAGTTCTGATCTCTAGTCTGTTTTGTTTAAAACCACCCTTGACTCTACCTCTCTGTGTGGTAATGGGTTAAGGTAAGACCTGGGTAATGGGCTATGTGACCAATTATGGAACGAAATCTGTATGGTGCGAATTGACTATTTCAAGGGAGGTAATTTTAATTGCTCTCAAATTTTGAATTTTTGACTTTTGTTGTTTCTTTTCCTATACTCTTCATACAATTTAGAAAAAAATAATAAAAAAAATGTTAAGAATATTCCCCGGGAATCTGAGCACGCTCAATTATTTCCGTTGAACGGAAACAGGCGATATTACATCTAATGATACTTTAAAAATGCTCGGACTTACGAATGTCACCGAATAAGTCGAAATATAACGATTACAAAGGAAGCGCATTACCCAGGTCTTATCTTAGTGTATAGGTCTACATATCATGTGCTTGTAATCGCCACTTTCATTTAGAGCTTTTTTTTTTTTTTTTTTTTTTTTTTTTTTTTTTGTATTCTCAATTTCATTTCTTTTCAGATTAAGTGAAGTGGTCGGAAATAAGATAGTAGAAAATAACCCGGTTATTGCCGATCTAAGTGACCCACATCGGCCTATATCGCTCGCGGAGCAGTTTAAACAGGTGTATGATGAAGAATGGGTGAACGCTTTTGAAGATCTGGATAGGCAGAAACTGGGAGAACCGAGAAGTCTTACGTTCTTGGCTAATATCATTAAGGTTTGCATTATTTTTTATGCTTTGGATTGGTTGAAAAATAAATTATATTATGGCAAAAATGCATTCATATACCAATGCTCCGGATGCACGTAAACATTTAGTCTCTTTCTGGTTAGAACGAGAGTTTCTTTTCAGAAGGGAGGTATTTGAGGGTTCGTTTTTTTGAAATTCACATACCCATTCTCACGGCCTGGGAGCAAGACTTGTTAACATTTTGTGTAAATGCGTCTTTTAAAAGTTAACGTTAAGCAGAGCTCCAGATAAGAGGGTTAAAGGCTTTTTCAAATGCAATATTTCATTTATTGTTCATCAAACCCGATGTTGTAACATGTAGATTCAAATGAGTATCCCGTACCCGGGCATTTCTACAGCAATTGGGCTAATTGAAATCATAAAAAACTTCAATTTTCAGATTTTAACATTGTAGGCCTACATCATTTTTATCTTACAACCTTCTATAACCTCCGTGGAACCCATTCCTGCGATTTGCAGAGATAACACTTACTTATTTACGTAGATATTTCAGTTTAAACTTTAATTTTAATTCTACAGTGGTTCATTTTACTCGAGGTTTTGGTTATATTTCAGAATGCCGATATGTTTTGTGGGACAGTTTTACAAGAGACGGCAGCTAGGATGGGAGATCTTGCATTAAATGACATGGCGTGTGTGAGAGTTAAACACAAAGGTGAACAAAGGGTAATGCCAAAACAAATTTTCAACACACTCCGTAAATTGAGATTGAAATATTCTGGTAAAATGGAAATCATTGCATAAAATGTGTGTTTTCGATCGACGGCTTAACCCTTTCCCAAACAAGACCTGGTTTTGACGTCCCTAACAGAAAAGGCTTTGGAAAACATTGAAACAAAAGACGAAACTGCTGATAACCAGCAGTTTCTCCTTTTGTCTCAATATTTTCTGTGCCATATTTTACACAAATCCTTTCTGTAATAATATCCATTTTGTCATTTTTGAAGTGGACCACCCTAAAATTTTGCCGTTTGGTAATGGGTTAAGGCCCCTATTCTTACGGGCCTGTCGTACCCACTAGTGGTCGTACCCGCGTTATGCAAGAGTTGTATTGTCAATCCTTCAAGAAAATCACTGCTATCTTTCGAATTAGCCTGGTGGATGATTTCAAAATATAATCGAGCCTGAATCTGAAAAGGGTCATTACGGCATTTGAGATCAGCGCGGCTCCAGATCAGCCTACATGTGCATTACGTAGACTGATGAGATCCACTCTGCTCTCTTATAGCTTACTCACAAGCTTACTCTAAGAAAGAAACATTGATTCTGATCGGATTGACATTAGCAGAAGGCTGATCGTGATCTATGTTAGTCTCGAATGCCATAAAGACCCTTTCGCCAGATATCGGCTAAATTATATTAATTACTTTATTTAACATTTGTAACTCCTTTCAATTGAGATGAGAATATTTGTATTGGAATGGACTGAAAAGAAACTTCATTGGGCGCACAGAGCATCAAAACGGTGTTTAATCACGTGACTCAGAATTTCCAATAATCTTCAATATCTTTTTTAATACTTGACCAATTTGAATTCGGTTTGAAGGAAAACGCCAGAAATAAGCCGGACGTGTTGGATTTTTGAAATATCAACTGATAAAAAAGTTATTGAAGATAAACCAAAATTTTGGTTTATCTTCAATAACTTTTTCATCAGTTGATTTTTCAATAAATCAACCAATCCATCTAATGCGTGACGTCTGTCCACATTCTCTGCCGCAAACCGAATTCAAATCGGTCCAGTATTTACAAAACTATTGAATATTTTCTGAAAATATTGTATCACGTGATTATCCACCGTGATCAAGGTACCCGGTACATTGATTTTTCAGGCAGCCAAGTACGATGCCGAAGCGAGTGAAGAAGACAAGAAGAATTCACAACGTCTCATCAAAAGATACATGAAAGATCTTTGTCATCTGTCCGTGCGAGGTCTGGTAGAGGTAATTACTCGATTCTCGTTTTCTCCACACTGTTCATCTAGAATATCTCTATGCTTTTCAACGAAAACCTCGTAACTGCAGCTTAAATCAAGCTGCAGTTACGAGGTTTTCGTTGAAAAACGATTCTGCTTCTATCGAAGTGACAATAAGGTCTCGTCTTTGGCAATGGAGATATACATATAGAAACTTAAAGTAGATTTAAAGTAGATAAATCATATTTTGAAGACAGGAATAAGGCTGTGGAAATTTGTCTTTTTAGCATACTCTATTTCCAGAATCCAAATAAGAAATGTAGTTATTGATGTTGTTGATAACTTCATTACATATAAAAAGTGTAAGTGAAATAATCAGAGTGTCCCAAAGGGAACCCAGCAGGCAAAAGACGTCACACAGACGTCTTTTTTTGGTTGAATAGTGGTCACGACGTCATATAACCAAATATCGACCAGAAAAAGACGTCTGTTTCCAGACGTAAAATAGACGTCCTAATAAGACGTTTTTATGACGTCTTTTTCGGGGTGTGGTCGCGACTTCAACGTGAACACAACGTCTCTCCACAGACTTAATTTCAACGTCATCTTAATTACGTCTTAGGGACCTAGATTTATTGACTAAATTCCAATAATGATGTTTTGTAAACACTTTTTTCCTATTGATAGGCAACATCAATAAGACATGTCTAATCCTTTCTCGAACAAAACCTGGTTTTGACTTCTCTAATAGAAAGGTAGGTATAAATTGCAAAAAAAAAAAAAAAAAAAAAAAAACCCATAGGCCTAGAGATATTAGCAAAAGTTGATAATCGGTAATTTCTTCTTTTGCATAAGTTTTTTCTGCGCTATATTGTACAGAAGTACATTCTTTGTCAATATCGTTTTTTAAACATGGGCTTCATGTTGGATCATCCGAATTATTTTGTCGTTTTAACGGCGTTTAAACTGTAATTAGTCTGTTCAAATCACTAACATAATCTTATCAATTAGTGTGTTACAGTATATTAAAGGGAAATAATTAAAAATGTTGACAATAAATCATGTTTTTACAAAGCGTTTATGTAAAGAAAGCATTTGGCTTAATAATCCTATATGATTCTGTTAAAAGAAATTAAATTGTGTACACATTTTCAAAAAAAGATAGAAATAAATCTAGACATAAAATTATATCAAGAAAACATATAGATAGTTATAGAAAGCCTCGAAAGTGTTAAGACAGTTAAGACCAATTTCTAGGTATCAAACCTTAGAAAATGTGTGAAGGTCGTCAGACATACCTGGCGATACCTTATTCCTCTATGATGGGGAATAATTACCCCTACTGAGCGAGAAGCTCTGGAAGGATTTCATCTTCGATCAACACCAAACGAAAGCCAATAGAAAAAGTGGTCGGTTTTACATTGAAAAGACGTCCTTTAGAGACGTTGGGAAAACGTCTTTTTCTGGTTGAATTTGATATAAGGAAAGACGTCTTTTTCAGACGTCTTTTCAACGTCATTAAGTGACATTGTTCAGACGTCTTTTCAACGTCATTAAGTGACGTCTTTTCAACGTCACTTAATGACGTGGAAAAGACGCCGGGAAAAGACGTCTTTCCTTATATCAAATTCAACAAGAAAAAGACGTCTTCCTGACGTCTCTAAAAGACGTCATTTCAACGTAAAAACGACCACTTTTGCCAGCTGGGGAAAGAACAATATAATTGATGATCAACATATTTTATATTTCAGTTATATGACTCGATACATCTAAAACCAATGTTGGAACAGCATCACATGCAGGGTAACTATAACGGCATAAACGGATACGTTAAGAGGGTAGTTGAGTTTGTGTGGCGAATGAACCTGACCGATCCACCAATGGCGCTCAAATGGCAGGAGAAAGGCAGTCCGGTTTCTAAAGAAATCACAGTATTTTATACGAAAACTGGACATACAGTCGCGCAGCCCGTATGGCCTACCGTACTACTACACGAGGGCGGTCCAGTGATTTCTAAAGGTGTAGTTCGTGTAGAATAAAGATTCAGAATTTTTTACTAACAAATCGGATCTGGAAAAGGTCCTTAATTCTTTTGGAACCCAAATATTACTAGGTCAGCATATACTTACGTCAAGTCTGATCGAGACCCCAATAGCGTTTAACACTTGCTAGAGGTTATGAAGAAGCTATAACTATAAGAGAACAATATGAATCTTGATCAGGTTATGCGAATATTCACACTATGCGCCTTCAACAATTTTGGACTAAACAATCCTTTCCGTCCTTTATTCAGTTATTTTCTACTGAGTGATGTTCTTTCTACATTATATTTATCACGGTAGATAATCACGTGATGCAACAATTTCAGAAAATCTTCAATAATTTTGTTAATACGGGACCGATTTGAATTCGATTTGAAGCAGAGAAGGTGGACAGACGTCATGCATTTGATGAACGTGTTGGACTTTTGAAAAATCAACTGATAAACAAGAGGGCCAAGATGGCCCTGGATCGCTCACCTGATAGAAGTTTGAAACTTTCTCCATGCAGAACAAGACCCACCTTTTACATGACCTAGGTATCTCTAAGACAAGAACAAGAAATTTAAGATGCGAGATTATGATCCAGCTGAAAACAGAATTCTTAATCTTTTATAATCAATATTTGTGGCTGTTAAAGTGAAAACCATGTCGATAAAAAACATCTATTTTGTCATAATCCAGGGCACATAACTCTGTTCTGATAAAGATATTCTCATCAACCTTATGTCCAAGTTGTTTTTTGATTGGTCAATATTTATTAATTACTGTTTGAGTGAAATTAACAACGAAATCGGCAATTTTGTCACCATCAAGGGCACAAAACTCTGTTTTTTCTAGTCTGATCAATATGAAAAATGAAAACATATAAGATATCATGGTCACCTAAATTGTGACCAAGTTGTGTCTTGATTGGTCAATATTTGTGTTTTTTCAGAGTGAAAATAAAGTGGAAAAAAGCAATTTAGTGAAATTCAAGGGCCAATAACTCTGTTTTTTTTGGTCCGATCAAGCTGAAAATTTAACTCATTCAGCATCTTATGGTTACTATCATTGTTGCCAAGTTTTGTCTTTATCGGTCAATAAATGTAGATGCTAAAGTGTAAACAAAGTCGAAAATGGCAAATTTGTCAAATTCAAGGGCACATAACTCCAGATTTCCTACTTCAATGACACTGAAAATCGAACTCATTCATAATTGTATGGTTACCAAAATTCTAGCCAAGTTTTGTCTTGATTGGTCAATATTTGTAGATGCTAAAGTGGTAACAAAGATGAATCTAAGCTATTTTTGATATTCAAGGGCGCATAACTCCGGACTTCCCGATCTGATCTGATCCAAAATCAAACTCGTCCAAGAGCTTATTGTCATACATGTTTTGACCAAGTTTGGTCAAGATTGGTCAATATTTGTAGATGCTAGAGTGGTAACAAAGTCAAAAACTAGCGATTTTTGATATTCAAGGGCGCATAACTCCGGACTTCCAGATCTGACCTGATCCAAAATCAAACTCGTCCAAGAGCTTATTGTCATACATGTTTTGACCACGTTTGGTCAAGATTGGTCAATATTTGTAGATGCTAGAGTGGTAACAAAGTCAAAAACTAGCGACTTTTGATATTCAAGGGCGCATAACTCCGGACTTCCTGATCCGATCTGACCCAAAATCAGACTCATCCAAGAACTTATCGTCATACATGTTTTGACAAAGTTTGGTTAAGATTGGTCAATATTTGTAGATGCTAGAGTGGTAACAAAGTCAAAAACTAGCGATTTTTGATATTCAAGGGCGCATAACTCCGGACTTCCTAATCCGATCTGACCCAAAATCAAACTCATCCAAGAACTTATAGTCATACATGTTTTGACAAAGTTTGGTTAAGATTGGTCAATATTTGTAGATGCTAGAGTGGTAACAAAGTCAAAACTAGTCATTTTTGACGTTCAAGGGCACATAACTCTGGACTTCCTGGTCCGATCTGACTCAAAATCGAACTCATCCGAGAACTTATGGTCATACATGTTTTGACCAAGTTTGATTAAGATTGGTCAATATTTGTGGGTGCTAGAGTGGTAACAACAAATTGTGGACAGACGGACGGACAGACGGACAGACGGACAGACGGACAGATGGACAGACGGACAGACGCCGACGGACAAAAAGCGACCACAATAGCTCACCTTGAGCACTTCGTGCTCAGGTGAGCTAAAAAGTCATTGAAAATAAACAAAAATTTTGGTTTATCTTCAATAACTTTTTCATCGGTTGATTCTTTAAAAATACAACAAATCCACGTTATTCCTGACATTTTTACACCTTCTCTGCTTCAAACTGAATTCAAATTGGTCAAGTATTGTCAAAGTTATTGAAGATTCTCGGAAATTCTAAGTCACGTGATTATACACCATTGTTTATTACAAAGAGTAGACATATTCTTACCTGCCGTGTGGTCAACTGTACTGTTGTATGCGGATGGTCCGTTTGAAGTAAAGGTGTTGTTATTGTTAACCCATTACTGCACAGTGACCACCTCACAAGAAACGGCTTGGGTAAACATTGTGGAAAATGAAGAAATTGCTTGTGACAAGCAATTTCTCCATTTTCCACAATGTTTTCTAAACCAAATTGGATTATTTTTTAGAATTTCATCAACTTGAAATTGTCCTCTGCAATAGCTTTCAAATAGAAACAGTCCAAGTTTTTGTCCTTTGGTAATGGGTTAAAGTGAAATAGAAACTAGATAGCCAAAGTATTGTAAGTACATTATAATACATGAACCCACAGTCTTACACTAACAGCAATTTTGCATCAATCCACTGTTTTAGTAATTCGGTATTTCTCTCTTCCATTTACTTTTGTAGTTTACTTATTTTAAAGGGGCTCATTCTATGTTTTTATGCTTCCGAACTGTTCGGGAACTCATATTTGTGCATGGAAAAACAGTTAGTAATGCATAAAAACCTCAATCTCGGCGAATAACCATCTTTCCTTTGCTATAGATCAATCCTTTACAAGCGTGTTTACACATTCTAGTTTTACTTCAAAACAAGACAAGGTCAAGGAGACACACCCCGGTATTAACACACCGTACAACCGGCTGTGTCGATGACTGTGACCTTATTTGCGAGGAATACGTGAAAAGGGTTATTTTGTACAAGCACTGAACATTTATACGACATTTATACCAAAGATCCTTTCGTTTATTTATAAAAGTAAATTCATTTGACCTACCATGCACATGACATCAGATGCCGAATCTGTCTTCGCTGACTTTCGACGCAGCCGGTTGTACGGTGTGTTAAATCTCGCTGAGCACAGATGACGTATCTCTGACGTAATTGATTTTTGAAGGTTGGGCATATGTAGCCGTTACAAAACAAAAACAAGGACGACCAGCATGTTATCAATTGACTTGGATTTTAATACTTAATAAAGCTCGTGGAGTGCTAACAATGGACATAAATGATCTACCCCTTCAGGTTGGTAATTTCATACGTTATTTCTGGTTTGTAATTATTGTGCCATTTGCATTTTCGACAGCCTAGCTCGTCCCCCTTTAAAATGCGGTTACATTTATATTCTACAAATTGCAACATGTATGTTCATATGGTTATGTAGAATAAGATGTTCAAATCTCACCAATAAAAAGATGTTTTCATCCTTCTTATCACAATAAATCTGTTAATGTCGTTATTCTAACCCTTTATTTTTTCATTGTTTATCTGTGTTACTTTTAACTACTATCATACCCTAACATCTTCCCTAACAAGTCCTTTCGTGACATGCCTGTTTTAAAAAAGTTTAGAAAAACAAAGAGACAAAAGAAGAAAATGCTGATGATTGCCATTCTCGGCTTCCTTAATATTTTTCTTCCTACGGTGTACACATTTTCTGCTTTACAGAACATTTTTCATTTTTTATGCAACACCTGTGAATTCCCCAGTTTAACCATTTTTATATTAAATTAAAATTTCATCGACTAAAAAGTGTTGATCTATTCTACATTTAATCACAAATTATAAAGAAATTTTATCTGGTTCAAAAGGACCAAAATTAAAGAAATCTTTATTCATTTGTAAAATTTTATTATGAATGCATTTACAAATTTGTTCGAAAACTTAAGAACAAAAAATTTATCACAGACATAAATGTGACGACACTTTATACGATAAATGAATATTGTCTACTTAACCCTTTCCCAAACGACAGAATTATATGGTAGTCCAAATTCAAAGGCAAGACAGACGACACAATTAGAAGAAATGTTAATGGTAAAATTAACTAAACTGACACGATTTAAAAACGCAAAATAGTACTTTTACAAATGGTATCTCCTGCATCTTACAAAACCGATGTATAGCCATGTAAAATTGTAAATGTTACAATTGTTAACATAACAGGACAGAAAATGACCTTTAAAGCCACAAATAATGCCTGAATGGGCGTCAGATTATGCCAAAATGCACGTTGAGTCAAGAGCCTGGCATTGAACATCGACGACAGCGACCCCAGTGTTTTCACAGGCGATTAATCACCATGTCGCGATGTATAGGCCGCCCGCGATTACCAACCATAGAATTTGCTGTAGACTGAGCCGTCACAAATCTGTTGCGTTAGTGACGTTGACGTATACAATTGTGTTGACGCACAGTTGTTACACGCAGCTGACCGGGACGTGGGTGGTCTGTAAATTTTCCTGTGTCGTTTACACGTCTCATAAATCTTGGAACCGTCGATTCGGCTACATTAAAGCGTCTAGCTACCTTCATTTGCGGAACACCGCAAACCAAAAGCCAAAAACCTCGGTTCCTTTTTCGCAAAGTAAGCCTCAGCATTTTATACACAATTTTCTTTCGTTGTTCTCGTATGTTTTCAATAAGTTTATCAAAGTGGCAATTTGAACACAAAAAATCTTAGTGATTTAACACGTGGTCTGAATGCACGAGACGCACGAGCATTTAGCGACGGGCGGTTCAGATGTCTGGATAGTTTACAGAAAACACGACAAAATTGCTGGGGCGTGCAGCGTATACATTGTCTCATGCGTGTCCCCAAATATGGTGCCGATCGAGGCAATAGGAAAGGAATGGTTAATGAAAATGTGTTTTGCGTTTTTAAATCGTGTCAGTTTATATCAATTGTTGGACCTTATCATAGAAAGCTTAACCTTTTCCCCCAAACCAGACCTGATATTGCCGTCCACATTAGTTCGGGAAATATTGAGAGAAAACAAGAAATTACTTTTAACTACTATCATACCCTAACATCTTCCCTAACAAGTCCTTTCGTGACATGCCTGTTTTAAAAAAGTTTAGAAAAACAAAGAGACAAAAGAAGAAAATGCTGATGATTGCCATTCTCGGCTTCCTTAATATTTTTCTTCCTACGGTGTACACATTTTCTGCTTTACAGAACATTTTTTATTTTTTATGCAACACCTGTGAATTCCCCAGTTTAACCATTTTTATATTAAATTAAAATTTCATCGACTAAAAAGTGTTGATCTATTCTACATTTAATCACAAATTATAAAGAAATTTTATCTGGTTCAAAAGGACCAAAATTAAAGAATTCTTCATTCATTTGTAAAATTTTATTATGAATGCATTTACAAATTTGTTCGAAAAATTAAGAACAATAAATTTATCACAGACATAAATGTGACGACACTTTATACGATAAATGAATATTGTCTACTTAACCCTTTCCCAAACGACAGAATTATATGGTAGTCCAAATTCAAAGGCAAGACAGACGACACAATTAGAAGAAATGTTAATGGTAAAATTAACTATATCAATTGATGGACCTTATCATAGAAAGCTTAACCTTTTCCCCCAAACCAGACCTGATATTGCCGTCCACATTAGTTCGGGAAATATTGAGAGAAATCAAGAAATTGATGATAATCAGTAATTCCCATAATTACTGATAATCAGCAAGTTCTCCATTTCCCTCAATATTTTACACGATGACATGCACTTTTCTCCTTTTGACATCGATTTTTTCATTTGCATTTCCTTTCTGTGCAAAAGTATCACTGTTTGGTTAATGATAAAGTATAAAGATCCATTATTCCACTTGTCCAGAAATCTCCTTGTCTGTCAGCAATGGTCTCATCAGCAATGGTCCCAAGCCCAACATGCCAGACATAGGATTTCAACACCACCGCCAGGGGCTTTCCCTCTTAAGAAAGTGACACTGGTTTCCAGCGTCTTCCCCTCCAGAAATAATGCAATTTTTCCCCCAAAAAGATATATTTTCAAAAATCACTCTAAAAACCGGAAATGAAATATCAAGTAACTGTAAAGCTTTTCCACAATTATTGCAGCTCTACAAATTATCCCTGCTTGTTCTCAAGTCTACAGTAGTTGGTATAAGAGGGGTTTAGCCCATGAAAAGTACTTTTTCTATATTATACAATTTTCCCCAAAACTAGGATACCGCATGTGATTTCCCCAATCCTAAAAAAACCCTGACCGCTAGTCTGCTATACATCTTATCTGTGTCCTAGGAGTCTGGCCGATCACTGGACCTCCTCAATGAATCACAACACTTGTAGAAATACAGATAAGAGGGGGTATTGACTTGTAGAAGCGTATATTGGCCTTTTAAATGACTACGCACTATTTCATAATCTTAAGCATATTTTCAATTATAGTTCATTTCTGATAAAGAATGCACTGAACATTAGAAAATGTTCGCACCATTACCATATGTGCGGAGTCAATTTTAATGTAGAATCTACGCATGTGAGTAAATGTGTAAACATAGATATGCCCATATCTTTTCAAATCACAATATTTCACGTATCATTCATAAAACCCCATGTTGTGGGTACTCATTGGAATCGTCTCATCGAGACGATTCAAATGAGTACCCACAACATAGGGTTTTGATTTGATATAACAAATCTAGAATGCCTTTATCCCATCTTATCCGTTTTTCTGCACTTGAACACGTTAACCACTAGTCCATGGTAAAAATCCTCGAAGCTATATCATCAATAATCCAGTCTATTCCATGTAAAAGATTTTCTCCTGTTACTGCACTACAACCAGTGATGATCCAATGATGCGTGACTATGTCATCTAAACCTAGAGCCTGTAAAGAACGAAACCAATATATCGATCATACCTTTCTTCAACAACAGAATTTTAGTCTATTCACACTTGAAAAAAAATATTCAGGCAAAAGAGAAAATCATTTCTTTTGCCTCAATATTATCCTAAGCAATTTCTATTGAGTCTGAGGAACAAAAACAAAACTAGGTCTTGTTTTGCAAAGGGTTACATCATTTTGACATTTATCCTTTCCTTTCAAAACGAATTTCTGCTGTGCAATTACATGTAATTCCTTTCTTTTGTACATATATACCAGAATCAAAGTTCTTTATCTCGCATATTTGGGACATATATAGGAGTTAAATTAAGAGTAACAACCTTTTTCTTACAATCCAAGGAACCCTATTCAAACGAAAACATCCACAATTCTGTCTGTTCTGTTCAACCACAATCTGATTTAAATCCATTGTTTATCTACAGTAACATCTTACATGCACCAGCAAGGGGTCATATTCTGTGAACTTGAACAAGAGTGCCATGGTCACAATATGTGGGGCGCCGTGGTCTAATGGTAAGACGCGGGCTTTGGGATCGAGGGATCCTGGGTTCAAATCCCGCCAGCGCTACGGGAATTTTTCTGAGCAAAAAACTTACCCCACGTTGCTCCTCTTCACCCAGGTGTATAAGTGGGTACACGGGAGAGTTGAAAGCCAAAGAGCTGTGGCTGCCGAAGGCGCCGTTGTTAACAGCCGACTGGAGACTCAGTGATCGTGGGTTAAAGTGTAAAGTCGGTTGAACACGAAAGTGAAAATAGACTTTAACTAGAAACTTTAACTTTTTTTTAACAATATATGCCTCTCCAGAGACTTTAACCCTTTCCCAAACAACACAATTTTAGGGCGGTCCAATTTGAAAGCTGCTGCAGACGACAAAATAAGTGTAAATATAGGTAACCGTAGTGAATAATATGCTTCAGAAAACATTGAGACGAAAGGAGAAACTGCTGGTTATCAGCAGTTTCTTCTTTTGTATCAATGTTTTGTCAAGCCTTTTCTATTAGGGACGTCAAAACCAGGTCTTGTTTGGGAAAGGGTTAAGGGGGCATAAGTTAACTCAGGCAAAAATCAATGAACCATAAAATCCTTCCTTCATGCACATCTACCAATTCAACTGATAACATTGACCACGTTTCAAAAAAGATCAAGCCAGAAACTTAGGAAGAGTTGCGTTGACAAGAAAAATGGACGGGCAGACAGACAGACTGACGGACAGACAGAGATGATGCCAACATACGTCCGCCAAAAAAACGAAATCGGATATATTTACTCCAACAAATCAAATCTCTTGTTATAGATCTATATGATTTTCCATGACAAGCATGTGCAAACACATGGTCATGCAATGACATGTGATGTCCTTTACTTGTTTTTGCTTTAAATCGCTTTCAGAATCTTGAAATCATTTATTTAATTTGGAAAGAAGAAAAGGTCATAGAAGAGAACTCCTTAGCTTAATGGTCCTAGTCAGATGTTACTGTCCGGAAACACCAGATTTTCATCAGAATGGTTCAATTTTGGTGATGTCAAATTTACAATGTTGACAGCATTTTGATTATCCCTTTCCCTAACGCCAAAAATTTTAACATTTCTGACAGTTATTGCAAATGACAAAACGTATGTTGCTAGAGGTAAAGGTGAATAATATATCCAAGAAAACATTGAGGCAAAAGGAGAAAATGCTGATTATCAGCATTTTCTTCATTTGCCTCAATGTTTTCCTAAGCACCTTCTCCCAGAGATGTCAAAACCGGGGGATCATATTATCAACTATCTTACGACCAGGGTTTTGTGTAAACTGTGTAACAAAACATCTGATTGCACGAGAAATGGGATTTGTCCAATCAGATTTATTTTTACAAGTAGTTACGCAAAAAATAAATGTACGATTGTCGATAATACGGGCCCCTGGTCCTGTTTGGGAAAGGGTTATCTATAGCTCTATTGCTACATACCTGTTGGATTTCAGCCGCAGTCAAAGCACCAGGTAGATCTTGTTTATTTGCGAACACAAGGAGGGTGGCACCAGCTAGTCTCTGAAATCATTAATGGTCAGTATTTATGCAAAACCTTGTATCTCCATCTGTTTAAAGATGGAGATATGAGGTTTTGAAATAACATTGATGACACATTAAAATTTGCTTTAAGAGTCTCTATGCTTCTATCTTGATTAAAATGCTTTAGATTGAATGGCTAATCAAATGGTGTTTAATGCTTTCCCAAATAGTACAACTTTTTACTTTTGATAAATGCTGCTACAATGTACGAGGGACGTTCAATTAATTTTGGAATTGGGGATCTATAAGCCATAGTTATGTCGCAATTTAATTTTAAGTTTCTTCAATCCTTCGAAGTAATTCTCTTTGACACCCGCACACTTCTGAAGTTTTGATATCCATTACTTATATGCCAATAAATGGGCCTCTTTTGTAACACCCCGCTGACACTGGAAAATTGCACTGCATATGGAACATGAATGCCTATACCGACGACCAGATTCTTTTTTCGTCATCATGGGGAACACAAAAAAGCCACACGGGCTCAAGCCCGGCTGTAAGGGTGGATGAAGACACTGTGCAGCATGTGTCTCTTCCAGGAAGTCTTGGACAAGATGACACCTGTGGACAGCTCCGCTATCATGGATAGGCACACGCCTCTTTAGCCGGTCATAGACCTGCTCTTTTCGTGATATTTCTTTACTTTCGCCGACATACATTTCTTGTATGAATGACAGCCGAAAGTTGTACGAATTGAAACGGTTATTTGAACAATACATCCGTTGCATTTGAAAATTACCGCGTACAAAACTTTTGCCGCATTTTTAATTTTTTGGCTAATACGGACCTTGTCTGATCTTTTCGCAACCATTGCTTGCTAATGACTCGCCATTGGTGGTCATAATAGTAGATTATTGTTCAACCATATGTATAAAGCTCAGAAAGCCCACAATTGTTGCATTTATTGCATTATTTCAAAGTATATTTTGCAAAGGTGGCTCTCTGTCCTTTAGGCAGCAACTGGGGGACCCAATGGGCATAAACCTTTCTGTGTTTCAACCCTTTAGTCAAAATTGTATAACATGTCCCCGATGAAAAACCAACTTTATCTGCTATTTCTTGCACATTGAACCATGCGTCTTGTTCGGTCATGTCGGAATCTACAGCAACATTTGCTTTGGTACTAGCTCTACCCGTTTTGCCTGAGAGGGGGGCATTATTCGGGCCAGTTTTACCAACTTTAATTTTTATTATCTTCCTAAAAACTGGCGTATAATCAACGTTTGAATGTCCATGAATCTGATATAGTTCATTATATACATGTGATGCAGATATTTCAAAGCCTATGCGACCTTTAATGTAGACCCGTACATCATACTTCGGTTCGTTTTCCATTTTGCGCACAGCGAAATAGCCAGTGTATATGACTGAACCAACTTAAAAGTTCAATAACTTTTGAAAGAGTCAACGAATTTGTCTCAAATCTTGACCAAGTATAGACAGTAATTTTCCAGCCAAATAGCGGCAAGCACCACTAGTTCTATAGAACCGTGAGGTATGGTGGACCATTAGTACCACTTTTAATTGAACGTCCCTCGTAAAGACAATAAGTTAGTAAAGAAACATTTTTTGTAAAGATTAATTAGCACAGATCTATATTGGAGCTCAAGAATAAAATGCTGGATATAATTCATGTTCTCAGGAAATAAATATGTGCATATCAAGTAAAATAGTACAGAAAATATTGAGGCAAAAAGGAGAAAATGCTGGTTTTCAGCATTTTCTTCTTTTGCTCAATTATTTTTTACTTTTTCTAGGGACATCAAAACTTATTGGGAAAATGGTTATTTTGTGAAATCTTTGATAAAGGGTTAACAACCTTACCTCTTCGACAAGTAGAGCCTGTAATTCTTTTTTACAATCCTGTAGTCTCATTCTGTCTGCACTATCAACAACCCACACTAGTCCGTCTGTACTCTCAAAGTAATTACGCCAGTACGATCGTAGCGACTTTTGACCTCCAACATCCCAAATGTTTAATTTAAAACTGTAAATAAATTATTAATGAACTTAAATAATATAAACAATCATGGAGTTATATTTTGAGATTAATAATTATTTGCAATGAAATGTTGTTACAGAAAGTCTAATTCTACATTAACCATTCATTGATTGATTGGTTATTGAATGATTGATTTCAACTGCTATGATCATATTGCAGTGGCTGGGGCACCTAACCAAGGATACCTTATGTTTCTCTCACCAGTACTACCACAACTTCTTTTGTGCTTCCAGCTGCTCATCCACATAGATTTACAATCCAACCATTAGTACAATTGTTTGCCACAGTCAGGGTTTTAAACTGGGACCTAAAGAGTGAGAGTCTGATGCGCTACCAACTGCACTATGGACCCAGCCTCCTTCATTTTCAAATAACATTTAATCTTATAATGTCTTGTCCAATCAAATGTCTTGTTGGGTAATTTAAGAATTTGAATATATTGAAATAATATATTCTTGCAGACATAATTCATGTAAAATTTTGGACAGAAAATATTTGGGCAAAAGCACAAAATGTTGATTATAGTTATTTTCTTCTTTAGCCTAAATGCTTTCCCAAGTCTTTTCAATCAGCGTCTTGATTTAAACCCGATCTTATTTGGGAAAAGGTTAAATAATTACCAAAATAATATGGCTAACTCGAGGGCCCAGTGCAAAACTATTGTAACTACCTATTTTTGAGAAATTCACTTTTTTGCATTTTCTGAATCTTAAAGAAGGAATACATCATATGTTCTAATATCGGGTTTCAATTCTGTATAATTAAAAAGATATTTTGAATTTTAAAAATATTGTATCTCAATTGAAAGAAATTTGTTGGTGCAAAACTATTGTAACTCAACTGTTTTTCAACTTTACTTCCACTCCAGCATCTACAATTATTGACCAATCGAGACAAAACTTGGATATAATGTTTGGGACCATAAGATCTGGAATGAGTTAAATTTTCAGTCTGATCGAAACAAGAAGTCATGAGTTATGTGCCCTTTACTTTGAGAAATGGCCGCTTTTGACTGTTTTTGACTTTATTTACACTCTTGTTTCTACCATTATTAACCAATCAAGACAAAACTTGTACACAATGTTGGTGACTATAAAATCATGGATGGAGTTGATTTTCATTTCGATCAAAACAAGAAGTCATGAGTTATGTGCCCTTGAATTTGACAAATGGTCATATTTGACTGTTTTTGACTTTGTTTACACTCTAATATCTACAATTGTAGACCAAACAAAACAAAACTTCTTTACAATGTTGGTGACTATAAGATATCAGATAAAATTGATTTTCAGCTCAATGCGACTAGGAAGTCTTGAGTTATGTGCCCTTGAATTTGACAAATTTGCTGTTTTCGACTTTATTTTCACTCTAATCGTCATAAATAATAACCCATCAAGATGAAAATTGGACACGGTATTGATTACCACATGATCCTGGATTAGTTCTATATTCAGCATAATAGAACAAGAAATTACTTAGTAATCTGCCCTTGAATTTGACAAAGTTGCCATTTGTGACTTTCTTTTCACTCCATCAACCAGATTATATATTGACCATTCAAAACAAAACTAGGACACAATGTTGAAGAATACTGTATGTGTAGAAAAATTTGTGGGCTTCTAATTTTCGCTATATTTGCCCTAGACCATGGGCCCGCAAATTCATGATTGCGCAAATATTTGTACTCCCAATTCTTCCTGAATAGTTTAATTTTCGCGTAAGTTGAAATGTATTTTTATTATAAATATTACATGAATATTCATTCAGTTCGTACATGTAACAAACCCTTTAATAGAATGCATAAAGAAATCAATTAGTTACAGTTGAGCAATATCCGTTTAATCTCTTACTCCCGAGTGGTTTAAGATACTGCAAATAAGAAAGAGTATTTGCCCAGCACTTACATTCATTTTGTTGTGCCCGAAATTAAGAATTCTTAAATTGTCTCTCCGCGAATTCAAAGTTGCGCAAATATTTGTAAAACTCGAAAATGGAGCCCTACCGCGAAAATTTCGCTCCGCGAAAATATACAGTACTAGATCTTGAATGAATCTGAATTTCAGTATAATTGGACAAAAACTTACTGAGTTATCTGCCCTTAAAATTGACACAATTACCGTTTTTAACTTTGTTTTTTCTATGATAAATACAAAAGTCAAAATTAACCATCGGGTAATGGGTAATAAATCTGCACCCATGTAGTTAGCACTCATGTACTCGTTTCAGCCCTAGTCTGCATTCAAAAGATCAAACTAGAACTGTTGCAAAGCGGACGAATACCCCCCACTAGGGTCTTGTCACTGAAAAAGTACTATCGGTCAAAAGGTTCTTGACTTAGAGCATGGAAACAGATTTAAAACAAAGTCCAACTGTGACCTTTGACTTTGGTGACCCCAAAACAATAGGGCACCTCCTCGGGTCATGGGCAACAACTGTGTAAAGTTCTTGATCCTAGGTCTAACGGTTCTCGAGTTAGAACACAGAAACCCAATTGTAAATTTTGACTATTCACCCCCCCCCCCCCCCATTAAAGTGACATTTCAGAATTGTTTGTCATAAATTTTACTTTTATTTCTATCTGAAAGAGCATATTTCCTTATGAAAATTCTGAAAATTTCAAGCCCAAATATTGCGCCTTTTACGAGAAATTTATATTTTTGTGTTAAAATTGAACAAATTGTTGTGGACAACAGTTCGGATTTATATGCAATTTATCGATTATGTCTCAACTTTAAATGCGTGTTTCTCGCTTATTGGCAACAACTTAAAAAAACTAATATTATTTATACTCATTAGAATAACCAATCTTGGCATCAAGACGTACTTTGAAAAATTGAAATTGGAATGAAATGTCCCTTTAAAAAGTTCAAAGTGGCATAACTCTAAAACTAATGACTGGATCAAGATGAAAATTGTAGGTGCACAACTTCATATGATAGGAAACATCCTGATAAAATTTCAGAAAAAATTGTCAAAAACTGTGGGAGGAGAAGAGGACACAAGATTGTGTCCACAGACGGACGGACGGACGGACAGACGGACAACCTGATTCCAGTATACCCCCCATAACTTCATTCACCTGACCTGTAAAATCAGAATAAGCTATCGTACATTTTAAATCCCCATTCCCATGACACATTTTTTGTACACATATACCATGTAAAAAAGTTTAGCAACACTGACTTTGTTAATTGAAAACATGTATTTTCTGTGATATTTATGTCACAACCGCTTTGTGGTAAAGTTAACTATTGTGTCAGAGACATTGTCTTGAAGTAGGTGAGGGGTCAAAACAAAAAGTCACAACATAATTCGGTTTCGATTATGAGGTCATTTTCGAGCAAGAACAGCAGTGAACCAATTTCTTATCCATTTAAATTGTTTGTACACAGTATCAACATTCACTACTTTATCAAATGATTGAACGTCATTCGCGTCATTGCGATCATGTGCACGTCTTCCTTAAATGCACTGTATGTGCTCTATGGGTGACAAATCAGAAAGAAAGGGATGATTATGGGAGAACATCAACTTGTTTACACTTAAAGCATTTAGGACTATATGCCAGACAAGTCTGGTACGTTCATGGTGTAGCGTTAAGGAAATTACAAGGTATGGTCAACATCTAGTAACCCTTCGTCTGTTGAGACGATTAGGGATGGTAAGTGTGGATACTCTATGTTGAAATTCCTGTGGAAGCCACTTTTTGTTTCAATATGGAACATCTTTGTCGTGACGTTACGAAATTGTGACGGTCATCGTCTCGTGGTGTTTTTCTTCGACTACGTCCTTGACCGGGACTATCTCAAAATACAAAAATTGGCTTACATGGCATCCTCAAACGGTTACTTATGCTATGAGGTACACAAAATTCAAAAAGACATCTTTATTGCCGATTCCGCCACATAGGAACACATTAGCGATATAATGTCCTTCTTATGTAAGCCCATAGCGTAGTCCCACAGCGTTGCAGAAAACTCTTTTCAGTGGCCTTTTTCATACTGGGCAAAGACAATAATGTTCACACCTAAATGTTTTCTAGAATTATACTCCATACACATGAATACCATCGCAGACATGAAAACCGGAAATGCGCACCTGGAGTGCGAGACGCACGCGATGGCGGTATGAAATTCATCTGTTTGTATTCTCTGGCTTTAATCTATTGTGTAAACGTTTGATTTGATTTTAAAACAAAAATAGTTTGGTTACTTAAGATATTTACATTTTGTTGCTAAACTTTTTTTACTATGTATATTATATAGTGTGTGGTGTATATAGTCTGGTGCATTATAGCTGACAATGAATGACCTGGCTATTAGCTAGAGATGCTCTGCCAGGTCATTTATCGTGAGCTATACTCAAGTATAGAAATTTATTAAATCCTAATTATTAGATTTAAAGAAATAGGATAAAAACTAAATTCTACATTCAAATTGAGAATCAGAGAGAAGGGGTTCTTGTCAGTATCCAGGAATTTTATATTGAAGTTTCATTCAATTTGGTCCAAGGGTTGTGGAGAATTTGCTTCCGACAGACTTACAGAAATAGATGCAAAACTTTAATACATTGAGCCCCCTTTTACCATGAAAAGTTTTTCGTTCATAGATTAAAACAATGTATGGTCTAAAACATTTTATTTGTCACTTAAGTACAAATTTTCATTGACTTCAGATCACTCTAGATGAAAGTAACAGTAATTAAAGAAAAAAATTAATTTTTACATAAAGGCCCCTTTTTGCATGCCGCAGTCTTAATTGAGAAATTGAATCAAAGGCTTTCTTGGAAATATTCCAGGTAGTTCATATGATATTTTATCAAATTTGGTCATAGGATTGCTGAGATATAGTTGCAGAAGGGTGGACAAATGTACTGAAGAATGCATGAACAGACGGACAGACAGCACGAACAGACAGCGTAGTGACTATAATTATGCTCCCTCGAATTTTTTTCAGAGAGCATAAAAACTACCTGTATATAAATTAGAGTTTTATTACTTAAGTACTTTCAAAGATTTACAAAGAGATAGCATTTTG
Source organism: Fragum sueziense (assembly GCA_963680895.1). NCBI lineage: Eukaryota > Metazoa > Mollusca > Bivalvia > Cardiida > Cardiidae > Fragum > Fragum sueziense. The sequence goes on along the minus strand of OY804593.1, from coordinate 38,051,966 downwards.
TTAAGTTTTTATGATTTAGTCCACAGACAGACAGATAGATGAACAGACATACAGACAACAATATTTTCTTCATCTTTTTATGCCTCACATAATAAGGTGCTAAATATAGTCATATTTCATTAGTTTTGCATTTGTGTATTTACAGCAAATAGCTAAAATCAAATGTCACAATAGTTTTGCACCAACATTTTGTGCATACAATTGATGAATTTTGGTGCAAAACTATTGTAAGTCAAAAATGTTCAACAAAAGAAAATTTTCATAAGTTTTGTTGAAATAAATAAATTGATTGAAATTCTTATGTTCCAATACACTTCATGTAGAAATTTTGAGTAATTACGTTAAATTTTAAAAAAGTTATTAAGTTTTTTCCCTCTCCTGTAAAATTTTACAAAAGGTAGTTACAATAGTTTTGCACTAACCCCTCGAACTGGTTTGAAATCAAGATAACAGATTTAAACAAGAGGGCCATGATGGCCCTAGATCGCTCACCTGAAATTTCTTGCCTTATTGAAATAAACATTTTGACCTGTATAGCAGCAAATTAAGAATTTTGCAATAAAGCCCGTTTTCTTTAGTTTTTCAAAAAAATGAAATAAAATTCAGCCTTTTCAAGTGTTTGCTCTTCTGCCCTTTTTCTGATGCCGCTGCACAAAGAGCTTTGATATTAATCAAATTCTTATAACAACTTTGAAATCCCTTCACCCAAAGATCATTCATGTGAAGTTTTAATAATATTGGCCAACTACATGTAGTAAGCCAGGTTTTTAAAAGATTTGGCTATTTTCCCCTTTTCTCATGCCGCGGCAGTCAAAGGCTTTGATGGAATCAAAGTCTCTCAAACACTTTGAAAGCCCTTCACCCAAGGATCATTCATGGGAAGTTTCAAGAATATTGGCCAACTAGTTGAAGGCAGAAGATTTTTACAAGATTGGGCTATTTTCCGCTTTTCTCATGCCACGGCAGCCAAAGCCTTTGATGGAATCAATTTTTTTTTACAACTTTGAAAGCCCGTCACCCAAGGATCATTCATATTAAGTTACAAGAATATTGGCTAACTAGTTAGGCAGAAAAAGATTTTTAAAAGATTTGGCTATTTTCCCCTTTTCTTATGCCGCGGCAGCCAGTCTTTGATGGAATCAGATTCTTTTAACAACTTTGAAAGCCCTTCACCCAAGGATCATCCATGTGAAGTTTCAAGAATATTGGCTTGCTAATTAGGCAGAAGAGGATTTAAAAATATTTGGCTATTTCCCCTTTTCTCATGCCGCGGCAGTCAAAATCTTTGATGGAATCAAATTCTTTTAACAACTTTGAAAGCCCTTTACTCAAGGATCATTCATGTGAAGTTTCAAGAATATTGGCCAACTGATTAGGCAGAAGAAGATTTTTAAAAGATTTGGCTATTTTCTGCTTTTCTCATGCCGCGGCAGCCAGAGTCTTTGATGGAATCAAATTCTTTTAACAACTTTGAAAGCCCTTCACCCAAGGATCATTCCTGCCAAGTTTCAAGAAGATTGGTCCACTGGTTTGGGAGGAGAAGATCTTTAAAGAAATTGTGGACGGACGGCCGGCCGGACGGACGGACGGACGGACGGACGACGGACAACGACCGATCACAATACCTCACCTTGAGCACTTTGTGCTCAGGTGAGCTAAAAAAACCTCCTATAATGCAGTGGTGGATCCAGAGGGGGTTCAGTGGGTTCAAACGAACCCCTCTCTGTAGACAAATTATTTCATTTTCATGCAGAAATTTAGTCAAAATTGTGTAATACTAGGAAAACTAACCCCCCCCCCCCCCCCTATTTCGTAAATTCGAACCCCCCCTCACAGAAATCCTGGATCCGCGGCAGTAATGTGTTCAAAATCAAACGAGAATTGTTATTCAAAAACCAAAACAATAGTTACTGTAACGATTCTTGTTTAACCCTTTCCGAAACAAGACCTGGTTTTGACACCCCTAAAAGAAAAGGCTTGGGAAAACATTGTAACAAAAGAAGAAACTGCTGATAACCAGCAGTTTCTCCTTTTGTCTCAATATTTTCTGTGCCATATTTTACACAAATCCTATCTTTAATAACATCCATTCTGTCATTTGTGGCAGATCACCCTAAAATTTTGTCGTTTGGGAAAGGGTTTATTTTGAATCAATAATCTTGTGTGTTACACTTACTTCCTATGTTCCAATGTTTTAATGTTGAATCCTAGAGTAGGTGAAATTGTGTCTATATCTTCTCCATTAAACTTCTTTAAAATAGTTGTCTTCCCTGCATTATCTAAACCACTGCTTTCAATTAAGGATTACATTTATAAATCAAAGGTGAAAAAAAAGATAATTCAATATCAAGGTAAAGTATGAAACAGTTTAAGTCCATACTTTCCATGGCCTTTATTGTATTAAGTGTAAATATGCGCAAATATATTTATAAAAGATTTTACATTTTCTGATGATTTTTTTGTGATTTTGTTTTATCTCAACACCTCCAATTAGAAAAGATCTAAACAAACATACTTTCACAAAGAGTAAATACCGTACTCTTCTATCTATAGCATTTAGTTGTGTATCGCCCAAATTACTGACCTTTACTAAGCAGGCCAGTAGGAACAGGGGGCCGGGGCTAGGGGGGGGGGGGGGGGGGGGGGGGGCTTGGCCAAAAATGCCAAATTTTCCTTATTTCACACTGAAAATTTTGGGAAAAATTCAATTTAGCCCCCCCCCCCCCAATATTCAGACAATGAGGCTTTAGCCCCCCAATATGAAATTGCTTCCTACGTGCCTGCTATGTTTAAAGGGGCCGGTCTACAAAAGGAGTATCCGAATTACTTGTCATCCGAAAGTTATACAACTACGCTCTATCCTCGTTTTACCGCATTTGGCGACTTAAAACCATAAAGGATACAGCATCAACAATCTAACTTCTTTTTCCTTCTGTTTCATCTTCTTTAGAATTGTCAGCAAGCCCATGGTTATTTGTTTTTTGTTGAAAATTCAAGTTATTCGTCATTTGTTGATAGACTGGATTTAAGATATTTCTAGACTGGAAAAAAATCACGGAAGCTTAATTTTCGCACACAACATTTGACTCCTTAATTTTGGCCCCCTTCAAGATAATCGTGCTTTCGAAAACATTGGGGGGAAAAAGAAGAAATTGTTTGTGACAAGCAGTTTGCTACTTGAAATTGTCGTCTGCAAACTCTTTGATTTTTGGAAAGCAAATTTGCAAAATTTGCTTTTCTTTCCAGTCGTGCTTCTCTGCACTTTAACATTCTCTGCATACCACACAACACCTCCCGGTCCTCCTCACTATAAATAGTTCTATCAAAAGTAAACAACAATGACAAGAACAACCTTTCGAATATTCAATATTGAATTCTATAGTTGTACACAAGATATTCAATTGTGTGACCGATGATAAAACATCCAATTAAACATGTGTTAAAAGAGGAGAAACGATCACGTAGTAATTTGCTTTCATTACGGTTCAATAGCCAGTCCAATATCTTTCGTTGAAAATGGGTCAGTCAAGTTTACTGAACTATGAAATATGCGACCCACTTCAAGCGCTAAAAATAGGAACTAGGACACGTCTATTTTTAGAACCTTTCTATGCCCAAATTCTTACACGTTATAATGTCCGAAACTAAACAATGATATTCGATAAGCCATGCATTTAATCGCGTTCACAATAATTGATTGATCAACTAAGTGGTTATTTTGAGGTTAATGACATAGACATCTTGTCTAATAGGCCTTGCTAGTATTCGCGTGTAGCTATAGGCATTTCAAAGCGAAAGTAGAAATCTGGGAAACCAGAATATGTGATGGTATGCTCAAAATGCATAGAAATCAGACTAGCAATCCTTTCACCACTTGGTTTAAAAAACGGTGTTAACTTTTTAATCTATAGATATCACGGTGGATAACCCATGTGACTTTTGGGAAGCGTTAACACCGAAAAATCGTCCACTTCAAGATATGTTTGGTTTAATTTCTCAGCTTATACTCTGTTGATTTTGACGAGATAAAGTGCACGGAACGCGCATTTGAGAGGGCTATTCCCGTTTGTAACTCTGCTCCGATCCCGTGATTTCTTCAAACATTCAAGCGAAAGTTTTCTTCGGTGCATGTGAATGCTTCCCTCTTTCGTTTTGCACTTACAAACACTTTGGCTCGAATGTTTGAAGAAACCACTGGATTTTGGAGCAGAGTGAGTTAAGCCGGGAATAGCCCTCTCAAGGGCGCGTTCCGTGCACTTTATCTCATCAAAATCAATAGGGTATAAGCTGAGAAATTAAACAAAACATACCTTGAAGCGGACGATTTTTTCGGTGTTAACGCTTCCCTAAAGTCATGTGAGTTACCCACCGTGGATTTAGATCTAGATGAATAGGCCTACATAGAATCAAATCAATTTACATTGTTGGTCTGTTAACCATTTCCCAAATAGAAACATTTCAGATTGGTCAAAATAAAAAAAAAGCCGTAACAGACGACAAAATTGGTACATACCTAGATAAAATTAGAACTATTTGTAGATAATACCAAAGACAATATCGAGGTTAAAGTAGAAAATTCTGATTATCAGCAGTTTCTTCTTTCATCCCAATATTCCCCCGAACATTTTCTTTTCGGGCTATCAAACCCAGTCTTATTTGGGAAAGGGATAAAGTAGTGGCGGAACACATGTTTTAGCAAGTAAGACATGTAGTTTTCAGAGATCAAATGCTTTCTAATTAGGGTATAGACTCCTTTCATTTATGTTTTAGTCCGTACCCGCAGAACACTTCCGGTAATCCGAGACTTCTCTGATGAAAATTCGCTCGATGATACTTGGATGTCGCTATTTACAACGGAACGCTGTCCCAGTCAAACACAAAAGAAAATTCCGACACAGCGACATAACTTGTGTCGGAATTTTCTTTTGTTTTTGAATTGGACAGCGCTCCGATGTAAATAGCGACATCCAAATATCGAAGAGCGAATTTTCATCAGAGAAGACTCTGATTAACTTCCGGAGGCAAACAATGGGTTTATGGGAAATTAACATTGTATACATGTGAATTGTTACTAAAAATAGTAACAAATAGACATTTTCAAAACGAGGCGCCCACAAAATGCGGAGAAATCGATGACGACGCACGTGCATTCAATATACAGCGATTAAGCACACGTGCATTCAATATACAGTGATAAAGAGAAGTTTTAAGTGGAACAAAAACTACGAAATTGAATGAATTCGTTGATAGCCGGTAAGATGGTTATTTTATTTGATTTACAGTCAAGAAAATTCGGCATTTTTGGCCAACATTGGAGGGGCTTAGCCCCCCTAGCCCCCACCCCCCCTGTTCCTACGGGCCTGTACATCAAATAGATTTATGAACCGTGACCTGTCGCACTAGTTAGTTGGGTCCAATACCCCAATCCCTTGACCATTTTTTGGCTAACATGTTTTGACGATTGATTTGACATCTATACACCTTTTAGAAAAAAATTAGAAACCATGCCCCTCGAGATTTTGCTGGCGTTTTTTGCTACAGGGCCAAATCCAAAATGGCCGCCGCCGCCATATTGAACAAATAACTTTTGGACCAGATCACCTACAATCAAGTGTAAATACACTTTTCAGACTTAATTTTCACGAGAAATCCGTTTCTGACATTAGTTTTACACTAAAATGTTGTTTTGACCAAAATTTTCAAGATGGCCGCCAACGCAAATTTGAAGAAGTAACTTTAAAATGATTACTTTTGAACAAGATCATCTACAATCAACTGTAAATATACTTTTAACAGTGAATCTATCACGAGGAATCCGTTTCTGTCATTAGTTTTACTCTAAAATGTTTTGACTAAAATTTTCAAGATGGCCGCCAACGTTATGTTGAAATGATAAAAATTAGATAACTTTTCAAGTAAATATCCTGAAATAATGTGTAAATACACTTTTCTGACTGAATCTATCATGATAAATCCGACTCTGACATTTATTTTACACTAAATGCATTTTTGACCAAAATATACAAGATAGCCGCCAATGCAAATTTAAAAAATAACTTTAAATTGATTACTTTTGAACCAGATCACTTACAATCAAGTGTAAATACATTATTCACACTGAATCAAATATGGGGAATCCTATTCTGACATAAGTTTGATTGATTCGGTCGGCAAAATCCCTTCAGCCAATAAAAAAACATGGAAAGTCATAAAAAGCGCACATGCACTCATATGGAGGAGGTGAAAGCTTCGGTCTTTTTCGTTAAAGTATTACCCACTTCCAGCATTAATATCTCGACGACTACGCCTGATTATTAAAAATGCGTCGATTGTTAGAAAGTTTAAATCACATTCTTTAAAGAAAGAGTTTTGTTTATGAAATTTAACGGTGGATTTTTAAAATATTCTGCCTCAAATATGGTATCCCGTAACGATAAAGATCGAGTAAGTACCCTCGATGAAAAAATGAAAGTGAGGCTATGACGTCATGCCGACTGATCTTATGCTAGAATGTCGTTTTGACCAAAATATCAACAACGGAAGCCATGTGATGGAGTGAACAGAAACATAAAATGGCACCTCGGCAATTCATTGTTCATGATAACAAGTTGTATCTATCTTTAGAAACTGAAACTACATGATATGAATACAAACTTCTGTAACGGTGAAAACTTGTCACGTTATCTAATCTGAATCGGAGTTTTCAGTATCACTGTATTCGGTAGAATCAGATTCCGATGAATTATCCCCCCTTTCTCATCATTAAATCCGTTATCATCCGATTCACACTCGCTTTCATAAGCTTCCTCGAGTGCAGGCAGGGTAACCGGAAGAGCAAGATGTGCATAGCGGACAGGGTGACAGCAGTCACCCACCAACTCCAATCCATGTCCAAGTGGAGACGGATGCTGTTCACGGCAGGGTGACGCACAAGATACTAGAAGGCCAAGTAGTTTGCACGCATCACAGGTTAGCAGAGGATATCTCCATCAGGAGCAAATCGCATAAATGACTTATTTTTCATGGTCTTCCACTTAGTGGCACGAGCCTCGGCCATAGAGGGACTTTTCTTATCCCAATAGACCACTTCTTTTGTAAACTGAAAGATTCCATCTATCACTTCTCCATCCATGATGAGATTTACTCCGCACTGGCCGAGCTGCTGTCTCGCTAAGGGCTCTCCGCCACATTGTCATATAGGGATATCTTACCCTTGCCGTAGAAACCGAAGTTTGCATCACAAACGGTCATACAAAGAAACTGCACAATACAGTCTACCATTTCGTCAGCAACCAGTCCACTACAAGAGATCGTATTAATGCAAAGCATACCAGGTAGCTGATGTGAGAGCAATGCAGCCGCTACATATGCATCAGTATCAGCTACATCAATTACATCAGGGTTATTACAGCCTGACTCCCGCAGCACTGCGTACATTGAGAATATTGTGGTATCCGCCCCTGATTGATCAAAGCTGTAGTCATCCATTGGTTGCTCAGTTGGCAGATTCGTACAGCAGGTGCCAGCGGAGTACACAATCTCTTTATCAACTGTCTGGGTTGTCAGATTCGTACAGCAGGTGCCAACGGAGTAAACAATCAGTAAACTGTCTGTGCTGCGGGAGTCAGGCTGTACTGACCCTTCAGCATTCATCTCCACTCAGACATGGATGGGAGATGGTGGTGGCCGCTGTCGCTCTGTCCGCTATGCACGTCCTTCTCTTCCGGTTACCCTGCCTGCACTCGAGGATGCTTATGAAAGCGAGTGTGAATCGGATGACGACGGATCAAAGGATGCACAGGAGGCGATAATTCATCGGAATCTGATTCTACCGAATACAGTGATACTGAAAACTCGGATTCAGATTAGCTAACATTACAACTTTTCACTGTTTCAAAAGTTTGTTTTCATATCATGTAGTTGCAGTTTCTAAATATAGGTACAACTTGTTATCATGAACAATGAATTGCCGGGGTGTCATTTTACGTTTCTGTTCAATCCATCACATGGCTTCCATCGTTGATATTTTCGTCAAAATGACATTCTAGCATCAAACTTATGTCAAAATAGGATTCCCAATATTTGATTCTGTATGAATAATGTATTTACACTTGAGTGTAAGTGATATGACCAATTTAAAGGTGTTCTTTTTTTTCAAATTCGAATTGGCGGCCATCTGCTTGAGGATTTTGGTCAAAATGCGTTTAGAGTAGAATAAATGTCAGAGTCGGATTTATCATGTCATTTATTCAGTCAGAAAAGAATATTTATACATTATTTCAGGATATTTACTTGGAAAGATATCTAAATTTTATTTTTCAATGTTACACTGGCGGTCATCTTGAAAATTTTTGTCAAAACAACATTTAAGTGTTCAACTAAAGTCAGAAATGAATTTCTTGTGATAGATTCACTACGAAAAGTATATTTACAGTTGATTGTAGATGATATTGTTCAAAAGTAATCATTTTAAAGTTACTTTTTCAAATTTGTGTTGGCGGCCATCTTATATATTTTGGTCAAAAAGACGTCTAAACGTGAACAATAATGTCAGAATCGGATTCCCCGTGATAGATTCAGTCAGAAAAGTGTATTTACACTTGATTTTAGGCTATTTACTTCAAAAGTTATTTAACATTACACTGGCGGCCATCTTGAAAAATTTGGTCAAAACAACATTTTAGTGTAAAACTTATGTCAGAAATGAATTTCTCGTGATAAATTAAGTCTGAAAAGTGTATTTACACTTGATTGTAGGTGATCTGGTTCAAAAGTTAATTTTTCAATATGGCGGCGGCGGCCATTTTGGATTTGGCCCTGTAGCAAAAAACGCCAGCAAAATCTCGAGGGGCATGGTTTCTAAATTTTTTCTAAAAGGTCTATAGATGTCAAATCAATCGTCAAAACATGTTAGCCAAAGAATGGTCACGGGATTGGGGTATTGGACCCAACTAAGTCTATTATACAAGAAGACCTACTTCAGAACATGACATTGGGTATAGGAGAACATATAGAGTGCTAGAATGCCTTATGGTCGTTTTCGGCTGGGAGAATTCGACATTTTCAATTCCCTATTTGTTTATGTCAAAGGGGGGTAATTCACAAAATTGACAGATTAGACCTTTATTTTAGAGCTTGCTACAAGTGATAAGAGAGATGTTTTGTGGTTTTTTGGCAACCCGGATATGACCAATTCCGTAAAAATAATGAATCGTTTATCGCGCGTATGTCGCATTAGATGAAATTAGCTGTAAATGCATTAAGGGCCGTAACTCTGACATTAAAGGGGACAAGGCAATGAAACTTCGACAAAACGATTGCCGAATGCCATGGAAATATTGTAAAAATAAAATCAGGCTTTTAGTTCGATACTTTTTCAGAAACAAGAAATCTTGCAGTGTAAAGTTTTCTCTTTTGTTCAGTATATTTTGCTGATATGGAACAGACATTATCCTTTCATAATTTGTATTTTGTAACTTTCTAAAGAATCAAATTCAATTAATTACTTTTATCCAACTCCGTGTAATTCATATTGCTAACAACTAGAAAGGCCTTTAGACATAATCAGCAAATTTGCTTTCCAACAGTACTTTCAGTACTTTGATTTATATGTACTTGTAAGCCGTTTTAATTGGAATGGGTTGGAAGCAGTGATCGATATCTGCCTCAGGACAATCTGATCGCAGGACGTTAATGCATGTGATAAAAAAGTTATTTGAGGACAGCCACAATAAGCCTGGGTATATTTCCAGATTCCAGTCCATCAATAGCTCCTATGATTTTTTTTAGACTTTTCTTCTATTTCCCCCCTTACGACTCACACAAACAACATAGCTGCCAGACATGGGGTCGATTACTTGAAAAAGTAATCGATTAAATTAATGATTAATGTACCCTTGATTATTAATTGATTAAATTACTTCCCCTCAAAAATACCTCATTAATCGATTATTAATCATTAATTAGGGGGTAAGTAATCGATTATTAATCATTAATCGCAAATAAAAGCTTTAGCAGAACAAAAAATAAACAGTTAAAAGGAGCAAAACACATTTTCATTCTCTTCAAATACATAATCCGAATTGAATTAAAAAAAAAAGAAACATCTCTACTATTGAAATAACATTTCTTTTTAAATGTCTTGAAGCAAACCATTAGTTTCGTTTTAGATGTTCGATATTCATAAACAGACCTCTTCAATCAATATGAATGGCATGTTAAAAGGTCCTTACCACATGTTGTGGTAAGAAGAATTGAAGAGTTCCATTTGATAAAGTTGGATGAAAATATGATGAATGGATTTGTTGGATATTGAAGTTTGTTATGATCTTGTTGAAAACGGTGTAAAACCCCAATAAACTCCATTGTTATGATCTTTCCTGAATGCTAGATGATAAATCATCACAAATGAGGATGATGATAAAAATTGAGTTCATGTGTATCAGACCATGTTGAAGCCATGGTACCAATGATTGGATCATGGTGACAAGATTTTATAGACAAATGCTTGATAAATGGATTTCTTCTTTTGCCCTTATGTTACCTGAAACCTTTCAAATTAAGAGGTAAAGAAAAGGGTTAAGCAAAGAGAAAAGATACTAGTTATCGAATTCATGTATACCCTGGTTATAATCAGATTCTTATAATTCAAATCACAAAGTTTGGTTCTGTTTTTTTGTTGTTTTTTTCCCAAAGTTAGTACATGTACTTTGATTTACATTACTTTCTAATAAATTATGCCTATAGAATATAGATGATAAAAGAAAAATTCTTTTATCAACACATTTAGTTAGTTAATAGATAATTAGTGTATTATTATATGTACATTTGTTATTTAGTTTTACATTTTCATAGTGTGATTGTATTTTAAAGAAAAAATTAAAAATGAAATAAAATTTTGGTTTGATCAGCATTTTCAAACCAATACAAGTTTTCAGTTTCAACTCCCAAAAATGTGTGAAATTCTAATGACAGGTGTAAGAATAACACTAGGTGGCCCTTGGGCATAGACTGCTTAGTATAGGTGTGAACAGGTAAAAGATGTGACTTACAGGTGCATCTTTTTTTGTTTTATATCATTTTTACATCCAAAATAATCAAAAAGTAATCATAAAATAATCATGATTAATGTCATTTTTTCACCAGTAATTGATTAAATTATTAATCAAATAATCAGAAAAAAGCTAATTAATCGATTAATTCATGATTATTGGCATTTGTTAATCGATTAATAATCGATTAAATTACTGATTATAATTACCCCATGTCTGATAGCTGCATGTACAATTTAGACAATAACTAGTCTGTTGCGGGTCCATGACTTCTATGAAAGTATGTAAATCGGAGGGGGTGGGAGTCCTAGTATTACACACTTTTGATCGAATTTATGCATGAAAATGAAATAATCAGGCGCGCTGAGAAGGGGTTCGTTTAAATCCCTCTGATCCACCACTGCAGTGACGGATCCGGAATTTCTGTGAAGGTGGTTAAACATACAAAATTAATGTGTGTGTGTGTGTGGGAGGGGGGGCGGGGGCGTTTTTCTAGTAGAATCTACTAGATCTACACAATTTTGACTGAATTTCTGCATTCAAATGAAATAATCAGGCTATGTAGAGAGGGGGTTCGTTTGAACTCACCGACCCCCCCCCCCCCCCCCGGATCCGCCACTGCGCTGTTAGATCTAGTATAGAAACAGAGACGATAAATGACTAGTTAGACTCTAGGAGATAGTATCCAGCATACCGTTACAGTCCCGCCCGTTGCTTTTCAACAAAAAAAATCGCAAATGCAGCTTGTATTAAGCTGTAATTACATATTTTTGTTTAAAAACGACGATACTCTCTTTTTTCTCCAATGCTTTCACCAATATGCATATGCTTGTACATAGGCCTACTATCTAAAATGATTCTATATCACGATTGTACACCGTGGAATGGAAAGTTATACATCCAAATTAGCCCCACTTCAGGTAAGAAATTTTGCAATCAATTTCTTATTAGAACTGCGTCAATTTTTAAACGGTTTGTTGCATATAACACAGCTCTTTCCTCAGATGTATGGGTTATTTGAAACTCCTTATTTCCCCCCAAAAATTGATCCGAGTTGAAAGACGATTTGAAAAAGAACAGACTGGAAAACGCCAGGGATTTGCTGAATGTGAAGGATCTTTAACCCTTTCCCAAACGGCAAAAGTTTAGGGGGATCCACTTCAAAAACTGCCACAAATGACAAAATCATAGGCGTAGGAAGAGGGGGGGCCAGGGGGGGCCTGCCCCCCCCCCAATAATTTGAAAAAGGGGTCTGCCCCCCCCCTATGCCCCCCATAAAACAACCATTTTTCCATTTACTAGAACGTTTGCCCCCCCCCCCCCAATATTACAAACCTTCCTACGCTACTGAAAATGGATGTTATTGAAGATAGGATTTCTGTGAAAATTGGCTCAGAAAATATTGAGACAAAAGGAGAAACTGCTGGTTATCAGCAGTTTCTTCTTTTGTTTCAATATTTTCCCAAGCCTTTTCCATTAGGGACGTCAAAACCAGGTCTTGTTTGGGAAAGGGTTAAAAAAATCAGTCGATAAAAAAGTTAATGATGACCAACCAAAATATTGGTGGGTCGTCAATAACTTTTTTATCGGCCGATTTTTTTTTTGAAGATCAGCCACATCCAGCGAATTACCGACGTTTTTCCACGTTCTCTGATTCAAAAACCGAATTTTAAATCGATCACGTTTTGACAGAATTATTGACGATTTTCTGAAATTGTTGAGTCACGTGATTCCCCGACGTGATGTCTCCAGATAAACCCGTGTCTTTTGTAGTGATCATGCCGTTCCATAATGATCTCTAATGGTTGATATGTGTAGGCCTTGATATGTGTAGTCCTACACGTCGCCAAGAAGCAATCAGAGAACAACATTGGTAGATGGGGTTAAAGGGCGACGGTAACAGATGGTCTAATTGCAAAAAATGAATTTTTTTGAAAAAGTATGCAAACCTTTTGTGTTGACCACCTCGGGATGGTTAATAATATGCGATTCAGACAGAGAATGAGCCGAAATTACAAGACAGATAGCTGAATTTAGGGAGAATCCAAACCTAAATTCAACCCCGTCTCAGATGGGGTTAGAATTATTTTTAAATTGTTGCGCATGCGCATACAGCGCGGACCATGATTCAAACGAGATTCGTACTTGAATTTTAATATGACGTTATCATGTATGTTGTGACGTCATTTAAGAAAGTCGCATGTCCTACCGTTTTGACCTACTTTCGACATCGCTTCATGAATTTAGTATCAAATTGCGAAAAAATGAGTCGTTGCTTCAATAGTTTGTCGTAATCATTTAATCAGGTCATATAAAGCTTAAAAAGTGTACATTTCGTTTGTATTTGACAATTTTTGGGTCCAAATCTGGGAAATAGTAGCTTAAGCTGTTCAAACGAAACCACCTTTGGGCGAGGATCTAGGCATTTTCTCGTGGGGAAGGGGGGTCCAACTGAGTTGACACTTGAAAAAAATCACACAAAAAAGTGTTAGCGCTTTTCACAAATTCGAGGAGTATCGGATCCCGGACGCCCCTCAAGATCCCCGCATGTCCCTTTGATCCTATTTAATGCATTGTTTAGTCATTAGCTCTTACACTTTCTTGAAAATGACGTAGCCAGGTTAAAGTCGATTTGAAGAAAGTTGGATCCCCCGCTAAGAAAACCTGGACCCGCCACTTAACAACATGGATTTTGATCAGACTGGATGTGTAGGCTATAATTATGTATCTGCACTATCACCGGTTACAAACAGTTTCTTATTTTCCTTTGCTTAACGAATCGTTTACCATTTGTTTAACTATTCAAGGTTTGAAAAGCATTTAAAGTTTGGGAGAAAAAAGAAAGTCGCCGCTTTTCATCATAGACTTCGTAATTTACAGCTTATTTTAGCTGAAGTTACGAGGTTTTCGAAGAAAGGCAGCGAAATACTGATTACCAGCACTTTCTCCTTTCCTCCAAATGCTCTCAATGATGTGAAATACACATTTCTAACACCATAGATAAAATAATTGATAACAATAATTCTGTGACATATGCATCGCCAGCGTGTAGGCCTACCCCAATGCAGCCTGATCAGGATCTATAGGCCCGTAGGAAGCAATTTCGTATTGGGTGGGCTGAAGCCCCTGTGTCTGCATATGGGGGGATCAGCCCCCATAACCCCCTGTTCCTACGGGCTTGATCTGTAATGGCCTCAAATAAATGCTACAAATAGCGAAGTAGCTATTTTCGAACAACATAGATATTGATCAGACTGTGTTTATACCAAGGCTGATCTAGATCTATGTTAATCGCAAATACCACAAGGGCCTTTTCCGGTAGATGTGTTCCTTGCTGGACCGTAAATCTTTTCCAAAAAACGACAAAATTATTAGAAAGCCATTACAGACGACATAAACACTGTAACAGTTGCTAAACTTGCAAATGTACCAACCATAGGAAAAAGACATTCAAGCGAAAGGTGAAAATGTGAGTAATAGATACATGTTTTCCTTTCCCTCAATGTCAACCATATCCTTTTTGTGATAAGGAAGTCGAAAGTCAGGCTTATCAGAAAATTGTTATTCGACTGCTTTTATTCTATGCGCACGTAAACTAGGGAAATGTCAAAATTATTAGGACCTAAGGGCATCATGAATAAACAACAAAGTGTAATTAACGTTACTGATATTTGTGTAATTATTTTGTAACGTTTAGTTATTTTGTAACTTATATAGTTATTTTAGATATTTTCTTTCGAAAAAATAATTATGTTCTTTTAATAAAAACATGTAACATAACATAATTATGTCTATATTGTTTTGACTTCATACTTTCCAGGCCGTGCTGTCTTCCTTCTGTGAAAGAATCCCTTCTTTTGTTGTTTCGGAGCCTGGTTTGTTTGGGCGTCTGTCTGCAATCTTTCCGTACCAATCTTGATCTGATCCATGTCGCCAGAATCTAGGCTGTGAGGATCTACAATGATACGTTTCTTGGTTGAAGTGTTGCATTGCAGGACTTTCTTTATGCTCTCAGGACTGAACATATACTTAACGATATCTGGATACGGAATCACCTTGTTAAAGTCCGCTGATGTATAATCGGAGGGTGGTGCGGTGGTTGTGAAAGAGTGTGAAATGATATCGTACATTGATTTACTGATCTGTTCAACGTGACACACTCTTGCATTCTCATTTTCGTTAATTCCCATCGCATTCTTTATCTTGGATTGTATATGAACCGTGATACTGTCCTGAATCGAGGACGATAAAGTTTCGATCTTCTTCCGTAAAACACTCTCCTTCAACAGTGATTTTTCATATGCCATCGTGTTTGTGGTATGTCGTTTCATTCTCACTCCTAGATCCTTTTTGATTTCCTTAATGGCGTTATTCCTTTCTTTGAACTCTTTTTTATCGTGTTTGTAATTATTGATTGAGGTCTCGGCTGCGTGAACCATCAGGCTGTATTTTTGTACTTTAGCTCTGGTAACCCATACAGATCTCTGGTATTCCCTGACTTTCTCAATTTGTTTCTTGTATTTTTCTACCAATTTCTGTAGTTTCTTCTTATTTTTACTACAACTTGACAGAAATTCTGTACGGAAGATTGGTTGCTGCTCCTCGCTTGATACAATCATATGCAGAGCGTATATCACCCTCTCAAAATCATCCCGATGCAAGGATTCGACAAATCGCTGTTCACGGAAGAGAAATTTCTCTTTTCCTTCCATATTTGGGCTGTTTATTCCGTTAAACAAGCTCCCAAGAACCGTCAAGTATGACAGTAAATCTTTATACAGCTTGTCTTCATGTTTGAACACGGATAATTTAGGTATTTTAATTTCTGTTATTTCCATATTTATCGTGCGTATCGTGTTGAGCATTAGCTAGATTGTGTGACGTCGTTACCGTACAGACGACGTTAGTTATTAACGTCATTACGACGTCGTTTTCCCGATCGCGTTCGGCTTTTTCCGTAAGCTTACGGCCATATTCTAAAGTTGAACGATGAAGTTGGCAGATTAGACATTCGACCAACCCCGTTGCGAGCAGTAACGAGGTTTTTGTTGAAAAGCGACAATATTTCATGCAGTTTTGTTATTTCATTTCCCAAGAAGTGGTTGAAAAGGGTTAGCAGACTTTAGAAATAACATGGCTAAATAATTATTTTTGTTCTGATTTGCCCAGTCGCCCTAACATTACAGCCCATTTGCTGTTACCATAGGTCACATACACATTTTCCCAAAGTTTGGTGCTTTAAGATGCACCTTATAGAAAGGCTTTAAAAATACGGAGACAAACAAAGAACACGCTGATGACCAACATTTTCTTCTTTTGCCCCAATATTTTCTTAGCGGAACTATTGGCTCTGTATCTGAAGTTTCCGTATCGTTGGCTTACAGCAGTGAAAACACGGTGGATAATCACGTGATACAATATTTTCAGAAAATCTTCAATAATTTGGTAAATACTGGACCGATTTGAATTCGGTTTGAAGCAGAGAATGTGGACATACATCACGCACCAGATGGAAATGGTTGATTTTTGAAAAATCAACTAATAATAATAATAATAATAATAATAATAATAATAATAATAATAATAATAATAATAATAATAATAATAATAATAATAATAATAATAATAATAATAATAATAATAATAATAATAATATATTTATCGAAGGTAACTTATAAAGACACCACCACAATAACAGTATAATTATTAGCTTATTTACAATAAGGCCTTCGGAAAACAAATATAGCCTACCCTACCCCGATTTCAAAATTTTTAGACTTGCCCAAATTCGAACGATAACAGGCGACAATGCTATCGAATGCGGTCAATTTATACATTGTGACAAAATAATATTAGGAAAATAGTTGGTTATCATCATTTTCTGCTCAGTCATATTAAGATATTCTCTCTACTGATGACGCTAAGACTAGGGAATGCGTTTGGAAAGGGCAGGTAACACATTTACTTTGTAATAACATTCATTCTCACATGCAATTACCATTTTTAAGCATTCATAACATAGATTAACGAAATAACAAATCAAATTTGGACATACATGTTTGTTGCAGATTTAACATACTTAAGTTGAATATATGATTTTAAGAAAAGTCATTAACTGACAACAAGTACACTTTTAGATTTAGAAATCATTCTTATATTCAATGGGATTGAATTCCAATATTTCATGTCACGTACCGAAACAGATCTCATCATTTTAAAAGTCAATTCTAGGAATGCAGGAATATGCTATTGCGTTATTTGTTTGCGATCTTAGATTATAGAACCTATTTCTACTTAAACTACTAAAATGATTTGATGTAATCGAAGGTGCCAAGCCATTTAATGTCTTATAGACCATTACAATAGTGAAGTATAATGTATATACAGCGTGTTTTGAATGTTAACCATTTCAAGTCAGTAAAATTTTCTCTTGTGTCAGATCTGGTGGGTTTGTTAATCCGTGCTGCTCTTTTTTGAATTTTGAATAATCTATTTACATGCGAAGACGTGCACTGATTCCAGACTATACAACCGTAGTCAAAATATGGTGTCATATAAGAATTGTAAAACATCTGTCGCATTTCTGGGGTCAGAAAGTAGTTAATGAACGATTTTATGAAGTAAACCGTGACATAGTTTCGTACAAACAGTAGTATTTCATCGGCGTTATTCCGAATCCTCGCAACTACAGCTTGATTGAAGCTGTAGTTACGAGATTTTACAACAACACCGACGGTTTATCAAAACTTAACGATAAACATAGTGACATGTGTCACAGACTTTTTACTAAACATTATAACTCTTCTTATACAAGACACGCTTTTGATGCCCCTTATTGAAAAGGCTTTGGGCAACATTGAGACAAATGAAGAAAATGCTGGTGACCAGCATTTTTTCCTTTTGCAAAAGTATCTTCTTTGTCATATCGCACACAAACCACACCTTTATCATCATTCATTTAGTCATCTGCTACAGTTTTTGAATTAGGCCAGTCTATTTTTTTGCCATTTGTAAGGATATCATTTATACAGTAGGACTACAAAAACACGGTTGAGATTGCGCATGATGGGATGGGTAAATCTACGGACGAATTAGCCACGCTTCAGGTAAGAAATTTTTCAATATCTTTCTTATTTCTTATTTCAAACGGGTTGTTGCATGTACCCCGACTTACTGGGCAGTGGAAGATCCAGAGAGGGTTCAAAAGAACCCCCTATTTAGCCTGATTATTTCATTTTTATGCTGAAATTCAGTAAAAAAATGCGTTATTCTTGTAAAACGAACCCGCTATTTGTATTTTCGACCCCCTCACAGAAATCCAGGGCCCGTATTCACCAACGTTTCTAAATTGATTTTCTAAAGTAAAATTACATAACAACCAATCAGAATGGCCGAGACAAACTTAAACAAAAGAATCGGCCACTCTGATTGGTTGGTATGTAACTTTACTTTAGAAAATCAATCCGCCGCTGCTGGCCTCTTTCTTCTGATGCATGACTTACTTGTACCATCTTTGTACTTTTTGCAAAAAATAATCCCAACCTACCAGAAAAACGATAAGAAATTCAGATAGTTCTGGTCGGTTGGGAACATTTTTTTGAAAACAATAAACAGCCATACGAATAAGCCATACATTTGAGGAAAGAGCTCAGTAAGGCGGGGCACATGCAACAAACCGCGTTAAAATATACGCATAAATAAGTAGGTCATTGCACTATTTCTTAGGCACTTCCTGAAGCGTGATCAATTAGATCATTTTTGGAAAAAAGTAAAAGGATTCCTTAAAATATTCATATCTGAGAAGAGAGCTCGGTGAAGCGGGATATATGCAGCAAACCGTTTGAAAAATGATGCAGAAATAAAAGTTATTGCAAAATATTTTACTAGAATCGAGATCTTTTTCTTCGTAGTTGTTATCCATCCTTTGATGCACAATCTCCACCGTGAAAAATAGCCTAAGACTTGAATTCAGTTTTTACAAAGATAACGGTTGGAAATCGCATGATTCGATATTTTTCAATAATTATGTTAATATGTGACAGAGTTGAAAAAGGTTTGAAGCAGAGAAGACGGGAAAATACCAGGAATCAGATGAAAAAAGATCGTCAATGGGTTTTTTATCAGCTTATTTTAAAATTCATGGCATTTCTTGACCTTCTCCGGTTCACACCGAATTCAAATTCGTCAAGTTATAACAAAATTATAGACAATTTTCTGAAATTGTTTAGTCACGCGATTTCCCGTCGTAAAGTATAGTTATTGATTATATAACCAACAAATCATAAAAACATGTTGCTTTATCGGATTTATAAAAGCTTCGAGAGGTAAGTACATGTATGTCTATTTAATTTCACCATAATAATTTGCTTTTCTATTTTAATGTGACTCGTCAAAAAGGCACTATACCATGACAACCAAACAATGAGGAAAAAAGGATCCCACTAAGAATTACAAAAACAGTGTTTCTGGAATTTATTTTAGAATCAAAGTAGACAGTCCAGTGTCAAATATTTTCAAATCTTATCACAAAGTGATTTTTTAAGAAAAAAAAGTCAATCACATAATATCAATGTTTTAATTATATCTAATTAGTTCAATGGAAAATTCACGTTTTATCCTGACCTTGACGCCCATAATAATAATGCTTTTTGAAGAGGCAAGGGGACAATTTCCTTTTCGATAATAAACTTAGAACAGCAAGAATATTATCACTCTCTTGCACACGGTTCATTCATTACATTCACATCTGTAGTTGCCTCAGAGGGTATTCCGGATTTTCGTAATTCCGTCGTTACAGAGTTGTCGTTCATGCGGGACGGTATACCGTCTTCCGGTGTCAATGTAAATAAGCGCTATCGGTGGGAAAGTACCGCTACTGCATTCATAAATGCCATAATTTTGCGGATAAAATTGGAAATTTTGAACTGCACAAACTATGTCGAAAGAGGCAAATGCAAGACGAGCTTGGATTCGTGTAATAAGTCGCAAGAATTAGAACCAAACATCGTATCTGGCCTAGGCATACCCGAGTCTGAGAGACAGTATTAATTAGCCGATACGCGTTGGGAGATTCCAACAAAGGAACCTCAGCGGAGAGAAGAAAGAGAAATCCCATCGCAACATAGTCCCAACACACTAAACGCTTACATATCAAATTAGATCTAGTCTATTGAGACAGAAGGAGAAAATGCTGGTTATCAGGGTGCTCTTACATTTTACCGAAATGTTTCCCAAAGTATTTTCTATTAAGTAAAACCAGGTCTTGTTTGGGAGGAAGCTTTAACGAACAAACAATGAATTACATAGATCTACTTGAACGAAATAGCAAAGTTTTGAGAGAAGAGAAAAACATGCAGACTTTGCTTTTCCCTCTATAGTTAATTCCTATTCTACAATCTACACCAAACTGTTCTTCTTAGTAGATATACCTATCATAGTCTAAAGCCTGCTTCAAATTTGAATTAGAATCTAAATTTGAAATGATGGTTTATTATGTTAACCCTTTCCTATAGATCTAATTTTTTGTTTTGATGCCCACAAAATAGCAAAATCAGAATCATTCTGACAATTAGCAAGAATTAATTTGGAAAGGACCATATTTTGTTGTACATGGGTAAGGGTTTAAAAAACCCGTCATTCTTTCGGCACATTTAAAAACGAATTTTTCAATGTTTTTTTAAAAAAAATTTCTTAAGTCCTGTATTTGACCTCAGTAGATCTAGATTGTTTGGAAAAAACATTTAGAAAAAGGAAGCGATTTGACGATCTAGTCAGAAATATCGCCCCTTTCCTCAATATGTTCTGTGCTTTAACATTCACTTATTCTATTTCCGATTTTAATCGTTTTCCGACAGTGGAAAACCGTGTGGAGCGGAGTGTTCTTACAAACAGTTACAAAATACCGTATTTGTTTGGAAAAACTCGCTCACAGCGTTCATGTATATACATGTACTTTTTTCCCCAAAGTTGCCCCTCTTTTTATTTCTATGACGTCATATGACTAGAGTAAGCAATGCAAAGTCATGACGTCACAAATCGACACTCGCCTGATTTGAGGCACGCCACGGGGAAAAACATTTTCAATGATAACCTATCATCGGATTATGGCAGATTTCTTTTGTTATAGATCTCCGAACGATCTAAAAATGATGGAAGGTGCAGAGGTATTATTAGATTCCATTATTAAGTTACAATAAAAATCATTTTCATTTAATTGCTCATAGAACTTACGAAAATATTAAAGTTGCCGCTTGTCAAACAGGCAAATGGAAGTAAACATACCGTCCCACAGGAACGACAACTCTGTATTACCGGAATTACGAAAAGACCGATTATTGCGTCATCATCTGCTAGATTACGTCATTTTATATCACATCAAAATGGCAATAACAAATAATTTTTCTTTTCCGAAGTCCAAAATATATCACACTCCACGTTCCTTAAAATTTGATTTCATTTTCCAACGATAATAATTTAAAAATTTTATATTGATGTCATTCATTCAAGGGTGCTGTAATTTTTCTGTACATTTCATTGTGATAGGGAACGATTTTATCCAGCTAACCGTGACGTAATTTCGTACAAACAATAGTATTTCGTTAGTGTTATTATAAAATCTCGCAACAGCTAGGGCTTGATTCAAGCCGAAGATACGAGAATTTATAACATAACCGACGGTTTATCAAAACAAAACTATAATTGGAGTCTATTTTTAGCACAAAATTCATTGAGATTGGTAAAGAGGCTTGAGAAAATAGTTCCATTGTATATGGGTAAATTCATCAGTTATAATGCCTTTCAAATATACCCAGAATCATAATTTCTTTGTCTTCTTCATTATGTAACACATGAAACAGTTAAACAGTTAAACAGTAATAATACACGTTTTCCTCGGTTTGACAAGATTCTTGTCAAACATGGCGTCAGCCCGTTGCAGAGATGTATGTGAGAGTAACGAACGACAACTCTGCTCGGAGATTGGAATGTTATACCCATGACTATATTTATCGAAATACACTCTATTGTGTGCATTTTTATCTAAAGATATAGCTGAAAGTTATTAAAAGCAGTTATGCAAAGGTTAATTGTTTAAAATGATCTTTGAAGGTCACATAAATAGCTCTTTACAATGAATTCAAGTCAAAGTTTACAAATAAAGCCTTATCATTTAGGATCATGTTCACAAGATATCACGACTATTTATCAAAAATAAAAGCTGCAGGTATAGAGTCGAACAGTTAGATCTAGTTATCAAAAATAAACAAAATCGAAAACTCCTGTCCTTGGTCCATTGAAAGTACATGGAAAATTTCATTTTGATCTGATCAATACAGAATTCAAATTTATTAACAGTATTATAGGGCCTTTGGCCCATCATACAAATTAAACATATAAATTTACAAAGTAAAAAAAATGAGAGTAACAAAATAACAAGTGATGTTACCTTACTGATTTTGCATCTAAACTGAGTAAATGGGGAAAAGTTTGGTTGGTACAATATATCACCGATGAGTTACAGATGACAAAGCCTGTGTCATATAGTAATTGATATGTATGTCATTATATAAAAAGCACTGTGATAAAAGGAGAAAATGCCACTTATGGATTTCAAGGATCCACTAAATACAATTTTTGTGTTACATTGAACAATTAAATAATTAACCAAATATATATTGGAGTTAATATAATGCTGAACAGTATTAGTCTAGTAGTTATTTTTTGGCAGAGGCCTAGAAGTCGAAAGTGGGAGGCCGGAATGTGTATGCAAAGTTTAATACTGGAAGTTGTTCAGGAACTTCTGCTGTTCTACAAATGCCCTGTCTGCAAGTCAGCAATTGACCTTTGGGTCAGTTACAGGGGTCAAAGGTCACTGAGTGCAAAAATGTAGAAATTCGCTATTTTGTTATATTTCGATTCCTCGAACAAAGAAGCTATCTTGTGAATGAATAGAAGTTATGTTTTCTTGTTGGCCAGATTTTTGGCTACATTTGTTGCCATGTCTGCAGATTCATTGTCGGTTCTATGAGGTGAGAACAGGGGTCAAAGGTCACTGAGTGCACCAATTCTTAAATTTCATTTATGTCGATTCAAAGACTTCAAGGCATGGAACTTTGAGTTATGAATAAACAATATTTATGTTTTCTAATTACCAACTGTATTGGCGAAATGTTTGGTTCCTGTCTGCAGATTCCCAGCCAGTCTTTAAGGTCAGAAAATGGGGTCAAAGTTTAATGAGTGCAAAAGGGCTATTTGAAATTATTCCTGTTAAAATTAAATGTTTTAAAGCAATGGTATTGGCTTTTAAAGAGACAGAAGTTGTATTTTATGTGTGTCAGATATGTAGACGACATGTTTGTCCCTGTCTGAAGATTCAAAAATAAAAGTAAGAACATAAAGACAAGGGGTCAAAGGTCATTGAGTGCAAAAATCATTAAATGTCATATATGTCCATTCCGAGACTTCAAGACATGGAAGCGCGAGTTACGAATAGGCAATTATATGTTTTCCAGTAACCAAATATGCTGGGGAGCTTTTGGTTCCACTGTCTGCAGATGCCTAGCTCGCTTTTAAGGTCAGAAAATGTGCCAAAGGTCAATGAGTGCTGAATGCTCTATTTGACATTATTCCAAATTCAAAATAACTATTTTAAACTTTGAAGTTGGCTTATGATTGGACAAGAGTTGTATTAAATGTTTGTTAAATATGTTAAATATGTAGATGACATAATTTTGTCTCTGTCTTAAGATTCAAATTTAAGATTTAGAGATAGCAAAATAGAGATCAAAGGTCAAAGAGTGCAAACATTTAAAAAGCGATAAATACTTGAAAATATGGATATTATGTCAAAAACAGTTATGAAACATTGAAAATTCAATGATACTTACTCTGTTAATAATTTTGATTCGAAAATAATTATCCATGATAATGATAGATCTAGATATGATTGAAATTATCAATGGCAATTTGTCCATTCTGAGAAGTAAATTGTTTAATTCTAAACCGGGCGTCAACACAATACGACAAAAAAATTGGACGTAGGTTGAAAAAGACAATCTGTTTCGTTCAATTTGGTCCGATATTGGAATGTTGTGAAGTCCATACGAGTTATTAGCGGTCTCCGTTGCAGTCTTAAACCTACTCCGTAGGTGGGGTTAACGTGATTATACGATCCTGCCTTGACGTCATATCTCTTGCACGTCCGCTTCGTGCTCAATCGGTTGTGGTCCAATTGAGAGCCAACAACGTATACAGTAAAAATGTGTCGATTTTTTGCCCCATCAATGTCTTACGACAACATTTTGAACCTTTTCCACCAACAACATCTGTACTGAAGTTAGGCGCTGGTTTTGGCCTAGCCTTGCTATGCTTAGCGCAGTGAAAAGTGTGTGAACGCTTTGGCGTCTTCTTTGTCTATGTTCTAGCTTGTGTTTGATGAAAATTTGTTTTGATAGTAGTCATCTAGAAAACACGGCAGAGGATAATCAGTTTTTAACAATTTACCATGTATCACGTGATGAATGTACGACATCTTAAAAAAATGGCACTGTATTTATGCGTATGGATGCAGGTATATTAAAAATGTACTGAATAGCCATTAAAAACATATTTTATCGAAAATATCCTGAAAAATTGGGGTTGCGTATCTTTTTTGTCCTAGTATATTATTTCTCGTGGGTTCTCTTATATAAAAATGCCCACTTATATGTTTAAAATGCATTTGAGGACAACTTATGGTCAAGCTATTATTTGTTTTTGTGATTAAGATGTGGACTTATAACCAAAATCTCCGAAAAGATAGCTATATAGATAGCTATCAAACCATCTAGAATACCAAGCTCTTAATTTCGTTTTTCATTGAAATTACAACAGGGGCGATAACCATTTTCGATAATTGCGCACTCTTCTTTTCAATAGATTTATTCGGTTTATTGGTACAAACCACATGTCAAAGACTGCAGTTCTGTTATTTTTTGTTTCAAATGACAACACAGAATAAGCAAGTTACAAACCAAACTCTACTGGTATGTGATCTCCTTGTTAAAAGCTGTCCCAAAGAAGACAAGGTGTCTATTCGTAACTCTGTTGATTCTGTTTGTTAAATATTGCTTACAAAGCTATGATTGAATTGAATTATACCATCCCAATTTAAAAATTGACAACCAAGGATACATTTTAAAATATTTGTATTTTTCTTGAAAATATTTTTGAAAGCAAATAGATTCTTCGTTATATTTACGCATCAATCGTAAACACATCTATGACTTTTGAATCCACATATTATTATGATGGGTTATTCATAAAGACATACATGTATATTCTCATTCTTTTTGTAGATTATGTTAAATCTTCACGAGCAGAATAGAATGCTTATAATACATGTCCATGAGACTCATGTAAAAAATGTACACACATTGAAAGAGCTTGTGTAAACCTATTTCGACATTCATCCATACTGTAGGAATTGTAGTCAGGAGGAACAGACATATGCATGCATGCCTGTACCCACACCGAAGTCTTCTTATTATACCTTTCGT
Source organism: Fragum sueziense (assembly GCA_963680895.1). Lineage (NCBI taxonomy): Eukaryota > Metazoa > Mollusca > Bivalvia > Cardiida > Cardiidae > Fragum > Fragum sueziense. Next base: position 38,026,381 of record OY804593.1, on the reverse strand, counting down.
AAGACACAGAAGGGAGTCTTTTACAATGCCCCTTCTGAAATCAAAGAGTAAACATGAGTAGATCTATTTACTGACATGTCATGTGAAAGCAAGATACATATCTTTTTTTCAATTCTTGAGCTGAACAAGGCTTTGGATCAGTTCTTGCTTTATGAATTAGAATCTGGTATGGACCTAGGGATGTACTTACAAATGAGGATTTGATTTTTGGCTTTTATCAAAATTGTATAGATAACATACTCATTTATTGAAGAGATTGGTTTTGCAAAACTAATTTGACATCCATTTGCCAATATACAGATCATGGGCTGGACAAAGTTGAACACTTGCACAATGCATCTATACCAAAATTAAGTTGTGGTAGGTACTTGATAATAGACATTGTCTCAATACCCCAAAATGGGTTGGATAACAAACAATTTATATGACAAATGCATAATTGGACATGTACTCCATCAATATCGATATTAAGATAATAAATAGTAGAGTATTTACATAAAAATGAACTTGTTGGTCATTGCAACAACGACCATCTATTTTTAACAATACTTATATAGATCGATGACAAATGAAGCCGAAATCCAATTACTAGCTACATGTATGTAGATACATTGTTGGGCAAAAGTCATCACTAAATGTATGGTATTGTAATGAAAATATTAAGACACTGCTAAATGACTTGATTTCAGTTTTCATTTTTCTCTTTTTTGTCTGCCTGGATCATTGTAATAAGATCACACATGCAGTTAATGTTCGAAGTTTAGATAACATTATTCAGTACTTTCATCATTTGATGTTGGTCTTATTAATCTCTACTGTGATTACTTGAATTGTGTCTTCGAATCAAAGTTATTGTCAGGTTTTAGTGTCATCGAAACCTCAATTTTGCACATCTTTTTATGCACAGCACATTTTCAGGAAATTTGTTTTATATTTTGGTAAATCTTTACGCTCTTTGACCTTTGACCTCTATTTTGTTTACCCGATATTTTCAATTTTGAATCTGCAAACAGGGCTAAACATGACATCTACACATTAGGGAAGCATAAGATATAACTATTATCCACCAATTAACATATACAAATGTCTTGAAACATATAATGGACCAGGATTAATTTGATATAGCGTTATTGTACTCATTGACCTTTGGCTTCCTTTTCTGACCATAAAAACTAACCAATGATATGCAGACAAGAATCAAAAGATCCAAAACATATATAGCGACTGGAAAACATAAATACTATCTATTCATTACTCTTCGTTCCATGCTTGGAAGTCTTGGAATCGACATGTATGAAATTTAAAAACATTTGCACTCTATGACCTTTGACCCCTTTGTATACACTCTTGATTCTAATTTTGAATCTGCAGATAGGGGCAAACATGTCTTTTACGCATTTAGCAGACATAAGATACAACTCACCTTCTTAAATTAGCAAACACCAGCATTTAAAACTATTATATCAGGAACAATTTCAAATAGTGTGGTTGCACTCGGTGACCTTTGACGCTATTTTATGACCTTTATACCTAGCTAGGAATCTGCAGACATGATCCAAAAAACTCCCCATTATATTTCATTATTGGAAAACATAGATATTGGATATTCCTAACTCAAACTTTCATGTCTGGAAGTCTTGAAATGGACATATATATGAATTTTAAGGATGTTTGCACTTAGTGACCTTTGACCCCTTTTCTGACCTTATATAAACAAAATTGAATCTGCAGACTTTGCAAAGTTTGTAGCTAACATTCAGACCAACTAGAAAACACAACTTTCGACCATCCAAGATTTAACTTCCAGGTTCGAGGATTAGAGATCTAGAAAAATAGCGAAATTTGGCATTTTTGCACTCAGTGACCTTTGACCCCTGTTTTGACCTTAAAAGTCAAATTTGAATCTGCAGACAGGCCAAACCATGGTGACCACATGTTGGGCTATCAGAAAAACACAACTTTCGTCCATACACATTCTGGCCTCCCACTTCTAAAATTTTGGGTTTCGACTACCAGACTATATGCTTGTATCTATACAATGAAAATACATGTACTGGGATAAACAGTTATTTAACTTCAAAGTAAAAAATTGCTTCTAGTGTCAATTTACCCCGACCGCTTCGTTACCCATTATCTTCAAAAATTAGACCTTAAAAAACTGTTTACACATACAAATTGAAGATATTATATAACCCAATCAATCCACAGAATTGAAAGAAAATCTTATATTTGAGCCCATGTTGCAACTCAGCCTTTTGAAAAATCCTTCCATTTTGGATAAGAAAACATTGTGGAAAATAAAGAAACTGATTGTTACACGCAATTTCTTCATTTTCAAGAATGTTTTCCAAAGCATTTTTTCTTGAGGGATTTCAAAAGCGCCACCGTGTGGGAATTGGTTAAAAATAAAGGTGACCACGAAGACACAGCCCATGTTGCAACTCATCCTTTTAAAAAAATCTTTAAATTTTGGATTAAAAAACATTGTGGAAAATAAAGAAATTCCTTATTACACACAAATTCTTAATTTTCAAGAATGGTTTCCAAGGCATTTTATGGAGGGATTTTAAAAGTGCCACCGTGTGGGAATGGGTTAACAATAAAGGTGACCACGAAGAGAGAACCCGTGTTGCAACTCATCCTTTTAAAAAATCTTTCCATTTTGGACTAGAAAACATTGTGGAAAAAAATTGCTTGTTACACGCAATTTCTTCATTTTCAATCCATACTTATTTTCGTTTTAGACTTGTGTACCATACTCTCTTAAAACAGAGCTCATTATCTCTTCATTCCATTTCGATAGAATGATACTCTGTTCTCACGGGGTCATTTCACGTCTAATCTCGGGGGCTTTGTGGGATTTCGGTATCCAATTGTCGGCTTAAACAACAAAACATTTGAATAATCTGATACAATTTTTCATCGGCTGACGCTTCAAATTACCAGCTTCAGCCAAAAATAGAAGCGACGCGATGTATACATAATCATACAAGATAAAACTGAATGATTTTGATTCGATAATTCAAAAAGTACCGGCTTCAGCCAAAATAGAAGTGACGTAATGTATACGTAATGATTATACAAGATAAAACTGAATGATTTTGATTCGATAATTCAAATGATGTGCTATAATTAGATTGTGGCGACCAAATAGGCTGTTGGTGTATCAAAAATTGCAGCGGTCATATTTGATGGTTTAATCTAAAGACCTCGACTTTGGAGAGTAGTGTGCCATTGACTGGTAATGACCATGTTTTAAAAGAAAAAGTTGTTCCGATATTTTAAAGGTCATAATAATTATAGGTGTCATTTATCAAAGAAACCGGCGCATCAAATGAATAGTGAAATGCTTCCATTTGGCAGCTTCTAGTTTCTCTCAGAAGTCTCCGTGGCATATTTTACTTAGTCTGCCTGATAAACCATTCCTTGGTATTTAATTTACTACCAAGAAAGTGGTATCAATAGCACCATCAGCTTCAATAACGCTCCCGTGAAAACAACCATCCTTGCAATTTGCCATCTCTTTCTACATGTGACTCATCCATTAAGGGTCACAACCGCGCAAGAAACTAGTTCCTGAGCACAATAATAATAATAATAATAATAATAATAATAATAATAATATAATCCATTTTTATTCACCTCACAGGGTGTGGCTAAGCGAAGAGGTTACTCGACGAGTTTACTTCTCGATATCTTGGTTGATATAAGAGAAAAACGTGCGGCACGAGCATGGACACATTTCGAAATTGGAAGAACGTTCTATTGTAAAATGAGTTGTTATAAAACCTCGTAACTACAGCCTGATTCACGCTGTAGTTATAATGTTTTGCAATAATACCGACGATGTACCGCTAAGCGAGAAGGCTGTTTCTCCTCAAGCTTAAATGTAATTAACCGTTTACTAGGCTCCGCCCTGTCTTCCGAAAAAAATCAGAATATAATAATAATAATAATAATAATAATAATAATAATAATAATAATAATAATAATAATAATAATAATAATAATAATAATAATAATAATAATAATAATAATAATAATAATAATAATAATAATGATTTCAGACATGATGGACGTCTTCTGCTCCTGATCGTTGTTGCAACCATCTCATACACAATATACAGACGGATACCTCAGAAAACACACCATGTGAAGACACAAGGTCAAGGTCAAAACACGGATCACTCAAGAATTGTGCACAAAGAAGGCTTTTTAAACGGACTCTCAAAGATGCGAACGATGTATTCAGTGTTGGATCTCTCTAATGGAAATAATACTTTTCATCTGGGCTTTGACAGGGGGGTTAAAGAACAAGGCCCTAGACATGAAGACGAAACGTTCAAAGCAGAATATGAACAGTTGTCTGATTACTGGAAGTCAGTGGCAGACGGAATCGGCGTCAACAGAAAGTTGTATCGAAATGATTTTGACGCGGATGGATTGTTACAGAAATTACAGACATCCAAAATTCTTAACATAAGCTTTCTATTTAATAGACCGACTCTAAAGTGGATGTTGATTCTAGAAGGGGGACAAAAGGTCGTCTTCAAACCAAATTTGACAGTTGAGGAGAAACAGCGATGTAAAAACGGTTGTGAACACCCGGAATATGAGATCGGTGGATTTACTATAAATAGAATGTTGGGACTGAACACCATGCCTTTCACGACAGGCCGCACTTTGGACTGGTTTAACGACATAGATCCAATTGCATCGAAAGACTTCTCTGAAAAGTTTAGTGTGAACAAAAGGAGTTCAAATTTGTCAGATATCTGTGTAAATTGGAAATGTCGAGGTACCCATCGAACTCGTTATTGCTTTCCACAAGGTCGCATCTTCGGTTCCGTTATGTATTGGGTAAATGGGGATATTGTCGAAATACAACGCTATTCAGTCAACGGAAAGGCATATAGTCGGGTTCATCCCATGTATTTTGGTAGTAGCATCCCGACTAAGAAAGCCGAAACGCTAGGGATCGGAGATACCCGTTTTTGTGACAAAGTGCGGCAGATGCATCCGTATGACGATGTAAACAGCTTTCTCTATATCTTAGATATGGCCGTAGAAGACTTTCTGACACAATCTAAAAACTCGAAACATAACGTGTTGTATTTGGGCATCTCAAATAAAACCAAACTTGACGTTGTAATTGACAAAGGTAAAGGATTTTGTCCTTATGAGAACGATTTGTTGCTGGCGCCAATATATCAGTGTTGTAAGATAAGAAGGTCAGTTTACAAGGCGCTGGTGAAAATTGAACACACATTTACAAAAACATTTCAGGATATGATAATGTTACAAATAGAAATATTTACGAAGGCGCAATTAAAGGAAATCGAAAGCCGAGTTACTGTAATACTTAGATATGTACAAAAGTGTTTTGAATTGAAAGGTAGAGACAATGTATTAATGGACAACTGAAACGTGCAGCCAAACAAATACTTCAGTATACTAGTTCTTTTAAGTTCAAAGAATTAAACAATCTCTTCCATATCGTTTGTGTACATATTATACTGTTCCGTTCAATATTATATGTAGTATTAACAAACGTTTTGCTGGCCATTAATATTTGTTGCAGGTAGATCTACATGTAAATTAAAATTAAACATCGAGCTACTCAACAATTGAGTTTTCACTAACTACATGTATCCACGTCCACTCTTAAAGCAACTGTCGAACATACAAACACACTGGTGGTGAACTAGCGACGTTTTTCGCTACAACAAGGTATAGATATTTTGCGTTTAAATGTGAGTTTATAGTTTTTTTTCTAGTGACAATGAACTTGTTATAAGAACAGACCGGGTTTGCCGTTCTGTAATGAAAACCTGTCGGTGTTGTTATAAAATCGCGTAACTACGGCTTCGATAAAGTCGTACTTACGATATTTTATAACAACACCGACGGAATACATTGTTCGCGAAAAAAAGTCCCTCGCTTTGGCCGAGTTCACCACCAGTGAAACAAGTGAATACATATTCGTGAAATATCGTATGAATTGGCCAATCTGTATCACTGGTGGTGAACTCGGACAAAGCGAGGAACATTTTTCATGAACACAAGGTACAGATACTTCATTGCACATACGGATTTTTGTAAACAATACACGTGGCATTTTGTTTTACTTCTTTTTCCGTCTTTTTTTAAAGGATGCACTCAAATGGAAGTTACTAAGGTATGTAGATATGATTTATAATACGCACGAAAATATCAGTTTTATCGATCATTATTTTCAAATGGTATAAACGGATTGCAAGTGCACAAAGCGCATATTGAGATCATGTGGGTTGATCTTAATCGCCCGAACGAAATGGTGCGATATCACTGTTTATGTTTATCTATTTGCATTGCAAGTATACAAAAAAGACATATAAATGTACAAATAAAGGCTGTAAATGGCAGTTTTCGGTGTCATGTCATTGAAAATCATTGTGCGGTTTCTTCGTGACAACGTTACAGCATGTTTGCGATGTTATCTTTTCCAGCTACGGTGTTTTATGAGCACATGTTTGATAAATTAATCGATTGCACTGGACTTAACGGCGCATTTAAACATTTATTCGGTAATATCGCATCATCATCATCATCATCATCATCATCATCATCATCATCATCATCATCATCATCATCATCATCATCATCATCATCATCATCATCATCATCATCATCATCATCATCATTTTTATCGTTACCTTGGAGTTTCACCAGTAAGATTTTCGTTATGCCTTCTTAAATTTGGTACAGGTGGAGAATAAGCTATTAAATGAGAACAAGATGGATCTTGATCAGACAGTGCACATGCAAAGTCCGATCTGGATCCATGTTGGTCGCAAAAGCCTAAATGAACGTTTCCAGATCTATACTGTTATATTTGTCATTACCATTATCACCATTTATTCTAAGGAGGATCCACTGCTTCACACATCCCAGGTCCGTACGAACAGGGGGACTCTGGAGCCACCCCCCCCTCATAGTTGGCAAAAATGCCGAATTTTCATCATTTCACATTTAAAACTTATGGCAAATCTAATTTGGTCCCCCCCCGAATATTAGACACTGAACTAGACAGGGCCCATATGGAATTGCTTTCTACGGGCATGCATTCTAAAGTAAACTAACGGGAAAAGTTAACAGTGCGCATTTCCTTTTTAATTAACACCTTGATTGCATGCGGTACATGAATAAAATTTTACAAATGCACATTTAATCTTTTACTTTCAATAATTGTCAATTTATCACTATACTTGTTATTACCGTAACAATTCCTGAAAGTGGATAAGGATAAGATTCGCGTTTACAAGACATTCTCGAGTGTGAACACCGTTGGTATTAATACATGCTATGCAATTGTCCTTAGAAAACAATAGATGCTGTCTAAACCACTGAAGGTAATGTTATCAATAACATCGTAGCAAGACTATGGGTATCGCAAGACGTCTGAAACGGATGGTCTAATACGTTAATCAGCCTCTACTGCTGATAGAACTCAACCCAGGAAGCAATCTATCTGTAACGTTTGCCTTTTTCTGTCGATTTCACAGGTAGTAGTCCCGATAATGGTTGTCTTGTCGGAATGACGTCACGTGTAGACGTTGGATGTGTTGGAATCGTCTCAAAATTGTAGCATGGCAAGAAAATCGAAACAGTCTAATTAATGGGGTAATTCGACTGTTTTCGATTTACTTGCCATGCTTCAATATCTTGTATTTATTTCGGTACATTTATGAATAATTCTAAAATTGGCGACCATTTGCATTAGACAGGTGGCTACTTTCTTATGACGGGGAGTATATTTGTGCTAATATGATTAAATCCATTTGTTTCAATATTTTAGATTTCTGGAAGATAAAATGTTAAAAAAGACGTTTCACTACATTTCTCCTGAAACAAAAGTTTACGTTCATGATCTGTTTTCATGACTTTATAACATCGCCGCCAAACAATACGACGTTGTTCCCGCGTTTTGTGTAATTGGCGTTGAAGAACGTATAGCTTATTGCCATACAACTTCTACTTTTTCAATTTTCAGTTTAACCTCTTAACAATACAATGTCCAATATGATATACAAACTAAAATCAAAATTAAAATTAGCATATTTTTGTGTATATTATTATACGCATGTGGCATGTTTCCATGGTGATTTCTTTAATTTTGGACGGTGGAACTTTCCTATTTCTATATATTTAATTCTTATACCTATGTTTATATGTTTTTTAAGTTCTGCTTCGAAAGGCCACACTAATACTTAATGTACAATGACTTTGTAAATATGACAGTCCAAAAAACTTTCAGACAGTTTTCAAGAGAATTTTCGTCGCTATGCATTCCGACTTTTGTATTTTCCCCAATATTATTGTTGACAGATTACGTCAAAATCATTGTTTGGGAAAGGGTTAAAATGTTTAACTCATCAATAGGAAGAACACATGAATTAGAGATATCGGTTATGGCAATCAATTGTGTGCTAAAATAGACTTGGTTACTGTTCTGTTTTTATAAACCGTTGGTATTGGTATAAAATGTCGTAACTACAGCTTCAAACAAGCTCTAGTTGCGACGTTTTACATTTACATTTACGGAATGCCATCGTAGTCCGAAATTAATCACTGCTTTCTTGATAAAATTGATCCATATTCAAAGACGAAGCAATGAAATACATTATGTATTTCCGAAACAGTTTCCCCCATTTAGAAAGGTTTGGAAAAACATTGAATCAAAAGAAGAATAGATCTATACTGAAAATAATTTGACTCTTTTTTTCTTAATATTTTCCTTTCATATTTTCTTATTTAGTACACACATTTTAACTCTCAACATAATAAATTAATGTATTTTGACACCAAGAGCAGTCAGCTAGAGAACTTGGCGGACGGGTAGAAAAACGGACGGACGGGCAAACGAAGCACTTTCTATATGGTGGTCATTACTGAAAGCCTTCTAATTGGGGGCTGCAATACCAGATAGGCCTATTGTTTTGGAAATGATTATTGTATACCAGTTATTCGTCTTTGAAAAAGAATAATTTTTATCTACTATATATAGACCTAGTGACGTTTTTTCGGACAAACACTAATGCTTCGTCGGTGTAAATCTAAAACGTCACAAACTCAACTTTATTGAAGCTGTAGTTACGGGATTTTATAACAACACCTACGATTTATCCATATTTAACCGAAAACCCATTCTATTGTTAGGACAAAAGTCATTGCAATTCGAACAGCCATTGAAAATGTTCACGGTGTCATGAATAAACCGTACAAGTCCCCTTCAAAAAACGTTAACTACGATTTTCACATCGGAAAAAAACTTCTACTCCAAGAATTGTAATACCAACTTCAGAATCAGTCAGAGAAATGAAATAACAAAAATTACAATAGCCTCTAAGTGTCTCTCCAATTCGTCCATATTGTTTTGGGCGGATAAACACGTGCAAATCGTTGTGTACATGCTCAAACTAGTAAAACTGGTTTTTAAACGCGCATTTAAACATGAAGTATCTGTACCTTGTGTTCATGAAAAATGTTCCTCGCTTTGTCCAAGTTCACCACCAGTGTGTATGGCTTGATCAATTTTGTCCAGGGAAAAGGTATGAAGTTCATTATATACTTAACCAATCTTATAAGTACTCCGTTTTCTATTATGCGCAAAATGTCCTCCGGTAAAGGAATATCAAAAGTCGATATTTTTTATTATTCCCTAACTTATTTACTTGACTGATATCATTTTCATTTTGCAAAATTATTGTGCAAAATGATAACTTCCGGTCAACTATAGAAAATTGAAATATTCCTCCTGCGTTTCATGCACGAATCCCACGTGCTTAATTTACAATTTATTCCTTTATGGGTCAACGTGCAAAACATAAAAACATAAAATGCGTTGGAAATCTGTACAACAACAACCCATAACAATTGGTGTTGTACAAGGTGGTGCGATTCAAGCGTATATAATATTCTCATACCCACATGTCCAGTCGTTCTATACAAATTAAATACAAAATATCGTTCATTACTGCCAAACATCAACATTCTTGTTACATTCATACAATTTTTTCAAAAGAAATGCAACCCGTATCATAAATGTACATGCAAATGCTATCGCCCAACTTGTGGCCGAGTACAGACAAACCGGAAGTGCTGCCAACCTACCAAGACAGCCACGTGATAGGAAATCAAGCCGGAATTAGGACCATAACATTGTTTTGTCTCGTCTACGTGAACTGGGGCGTTCAGTGGCTGTCACAGAAAGGGAAACATTATGCCTTCAAGGGAGACCATTCAGTGTCCGAACTATCCGATTATGGCTCAATTCATCATGTCTATGTACAAGACGCAAACACCATGACCTCACAATTAACATGTTAATCAGCCATTCCACGAAAATTGACTCATTTACAAAAACGAAAATGTTGAAAAATGAACTTTTCTGCATGAGCACAATTTTTATGTTAAAATAAAGTGTCATATGTCTACAATGTATGGTTAAAATTTTACCCATAACATTTTAAGTCCTGCTGAGTTATCGCATTTTGAAATATACCACTATAACCTAGCTGTTACGGAGCATATAAGGCATCTCGAGATACATATAGCGTGAGCTGTGGCCAAAGTTATAAACCAACATCAAAAAAATTGTTTGTTTGACCATCAACAACCATTTGCACAACTAACAAGGACAAATTGATAACAATTCAGCTGTAACCCTATGTGGTGATATCAAAACGAGTAGTTCACTGTTTAACGCAATATTCGAGCATTTTAAAAGTGTTTGTGATCGTTTGTATTCTTTTTGAAGCCATCTTGCAAAGTAAAGTTAAAAGTAAATATTCCGATAGTAATACCTCTTCAGATTATGTTTTCCAGTGCATCTGGCTCTCGAGCTTTTATTTCTTAGTATGTATGATCGTGGAAAAATGGCCCTTGTGTTACGGAAAATAGATAATTTCCATAACCTTATTACCATTAGTGTCATTTCTTTCAAAGAACTTTAAACGCTAAACGTAAATGTTCTTACAAAAAAGAAACAACAAATTGGTATAAAACAAATACTGAATTCAATAATACGAATTAATCAATAGACGTTTCTTTTAGTACCCTTAAACTACTAATCTCATTGGCAAAATTGCCGAACTGGTACCTTTGCTATTCTTTAATATCACACTCAGAGTAACAATTACATTGTGAGCATCGGGCAAAACAGTCTGCACAGATATGTGTGTATATGCACCACAAAGTCGTCAACCGGGTACCACCATGGACAATCTCTATGATTTAATTCCGACTGATCTACAACAACTAACCAACCAACAACAACTACTCCAAATTCGTCTATTTTGAAAACCAGTGCCACCTCGTCTACTCAGGTTTTGTATACCGTTTCCATTTCGTCTAAATTTGCCTGCTTTTTATTTTAGTATACCCTATTTTTTGTTAAAAACAATGCGTTGTTTTTCTTGATTTATGAATATGTTATAAGATATGAATTTCGTTTTGTTTTTTTTTTTTTTTTTTTTAATTTAGAAATATATAATTCGATGGTGTGCTAGACATGTGTGCATTGGTCGTGTAAATTTGTAAGGATGTTTCAATTTGAAGGGGTGTTAAATTGAACATTTTTCGGTAAGTGTGCAATTACTCGTCCCCTTCTCTTCTGAATTTCTTTTATTTCTAATTAAATTATTTATATAAGAACACATACTATTTTAAAGTAAATCGGATATTCATGCAAATCATATATCCCTAAATAAAATATAGCTCTCAAAAATCGTTAACAAATAACTCCATAAAATACAACTAAAATATGAATTACGAGTACAAAGTGAAAAAATAGAAAAGAGTCATTTGATACAATTTGATGTCCAGCATGATTATTCCATTTCTTGATAGGAAATAAAAGAAAAAAATGTATACATATTGAAATATTGAAATAAAAATCAGAATGAATTATGTAGGACTAGTAATGAAAATTGTATGAAATATTGTAGACCAAGTCGAAATAGGCGAATTCTGAAAGTAGATGAATGTTGATTCTGACAATAAAAATGTGGCAAAAAATGGGTGTAGAATAAATGTTGGGATGTTACAGTCACTTTGACTAGATCCAAAGCTTGATTTCCAAAATCACAGCGTCTTAGACTGTCATACCCCCTGGTGATTTGATTGGCCATGGTTGACTCAAGGTTTAGGCTTTTAGCGCGTGAACTTGTGTCAAAGGATCAGTATTTGTAATTCCGATGGATGGTGAGAGAGCGGTGTAATTTGTCATAGCCAATTATCTAGTAGAAGGGAACACCAGTTTTCGGAAAAGAAATATAGAGAAGCCCTTTCTTCATAAACTATTCAAGACCCGACAATAAAAATATCTAGGTTTAGTTTCGGGAAAAAAAGATGTCAGGATTAATGAAAACTAAAGAGAACGTGCAACAATACAGTCTTGGGGTGTGTTACTTCAATGTAAGCATTACAAAAAAAAAGAAGGGAAAATGCATCCTGCATACCTGCTCCTGAAACTTTGGGACTAAACTGTGACAAGGGAGTTGCAAGCCACATTTGCAGAAAATTATTCCTGTTAACATTATCGTCTGGCCCAGTTGAAAAGGAAAATGTTTGTGTCTTCTTTTATTTGCCACAAAAGCTATGTATGCGGATTTTCTAAGAACAACCAGTACAAAGCTGAGAGATGTCTAATGGTGGAATTAGATAATGGAAATGGCGTTAGGACCAAAAGGGGCATATTTTATGGCCTAGACAATTATGTGTTTTGCTCGCAATAATCAATAGGCTGCTGTAACCATGTCTGTCTACTTGAGAAGGCACAAATTGTTTCAAACATGTTGTGTAACATGCTTAGACAGAATCTGAAGGGGTATGTTTGCTAATGTATCGCCCAAAGATGTCATTATATGCTCAATATTCCATAAAATATAGTATATGCTTCCGTAACGAAGAGTCTATATTTCGTAACGGAATATTACTATATGAATTCACAGATAAACATAATTAAGCGGCTTTGTTAGTATTCCTACTTCATATACTTTCTGAGTTAATTACAAACACTTTACATCAATATGTTTTATGTATCGTAATTTACGCTCAAATTGTATACCCAAATATATGCTTCCGTAACATTTTCTTATAGCATATGTGGCAAAACATGATATAATAAGCTCTATTTAGACAAAATGTAACTATACGGAAATGTAAAATCCCATTTGGTTCATGCAAACTCAGTTAATCAACAAAATAAATCTCATTAATATCCAGGACATGCTACCACCAAATAATATATGCTCCGTAACAGTTATTTTGACCGTAAAACAAAAAAGGTAGATACGTAAATCCCGCATTACTTTGTTTTTTGTTTGAGATTCCAGCTTTTGCACGTCAAATTAAAAAAGAATCGAGCATAAATAAAGAAGTTTGGTATTTCTAATCTGGAAATGAATTTGTATAATACTATATTTACATACTTCCACGTCGAATTTCACATTCAACATTCCATTTTTCTATTTGCAGTAGCCGATATAATGAATCTTTGATAACTGCAGTGTATTATATTGTTCACTGTATTGAAATATTCCTGTTAGTTTAACTCAGGGCGTCCTTTTAAGTACGTTACGGAAAAATATGCGTAACGGAAGCATAGCGACCAAAGGACTTTCAAGTCTCTCAATATGTTATACTCTTGATTATACTTGAAACTCGCATTTATTTCAACAGTTTGGCAACTACTCTGTCAAAATTTGACAGATTTAGGAATGTCCGTGCATTATTGTGGGCTACACGGACGTAACGGAAGCATAGTAAACGAAATGCGACAAATTCAATTTGTCCATATTCTTTGCTTTACTGAAGAAATACTAAGATATTCCTAAACTTTAGGGTTTTGATAGTTAAATTAAGCCATTCGCCGACCAAAATAGTTTGAAAATCGGCAAATTGAGAGAAAAGTTGGCGTACTTTCATGCCTTTGAAAGTTCGTTACGGTAACATAGGCAAATCTGGCGACATACAAACAGACATGTTTAAATTTTATTTCATGTACGATGATGGAATCATACTTAATTTAGTCGTTGTAGTAGGGTTTGGGGAAAATTATGTCCAAGAGAACAAAGTCTAAGTCAAAAAACGGCTGATTTGGACGGTAGTTTAGAACAAAAAATTGTGCGGCGACATCAACATTTTGACGTTTTTGCAATATTCAACACAGCCAAGCACATTCATAAAACCGTTTGAATAACTTAAAAATCATACTAATTTATTGCATATTATGTCCCGTGATAAAAAATATCTTGCTTTTTGTTGTACCTAATTGATAAAGGTGTTAAATAATGCAATGAAGGTCGGCGACATGCATTTTCAGTAAATGGGTCAATTTTCGTGGAATGGCTGTAATGTTCAGTTGGCAAGGGTGTATTAAATTTGCTGATTGTGAAAAAGTGTTTTACAGACTAACGATTTACTGTTTCAATATGATGATGATCTGCCACATGCTTAGCAAGCATAGAGAACCTTACATCGACTTCTAAAATATTAAAAAAGATATCCCTACAGCATCTGTCAGGAATTACAAAATGTCTATGCGTTCATGATGTCATGCTATTGTTTTAGCGAACAAGGAACAAACAAGTTATTGACTTTGTGATTTTTGCTACCAACAGTGGTCTCCGTTAGCTGCTTCTTGTTCAATTCATCTTGTCGTGAAGTGGATGAAAATTCAACATATGGTGGTCATATGGTTAAAGCGAAGATGTTTCAAATTTGGTTAAGATATGCAGTGCCAGTCCGGAAATATGCTCTATAATATAGTCGGAGTACTTATAAGTTTTGAGTAGTGTAGTACTTCTAAATCAAGTGTGTGTACAACTGTATAATCCATTTTTATTCACCTCAGAGGGTGTGGCTAAGCGAAGAGGTTATTCGACGAGTTTACTTCTCGATATCTTGGTTGATATAAGAGAAAAACGTGCGGCACGAGCATGAACACATTTCGAAATTGAAAGAACGTTCTATTGTAAAATGAGTTGTTATAAAACCTCGTAACTACAGCCTGATTCAAGCTGTAGTTATAACGTTTTGCAATAATACAGACGATGTACCGCTAAGCGAGAAGGCTGGTTTTCCTCAAGCTTAAATGTAATGAACCGTTTACTAGGCTCCGCCCTGTCTCCCGAAAAAAATCAGAATATACCTATACCCACTTTTTCTGTTTACAAGAACATATTTATGAATGAGGAACTGTACTTTGATAGTGATATACTTGGTACCAGCACTATTTTTTTCTTTTTGGTCCTAGATAATGCAATACACCACACAAATACCCAAACTCTGACTGTCCCCATTTTGTTCTGATCCCTGAAATATCTAGCATGAGCCTCTTTAAGGAAACTCACCACGACACGACCTTACAATTATCCATATTTCGAAGTACAACTTTCTTTGTTAGAGATTTTCATCGGAAATATGAACGTTTCAACATCCGATTACTTATGGATTGGGCCTGAGATGTCGAAGTGTCGAAAATAATTGGAAGCGAGCATATCGGATTAGAACGTACGTAATTTTATGTCTGTTATTGAACCACTAACTAGCGAAATATGGTAACCCTATGCTCCCTGAATCAAGAATTTGCAATCATGAAGTTCTGAAAAAATAACATGTCTAAAAACAACAGAAAAGATTACTAAAGTATTAAAATCCGGAAACTGATGCAAATTACTAATGGATGTTGATATATCTGATTTTGTTTACAGTATAACACAGAAATATTTCCACAATAGGAAAATACAGTCGACACTCGTTGTGTCGAAGTCGAAGGGGGCCGTCAAAATACCTCGACATATCCGGAGTTCGACTCATCCGATTTTGTTCGGCTTTGAGATATTTGATATTTGACCGTTTTTGAAACTTATCAAGTACGAATATTATTGAAATATAATAGGAAAAGGAAAGAAATTGCTCGAGTCGAGCAATTTCTATCCTTTTCCTACTATATTTCAATGGCTATATTCATTTCGAAATTATTTTGTTTTGAAAAAAATAATTATGTCAATAGATGAGGACGGGACCAGAATTGAACTTCGACCTAAGCGAAAATATTCGACTTATCCGATGTCGACATAACGAATGTCGACTGTATTCTATCAACATTGTCTGCTTTAGCTCTAACATTTTTCAAAATCTTTTCCTTAAGGAAGATCAGAACCATGTTTTGTTGTTATGATTTTGGTTAAAAGACAAAACTGTCTCGTAAGTCAAGGGATTGACACTGGAAATAAAAGCACATTGGACTATCTAGTATACATTTACGAGGCTTTAAAAGAAAAAAAATGTATATAAATCACGGTGGGTAACCCACGTGACCTTTGGAAAGTGTTCACACCGAAAAAATCGTCCGCTTCAATTTAAGGTATGTTTCGCTAAATTTCCCAGCTTATACGCTACGGATTTTGACGAGATAAAGTGCACCGTACGCGCATTTGAGAGGGCCATTCCCGTTTGTAACTCACTCTGCTCCGATTCCCGTGGTTCCTTCAAACATTCAAGCGAAAGTTTTTTTTGGTGCACGTGAACGCTTCCCATTTTCGTTTTGCACTTAAAAACACTTTGGCTCGAATGTTTGAAGAAACCACTGGATTTTGAGCAGAGTGAGTTAGAGCCGGGAATAGGACTATGGCGTTTTTATGGCCGTCAGTATATTTGACTACACTCAATTGTAGCCGTTTTGGAAAAGATTAACCATTTGCCAAAACCGCATTAAATTCATGTGGTTAACCTATTTGCAAACGGCAAAACATTAAGGTGGCGCAATATTGAAGCTGCAGCCGATGACAAAATGTATATTGATAAAGATAAAATAGGTGTTAAATATCACATGGAAAATATTGAGACAACAGGAGAAACTGCTGGTTTTCTTTTGCATCAATGTTGTGCCAAGCCAATTATATTAGGGACGTCAAAACAAGGCCCTGGTTTCTCGAAAAAACTTGAGTACATACTCATGAGTACATGATCAACTTCAATAAAATACTCTCCAGCGTTGAAGGGTATTCGATTGAAGTTCAATTGGATTTCGTGTGATTTGAGTACGGTGTTTAGATTTGAGTCTGAGAATGCACTTAAGTTTTTTCGAGAAACCGATGCAAGATCTTGTTTGGGAAAGAGTTAAACTTGAAAGATTCTACCAACGACAAAACAGATATTTATAATGATAAGATTTGCTTACAGTGTAATACAAAAAACTTTGAGACAAAGGGAGAAAATGTTTATCATCAGCACATTTCTTCTTTTGTCTCAATGGTTTCCCAGGCCTTTCTGTTTCGGGACGTCAAAACTATGTCTTGTTTGGGAATGGGTTAATTCATGACCAGTCAGATTAGCATGTACAACACTGAAAAGCTGTGCACTTTACTTAGTATGAATTATAGAGTGACACTTCTTTCTGAACATTGACCTTTCCCAAATAAGACCTGATTTCTTTTTGGCTTTTGAAAACATTGAGACGAATGAAGAAAATGCTGGTGACCAGCATTTTCTTAATTTGCCTAAATATTTTCATAGTCATATTGTACAAAAATCCTACGTTTATCATCATTTCTTAAAATTTGTCGTCTGCAACATGTTTTGAATAGGACCAGCCTAAAATTTTGACGCTTGAGAAAGGGATCACTAGTTGCCCGTAAGGGCATCATTTATAAAGTACAAAATTAAGGCTAGATTTCGGTTTCACAAGTGTTATGGAATAGAATCACGAGACACAACATTTTCGATATTTTTCAACAATTTTGTCAACATGTAACCGATTTGAAGGAAAGATTTGAAGAAGAGAAAGCGAGAAATGTCAGGAATTACCTCAATTTAATGGATATTTTAAAATTAAGGTGATAAAAATAGTACTGCCTACCAAAAAATTGGTTGTCGGCAATACTTTTTCATCAGATAGATCTAATTTTAAAAGATCTACTAAATCCATGTAATTCAAATTCCTGACATTTCTCCACCTTCGTCATTTAAAAAAAGAATCAAAATTGTTAGGTGGTAACAAAATTAACGACGATTTCCCGAAATTGTTGAGTCACGTGATTCCCTGCGGCGAAATGTAGTATTTGATTACATAATCATCAACTCATAGAACATGAAGAACATGTTGCTTTATCGGATTTATAAACGTTTTAGGAGGTAAATTTATGTCTTTTTAATTCAGTTTCATGACCATTCCTTTTAGAGAAAATTGCCCCTATGTTTTAAAGATAATAATTATAGCAATTCATTCTCCATTGAAAATTTCGATTGTGATATCTATTTAAGAACCACGCGTATGTACAAAAGTGCTGATATGATTATCAAAAGAAATATTTTCTGGAGAAAATAATTGGAAATTCAAAAAATTCTTAATTCTTGTATACTTTTCGTAGATAATTTTGCATTTTTGTTCGATTTGAAAGAACTTGTCTTGTTTTTGACATTTTAGAGATGCCACAAAGAATTCTTTTTAACGCAAAAAAATGATAATAAAAAATAATAAAAAAATGAAAAGAAAGATAAAAATAAATCCACACACACTTCCATGCAAATAAAACAGAGTTATGACTTTTCTTATCCCAACCCCAAAATATCTATTTTCAAAGAAAATAAATCGACATAATTTTAATTTGTATAACAAAACAATCATTTGAAATTCAACATTACAAAGAAGGAATATTTCACAATAAAATGCGGAAAAATGGTGACTTGGATACTTTGTGCACAAAATAAATCTCTTAGTCATGTGACCGCTCATAGGCATTGCAATGGCAGCCAATCTATGGGAATGGCAATGATTTTTTTTGCTAAAAATAGAATTGGTTTACCGTTATGTTTCGATGACAACGTCGGTGTGGTAATAAAATCTCGTAACTACGGCTTGAATCAAGCCGTAGTTACGAGATTTAATAACAACACCCAGGAAATAGTATTTGTTTGTCCGAAATTACATCACTGTTTACTTGATAAAATTGTTCCCTATTCTTTGCCTACGCAATGGTAATTATAGAATAGTTTTCCAAATCTGTTTTCAAAATAAAACCCGTTGACATAGACATCGATTAACATTGATTGCTACAGTTGGCGCCACATCGTATGGCACAATGTTTATATTTTGTTCAAATGTAATTGAACGTTAATCAAAACATAAACACGTGCCATACGATGTGGCGACAACTGTAGTTAATTAATGTTTTAGAAGCACCAAACATGAATTAACGCTCTAAATGGCTACCGTTTCCTATTTTCTTATTTGAAACCTTTAATCTAATCTCTTGGCCTAGCCCCAAATTGTATGAAACCATCTAATATTCCATTCATCAATCGATTCACTTTAATTTGTGCGTTATGTGTATTCTTTTGCAGAAGTCAGAGGCAACCTTGATTATGTTTTGAAAATTATATAAAAATACTCCTGTACTCATAAATATCATTTATATGACATTGCCAGTGGAAACTTTTGTGTGGTGAGGCTTTCCAGAAACGTGTGTAAAATTATGAGTAAAATCGAAGCAATTTAAAGCTACTATTTCCCAGATTTGAACCCAAAAATTGTCAAATACAAACGAAATGTACACTTTTTAAGCTTTATATGACCTGATTAAATGATTACGACAAACTATTGAAACAACGACTCATTTTTTTCGCAATTTGATACCAAATTCGTGAAGCGATATCGAAAGTAGGTCAAAACAGTAGGACATGCGACTTTCTTAAATGACGTCACAACATACATGATGACGTCATATTGAAATTCAAGTATGAATCTCGTTTGAATCATGGTCCACGCTGTATGCGCATGCGCAACAATTTAAAAATAATTCTAATCCCATCTGAGACGGGGTTGAATTTAGGTTTGGATTCTCCCTAAATTCAGCTATCTGTCTTGTAATTTCGGCTCATTCTCTGTCTGAATCGCATATTATTAACCATCCCGAGGTGGTCAACACAAAAGTTTTGCATATTTTTTCAAAAAAAAATCATTTTTTGCAATTAGAACATCTGTTACCGTCGCCCTTTAAGCATGACATATTCGCACTGTCCCACAGTACCCCGTTAGCAAGAGTACCATAGTCTGTCTACCTTATTGTTCGAGGGGCATTCATTTCTTTTCAATCATTCGAATTTTTCCTCTTTGTCATCCACGCGTTTTTAAAGTTTTGATATGTACTAGTTGTATGCCAATAAATGGGCATTTTTGGAACCCCCAGCATACACTGATTTTATGACACTGCCTAAAGAACATCAGGCCCCGGTTTCTCGAAAAAACTTAAGTATGTTCTCATGCTCAAATCTGAGCATCGTGCTCAAATCGCACGAAATCCACGTGAACTTCAATTGAATACCAATCAACGTTGATTGGTATTGAATAGAAGTTGAGCATGAACTCATGAGAATATACTTAAGTTTTTTCGAGAAACCGGGGCCAGGACCTATACCGACGGCCAGAGTGGGTTTTCAACTGCACGGGGAAGACAAAAAAGCCTTACGGGCCAGGAAATCTTGGACAAGGTACCTGTGGTTTGCTTCGTTTTCATGGATTAGGTCTAGATATCTCTTAAGCCGGTCCCAGACGTTTTTTTGTGATATTTCTTCACTTTCGACAACAGACCATCCTTTTATTAAAGTGACATTTCAGAATTTTTTGTCATAAATATTACTTTTCTTTTCATCTGAAAGAGCATATTTCCTTATGAAAATTCTGAAAATTTCAAGCCAAAATATTGCACCGTTTACGAGAAATTTATATTTTTGTGTTAAAATTGAACAAATTGTTGTGGACAACAGTTCGGATTTATATGCAATTTATCGATTATGTGTCAACTTTAAATGCGTGTATCTCGCTTACTGGCAACAACTTAAAAAAAAACTAATAGTATTCATACTCATTAGAATACCCAATCTTGGCATCAAGCCATAATTTAAAAAATTGAAATCGGAATGAAATGTCCCTTTAATGACCGGTGATACTGTTGCTATTTGGATCAGCAATATGAACAATACATCCATCACGTTTGAAAAGTACCGCGTACAAAACTTTGCCGCGCTTTTAGTTCTTTTGGTAATGTTGGACATTGCCTGATCTTTTCGCAACTAGTGCTTGCTATTGCCACACAAATGGTGATAGAAATAGTAGATCTATATTGAATCATACCTTTAAAATCCAGAAAGTAAACGTTTGTCGCATTTTTGAATCATTTCAATAGATATACTGCCAATTGGATTTCTGTTCCTTCGTCAACAGGTGGGGCCCCGACGGGCACAAACCTGTCTGTGTTTCGATCCTTTCGTTAAAAACGTTTAACATCTCCCCGATGAAAAAACAAACTTTATCTGCTATTTTGCCTAGCGAACCTTGTGCTTTGTCTGGTTATATCGGCGTCTGCAGCATTATTAGTTTTAGTACGAGTTCTACTCGGTTTGTGTGCGAGCGGGGTCATCATTCATGTCAATTTAACCAATTTAACTTTATTTACACGGGTCTATTCATGTGCACCTTATTTACTTCAAAAAAACTGATGTACATTCAACGTTAGAAGACCAGTGTATCTGATACAGCTCATTAAATACATGTGATATGTATATGTTATCCACCATAAATACCAACAATTCCTTATGTTTGAAAAAAAAGTATACTATGAGGAACTGTTGTGCCAATTTTGGTACATGTATCTCGAATATGATTTTGACAATGTGGTTCGATTAAGCTACATATCTTTTAACAAGCACTGGCGTAGGAAGAGGGGCATGCCAGCCCAATTATTTAGAGGGGGCAGCATATCCTATGCCCCCCAATAGTACACCCATATTTTCTTTCAAGAAAGGTCCAGATATGAATTGCTGTCTGAAAGTGCCCAGATTAAAGGAAATGGCTCCTTAGAATTCTTGGGGGGGGGGGGGGGACATGCCCTCAGACCCCCTAGCAACGCTAGGCTTGGTCGGCCTGGTCGGGTTCCATTCACTTAAACATTTGGCCCCAATACATGAATTATAAATCTTCCTACGCCTATGTCAAGTAAAGCCACTTTTTAGCTGACAACTTAACAAATTGAACGGGTTGTAGACAAACAATGAATTTGCTTGTCTTCAAGAAATTCCAATCGGGTAATTTCAAAAATAATGCATCCAAAACGTGACATAGGGGGTCCAAAATGAAGTTGTTGATATTGAAATATAATTTGTCAAAAGCACATCCCAATATGTCAATTCTTTATAAATCAGGCACGAACATATAAATACTGAACATTTTTTTTTCAAATTTCAACGGTTTTATTTGAAACATTGAAGAATTTTTAAACAAATACGTTTGCCTTATATCACTCCTTTAATTCTATTAAATGTATAAATTTCATCTCTTATGTCACTTAATATTGTTACACGAACGTTAAGGTAAAATTTGATGTATATTATGGCTACCTAATGTGAATATACCAACTTTATGGCAACTTTTAGTGATGTTTTAGTCAAAAATTTTATCAATTACCCCAGAAAGTTTACATAAAATGTTCCATACATGATATACAAAGCCAATACTTAACCTGTTGCATTAGGAGGGTACTTGCAGCCAGCATGCAAAAAACTTCTTGGGTACATTAACTTGATATGTGATGAGGACACATCAAAAATCAATTTTCAGCAAAACCGTTACACTTGGGACAAATTAATGACATAAATAGCTCTCAGAAAATCGATTTTCTAGTTACAATTCCTGTTTGCTTTTGATGATATAGATAAGAATACACCTGGATGCGATTATAAAAGTAGCTGTATGGATACTGATGGGTGCCATTTTCCAAAATAAGCTTCATAAATCACTGGAATTTGTTTAAAAACTCCAAGAAGTCTCTTGTTTGTTGAAATCATTTATGATTTTCAACATCTTATATTTGGTATTACCAAGATATAAGTGGGTATCAAAATTTGACATGTTAAATGTGTAATATACATGTATATAACTTCTAAGTGCTTTGGATTTAGTTTCAAAGGTAAAGAAAAAAAATACACTTTTCTAGAAACAAAAATTATTAATATGAATTTCGTTTGAAAGAGACTTCGCTGTTACGAAATAGTTGTATTAGTGAAAAATGACATTAAAACATTGTGAATTGATGTTATTATTGTTTTCCTCACAAAGAAACACAGTTTCATTACAGTAATGACCACATTTTATATGTGAAATACATTGCTTCAAATATTTCCCATGGCATATCAAATGCATTGTTTTTAATCCAAAGAGTCGTATTACGTCAATATGTGATTACTTTACTTGGTTTCCAAGAAACACAAATGAAAAAAAAAACACTTTCCAAACTATCACAGGATGAGATTTTGCTGAATTTTTTAAAGTTCTACGCCGTTACACTTGTCTTGGGACAAACATTTTAAATACATTTAAAGACGATCGCGGGATTTAGATTCCTCTGATAGGATTTTTTTATTTTTTGATATTTTGTAGATTAAAGTATGCCGATTTCAAAAATGAAAAGAAAAAAGGGGGTCGTCGAATCAGATTTTCTGCAAAACGTCATAGAAAGACATAGGTATTGAGCAAAATTTTGCCCGATATTTACGCGGATTTTCATTTCTGGGTATTGACATAAAACTGTAAAACAATGGAATCTACGTGTATAATTCATTTCAATTTTAGTTTAATTTCAAAGATTTGAAGTAGTTTGCACTGAATATAATACATAATTGTCGATTGAAAGGTAAAAAATAGGAATTTTATCGTATTTTCCTCCCTTGAGTCAAATCTGACTTCTAAAATTCACTCGAATATTTTCAAAATATATTACTTTTTTTCAAATTTCGAAAAAACGTTCTGATACAAAATTCTATTTTTTCTATATTTTGTAGATAAATATATGTTTGTTTGATATTGCAATAAAAAACATATGGTCATCGTGCTACTTTTTTTGAAAAATCGCAAAATTCTAGACCACCCTGCATTGACAAAACCGGGAAAAATCAATTCAGAGGGGAGTTTATTCCACATAAATTTTATCCATTGATTTTTTTTCTATTTAGATAGAAATTGTTTAACACGAAATGGCATATCAATAGCTATTTTTTTAACCTTAAGCCCTCAATTGATAAAAATTTGCAAAATTGCGGTTATTCTCCAAGTGTCCTAGTAACCGGACAGCACTAATTACCGATAGTATTTCGTGTTGTCCTTGTGTCACCTTAATATTCCGTTCCCCAAAAAGGGATTATTGACTATTATGATTTATAAAAGATGAATAAAAAATCTACTAAATGAAAATGCTTGCATTATAATTATTCCGCGTCAATAATTCTTATAGTAACAATGTGTTGTTTTATGTAAAAAATGATGAAAATTGGGAAAATGCTAAATTTTTTAATCAATCAGTTTTTTAAAAAAAAAAAATTGATAGATGCCACTTTTCCCGATCTACATCATGATAGATCTACGTGTTTGTTGCAAACAGAGGTTAACAATTTAAATTGTCTTTTTGTTATTTTTGTCAGAAACCACATTTTAACTGGCCCGGGACGAAAGTCTGTTGTTTCTTGTAGGCCTACAAATCGCTAAAATTTGGGACGAAATGCACAATTTCTTTGAACCAATCATAGAATGTTTCCCCTATCTTTCTATATGTTCATTTGCAAAATACATCTGGTTGACATCTGCTAAGTCTGATCCATTTCTCCAAATTTGCCGGCCGCGGTAAATACCCTTTCTGACAAAATTGTCACCCACCAATGGGTTTGAAATCGTTAACCTAAGGGATCGAGCGGCTGGAGGCTCGGTGAGAGTGTTGTGGTAGTACTGTTTTGAGAAACAACAGGAATCCATGGGTAGGTACTCCAGCCGCCGCAATATGACCCTGGCAGACGGCGTAAACCCCCAATAAACTCACTTCTCCAAATTTGTATTTCCCACAATGCTCCTTTTAGCGTGACAGATCACATTTGTTAAAGTTTTTTTGTCTACGACACAGACGCTGATGCAGACACTAAAATTTGAATATGAACTAGATTTGAAACTTCAAACAAGATGATTATGTTGATTAAGATCGTTTTCTCCTTCTACCTTCTACCTCAATATTTTGCTCCCTACTTCTGCAACATATCAGTTTTTACCGCAGTACGAAAAAAAAACCAACACAAAATACTGATTTTCAGCATTTCTCCCTTTTCCCTCTTTATTTTCTACCACATATCATGAATACAAGTACAATTTCTCTGTTCATATCAATGCCCAAACCTTATCTCAAACAACATAATAAAATGTTTTAACTAGATCTACTTTTTTCTCCTCTTACCACATTATTTTCGTGTTATCTGAAGTACCTTTCAAATACAAAGAGTCTAAAAGCAGTGCATCCATGTTGTTACAACGCAAGAGACGCGCAATACCAAATAAGATAACTTGACGTACAATGAAAGGCGGGAACGTCAACGTCGCAGGAACGCAGAAAAACGACGTTGACGTCATAATTATGATGCGCAAAACGTTGCGCACGATTGAACCCCCGCGATCGTCATTAAGATGGATTTAAAGGATATTAAAAGAATTAAACTGTATATGTTGATTTAGGATATTCAAATAACTCATACAGATCCAAAGAAGTCAATGATATTTATCTCTGCTAGATAATTGGTATGAGCCCGACAATAAATTAAATTGACACATAACTCAACCATTTCTGAACAATAATTGTTTTCTGAACAAAATTCAGACAGAATCCTACATTTTTTGCAATATTTTGATCGAACTCTCTTTGCAACTTAAATATTTAAGCGTTACACTTGGGACAATGAATTTTGGTTGATTAAGTTCATAGTAGGGGAGACCGGGGCAAGATGATACACGGGGCAAGATGATACAGCGCAATTTTAAGCAATATGACGCCGTGTATGACACCATATACATTCTATGTTGTAGCGTCTTTTTGTCATCTATATTTGACAAAAATATCTCAGGAGTACAACAACACATACAGAAATAATACAGAAATATCGTTTTTCGGGGTATTTTAGTAATTTATTTCATTTTTACTAAATTCCTTCTGTAACGTTAGAATACGAGAATATTTTTTTGAAATATTTTCAAGGTTAGAACATGTCATTTCAACATTTATTTACCATTCTTATTTTCATCTAAATATTGTTTGTTTTTTAATGATATGAGTTGAAAGGTAACGACGTGTCACGGGGCAAGATGATACAGCATAGTCGGGGCAAGATGATACAGATTGCTATCTTGTCCAGGTGACTGCCATGTTTTGCAAAAGATGTATTCAACCCATAAAAACAGTCCCCTAAAACTTATGGTGGTCATATATTTGTTTCAGAGTGGTTCTGCT
Organism: Fragum sueziense; assembly: GCA_963680895.1. Classification (NCBI taxonomy): domain Eukaryota; kingdom Metazoa; phylum Mollusca; class Bivalvia; order Cardiida; family Cardiidae; genus Fragum; species Fragum sueziense. Next base: position 38,000,024 of record OY804593.1, on the reverse strand, counting down.
GGTAATTATGACGTATATATCATATTTGTCAAATTTTTGAATTCGAGGATCATTCATATTTAGAATTCGTTAAGAGTGGCTTTATATGTATGGTATTAAAAGGAATTAATATTTTCAAGAGAGTAAAGATTTACTAGGCTATATATTCTATCAATTTACTTTAATAGTGGATTTCATAATACGTGCACTCTTTTCTTTATTATTTTTGTTTTATCATTATAATTATATTTTTTTGAAAACATTTTTTTCCTATCCAGAGATAGATATTTTGACTATGAAACCATTTATATCCTTGCAAATGTTAGTTGATTCAGAAAGAAAGAGACCGTTCTAATGAAAACGTAATCCATTTGGCATCTTTTCTAGTATTTGCTGACTTGATTATACTGAGTTTTAAATATTTAGACCATTTCTTTATAAAGACGCGAAAATAAAAAAAAAAAATAAACCATGCCAGGGCGCCTTACGGCATGGTTACTTTCTTATTCCCACATCTTCGTTAAAGATTCACATTTACTGTTACGTACTTATTTTCTGGATAATTTGCTGTAAAAATAACTGTACATAAATGAAATATGGCCTTTAATTTTCCTCTGTGCCAAATGTAAGCTCTGTCTGATCTGTTTAGGCTTAGATTACGACGGATTTAAAACCCAATATCACATCATTTCGTAAACACTATCTGGCAGTATCTGCCCACTTCGAATATAGTACATATCTTTACACCGCTGCATGATTATCGATTTATGTCATTTGCTGTATAAATCTTGTATTCTGTCTTATAAAGTCTATAAACGGTGCGACAACATGCTAAAAGCCAACTTCTGTGGATCATAAGGGATTTGGGCCGACGGATACTAATGTCACTTTAAAATAGATTAGTTTCTTTATTGTTTTGACATGAAACATGCCCCTTTATAAATTCTTAACAACCTCGTAGTATTTTTCTCAAAGTTAATGTATTTTATTAATAATAAAACGACGTTGTATCATCTTGCCCCACCACCTGTATCATCTTGCCCCGAGCACGGGGCAAGATGATACATTTTACCAGCCTTTTTCAAACGCAAAATTCTATATGTTGCAAACATTTCATGAGTGCGGATTTCGGTCTAAATAATAGTCAAGAAACCAAATGTTCCTTTCTGTTCTAAATTTAACAGCAGAGCAAGCCATGGAAGGAGAATTTTGAAAAATTCGAAAAAGTGTATCATCTTGCCCCGGTCTCCCCTATCAATTTTTTTCAGATTTAACTATTACTGATCTTTCATGGGGCTGATGCGCATCCGTAAAAAAGAAATCAGAATAAGTTTCAATATCACATGACAAAAATACAGGCTTTCTAACACAAAACGTTACACTTGGGACATTTTTGGGTGTGCATAGACATGGCATCAGGAGAACTTGATTATATGAAAGTAATTATATAAAATTATACTATCATTGCACCAATGATATTTGCCTAATAAAGGATACCTATTTTGAGATATAAAGATGTCTAGTAGCAAAATAACAACCTTTGATCGTCCAAAGTATTGTATTTTTATGCCTTTATGTTTTTTGAGGGTATGTCATTTTCTGGGCATGGTTCATGGACAATATATATGTTGTCCATAAAACGACTATAGAAAAACTGTTGTATTGTTGCAACACTTTGTATAATTGTATGTTGTGGGGTCTTTAAAATCCCGTAGTTTTAAAGATTGCCACTTCAAAATTGATTTTTTATACAAATGTCACGCTATAAGCGTTACACTTGGGACAATTTTGGACACTAAAAATGCTATAAAATTGAAACGGAAGTAGATATGCTCTTAAAATTTTGAACACATTTTAGCAATAACAGAATGCATATTCTGGAGTAAGACAATCATTAAAAAACCTTTTCACCTGCACTGTATATCAGTTTTTAAAAAAGGATGCATTATTTTTGAAATTACCCAATTGAGTTATCATAGAATGGTTTGTCACAAAAATGGTTAAGCCTTGTAGGCTCTTTTCTTCCGAAAAGAAAAGAAATTGCCAAACGGGCTGTTGAAAGATTTGAAGATGACAAAATTAATTACGCTGTTTCAGCAAAATGCATGGTAATTCGATCAGTTCAAAATACAGGTCATTACTTCGATTAAATGATATATTAGTCATTAATTACATGCAACACCGAAGGGTTATTGGAAATCTGTCGACTTTTGTTTTTTGTATAAGCTAACTTTCTATAAAAAGCGGAAGTGCTCTTTCTTAACCGCCCATATATAACAGAAAAGACGTTTGAAAACATAAAGGCAAAAGAAGAAAACGATGTAATAATTAACCGGCCATTACCACACAGTGACTCCTTTTGACTCCCAATAACATAATGGCGTTTGGAAAACATCGTGGAAAATGAAGAAATTGCTTGTGACAAGCAATTTCTTCATTTCCCACAATGTTTTCTATCCCAAAAAAACAAATAATTTTGAATTCAATTCACATGAAATTGTCGTCTGCAACATCTTTGAATTTGGACAAGTCTAAAATTTTGTCAAGTGGTAATGGGTTAAATATTTATGTTCTATATTGCACACATTCCACGCATTGTGGCATCCATTTGTCGTCAGTGCAGCTGCTTTCTTAATAGATCAGTCAAAATTTTGAAAAGCGTAAAATGGCCATAGGGAAAATCGGTGGTTACGTCGCCGTTTTTCTCCAACAACATTGTAACTACAGCTTGGTTAAAGCCTTTCAAAACGGCATACGACAATAATGAGATGTTGCAGACGACAATTTCAAGTGAATGGTATTTTAAGGTTTTTGGTATTTCTGGGTGAAAATATTGTGGAAAATGAAGAAATTGCTTGTCGCAAGCAATTTCTTCATTTCCCACAACGTTTTCTACAGCTATTTCTACCAGGGGCGTCAAAAGGCGTCATTTTGTGTGGAATGGGTTAAACCTTTCCTGAAATAAGACGTCAAACGTCCCTAATAGAAAGGGTATGGACAAACACTCGAGCAAAAGAAGAAAATGCAGTTAATCAGAATATTATCCTTTTGTTTCAATATTTTCTGATCTGTCTTTTACACATGTTTTAATATTATAAACAGCAATTTTGCAGTCTGTAGCAGCTTTAAAATTAGATCAACAAAATTATGATCATTGTGCCGGTCGGGAAAAGATTGATGTAGCTGTAGTAAATCAAGTACGTACTTACTAGGTTTTGGAAGCGATGTTTCATAAATGTTATTGGATTGACACCATTTGAAATCGACAATATCATAAATCTCACATTGAAGGTCATTAATTAGGTGTATACTTGGTCATATAAGACAACTTAATTGTTATATCGTTACTAATTGAATAAGTTTAATCTAGGCGTAACCCCAGTGTAAATTGTCCCTTCTTTTACGTTTGTAAAAATGGTCAACTTACCGCTGCCAAGGCACCTTCCACAACTTTCGCGAACACCCGCGAATTGGGTTGCTGCCTCTGTACTTCCTTTTTATTGATGTTTCGGTATACGTAGCTAAGGAAAATTTGGAAATATCCAACATAGAACAGGACCACAATTTACTTTCACTTCAGAATGGCTTTCTTCCGCCCAACTACATACACATTTTTGGGAAGTACCTGCAGAAAGTGGTCCCTTAACCCTTTCCCAAACAAGACCTGGTTTTGACGCCCCTAATAGAAAAGGCTTGGGAAAACATTGAAACAAAAGAAGAAACTGCTGATAACCAGCAGTTTCTCCTTTTGTCTCAATATTTTCTGTGCCATATTTTACACAAAACCTATCTTTGATAACACCCGTTTCGTCATTTGTGGCAGTTTTTGAAGAGGATCATCCGAAAATTTTGTCGTTTGGGAAAGGGTTAAACAATGCAAACAAATATGTTATACAATCAAAGAACAGATGCAGAAATACTAGAATATCAAAGAAAACAGTAGATCTAAACTATTGTTTAAAACTCCCTACAGCCATTTGAATGCACAGAAAACAATTTTTGCACTATTTTCTATTGTACAACCACCGGTAGGTAAAAGTTGACTGGGGTCACTCTTTTAACGACGCTTTTAAGGGACAATGCTCCAGTATTACTATTTCGTTTCCCCAAAATAGAATTTTATAATATTTTTTCCTGTCGAAAGTGCAAGTTATTACCAGTTGAAAAATTTGATAAAAATAAATTGCCATCGATCTTGTTTGGATTTTATCGACAATTGTATGATTTACCCTACAGGTTAAAAAGGACAATTTCTTGCCCCTTTCGAAGGTCACGAAATGCTCAGAAAATGTTGAATGACCTTCGGAAATGATTTTTGATTAATGTTTTACATTTAGCAAAAACAGAAAATCTAAAAATGTGTGATATTAAAGGGACATAACATTCCAATTTCATTTTATTAAAATATGTCTTGATGCAAAGATTGGTTATTCTTATGCGTAGAAACGTACGCTATCAGTTTTTTGAAGTTGCTATATATAAGCCAAAAATACGCCTTTTAGGTTGAGACGGAAATAACAAATTCCAAATGAATTTGAACTGTTGTCCACTACAATTTGTTTAATTCTAGCACATAAATATATATTTCTCGTAAACGGTTCAATATTTTGGCTTGAAATTTTCACAATTTTTGTAAGAAAACTTGCCCTTTTGGATAAAAATAAAAGTAACATTTACAATGGGAAGAATCACGTGATTGACAATGGTATTTAACACGAAAAAACGGCGACGAAATGACCGCTTCGGCGTGAAAATTCAAACTTTAGAAAGGTATGTATTACATTTACGTAGTCTTTCAGACAAGCCACCTATTCTAAAGTACCCGCTATTGTCTAAGGTTTCCACAGATACTCAACTTTCCCCTATCCGTTGGCTGTATTTAGAGAACACTCAAAGATTATTTTGGAAATTGCGAAAATTATGGATGCGTGTTAAGCACGTCGCATCATATTTACAGCTTTATCTCCTAACCAAAGATCTCTCTTTTCACATGGTATATTTCCAGACCCTTTTTCATCGAAGACATTTCATTGTAGCCCATTTACATGGTCCGTGTTGTCTTTGTTGAGCGTGTTTGCGAAAAAGATGTTAAACATACGTACAATGCTGTAGTGTTTGACACGCTGAGTTCTTGTGAGTGTGATGTAAAACACGCACATAGTTGCTCATGTACTAGGAAAGCCACGGATATTGGACAAATTGGTTGTTTATACATGACCCAATCTGATTGATACATGTATCTGGTGTTAACTTACAATAACATATGAAAGACATCACAAGGACTTGGAAAAAACGAAACTGGCTATGATTGCTCTAACTAATCAAATCTCTTGTTATATATAATTTCCATGACAAATTCGTGCAATTTCCATGACAAATTCACGCAGACACAATAATTCTGAACTGAAATGTGATGCCCTCGTTAACCCTTCTGGAAGGATGCAATCGCAATAGAAAATGTCCAAAGACGGGCTACGAGAAAGGTCAAAGAACTGAAAAACAAATCATATACTGAAAGTCTTCGAATACTTGGACTCCCTACTCTAGAATACAGGAGAGAAAGAGCAGACCTAATCCAGTTGTATCGGCTTATTAACAAAATCGTTAAGACAAACAAAAACACCATAACAACACTAAGAAAAGAAAGTTTCACTAGGGGAAACAATTTAAAACTATTCAAAACAAGGCATAGAACAGACTGTAGGAAAAATACTTTCGGTGTTAGGGCTACAAAAATTGGAATGATCTTCCAAATGAGGTGGTACAGGCACCCTCCATCAATGCATTTAAAGCTAGGCTTAATAAAATATGGAAACAAATCAATAAATTTGAAGTCAAATGCTAAAAAAGTAACTAAGTAAAAGGACTACAAGACAGAGCAGTGCAATATGAAACATAAGAAGCATTTTACTATAACTATGAAACATAAGAAGCGTTTTACTATAACCATTACTATATAATTATAATCCTGGCAACTTAATGAAAACAAAGGGGAGGACAGGAAAGCGATGGACTGCCGTATTTCCTGATTCAAACCATTCAAATGTAAAATTACAGCCATAACAGATTTACAAGAATAGTAATAATAATAAAAGTAATTCTGTATTTTCATACATGCAAGAATAAATAAGAGAAAAATTACAGTTGTTATTATTACTATAGGCAGGGCCAAAATACGAATGAATAATTGATTATAATAAAACGTCACTATATTAAATTCAATCAATAATTTCCTAAGTAATATTCATAATCATAGGACTAAAAACAGGGCATATAAAGTAAATGATTACCACTTTTGGTAAACATCAACGGTTTTAAAAGTTTATATCTTTATTGTGCATAATGCAAGTTTCCATCTTTTAAAATCAAAACTATCTTTTACCAAATTAAAGTTAAAAGATATAAATTGTTAGTATAATTGAGTCAATATTATACTTAAAGAATCTAAGAAAATGCTTACAAAAATAAGTGTACAAGTTAGCTTTCAATAAGTAAACGTAACGAAGAGTGTTGTGCGAAAAGTGTAAGCAACGTGAAGTGAAGATATATGTTAATAAGATATTGTGTGATAAACTTGTGAGGAACTATTGACTGAAAATGAAACTGGAAGTCCTCAAAAATAAACAATAATTAACGGGGAAAAACGTATAAAAAGGGCCGAAGAAGCATAGAAATGCTAAATGTGATCAGACGATCACATCTGGCTTCTATAACTCTATCAACTGTATTAAAAGCACAAATCAGTCAGCACATTCTACACAACTATGGTACACTTGCGTGTTTAACACCACACTCACAAGAACTCGGCGTGCCAAACACTACAGCATTGTACGTGTGTTTAATATCTTTTTCGTAAAAACGCTTAACAAAGTCAACACGGACCTTGTAAATGGGCTAGAATGAAATGTCTTCGACAAAAAGAGGTCTGAAAATATACCATGTGAAAAGAGAGCTCTTTGTGTAAGAAATAAAGCTGTAAATATGATGCGACGTGCTTAACACACATCCAAAATTTTCACAATTTCCGAAACATTCTTTGAGTGTTCTCTAAATACAGAAAACGGATAAGGGAAAATTTGGTATCTGTGGAAACCTTAGACAATAGCGGGTACTTTAGGATAGGTGGCTTGACTTAAAGACTACGTAGATTTAATACATACTTTTCTAAAGTTTGGATTTTCACGCCGAAGCGGTCATTTCGTCGCCATTTTTTCGTGTTTAATACTATTGTCAATCACGTGATTCTCCCCATTGATTTATGAAAAATAAATGTGAAATGTCACTTTAAGAATGCGTTAAAGTATAAAACATATTCACACTATCAATTAGATGAACGAAGCAAAGGCGTTTTATGTCGAGCACTTTTTGTAAAACATTTTAAGTGCTATGACGTCGCGCTCAATGTTGGCGTACAAACGAAAAAACGCCATACCGCTCCTTTTCAAACTACCACCAGAATGCATAGGATTAATAAATTTTTGCGATATTTATATCTTCGGATTCGGCAATGATTTTTCTTATGAATGCTACCGACGAAAAGTGTTTTTAAAGATTCAAAATAGTTTGTAGCGTCGTTGCAAAATAACGTCGGTTACGCAATTGTACGCCAACATTGAGCGCGACGTCTATATAATTTGATAAAACGCTCTCAATGTATTGAGCAATACGTCATGGTAATTACTCCAATAAGAACATGTATTGGTCATAGCGCTTATATGTGAATTACAACATTTGTACCATTTACACATGTATAAAATGACGCAAAATAGTGGTATGTGCAAACACACTTAAAACTGTCTTGCTATAAATAATCAATTTACAACTTGAGAAAAACAGTTTCACAAAACAAATACGCTCTAACAGCCGAGAAAGGATGAATAGTAAATACCAACATCGACGATATAATGGTCTTTATTTTCCACAATGTCTTCTTCTTTATATGACGAAATATCTTAACTTTAATTTACTTGAAATTGTCATCAGCGACATCTATGAATTTAGCTAGGTGTAAAATTTTGCCGTCTGGTAATGGGTTAATTGTCACATATTCTTTCTACATCTTCTTAATTCTTTTTCTCCCTGTTATACTTTCTCACCTTGAACAGAAAATCCTCGCTTTTCAACGAAAATCTCGTAACAGCAGCGTATGTTAAGCTGTAGTTACGAGGTTTTCGTTGAAAAGCAGCAAACTATTGACTATATTTATTTCCACAAATGATGTAGGGCCTAGATGTTTTGCCAGCCTTCCATTTTTCTTCATCTATATGATAATTTACCTCTGTGTAACACCTGTTTAACACTTCAGTTTTTCCTACTCTCTTTCCATCGCTTATCGTTTACTAACGTTTTACTACGAAAATATCGAGCTCTGTTATTACAATAGCGAATCTCATTTAATCTCGCGGCCTTAGTGGGATTTCATTATCAAAAAAGTTTGCTGTAAAACGCATAACAATTTAAAAATCTCATACAAATTTTCATTGGCTGAAACTTCTATTTGCCGTTATTGACCAAAGATAGAATCAACGTATTCCAAAGTGTTATATATCAATGTCTTGTATGTGAAAGGATGAAATGAATGGCTGTTGAACAGTATCATGGTTAAGTAGTCCTTTATTGCCTTCTCGTGAAAAGAAAATTACGTGTATATTTGACTTACAGGAAGCTATTTTCGTGAAAGGTCATTTTGCTTTGAAATATTAAGTATCTTTAACCCTTCTCACGCTGTTCACGTCATAATCCTGTTTTGCCACAGCTTTGTCAGGCAGTATAGTCTATTATCAGCCTGCACAGACGTAAAGTCTAATCGAAGCCTGCACTGTCTGCTTTCTACTCAATTATTATGAAAAAAAATTAAAACGGTTGAAATGTATTTCAGACAAAATGGACGTCTTCTGCTCCTGATCGTCGTTGCAACCATCTCCTACACAACGTACAGACGGATACCTCAAGAGACACACCATGTGAAGACACAAGGTGAAGGTCAAATCACAGATACTTCTCATGAAATTAAAATTCATTTGGACGAAAAATCAATAATAATACCAAACAATATGGCAAGACCGTCCCAAACTGTAAATCAGATAATCGAAACAACCCAAAGGGAAGACAAAGTAAACAAATTGACAAACGCGCCTGAACAGGAAACAGCGGACCCAAACTTATCTTTTAGTGACTACTTTGACGATTTTCATCTACGCTTTGACAAGGAGGTTAGAGAACATGGGCCTAGACATGAAGACGAAACGTTCAAAGCAGAATACGAACAGATGTCTGATTACTGGAAATCAGTGTCGGACGGAATTGGTGCCAACGGAAAAATGTATCAAAATGATTTTGACGTGGATGGATTGTTACAGAAATTACAGACGTCCAAAATTCTTAATATTAGCTTTCTATTCAATAGACCAACTATCAAGTGGATATTGACTCTAGAAGGGGGACAAAAGGCCCTCTTCAAGCCACACTTGAACGTTAAAAAGACACAACAATGTAAAAGCGGATGTGAACACCCGGATTATGAGATCGCTGGGTTTACTATAAATAGAATGCTAGGATTGAACACCATGCCTTTTACGACAGGTCGCATTATGGACTGGTTCAATGAGATAGAACCGATCGCATCTAAAGACTTCTCTGGAAAATTCAGTACTCACAAAAGGAGTTCAGATTTGTCAGATATCTGTGTAAAGTGGAAATGTCGAGGTACCCATCGCACTCGTTATTGCTTTTCACAAGGTCGTATCTTCGGTTCCATTATGTATTGGGTGAATGGGGATATTGTCGAAATACAACGCTATTCAGTCAATAAACAAGTATATATTCGGCGCCATCCCATGTATTTTGGCAGTAGCATCCCGACTAAGAAAGTCGAAATGTTAGGGGTCGGAGATACCCGTTTGTGTGACAAAGTGCGCCAGATGCCTCCGTATGACGATGTAAACAGCTTTCTCTATATCTTAGATATGGCCGTAGAGGATTTTTTGACACAATCCAAAAATTCGAAACACAACGTGTTGTATTTAGACAGCTCAAATAAAACAAAACTTGACGTTGTTATTGATAAGGGAAAGGGATTCTGTCCCTTTGAAAACGACTTGTTGTTGGCGCCAATATATCAGTGTTGTAAGATAAGAAGGTCCGTTTACGAGGCGCTGAAGAAAATGGAACATACATTTATAAAAACATTTCAAGATATGATAATGTTGCAAAAAGAAATACTTTCAAGGGTGCAACTACATGAAATCGAAAGCCGAGTTACTGTAATACTTGATTATGTACAGAAGTGTTTTAAATTGAAAGGTAGAAAATATGTATTGATGGACATGTAAAACCTGGGCAAACAAAATCTTTAGTTTAGTAATTCTAAGGGTCTTGATAATACATTTTCCCGCGCATCATTAGTGTACATATAGAGTCCCATTCAAATGTAAACTGCAGCTTCAACAACACTGACAAATGTTATGCAGATCATTCCTTGAATGTACATGAGATTCAGAAAACATAAAAAAACAAGAGCTGTCAGCAGAACGCGACCATCAAGTGATGGATAGTGGAAAATTCCAAGTCCGAAAAAGGTAAAAATCCCATTGAATCTTTCAGAGTAACGAACCCTTGCCTAGACTGACAGAGTGGGAGGGGTAAATTGGCACGAGAAACACTTTTTTTACCTTGAAGTTAGATAGCTTTTTTCTGTATATAGATCAGGTTAAAATTATAAAAATTTATTATGTATTTTAATGGACCTAAGGCAGAACAATTAATGAATCATTAATCATATATACCAGTTGATTTATTTTCTGTATTTGTTTTTTCTGTCAATGTCAGACTTGGCTAATTTTTTATGTACTAACTTATCGAAACGATATCTTAAGCTATTATTTGGTATGATTTTTCATTCTTCTGAACATGATCCTATATGATTGAGCTAAATATATGTAAACTTTCAGTTGAATTAATCTTTACATTTGATTCATAATATGTCAATTCATACTTCTTTCTTGTTATAATTGTATGTACAACGAAGTTCGATAACAAGGACAGGTGAAATATGCCCAAACACATTTAATTATATTTGATGTAAAGTACAGAAAATGGGACAGGAAGAAAACCGATGTATGGAAATAAGATCGGACACAGCTGAGGTCAACTAAATATTGGAAATAAATATAAAGTAAGAGAGAATTTTAGTCTAGATTCGGAAATTATCCTCCTAAAGCAGAATTTTCCACCTGAGTCAGCCTGCGTAGTTAATGCATGCTGATCAGATTCGATTCTTATGATTTCAAAGGTAGCCCATTTTTGCCTAACTGGTCTCATATATATTTAAAGTACTGTTTGAACGCACCGATGAAGAACGATGTGGCTTTGTAACTATGCACTGTGGTGGCACATTGGCTTTCATTTGAGGATCGTTAATGTACTCGTTCAACTCTTTCCCAAACAGTGGACATTTTGAATGTCCTTATTGGAAAGCCAATGAAGACGACACAACTGAAAAGACTTTGTGTACATATAGCAGAACAATTATTGAGACATAACTAGAAAATGTTGATTATAAGCATTTTCTTCTTTTGTCTCAATGTTTTCCCCCAACTTGGTTTCATGTTTGGGACGTCAAAACCAGGTCTTCTTTCGGAAAAGAGTAAAATGTGTGATGTCTTATTATTGAAACGCAGAATTGATCTCTATTTCGTCAATAAATCTATTATTTACACTAGAATTCGATAGATGCAACAAGAATGTCTATCCGCTGGATATGTACAGGCTATAAAAGGTAAACTGTTTTTTCCCTTTCTTTTAGATCAATGCACATCTGTTTTTTGTTTTCATATTCAATCGGTTGGTTGTTTGGCACGAAGCAAATGTGACAATTACCGACCTTTTAATCTTAGATATGGCATCTTATAAGCAAAGGGAATTAACTATATTCATATTTTCTGGAGCGAAAATTTATACCAAAATGTTCATTCTCTTTTTTTAAAGGGGGAATGGCACTTAAAATCATGCAAATTTTCCGAGAACTTCGTACAAAATAAATATGTATCATGAAAATATGGCCTTTAAATTGCATCTATGCCAAATCTTAGCTTTCTATCTTGTGTATTGGCTAGGATGTCGACGGATTTAAAACCCCATATGTTCCATTATTGTAAATATTATCCCAGGGACAAAAAATCATGGGGTTTTAAATCCGTCGACATCTAAGCCAATACACAAGTTAGAAAGCTAAGATTTGGCATAAATACAATTTAAAGACCATATTTTAATAATATATATTTATTTTTTGTACGAAGTTCTCGGAAAATTTGCAAGATGTTAAGTGTTATTCTGCCTTTAAGTATTTCCTAAATCAATCGGTATAGACTGCACATGTTATTAAGATCAGTGTTTTCTTAATTTTATTGTAGATTTCATGTGTTTAACCATAATGGGAAAATTACTTTTTCTTAAAAGCGAATTAATTCTTACATGTTGCATTAATCAAACCATCTGTTTTCAGACAGAGCGGATGTCTCCTGATCGTTACCGTTATCTCAATTTTTGCATACACCAACTACATTGGAAATGGACAGGTATTCCGGAAAGTATACCGTGAAATGACACCGAACCAATCTCTAAATATAGACCAGACGGGAATGATAGGCAGAAGATTCGACAGAAAAACAACATCAACAAAACAATATCCACTCTCTGATATAAAAACTGACACTCTTAGTAATCTGGGTGGTAAGCCTAGGCAAACAGTGAATTCGATTAACACAATCAGATATCCACAACATTCAAATAGAACAAAAATCAAAGTACTGATAGTACTGAAGGTCGGGAAACAGAGGATTCGAAATACAGTAAATGGTCAATTTTCTTAAATTTACATTGAATTCGTAAAATATTCTCCATGTTGTTATCTGATTGCACATTAAAATTAATCCTTTTACTCTTATTCCCGAGTTAACATAAGCAAAAATTTGATATTTCTAGAAAAGAAATCATAGGAGACGAAAGGGTAATCACGGTACGGAAACTACAGAGACAGAGCCATTGGCTCTGCCGCTTAAATCCTCTGGGGGGCTTCCGGCCATGTGTGGCTCTGTCTCTGGGGTCGTGATTTTTTGACAAAAACAGGTGAGTGTTCAACTTTGTTGTTCATTTATTTTCTTCTGGTGCTTAAAATCGAAAAACCGGGAATGTCATGCTCCCCTTAGACCATTTATCTGCCTGTTCTAATTCTGTGGGCTTCAAAGTCGGCAGGGTTTTCACAGGATCATTGTCGTCGTGGGTCGACCCTATGTGATTTTTTCTTGTTTACATCATGTATTCATGTACATTTCAACGGTAAATAGCCAATTGCTGCAGCCAAAACATGTGATATACTAATTGAGGGATAATCTCGATCAGACATTGCTTTCCCATGTAACAAAACCTTAGAAATGATTGGCAAACGTAAAGTTTGAGCAATTTCTATCGGTGGCTCTGTCTCTGGCGGCTGGCTCTGTCTCTGGCGGCTGGCTCTGTCTCTGCGTGCTTGGTGAAAAAAAATAATCTATCGCAAAATTCGTGTCGAAGTAATTTACTCACACACTGAATAGATCATATTGTGTATGGCGAATGAAGCAGACGAATTTTCGGTGTGAACGTTAGGGGCCTGTTTCATCAAAACATTTTTAAAAGAAGTAATTTTGACTTAACGATGTCTTAAATATCGGTTAAAACAACAATCGCATAATCCAGGGGCTCGTATTTTCAACGATCTTACGACAACGTTTTTGTATAAAATGTGTAACAAAACATCTGAGTGCACGAGAAATCAGATTGGACCAATCAGGTTTGTTGTTACAAGTAACTACGCAAAAATTAATCGTACGAGCGTTGATAATACGGGCCCCAGGCCTTGATAAATTGGTGATACGCGTTTCTTGTCCAAAACTTGTCGTAAGTCATCTGTAAGACAAAGACAAAAAATACGTCTTAAAAATGAAACTGGCCCTTGTTTTTTTTTCTTTTTTTTTATTTGCACCAATATATCCGACATCTTTCCATTTAATCCTTCCCAATCAAGACATTTTTCTGGTGCATTGCGAGAAAAGAAAATTGCTCATAACCAGCATTTTCATATTTTTTCCTCACAGATTTCAATGATAACTATTACATATTTGATACTTCGGAGCTATGCGCAGATACATACATGTCTCTCTCATGAGAGGGGGGCGCCCATCTGCATCCTTGCATGTCTGGACATCATTTTGAATTGGAGCAGTCCTAAATAAGAATTCTATGTATCACCTAATGTGATATAATACCCCGCCATTACATTTGTCCGGATAAGTGTTTTTGTCGAAAACAAAGGACAGTGACTCACAAAATAAGAAAGGAATAATTATGCTCCTTTGATACAGAAGTTGTCTTTATTGAGATATATCCACCCATGAAATTTCATGATCATAGCTTCGATACTTTCAGAGATATGCTTTGGACAAGTATTTTGTAAACAGACTAAAATTAACCGACAGTTCAAAGCGGCGCCAGCCGCCAGAGACAGAGCCAGCCGCCAGAGACAGAGCCACCGATAGAAATTGCTCAAACTTTACGTTTGCCAATCATTTCTAAGGTTTTGTTACATGGGAAAGCAATGTCTGATCGAGATTATCCCTCGATTAGTATATCACATGTTTTGGCTGCAGCAATTGGCTATTTACCATTGAAATGTACATGAATACATGATGTAAACAAGAAAAAATCACATAGGGTCAACCCACGACGACAATGATCCTGTGAAAACCCTGCCGACTTTGAAGCCCATAGAATTAGAACAGGCAGATAAATGGTCTTAGGGGAGCATGACATTCCCGGTTTTTCGATTTTAAGCACCAGAAGAAAATAAATGAACAACAAAGTTGAACACTCACCTGTTTTTGTCAAAAAATCACGACCCCAGAGACAGAGCCACACATGGCCGGAAGCCCCCCAGAGGATTTAAGCGGCAGAGCCAATGGCTCTGTCTCTGTAGTTTCCGTACCGTGGTAATTGTCAACAATATAGATCTACTGCATTACACGGTCCGCCGCGATATGACCCTAGTAGTTGAAAACTGCGTAAAACCCCAATAAACCAAATCCATTACACGATGTTGTATTTTTTCGGGTGATGTCGTAAACATTCGGTGATGGAAAGTGTCGATTTCTTTTAACCCGTAACGTGTCCGTGTTGAACGGGTAACCGTATGTTAAAAATATTTACGGCGTCGTCAGAAAAGATCCGACGTCGCATGAATCTCATTACGGATGGACTGCCTTAATGAATTGTCTGGGTTAACAGTTTGTAAAACATTATATCATTTTGATATCCATTATAAAAAGGTTTGAGGATACATTGTGGCAAAACGAAAACATTTTGATATTCAACATTTTTTCTTTGTCTCAATCTGTCTTTCAACAATTCTTCAGCTAAACTTTACATTAATATTTATCTAAATTATCAACACAAACTTGACATTAAGATGTTCAGACACTAACCCGGACAGAGTTTTGAGCCCTTCCCCTTATCAAATTGCTTCCTACGGGCCTGAGAGCAGTTTTACATTCTACTGCTTAGGAAAGGTTAAACTTTGCACGATGAAAAATATTAGTATTATGACGGGAAAATTTCTGAGCGAAATTCAGAATGAGGAATGAAGTTAAATTTAATATGGTTCACAAAAGTGGCATGAGAACTGACCAGATTTAGATAATTAAATTTACAATATAGCACATTGTAAATAATGGTAAAGGTTAGACCACAAACATTGATCAACAATTCTGATAATATGTGTGTTAAACTCAGAATTTGAAAAAAAAGTGAGCTCGTATTTTCTGCACACAAATCTAGATCTTGCTTTCTTTTTTATTTTTGCTGTCCTCTTTGCTTTTCGCATTAGCTTTCACTTTGGATTGTTCTTTCTGTCGTTTGTGAAAGAGATAACTCTATCACCTCTATCATCTGCAGAGACAGAGGCCTACAATTAACTCATAAATAGCCTATATCTCAAGCCCAAGTCGAAGAAAGATGATTAAATTCCTGTTAAACCTAAGCCTGGATTAATAAGGATGAATAAATTACGAAAATTACGTTGTATGTACTCAAGACGGCTCAAAGTCCGTCAACTCCGTTACGGTAACACTTTAGTTGGTCAAAGCATAAGAGACTAGCTTTACACCGCGAAGTGTTAACACGTGAGCGTATAACCCGATAAAATGCATGTGTTGTAAAATGCGATTGTGCGCATAGCGATTGAACAAGGAGAAGGACTCGACTAGAGTCAGGATATAAATAGATTTTCCGTGAATCTACGAGTGCTTAACGGAAATGTCCGATTACACGAACTGTGTGGCGCAGTAATTTGGTGTTGAAATTCTCGTCTGCAGTTAGCATAGTTCGAATCAACCTTTCCGCCAAAAAGAGAAGTTGATAGTTTTCGCATTTATGAGCAAACTGCTGCATTGTTTTGATAAAACAATTAGGAAATGAAAGTCTTTACGATGATTATGTTATTTGAGTAATTTTGAATTGTTCAAAGGTAGGTCTACTTTTTCGGCGGACTCAGACATTTTGAACGACTATGCGGCGACCAAATTATATCGAAAACCTCGTATCTGCATATTAAAACAAGCGGCAGATACGAGGTTTTCGTAGAGAAGCGTTAGAAGCGTTGGATGGCTATAGGACGTGAAAATCTCAAAGAGATTTCCCGACCTAAAAATGACTCCGCGTAAATTCAACATAAACAAAGCAACAAATCTATTTGAACACAAAATGGGCAACACCTTATCTCTAGATGACTTCTTTGATGATTTTGATATACACATTGACAAGTCTTTTAAAGAAATTGGCTTCAGACAGAAAGACGAAAAGTTTAAAGCAGAATACGATCAGATGTTTGAATTTTGGAAATCAGTGGCTGATGGCATCGGCGTCAACAGAAAAATATACCAGAACGATT
Organism: Fragum sueziense; assembly: GCA_963680895.1. Taxonomy (NCBI): domain Eukaryota; kingdom Metazoa; phylum Mollusca; class Bivalvia; order Cardiida; family Cardiidae; genus Fragum; species Fragum sueziense. Next base: position 37,983,070 of record OY804593.1, on the reverse strand, counting down.
TTGATGTTGATGGATTGTTACTAAAATTACAGATGTCGAAAATTATGAACATAAGTTTTTTATTCAATAGACCGGCTATCAAGTGGATATTGACTTTAGAAGGGGGACAAAAGGCCCTTTTCAAACCGAAAATGAGTGTTCAGAAAATACATCCTTGTAATACCGGATGCGAACACCCTGAATATGAGATCGGCGGATTTACTATAAATAGAATGCTAGGACTGAACACCATGCCTTTTACAACAGGCCGCACTCTGGACTGGTTCTCCGAAATAGAAACAGTCGCATCGAATGAGTTTTCGAGAAAGTTTATCGTCGATAAAAGAAACATAAGTACCTCGAATGTATGTGTGGAATGGACATGTCGACATCTTCGTCCAGCTGTCTACTGTTTTCCAGGAGGTCGTATATTCGGTTCAATTATGTATTGGGTAAATGGAGATATTGTCGAATTACAACAATTCTCATTTACAACACAGAAATATAGCAGATATCACCCTATGTATTTCAATAAAAGCTTTTTTATGAAAGCAAAACTTTTAGGAATCGGAGACACCCGTTTGTGTGACAAGGTACGTCTAAAACCTCCATATGACGATATCAATAGTTTTCTTTACATCTTAGATATGGCGGTTGAAGATTTTCTCACTCAGTCTATAAACTCGAAACATAACGTGTTATATTTAGACAGTACGAACAAAACTCGTCTTGACGTCTTTATTGACAAAGGGAAGGGATTTTGTCCTTATGAGAACGACTTGTTGCTGGCGCCGATCTATCAATGTTGTACAATTAGAAAGTCCGTTTACGAGGCGCTAGTAAATTTGGAGCAGAGATTTTCCGCGGTTTTTCAAGATATGATATTGTTACGTAGAGTAGTGTTTACAACATCACAGCTAGATGGGATCGAGTCTAGAGTTACTGTTACACTTGGTTACGTGAAAAGGTGTTTTGAGCTGAAAGGCAGACACAATGTTTTAATGGGGAACTGAAAAATGATTTATCTTTGAATTGTCCATTGCACTGCATTCGAATTAGTAGTATTAATGTATTTTATTTTATTAGAGACTTGGGAATATATATGAAGTAACCATGCCATAGAAATATTCTGCAAAAAGTTATGTTTGCTATATAAAGTTCTATCTTTGATAGATCGATACTAGTATGAGATGTAGGCAAGGTCAACGTTTTTTTTCTAAAATTAAGTCTAACTCTAATAACTCGGAAAGTAGTTACAGTTTATGTCACCTTTCCTTAATGTGGTCTATAACACGGTACAGAGAAAAGGTAAATTCTCGCCACATGGGTCTACATCTCTGTGGTCACACTTTTTGGACCAAAATAGGATTTGTTGTTCAATTATTCTTTTGGTGATTAAAAGCGAAAAAATGAAAATGCCATGCTCCCATACAAGTTTATATGTCTTTCCTTACTCTGTCAGCATCAAACTTGGCTGGGTTTTCACGGGATCGTTGTTGCCATGAGTTGACCCGATGTAATTCTTCATATTTACACAAACTATTTGTGTGCATCCCAAAGCTTAGTTTTATAGTTTCCTTCGTCCAAACTTGTTATATCCTACCCTCGAATGGCAAAACCCTTCCCATGTCACCATACCAAACGATGAGCAAAATCATTTTTGAACAATTAAAACAGCGGTTCTGTCATTGAAAGCTGGCTCCGTCTCTTTTGCCTGGTTCTGTCTTTGGCTCAGAAGCATAGTTGAAGGCTTTCATCAATTTTAGAGTTCATGTTGCTGAAATAATCAATATATTGAATCTCACATTTCATCGCATAACAAACGAACAACGTCATGTCACTACAAGGCCATTTTGCACTTACCATCTTGCTCTCTAATTGATTCATCTATAGCACCAGAGTTTTCTGATATATAACCTGGATTTGACGTGCATGATTCGTACGTGTTTTAATTCATTTATTGAAACATTCCTCATAATTATGTTATATGATCAATTTAATGTGTGATTTAATATAGCTAGTGACACGAATTCTAAAATGGATTTAAACCGCAAGCTAAAATACGCAAATACGCGGTATTTCACGCAAAAATGTATTTTTCTTCAGATATGCTAAGGACCCCGTCAATTCATCTGGTCGCAACGTGTTTTTAAACCACCATTTCGCCACTCGGGGCCAATTAAAGCGAGTTCGCAACTTCCGATATCTATATGTGACCCCGTGACCTACTAATTTGCATGAATATTTGTTACACTGAATTAATTGTTTTTTCCAAAAAGCCGGTTATATCTGAATGTTTGACATGTTCTTGTGACTGACATAATGTTATTTCTAAACTATTTCCTTTTTTCTCTCTGTATATATAGGGATGGTGCTTTTATCTAAAATAAAACAAACACTTCTACTTATTAACCCCTCTAGTAGGATTATTATCCATGAAAGTGGCTAAGAGAAAAAATACCTATAAAATGTCATCATTGACGGTTTGATGCATATAGCAAATGTAACACGACATGAAATACTATGCTTGAGGACAGATCTATCTTCATGTATCTTTAGAGCACGCGAATACGTAATGACCTGGCTTTTTTTCTTTAAATAAAAAAAATCGTGAAGTGTGATATACATTGTAACATAATTCCTTCGTGTCGTTTTTCCTTTAAAGGGACATTTCATTCCAATTTCGTTTTTTTAAAATATGTCTTGATGCCAAGTTTGGTTATTCTAATGAGTATAAATACTGTTTGTTTTTTTTAAGTTGTTGCCAATAAGCGAGAAACACGCATTTAAAGTTGGGACATAATCGATAAATTGCATATAAATTCGAACTGTTGTCCACAACAATTTGTTCAATTTTAACACAGATATATAAATTTTTCGTAAACGGTGCAATATTTTGGCTTGAAAATTTCAGAATTTTCATAAGGAAATATGCTCTTTCAGATAAAAATAAAAGTAAAATTTATAACAAAAAATTCTTAAATGTCACTTTAACAACCACAAAATTAATATTGACCTTAAATGAACTCAAACTTTGGCCAAATGTTGATGACCATGAAATCTTGAATGAACAAGACTTTCAGTTTCACGAGAATCTGGTATCTGCAGTTGCAATTATTTGCCCCCGAAATTGTGAAAATTGTCGTTTGGGACTTCAATCAATTGGTTGACAATTTTAAGGTTATAAGATGAAAGTAATTTTCAGGATGATAAACATATTTTTCCTGAATTTTGTGTCTTTGAAAAAAAGAATAGTTCTTTGTCGGGTTTTTTTGCAGATGGTCAGGGGCAAGTTAGATTATGTCATTGCAACGACACCAGATGATAGTTTGCGCGATTCCGCTTTGTTTTAGGGTTAGTTCAAATGTTGTGTTTTGTTTTCAAAATTTTCCTATTCCAAATTCGTTTTTGTTGTTTTTGCAGGTACATGGATAAGCTATACGCCTATAACTGGGGAATATATTTTTTGAAAAATTGTTAACCCTTTTCAGCAAGAATGGACATTGTAGTGAATATTTCACACAGTGAAACTATCAAATATATTTAACTGAGAATTCTCAGGGTTTCATTAATAGGAATGAAATACAAAGACATGTTAATTAAGGACATCTATTGGCTTAATACATTTATTCGTTTTTAGCTATATCTGGATAAACCTAGGCTTATATAGGACGTTCTTGTAACCATGTCTGCATATCGGATTTGTACAGCTTATAGAAGGTAAAAAGTTTTTTCTCTGTGCACTTTTTTCAAAACTGTTACTTCCAAAGAAAGAGAATTAGAGCTTGTCACAGTATCTCTAGATACTATAGTAAGCGCTTTAATTAAGAATAAGGCGAATCTTGTGTCACAAGTTTCTCTTCTAGTTTGTATTAAACTTCAAATAGTTGGTGTTTTATATACAGACGGACGGGTGGACAGGCCCACGTCCCAACATTTCAGAATTAAGCGGGATTTCCTTAATCTTTATGTTGAAAGAATCCACATAAGATGGCACTCATCCTTTGACCGAATAACCAGCAAACTATTGTTCGTTTTTGAAAATCTTTTCTGAAACTTCTGGATGCATTCCTACCGCATTTTCACGAGAGTGAATCTTTATTAAAAACGGTTTGCATTCATTAATTCTTAGTAGTAAATTTCAGTAATAAAAAGGTTCTAAAACCGAGTTCTACTATTTTTGATACGACCCTTGTTTTCAGAAAACTAATAACATCTCTAATGTGGTCCTACTTCGATCCTAGAAAAGCCTTGTTCTAATCCAACTTGTATTGCTGAAAATCTGTTTAAAATGCAAATTGATTTTTTAACGATGACTCAATTTTCTTTCCAGAAAGTGCGGTTACCTTTTAGTCCTAGTAGTCGTCTCTTTCATAATCTACACCATGAACAACGTAATTGAAAGTCTTGGCACAAACCATTCCCTTGCGATGAAATTGTACCAAGACCGTAAAGGAGTGCGACATTCAGATTTAATCAAAGGATCGCTTATAATTGTGAAAGATGCAAATGCACATTTCACTTCAGATATAACCACAAACACCTTACGTATTTCGGACGTCAATACTAAATCGATCCAACCTTTAAAAGAGACAATCAAGTTCAACGTAAGTAAAGGGAGACGCAACACCATACGTCAATCGCTATCGCGCGACAGAATAGCCTTTCCTGAAACATACGCCAACAACACATTCAATGATTATTTTGATCATTTCGATCTCCGTTTTGACAAACAGGTAAAAGAAGATGGATTAAGACACAGCGATGAAACGTTCAAAGCAGAATACGAACAGATGTCTGATTACTGGAAATCAGTGGCAGACGGAATCGGCACACAGAGAAAACTATACCAGAATGATTTTAATGTGAATGAATTGTTGCTGGAATTACAGACATCCAAAATTTTGAAAATCCGTTTTCTACTGAAAAGGCCAACTATGAAATGGGTTTTGACTCTAGAAGGGGGACAGAAAGCACTCTTCAAACCATATTTGAATGTAAAGGAGAAACAATACTGTAAAAACGGCTGTGAACATCCGGAATATGAGATCGGTGGGTTTACTATAAATAGAATGCTTGGTCTAAACACCATGCCTTTCACGACAGGCCGCACTCTGGACTGGTTTAACGACATAAATCCAATTGCATCTAAAGATTTCAAACGTTTGTTTAGTGTCTATCATGGGTACTTGAATCACTCGAAAGTCTGTGTGAAGTGGACATGTCGAGGCGTGCATCCAGCAATCTATTGTTTTCCAGAAAGTCGAATCTTTGGTTCCATCATGTATTGGGTCAACGCTGATGTTCTCGAGCTGCGACATTTTTCAATTCGTAAACAGAAATACAGTCGATACCATCCCATGTACTTTGGTGATAAGTCCCCGACTAAGACAATTATCGAAAAGCTAGGGATCGGAGATAGCCGTTGGTGTGATTTAGTGCGCCAGAAACCCCCTTATAAAGACGAGAACAGTTTTCTGTATATCTTAGATATGGCAGTAGAAGACTTTCTCACTCAGTCTAGGAATTCGAAACATAACCTGTTATATCTAGACAGTTCAAACAAAACAAGGCTTGACGTCTTTATCGATAAAGGGAAAGGGTTTTGTCCTTATGAAAACGACTTGTTGTTGGCGCCAATCTATCAGTGTTGTAAAATAAGAAGATCTGTTTACGAGACACTGGTTAAGTTAGAGCACAGATTTGCGGCGGTGTTTCAAGAGAAGATATTTTTAACAAGGGCCGTGTTTACAAAATCGCAGTTAGATGGAATAGAGTCTAGAGTTACTGTTATACTTGATTACGTGAAAAGGTGCTTTTCGTTGAAAGGCAGACGCAATGTTTTAATAGAGAACTGAACAAATGGCTAGCCTGTACATTACAAATTGACACTTGGGAGAAGTAACTAGTATGAGGTAACCATTTCATTAAAAGGTGCAAATTTTATGTGGTCTTAGACTATTACAATAATAAAATTTGCAAGTGTTCGTACGTTTAGAATATATCTGTTAGCATTTTTGCGCTCTCTTAACATAGAAACAGCACAAGGTTACTTTGGTCATTGTAGCTTCTGATAACCATTTGTCATATAACTATTTCTAGGAGTCGAGCACGGATACCTCAGTGAGGTTTCTCAGTCCATGGGTCGTGGGCTCGAACCCGGACTCGGCCAATATTTCCATGTACTTTTTATACGCCGATGGAGGCGGACGTATTTTGGCATCATCTTCTCCGTCTGTCCGTCCGTCCATCCGTCTGTCCGTCCGGACGTCCGTCCACTTTTCTTGTCAACGCAACTTCTCTTAAGTTTCTGGCTGGATCTTATTGAAACTTGGTCAATGTAATCACCACAATTGGTAGATGTGCATGAAGGAACGATTTTATGGTTCATTGATTTTTGACTGAGTTATTCCCCCTTAAAACTTAGTCTCTGGGGCTTATTGAAATTGAATTCTTGTCAACGCAACTCCTCCTAAGTTTCTTGCTGGATCTTTCTGAAACTTGGTTAATGTTATTACCTCAATTGCTAGATGTGCACGAAGGAAGGATTTTATGGTTCATCGATTTTTGCCTGAGTTATGCCCCTTAAAACTTAGTCTCTGGGGCTTATTGAAATTGAAGCCTTGTGAACGCAACTTCTCCTAAGATTCTGGCTGGATCTTAATGAAACTTGATGGATGTTATCACCTTAATTGGTAGATGTGCATGAAGTAAGAGTTTCATGGTTCATCAATTTTTGCCTGAGTTATGCCCCCTTAAAAACTTAGTCTCTGGGGCTTAATGATATTTCAGCCTTGTGGACGCAATTCCTTCGAGGTTTTTTGACTGGATATTTATAAAACCTTCTTGTGAACATAACTTTTACAGGTTTTTGAGTGGATATTTATACTAGTAAATCCTTGTCAATGTCATTTTTGTGTCTCAAGTTTTATAAGTGGCGGGGTATATTGTGACCATGGCACTCTTGTTCTTAGATAAGTTAAAACTGAAACGTGACGTATTTAGATAAGGGTTTATTACATACATCTTCTTGTTCCGGAGGGTAAATCGACCAATAGCGAATTCTACAGGGGTGTTCAGAGCTACAAATAAAAGGTGGTTATGGCTTTTTGAAATAAAATATTTTATTAGATATTCAACAACCCCTATGTTGTAAATACTCATTTGAATCGTCTCTTCGAGACGATTCAAGTGAGAACCATCAACAAAGGGTTTGGATTTTAATAAACATAAACTGACACGATTTAAAAACGCAAAACACGTTTTCATTAACCATTCCTTTCCTATTGCCTCCATCGGCACAATATTTGGGGACATGTATGAGACAATGTATACGCTTCACGCCCCAGCAATTTTGTCGTGTTTTCTTTAAACTATCCGGACATCTGAACCGCCCGTCACTAAATGCTCATGCGTCTCGTGCATTCAGACCACGTGTTAAATCACTAAGATTTTTTGTGTACAAATTGCCACTTTGATTTACTTATTGAAAACATTGTAAACGACAAGGGAAGATTTACAGACCACCCACGTCCCGGTCAGCCGCGTGTAACAACTGTACGTCAACACAATTGTATACGTCAACGTCACTAACGCAACAGATTTGTGACGGCTCAGTCTATAGTAAATTCTATGGTTGGTAATCGCGGGCGGCATATACATCGCGACATGGTGATAAATCGCCTTTGAAAACACTGGGTTCGCTGTCGTCGATGTTCAATTCCAGGCTCTTGACACAACGTGCATTTTGGCATAATCTGGCGTCCATTCAGGCATTATTCGTGGCTTTAAAGGTCATTTTCTGTCCTGTTATGTTAACAATTGTAACATTTACAATTTTACATGGCTATACATCGGTTTTGTAAGATGCAGGAGATACCATTTGTAAAAGTACTATTTTGCGTTTTTAAATCGTGTCAGTTTAGTAAGAATGTCTTCAACCACTTTCATCTGTAGCCCTGCGTGTTTTTCTAAAAACGTGAAAGAAATATTTCAATAAACGCAAGCCAGCGACAGGCTTGTAGGATGCCAGGTTGTTGAATGACAACACGTCTTCCCCAAATAAAAGCGGCTCTTGTAAGCGATTGTAAAGCAGAAAAATACTGTAGATCTTGTGCACTTTCCGAATTCTTTAGACTTTGCTCCTCTGATTTCTTTTTCCCCCGAGCCTCAAAAAGTTCTTCACTTGGAGAAATTACAAAACACGAAATGGACTTGATTCAGTCATTTTCAATATAGCAAGGGCACGAGGAAAATTCAAATTGAAATGCAAGTCCTAATCTATCTTTTGAAAGAAATATATTGCATAAAGACTATCCTCTCTTTGAGCTAACCTATATAAAGCTTTAAATACAATTTTGAAGACTTTTTAGAGACCTGAGAATACCCTTGAACTACAAGAGAAATAGCTGAACCAGGTTGTTATAAATCGTGTTTATAGTTTCGTCCAGCACAAGCACATGCGAAAGAAATATTCCCAAGTATACTTTAGATACCCCGTATGTGATTGTTAAATTTTCCAGAACATGGAGCTAGGTTCTCATAGGATTATAATACAATAAAAACATGTTTTTGTATGCCAATCCTAAGATTGTCTTGTAAAAAGTATTACAAATAAAGATACGGACACACAAAAGACAGTTTGCAATTGCTTACAGCAAAATATTTCACTCTTATTATAGTAAAATGAATTATATGTGGTTGATTTCTTTCTGTATAAGTATGAAAGGTCCCTTTAAAGCTTTGTAGGACCTCTCAAATCGGTGAACAACAATGAGCTCTGTAATTTTGAATCGTATTGACAATGTGGCTTTCATTGGAAAGTCGATAGTTTGCCTTTTAAATATGGTATTCAACCCTTTCTCAAACAAGACCTGGTTTGACGTCCCTGATAGAAAAGTCATCGGTGAATATTGAAAATAATGTAAACGATGGTAAGGTAAACAGGATTCTCCTTTTTTGCGCTATTATTTTCAGTGTTATGTTGTACACAAATCCGTTCGTTATCGATATCATTTTTTCATTTGTTATACAAATTGGTAGGGTCTAATCTTTCATCGGTCGGGAAGGAGTTGGTGATCACCACGGTATGGATATTTCCGATTCAGCGATTTATTGATGATTAACAGAGACTCCTATTGGACGCCATAACCATGTGGGCATATCGGATTTTTACAGCTTCTAGAAGGTAAAAATCTTATTTAAACATTTAATTTTTAAAAAAGTCAGTTTAGTTTGTTAATCTGTTTATTCATCTTCGTTTGATTGTTTGTTATATCTATTTTCATGGAGAGAGAGAATAACAATTATATCTCTATTTGGTCTTAGCTGGCTATTCAAAAGGCAGAAATGAATTTCATTTTGAAGTTCCCGTAGTTCAAATCTTGAATCTTGAATGCTTCACCCCAAACTGGGTATATCGCCTCGGCCATAAGAAACTATATAATGTAAAATACCATTATCTTTTGGACATAAATGTTATTGCCTGTACATTTTACCCAATAACTGAGCATTTTGCACGGGTAATAACAAACTATACTGAACTTACCATATTAATTCAGGAATTAAGTTAATCATAGTGCCGGATGTTTCACCAAAAATTCAGTCTATTGCGTACGTAATAACAAACTATTATTATATAGGCCTACTGAAAAAAAAACATTTAATGATGTCAATAGGAACTGAGTAATTCAGGTCCGTAGGAACAGCGAGCTAGGGGGGTTAAGCCCCCCCCCCCCAATGTTGGACAAAAATACTGAATTTTCCTTATTTTACACTGAAAATTTAGTGAAAATCCAATGTACCCCCCCCCCCCCCCCCCACACACACACAGACCCCAATAATCAGATATAGGGCTTCAGCCACACCAATATGAAATTGCTTCCTACGTGCCTTAGTTTTCATCTCAATACGCACTTCTTAATTCTTATTTGAACTTATTGGAACAGTCTTGAATTTTGCTGTCTTGAAATGCAAGGGCGGATCCAGGATTTTTTGCCAGGGGGGTCCAAGCCCAAGATTTTTTCCAGGGGGGGGGGGGGGTGTTCAAGCCCAAATTATGCCTTAAATGTAGTAAATATGCAATGTTACTCTAAATTTATAGTCAAAATTAAATTTCGGCCAATGCCAGGGGGGTCCGGACCCCCCCCCCCCCCCCGACCCCCCTCTAGACCCGCCCATGTAATGGTATAAATAAAAAAAAAATAGGAACTGACTGGGTTATCATGTCATTACACCCTTATTAATCCTTCGTTGAATTTATTGGAACAATCTTGATTTTTGCAGTCTAGTTATGGGTTAAATAAAAAAATGAAATATTGAATGCTTGGATTGAAACTTAAAATTCTCTGTTTACCGTCTTACTGAGTTCAAATGAAAAACTTTAAGTATATTTTCCTTTGATGCTAAATTCACTTTTAAGCAAATAGTTATTAAAAGTAATTGCCAGAGAAATGGTAGAATGCATTGCTGGTACAATGCGAACATTTGATTGGCGCTATTGTATCATTCAAAATTACATGACAGATCAAAATACATAAAAATGTTTGTACAACCCCCTGCTCCTTCCTTCCCCGCATTGTCACTTTGAGATCGCAAGATGAATAAAATGCATATTGTCAACAAAACAGATGTATTGTGCATTTAAAAAACTTAATGATTTTATTCAAAGTAACATTGCTATATAGGTGTTCATAATTGATTTTCGGTATTTCATAATTAATGTCTGACGTATAGATTTATTAGATAAAACGACCATGTTCTGAAACAAACTATATAAGTATAAAATCTAATTCTTTTATGTTGTTGTTGCTTACTTAAACGTGAGCTCTAAAGTCTATATTGCCCATAAGACCAAACAAGTTTGGTTCAAATTACCCGACCGACCCTAGCAAAATTGGACCAACCCTATTATTGCTACACACATATAAAATCA